>OX638074.1:5611820-7006879 GCA_951804385.1 Trifolium dubium
TGGAGTTAAACCAAATTGAGTTTGTTTTGAGTAATTAGTAATTGTATAGGTGTTTTAACTATGTATGTTTTTGAGTTTATTTCAATTCTGCCCGAAATTGAGAAGGGCATTTTGGTCCTTTTAAAAAAACAATACACTTTAATATATGGATCGGATGGATATCCATCCCTTAAAATTTAGTAATGGATGGATTGGATGGATTTTACACTTAATGGATTGGATTGGATGGATTTTTTTAATGAAAAATTTAGTGGATTAAAATGGACTAATGGATTGTTTTGATCCATCCATTAGGATCCAAATCCATATCCATCCGATCCATCCATTTTGCCACCCCTAATGTGCGTACAACATAAGGAGTACACGTATTTTTTAGCAAGATCTTTTTAAAGATTTGATTCAGTTTTTATCTCCATTACTTATACACGTCTTGCCTTTTTATGTAGAACCTTCAGCAAGGCGTTTTGCCCTGATTGCATTGTAAAATATGTTTATCCATTTATGGAAACATATTATATGGCTCTAACACATTCAACATGTTCTTACTGAGGATATATATTGAAGGATGTAAAACCTAACGACCACTGAAGTCATTATTTACAAAGAGAGTCTTTTAGGATTTCGTTGTTAAGCCTTTTGCTTTATTTGAATATCTCTCTATTTTTTGCCATTGATTATCAAATCACAAAGAAGGTTTGTTTTATTGAGTTGTGAAGACTAAACCTAAAAAGTACTTATACCGACTTGAAGAATATAGTTTTTAGGGTTTAAGTCTTGTTATTTGTGAGCATTTGCTTGTGTCACCTTGATGCTTGCTGTTCACTAGGAAATTTGGTGAACAAAAGACTAGTTTGAAAAGCAAGTGAGATCAACTAGTAAAATCTCGAACATGTTTGTGCGTATTTTGTAAAGTTATTTCCCAAAGTTTTTGTTTAAAGAAAGTGTTGCAATTTGTTGACAATATGAAGAACACAAGGTTCAATTCACCAATGTTAACAAATAAACAAGTTGTAACGAGTTTGAAAGTTGACAGAAATGTTTAGACTTGTAGAAAAGACAATAAATTGCATTAAAATTGATAAAGTTTTACCAGAACAATAAAAATGGTGGGAAAATGGCATACATTGATCCTTTGTGATTCCGTTTCTCAAGCGTTAGGTACTTTGGAATTCTGCAGGATTTTTGTACGACTAATTCTCCACACCAAAGCCTGCCTACAGGCCTTATATTTATACTAAAACTGCACTTAGCAGTTATAATTCTAGAGACGACTAACAATAAGACACGTGTCCCACGTTCATGCAAATAACTGCTAATTCTTCTTGTCGACTCCAGATATCTGTTGCAATGACTTTTGGTAGCATCGACGCAATCCTTCGTTGTGCTGACATGATCTTCTAATAACTTAGACAAGTTTCCCCAAGTTTCTTCCAGTCATCACTAACACCACAAGTCTTCACCACCTTATTCATTAGTCCTTGCGACTTGTATAGACTCTCTATCACCTCTCTTTCCTGCAACGACAACTTGCAGTGACTACTTGTTCCTTCTCAAAACAATCTTCAGTTGCACTGACAGAATCTTCAAACAACTTAGATATCTTTCACTAAGTTTCCTAGTCACATCGACAATACACGTTCTCTGCCTCCTGTGACCTTTACAGGATTCCCACAATCCTTATTTGTTGCAGCGACAACTTACATCTCACTTGAATTTTACTAAGTTATTTCAGCTTCATGACTTAGTAACTTTCCTTGGAAATTCTCTTCAGTATGTCGCGACTACTTTCCAAATACTGCATATCAACTTTACTTGCAGTTTTAGTCGCAGCAACATTAGTCGAAGTCGCAACAACATTACTCCTACCCTCTTGTCGAGCCGTGTAATGTTTGGCACTAAGACTTACACTTTGGTCGGTTACCAACCTAACTTGGTAGCTCGGCAAATGGGTTTTAGTCAGCTTCGACCCAACTCTCTATTCAAAACCCTTGACGACATATGTGGGGCAATAAATAAGTTCACTGCAGCTGAGTGCACTGACCAGATCGCTGCGGTCGCCACCTCTGCTTATGAGTTTCGGCCATTTAGCTACTACCCTAGCTTCTTTTGCACCGACACTTTTTACGATTGGTGGACTGCTCATTATACAGCCACTGCTATTGACAAAGATGAATTCTTGCAAAAACTGACAGAAGCCTTTTCCCATATGCAGAACAAAATCTCAAAAACAAAAGGTACGCATCTTAAAGAAGTGAAAGCTTTCCAGTCATTTTTTGCGGTAGTATATAATCCTGAGAACCTTAGATATACTGTTTATGAAGCTGGTCGATCTCTTCGTTTAAAATACAAAGAAAAACTCCATAAGTTAAATATCCCTCCGTACATCCGAGAGCGTTATGAATACGCACTTAGGCATGATTTAATCAAATTTCCTCCACTCCCGACTTCAGAGTTGGGGTTGGCTTTTTCATTGAAACCCCACCCATGGTTTTGGGATGGCGATTATAATTCCTTAAAGAAAGAGACTCGACCAGTTTCACAAAGAGTCACTGTCGCTAAGGGCTCTCAAGATGATTTCCCAGCGTGGACACATCATTTTCGACCTGCTGTGTCGACTGTGAAACCCATTCCGGAAGGTGACATTTTACATATCTGTCTTGCAATAAACCACCATCTTTATTATCTGCATGTTTACTAACGACTCGATCTCGTTGTGGCAGCCATTGATTTGACTCCCGCTCCTGCAAAGCCCACTTCGTCTCGACCAGACAGTGGTGCTTCTATTGCGACGACTGCACCTCCTGCACCATCAGCTCCGGCTCAAGGCGGGGGCACTTCGTCCCAAGTAATGACAACTCTTATTACATTATCATTACTCTGTGCTCGGATTATTCTGGTTTCTAACTCCAATCCAAAAAATTTCAGGTCGACAAGAGCCAAAAGAGGCTCCCAAAATCTAATCAAGGCAAGAAACCAAAGATTGCCAGGAAACCCTCGCCGCTTCCGTCTGAGGATGAGCGCGATGAAAGTTCTTCGACGGAGAAAGAAGAGGAGGAAGACGTGAGTCCAACCTGTTATGTTTTTTTTCTTTTTTTTTTTTTGAAAGCTTTTCCTCTATTTCGACTAATACTTGTCTCGTTTGTTCTTTTGTAGTCCGACAGCATTCCTATAAGTCGTCATATCACTAAGAAAACCACTCCTTCGACGAAACCACCACCAGCTCCTGCGACGAAATCCAAAGTTCCTTCTTCTCAGCCGGAGATTGAAATTCTTGATAATTCTTCCGAAGGCCATTCATCGTCACCTATCGATGGTTCGACACGAAACCCTTCTGCTGAGAAGAGGAAAAGAAAACGGTCGCCTTCTTCTTCTTCCGTTGACCTCGATGCTGAACCCCTTTCTCCGGTGCAAGAAGAACCTGTCGCCCCTGACACTTCTACTGTCGAGAAGAAGAAAAAGAAGAAGAAGAAGAAAAAAGTGAAACACCACTCTCACCAATCCCATCACAAAGAGAGCACCAATTCGTGTGCTGCGACCGGCAAGGTAACTTGTTCGACTTCGAAGATTCGAATACTTGTATATTTTCTGTTTCGTTCCTTGCTTACTCTATCCCTTTGTCTCTGCAGGCTACTACTGTCCTGGAGGATTCTAGCATCAAATATACCACTCCAGAGCCTTCATCCCAGCATGGTTTGGCTAGCTTGCCATCCATAGAACAACCTATTGTTGCGACCCCAATGACCAAACTCCGGTCGACAAGCCAGCTGCTGAAGCCATTCCAGGCGCACCAACATATTTGGCCCAAGATCAGCTCATTGCTGATATGGTCGCGGAAATGACTACTTACGTCGCGATGGAAGTTAATGATCCGTTACCAACGACTGCCAAAGAGGGCGAGGCCCTTGGTTTAGCTGAACAAAACCAAGCATTTGGTCAAAGTCTGGAGAATGCTGATGACCCCCTCATTGTCACAAAAGCTCAAGACTCCACTCCGTCTATTAATCTTAACGCCCCTAATGCTGATGAGGGATTTGACAATATTGCCAATCAACCTGCTACAGATTCACTCCTAGCCTCCGACGCCGTCATTCAAGAGAATCAACCCAACCTTCAACAACCTGACACCGTCGAGGCAGACAAAGAGGGTAGCATTGGATCTGATGCTTGGGAAATTCATGAAGAAGATCACGACATGACTTCTCCTGAACAAAGCAGTTACACCAATTATACTTGGGATAGGATGGACGAGGATGACTTTATGGCGCTGAAAGAGAAAGATCCTGTGAAAGCCCTTGAACTTTTGACCCAACACAATGAGCTGCCACATTCTCCCGACGTGACTGGTCCAATGTCGCTCAATGTTGATCATCCCAAGCTGCTGCAACAACTTAAAGAGAAAGCTTTTGATATTGACTTGGTTGCAACCCTCGCGGCTTTCCCAAACTTGGCTTTTGAGCTAAAGACTCTCATTCAACCTCTGCTAGATCCTCATGCCGCGTATGACACCGCCCGCAGTGTGCGCACATTTGAGCTCCTGTTGGAACAAACCCTTCGCAACTTGGCGGAGATTCGCAACATTGAAGCCCGCGTTATACAACAGGAAGCCGCGGCTAAACAAGAGTGGGAATTGACCATGTCGACAAAAACCGAAGTCACGGAACTCGAACGACAGATTGCCTGCAGTGATTATCAGTCTGAAGAGTTGGCAGCTTGCGACCAACAAATCTCCGACTACAAGATGGAAATTTATACGCTTCAAAAGAAGCTAGACGCGGAGAAGAAAATGAGGACTCAAATCCTTAACGCTGCCTGCGTTGACTTGAGCCAACAAGTGGATGCCAAGGCTGCTGTCGCGGTGGAGCATGGGATAAAGAGCTAGAAGCTGCGACGGGAGATTAGTACTTTGGAGACGACGAAGGAAAAACTCAAGCTTGGCCTGGAGATGCTGAGAGAGCGTTTCAATCAAATCAGAGCAGAGCTGAATTTTTAGCAAATTTTTTTTTATTCATAGTGGCATGTGTCGCCAAGACAGTATTATCTTCTCATTTGTAACCTGACAGCGCCACTTCTGATGGCAAATTTTGTTTGTTGCATTTCATTTGCCATTTCGACTATTTGCTCATTTATTCTTCGCCTATTATTTCTTGCAACGTTGGTTTATATTTCTTTAAATACTTACCGTTTATGCGTAACACTCTGCAGTCACCTCCTATCTCTTCAATTTTATATGCACCATTCGAAAATACTTGGATAATTTTAAATGGGCCTTCCCAATTTGGGGACCATTTGCCTAAAACTCTGTCGTGTCGATCCATAGGCAATATCACTTTCCAAATCAAGTCACCCAAAGCAAACATTTTTAATTTAACTTTTTTATTATAAACTTTGGCAACTTTCTCTTTTTGTCGCATCAAATGATTTAGTGCAACAATTCTTTCTTCATTTACTTCTGTCAATTCATCGAACATCATTGCCCAATAATGGTCAACAGGAATTTCATGTTGTCTTTGAATTCTGACTGATTGTAAATGTATTTCGACTGGCAACACCGCGTCATGTCCAAATGTGAGTCGAAACGGGGTAGCATTAGTCGCTTCCCTTGGGGAATTTCTACATGCCCACAATGCTTGGTCTAAAGTTTTGTGCCAATTCCTAGGTTTTTTGTCAACGTGTTTTTTAACCAAACCAATGATAATTTTGTTGGCAGCCTCTACTTGACCATTTGCTTGTGCGTAATATGGAGTTGAGGTTAATAATTTAAAACCCATTTCCCCAGCGAATTCCACTATTTTACGGCCTGTGAAGACTATCACTTGGTCAGTCGTGATAGTTTCTGGTACCCCATATCTGTAAATTATATGATTTTGGATGAAACTAATCACTGTGTCTTGGTCTACATTGGTAAGTGGAATTGCTTCGACCCATTTGGTAAAATAGTCTATCCCGACTAAAATATACTTGTGCCCCTTTGAAGAGGTAGGCTTGATTTCGCCAATTAAATCCAACGCCCAACCCCTGAAGGGCCATGGTTTGATAATGGCATGGAGCTCGTGTGCAGGGACATGTTGTACACCTGCATGCTTCTGGCATTCTTGGCACCCCTTTGCAAAATCAATGCAATCCTTCAACATAGAGGGCCAATACATACCCTGTCGGAACAACAACCATTTCATTTTCTGGCCTGCTTGATGGGCCCCACAAGCACCACTATGAGTGTCAGAAATTGCTAAATATGCTTCACCACTATGAGTCATTATCAGTCAGATTGTCAATGGCCAAAATTTGGAAACATTCCAGCTGTTTTGAAAAAATTTGTCGCTGTGACGTATTTTCATTGTTTTCGCTTTCTAGAGGAATATCTGATCCTGCCCCCACAAGTTTTTGCATTGACCATATCTCATGATTTGAGCTTGCAGGAGTTTCTGGCGTAATTAATTTTTCTTTAATTTCGATTAACTCTTGCAAAAATTTGTTGGGTACTTTGTACCCTGATGCTAGTTGAGCTAAGTCATTTGCTATCTGGTTTTCCAGCCTGGGTATATGTTCCAGTCGCACCAAATCAAAACGACTCAACAAAGTTCTTGCGACTGCAAAATATTTAATCAAGTTTGGACTTATGCATTTGTATTCTTTAGTTAGTTGTTTAATCACTAACTCAGAGTCGCCTTTGATTACGACTGATTTTGCCCCCAGGCTCAACAGAATTTCCAAACCTGTGATTAAGGCTTCGTATTCTGCTTCATTGTTAGAGCATTGCAAGTCCATGGCATATTTAAACTGAGTAGGAATTTGGGAGGGTGAAATAATTAACATTCCAATTCCAGTACCTAACTTGTGACTAGAGCCATCAAAATATAATTTCCAGGGCTCCGTGTCGACGTAGAGTTCTGTCGTTTCAACCATAGAATGGTCAGCAATGAAATCAGCGACGATTTGGCCCTTGACTGATTTTAAAGGTTGATAAAACAATGAATACTCAGTAAGAGCCAAAGCCGATTTTCCAACGCGACTATGTAAAATAGGTTTCGACAACATATGCTTAATAACATCAAAGTGCGAATAAACATAAATGTCAACTGGCTTTATATAATGCTTCAATTTAGTATATGAGAAATAAAAACAAAGACATAATTTTTCTGTTGCACTATATCTAGTTTCTGCATCATTACGTACACGACTAAGGTAATAAATAGGCCTCTCGACTCGATCATCATCCTCTTGAGCTAACATACTGCCTATGGTTTCGTCAGATGCAGAGATATACAACTTCATATATTTAGTACGACTAGGTGGTAATAACAATGGAGGTTTCATCAAGTTTTCCATGATCTTATCAAACGCTTGCTGATGTTCCTGCCCCCAAGAAAAACTTCTTCCTTCTTTAGTCGTAGCAACGTGCAAAATGGTTGGGATTTGCCGCTAAGGTTAGAAATAAATCTTCTCAAAAAGTTTATTTTTCCTAGCAGCGACTGAAGTTCTTTCTTTGTCGTTGGAGGCTTTATCGCAAGGATAGCCTTCGTTTTGTTTGCGTTGATCTCTATGCCTTTTTTATGCACTACAAAGCCAAGAAAATCACCTGCACGCACACAGAATGCACACTTTAGTGGATTCATTTTTAATCCATATTTTCGCATTCTTTCAAATGACTGTCGCAGATGGTCTAAGTGACTCATTTTTGACTCAGATTTTACAACTATGTCATCAATGCACACTTGCATAAAATTTTCAATAAAATCATGGAACATTAAATTCATAGCTCTTTGATAAGTCGCACCGGCATTTTTTAAACCAAAAGGCATTACTACCCATTCATAAGTGCCTAACGCCCCTGGGCATCTGAATACTGTCCTTGCGACATCTTCCTCGGCGACAAAAATTTGATTATATCCAGAGTATCCGTCGAGCATACTCAAATAATCAAATCCCGCTGCCGAATCGACTAACATTTCAGCCACGGGCATCGGGTATGCATCTTTCAAAGTTGCTCTATTTAGATCTCTAAAATCAATGCACACTCTAAGTTTGCCGTTTTTCTTTATAACAGGAACAATGTTATCTAACCAATCTACGTACCTTGTCGTTCTGATGAACTTGCATCGGAGGAGTCTTTCGATTTCCTCCTTGATTTTCGACATTACTTCTGGTGCGAATCGGCGAGGCAGCTGCTTCACTGGTTTCTTGTCTGGTCGAATAGGCAGTTTCAACTCGACCACATTCCTTCTAAGTTCCGGCATTTCATCGTAATCCCAAGCAAAACAGTCTTTGAACTCTCGCAAAAGTTTGATAACCTGAGTTTTCAAGTCGACATCAATCTTCGCACTGATGTACGTTGGTCGTTTGATTTGACCATCTCCTAAATTGACTTCTTCTAATTCATCTTGAGCCTGCATCTTTTTCCCAGTGTCGTTAGGATCTTTCTCAAAACCCAACGGCTCCTCGTCATATATACAATCCAGTCGCTGCAACTCCTTCGACTGTATCATTATATTCGTTTTAGTGGCCTCGACAGCCATTTGTTGTTGAATAGCAGCCTCCAAAGCCGCTTTTTGTTTATTTTCGGCTAAGTAAGCCGACATTTGGTTTTCGGCCATGTAAGCTGAAATTCTGGCCCATGCATTGGGCTCAGTCATCGCAACCATTATCATCATCCCAACTAGATGCTGGGATTGTTCCTTCTGCTGGGATTGTCCATCCATCACCTCCCTTTCCCATATGAACCCATGAGTTGGGTCCAACTTAATTGAACACATCACATTGTCTTGGTGTTCAAATCCAGAATCAACAGGAAGTATTGGCGCAATGTTCGCCAAATTTTTCTCAAAAGTTTTCTTCGACACTTGGCCCACTTCGGCCAAAAAGTAACTCTAGTCGGCCTCTATGTATTCGACCAAACCATCATCCCTCCATAGGATAAGTTGCTGGTGTGCAGTTGAAGGCACTGCCCCCAGACCATGGATCCACTCTCTTCCTAGCAACAAATTATAATTTGCCTTTGAAGGCACCACCAGAAAAAGTGTTGGTCTTACGACACTTCCTACAGCCAACTCCACTTGAATCGCGTCGTAGGAGCAACCAATTTTCCCTTCATAATCAGCCAACAATACATTGTGGGGCGACATATCTGTTTCATATTTTCCAATCTTTCCCAACAACGAATGGGGCATCAGATTGACTGCAGCACCCCCATCAACTAGCACTTTGTTAACTCCAACACCATCTACCTTCGCCTAAATGAACAAAGGTTTCAAGTGGCTTCTCATTGCCAAATGAGGCCTTTCCAGCACGGCTTGTTGCTCTTCCACGCAGCCATTGTTCATCACATAATAGCACAGAGGTTTGTGCTTCGACATGTCTTCCAAGTCGCTTCCCTCTTCTTAGGCTCATCCACCTCTGTCGGGACGTCATACTCTCTTGGTAGAATCGACACCACGTTTACCAACACATCAAAATCAGGCTCTGAGTCAGATCCCCCGGACCCTATTTCCTGATCCTCATTCTCCTTCTCCATGACTGGTGGGAGTGGAGGGAAGAACCTCTCCTTGGCTGGCCTTCGACCACGCTCAGCTTGTCGAATGATAACAGGCTGCGCATTTTGTTGAATCACCACAGCAGGATTCGACCTCTATTGGGTTCCAGGATTAGCATTCATCCTAGCAGCCTTTTCTTGTCGCTGGTGGCGACGCCATTGCGACCTAGTCATTTGGGTTTTTACCCTTGTAGTTGTTGATGTAGCCAAACTTGTTTGGGCCATTTGGCGCCTTAGGCTTAGTGAACTTCTTCTCATCTTTAAGTGGCCTATGGCCATATCCAGCATACTGCCCCCAAGCATGCACCCACTCTCCCACCGGTGCGAGCACATTTGGGACATAAGTTTTCTTTTTCTGCCAATGGCTTGTTGGGCAACCGCGAGGACTTGCCCCCCTCTTGACAGCTTGGTTAGGCTTGTTGTCAGCCCAAGTTCCCTTCCTATAGGGCCTGTATCGCTGGAGGCTCTTTGTAGCCTCTTTGTCGAATACAGCACTACACCTAGGGCACAACATAACTTCGGAATTCCCCAGCTTGCAGCGATTGAGGAAATCAACCAACTCCTCTTCAGCAGTTGGTAACACCTCTTGCATCTTCTCTGAGTATTCAACTTCTGAAATTTCTTTCATTCTCTCTAAACTCTCAGCAGATTCAACCACACCTTTGGCCTTCGCCAGCTCAACAGTCTCGACCATAGTCTCTGTCTTAGAGCTGTCGACAACCTCTACCATATTGATATTCAGCATTTGCATGGCTCCGACCATTTCCGCTTCGACCATATTAACCATCACTGGTTCAGCATACATGGCCTCCTCGACTTGCAGCGGGTTAGCATCCACTTGCATAGGAGGCTTTGTCTTTTCAGCGAACTTCAACCGTCCCTCATTCAAAGCTTTCTGAACTTGATCCCTGAAAACCACACATTGAGAAGTTTTATGACCCAAATAATGATGAAATTTGCAAAAACCTTTTTTCTTTCTTTGTTCTATTGGCGGAGTTTTTAACCCCTTTGGCACTATTATTTGGCCATCAGCAACTAACAAATCAAAGATCTCATCACATTTAGACACATCAAACGTATAAGTCTTAGCAATAAATCTATCATTTTTAGGCTCGACAGGATTCTTGCCATTTGAAGGTTTTAATAATTTGCAAACATATGGTGGCCCAGGTTTAATTTCAGCCAAATTAATTTCAGTCTCTTCGACAAAATCACTTGTGTTGTCGTATTCATGATCACTATCATTTGTTTCGACATATGCAATTTTCTCTTTTTTATGAAACTTAGTGTTTCTGGATTTTTCCGCTTTCAATCGTTCGACTTGGCGCACTCTATCTGCAAGTTGCGCCATGTCGCGCAAATATTGCGTGTCGAGTTTTTTCCTAATTGAGTAATCTAGGCCTCCAGCGGCCATCTCAACTAACTCGTGCTCAGGCACTTGGGTAAAACATCTAGCCTTAAGCAACCTGAACCTATTTAGGTAATCGTCAATGGACTCCGACATTTTACGTTTTACACTAGCCAACTCTTTGAGACTAATCTTCGACTGACCCATATAAAACTGTTCATGAAACAAACGCTCTAGTTGGGCCCAATTGAACACTGAATTTGGGGCCAAAGTCGTATACCAGGTGAAAGCATTTTTAGTTAACGAATTTGGGAAAAATTTCATTCTTAAATTTTCATTATTCGCTATGTCACCCGCTTCTGTGAGGTACCTGGCTATGTGCTCGACTGTGGATTCAGTCATATCCCCAGCAAACTTAGTGAATTTTGGGGTTTTCCAGCCCCTTGGCATTTCAGTTTGCAATACATACTCAGATAATGGAGAGACAAAGTTTGGCCTTCGTGGTCCAACATTAAGGCCATTTTGAGCAAGTATCGTTTCGACTAAAGCTGCTAAGTTGTTCTGACCAAAGTTTTCTTGTTGGGCGTTTCGCAACACCTCGTCAGCATTTTGATTCCTCCCAACTAACATGACTTCTGGCTCGACCTACTGATGTATGTGTCGTTCCAACACGCGAGGCACAATGTTTTGCCTCTGCACCTGGGGAATTGGCTGAACTGGGGCTTGAGGCCCGCCAAAAAAGTCAGCAATGCGACCCATCTGTGTCGCTAAGGCCTGGTAACTTTGGTTAGTATTTTGGATCATGGGATTGAGTACAGTCCCCATTTGTGTGGTGTGCAAGTTAACCATTTCATGGTTGCTCTCATCCATTTGCTGTCGCATTGACATCAATGCATCTATGGTTAAAGTTGGGGGGTCGACTCGACTTTGAGCATTTGGAGCACTAACCGTCGCGACACTAGAATATGTCGCAGGGTGTGAAAAATAGCCAGACATCATGGATGTTGGCATTCCATAGGGGTAAATTCCGTTTGGGTTAAAAAACGGTCGCTGATAACCAGCGAAATCAAACGCGCTTTGAGTGTGTTGCGCGTTTACCCCGCTCGCATCCAATGCAAGTTGAGAAACGGTTGCAAAACTCTCAACCGTTGAAGTAACCACTGTTGAACTGGATGATGGGATCGTGGATCCTATTATCGTGGGGATAGCGATGGGGCGCGTGACCCCAGTCATCTCAGAAACCATTTCTGGTTCCCCCTTTTCAGGGCTACTCTCAACACTTGGGTTGTTATTGTTGTTATTATTGTTGTTATTACTAGGTGGCCTTCCTCTCGCCATTTAAACGGTTTTGACAAAATTGAAAATTTTCTAGAAACAAAACAGTTTAAACAAAACAAAGAATGTGACAAAAATATAACAACAAATATATAAGAATTCTGAATTTTAAAAGAAAGCACAATCAGGTCCCACTGGGCGTGCCAATTTGTTCACTGGGAAATTTGGTGAACAAAAGACTAGTTTGAAAAGCAAGTGAGATCAACTAGTAAAATCTCGAACATGTTTGTGCGTATTTTGTAAAGTTATTTCCCAAAGTTTTTGTTTAAAGAAAGTGTTGCAATTTGTTGACAATATGAAGAACACAAGGTTCAATTCACCAATGTTAACAAATAAACAAGTTGTAACGAGTTTGAAAGTTGACAGAAATGTTTAAACTTGTAGAAAAGACAATAAATTGCATTAAAATTGATAAAGTTTTACAAGAACAATAAAAATGGTGGGAAAATGGCATACATTGATCCTTTGTGATTCCGCTTCTCAAGCGTTAGGTACTTTGGAATTCTGCAGGATTTTTGTACGACTAATTCTCCACACCAAAGCCTGCCTACAGGCCTTATATTTATACTAAAACTGCACTTAGCAGTTATAATTCTAGAGACGACTAACAATAAGACACGTGTCCCACGTTCATGCAAATAACTGCTAATTCTTCTTGTCGACTCCAGATATCTGTTGCAATGACTTTTGGTAGCATCGACGCAATCCTTCGTTGTGCTGACATGATCTTCTAATAACTTAGACAAGTTTCCCCAAGTTTCTTCCAGTCATCACTAACACCACAAGTCTTCACCACCTTATTCATTAGTCCTTGCGACTTGTATAGACTCTCTATCACCTCTCTTTCCTGCAACGACAACTTGCAGTGACTACTTGTTCCTTCTCAAAACAATCTTCAGTTGCATTGACAGAATCTTCAAACAACTTAGATATCTTTCACTAAGTTTCCTAGTCACATCGACAATACACGTTCTCTGCCTCCTGTGACCTTTACAGGATTCCCACAATCCTTATTTGTTGCAGCGACAACTTACATCTCACTTGAATTTTACTAAGTTATTTCAGCTTCATGACTTAGTAACTTTCCTTGTAAATGCTCTTCAGTTTGTCGCGACTACTTTCCAAATACTGCATATCAACTTTACTTGCAGTTTTAGTCGCAGCAACATTAGTCGAAGTTGCAATAGCTTTAGTCGAAAATATCGACTAACACTTGCATAATGACTGCATTTTTGAGTTGTAATTCGAAGCTTTTAAGCAAGGAATTATTGTCACTACTCAAAGCTTTGAAGTACGAGTAGTTTGTTATTTGTTTGGAGAGTGTTCTTTAACTTTTGATTGTAATCGTTAAAGATAACAATGGTCTTTGTTGAGTGGTAGGAAATGAGTTTCTTTTACCTGTGAGGTACCTAGGTAGAAATATAGCACGGGTATATGAGATGACCTAAGTTGTAAACGAGGAGTTTGCTGAATATAGTTTAGGGATAGCATTACACTAGTGGTTTTCCTTCATGGCTTGGTATGCCCCTAGATTAGGTGATTTTGCACTGAACTGTGTTAAGAAACCTTTTGTGTTGTTTACTGTTTTTATTCTTTATTTCCATTACTTATTTTACCCGCTTGTTAGATGTGCTAACATCCTATTCCACATCTTGAGTGTTAAAACGTTTTGTGTAAAAGTGTTGGCATATCACGTAACACATCTTATACATGCGTATCAGAATTTCAATTGCTATAAGAGCAGACACCCTACCTGTTCTGTTTTTAAAATGGTGAGATCAAGGGAAGAAATTTTCTAGTACTATGGACAAGGTAGGAGGATCATACCACCTCTTTTGTATGGCACCAACTATGATTACTAGAAGCCGAGTATACTGGTTTTTCTAAAATCTCTAGATGGCGAAACTTGGAAATCAGTTATTAAAGGTTGGAAACACCCTGTGTTGAAGGACAAAGATGAGAACAACACAACTGAATTAAAGCCAGCATAGAACTGGTCTAAAGATGAAGATGTACTTGCTCATGAAAATTCCAAAGCTTTCAATGCTTTGTTGAAAGGTGTTGAAAAGAATATGTTTGGATTAATTAAGAATTATACGGTGTCCAAAGATGCATGGTAGATTCTCAAACCACTCATGAAGGGACATATAAGGTGAAAATTTCAAGGCTTCCACTTCTTACCACCTGTTGTACCCCAATTTTGGACCTAAAATCCAATTTGCATTTTTCATATAAGAAAACATCAGTATATGTGCTTTATTATATGTGTTTTTGCTTATCATTTGTCATGCATTATTCTGCTAATATTTTCATATTTTTCTCTATTTCTTCATATAAATAATTCAAAAAAGTATTAGTTTTAATCATTTCATACAAAAGTAACATTTGTCATACCTCAATTTTTGACCTAAGATCCCACCACTCACTCTCATACTAAAAAAAATATATCAAAACATGTTTATTTGTGTTTGTGTTGATCCAAAAAAAATATGTTTGTTTTTATTGTTTATCAATGTCACTTTGCTAAAACCATAAAGGGTTAACAACGATGTTCTGAGTACAATCAAGTTGAATACAGATCGCTTCGGTTAAAGCGATTGTTTCCCCAGAGAAGTTGTCCTTTCCCCAAGAGGAGTTCTCTTGTTTCATCTACAACAGCATATACGCCTTGTTGAAACACTTTAAGTTACAATGCGATGTTGGCTTGTCTCTAGTCTTGGTCTTTCTGTCTGTTTTGTCAGCAAATACTCACCACATACATACATACATACATACATACATACATACACACATACATACATACATACATAATATTCATACATAGCATTTACATGTACCATAAACATTTGCATTATTTATACACTACTACATCATTTACAGATCACTATTTCACTTGTCTCGTCAGTGTCTACAAAATAGTCGGGATAGGTGTATCACTCTTTTCAAATAGAGTGTCAGCTTAGACAGATAAGTGTACATCTCTTGTTTCAAAAATTCCCCACTAGACTCCTCTCTTGTGGAAGATGGTTGTTTCAGTTTTCCTACAACAAAAGGAAAATTCCCAGTTGAATTCATTCATCAGTTGTACTCATAGTCTTGCTTCACTGTTTCCCTCCAGGTTGTTTCTAGATTGAACATCAATACACATTAACAAGTCGCAATCTCGTAATCTGAGAAGCTTGTGTACACATTTCACAAGTCGCAATCTCGTAATCTGAGAAGCTTGTATACACATTTCACAAGTGGCAATCTCGTAATCTGAGAAGCTTGTACACACATTCAACAAGTAGCAATATCGTAATCTGCGAAGCTTGTACACACATTCAACAAGTAGCAATCACGTAATCTGAGAAGTGTGTACACATTCAAACAAGTCGCAATCTCGTAGTCTGAGAAGCTTGTACACATTTCACAAGTCGCAATCTCGTAATCTGAGAAGCTTGTACACATTCACAAGTCGTAATCTCGTAATCTGAGAAGCTTGTAAACCATCAATTATGTTTTCAACACAACAAGTAACAATCTGTTTATCCAAGAAGTTGGTTTTTTTTTTTACCAAATACATTTACAATTCATCAAGTGGTTTCATCCCCTGTGAATCATATCACGATACATTACAGAAAAGATCACACAAATCTTTTCTCTCTACAGATACATCACACAAAAGATCATACAAATATTTTTTACACATAATCTTACAATTTAACCTACTTGTCATTTACATATTGCTGTCGGGACATACGACGGTAGGTAATATTTTCCCCAGTGTTTTTGTTATGTTCCCCAGTGGAGTTCTCTTTCCCAACGGACTCAAGATGTTCCTTGTTGTTTTCTCTGTCGAGTCATGTTTTGTTCTCCCTATGTGGAATCTTCACTATGCTCTTCTTATAATATTCACTCAAAGTTCAAAAAATCATCACCTGCATTGTTGCGTTCACATTTGCATTGTCAGAGGATTTTAGGTCCAAAAATAGTGTTATTTATATATTTAAGTCTCTTCAATCCCGTCTAGACAAAGATTTTAATCTTCATCTCTCCGGGTGAAGAAACTTAAATAGGGGCAGCTGTTGTACCCCAATTTTGGACCTAAAATCCAATTTGCATTTTTCATATAAGAAAACATCAGTATATGTGCTTTATTATATGTGTTTTTGCTTATCATTTGTCATGCATTATTCTGCTAATATTTTCATATTTTTCTCTATTTCTTCATATAAATAATTTCAAAAAAATATTAGTTTTAATCATTTCATACAAAAGTAACATCTGTCATACCTCAATTTTTGACCTAAGATCCCACCACCCACTCTCATACTAAAAAAAATATATCAAAACATGTTTATTTGTGTTTGTGTTGATCCAAAAAAAAATATATTTGTTTTTATTGTTTATCAATGTCACTTTGCTAAAACCATAAAAATTAGAGTCCATTTGCATTTATGTATGTAGTTCATTAGTCTTAAACCCAACTTTTAATTAATAATTAATATTTTAATTAGTTAATTCATGTTAACAAAAATAGCAAAAAAAAAAGTAAAAAGAACAAAGACTTATTGTTGTTGTGCTTCCTCCTCCTTTTTCCATGTATTTAGCTTTTTGACTTTTTTGTTAACTTGCTTCTTCACTTAATGGCAGAATTAAGTTTCAATATTTTCTTTATTGTTAAATCTCCAAATTGATAGTACAATTTCTTTCTCTCTTTTCATTGATAATTAATAATTAATATTATAGTTATTTAATAGAATAAAAAAAAAACTCTGAACAACACAGCACATGGCCGCCCCCTCTTCCCCTATTTTGATTTGTGTTTTCTATATCTACCTTTCACCAAAATAAGAGTTAGTCTTGACCAAAATTAGAAGCAAATATAAATTGCATATCACTTCATTCTTCTTTTATCTTAGCAATACCATTTTATGTGCCAAAGCAATCAACAATCCAAAATATAATTAACTCAATGGTCACAAGCATTCATCAAGTTCCTCTACAAATTGAGAACAAAAAATCAGCAAAAGGGGAGAAAAAAAAGGAAGAAAGAAAAAGAACAACACAAAACAACATTTTCTTCATCAACTCACCATTCCTTCATTTTCATTCTTTTCATTTTCCAATCACCAAATTCATTTCTAACCTTTCCATCATCCTCTCATCAAGTTCAAAACACTCACAAACACAAAATCATCATCAAATTTGTTGGCGTTTTTGTATGTTGGCTATAATTTTGCAAAAACCCATTTTGTCACATGTTCTAGAAAATGCTGTAGCATCTGAGTATGTTGTGACCGGAAGCTTCTAGACGCGTGCGCGTTTTTGTTTGTTATTTCCAGAAGATATCTTTTAAGAAGATTTGTTTCAGAAATTATATTTTTGTTGGAAAATATATTTTTGTTAAGGCGGAGCTGGCACAGCACTCGTGCCTTGTGTCACAAGTAACCTCTTGTGTGAAGATTTAATTCTAAAATATATTTTATGAATTTTTTTGTTTGGTGCTGAAGATTTATTGGATATATTTTTGAAGACTCTTTTTCTTAAGGAACAAGTCAAGCCCAGCATGAAGACTCTATAAATACAAGTGTAAAACCTAGTTAGGTTTTTGTGGGAATTTGTTGTGTTCACTAAAGCGTGTGTTGTTTATTTTTCCTAGTGAACCTTGTGAGTCTTTTCTTGTATCACGTTGATACTTGCTAAAGACATAGGCTGTTGTCTTGTTATTTGTGTGATTACTCTTAAGCCTTTAGGTACGGAGTTGATCGTTCTGTTTGAGTGTGTCTCACCGTTATAAGTTTGTTTGTTGATTGTGAACAACGCTGTCTGTGTTGTTTAGTAAGGAGTAAGGCGGGGCTCCTTAGGCCTAGGAGTTCCTAGGTTGAGTTGCACAAGGTAGTTGCTAGGTTAGAGCAGTGAACGGGTCGTTTACTGGTGTCTTGGAACTAGGGCTATAATAGTGGATTCCTCCTGGATTGGTATCCCCCAGATTAGGGCAAGTTTGCACCGAACTGGGTCAACAAACTCTTGTGTTATTTACATTCTGTCCTTTATCGTTTTTGTTACTGTTTGTGTTACGAGTAGACGCTGTAGCAATTGCTAAAGCATCTTACTACTGAGTGCCAGGAATTACAATTGGCATCAGAGCAGGCATCCTGCTTGTTTGGGTGAGCTCCAGGGAACTATTTCTGGCATAATGGATAAAGAAGGAGGAATGGTGAACAGGCCACCCCTGCTGAATGGGTCTAACTATGATATTTGGAAGTCTCGCATGACGGCTTTCTTGAAATCACTAGATAGCAGGGCTTGGAAGGCTGTACTTAAAGGATGGGATCATCCCAAAGTGAAAGATGCTGATAATAATGATACTGATGAACTCAAACCTGAAGAAGAATGGACTCAAGCTGAAGACACTACAGCAGTTGGAAATTCTAAAACTCTAAACGCCTTGTTTAATGGAGTGGATCCAAACATGTTTAGACTGATCAATCAATGTACTGTTGCCAAGGACCCTTGGAATATCTTGAAGACTGCTCATGAAGGTACTCAGAGGGTAAAGAAGTCAAAACTCCAGCTCTTAACAACTCAGTTTGAGAATCTTAAGATGAAGGAAGAAGAAAGTGTTCGTGACTTTCATATGAATGTACTAGAGTATGCTAACTCATTTGAATCCTTGGGAGAAAAGATATCTGATGAAAAATTAGTAGGCAAAATCCTAAGATCTTTACCCAAAAGATTTGATATGAAAGTGTGTGCAATAGAGGAAGCACAAGACATCAGTGATATGAAAGTTGATGAGCTGATTGGCTCCCTTCAAACTTTTGAGTTGAAAATCAATGAGAGGGTAGAAAAGAAAAATAAAAGTATAGCTCTTGCCTCGAACATTGATAAAGATGATGTGGAGAGTTCCATAGATACTGATGAAGGCTTATCAAATGTTGTGGTAATGCTTGGAAAACAGTTTAAACAGGTGCTGAAATCTATGGATAGAAGACCCAGATTGAGACTTGCTGGAGGAAATGCTAGAACATCTGCGCAGGGTAAATCATATGAACACAACAGAAGCACTGCTTCTCAAAAGAGCCCAAGAACTGATGATAAACCTGCTCAAGGCAAAGGTGTTCAGTGTCATGAATGTGAACGTTATGGTCACATTAGAACTGAATGTGCAACATATCTGAAGAAGCAGAAGAAAGGTATGAGTGCAACTTGGTCAGATGAAGACACCTCTGAGGAAGAAAGTGAGATTGAGTCTGCAAAGAACATCACTGCACTAACAGGAATATGTCTATCAGATGAAGGATCATGTAATGAATATTTAACCTATGATGCACTAGCAGCTGCTTATAAAGAGTTATGTATCAAAAGTGCTGAAGAATCCAGAATTAATGAGCAACAGAAGGAGATCATATCCGAGCTCCAGAGTGGAAAAGAAAAATACTTATCAATTATTCTTGATCTCCAAGACGAAGTGACTGTGCTGAATTCACAAATCAGAGAGCAAAAGAAATTTGTTTCTATGATGACTAATGGCACTGAGAAACTAGATGATCTACAGACTCAACAAATCTCAGGTAGGCCAAAAGGTGTTGGATTTAACTATGAGAAGTTTAACAAGAAGAATGAGTATATCCAAAACACCGTGTATCCACCTCTCAAAGAAACATTTTCTGCAAGGCCAAGTCAGTTGCCGCAGCAATCTGTGCAGCATCTGGGAGTAAAAGAAAAATCTCAACCATGGATATGTTACTACTGTGGAAGAAAAGGTCACATAAAACCTTACTGTTTCTTGCTTCATGGACGTCCTGATAAGGTGCAACAAGCAAAATCCAGAAAGTCTGGGAAGAAAGAATGGAAACCTAGAAAGAAGGTTGTTTCACTCATTGCTCACACATCTTTAAAAGCAACATCTAGGGAAGACTGGTATTTTGATAGTGGTTGTTCCAGACACATGACTGGAATTGAGAATTTTCTGGTTGATATCAAGTCCTATTCAACAAGCTTTGTCACATTTGGTGATGGGTCTAAAGGTGAAATCAAGGGGATAGGAAACTTGAAAAGAAAGGGTCTACCTAAACTTACAAAAGTCTTGTTTGTGAAAGGTTTGACAGCTAATCTAATCAGTATCAGTCAGCTATGTGATCAAGGACTATTGGTTAACTTTACAAAAGCTGAATGTCTAGTCACTAATCAAGAAGGAGAAGTCATAATGAAGGGTGTGAGATCAAAAGATAATTGTTACTTATGGGAACCACAAGAGGAAGTTGGCTTGTCAACTTGCTTGCTTTCTAAGGAAGATGAAGTAACATTATGGCACCAAAAGTTAGGTCATCTGAACCTAAGAAGTATAAAGAACGCCATAGCTGAAGAAGCAATCAGAGGTCTGCCCAAGCTCAAAATTGAAGAAGGGAACAAATGTGGTGAGTGTCAGATTGGGAAACAGACAAAGAAGCCTCATCATCTGGTACAACATCTGACAACTTCCAGAATACTTGAGCTGTTACACATGGATTTGATGGGACCTATGCAAGTTGAAAGCTTAGGTGGTAAAAGATATGCTTTTGTAATGGTTGATGACTTCTCAAGGTACACCTGGATCAAATTCATTAGAGAGAAATCTGATACTTTTGATGTCTTCAAGGAGTTATGTGTTCAAATACAAAGAGAAAAAGATAGTACGGTCTTGAAGATAAGAAGTGATCATGGCAAGGAGTTTGAGAATTTCAAGTTCTCTGAGTTTTGTACAGCTGAAGGGATAGCACATGAATTCTCTTCACCAATTACACCACAACAAAACGGTGTGGTTGAGAGAAAGAATAGAACTTTGCAAGAGTCAGCTAGAGTTATGTTACATGCCAAAAATCTTCCATATCATTTTTGGGCAGAAGCTATGAATACTGCTTGTTATATACATAATAGAGTCACTCTGAGAACTGGCACAAAAGTTACCTTATATGAGCTGTGGAAGAATAAGAAACCAACTGCCAAGTACTTCCATGTCTTTGGAAGCAAATGCTATATTCTAGCTGATAGGGAACAACGAAGGAAATTGGACTCCAAGAGTGATGAAGGCATATTCTTAGGATACTCTACCAACAGCAGAGCTTATAGAGTGTTCAACTCCAGAACCAAAGTCATGATAGAATCTTTTAATGTTGTTGTAGATGACTCCAGTGAAGATAAGAAGTCTGATGCTCCAGCAATATCTATAGCATCCAATCAGCAGGAAGAGGTATTTGAAACTGAAAAGGAAGATGTTGACTCTGGATCAAGTAGTACTGAACCCAACAAAGGTCCATCTACAAGAGTTCAGAAGAATCATCCAAAAGAGCTTATCATTGGAGATCTTAACCAAGGCATTGTTACAAGAAGAACAAGAGATGCAGTATCTAATTCATGTTTTGTTTCAAAGATTGAACCCAAGAATGTCAAGGAAGCTCTTACTGATGAATTCTGGATTAATGCCATGTAGGAAGAACTTGAACAATTCAAGAGGAATGAGGTATGGGATCTTGTGCTTAGACCTAAAGGTGTGAATGTAATCGGTACAAAATGGGTCTTCAAGAACAAATCTGATGAGAGTGGGAACATAACTAGAAACAAGGCTAGACTGGTAGCTCAAGGCTATGCTAAGATTGAAGGGATAGACTTTGATGAGACTTTTGCTCCTGTAGCACGTCTTGAATCCATAAGACTTCTCTTAGGGGTTGCATGTATATTGAAGTTCAAACTATTTCAAATGGATGTGAAAAGTGTCTTCCTCAATGGGTACTTGAATGAAGAAGTCTATGTTGAACAGCCTAAGGGTTTTGTTGATCCTAGCTTTCCAGACCATGTCTACAGATTGAAAAAGGCCTTGTATGGTCTAAAGCAAGCTCCTAGGGCTTGGTATGAAAGGTTGACTGAATTTCTTGTTGCTCATGGGTACAGAAAGGGTGGCAATGACAAGACTCTGTTTGTGAGAGAAGAGAAAAATAAAGTGATGATAGCACAAGTTTATGTGGATGATATAGTTTTTGGTGGAATGTCAGATCAGATGGTCCAGCAATTTGTGCAACATATGCAGTCAGAATTTGAAATGAGTCTAGTTGGTGAACTAACTTTCTTTCTTGGTCTCCAAGTCAAACAAATGGAGGATACTATCTTTGTGTCTCAAAGTAAGTATGCAAGAAATATTGTGAAAAAGTTTGGTATGGAGAGTGCCAACACCAAAAGAACACCTGCAGCAACACATTTGAAGCTTACCAAAGATGATAAAGGGATCAATGTTGATCAAAGTCTTTATAGAAGTATGATTGGAAGCTTATTATACCTTACAGCAAGTAGACCTGATATTACTTTTGCTGTAGGAGTATGTGCAAGATATCAAGCTGAGCCTAAAATGAGTCACCTCACACAAGTCAAAAGAATTCTAAAGTATGTGAATGGGACATGTGACTATGGAATCTTGTATTGTCATAGTGATAATTCTATGTTAGTAGGCTACTGTGATGCTGATTGGGCAGGAAGTGCGGATGATAGGAAAAGCACTTCAGGAGCATGTTTCTTCCTAGGTAATAATCTCATATCTTGGTTTAGTAAGAAACCAAATTGTGTGTCTCTATCAACTGCAGAGGCAGAATATATCGCAGTTGGTAGTAGTTGTTCTCAACTAGTGTGGATGAAGCAAATGTTGAAGGAGTACAATGTGGTACAAAATGCTATGACATTATACTGTGACAACTTGAGTGCCATAAACATCTCTAAAAATCCTATTCAACATAGTAGGACTAAGCATATTGACATAAGGCACCATTTTATTAGAGATCTTGTTGAAGAAAAGATTGTCACACTTGAGCATGTAGCAACTAATGAACAACTTGCTGATATTTTCACAAAGGCATTGGATGCAACACAATTTGAGAAGTTGAGGGGCAAATTGGGAATTTTCCTATTTGAAAGCCAATAGCAGTTATATTTCAAAAGGCGTGCAACTGTTTCTCCCTCCTATCAAGCTAGGGTGCACGCATATCAAGGAACGGTTTTCTTTTCTATTTACTCTCTCTGCCGTAATCATTGCTTCTCCTTTCAAAACACTCAAACGATCACTCTTTCTCTGCTACATCCCCGTTTCAGTTCTATCAAGAAATCTATCATCTCTTAGACTTCCCACATCTCGCTAACTCTACTCACTCAACACAATCATGTCATCTCCTACTCCATCACCGGTCACAGAAACCTCTCCAAATTCACCACCACCTATCGGACCTGCAACGATGATTGCTATCGCAGATCCTATAACTGTTGTCGCTCCCGACACTACTGCAAAATCAAAGAAAGAAAAATCAAAGAAGAAGAAGAAGTCGGTAAGTGTTCTTTCTCCTGAATCTGTGAAATCAAAAGGGAAGAAGAAGAAATCTAAGTCTAAATCCAAGTCTAGTAAAACTCATTCTATGCAAGAACTGTATCTTGATGATTTAGATGGCAAAAATGTTGAATCTTCTAGTAGGGTAGCTCAAGAGCCTGAAACCCTAGGATTAGATGATTCTGATAATGTTAATGCTGATGGTGGTGCTACTACTAAGGCCACAGAAAATGTTGTGGTAGAGACAACTCAGGAAGATGATCAAACTGCTGTTGCCTCTAAAAAGGCTGAAGTGGAAATGGATGATCATGTTCTGTCTGATCACCAAACAGGTTCACAGGACAAGGAACCTGATGTTGAAATTTTGTCTGTTGTTGACAAAATGGTGGAGAAGACTCCTGGACCTAGCATTGCTGGGAGGTTAAGGAGTAGAACTAGAAAAGAACCAACACCACCACCAAAGTCAACAAAGAAAGCCAAGAATTCTGATGGCTTGAAACCTGTGAAGTATGGTCCTGGTAGGACAAAGAGCAAGGTTGTTGTGTCTGCTGAGCCTAAGAAGAAGGTTCTGAAGAGAAAGCATGTGTCATCTGATGACAGTGATTTTGTTGCTAATGACGATGCTGTAGAGGATGCTAGCACATCTGACAAGCCAGTTGATACAGGAAAGAAGAGAGCTAAGAGTGTACCATCTGTACCTCTTGACAATGTGTCATTTCATCATGAGGAAGGTGCCTCTAGATGGAAATTTATCTGTGAAAGAAGGGTAGCTGTGGAGAGGAATTTGCACCATGATCTATTGAATCTCCAAGAGCTTATGGAGGTTATTGAAGCAACTGGTCTGGTGAAGACTGTTAAAAGCTTGGGGAAATGCTACATCAAGGTGGTCAGGGAATTCATTGTAAACATAGGAGCTGACTGTGATGATCCTATGAGTGCTGAGTATAGACAGGTCTTTGTGCGTGGTAAATGTGTTAATTTCTCACCTGCTATAATCAATGAATACCTAGGCAGGAGTGCTGAAGAAGTAGCTGAGTTGGAGGTAACTCAGAATCAGATCTGCAAAACCCTCACAGGTGATCTGGTCAAGGAGTGGCCTATGAAGAGTAATTTGTCTGCTGCCAAGCTATCTACAAAGTATGCTATACTTAACAAGATTGCAGCTGCTAATTGGGTGCCAACTACCCATTCTAATGATGTGTCCAGAGGGCTGAGCAAGTTCATTTATGCTATAGGTACAAAATCTGCTTTTAACTTTGGTGATTTTATATTCTATCAAACTATAGCTCATAGAAAAACCAATGCAACAAAAATTCCTATTGCTTTTCCCACTTTGCTCTGTGATATCATCTTGCAACAATTTCCTGAGCTGTGTTTTGCTATTGATGAGC
Source organism: Trifolium dubium (assembly GCA_951804385.1). Lineage (NCBI taxonomy): Eukaryota > Viridiplantae > Streptophyta > Magnoliopsida > Fabales > Fabaceae > Trifolium > Trifolium dubium. The sequence goes on from OX638074.1 coordinate 5,636,750, forward strand.
CTGCTAAGAGAGAGTCAGACATCACTTTAGACTCTAGGTTTTTGGAAAAATCACATGCTGCAGATATTGCTCTAGCATCTGCTAAAGGCAAATCTGCTATACTGAGCAGACAGCAAATGATTGCTGATTTGAAGGTTGTAAGTAAGGCTTTGGATGACAAGAAGTTCTTGGTTGATCGTGTGATTCAAAACTTGTAAGCTGAAGAGCTGGTTGCTCATGATGAAGGTCTAGTGGTGGAGGATTCTGTAGGAAGTGCTGATTTTTAATAATCCATTTTCTTTGTTTTCTGATGTTTTTTTTGTTTTATGGGTGAAGCCCTGGATTTTCTATGCACTTATGTGTGCTATCTGGTCTGTAATAAGTACAATGTGATGTTTACTTATTTGATGTTCTGACAATATGATGTTCTTTCTCTTTGGTCAAAATCTTTGGCTAAAAAGGGGGAGTAATATGTTTCTATGATATTTTCATCATCATCTATCTGATGTTTAGCAATGCATGAAGACAGGGGGAGTGTAGTATGTATGTGTGGAAATTTATTTTTTCCATTGAAGTGGAGTATTACTGATTGTATGCATTAAGGGGGAGGAATTTATTTTTTCCTAATCCTGGTTGCATAAATTGAGGGGGAGGAATTTATTTTTCCTAATCCTTAAAATTGGTTGATGAATGATGATTTGGTGGTGGAAGACTCTAAGGATACTACTGAATTTTCATCTTATATGGAATCCACTTGAGAGTATAATTCTCTCTGATCATACTCTTTGAGGCTAGTTGAATTTCATATCCGCTGCATGCCTCTGATACATGGTTAGCCTATTGCAAACAAGTAATGTCCTATTCTTCTGAAGTTATGTCTTGAAGTTGATTTGAAGAATTATTTTTATGCATGCTGATCAAAAAGTGTTTTAGCCAAAATTTGCCAAAGGGGGAGATTGTTGGCGTTTTTGTATGTTGGCTATAATTTTGCAAAAACCCATTTTGTCACATGTTCTAGAAAATGCTGTAGCATCTGAGTATGTTGTGACCGGAAGCTTCTAGACGCGTGCGCGTTTTTGTTTGTTATTTCCAGAAGATATCTTTTAAGAAGATTTGTTTCAGAAATTATATTTTTGTTGGAAAATATATTTTTGTTAAGGCGGAGCTGGCACAGCACTCGTGCCTTGTGTCACAAGTAACCTCTTGTGTGAAGATTTAATTCTAAAATATATTTTATATATTTTATGAATTTTTTTGTTTGGTGCTGAAGATTTATTGGATATATTTTTGAAGACTCTTTTTCTTAAGGAACAAGTCAAGCCCAGCATGAAGACTCTATAAATACAAGTGTAAAACCTAGTTAGGTTTTTGTGGGAATTTGTTGTGTTCACTAAAGCGTGTGTTGTTTATTTTTCCTAGTGAACCTTGTGAGTCTTTTCTTGTATCACGTTGATACTTGCTAAAGACATAGGCTGTTGTCTTGTTATTTGTGTGATTACTCTTAAGCCTTTAGGTACGGAGTTGATCGTTCTGTTTGAGTGTGTCTCACCGTTATAAGTTTGTTTGTTGATTGTGAACAACGCTGTCTGTGTTGTTTAGTAAGGAGTAAGGCGGGGCGCCTTAGGCCTAGGAGTTCCTAGGTTGAGTTGCACAAGGTAGTTGCTAGGTTAGAGCAGTGAACGGGTCGTTTACTGGTGTCTTGGAACTAGGGCTATAATAGTGGATTCCTCCAGGATTGGTATCCCCCAGATTAGGGCAAGTTTGCGCCGAACTGGGTCAACAAACTCTTGTGTTATTTACATTTTGTCCTTTATCATTTTTGTTACTGTATGTGTTACGAGTAGACGCTGTAGCAATTGCTAAAGCATCTTACTACTGAGTGCCAAGAATTACAATTGGCATCAGAGCAGGCATCCTGCTTGATTGGGTGAGCTCCAGGGAACTATTTCTGGCATAATGGATAAAGAAGGAGGAATGGTGAACAGGCCACCCCTGCTGAATGGGTCTAACTATGATATTTGGAAGTCTCGCATGACGGCTTTCTTGAAATCACTAGATAGCAGGGCTTGGAAGGCTGTACTTAAAGGATGGGATCATCCCAAAGTGAAAGATGCTGATAATAATGATACTGATGAACTCAAACCTGAAGAAGAATGGACTCAAGCTGAAGACACTGCAGCAGTTGGAAATTCCAAAGCTCTAAACGCCTTGTTTAATGGAGTGGATCCAAACATGTTTAGACTGATCAATCAATGTACTGTTGCCAAGGACGCTTGGAATATCTTGAAGACTGCTCAATCAATGTACAATCAATGTACTGTTGCTCACCTTTTGGAGGCTTTTTTTTGGAAATTTCAATTTCATCAAATCTTGTTCAAAGCTCGGGTTCGTTGGTTCCAGTAGCTTCTAGTGCATCTCAGTAGAAGGAAACAACACGGAATCGCGAAGGAATCGAGCCATAAAGCGTCCAACTCGAGCTCTCCTTTGGTGCAAACTTGAGGTAGGTGTTTTGAGCTCCATAGACCATCATTTTACATGATTCTTGTTGCTGTGATCTTAGTTTGATGTGTTAAAGCTTTTCCTTGAACTAATTTTGTTCAGTTTTGCATCAAAACTCATTTTCACATTTTGACCCTCATACTTTGAGCTATCTTTTTTTGAGATATGTTGTTATATCGTGAAAAATACTGCATATTCATGATCTATGCGAAAAAACAAATGTATTAGACTTTTGTTTCACTAGATTTGAGTTAGTTTTGAGTTTTTATGATTTTTGATCTTTAAAAATGAAGAACACTGTCACTAAAAGTTTCCAGATCTGTCACTAAAAGTATGAATCTATGAATTTCGTCACTAAAAGTATGAATACCGTCACTAAAGCCCTGTATTTTCCCAGAATTAATCACGCGCGTCTGATCTGTGTTGTGATTGAATCTGGGACGCCTGATTTAAACTTTAAAACGGAACCGTCTGATTTCATTTAAATAAAATCAGACGATGATGATGTTACCTGCGCGCGCGCTCATGTATTTACTGCTACATGTTTTGTTATTTTTTAGGTTTAAGATTTAATTTTTATTCTTAGTTTTATTATTTATTTTATTTTCTATATATGTTTAGTGTGCATAATTCATCTTTATTTTCTTTCTACATGTTTTGTTTGCATTTGTGCATGTTTTATTACTATTTGCTCTATTATTATATTTGTGTTCTATTTTATGCATTTTATCATCATATTTATTTTCAAGCTTGCATTTTATTTATTATTATGCATTGTCTCTACTTTATTTTCATTATCTAATTATTCATTTGATTCGATATGGTTGTAATAATTAATTATTCAATTTGGTTGTAATAGCGTAAGACTTTATTTCTTTATCGCTTTATTTATTGCTTTCTTAGCTCACATCACACACAACGCAAAATAATTCATCTCCAAGGGAGAGGACTCGTAATTGATTTTAAATTGATTACGAGACTTCTCGAAACAAAAAAAAACTCTTTTCAAAAACACGCGATCTTTTACAAAACAAACGCAATTTCACCTTAGCCGCAACATTTACAAAACTTTTTTTTACAAAACATCTTACAACTTCTTCACAACAACAATTACACTTCTTACATTTCTTTACAACATTTTTTCTAACAACAACATTTTCTCACATTTTCACAACATCAAAACGAATACACTTTCGTTTTCACACAACAACATTTTCTTTTACAACATCTTTTTCCTTCAACAATTTTACACTTTCTTTTCAAAACAAACCACTTTCATAAATCAATACATTCTCAAAAACCTTCTCTCTGTTTTATTTAACACACTCTAATCAAACTTTAAGTTGTTCACAACTAAAAGACACAAACCAATACAATTCTCTTTGCCATCTTTGGCTTTTCAAAAACATTAGATTTCTATCATCTTTAGTTTCAAATCTTAAATGTTCCCATAAGCATTAGCAAGAATTCAATCACTTTCTTCACAAAAGAAATGGTTTGGCGTGTTTATGTTAACGCTTAAAAGGTGAAACTTAATACGACACTAATCTCTTGCTTCCTAAAAAACATACAACATACACTGTCTTTTTCAAGAGAACTACGCGAATTTTGATCCTTCACAAAGGGTACGTAGGCAAAGGGGGTACATACTCCTATCCAAATTCAAAACAATGAAAAACACACCCTTTTTCTTATCTCTTTTCTTTCACACATCTTCTCTTACATTTCTTTTTACATAAACAACCAACACAAAAGCATACACTCTCTTCTATACATCTTCTCTCTCACTTCTTACAACTTCTCCCCTATTCTTAAAGCACACATTTAAAGCGCAAAAAGCATTTCAAGAGGTTACCATGGAGTACCATGGGCGCTTAAGGTGCATACACCTTCCTTTTGCGCAACTAACCCCCGTACCTAGAATCTCTCACAAAAGGTTTTCGATACTTTCCCCTCCCTTGGAAATGACAGAATCAACTGTAGTGGGGTATGTCTTAAAAAACCCGCAACACCACCAAATTTGAGAACCTCAGAATGAAAGAATATGAAATTATTTATGATTTTCATGTGAATGTACTTGACTTTGCAAATTCGTTTAATTTATTGGGAGAGAAAATTTCAGAAGAAAAGCTTGTTAGAAAGATTCTCAAGTCACTTCCTAAGAAATTTGATATAAAGGTTACAACTATTGAAGAATCTCAAAATATCCCTAGCATGAAGGTAGACGAGTTGATTGAATCTCTCCAAACCTTTGAATTGGCTATCAATGATAGATTTAAAAAGAAGCACAAAAACATAGCTTTCGGTTCTAACACTGATGAGGAAGATGTTCAATATGAAATGGGGACTAATGAAAGTATTTTAGATACAATTGTGCGTATTGGTAGAGAATTCAACAAAGACTTGGATATTATGGGCACAATGTCGAGTTCAAATGTCAAGAGTATGTCATTCGACATTAGTTTTTCTGAAGGCGAGGATGTGATGATGAAACAACAAAATAGGTGACGACATATACAAGTGTATCTTTGGCTGATACAAAATCATGTGGTACATAATCATGTGATGAGGAATATCATATGAAGAATTAGCTGCATCTTACTGCTCAATTGCAGGCTAAGAGAAATGATCACCTATCAACAATTTGTTATCTCAATAATTAGATAATTCAGTTGAACTCTAAGCTTCAAAACATCAGAAAACAAGTAAGGGTGTTGAATAATGGTTCTAATGTTTTAGATGACATACTGCAAGTTAGAAAGACATATGAAAATATGAAAGGAATAGGCTTTTACTTTAACACAAAGAAAAAAGAAATCAAAATACCCGCTAAGAAGTTTGTTTCTCCTAAAAAGAAATAAGAGTTTGTAATGTTGGATCACATGTGTCAACATCCTATCCGACATTTGAACCCCCAACCAAGAAACAAAAAGAAATCATCTTGGAGATGTCACTATTGTAGTAGAAGTTATATCTTGTGGAGAAGTTTGTTTTAAAAACAAATCTTATCCTTTTTGTATTGCGATACAAGTTATAAAGTCTTTATGGTCTTGAAGTTAGGTTGTTTTCATTGAATGGTTTTTCAACTCTCTTTTCTCAAAAGTTAACAAATACTCCAATTTGGCTAGTGAATGAGGAAAGCGAGTGGGTTCTCGAACTTACAAGGACTATTATGTATTAAAAGTGATGACCATAATGCAAAGGTCAAAGGTGACATGAACTATGTTGTGTGTTCAATATAGATATAAAAGCGAAGGGATAACTATACATACAAACTTTAGCATAGAAATATTTCGTTAGATCACATGACATTCTTTGAAACTGATCCGGTTTATATATTTATACCGGAACATTATTTGAAACTTTTAGTGACAGGTAAATATGTTGTCACTAAAACTATAAAATGCGCGGATTGTACTGTTTTTTTACAAAACCAGAACAATTTTTTCTAAGATATCCGATTCATATATATATTCATGCCGGAACAATTGGTTGGAAATTCCGGTGTTTTTCACTTTAAGTTACAAGAAGTGTAAGTTGTAGTGACAGTTTTGTCTATCTCTAAAAGTCTTAATGTGCATAATACATAATAGAACTCGTTCGAACACGAACTAAAATTCGTTTTCAAATTATTTTGGTTAAGCTAGTCTTAAAGGAATGCCTTTCATGAAATGGCTAGTCATTCATAATGAAATTTGTTTTGTAGTGACAGACAGAGTGTGTCACTAAAAGTAACAATATATTGGTAAAGCTCATGTAGGGGTGAAATCTAAAAGTAAGTGTGAAAAATGAAGTGTAAAAAATTTATTACCAAGAGGGTAAAATTGGAATGTTGAATTATTTGTTGGGGTGAAAGGTTAATTGTAGGGGTGGGAGGGAAAGTTTTCTGTTTTTAGATCAGACCAATAGGCTCTATAAAGGCCCATTCACCAAATATGGCCCAATTAAGTGACAACCCTAATGGTATCTCTCATGCCTATATAAAGGATATTTCTCTACCCACCATGGTATCATCTCTTCTACTCAAAAACCCTAATTCGCCTCATTTCTCTATTCACTTGAGCATTAAAGTTTCTTTTCGAGGTACACTCCTCCTCCTTCATCAAGCCTCTATCACAATGAGATTTTGTTCACGATCCGAACATGAGCCAATTATGAAACCTTGAATCAGATTGTTTTTTTTTATCGCTTTATGTTTTAATTCGATTGAACATATTGATTGAAATTGAATAATAAAAAGAGAAATTAAAATTGGTAACACATCACGTTTCTGTGCATATATTTTCGATTTATTTGAAGCTTCGGAACCGTTCTTGGTGAAGCATCAATATATCGATTTATTCATATTGATAGAAACTTGTTGTTTAATCACATACTCAAAATTTAGTGTGATAACAATATATGTGGTATATTAGTTTTGATCATACAATAATTAAGTCGATGATGTTTGTTTCTATTGAATGATTGATGTTTGAAGCTTCGGAACCGTTCATGGTGAAGCATTCTAAATTCGATCTTTATATTAATAAACGATCAAAGAACTTTATTTGGTGTTATCATGTTGCAATAGAATTTGTAATGGCGCAATTGTTGTGTCGTTATGATAAGGGTTTACAAGTGTTGTAACGCCCCGCCTAACTTTGGATATTGGGATTAATTGTCTAATTTTAATTTGTTTTATGTAAGTGTGTTTTTTATTATTTTGTGAATGATTATAGGGATTTTATTTGTGTAGACTTGGAGTCTATTGGCATTTGGAGAGTTTAGAGTCTATCTCTCGAATATTCTTAATGAAAACAGGTATTTTTCTGAACATATTTTGTTCCAATAATAACTAATTTGATGTTTTCCTTGTAATTACTAATAAAACTTATTTTTTTTTGTACCAAAAATATGATATTGTCAAGATTCAAAAATATTGTGGTTACACAATGTATGTTATTTATTTTTATTTAAAATTTCTTCAAACGCAAATGTCATATATCACTATCTATTTAAAATTCCAAAATTTCTTACCATTTATATTATTATCATTTATTGTGAAAATCAAAATAATTGAAATATCGCGTAATTAATGTAGATACCTTTTTTGTAATTATTCAAAAAGAAAATTCCAAAAAAATGAAAAAATTAGTCAAAAGAGAATTAGTTTTTATTGTACATTTTAATTCATTAGGTTTCCAAAATAAAAATAAACAAATTTGTCTTTTTTGACCAAAATTATTAATGATTATTATATATTCATACGATACAAGTTTGCTTAAAATTATTGTACATTGTGATTGAATGATAGTACAATTCTCTTATTCTTAAATTGAAACTCAAAAACCTACTTTGAGGAAAATAAGAAGAAACTGAAGAAATGTTTAAAATCTAAGAATGCTCATCTTTGTGTTCAAGCGAAAATTCTTTGTGGGAACTTTCTTTTCAAACAGCTTAAGAGACCTCAAATCATGGACACAAACATTTCTTCTTCTTTTTTATTTGGTTAGTATTGTACTTCTTTTTTTATTTATTTGAAATATTGTAGGGAAAGCAAATATTTTTTAGTGTCAAAAATTTTGATTTTAGAAAATGATTGATTTTTTTATCAGTTTCACTAACATACATGAAAATCGTTGTTTTTAGGGTTTTTTTGTTGTTTTTTAAATTTTCTGTTTGTTCCCCTATTTTATTATTGCTTATGTTCATCAATATTTGTAAGTGTGATTCATGAAATTTGTGATAAAAAGGGTCATTCAAATAGAAAATGAATGATATTTTTTGTGTTAACTTGTAGTTGTATCATGTTTTGTTTAATAAATTGGTGATTAGTGAAAGTGCTTTATAATTTTCTTCATGTTATTGTTTTTATTTTTTATTTTTTGTTGATGTTCTTATTTGTTAATAACATGTTTGTGAAATTGATCACAAAAGAAGATCGTGCAAATGTTATTTGCAAAATTGTTGATGTTGCTCAGCAGATTGCAGGTTGGCCACTAAAAATGGTGCAAAACATTTGGCTTAATTCAGTGGTTTTAAAAAATTTAATCATCTTTAAATTTTCTTTGGTATTTGCCCTTTAATTTAGGTCTAGGAAAAAATAATGTAGCTTTTATTGTATGCTTTGATGAAATCTATGAAACTCTTATACTTGATATAATTCAAGCACGATATAACACGAATATTAGGGTTTAGAAAATTATTAAGAACTAGATATTTGATTCGACTAGATATGTCAACGTAGGTTTTATAAAAGTGTATATTTATAAAATAAATGCATAATGTTTGTAAAGATGTTATTTCGTATAGAATATCTCCTTCTTGGTGTTGTCAAAATATACTCAAAGAAGGTTGAGTATCTACATCATGATTGTTGTAATATGCTTAATGGAATCAACACATTTAAAATAAATACAAATAATAACTTGTGAATGTTTTGCTTATATATGTATTATTATGTCAGACACATTTGAAGTGGATGTTCTTGATCTACCTGCATTTGAAGATACTTATGGGTAAGGTTTCTCTAATTTTAAAAGTTTAATTGGTTAGTGAATTTGTTGGTTTTAAAGAGTTATATAATTGGTCTTATATCGAGTTTAGATACATATTGCTCCCTCTAAACTAATCATTGTTAAATGTATAATTTCTTTTAAAAAAAAATCCTATGTTTAATTTTTTTCTAGTGGTGAACTGTCGTATCGTGAAATTTAACAAAGGTTTTGTCCAATATTAGTGGATCAGTGCAATTTTATCAAAAAAGGGTATGTGTCGTATGATTTCTTATTTGGTTTTACATTAATAAGAATTATCCAATATAGATCTTTCTTTTTTAAAGGTATGTGTTGTAAAATTTCTTATATGATCAAAGTGACTATTTTCTTGTAGTGATTGAGCAAATAAAATGGAACAAACATATATTAAATAATGCATATATTATTAAATAATTAATAATTATATTTTTAATCTCAAAATATTATATTAAATATTGTTAACAATACTAAAATTTTAAAATAAAAATATCTAGCCAATAGATCTTTTACATTCTAAGTAGATCTTTTTGAAATATTATTGGTATTATAATATTATAAAATACGTAATTTAAAATATTAACCATTTTCATACTTACTTTTTCTCTGATATTTCCTTTTCCTTCTTCTTGTTTTTTACTTTTTTGTTTGGGAAGAGTTTCATCATTTTCATAGTTCTCAATATCTTTTATAGAGCGCAAAATAAAATTTTCCTTTATAAGATATATAATAGAGCTGCAACATGAATTTAATTAAATTTTGATCTTGTACAATGATCAAATATACGAAGACATGTTCAAGATGTTGTTATAACAATAATTTAAAATATGTCAAAAGAGGTACATTAAAAATTGACATATTTTGTGTTATAGCAACATCTTGAACTTGTCTTCGTATATTTGTTCATTCCAAGATCAATATTTAATTAATTAAGATCATGTTACAGTACTATTATCATAGAAAGGAAAACTTTTCTTTGCGCTCTATGAAATTAAAGCTGATGAGAAAGTATGAAAAAGATGGAACTCTTCCCAAACGAAAAAGTAAGAAACAAGAACAAGGAAAAGGGAATATCAGCAAAAAAGTGAGTATAAAAATGCTTAATATTTTTAATTATGTATTTTACAATATTATAATACCAATAATATTTCAAAAAAGATCTACTTAGAATGAAAAAAGAACTATTGACTAGATATTTTTATTTTAAAATTTTAGTACTTTCATCAATATTTAATACAAAATTTTGAGATTAAAAAGGAACGGAGGTAGTATATGTTAGTTCCGTTTTATTTTCACAATAATGTAACCATTTTTTTTATCTTTTTTTCTAATTTATTTCTGACATGTTCAAGTCTATTGCGTTATTGTTAGAAGCTTATTTTTAATTAGTTAAAAAGTTGGTTATGTAATTAGTTAATTGGTTAGTTATTAGTGGGTGAGTTAAAAAGATTATATTTCAAGTGGGATTTCATTTCTTCTTCTTTTTTACTAAAAATAACGATATTCATTCATTCCAATAATTGATAAAGTACATCAGATGCAAATACAAATTCAGTATCGCTAAAAACAAAAAGAATAATTTTGCTAACAAATTCACAACATCCAAGTTACTAGAATATGACAACAAAATGCCTACAAATAATGCGATAAAATGAAAGACCCCAGAATGTCCATGATTCCAAATCTGCAACGTTGATGTCCAAATCATTGATTGAATCTGCAATTGAATAAGGTTGATCTTTCAATATGAACTAAACGAACATCGCAACAAGACAAGAAATCAAACGCCGCACCAAGACGACGAAAACCAAAACACAGCACTCAGACGACGACTTATAAAACGCCGCACTTAGACGACAAAATCGCAACAAAAAAACAATAAAAAGATTCAAACTATATAAAAATCACTTATTTAAAAGGAATGTAAAGGAAAAAAGATGTAGAGGGGTGGTTTTAGGCCACCAGTGAAGAAAGAAGAAAGCTCAAAATAGAAAAAATAAGAAATTAGGGCCGGCTACACTTGAAATTATATTTCAAGTAATTCAAACAACCATTTTAAGTATTAAATTTTTATAGAATATTTAAGATAAATCAAAACATTACCAAGTTCATATTATGATTTTTGGCTTAATATTATTGATTGAGGTAAATGGACATGTGACTTGGATTGTGCTTAAATAAGGAAATGATAATTAAGAATGAGTATGAAAAAAATTGATTAAGTCTCTCATCTAATAAAATAATATTCTGCTTTTTGATTTTTTATCTGTTTTCTATCAATTGTTTGTTTTAACAGAATTTTGTTGAGGTTGTGTGTGCGCGTTAGTTTAACAATCGAAAAATTGGCACAATAAATTTATAAGCTTTAAATGAGTTTAGAAATATTTTTGTCTCGTTAGAATTTCGAAAAATAAATACCTTTAGATTTTTAGAAAACAGACAAGATATACCTGTTGTTTGAAAATTTTACGGTTTCTGATTCCCGTCAAACTTTAAATGGAAACTTTATATATCCTCTGTAATGAGAATTTGGTTTCATTATATTTTTCTAAGTTAAGGAGAGAAAATTTATTAGGAATAAAATTTATTCAAAAAATTATGAATTCTTTTAATTAAATTGTATACGGTAAACAAATTGGTTTCCTTAATTTTTATCTGTACCTGAGATACAACTCGTTTAAGAACGAGCATGGAGATTGAGCGAGATGAGTTGACAAGATCACAAAATATCTAAATATTTATGTTAGGAGATTTGGTGATCAAAATTGGATTGATGGCTAGGATTTAGTCTTAGAACTTTATAGTATTTAATCCAATATGGCCAAGATTTATCTTAGTATACTTTTTTTTAACAAGATCTTAGATTGAATAGGAAGAATCACAAATTCATTCTCTCTTCTCCTCTTATCACCGTGTCTCTCGCCCTCCTTTCATTCTTATTGTTAAAAATTTTAAGTATAGAAAATACAATTTTGGGAGAGATCTACATGAATAATTGTCATTTGAATTGTTTGATTTAATGATCAAATTTTTTTTAAGTTTTAATTTTCTTGCTCTTTTCTTTTGGTAATATTGTTGTATGAGTGATTATGATGATAAATCTAAAACAAAATTTTGTTTGTGAGTAATTTAAAAAATTCGTGATTTGTGAAAATGTTTGAATGAATTTATGATATGATTTTCTTGCAATTGAAGCTATCAATACTTGTTTTATGAGTTTAATTTTGCATAGAAAATGGTAAGAAATAAATGTCCAAAAATTTTATGATTTATGAAAGCTAGGGTTTTGAAAAGTTGTTAAGTGTGGAGTTAAACCAAATTGAGTTTGTTTTGAGTAATTAGTAATTGTATAGGTGTTTTAACTATGTATGTTTTTTAGTTTATTTCAATTTTGGCCGAAATTGAGAAGGGCATTTTCGTCCTTTTAAAATGTTTAATTCGTCCTTAAATGTGAACCATTAAATATGCCATTTTGAAATGATGAAAATAGGTATATGATTTGCTTTGATTGGACAAAGAATGATCGGGTTATGGTTATTTTAACTTTAAAAACTATTTACTGTCGTTGTTTGATAAAATATATTTTCGTTGGCCGAAGTAGAGCAGCGGGCGTGTCTTCAAAAAATACATAGTTTTGTTTATTAATTTGTTTTTGAGGTAATTAGTTTTGTTTATGATATTGTGTAGATTATTTGAATATTTTGACATATCATGCAATATAACCAAAATTGACAACCAACTTACACGTCCTATATATGTATTGCATTTGCATGTCATGTTATATTGAACTTACTCTAGAAGACAACATTGTTGTCAAGTAAAGTGGCATTAATCAGGTGGGTCGTTCATTTTTTATTTGAGATTGGGTGTTAGAATCAAATTTTATTTTTATAGTCAAATTGAAGTTTCTCTGGTGGTCTGCAAGTTAAAGAGTGAGTTTTTAAGAATGAGATTAAAAGTAGATTACTATTCAGGCAGAGGTTTTGGTATTTTATTGGTGTTCCGTTTTTATACGGCGCCTGTAACTTCTTTTTTACCGGTCTTTGTTTATCTTAAACTTTTGACTCAAGAAACTATTATTGAGATTCAGATGCGGCGTTCACTTTTGATTTGAGAACGGAAGTTAGAGTCATGTGACATTTTTTTAGTCGGGTTTTGTCTCTCTGGTGGTCTAGAAGTTAAGGAGTGACTTTCTTAAAATAAGATTATAAGTAGACTCCTTTTAGACAATATAAGTTTTGGTATTTCATTGGTGTTTCACTTTTATACGGTGTCTTTCTTTTGTAACTCATTTTGTTATCGGTCTTTGTTCATCTTGAATTGTAACTTAGTCTTAATAATAATATATTATATTTGTCGTTAGAAAATTATATTAAAAGAAATTTTAAACCAAACGACTCGGACTACATATATGAATAGAAATCACTTTTGGTCCATTAAAAAAAAAAAAAAAATCACTTTTGGTACATTATAAACAATTAAATATAAATATAAATTACTTTAAACTCAACTCATTTTTGATCAAAATCGATTCAGACAAAATCAAATCTTTCTGTCATCCAATCAAACATAAACTAAAGATGTTAAATTCGTCCCACAAAACCGCAACACGTAAACAATATTATTGTGGCAATAACAATAAAAAGTAGCACTAGATACATAACATTAAATTAAATTCCATGTTTACTTGAAAAACTCCATAACCCAAAAATTACAAATACAACATTCATATCTAATACCACGAAATCCAGCTTTGGTTGTCAAATCCATGAATTCTTCCTTAGTTCGTTCTTTACCATCAGGACAATGAGTCATCATGTGAATATCCATTTGGGAGATAGATTTCCATGCCACTTCATTCTTAGGCATAATAGGTAGAAGTGACTCCAAAACTATCACCTTCCCATCATGAGGGATGGCATCATAACAATTTTTTAAGTTCCCATACTTTATTGTCTTGCATGGACTTATACTCTTCCTCCATTGCTTCAATCCACTTTTTCGATTTGGAATCTTGCATGCCTTGACAAAAGTTGATTGGATAATCTTTCATAGCACCATTATTCTCCTCATGTTCTTAGAGATAGATTACAAAATCATCCGGAATAGCATTTTTCCTTTCTCTAGTGGATCTCCGCAATTTTATTAGTTCTTGTATCATTTGTTCTTGAGGACCTTGAGCTTGTTCTTCATGAATTATCAAATCATCATGAGGTGGAGGAATTTCAACAATGTCTTGTGGTGTGGTCGTTCCGTATTTGCTTGATCAAAAGAAACTATATGAATCGGTACTGGAATTGTTACCGATTCTTCCTCTAAGACAAATTCTCTAAATTTATTCTTCCCCCCATACTCAATATCCTCAAAGAATGTGGATGTTCCCGTCTCAAAAATTGAATTTAATTTGGGATCATAAAATTTGTAGCACCTAGATCTTTTAAAATAGCCAATAAAGTAGCTGCTCACTGTTCGGGAGTTCAATTTCTTTTCATTTGGCCTATAAAGCCTTGCCTCACCCGGACAACCCCACACATGAAAATGCTTTAGATTAGATTTTCGTCCAATTCAAAGCTCATAAGGTGTTTTGGCAGATGCCTTTGTTGGTACTTGTTGGTGTTTTTGTATTGGCTTCATTTTTGCTAAAACACTAACTAGCTAGATGTGCCAATCGATGTGTCCACATCTGTGATGTTGGAACCAGATATGCCAATAGAGTTGTCAACATGTGCGTTAGGGGTGGCAAAATGATCCACTAATTCATTATCCATCTAATCCATCCACCTAATTATCCATCCAATCCATCCATTACACAAATATTAAATAGTGGATTGGATTCAATCCATCTATTTAAATTATATTGATGGATTCAATCCATCCATCTTATTTCAATAATCCAATAGATTACCTTAAATACCATTACAAAATCCATTGGATTATATAAAAGTAATTTTTTTGATAAAAATATAAACTAATTTATCTACGATATATTTAATTTAACTTTATAAATAAAAATTTGAAAAAACACTGAATATAATTTAACAAAAAAAAATTGAATATTTAAATTAACTTATATTATAAAACAACTGAAAAATATATAATAAAAAATTAAATTCTAAAAATAAAAATTAATGATCAAATTAAAATCAAAACAAAAATTAATTATAGAACTTCCAAAACATTGATATGCAAAACATACATAAGCCCAATGGTAAAAAGGATTTTTGGCCCATTAGTGTTAATTTTTTTTTTTGACAACAATTAAAAATATTATAATTAATTGTTTTTAATTTAATTATATTAAATTAAATATCATGGCCGCCGGTCAATGCCGGACACCACCGGTCAACGCCGGAGCACCGCCGCAATCCGCCGTGGGTCACCGGAAAATTGCCGATCCACCGCCATTCGCCACCGTGGTCAACTCTGGAGTACGGCAGTCAACACCGTTGGCGGCCGGTCAACACGGTTGACTACCACTGCCCCTTTTTTTATTAAAATATTTCCAGTTTTTTTTAATTATAACAAAAATATAATATGGGCCATTAATTAAGAAAGTCTATGGGCTTAGTATAAATTTGGGCTAAAATAAAAATATGTTTTATTCAAGTTATTGCTATTTATAGTCACATATATATATTAGCATAAAATTATATCAAAAGTTGTTTTAATATTTCACTAAAAAAAATTGTTTTACAAAAATTTTTAAAAAAACAATACACTTTAATATATGGATCGGATGGATATCCATCCCTTAAAATTTAGTAATGGATGGATTGGATGGATTTTACACTTAATGGATTGGATTGGATGGATTTTTTTAATGAAAAATTTAGTGGATTAAAATGGACTAATGGATTGTTTTGATCCATCCATTAGGATCCAAATCCATATCCATCCGATCCATCCATTTTGCCACCCCTAATGCGCGTACAACATAAGGAGTACACGTATTTTTTAGCAAGATCTTTTTAAAGATTTGATTCAGTTTTTATCTCCATTACTTATACACGTCTTGCCTTTTTATGTAGAACCTTCAGGAAGGCGTTTTGCCCTGATTGCATTGTAAAATATGTTTATCCACTTATGGAAACATATTATATGGCTCTAACACATTCAACATGTTCTTACTGAGGATATATATTGAAGGATGTAAAACCTAACGACCACTGAAGTCATTATTTACAAAGAGAGTCTTTTAGGATTTCGTTGTTAAGCCTTTTGCTTTATTTGAATATCTCTCTATTTGTTGTCATTGATTATCAAATCACAAAGAAGGTTTGTTTTATTGAGTTGTGAAGACTAAACCTAAAAAGTACTTATACCGACTTGAAGAATATAGTTTTTAGGGTTTAAGTCTTGTTATTTGTGAGCATTTGCTTGTGTCACCTTGATGCTTGCATAATGACTTCATTTTTGAGTTGTAAATCGAAGCTTTTAAGCAAGGAATTATTGTCACTACTCAAAGCTTTGAAGTACGAGTAGTTTGTTATTTGTTTGGAGAGTGTTCTTTAACTTTTGATTGTAATCGTTAAAGATAACAATGGTCTTTGTTGAGTGGTAGGAAATGAGTTTCTTTTACCTGTGAGGTACCTAGGTAGAAATATAGCACGGGTATATGAGATGACCTAAGTTGTAAACGAGGAGTTTGCTGAATATAGCTTAGGGATAGCATTACACTAGTGGATTTCCTTCATGGCTTTGTATGCCCCTAGATTAGGTGATTTTGCACTGAACTGTGTTAAGAAACCTTTTGTGTTGTTTACTGTTTTTATTCTTTATTTCCATTACTTATTTTACCCGCTTGTTAGATGTGCTAACATCCTATTCCACATCCTGAGTGTTAAAACGTTTTCTGTAAAAGTGTTGGCATATCACGTAACACATCTTATACATGCGTATCAGAATTTCAATTGCTATCAGAGCAGACACCCTACCTGTTCTGTTTTTAAAATGGTGAGATCAAGGGAAGAAATTTTCTAGTACTATGGACAAGGTAGGAGGATCATACCACCTCTTTTGTATGGCACCAACTATGATTACTAGAAGCCGAGTATGCTGGTTTTTCTAAAATCTCTAGATGGCGAAACTTGGAAATCAGTTATTAAAGGTTGGAAACACCCTGTGTTGAAGGACAAAGATGAGAACAACACAACTGAATTAAAGCCAGTAGAGAACTGGTCTAAAGATGAAGATGTACTTGCTCATGAAAATTCTAAAGCTTTCAATGCTTTGTTGAAAGGTGTTGAACAGAATATGTTTGGATTAATTAAGAATTATACGGTGTCCAAAGATGCATGGTAGATTCTCAAACCACTCATGAAGGGACATATAAGGTGAAAATTTCAAGGCTTCCACTTCTTACCACCTGTTGTACCCCAATTTTGGACCTAAAATCCAATTTGCATTTTTCATATAAGAAAACATCAGTATATGTGCTTTATTATATGTGTTTTTGCTTATCATTTGTCATGCATTATTCTGCTAATATTTTCATATTTTTCTCTATTTCTTCATATAAATAATTTCAAAAAAATATTAGTTTTAATCATTTCATACAAAAGTAACATTTGTCATACCTCAATTTTTGACCTAAGATCCCACCACTCAATCTCATACTAAAAAAAATATATCAAAACATGTTTATTTGTGTTTGTGTTGATCCAAAAAAAAATATGTTTGTTTTTATTGTTTATCAATGTCACTTTGCTAAAACCATAAAGGGTTGACAACGATGTTCTGAGTACAATCAAGTTGAATACAGATTGCTTCGGTTAAAGCGGCTGTTTCCCCAGAGAAGTTGTCCTTTCCCCAAGAGGAGTTCTCTTGTTTCATCTACAACAGCATATACGCCTTGTTGAAACACTTTGAGCTACAATGCGATGTTGGCTTGTCTCTAGTCTTGGTCTTTCTGTCTGTTTTGTCAGCAAATACTCACCACATACATACATACATACATACATACATACATACATACATACATACATACATACATACATGCATTCATACATACATAATATTCATACATAGCATTTACATGTACCATAAACATTTGCATCATTCATACACTACTACATCATTTATAGATCACTGTTTCACTTGTCTCGTCAGTGTCTACAAAATAGTCGGGATAGGTGTATCACTCTTTTCAAATAGAGTGTCAGCTTAGACAGATAAGTGTACATCTCTTGTTTCAAAAATTCCCCACTAGACTCCTCTCTTGTGGAAGATGGTTGTTTCAGTTTTCCTACAACAAAAGGAAAATTCCCAGTTGAATTCATTCATCAGTTGTACTCATAGTCTTGCTTCACTGTTTCCCTCCAGGTTGTTTCTAGATTGAACATCAATACACATTAACAAGTCGCAATCTCGTAATCTGAGAAGCTTGTGTACACATTTCACAAGTCGCAATCTCGTAATCTGAGAAGCTTGTAGACACATTTCACAAGTGGCAATCTCGTAATCTGAGAAGCTTGTACACATTCAAACAAGTCGCAATCTCGTAGTCTGAGAAGCTTGTACACATTTCACAAGTCGCAATCTCGTAATCTGAGAATCTTGTACACATTCACAAGTCGCAATCTCGTAATCTGAGAAGCTTGTAAACCATCAATTATGTTTTCAACACAACAAGTAACAATCTGTTTATCCAAGAAGTTGGTTTTTTTTTTTACCAAATACATTTACAATTCATCAAGTGGTTTCATCCCCTGTGAATCATATCAAGATACATTACAGAAAAGATCACACAAATCTTTTCTCTCTACAGATACATCACACAAAAGATCATACAAATATTTTTTACACATAATCTTACAATTTAACCTACTTGTCATTTACATATTGCTGTCGGGACATACGACGGTAGGTAATATTTTCCCCAGTGTTTTTGTTATGTTCCCCAGTGGAGTTCTCTTTCCCAATGGACTCAAGATGTTCCTTGTTGTTTTCTCTGTCGAGTCATGTTTTGTTCTCCCTATGTGGAATCTTCACTATGCTCTTCTTATAATATTCACTCAAAGTTCAAAAAATCATCACCTGCATTGTTGCATTCACATTTGCATTGTCAAAGGATTTTAGGTCCAAAAATAGTGTTATTTATATATTTAAGTCTCTTCAATCCCGTCTAGACAAAGATTTTAATCTTCATCTCTCCGGGTGAAGAAACTTAAATAGGGGCAGCTGTTGTACCCCAATTTTGGACCTAAAATCCAATTTGCACTTTTCATATAAGAAAACATCAGTATATGTGCTTTATTATATGTGTTTTTGCTTATCATTTGCCATGCATTATTCTGCTAATATTTTCATATTTTTCTCTATTTCTTCATATAAATAATTTCAAAAAAATATTAGTTTTAATCATTTCATACAAAAGTAACAGTTGTCATACCTCAATTTTTGACCTAAGATCCCACCACCCACTCTCATACTAAAAAATATATATCAAAACATGTTTATTTGTGTTTGTGTTGATCCAAAAAAAAATATGTTTGTTTTTATTGTTTATCAATGTCACTTTGCTAAAACCATAAAAATTAGAGTCCATTTGCATTTATGTATGTAGTTCATTAGTCTTAAACCCAACTTTTAATTAATAATTAATATTTTAATTAGTTAATTCATGTTAACAAAAATAGCAAAAAAAAAAGTAAAAAGAACAAAGACTTGTTGTTGCTGCGCTTCCTCCTCCTTTTTCCATGTATTTAGCTTTTTGACATTTTTGTTAACTTGCTTCTTCACTTAATGGCAGAATTAAGTTTCAATATTTTCTTTATTGTTAAATCTCCAAATTGATAGTACAATTTCTTTCTCTCTTTTCATTGATAATTAATAATTAATATTATAGTTAATTAATAGAATAAAAAAAAAACTCTGAACAACACAGCACATGGCCGCCCCCTCTTCCCCTATTTTGATTTGTGTTTTCTATATCTACCTTTCACCAAAATAAGAGTTAGTCTTGACCAAAATTAGAAGCAAATATAAATTGCATATCACTTCATTCTTCTTTTATCTTAGCAATACCATTTTATGTGCCAAAGCAATCAACAATCCAAAATATAATTAACTCAATGGTCACAAGCATTCATCAAGTTCCTCTACAAATTGAGAACAAAAAATCAGCAAAAGGGGAGAAAAAAAAGGAAGAAAGAAAAAGAACAACACAAAACAACATTTTCTTCATCAACTCACCATTCCTTCATTTTCATTCTTTTCATTTTCCAATCACCAAATTCATTTCTAACCTTTCCATCATCCTCTCATCAAGTTCAAAACACTCACAAACACAAAATCATCATCAAATCATCAACAAACACCCTCAAAAACACTATTCACGAAATCCATTTTAACCAATTTTTTCCAACTTCATAAACTCATCAAAAACTCATAAACTTCCATCAAATCAACTTCTAATCATTCCTATAACACCAAAACAAGTTTAGAGCAAGATTTACACCACAAAACAACTTAAAAACACCAAATAACACAACAAAACCCGAAATCACCTTTTGGAGGCTTTTTTTTGGAAATTTCAATTTCATCAAATCTTGTTCAAAGCTCGGGTTCGTTGGTTCCAGTAGCTTCTAGTGCATCTCAGTAGAAGGAAACAACACGAAATCGCGAAGGAATCGAGCCATAAAGCGTCCAACTCGAGCTCTCCTTTGGTGCAAACTTGAGGTAGGTGTTTCGAGCTCCATAGACCATCATTTTACATGATTCTTGTTGCTGTGATCTTAGTTTGATGTGTTAAAGCTTTTCCTTGAACTAATTTTGTTCAGTTTTGCATCAAAACTCATTTTCACATTTTGACCCTCATACTTTGAGCTATCTTTTTTTGAGATATGTTGTTATATCGTGAAAAATACTGCATATTCATGATCTATGCGAAAAAACAAATGTATTAGACTTTTGTTTCACTAGATTTGAGTTAGTTTTGAGTTTTTATGATTTTTGATCTTTAAAAATGAAAAACACGGTCACTAAAAGTTTCCAGATCTGTCACTAAAAGTATGAATCTATGAATTTCGTCACTAAAAGTATGAATACCGTCACTAAAGCCCTGTATTTTCCCAGAATTAATCACGCGCGTCTGATCTGTGTTGTGATTGAATCTGGGACGCCTGATTTAAACTTTAAAACGGAACCGTCTGATTTCATTTAAATAAAATCAGACGATGATGATGTTACCTGCGCGCGCGCGCTCATGTATTTACTGCTACATGTTTTGTTATTTTTTAGGTTTAAGATTTAATTTTTATTCTTAGTTTTATTATTTATTTTATTTTCTATATATGTTTAGTGTGCATAATTCATCTTTATTTTCTTTCTACATGTTTTGTTTGCATTTGTGCATGTTTTATTACTATTTGCTCTATTATTATATTTGTGTTCTATTTTATGCATTTTATCATCATATTTATTTTCAAGCTTGCATTTTATTTATTATTATGCATTGTCTCTACTTTATTTTCATTATCTAATTATTCATTTGATTCGATATGGTTGTAATAATTAATTATTCAATTTGGTTGTAATAGCGTAAGACTTTATTTCTTTATCGCTTTATTTATTGCTTTCTTAGCTCACATCACACACAACGCAAAATAATTCATCTCCAAGGGAGAGGACTCGTAATTGACTTTAAATTGATTACGAGACTTCTCGAAACAAAAAAAAACTCTTTTCAAAAACACACGATCTTTTACAAAACAAACGCAATTTCACCTTAGTCGCAACATTTACAAAACTTTTTTTTACAAAACATCTTACAACTTCTTCACAACAACAATTACACTTCTTACATTTCTTTACAACATTTTTTCCAACAACAACATTTTCTCACATTTTTACAACATCAAAACGAATACACTTTCGTTTTCACACAACAACATTTTCTTTTACAACATCTTTTTCCTTCAACAATTTTACACTTTCTTTTCAAAACAAACCACTTTCATAAATCAATACATTCTCAAAAACCTTCTCTCTGTTTTATTTAACACACTCTAATCAAACTTTAAGTTGTTCACAACTAAAAGACACAAACCAATACAATTCTCTTTGCCATCTTTGGCTTTTCAAAAACATTAGATTTCTATCATCTTTAGTTTCAAATCTTAAATGTTCCCATAAGCATTAGCAAGAATTCAATCACTTTCTTCACAAAAAAAATGGTTTAGCGTGTTTATGTTAACGCTTAAAAGGTGAAACTTAATATGACACTAATCTCTTGCTTCCTAAAAAACATACAACATACACTCTCTTTTTCAAGAGAACTACGCGAATTTTGATCCTTCACAAAGGGTACGTAGGCAAAGGGGGTACATACTACTATCCAAATTCAAAACAATAAAAAACACACCCTTTTTCTTATCTCTTTTCTTTCACACATCTTCTCTTACATTTCTTTTTACATAAACAACCAACACAAAAGCATACACTCTCTTCTATACATCTTCTCTCTCACTTCTTACAACTTCTCCCCTATTCTTAAAGCACACATTTAAAGCGCAAAAAGCATTTCAAGAGGTTACCATGGAGTACCATGGGCGCTTAAGGTGCATACACCTTCCTTTTGCGCAACTAACCCCCGTACCTAGAATCTCTCACAAAAGGTTTTCGATACTTTCCCCTCCCTTGGAAATGAAAGAATCAACTGTAGTGGGGTATGTCTTAAAAAACCCGCAACACCACCAAATTTGAGAACCTCAGAATGAAAGAATATGAAAGTATTTATGATTTTCATGTGAATGTACTTGACTTTGCAAATTCATTTAATTTATTGGGAGAGAAAATTTCAGAAGAAAAGCTTGTTAGAAAGATTCTCAAGTCACTTCCTAAGAAATTTGATATAAAGGTTACAACTATTGAAGAATCTCAAAATATCTCTAGAATGAAGGTAGATGAGTTGATTGAATCTCTCCAAACCTTTGAATTGGCTATCAATGATAGATTTAAAAAGAAGCACAAAAACATAGCTTTCGGTTCTAACACTGATGAGGAAGATGTTCAATATGAAATGGGGACTAATGAAAGTATTTTAGATACAATTGTGCGTATTGGTAGAGAATTCAACAAAGACTTGGATATTATGGGCACAAAGTCGAGTTCAAATGTCAAGAGTATGTCATTCGACATTAGTTTTTCTGAAGGCGAGGATGTGATGATGAAACAACAAAATAGGTGACGACATATACAAGTGTATCTTTGGCTGATACAAAATCATGTGGTACATAATCATGTGATGAGGAATATCATATGAAGAATTAGCTGCATCTTACTGCTCAATTGCAGGCTAAGAGAAATGATCACCTATCAACAATTTGTTATCTCAATAATTAGATAATTCAGTTGAACTCTAAGCTTGAAAACATCAGAAAACAAGTAAGGGTGTTGAATAATGGTTCTAATGTTTTAGATGAAATACTGCAAGTTAGAAAGACATATGAAAATATGAAAGGAATAGGCTTTTACTTTAACACAAAGAAAAAAGAAATCAAAATACCCGCTAAGAAGTTTGTTTCTCCTAAAAAGAAATAAGAGTTTGTAATGTTGGATCACATGTGTCAACATCCTATCCGACATTTGAACCCCCAACCAAGAAACAAAAAGAAATCATCTTGGAGATGTCACTATTGTAGTAGATCTGGTCACATAAAGTCATACTGCTAGAAATTGTATGAATATCCTCAGACTCGTGTTCAACCAAAGGTCAGTAGTAAGATTGTTCAACATATGAAAGAATGGAAACCCAAAGAGGATTCCTCTGCTCTAAGCACCAAATCAACTCCCATTATTACTGTTACATCCATTGCCTCAAAGAAAGAAAAAAATTAAAACTTCTACTATGAAGAAAGAAATATATGTGTCATTCTCTGTTTACGTCAATTAATGTAGTTTTTGGTACCGTTAGAAATAATAATTCTCCTATTGTTGTCAAGATACCCAACATTGTGACAAATCTATATTTTGACCCTATTAACCATAATTGCGTTGAACCAAAAGTCAATACTTATGTAAAAGTGTTTGTAGTTTCAAATGTTGAAAACTCTAGTAAATTGTTCTACTAAAACTACTAAACTAGGTCACTAATAAAGTCTAGATCTGATTATACTTTAGGACAACCTACTTTTAATGTTGCTATTGAATGTTCCAATATGTCACGTTATTACAAAATTTGTTTTAAAACTTGTTTGTTAGATTGATCAGAAATGATAAATAACTTTGAGAGATTTAAAAACAAACTTAATGATAGGATAAAGTTAGTTTTATATTTTAAATACAAATCTAATTATATGAAGATTTAATGGATTTGTTAGCAAACTATCAGCTAAATTTGTTTGGAGAATTAGATAAGATTAAATCTAATTATATGAAGATTTAAAAGCAAATCTTATAGTTTGTAAAAGTTTGTTTTAAAACAAATATTATCTTTTGGAGAAGTTTGTTTTAAAAATAAACTATCAGTTAGATTTGTTTGGAGAATTAGATAAGATCAAATTTAATTATATGGAGATTTAGAAACAAATTTTATAGTTTGTAAAAGTTTGTTTTAAAACAAATTAAATATTATCTTGTGTAGAAGTTTGTTTTAAAAACAAATCTTATCCTTTTTGTATTGCGATACAAGTTATAAAGTCTTTATGGTCTTGAAGTTAGGTTGTTTTCATTGAATGGTTTTTCAACTCTCTTTTCTCAAAAGTTAACAAATACTCCAATTTGGCTAGTGAATGAGGAAAGCGAGTGGGTTCTCGAACTTACGAGGACTATTATGTATTAAAAGTGATGACCATAATGCAAAGGTCAAAGGTGACATGAACTATGTTGTGTGTTCAATATAGATATAAAAGCGAAGGGATAACTATACATACAAACTTTAGCATAGAAATATTTCGTTAGATCACATGACATTCTTTGAAACTGATCCGGTTTATATATTTATACCGGAACATTATTTGAAACTTTTAGTGACAGGTAAATATGTTGTCACTAAAACTATAAAATGCGCGGATTGTACTGTTTTTTTACAAAACCAGAACAATTTTTTCTAAGATATTCGATTCATATATATATTCATGCCGGAACAATTGGTTGGAAATTCCGGTGTTTTTCACTTTAAGTTACAAGAAGTGTAAGTTGTAGTGACAGTTTTGTCTATCTCTAAAAGTCTTAATGTGCATAATACATAATAGAACTCGTTCGAACACGAACTAAAATTCGTTTTCAAATTATTTTGGTTAAGCTAGTCTTAAAGGAATGCCTTTCATGAAATGGCTAGTCATTCATAATGAAATTTGTTTTGTAGTGACAGACAGAGTGTGTCACTAAAAGTAACAATATATTGGTAAAGCTCATGTAGGGGTGAAATCTAAAAGTAAGTGTAAAAAATTTATTACCAAAAGGGTAAAATTGGAATGTTGAATTATTTGTTGGGGTGAAAGGTTAATTGTAGGGGTGGGAGGGAAAGTTTTCTGTTTTTAGATCAGACCAATAGGCTCTATAAAGGCCCATTCACAAAATATGGCCCAATTAAGTGACAACCCTAATGGTATCTCTCATGCCTATATAAAGGATATTTCTCTACCCACCATGGTATCATCTCTTCTACTCAAAAATCCTAATTCGCCTCATTTCTCTATTCACTTGAGCATTAAAGTTTCTTTTCGAGGTACACTCCTCCTCCTTCATCATGCCTCTATCACAATGAGATTTTGTTCACGATCCGAACATGAGCCAATTATGAAACCTTGAATCAGAGTGTTTTTGTTTATCGCTTTATGTTTTAATTCGATTGAACATATTGAATGAAATTGAATAATAAAAAGAGAAATTAAAATTGGTAACACATCACGTTTCTGTGCATATATTTTCGATTTATTTGAAGCTTCGGAACCGTTCTTGGTGAAGCATCAATATATCGATTTATTCATATTGATAGAAACTTGTTGTTTAATCACATACTCAAAATTTAGTGTGATAACAATATATGTGGTATATTACTTTTGATCATACAATAATTAAGTCGATGATGTTTGTTTCTATTGAATGATTGATGTTTGAAGCTTCGGAACCGTTCATGGTGAAGCATTCTAAATTCGATCTTTATATTAATAAACAATCAAAGAAATTTATTTGGTGTTATCATGTTGCAATAGAATTTGTAATGGCGCAATTGTTGTGTCGTTATGATAAGGGTTTACAAGTGTTGTAACGCCCCGCCTAACTTTGGATATTGGGATTAATTGTCTAATTTTAATTTGTTTTATGTAAGTGTGTTTTTTATTATTTTGTGAATCATTATAGGGATTTTATTTGTGTAGACTTGGAGTCTATTGGCATTTGGAGAGTTTAGAGTCTATCTCTCGAATATTCTTAATGAAAACAGGTATTTTTCTGAACATATTTTGTTCCAATAATAACTAATTTGATGTTTTCCTCGTAATTACTAATAAAACTTATTTTTTTTGTACCAAAAATATGATATTGTCAAGATTCAAAAATATTGTGGTTACACAATGTATGTTATTTATTTTTATTTAAAATTTCTTCAAACGCAAATGTCATATATCACTATCTATTTAAAATTCCAAAATTTCTTACCATTTATATTATTATCATTTATTGTGAAAATCAAAATAATTGAAATATCGCGTAATTAATGTAGATACCTTTTTTGTAATTATTCAAAAAGAAAATTCCAAAAAAATGAAAATATTAGTCAAAAGAGAATTAGTTTTTATTGTACATTTTAATTCATTAGGTTTCCAAAATAAAAATAAACAAATTTGTCTTTTTTGACCAAAATTATTAATGATTATTATATATTCATACGATACAAGTTTGCTTAAAATTATTGTACATTGTGATTGAATGATAGTACAATTCTCTTATTCTTAAATTGAAACTCAAAAACCTACTTTGAGGAAAATAAGAAGAAACTGAAGAAATGTTTGAAATCTAAGAATGTTCATCTTTGTGTTCAAGCAAAAATTCTTTGTGGGAGCTTTCTTTTCAAACAGCTTAAGAGACCTCAAATCATGGACACAAACATTTCTTCTTCTTTTTTATTTGGTCAGTATTGTACTTCTTTTTTTATTTATTTGAAATATTGTAGGGAAAACAAATATTTTTTAGTGTCAAAAATTTTGATTTTAGAAAATGATTGATTTTTTTATCAGTTTCACTAACATACATGAAAATCGTTGTTTTTAGGTTTTTTTTGTTGCTTTTTAAATTTTCTGTTTGTTCCCCTATTTTATTATTGCTTATGTTCATCAATATTTGTAAGTGTGATTCATGAAATTTGTGATAAAAAGGGTCATTCAAATAGAAAATAAATGATATTTTTTGTGTTAACTTGTAGTTGTATCATGTTTTGTTTAATAAATTGGTGATTAGTGAAAGTGCTTTATAATTTTCTTCATGTTATTGTTTTTATTTTTTATTTTTTATTTTTTGTTGATGTTCTTATTTGTTAATAACATGTTTGTGAAATTGATCACAAAAGAAGATCGTGCAAATGTTATTTGCAAAATTGTTGATGTTGCTCAGCAGATTGCAGGTTGGCCACTAAAAATGGTGCAAAACATTTGGCTTAATTCAGTGGTTTTAAAAAATTTAATCATCTTTAAATTTTCTTTGGTATTTGCCCTTTAATTTAGGTCTAGGAAAAAATAATGTAGCTTTTATTGTATGCTTTGATGAAATCTATGAAACTCTTATACTTGATATAATTCAAGCACGATATAACACGAATATTAGGGTTTATGAAAATGCTTAATATTTTTAATTATGTATTTTACAATATTATAATACCAATAATATTTCAAAAAAGATCTACTTAGAATGAAAAAAGAACTATTGACTAGATATTTTTATTTTAAAATTTTAGTACTTTCATCAATATTTAATACAAAATTTTGAGACTAAAAAGGAACGGAGGTAGTATATGTTAGTTCTGTTTTATTTTCACAATAATGTAACCATTTTTTTTAATCTATTTTTCTAATTTATTTCTGACATGTTCAAGTCTATTGCGTTATTGTTAGAAGCTTATTTTTAATTAGTTAAAAAGTTAGTTATGTAATTAGTTAATTGGTTAGTTATTAGTGGGTGAGTTAAAAAGATTATATTTCAAGTGGGATTTCATTTCTTCTTCTTTTTTACTAAAAATAACGATATTCATTCATTCCAATAATTGATAAAGTACATCAGATGCAAATACAAATTCAGTATCACTAAAAACAAAAAGAATAAATTTGCTAACAAATTCGCAACATCCAAGTTACTAGAATATGACAACAAAATGCCTACAAATAATGCGATAAAATGAAAGACCCCAGAATGTCCATGATTCCAAATCTGCAACGTTGATGTCCAAATCATTGATTGAATCTGCAATTGAATAAGGTTGATCTTTCAATATGAACTAAACGAACATCGCAACAAGACAAGAAATCAAACGCCGCGCCAAGACGACGAAAACCAAAACACAGCACTCAGACGACGACTTATAAAACGCCGCACTTAGACGACAAAATCGCAACAAAAAAACAATAAAAAGATTCAAACTATATAAAAATCACTTATTTAAAAGGAATGTAAAGGAAAAAAGATGTAGAGGGGTGATTTTAGGCCTAAAATAACCTAAAACCACCCCACTTGGCCACACCAGTGAAGAAAGAAGAAAGCTCAAAAAAGAAAAAATAAGAAATTAGGGCCGGCTACACTTGAAATTATATTACAAGTAATTCAAACGACCATTTTAAGTATTAAATTTTTATAGAATATTTAAGATAAATCAAAACATTACCAAGTTCATATTATGATTTTTGGCTTAATATTATTGGTTGAGGTAAATGGACATGTGACTTGGATTGTGCTTAAATAAGGAAATGATAATTAAGAATGAGTATGAAGAAAATTGATTAAGTCTCTCATCTAATAAAATAATATTCTGCTTTTTGATTTTTTATCTGTTTTCTATCAATTGTTTGTTTTAACAGAATTTTGTTGAGGTTGTGTGTGCGCGTTAGTTTAACAATCGAAAAATTGGCACAATAAATTTATAAGCTTTAAATGAGGTTAGAAATATTTTTGTCTCGTCAGAATTTTGAAAAATAAATACCTTTGATTTTTAGAAAACGGACAAGATATACCTGTTGTTTGAAAATTTTACGGTTTCTGATTTCCGTCAAACTTTAAATGGAAACTTTATATATCGTCTGTAATGAGAATTTGGTTTCATTATATTTTTCTAAGTTAAGGAGAGAAAATTTATTAGGAATAAAATTTATTCAAAAAATTATGAATTCTTTTAATTAAATTGTATACGGAAAACAAATTGGTTTCCTTAAAATTTATCTGTACCTGAGATACAACTCGTTTAAGAACGAGCATGGAGATTGAGCGAGATGAGTTGACAAGATCACAAAATATCTAAATATTTATGTTAGGAGATTTGGTGACCAAAATTGGATTGATGGCTAGGATTTAGTCTTAGAACTTCATAGTATTTAATCCAATATGGCCAAGATTTATCTTAGTATACTTTTTTTTAACAAGATCTTAGATTGAATAGGAAGAATCACAAATTCATTCTCTCTTCTC
The DNA here is from genome assembly GCA_951804385.1 of Trifolium dubium. NCBI lineage: Eukaryota > Viridiplantae > Streptophyta > Magnoliopsida > Fabales > Fabaceae > Trifolium > Trifolium dubium. The sequence continues at coordinate 5,666,350 of OX638074.1, forward strand.
CTCTTATCACCGTGTCTCTCGCCCTCCTTTCATTCTTCATTGTTAAAAATTTTAAGTATAGACAATACAATTTTGGGAGAGATCTAGGACTAGTTGGAAGTTGATTTTTGAAGCAAAGTTGCTTGTCTCAACAAGGTGAACATTTTGGTGCTAAAATTGAAGTAAGAAAATTCATCATTTCCTTTTTTTTTTTCCTTGTGGCCGTGAGTCCCTCTTGGATAGCATGTAGTTGTTTCAATTTTTCCTTTGTTAATTTTATAGATCAATGCTATAGTTAAAGATAGATCTACATGAATAATTGTCATTTGAATTGTTTGATTTAATGATCAAATTTTTTTTAAGTTTTAATTTTCTTGCTCTTTTCTTTTGGAATATTGTTGTGTGAGTGATTATGATGATAAATCTAAAACAAAGTTTTGTTTGTGAGTAATTTAAAAAATTCATGATTTGTGAAAATGTTTGAATGAATTTATGATATGATTTTCTTGCAATTGAAGCTATCAATACTTGTTTTATGAGTTTAATTTTGCATAGAAAATGGTAAGAAATAAATGTCCAAAAATTTTATGATTTATGAAAGCTAGGGTTTTGAAAAGTTGTTAAGTGTGGAGTTAAACCAAATTGAGTTTGTTTTGAGTAATTAGTAATTGTATAGGTGTTTTAACTATGTATGTTTTTTAGTTTATTTCAATTCTGCCCGAAATTGAGTAAGGCATTTTTGTCCTTTTAAAATGTTTAATTCGTCCTTAAATGTGAACCATTAAATATGCCATTTTGAAATGATGAAAATAGGTATATGATTTGCTTTGATCGGACAAAGAATGATCGGGTTATGGTTATTTTAACTTTAAAAACTATTTACTGTCGTTGTTTGATAAAATATATTTTCGTTGGCCGAAGTAGAGCACAAACAGAAAGTCAAGAACGTTTAGATGTGGCAAGAGCTCAAATTCAAGTCAGTTCTTGGAAATTTATAGATGAAATACAGAGGATGGAAGAGTTTCAAATGATAAAGAAGACTGTTTTGAAGACAAGTCCCCATCCACTCTCTTGGTTGCAGGGGCGGAGGTTATGGATGATGGGTCAGATAAAATGAAGTCAACATCTTTTTTTAGTTTCAAGATAATGTGGGACAAGGTGGTTGAAGAAGTGAACGTGAAGGGGAGAGATAAAATAGCAAGTAGTCCCAATGTTGGGCCTTTTATTGGGTCACAAATTTTAAGCCCAACTAAAAAGGAAAAGAATAAAAACAAGTTGGAGTGTAAACAATCAGTTTTACTACCAGGGAGTTCTTCTAAGTGGGCCAATTTAATTACTGGGCCAGAAAAGGTTAGATTAGAGAAAGAAAATAATGCAGTTCCATTACTAAATGATAAACAAGTGGCCCGTTTGCATTTTCATTATAAGGCACAGACGCAGAAGAAAAAAAAATCAGTGTGGAGGGTCAAGTTTTGTCACCAACAAGAAACAGTTGAAGGTTCAACGTGGGAGAAGTAAAAAAGGAGCTAATGGTCAACCTTTCAATGGCTTTGAAAATGTAAAATGTGGTCGTTTCATCACAGCAATTCAACAAGGTCGAAATTGATACCCTGAATGTGAGTGTATTTTGAAGTGATCATGTTAATGTTAATTCCACTACCACCACCAACATCCACAAGTCTTTTTAAATTCATAAAACCCTTATAGGATTCAAGAACTTTCTTCATGACTATAGTTGTATGATTGTTCATTGCAGCATTGAAATTTTCATTGAACCGGGAGTCCAAGCTGGGATAATCAAAGAGATGGGTGCCATGAGCCCTATTGAATGGAGTGCCTCCTTCTTGAATTGCATCTTTGAGCTGGGACCTAAAAATATAATATATACATTGACAAAAAAATAATTTGATAGGATTGAGATCTTTTAATTTTTAAGGAAAATGAACTCTAGTAATTCAGAGTTCGACAGCAAGATAAATAAAATCTTGTGAGGAATTTTTCCACCCAAAAATTAAATTCGGGTTCACCCAAAATTCATTTTTAAAAGAGTTCATTATCCCATTGAACTCAATGTATTGGTTAAATAATAAAGTTATTTTTACACAAATAAAAATTTGAAAACAAATTAATTGTTATCTTTCATTGACAATCAACGATATCTACTAAACATAATTAGACAAGATACAGATGAAAATTCTCTTCAGTAGAAATAATATGAAGATGAGTCAAGTCTATGGTGAAACAATACAAATGGTGAATGGTAGATAAGTTGTGTATAACATTATAATCAATATAAAATTTATCGTTGGATTGAAAGTTATTTTTTTTATTAATGGATTGAAAGTTTAAAATATATAGACCATCAATGTCAATTTTTACAAAAATGGAAAATCATTAGATATGTTATTGAGAATCATCAAGATTAATGATTTATATGATTTTATTGAATACCGTTAATTTTGATGAGTTTCAATAACATATCAAATTATTTTCAACTTCCTTAAAATTTGATAGAGATGATATATGTGATATAAACTTTCTTTCCAAATGGTTGATTGTAAAATTCGTATTTGTTATAGTTTTATTCATGACTTGTACCTCGTGCACCACTTAATCAACTGTTTCATATTAGAAAAAACTAGAGTTGTCAAATGGGCTAGTCCGGCCCACCTCAGCTTGGCCCGCTGGGCTTTGCTCTATAAATGGGCTAGACTAACCCGACGTAATTATTTTTGGGGCAAACTTTAACTAGCCCAGCCCTACATTAGTCCTGCCCGGTGGACTAATAGGTTGGCCTTACCGAATTTATTTTAAGTCTACCGGCTGACCCTTTTTGATTTTTTTTAAGTGACTTTGATATATTAATTCTTTGTAATTATTAATTTTATTGAGATATAATTGTATGCAAGGTTAAATAATTTTTACATCATCGCTTAATATGCATTAATAAATTATAAAACTTTTTTTAATTAAAATTTTAGATAAATATAATCTTTTTTATTGAACTTATATGTTAAACTATTGTTTATAATAATTATTCAATAAAATAATATTTTTTATGTACTTATTGATATTATTTTTAGAAAAACGACATAAATTTTATGATAATTAACTGGTCCGCCGAACTAACCTGATCCAATTCAATCCTTAGAAGAATTTTGGTCAAAAAACCCGATTACATTTGGGTTAATTTTTTTAAAGTCTAATTCGCCCAAGCCCATAGGTTAATGACTTGACCCATCAGTCGGGCCTATTTTTTACAGCTTTATAAAAAACCTGAAAATGAGTTTGTTTTTTTTTGAAAAAACCTGCAGATGAGTTATAATCTTCCCATATCAATGGTCAATATCAATATAGCAAATCTTGATTTGTTTCAAAACAATATAGCAAATCTTGACTATTGATAATCCATTTTTGAGAGTATATATGTTAGAAGAAGGAGTATAACTAACCAACAAGCAAAAATGATCTTCTCATTATTCAAGGCAACCAAGGGCCCTAATGAAACTCCATCAGAATTAGGAGCAAAATATTTAGCCACAGAAGTCATACCATAGTGTCTCTGATCAGAAACAATAGAACATTTAAGCACCGAGTGAGAAGCAAGAAGAGCAAGAATCCGGTCTAACATTTTAGAAGCTCTGGAGTTGCTAATGTTGGAAAGACGAGAAACAATGTCGTCGGCGGAGAGATGAACACCATTACCAGCTTTTTGTAACACTTCAAATACGCCAAGCTCAATTGAGAATTGAAATGCCATGGGAACTGTAATAGAGATTGCAAGTTGCATAGCATATGAGAAACTTTCTTCTTCATCTTTTATGTTCTTGTTCTCACAAATGAGATTCTTTGAATTAGAAAGGTTGGCCATATTTGCTAGATTGAGAAAAAACTATATTCTTATCTAACAATTTGGTGAATAGAATGACGGGTCATATTCTTATCAAAAATGTTTAGCAAAAATAAAGATGTCTCTTTGCTTGTATTATGAGTGGAAATGGACCTCGGGAATTGCCTATCTCGTTGATGTATCCGTGTGATCTGTGTTTTGTTTTAGTTTTGGGGTGGGTCGATGGGTTTTATGCCCTGTCGGTGTTGTTTGTACAGGGATGATTTTGTTTGTCCCTACTCGTTGTATGTTTTACTGTGCTTTGAGCATCTCTTGTACATCTTGTTTAAGAGTTGCCTAATAAATTTGTCGTTTTAAAAGAAAAATGTTATTCAGTTGTTTAAGTTTTGTATTGTCAATTTTCTTTGTCAAAATTAATGTGTTTTTTTAATTAAAAGTTGTTATATTTTATGTTTTTTAATAATATTTCAAATTAGTTTTTATTTGTCTGAAATTATACACAATTAATTTATATTTTTTTTTTGGTATAGACACAATTAATTTATATGAAATAAACTTTCAATTTACAGAGGAATTTATAAAATTTATATCAGACAAAATGTTATTAAAAAAATTTAGAATTAGTGTCAAATTAGTTGTGTCAACGGATTCCGATTAATTATAAATTGTACAAAAAAAACGTGTTATTTTTATTCTTTGATAAAAAAAATTTAGTACTCAATTTACATTGTTGATTTCGATATCCATAAATAAAATTCATTTAGTACTAATATACTACTATTGATTAATGAATAATTTCATTTACTACAACCTAAAAAAAAATAGAAAAGGATATATATCGTCTTGTAACAAAGAAAAAAACAAAAGAAGAGATATCCTCTAACCAAACCTTGGCTCTTCTAATGCTAAACGGGCAAGAGCAAGTGCCACTTGGTTTCCCTTTCTAGGCTACATGTGACTTTTTCTAAATGCCTAAACAAATGTTAACACTCACAATAATACCTGCTCTTAATTGTTGCTGTCTTTCATATACTACAACACCACACACAACCAAAACAAACAAACAAACAAACAACAATTGTAGTGTGTCGTTCTAAAATAATTGTTGCTGTCTTTGTATCTTTACTAACTTCTTATATTTAAGAGTGATTCTATCAACTAAATGCTCAAATAGACAAACATTATCTTAAATATATATTATCTCCGTTCCAAAATAAGTGTCTTACTTGTCAAAATTGTTTGTACCAAAATAAGTGTTATATACTATTTATAACATTGGTTTTTCCTATTTTATCCCTTAAAGCAATCATTTAGTGAGAAAAAAATACTCAAATATCTACTATTTAGTATTTCAATGTCTACTATCAATAAAAAGAGAGGATAATTTAGTAAAAATCATATTCTCTCTCTTTCAATTACACATTTTTCTTAAAGTGTATGATTTGGTCAACTGTCACACTTAAAATGGGACAGAGGGAGTATGACATTATAGTTAATTGAAAAGTCATTTCAAATACTATATTATTTATTTACTTCAATCCTTCTATATTAAGGGTGAAAAACCAAGAAGCAAAACCAAAAATCAATTAGTAAAACAATGAAAAAACAACAATAATGGAAGAAAAAAAAAAATAAGCACAATTGCTCAAATAAACTTATAGTTAGTGTCCCACGTATATGAACAAAGAATAACACAACAAGCACATAGTAACAAAATTCAGCATATACAATGAAACATGCAAATTTTGTCATATACAAGACTTGACATAGCAAATAATCATACATCATCACCTATTACCTAAAAAAAATCTCATATATAACAGCATGTTCATGTTTGAATTTGCTTGTATAATACTAAAACAAAAATTATATATATAAAATAGAATATAACAAAAGACCAAACCAAGAAACTCTCACTAGTATTCATCAGATGACGCAAAAACACAAACTAGATAGCAATTATTTTAACAAACACTCTTAACAAAATGCTATTTGTTGTTTTATACAAACAAACAAAAATTCCGTACGGTTACTCCGACTAGTTACCAATACAATTAACAAAACATTTCAACTATCCAAATCAAATAGAATAATCTTAAACAGGTGTACATAAGTTCTGCATTGACATTTAAAACTAAATGACCAAAAATGTAAAAACCAGATTCTAACTCTCAGTCTGCTCCCTCAGCCTTCGGATTGTGCTTCGCACGGTTACAGCACTAGCAGTACTATCAAGATAAACAAGCACAAACAAAATCGCAACATTAACAACTAAAGTCAAGAAAATAATCAAATGGAAAAACAGATTGTAGAAGATTCTTACTTCAAAGTGTAAGCACCTCCAGCTTTCACCTTTCCACAGTCTTTGCAGCCCCAAATACCAACAGCTTTCCTCTTGACAGCATACTATATTAACAAAATCACAAAATCACAATGACCAACCGAAAAAGAAAAAATATAACAGCCCCCATGAGCTTAGCTCAATTGGTCGGGACATTGGATTTTATCCAACCACAGACACTCCATTTATTCACTTTTAAAGGTGAAATTCTAGCCACTAGACTAATTGATCAAAAAAAATTATCACAGAGATGAAAAACTACCTTTCCGCAGAACTCGCAAAAGAATTTGCTGTGCTGACTGACTTCCATCTTCTTAATTTGCTTCCTTAAACTAGCACCATATCGGGTGCCTGAAATATAAAAGCACGAGTACAAGTTAACACCATTTACAACAGATACAGAATTATTGGATTTACAGTATTTTGAACATCATTGGATATCTGAATAAGCACTCGTAAAAAAAATATTTTCAAAATATTTTGTAAATTCTAATATCTATGAATACTTAAAAAATAAGCTTCTTGTGCAGTGTTGTCAATCATGTATATCGGAACAATACCAATTTGTTCAAATTCCACTACACTATACTTCAACAATAGCCACTACTTCATAACATTGTCCTCAAGTTAAAATTTGTTAGTCTCTCTCAATTTTAACAAAAATTCTTCTTACATTTATTTTTTTTGAGAGTTAAAAATTCTTCTTACATTTAATTTAAACATAACATAACACACACACAGAACTCATGTTAACTTAAAAAACTATAAACTCATTTTAGCTGAGAAGTAAATCTAAACTTAATTGAAATTTGAAAGCATATATTGATCTTAAATCATAATCCACTAAGATTTAAGATATAAATGAAATCATCCTAACCAACTAAGTTTTCAATATTTAATAAATAAATTTCAAACACAAAAACACAACACAATCTCTTTTCTAACAATCTAAAAACACCCAAAATGATACAGAATTATATAAACAGAATAACTCCCTCTAAATTGAATTTACATTTACAGTATTTTGAACATGACTGGATATCTGAATAAACATTTATAAAAAAATTCATTTTCAAAATATTTTGTGAAATGTAATTGTAATATCTATGAATACTTAAAAATTCAGAATCTTTTGCAGTGTTTTCAATCATGTATTACTGAATAATACCGATTTGTTCAAATTCCACTACACTATTAGTCCACAATAGTCACTGCTTCATAACATTGTTCTTAGTAAGTTAAAATTTGTTAGTCTCAACGAACTCATGTTAATTTAAAAAACTATAAACTCATTTTAGCTGAGACCTAAATCTAAACTCAAAATTAGCCAAAAAAAAAATCTAAATTCTAAACTAAACATGATTGAAATTTGTATTGATCTTAACCCACTAAGATTTTAAGGGTATAAATGAAATAATCCTAACCCACTAAGTTTTCCATATTTGATAAATAAATTTCAAATTTCAAACACAACACAATCCAATTTCTAACAATCTAAAAACACCCAGAATGTTCAAAAGCAATAAGATGTTACAATTACAACGTACCGTATTTGCCAACAATACCAGCCTTCTTGGTTCTCTTAGTCTGTAAAAGATCATCAAACAAACAAAAAAAATGAATGAAATTAGAACAACGTTCGGAGATTCAAAATTCAAATCCTTAAATTCAAAAAATTCAATAAATCAATAACAATTAGATAGAGAACCATTATGGGTGGCTTGAAGGGAGAACGAGAGAACGATGTTGATGCTCTTCTACACACAGAAAATGGAATTTTAGGGTTTCTCTTACAACATATCGCACATGGGTTTGAACCTATGAGTAATGGGCTATAATTTTCATTTCTAAGCCCATATTGTTTATAGTAATATTTCCATTACCTTTTCCTTTTCTAATAAGAATTTAATTTATATAATCGGTGTAAAGTTATTTTACACATACATTCAATAATATTGTATATTATCATATTATATATGATATTCAAAAACATATGATGTGTCATATTCATTAAATGATATGACAACACATTATTAGATATATGTGTAAAATAATTTTACATTGTTGGTGCATAACAATTAAACTCTTCTATTAGACTCCATTAAAACATCCTTAATAATATATTAAGAGGAATATTAGCGACGTTCTTTATTTAAACACTCTCTAATATTATTCTTCTAATTAGTTGAAATTCATGTGAGTTTTAGTATTTTATGTGTATATATTTTTAAAGTGAGGATTATATGAATTTTAACTCAATAAAAAGAGAGTGCTGCTAACATTGTTCAATTTTATTTTATTTTGTCGAGACTGAGTATCCACCGCCAAACACAGTGATTAATCACTTGCTATTTGACGCACCTTCAAAAGGTGGGATAGCTGACCCAAAGATTTATAATCCCTCTCTAGATTGGAGACACCCTCAAAGGGTGGGATAGCTGGCTCAAGGATTTAAAATTGCTTCATACTCAAGACGAGAATCGAACCCTCGACCCTTGGTTAAGGAATGATGAACCTCAACCGCTCAACCGCACTCCTTAGAATTAATTTTTTCAATATGTTAATATGTTGTTCGCGTTCCTATTTAAATTGAATGTAATCTTCTTGTTATTTTTTTTTTATAATATAATCATCCTGTTATTGTTTGTATAAGTCAAAATAATATTTCATTTTATTAAAGTTTTTTTTCTAATGAAAATTATAATATAAATGTTTTTCCCTTTTAGTCCAAAAAAATATCTTATTTAAATAAAAATGTCTATATTTTTTAATTTTTACCAAAATAAATGTCTATATTTTTAAGTCATGTGTTGACTAATAAATATTCATTTAATAGTGTATGTGGAATTTATTTTTTAATTATCTATAAGATATGAATAAGTAGAGTGTTTGCAGTTAGAATTCCGACTACGGCATATAAAATCTGATATAGCTGGTAATTGAACTAAACTCAAAAGGTTACCTAGACGCCATTTTAGTAGATAAAATTATTTACTTTATTTTAATTAATTAATTATTAATTCAATTAATCCATGTTTGTAAAATTTAATCAATTATTTACTTTTATCTTTTGTTCTTGTATACTTTGACTTCTTCAAAAATTTATAACTAATCTTGTCAAAATATTTATATAACTAATATCATTTTGAAAATTTAAAGTGATAGTTATTTTAGGATGAATATTTTCTATAAATAACTTTTTTTTGGATACAAATAAATGATTGGTGATAAATATATCATTTATTGTGAGAAAAATAAAATATTATTTATTTATTATTTTTATTTAATTTTTTTGGTCAAATAGTCTAGTTGCGAGAAATTTCACCTTAAGGTGAATAAGTGAGGTGTTCAGTCGAGCTATGACCCCTGCATATAAAATGTGATGTCTTTGTCAATTGAGCTAAACTCACGAATATATCCCAAAATAATTATCATTTTTGCAACAAAAACAAAAAGATTGTCTAACACTTTTCAATATAGTATTAACTAACACTTGAAGTGCTAGCTCAGTGATAAGATTATAACTTCAAAATGTCGAGTTCAAATCATGTCAGGGACACTTGTAAAACGAGACATTAGTACCAATATGATTAATAAAAAAAATTCCCCTTCCCCAATTTTTTTTAATTTTTAATTTTATAAATAAATAGCATTTAGACATCAAGGTAAGGACAGACATCCCAACTTAGGTGACATCCGTATCATTCCCGGTCTCCCTCTATAGCTCATATTATTATTAAAAAATGAAAATAAATATATACAAAAATTAGGGGACATAGACCAAACTTAGTGCATCCACACAAAAGTGCGTAGGACGAAAAGATATACCAACTTCTAGTGAATCCTAACAGACAAAATAGAAATCCTAAAAAATTGAGGCGAATAAACCGGACCATCAACACAGAAACAATCTACATACCCACTACTCCCTGCAGCAAGCGGCAAATGATGATGCTTTTTTCAAACAATACCGTCCAAAATCAATGGAAGGATATTAAAATATCAGCATTTGACGCGACAAATTTTGTTGGACATCCAAATCAAACCAGAAGCATTCGAAACTCACTTTAAAGAAATTAGCATTCACTATTTTTTTTCAAAATCTACGTAAAAAAAATACTATGTTTGTCATTCTAAAACTATTATTTTCCTCTTTATATTTATGTTTATAAGTATCAACCAAAATTTATAATAACCTTAAGGTTAAATACATTCATGAGTTTTATAAGTTTAATTTTTAAAATATATTGGTCCTTTAAGTTTTTAAAGTATCAAATTGGTGCTTAAAGTTTGAAGCGGATTATATATATATATATATATATTGTTAGTCTTTTAATGACTAATTTAATATTTTAAAAATTGACACATACAAGTGGAGTGATTAGGATCCGAATGTTAGTCATAGACGTTCAACTTAACAATTTTGTTATTTTTATCAATTAAATTAAGGTACCGTTTGGCCTGACTTTTTTACGGTTTAAAAGTTACTTCTAAAACAAAGTTAAATGTAAGTACTTTAAAAATTAAGTTAAAGTTCGTGATTCTATTTTCAAATAAACTTAAAATGAATATTTTAAAAATATAATAAATAAATATTAACAAAATCTAAATAAAAAATAATTATTTAAATAATTCATAAATAACTAAATTTTATCAATTTTATAATATTAAAAAACTATATATATTTTTTTATAATAAAAATTATATTTGTTGAATTAGTTTGATTTAATATTTAATATATTTAGTTAAACACTGGTAAATATAAATCAACATAATATATTCTTAAATTTTATTTTATGTATAACAATTCTTGTAAATTCTAACTAACTAACTAACTAACTATATATATATATATATAGTTTTTTTTTTGATAATAGAGAGAGAGAGATATATTTTAAAAGTTTATCTATAAGAATACAATTACACAGTATGCTTTAATTTGATTTATATGTAAAAAGACTTGCATCATAAAAAAAATAGAATAAAAAACATGTTAGTATTTTCTTACACTCAGTGGTTACATTTAATATTTTATTCTAATTAGCATACACCTTTATTGTGCGACGTGTGCATCAAAACTCATATTATCATATACTGGAAATGAATTGAGTAGACAATAAAGTAATAAAAATGAATAAATAAATGTTACTCAGTGGGATTCGAAGATGAAACCTCAAAATGATACCACCCAAAAGTTATCTTATAAGTAAAAAAATTGTCAATATTAACTTTGCAAGAAGTACTTTATTCATCTATTTTACACATAAAAATTAAGTAACTTTCTGTACCAAAAAAAAAAAAAAAATTAAGTAACTTTTTAAATTAAGAACTTCATTGAAAAACTGTTTGGCCCAACTTTTACTTTTATTGAATAAAAAAGTCTAAAATAAGCAAGGCCAAACACACTCTTAGACTTGTTTAGACAAAGAACCAATATATTACAAACATTAAACTTAAATAACCCCTAAATGCATTTGACCCAACTTTAATTTGATAGAAAATTTATTATTTTTCATTCATTTAATTTCTATGTAATTTGTCAAAAGTAATTTAATATAAATTATTTTGGGACAGAGATAGTATTTCTTTAAACAAAATTTTACATAGTTACATTAATATTTTTATAAACTTAAATTATTTTACCTAATCACGAATTTGGTGCATTCTCAATTTTACACAGTTACATGAAATTTGTATAAACTTAAATCTTACCTGAATTTGGTGTATTGACAAGCGGCAAACACAATATTAAAATGAACGATTTTATATCCAACTCAAAGTGGTTCGAGTTAAGGTTTTCGACAAACATGACTCAATCCGATTAATGTACACCCCTATTTTTTTTAGTACAAAAATATAAGGGAGGAACCAATACGGAGTGGTTTTAATTAAAATAGGAAGAAAAAAAAAAGGACAACAAATGTAATTAAGCCCAATTGTTTATTATTAATGTTAATTATTAAATAAAAAATTATAACTAAAATCACAATAATGTTTTTTAGTTACAAAATCAAATAATTTCATTTTTTACTAAAAAATGACAATAATTTAAAAATTACTAAAAATATATATTGCAAATAGTTATACCATTTTCTTTAAAAAGTTGAATAAAGGTAATTATAATTAAATTTTAAAATGTTGAATAAAGGTAATTACAATAATGTTTTAAAATTTATTTTTAAACTTTTTATTAAAATTAATAGTTGATTACTAACTTAGAAATACTATAATTGTACATTGAATATTCTATATTAAAATTAAATATTGTATTTATTAATATTAAGGAATTAAATATTATATCAATTAATTAATATTCTTGCTTTGAATTAAAATAATTGTATCTCAAATTTCTCTTTATAAATAGCATAGGTAGACCAATATGAAAATCATAACAATCATCCTTCGTAGTTTTCTTCCTACTCATTTCATTATATTTTTTCAACATCGTTATCATGGCAAGAAAGAAGTTGAAACTTGCATACATAACAAATAAATCGAAAAGGAATGCAACCTACAAAAGCAGGAAAAATGGTTAGACATGTCACTTCATTTTTTCAATATATCTTGTATTAGTGTTGCTTATCATATATATTATGCAATTAGAAAATTATACAAAATTTGAAAATTATTCAAGATCATATCGATCATTTGATTTTAGTTATTTTGTTTAATTATATTATGTCACACAAAATTTTTAAAAATTAATACATTTTTTATAAAATTAGTCTCCCTATTTTAAAATCACTCGGTTGTAGTCTCTCTATCAAAATCACTATAGATGAGATACATATCTTTTATTGAATAAACTAAAAAAAAATCAATTTTTTCTCATAAAAAGGACCGGAGGTAGTAATAATTTCCTCAACCCCATATTTTTTAATACAAAATTTTCAACTATTTGTTTCAAATTGAAATCTCCTCTCTTTAATATCAAGTATTTTTTTTTTGACAAAAAGTATAATTGTTGTTACCCTCTAAACTATATATCATTTATACTTCTAAGTTCTAAGTATATATGTTTTCCACAGGTTTACTCAAGAAGGTTAATGAACTTAGCACCCTCTGTGGAGTAGAAGCATGTGCAATAATCTATGGTGAAAATAATGCTCAACCAGATGTTTGGCCACCCGGTCCGAGAACAATGAATGTGTTAGAGAAATTCATGGGTTTGCCCAAACTTGAACAAAGCAAAAAGATGTTGGACTTGGAGGGCTTCTTGAATCAAAGCATGTTGAAAGCTGAAAAGTTGTTGACGAAACAAATGGAGGAAAATCAAAAGGAATTTGACATTTTAATTAAAAATGTCGCTAACAATCTAAACTATAATATTGGAGATATAAACGCTCATGAGCTCAATAATCTATCAGTGATAATTGATAAGACACTCAGTGAAGTCGAACATAAGTTGAGTTTGATGAAAATCCAAGGCCAAGAGGAGATTGTGAGTGGAGCTGAAGCTATCAATGGAATAGAAAATATGGATCATGCTACTGATGTTTGATATTTGGAGGAAAACATGAAGGATGGTCAACATATGCCTTTGTGATTTCACCATGCTGCCGTATTTCCATTGAAAAATTTATGTTTTGTGTGTGTGTGTTTCAAAGTCTGTCCTTTTTTTTTCTTCTAGTTTTGTGTCTTTAATTTTTAAGTTATGTTTGCTCTCACACCGTTGATGATAAAACCATGATCATCAATGGAATAAATAGTCAATTTATTTGTGTTGTTTCCTAATGGTATGATGAATTTTTAAGCTAAATAAAATTTAGGGGAAAATGGAGGATTAATTATTTGGATGATATTATTCCCTACTATTTGATGTGCATTTACTAATATTAATATTGACCTTTTGGACTTTTTACCTAACTTTCTTTTGATAAAAAAAAAGACTTAAACGTCATTTTAATCTCTGTATGTACGCGAAATTTTAGTTTTAATCCCTGTATAAATAATCGTAGGATATGATAAACTCCCTTTATTTTGCCATAATCGTAGGAAAAAACAATATAACACTGCAAACTAAGTTATCTAGAATATTAGTCGGGGCATGTATATATAACATCAATACAACTATCGTAATGCAAGAGCATCAGAGCCATAGAGTAAAATATTGAAAAGGAATGTAAAATTCCACATGAAAATGAACAGCTGAAATTGTGTGATCTTCTGCCATTACGCTGTTTATTCCAATCATCTTATTGTCCGTTTACTTTTGGTCAACATGTACGTCTATCTGAAAGAAAAAAATAAAGGGAGTAGGTTGAAACTCTAAATCTCGGTGAGTTTCCGACTACACATAGGATCTTAATAGTCCGTTCAGAGTTACATGATTCAATTAGTTGATCGACAATATATATATTTGCTAACTACTTCTCATGTGAGAGGAAATTAGCAAGACTCCTCCCATGTATTTTACTTCCACACCCCCCATATATATAGACATTTCTCGCGCGCACCCCACCCCACCCCCCATTTCTTGTGCACCCCCTATATATATGGAGGGTGCGCGAGTAAAAACATGTGGGAGGAAGTTAACAGCCCCCATATATATATATATATATATATATATATATATATATATATATATATATATATATATATGTATGAATGGATCAAATTACACTGATTAATAACGTTATAACGAATACAAATTTTACAAAATTCACCATTGAATTGAAAGTTATATAGATCATTCATACAAAAAATTTAAAAGAAATAAAAATTATTTGATATATTATTGAGACTTATCAAGATAAAACTGTTTATGCAATTTTATTAAAAATCATTCATACAATCTTTTTAAAAAATCAACAAAGCAATTCATACTCTCCAAGATTGACTTTCAAAAGAAATACCTTTCCTGTCGCGGCCAAATACATTCTACAACAATGAAGAATGCTCTCCAATGCCTACTCATCTTGCCAGAAAATGAAGGACTTTCCATGGCCGCAAAATAAAAAAATACAAAAACTTCAACAATGTTTTGAACTGTGGACTTTGGAGTATAACAACGCATCAAGCCTTTCAACAACTGCAGAAGCAGAACTATCAAAAGCAAGTGAAGTGAAGAATGATCTTGAAGCAGGGTGGTTCAAGCTTTCTTCGAAAACAATTCTTTCAAAGCACGATTTTCAAAGATTGAATCCGATAAAGTCCGAATACATCAAATTACTAGAGTTTAGAAAAGTGTTTGTAAATGCACCAGTTCCCCTCCATGTTTTAATAATTGTCAAAACACATGAAAATAAAGTAGACTACATTTTGGTAACATTATAATTGACTTGACAGCGAAAAATGATTTTAAACTTTGAAAAACCAAAGTATCGATACATGACTTTGTTGTATCGATATAAAGTGGTTCTCAAAGGGACAGAGAAGCTCCTGTGTATTGAAACATGTTTGCATGTATCGATACACATTAGCCTCTCTTGAAATCAGAGAGAACATCATGTATCGATACATGCTTCATGTTTCGATACATATCAGTCATTGTCTTCAACTTTACTCATGTATGTATCGATACATATTCGAAGTTGTATCGATACATAACTGGAAAACTTATTTTTTGTACATTGTGAAGGACTTGTATCGATACATATCAGTTAAATTATGCCTAAATTTACTCCATTTTATTTTCTCTATAAATAACTACATGGGGTTTTGTTGTAACAATGAAAAACCAAGAGAATCAATTGATAAACACTACTTTTGATCAGAGTTTTGTGGAGATTTTGGATCAAAAGGGGATTAAAGTCAAGTTCTTTATCTTTCTTCAATTTGCAATTACTTCAAGGTTGAATATGGGTTTGATCATGGAGTTCTAGTTCATTCGAAGAATAACGTTTGAGACGTATCGCGGTGAATCAGATCGTGCTCGGGTGGAATTGGCTTTAGGGGGTTTCTCATCAAGGATTCAAGAAGCTTGCTTGCTTGAAGGATCAACACAATACGACGAGGTAATCAGCTGGACGATTGTCACAAGGTTTCTTAAGGGTCAAGAATGATGTGTGGATCAATCGTTGGAATCAGAGGTAGAAGTCGTGATTGGGTTGAGGTTCGCATAAATTTCAGTGAAGCTACAAAGGATATAGGAAGATCGAGTCTTTTATATTCGTGTATTGTATTCTTGAAGATTTGTGCATTTGTAAATTTGAGATTTTTCTATAAAATCTCAACTTGTCCGTTTGACAAATTGGGGGGAGACGTAATTGCCGAACGCGAGGACGACACGAACGTCAAGGAACTCCCAAATCATCTTGTGTTTGTTTTCTCTAACCCTACTCTTTACTTTTCGCTTAATTGTGAATTTGATAAAACGTGAATTTTAGCACATGCCAAGTGTTTGCTAAAATTCCATTGTTTTGTACTTTGCTTGCAATAGAGTACTTTGACCATATAATAATTTGTGTGAACGTTTTCAAACAAATAAATAAATTTGAATTGGTTACTTGTTCTCGAAACTTCGATTAAGCATTTGTTTTTATCATTAATCGTTCTAAGGCCATACTATATTTCCTTTGATCGAAAGGTGAAAAGTAGACTACCGATCCAGTGGGCTTCTGCGTATCAATTTCAGAAAAACGTAAAAATCGGTAATTGTTTTTCGAGTCATTTATTCAATCCCTCTTCTAAATGACAAGCCAAGTAGTCTAACAATGTTGAGTGTCTTAAATGAACACTAACACTCTGAGTTCACCGTTCTTCTATATTTTGTGTTCTGCTTCGGTCATTATTGTTCTATTTCTGTGTAAAGGTATGTTTTCTCCTTCCTTTTTTTCGTGTTCCTTCTTCTTCCTTTTTGAGTACATTTAGAACTTGATGGAATGTTATTTTGATTACAAATTACATTTAGAACTTATTTTAATGAAAAATAACAAAGTTGGTTATAGTTATTAAGTATGAATGTCCTTTAACTTTGTGTATTTTCCTATTTTTTTAAGTATGTATATATGTTGCTGGGATTTATTTTTGCTGTACAGTACATGGATTTTTAGTCTTCACAATAGCAGCCATTCCGCTATCCGTTGTACTGCCATAGGGGTTGGCGCGTAGAGCCGCTATATGAGATTAACAACATATGGCTTAGCAATGGATATCAAATGTTCATTAGGTATGCATGCATAGCGAGAGATGTAGATTCCAGAAAGTCTAAATTAAGCTGCCCCTTTTTTGGATTAGAACATAGTGTTTTGAATTTCATGGCAGCAACCTAAAAAGTATGTTGCTTTCACCACCACTCCCATAAAAATTTAGAATTGAGGTTGCCGCTAATCTAGCAAAAGTGAAACAATTGAGAGGAAGAGGAAAAAAAACAGATTTGGATTTCTTTTATTATCAAGGATAAATTATTATAAAGTAATTAAAATATTAAAGGACGAAAATATAACAATAAGTTGCATGGTGAACAACCACATGGAGTTTGCTCACCTTAGAATCTACCTTAAAGCCAAACTAAGCTTTTCAAAATTTAAACTCATTCAGTTGGTTATCACACAAGTTTTATCGGTTTGAAGTGTCGAAACAACACAGCTGCAACGTAAACACAATAAAATTGCAATTTAGTCCCCTTATTTTAGTCCCCTTATTGATGTAGAGTTTTTGCATCTCTGCCGCCGCCACAACCAACCTTCCTTCTTCCTTCTTTACTAACCGCTCTTCCCCGCCGCCATTCAACCTTACCACCAACCTCCAGCTTTCCACCCGGTCGCACCTCCTCGCCCTCCAAACCCGTCGAGATGTAGCCACATATTAAGGTGGTGCGATCGTTTCCCTTTGGATTCGCGACACCACCAGGGGACGCCGGCGGAGGGTTCGCCGCCGTTTGGCTTAATGGAAATTCTTCACCGCTGATCGGGATTTTGTGATTATGGGTGAGTGATTTTCTGATTCTATGATTCTGGTTGTTTCACGCCAGGTGCAAAAATGTTATGTGTTGGGTTCAGTTGCTGTTACGAGGACCATCCATGATTGTACAAACTTTGGTTCATTTGAACAGACAATAACTCTGTTTGAGAATTTGAGGTTTCTGCTCCAACCCCTGTAATTAATTTAATATTTAGTTTGGGTAGATCATCTCTGTGTGCTGTCTAGTTGGAAACCATTCACGATTCGAGTTCATCAAAACCTGCCTTGGCTTGTTAAAGTTCGAAAGGGCTAGGTGCGTTGATACGCCGTGTTGGCGGTAGTGTCGCTCATCGCACCAAGGGGTTGTATATGTTCGAAAGGACTAGGTGTGTTGGTACGCCGTGTTGGCGGTAGTGTCGTTCGTCACACTAAGAGGTTCGATGGTTATTTTGGCAAATTTCGAGTTTGGGGTGTTCAGTTCCATTGATCGACCATCCCTCGATCTGGCATTCAAATGGTTCTGGGTTACTTTGGTTGTCCAACAAGATTGGTTTCGTCAGATGTTGATTTTTAATATCCGTATCATTCATTGATTTCGGACAGTATTGCTTGAAAAAGCATCATCGCTTGCTGCTGGTTGCAGGGAGTCGTGGGTACGTAGACTATTTCCGTGTTGACGGTTAGTTTATCGCCTTAGTTTTCTAGGACTTTTATTTTGTCTGCTATGACTAAAAGTTTGTTTCTATTTTTGTCCTACACGCGCTTTTGTGTGGATGCACTGGGTTAGGTCTATGTCCCCCCAGTTTTTGTATATACTTATTTTCCTTTTTTAATAATATTTATGAGCTATAGGTGGAGGACGGGGAAGGATATGGATGTCAACTAAGTTGAGATGTTTATCCTTACCTTGATGTCTAGATGCTCTTAATTCATCTAAAAAAAAAACTAAAAATTGATGATATTATATATTCTAAATGAGGTGGTATATTAACATAATCCAATGATGGGGAAAAATCAACATGGATGAAATCATAAGAAAATTCTCTAAACGTCATTACAACATGTCATATCACTATATTTTAAACCAAAAATTTGGCAGAGGAACCAAAATTGTCAAATTTTAAAATAGGGGAATCAATTCCACAAAGCGGTGAATATAAGAAGACCAATTAAGCCTAAAATCAACATGGAATCATTAGACCATCATCAAAAATACTATTTTGAATACATTTAATAAAGCTGAAAAGAAATCAGAAAACAGGAAGAGAAATCTTTAAATGATCTTTTGAATCAGTCAAATATGTCAAAACCAGCATTCACCCAAACAAATTAAAAAACCGAACATCTAAAATCTAAAATGACAACACATAAAATAAGCACTTACAAGTAAGCTACATGGCCTTCTTAAGATATTTAGCTGTTCTAAACTTGGCATCATCCCTGATAAAACTCCACCAAATGTAAGTTAGTGGAATAGTGGTGGCATGCCAAAGAGCATGTGCATCGACAAGTCCTTCATACGGAGGGAAATCATATATTTCTAGGAGCATTGCGAGGCCCCCAGCAATAACAACCAGCCATAACTTCCAACGCGAAGGATGACGACTAACACCTGCCCAAACTGCCCAAATGGTAAGTTGTGCGACGGCCATCACTACACATACTATCATATTCCACCCTGTACAATTCAATTGAAAATGCCATCAAAATCATCGCATACGGAGAAAATGAAAGGAAGTAAATAGATAAATGACAAAAGGGCATGTTTTGAATGGCTTCTTTAAGCTTATCTACTGTCATAAGCACTTGTGAGATTGTGTGGGAGAGCTTTAGAAACAGCTTATGACATGTCCATATGCTGTTTTCAGCGTATTTCCATAAGCTCTCCAGCATAGCTTATGAAAACAGCTTATGGCTTATCTGAATAAAGTCTGACTTCATTTTATCTTTTGGTAAAGAAATAGCTCATACATAATCACTTATATATATTAAGTCCTTAATTAAGATGTTTATCAAAATTGGGCCTTAAGATATGTTAAAAGTCTTGTTAATAATCTCTCTACAGAAGCATAAATCACAGAAAGTAATTATGGCATAGATAGTAAACTATCAGAAAGCTTAAGGTAAAAAGATTATATGACAGGACATACCATAATCTAGTTTGTAGAAGTTGATGTACATTACATGGGTAATTACAAAAGCAATCAAGGGCGCAGAAACCATAACTCTGGTAGCCTCATCCCTAACATTGAAAGATCGTAAGATTACTAAAATGAGGGAGTATCCAAGGAGAACCACTGCAGATGAGTAGTCTAGTTTCTCTGTTAGATCGACATCTCTGCAAAACAATAGGTGAAAGAAAAAATGAAAGTTTATGCTTAAAATATTTCTATATTCAAAAATAATGACACACATAGAAACTAAAAGTATCACCTCAACAATAAACAACATAGTCATGCCCATTGACACTACCTAACATAATCAGTGCCTTAGAATGACCGAATCAAAATGATATGCTAAACTCACAATGATATTTAGAGTCAGTACAAAATACAGAAAATATATGCATATCAGCATATGTAACTTACCTACTGTGGAAAATAGCACTCCAAAACCAAGAGTTGAGTGATAAGAACGCGTAGATATGCCACAAACTCGCAAACTCATAATATGCCTTCTTCCCATCTTTAAGAGGCAATTTATAGTACAAAAGAATGAAAAAGGAGACCCAACCATGAAAATGCATTGCAAGATTGAGAGCTGAGAAAGCTACCGAGGCAGGCTCCTAAATAAAAGGATACAACACATCAGTTCTGTAAGTTTAAACAAAAGGTTTTGTAATGACTGAACCAGTGTTGTCAAATAACAGCTATAGCTCTACACTCTACAGCATAGTAGAATTTGAACAAAGCGATATTGTTTCGTGCAAAACAATTTAGTACTAAGTATTCCAAACAGAGGCAATAGTGGTGTTATAGTGTAGCGAAATTTAAACAACACTGCATAGCTTCTATGGACAAAGAACAGACACCAAATGAAAACATAAAGTGCATAGCTTCTATGGCTACAAACCTGCATCCCATAAATACGCTTGAATGGCCATTTACCATGATACTTGACTGGGCCAAGGTTAAGTAGTTCATTTTCTTTCTCTCTATCAAGCATGCAATGGTATCGGCAGTCACTTTGACAATCCCACCTTTTCCATTGTAAATATAGGGGTTCTTGCATGTACCATGGACGACCAACAAGTTCTCCATCTGATGAAAAAGTACAGTGTGGAAAGCATTTTGGCCCAACGCATCCAGTTTCCTGGCATTGTTTTATACAACCCCTGATATCCAAAGCAAACAATAAATAAAATTAGGACATGTTTGGATTGGTTTATTTGAGCTTATCTACTCAAATAAGTACCTATGACTCTATGAGACTGCTTGGGAGAGCTTATGGATTGGAACAACTTATGACATGTCCAAAAGTTGTTTTCAACTTATTTCCACTAACTCTCTAAGATAGCCTACGAAAACAGCTTATAGCTTAATTAAAAACCATTTGGTTTGATTTTATCTTTTTATTATAGAAATAGTATATACTGATATACATAAGCACCAATGTGATAAACACTTGATTAAACTGTTTACACAAACATGGCCTTAGAATGGGGATATCCAAAAATAAAAAATGTCACCGACTTAATCATAAAAGGGATAGTAACAATGTTGATATTGCTATGTTGGGCACCTTCACCCAGGTTCAAACCTGAGAGTGAGACCTCACAGCCTGTCTGTGAGTTTTAGGTGGTGCTTGCCACATTGTCTACAAAACCAAAAAAAAAAATCTACAAATACTATGATGGTAATATAAACTTATTATGGATAAACTTGTAAAACAATACTAATTGTCAACAAATTCAATACTATACTATTATTACTTATTTTTCTTGTATGTAGACAAAATGGCAAAGTCATTGAAAACTCGCATCCACAAAGTGGAGTGAGTGACTGGGGTTCAAACCCCAATCATGAATGTCCGAACTAGCAATTTCGGCATTTTCTGTTGGTTGAGGTAAGACTTTTGGACTATTGTAACTTTCTTAATTCCCGGAATCTAGTGGGATGGAGTAGTACTATTTTAGTCATCTACATACATGCATCAGCACAAAAACAACTCAAAGAAAGTAAATAAAAAAGTTAAAAAATTCAGGTTCAAACTTATCTATCATATGAATTCATCAAAATCCAAAATACTTAAATCAAATCAGAATCTTAAAAACTTCAATTACGTTTGTTTGTATCAACCAAACACTTCCTTTCATCCCAACAACAACAACAATAATAATAATAAAATGTAAAATGTATAATAATACATTAATACCCAAATCAAATGCAATTAATTTGGAAAAAGGAATGGTTACCTATAACGCGGATGAGCATCACCAGGACTTGCATGAGTTATGGTAAGACTACAAGAAAGCAGTAGAAGGAAAGCAAACAAGTATCGATCTAACATCTGAAGAAGGGGAGATGGATTAGATCTCCGCTTCGGTGGAGTGGGAGACGATGGAGGAAGAGAATGAACCGGAGCAGAGTACACACGGTGACGGCGGTGGTGACAGCAGTGTATACAGGTTCTGGCGATCGTGCGATCCTACGAGCTCAGTGTATACAGGTTCCTCAATTTTTTTTAATCGGAAATGAACCGGACTATAAAACCGTGAACCGCACTCTCTTTATGGTTTGAACCGGGCAAATGCAAGTCGACCCGTGAACGCACTCTTTTATTTATTTATTTTTGTATATTGAAAAATAAATTATTCCCATTAAGATTTGATACGTGGACCTCTCCTATCTCCTTCATCTCTTAAATATGAGACGCACTCTATATAATAAAATTATTTTATCTTTTTTGGCTTATATAATAAAACTATTTTAAAACTTGTGTAAATCACCTTTTTAAAAAAATTAAATTTTTTATTTTGTTGTCAAACTAAAGTATATATCGTCGAATGTAGTGAAATAATAATCATCTCATTTTTTTAACCATTTTTTATAAATAAAGGTGACTATTATTTGTCCCATGAACTTAGCTCAATTGGTTGGAACCCGGTATGCAACATGGTATGTCCACTTATTCACCTTTAAGAGTGAATTTCTAGCCACTAGACTACCTGACCAAAAAAAAAAAAGTGACTATTATCTCTTTATATGCATTTGCGCTAAATGGCAACAAATAGAGATGAAATGTTAATATACAATAACATTACTATACACAATTTATCTCTATTTATTGTCATTTTATTTCATACTCTATAGTCACGTTAATATACACACTTGTCATGTGAAAACTCATCGTTTCATGTCAAATTAGCATTTTAACGAACACGTCAATATTTTTGTAATGGAAGTTAACTTAAAAGGTAACAGTGCAATATTTTAAAATGGGTCGGCCCAAAGGCCGTGCAAGCAGTGCTACAGCTTTTGGGCTCAAATTTTTGGAGACCTTTTTAATTTTTTTCTTCCAGATCCATCACTCTAAAGTTGGGTTAAAGACATAATTCGCCGAACTTAAAACAAGAAGTTCCAAGTGGTCAACCGGTAGCTTGGCTTGTGGTTAGGGGTGGCAAAACGGGCCTAACCCACCAGGCCGACCCGTTTAACTCGCTAATTTTGGCAGGCTGAGTTAAAGTTTTGAATTCGGTTATTCTATGAGCCCCGCTCGGCTCACCCAAAAAATGGGTCGAGGCGAGACGAGAGCGGGCCGGCCCGTTTAACTCGATTTTATTTCTAAGGTAAATAGATTAAAACCCCTGTAAAATATGCAAATTTTGCAATACCCCCTGTAAATTTATTTTTTTGAGAATTCTTCCCTGCAATGTTTGAATTTTTGCAATACCCCCTAGACTCATTCAATCATAATAAAACCCCCACTAAAGTTGTATTTTGCGGCGATTTTATTTTGCGGGGTTTTATTATGGTTGAATGAGTCAAGTGGGGTATTGCAAGAATTCAAACATTACAGTGGGGAATTCTCAAAAAAAATTTATAGGAGGTATTGAAAAATTTGCATATTTTACAGGGGGTATTAGCCTATTTACCCTTATTTTTATTTTAACATTTACATAAAATTTATTAAAATAATAAGTGACTTGATCTGATTCAGTAAGAACACTTATTTAAGAAACTTAAATTTTTTCTACTTATTCATACAATGATTGTTTTCGCCACCACTCTATAAGTGGCTTGATCTGATCCAATTTTAGAATTATTTTAGCCGCCGCTCTATATTATCTTTTATATTAATTATGTCGAATTTGTTCATTACTACCTCCGTCTCATATTATAAGATCCTTTTGAAGATTTCACGGGAATTAAGGAAGGTAGTTTTAGTTAGTTAAACCCATTAATTTCATTCTTAATTTATGTCATTTACCAATTTTACCCCTATCATAAAGTTGAGAGTCACTAGTATTACTTCTCTCTCTTATAATTAATGTTTATGTCAGATTTTCTTTTGGGCATATCAACAGCCACAAACAACAACCCCATTGCATAGAATACTTAACTCCGTGAAATTTTTAAGCAGCAGCACTATAACCATTAAAATTTGAAAATTTATTTAAACTATCTTCTCCTAGGCGCCACACTTAAAACAGAGAAAGTATAAAAAGGTTAGATAATAACCAAAGTGCATCACATTTTTTTTAGAAGCCATGAAACCTCCTCTTAACTTTGATTTGAACCAAATTCCAAATAATGATGATGTTCAACCAGATTTTACAGAGTTTATGAAAGGTTGTGAAATTGTGAGAATAAAAAGGTTGTATTGGAAAGTTTATGAAAGGCTAGTGTTTATGAAAATTTAACGGGAGTGTGTGAGATTGTGAGAATATGAAAGGTTGTATTGGAAAAGGGGGAGATAGAAAGCTAGTGCATAGATTGTTGGAAACATGTGGGAGAGAAAAGAAAGCTATAACATTTCATTGGCTGACAACATTGGTAAATTTTAAGAAGAATAAAAAAGAGAGATGGCAAAAAGTTACTTTAGACAATAAATTAAGGGTATTTTGGTCCGAAAATAATTAATGTAAAGGATAATTTTGAAAGAGGTCTTATATTATGGGACAAAGAAAATCTTCAAAAAGGTCTTATAATATGAGACGGAGGTAGTATGTTGCTATATTTGTCTTATAAGTTTGAGTTTCTCACAAATTTAGTTATTTCTTAAAAAAATATCAATATTCAATATAATTTTTTTAATGTTAACACCGCAAATAAAAAAAAAATTGCCAGGCCGCAAGCTGGCACGCTAACTCGCATGTCCGCCAATAAACATGACGAGGTTAGATTTTAAATTTGGTCATCTAAGTTAACTCGGCTCGTCTTATTTTTAAGCGATCTTGAGCGGGGCGAACCTAAACGGAGCGGGCATGCTCGTTTTGCCACCCCTACTTGTGGGTAAGGCGCATGGAAGGCTTGTGCGCCATTCACTCTCGTTGTGGGTAATTTTCTTCTCTTTTTTATGTTTTGTTTTAAATAACATTAACTAATAAGTAAGTGATCTAAATACGTAGAAATTATGTGGGAGAGTATCAATCAACAATAAGCAAATTACTTTATTATTCATTATATGTTTTTACAAACTATTTAATTTAGTATATATATAGAGAGTTTTAATGATATATATTATTGTACTTCATATTCACAAATTATGTTAAAATTTATTTTCTATCACTAAATGATATTGACTATAAATAAGAATCTCTCGTTCATTATTTTATTTAAAAAATAAAACTAATTTTTATTTCTTTTAAAATGAAAAATTATTTTTTAAAATGATATTAAGTTAAAGATGTATTTTGTTATTATGAATTGAAATGTGACTATTTTATATTATTGATGTTATTTATATTTTATATAAAAAAATATTCTTTTTTAAAATTGAATGTTTTGAATTAAAAAAACACTTTCAAAGGGCTTTTTTATACAATTTGTCAAAGGTCTCTGAATGTACAACCGACACTAATTTTAAACACTCAAATGATTAATCTGCTACATAAAAAACCTTAAAGAACATACTGTACAAATCAAAAACTTAAAAAACTCTTGAAAGTATTTGGCCTATTATTTATATTTCTTTTAAATGAACAAAAAATAAATGATACATTAATTTTCTTTGATTAAATTTTGTTTATATTTGAGATCAGAGTGTAGTATCAATTTTACTTGCCATATTTTCAGAATCTTTAGGCGATTCTTTTCTAACAATTTTTTGTCCATATGCTCAATCAAAATATGTAATGTCACGTTACCATACTCACTTATCTCTATGAGATATTTTTCAACTAACGCCCTAAAGTGATCTTCCTAGCAGGGCCGGCCCAAAGGCTGTGCAAACTATGCAACAGCTTTGGGCCTCACAATATTGTGGGCCTCTTTTTTTTTTTCACACCTACATTACATTATATGTTAAGTAATTACATCGCGGATAATAATCCAAGAGACATTCTTTGCTTCAGTGGTAGCGACTCCGTGTGATCAACCGAAAGGAAGTGAGTTTGATACTCGCGCGTTACATGTTTTGATAATTTTTTAGTTATCAGAAATAAGCAACTAGTAAAGCATAAAAAAAATAGAGTGGATTTGCCAAAAATATAGAGTGGGACATAATCAAAACCAAATTAATAAATTAAATTAGCATTAAATAATGATTATTAAGCAATTATTTTTAATGATATTGGTGTTATTTACTATGTTTAAATATATGATTTTCTTCATTTTTGAAAGTAAATAAACAACATTGCTTTTATAATAAAATAAAAAATTATTAGGGGTCTATTTTTTTTTTTGCTTTGGACCTCTACAAAGTCGGAGCCGGCACTGCTTCCTAGCTATCACCATAATGGGGATGAAGTATATTTTTGATATTTGCCAATTTATATCCATTGAAGCAACATGAAATGTCAAGAAAAACACTCTTCATCCTAAACATCAAAGCTAACTTTTAGAATCGTTTGGATCCCTTTATTAGGAATTATTTCATACCAATCTAACTTATATTCCCATTCTTCAATGCCTTTTTTTTTTGAAGAAGTGAGAAAGCCAACCTATTACTTTTTTTTTGAACAGCAAATAAGATTATTAATACATATAGGAGGAAAAAGTACAAGAGGTACTCTACCCACACTTGTAGAATAAGTACATATAATACTCGATCTACCAAGACAAAATGAAACTCAATTACATAAATAAAAAACAAATGTGCTATCTAAGAATACAGTTCAAGGGTGCAACGCATAGCTTGGTTCAAATCATTGCATGGTCCAACCTATTACTTCTAAGGCCAATGAAATTCCAAAAGCATATTTTATTGCATGGTCCAAATCGCTCGCATAGCTCGGACTTGGACTAACTTTGTTAGTTTAAAATGCTTTAACTATTTTATCAAGAGTTCGATATGTGACTCGTAATATGTATAAAAACAAAATGTTTTGACTTTTGGGAGAGGTAGATCTCTTAAATGACTCTGAGATTCAGTTAATTCAAAATATTAATCTCCGCAATTACAAGCGCGCAAATACCTATAATTACCAAAAGTAAACAATATCTTGTAATGAAAGCCAGATAAATTAGCCACTTGGTGCAAAGCATTGTTCCATTTTTGCAACATGTTTTGTGCTATTAATATTGTACCTTGCCTCATGTATATCCATTGCTTCTCTATAAGACCCTGTTTCATCACAAGGATTCACCTCATAAAAAACAGTCCAAACCAACCTACCCTTATCCTAGGATCATGGAAAGTTTCTTTAAACAAAAGGATGAAGAGGCATAATTCTTAGAGAGTAAATAGCTTTGATAAGGGATGGTGTGATTTCTTTGCCTTCTCGAAGCTGTTCATCATCAATGAAGGTGTCGATTCCTCTGTCTTTGAATGCTTTCCAGAGATTACCGGTGAAACCCTAGCTAGTATCCTCACCTCCAAAGCTGATCGGAACACATCATAGGTGAACGTCAATTCATTGGTGACAGAAGCCATGATCATAAAAGAAAGTTTAGTGTAAATGAATATGTAATTTTTTTGAATATGAATTCAAACCTTGCAATTCATAAGTTTGATGATAAATATAAATCACAATAAATTATTTGGCAAGTAACATCATTGACTATGCTAAATAAGTTTTTACTCATTATATTATATTCCATTTCTTACTACACAGGTTATTGAAAAAACCAAACATGTTATAATTGAAGTTGGAAAGTTCATCCAGTTCAAGAGCATATATATATATATATATATTTCTTAAATTATATAATGATTATAAATCTTTATAATAGAATTATTGCAATGGAACCCAACTAAATCGGTGTTTTATAGTCAAGTCACTCTTTTTCATTAAATCGAATATAGAGTTTTTAAAAAGAATTGCTTTTGTTTTTTTGTTTAAGTAGTCTAGTGGCCAAAACTTTACCTCTTACGATGAATAAGTGAGGAATTCCACGTTCGAACCCCGAGCCTTGTGTATTACAATGTCCCTAGCAATTGAATTATGCTCAATGATGAGTTAAATCCTTATTTTGTTTTTAGTTGAAAAGGAAAAAGACATGGGGTTGGGTTGCCAATATTCATTGCAATGGAACCCAACTAAAATGGAATTTATACTATGGTCATGCTGTTACCAACTATAATATTATTCCATCCCAATTATTGTTGCTGGTTAAATTGTAAATCTATATCACAAAATCAAGGGATCAATGCATACTGCAATGTCATATGAGCAACCAATTAGCATCTCTCTTAGAATATTATACATGAGAGTTATTACAAATTTAATACAACGAGAAAGAATATCTTTCATTCTGCATAATTACCATCGTTACCAATAGACCACTAGCGTCCCAAATTTCTACAGCCAGCAAAAGTTGCAACCAAACATCCTTATCTCATCTCTCGAACATATAGTAATCTCAACTCTGGTTTGTCGAGGGAAAAAAAGAGGCATCCACATTGCACAATAGAAAAAATGGATAGATATGGGCACATTATTCCTGCCATACTTTCTTCTGTTGTTTCGTCCAACCTATTTTGAAAGTGGAAGAAGGGTAAATAGATATGAAAGGGGTAAAACTAGAGAAGGAACGATTAGTCAAGATCATTTATTCACAAACTTTAATGACTTGCTTAATCTCAATTTTGTACACTTGTGGAGAGCTCATTTTATTCCACTTTCAAATTCAACAAGCAATACTTGTTCAAATTACAAGATCTAATTTCACTACTAATAGACTGTACCTTCTTAGTTCTTACAGATCAAGTGAAGCACAACATCTCCAGAAACAAAAATGTTCTTCAGCTCCTCCTACCGTAATTAGAAGATTAGTTAGCTACTCAGTTTAATAAACATAATCAACAAGAAACAATATATATTAATCTCAACCAAATGCAAACTGTTCATAACTTATTTTGCAGGACCTCCTCTTTTGATATTGGATTTGGAGCTCTTTTGACAGAATAAAATATAGAGTGAATCGCATTAACTAGAACAACATATGTATGTATAATCAGCATGGTTTAGATTGGTTTTCCCAAAAGAATAATCAATACTCCCTCCTATCTATTTTATGAAAATTGTTTGTCATGTGCCCCTAGTATTCTAGTGCGCCCTCTGCGTTTTCATTTTTACTCCCTCATTATGTAGGCAGAGCGTGTGAAAATTATCAAAAATTGAGAAAAAATAGCCCGTTGATTACACAGCAAACTGTGTTCGCATTCCTAACAGCAAACTGTGAATTAGAGAAGTTTATTTTAGAGCTTTTCAACCAATTGGTATTATAGATTCTATGGCTCAAGTACAATCTTGAAGACATAGTTAATGGCTATTTTTCAAGTACTTGTTCTAACTTGAGGGAGGGTAATATTTATGCAGACTAGTTGGTTAATCATGGAGCTTCCAAGCTTCCATCCACGATCCTTTATTTTTCTTGGATGAATGTCCTTCTCAACTTTCTCTACATTTGCTGGTTGATACCAGTGGTGTAGCTAGGTTTAATTAGGCCTTAGTCTTGTGTGAAATTTATATTTCTTAGTGATATAAAAAAGAGAAATTCTACGATACATTAGACGATTTCTAATGTACCGGTACATGAGGTATCAAATTAATAAATAAAATGAATATTTTTATAAAAGAAATAATTTTTTTATCATTAAAAACATTATAATAATCAAATACTATTAACCAAAATTGTCAGAAATATAAATTTTGATATTTTTTTAATTTTTATTTTTCATAATAGTCAATATTCAATTATTTTATTGAAAAATGTTAAAATATTAGTGTAATCATTATAAACAATGAAATTGTATTTTTTTTGTGCTATTATTATTCTTAAAATACAATAATCAACTAATAGTTGTTTTAATTAAAAAAAATTGTTAAATTATCAATTTTATGACCTATTGTGCCGGTACATTTGAATTATTCAAATATACCGTAGAAGCTTCCTATAAAAAATTGTCTTTTAACAAAAATGATTAAAAGAAAGGAAAATAAAGTGAGCTCTCCACAAATGTATAAAAATGAGATGAGATGAGATTAAGCATTTTACCAGAAAATAATAAAAGAGATTAAGCATTTTACAAGAAAAAAAATAAAAGAGATTAAGCAAACGTTAAAATTTGTTTATATATAACTAGTGATCTTTTCAATAACCTTTCATTCTCTAGTATTACCCATCTCATCTCATATCTCTGTCTTTTTATCCTACCTTCCACTTACTTTTTGCTTACTAGTACTATAAGTCTTTAAAGGTAACAACAACCATAACAAGTTTTTTTTTTTTGACAATCAACAACCATAACAAGTTAACAACTAATATATAAAACTACAAAGGTAATTTAACATGTATGTATCAAAGATCAAGTAATTTTGCATGCTCTCAAAATTCTTATTGAATTCCAGTAACAAACATTCTTAAACTTTTCAAAGTGTTGATCATTCAGTTTTGATTCTTGTTTGTGTTTCCTTTGCCAAATGATACACATAGGTTCTGTTTCCTTAAGCTGAAATGTCAAAGGAAGGCGAGAACTGGCGTTTGGTTATGAGCAACCATATTAACATCTCTTTTAGAAACTTCACATGAGAGTTATTACAAATTGATGACATAACGAGAATGAATAACCCTTAGTTCTGCATAATCGATAACTTGGGAATTAAAAACATCCACCATCGCTACCAACAAACCAATAGCTTTTCCAATTTTTATGGCCATGATAGGTTGCAATTTGCAACCAAGTGGTTTTGGCACCAATATACATCATCATCTCATCTCTCAAGAAAACACCAATCACTCTTTTATGTTGAGGAAGGAAAAGAGGCAACCACATTGCACCTGATGTACCCCTGAAGAGGGTGCAGCCAATGAACTGAGCCACTAACCTTTTGTGAATGTCGAACTTGTTCTCTTTGGCTGTGAGCAATTCCTCTAGCGATGATTTTCCTGTGCACAATATACAATTTTAAACACAAAATAAGGACAGAGTTGCACGTTATATCAGCCGTAATTTGTATTGTTATAGTTTTATTACCCTGCCCATTTTGATGGGAAATCAAGTCCCCAAAAATATTGTGATTAAGTAGCCAATAAAATTGGAGCATATATTATATCATCAATATTAGTAATAGTAACCATTTCTTCTCTAGTTTTACCCCCTCTCATATATGTTTACCCTTCTACTATCTTGGTCTAAATATGCACATGAACCATGAGGTTCTGTTTCCCTTAATTAGCTTAAGGGACTTTTCTTCCTAAAATATCACTCATTTTCTAGTAAACATATTCTTTTCTGATTTAAAAGCAAAGTTGTCAACAATGAGGAGAAATTTGAAGTAATTAGTAAAGACTAATCCAAAATATGACACACACTAAAAGCAAAGAAAAAATTAATCAACATGCAGTTACTGGTTAAGTAAGGACATATCAATGCTTCCACCATTAAATTTATACCTACCTACATTGGACCTCAATTCTGACAATAAATACTAACGGTTTAAAATTATGATGGTCGATAATAACACTAGCTAGAATTCAGATTTCCTTTCTCCATTATCCACTTCTGCAGTAAACATTCTTCCTTATTAAGATATCCTTGGTAGAAGTCCTACCTAACCACTAGTGTGACCTATTACCTTATGAACATTCTTTTAAATTTTGGCAACAAAGATTAATTGATATTATTGATGACGACCCTAAAGATTAATGACATTCTATATGTTTATCATAGGAATGGAGCAGCAAGAACTGGAAAGTACTAACTCAATATCAATGACTAAAAATCCCAACAGTTTATAAATATTAAAAAAAAACAGTAATTTAACCTTTTACAGATCCATTTTGGCACAAACTTCTTCAAAAACTCAACCAGTTTTCACTTCTTTTCTATAGAGAGATGATAACTAAACAGGATTAGTTAGCTACTCAATTTAGTAATGACAATCAAAAAGAAACATATATGATGTGATTAATAACTAGAATATGAAGTATGAACATACTAATCATAACAAAACACAAACTATTCGTACTTATTTTCTGCAAGAGCTCTGCAGTGACAAGAGTGCTTTTGACATAATGTAAACCAGCTTGAGAAACTATGTTACAACCTGGTTAGAAGATTAGTTAGCTACTCAGTTTAATAAACAAAATACAAAATGGTCATAATTTATTTTGCAGGAGCTCCTTTTTTGAGATTGGAGCTCTTTTGACTAGAACAACATATGTATATAAAATCAGCATGGTTTTGATTGGTTTTCCCAAAAGTGTAATAGGAGCGCTTATAACATAATGAAATATAGTAAGCCACAGTAATCTCACCACATAAGAATCATTTTTTGATACCAATAAGGTAATAACTCAGACATCATTCTCTGGGTTGGTGAATCTAATATCCTTCATGCTACTTTTCTCTTTCAATACATGGATTCCGCTATTCATGAATGGGAATCCAAAGTCAACCTCTGCATGGTTCCACTTATTTTCCAGAAATGCTTCGCCGATATTATCATTGAAGTTGTCCATTTGCATATGAAAAATATGCAGATGATACATTGTCTGGTGTGACTTACCTAGCTTCCAACCATGTGTATATGAAAATGAACTCCCATTGATAATCACTCTTACACGTAGAGGGAGACGATCGGACCATGTTAGTGGAGAAACAACACAGAGAACCATGGCAGGAAACTTGTTACGAAACCAGAAAGAAATTGACAATCCTGCCACGCATTGGTGGTCGAACCACTCTGGAATCATTGCACGTGGCAAACGGAACCAAGTGTTTCCAGCCTCATGTAATTCCTGTTAGTCATAAATAATTAATGTAAGTTTAACTTCATCAAAAAAGAATATGAAAATCATTACAAATAAAAAACAAAATATATCATAACCTGATTTAGTAATTTGCTTTTGCTTGACGAAGTCAACGATTTACAGTTTAGTGCAGATAACATTCTTAAGCACGGAGGAATCCCTTTAATTTCCTGAAGTTCCTCACAACCATCCAAGACAAGCCTCCATAAAAAATTACATTCTTCCATAGATTTAGGAAGAACTGTGAATTGATTTTCAGTTAGGTGTAACTCTTTCACATTAGCAAACAACATAAAACTTATTGACCAATATTCATCTGAAAGTTTGCTGTTATAGATACAAATATAGTCCACACGTGAAGATTTCATTGGGCTCACTGTTCCTTCACCCTCAATGGCAGATTTAGCCAGTATCGACACTGCATCAACTCTATTCGATAAATCACCAATTCCACATATACATGGATATAATGTTTGAGGCAAAGTAAGGTTTTGAAATGGAAAAGGCAATTCTTTTATGGGAGTATTATCCAATTGAAGGTTTGGTATATTTCCCATTTCTCCCAATATTTTTGGAAAACTCTCTAGACTTAAACAATATGAAAGATTGAAAATTTTTAATGAAGTCAACCTGAGTGGAGGGATACTTCTAAGCATGACGCACCATTCAATATTCAAGAATTCAAGATTTTCCAACAACTCATCAACCACATGTGGAAAACTCTCGAGGCTATAACAATGTGAAAGGTCAAATTCTTTTAAAGAAACCAACTTCAGAGGTGGGATACTTCTCAGATTGTGACAATTTGTAACAAGCAAGGTTTTAAGTTTTCCAAGAAATCCGTCCACCACAAGTGGAAAACTCTTAAGCATATAGCAATGTGAAAGGTCAAGTTTTTCTAACGAATCCAACTTGAGTGGTGGAATACTCCTAAGATTGTGACAACTTGTAACAAGCAAGGTTTTAAGTTTTCCAAGAAAACCGTCCACCACAAGTGGGAAACTCTTAGCATATAACAATTTGAAAGGTCAAGTTTTTCTAACGAACCCAACTTGAGTGGTGGAATACTCCTAAGATTGTGACAATTTCTAACAAGGAGGGTTTTAAGTTTTCCAAGAAACTCGTCCACCACGAGTGGAAAACTCTCAAGACTAGTACAATCTGAAAGATCAAGTGTTTCAAGAGAATCCAACTTGAGTGGTGGAATACTCTTAAGACTGTGACAACTTTCAACAAGCATGGTTTTAAGTTTTCCAAGAAACCCATCCATCACAAGTGGAAAACTCTCAAGACTAGTACAATGTGAAAAATCAAGTGTTTCTAGTGAATCCAACTTGAGAGGTGGAATACTCCTTAGTTTGTTGCAACTTCTAATACTCATGGTTTTCAGCTTATCCACTAAACCATCTACCACGGATGGAAAACTCTCAAGACTAGTACAATATGAAAGATCAAGTTTTTCAAGAGAAGCCAACTTGAGAGGTGGAATACTGCTTAGATTTTTCACGCAACTTCTACCACTCATGGTTTTAAGTTTATCCACCAACCCATCAACCACAGGGGAAAAACTCTCGATACTACTACAATGTGAAAGATTGAGTTCTTCTAGAGAAGCTAACATGGGAGCTGGAATATTTCTGATTTTTCTGCAATGTGTAATTCTCAAGATTTTAAGATTACACAAATAACCAACCGATTTATCAATTGTAATTAGATTCCCACAATTATGAATTGAAAATTCTTCTAAATTTGGAAGACCAGATAGGTCAGGTATTTGTGCTAACGGATCACAATGATCAAATTTTAAAATTCTCATATTCTGGAACTTCTGCAAAAAAACAAATGGAAATAGAAAAACATGTAAATAAATAAGAAATAACTAAATAATCTTTAACTGAATTTGTATGATAAAAGATATAAATAAGTTACTCTTGCCTTCGTAAAAAATCCCTGCCACTCAAATTGATTTGATGTATTGTAATGGTTAAAAGTACATATACCATGTTCCTTTTGATAAAAACCAGGTGGTAAATCTAATGAAAGACAATTGTACCATTCGAGTACTCTTAGACTATTTGGAAGATATTCGAGACTTTTAGATAATTCAACATTCTTAATAATGAGTGTTCTGAGTTTTTCCATCTTCTCGAAAGCTTCTCTATCCCATTCTGTTTCAATCGAACGGTCCAAATATATAATTTCAATTTTATTTGTTCCCTATAAACAAAAAAGGACAAATTAGTTGTTGTAATTGTACCCAAAAAAAAAAAAACAGAAGACAAATCAACTAAATACATTATAGAACTGTATCCCACGTATTTAAAGATCTTTAAATATTATAAAGATAAAAATTGTAACAATGTGACAATAACATTAATAATGCAAATTGCCAAAAGGGAAATGTGAGCATCAGTAACATTAATCAATGTAAAAGATGAAAAGGTAAACTATACATATCATTATAACTAACCTTATTTTCTTTTAAAACTTCATTTATATCTTCATAGAGCCATAATCTACTGCGTTTTCCAGGCTCTTCCAATGATTCCTGCCTAACAATTTCTTTCCCCATATCCTCTACCAAATCATGTAATGTCACATTACCATACTTACTTATTTTTATGAGAGATTTTTCCACTAACACATTAATGTGATCTTTCATGATATTACCATGATGAGCATGAAGTATTTGTTCCACCCTTTTCAATTGGTAACCTTTGAAGCAACAGGCAATGTCAAGAAAAACAAACTTCTCTTCTTCTTGCAAAGCATCAAAGCTCAGTTGTAGTGTCGTTTGGATCTTTTTATCGGGAACTCTTTCGTAACGATCTAGTGCATATTCACACTGCTCAATTGTCTTATTAAAAAAGTGAGAACCTATGACTTCCAGAGCGAGTGGAAGGCCAGAAGCATATGTTACAGCACGTTCTAAAACATGCACATAACTTGAAAAAACTTTTTTAGTCTTTAAAGCTTTCAGTCTAAGCAATTTGTCCGCAACCAAATTTCTGGTATGCATTTGTACTAATAAAAAATCGTCATAGCTTGGACTAAATCCATTTTTAAAAGCTTTCCATCTAACCAACTCAAAAGCATCTTTGTCATTCAACCCTTTCATCTCATATGTACGTTCAACCCCATGACATGTTAGCAACCTTTTGTCTCGAGTTGTGATGATGACTCTACTGCCAAGACCAAACCAATTGGATCTTCCAGCAATAGCTTCTAATTGCTCCTCCTTGTCAATATCATCTAGAAGTAAAAGAACCTTCTTTTGGTGGAGCCTTTGCTGTAATATTGATATTCCTTGTCTAACACTTGTTATCTCAATGTTCTTATCTCTAAAAATTTGAGACAAAAGGATATTTTGGAGATATATCAATCCTTTTTTGTCTGAATTTTCTCTAACTTTTTCAAGAAAACAGGAACCTTGAAATTGATGGGCAATCAAATTATAAACTGATAGAGCAAGAGTTGTTTTCCCTATTCCACCAATTCCATGAATCCCTACCATGTTGACTTCATAATCAGACCCAACATTCAAAAGGGAAGTCAAATTTTGTGTTTGGGGCTCTAGTCCAACTAGGTAATCACCAACTGGTAAGGCAACAAGATTTATCATTTTTAAGACTTTTTCAACAATCACCCCAATAAACTCATGCTCATACCCCTCACTGTCCAATAAGAGAAAAGAGGTCATTCAAGTTTATATATGTCTATGTTTTTCACTTATATTCCCTATGCTTAAAAACGAGTGTAAAAAAAATTGTTTCAAAATGAATATCACACTCTCTCTTTCTTCAATAGTCAGTTCCCTATTTGACTTAATAAAAGAATCGTATAATTGACAAATTGTAGCTTTAATCTATCAAAATGACACCTAAATAGAAACATAAAATTATGGTAACACTTAAAAAGGAACTGAGGAGTACCTTTTTATCATAAAAATTAATACTCGTAATGAAAAAGAAAAGATAAGAATATACCCTTTCTTGTAATGAAAGCCGGACAAGCTAGAAACTTGCTGAAGAGCCGCCTTCCCTTTATTGTTCATGTTATGACTGGAACTGGCCTTATCATGTTTATCCATTGCTTCTCCATAACTCCCTTTCAATTTCCTTACATCAGAAGGATCCACCTTATAGAAAACTGGGAAAACAGAACGACCCTTATCTTCTTTCATGTAATCAAGGATCTTACAAAGTTCTTGTAAGCAAAAAGAGGAAGAAGCATAGTTCTTAGAGAGTACAACAATGGCGATTTTGGAGTGTTCAATTGCCTTGAGAAGTGATGGTGTGATTTCATCCCCTTTCTGAAGCTCCTCATCATCCATGAAAGTTCGAACTCCTTTGTCATCAAGAGCTTTCTTGAGATGGCCGGTGAAACCATAGCGAGTATCTTCGCCTCTGAAACTGAGGAACACGTCGTACATAAATTCGTTGCTGGTGGAAGCCATATGAATTGTGAAGAAAGGTTAAGCTATGTGAAATGTGCTCAGAGTTGAACTCCCAATACTGGTTGCGACAACAAGTGATAGACACAAAAAAAATTCTAACCAGTGGTGCACCAAGTGAGAAATTAGATATAGTAAAAATATCTGTAAACAACTTTTTAATAGTAATAAAATTAAAATTTTCAATACAAAAAAATAATCTTTTTTGTTTGCCAAAACTTTTTAGCCATGACATTTTCGAGTGTGTAAAGGTGAGAATGCATGTTTGACAATTTGGAATTGTAGCAATAAATAAATAAATTTAGTAGAAGGATGAAGCTTCCTTGCCGGCCATCCATGATCCATGAGAGAAAAACAAAATAAGAGGCTTCTTTTGTTTGAATATTTAAATAGAATTATTTAAAAAGTAATTCATTATCATAAAAAGTTAAAAAAAATTATATTAAATAGAACATCAAATACATTCTTCCTTCCTTTCTTCTTGTGAGTATTTTTGAAATATAAAAACAAGAGAGATAGTGGTATGTGGTTAATGTGTGCATGTCTCAATCTCTCTTTAGAAAACATTCATCAAAATAAATGAAACATCTACTCATATGCAATAAAATTATGATGGTGTTTTACTAGTATTACTCATTCATTAGCTTGTCAAGTAATGCATTCTATTGGGGTTTATGTCATTTGGTTTAAGGACAATATAGATTAATGTAGGCTTAACTTAGTTTAGACATGTTCTTGATCACTTTATTATCTATATTATCTATAAATTGGCAAAACTTGATAGATAATTAGGTTAATCTGGCCTAGGACAGGAAGAACTGGCTTTCCAGTTTGTTCAATAAAACCTAAGTTCGATAAATATCGAATTAGTGTTGTACAAATAATATATGTTGTATATTACAGGTTCACCTTTGAAAATCAATTTACAAGTTTTTTGGCTAAAGGGCTCTGGCTAAAAGTCAAGCAATCTTTTGGCAGGCTTAAAACACGACTTAGACTTT
The DNA here is from genome assembly GCA_951804385.1 of Trifolium dubium. Classification (NCBI taxonomy): domain Eukaryota; kingdom Viridiplantae; phylum Streptophyta; class Magnoliopsida; order Fabales; family Fabaceae; genus Trifolium; species Trifolium dubium. The sequence continues at coordinate 5,705,177 of OX638074.1, forward strand.
TGAGCAGTTATTTTCTGAAGCTTAACATCAGAACCGAGCAACAATCTCTAAGTCATTTTCTGAAATCAATTCTCTTGCGGCAGTCATATTTTCAACTAAATCTCATAAAACATTTTCTTATTATTCCATACTTTTTCAACAAAGTATATATAACATGCTTACATGATACATCTACCTACCATATGGAATCACAAACCAAAGCATGAGTATTGTGAATGTGCAGAAAATGAAAATCTAAGCGTAGCCACAATAGTAATCTTGAATTCCACAATCCCCGAACTATGTTACCAAAAACTGACAGCATTAAATTTGGAACCTTGTTAGATATAAAACTCAGACACAACCGATGAATTTCTACCTCAGAGTGGGGTTAAGACTGCAGACTGAGCATCTAAAATAACAATCCAAATCAAAACTAATTTTGGAATAAGATTCCCATATTCCACCTTTAAGATAGTGAAAATTGCTCATTCAAATACAGAAAATACAATTAACAAGAGTAACACGCCAAAATAAAAAATGTTACCTGAGGATGCAAATTAATGAAAGTAATCAGCCTAGAATCAAAATATCGTCTAAGAGCCAAATAAGCAGACTGCATTAAGAAACTAACTCACAATAAGAAAGAAATCTCCTGCAAAGGGAAAATTTCTACAAAATTTGTGAGATAAGTATTCTAAAAAATTTCACAATTTTTCCAAGTGTGAAGGGTCAAAATTCAAAAGAATGGATACTATATATATACACACATAATTACAAAGATATGCTACTTGTTAACAAATATAAAAACAAGGCAAAAATTCAAGATGTCTGGTAACAACTTTCATAAAGAAATCATAGCCGAAGCATATGCTTGGAAACCATAAATACACAAAGGATTTGATTGTTACCAGCAAAGTGTTATAACAGCATGGTGGAGTCTCATAAATAGTAGAGTTGACCTTGATCCCATTCACTTTTATCGACATCAGAATAAATGCTTGACAGAATGGATTAAAGAGTAAGCTACATATTAACATCATAATTTTTTGGATTGGTGAATCGAATATCCTTCATGCTACTTTTCTCTTTCAACACATGAACTCCACCTTTCAGGAATCCAAATTCAATCACAGCATGGTGCCACTCCATACCGGCATCAGAATTTTCAAATAACAAGTGACAAAGATCACAAAGATATAAGTGATTTTTCTTGGGGTGCTTATAATCATTGTGACGGCTCATATTTATAATATTAATAATGCCATTGATGGTCACTTTTGCAAGAGTCTGAGAGTTATCCCATACCAAAGGAGAAACAACACAGAGAAGAATGGCAGGGAACTTGTTACGAAACCAGAATGAAATTGATGATCGTTTCAAGCATTGGTGGTTGAACCACTTTGGAATCTCTGCTTGTGGCAAAAGGAAATTGGTGTTTCCAAGTTCATGTAGTTCCTGTCGTCATAAATAATTCATATAAGGTAAACAACGTATGTTAAGAGAAGAATATCAACTATTAAATCAAATATGTTAAATAAACAAAAGAAATCAAGACCTGTTTCAGTAGCTTTCTTCTACACGGTGGATACAAAGATATGCAGTTGAAAGCTGAAAGTTCTCTTAAGCATCGTGGGATTCCTTTAATTTCTTGAAGATTCTCGCAATTATCTACCACAAGCTTCCATAAAAAATTACATTCCTTGATACATAGAGGAAGAGTCATAAATGTGTTCTCATTTAGGTACAATTCTTTGACATTAGAAAACCACGTGAGACCTATTGCCAAAGATTCCTCTGAGAGAATGCAGTTTGAGAGACGAAGAAATTCAATTTGGGAAAACTGCATGGGGCTTACTTTTCCTTCAGCCTCCTGTTTTGCGAAAAGCCATCCTCCACCCGTTATGGTATGATTATCTAGTTCTGACATCGCGGTAATGCAACTTGGTAACTTAACAACTCCACCATTACTCAAACGAAATGATTGAAGTCGAGTAAGATTTTGAAATGAAAATGGCAACTCTTTTATGGGAGTGTGATCCAAGTGAAGCTCTGTTATGTGTTCCACTTCTCCTAAAATTTCAGGAAATCTTTCAAGACTATAACAATAGGAAAGAACAAGTTCTCGAAGATTGGCCAACTTCAAAGGTGGGAAAGTCTTGAGCTTGATGCAACCTCTAACATGCAAGATATCAAGTTCATCCAGCAACCCGTTCACAACAGGTGGAAACCTTTCAAGACTATGACAATGCAAAAGCTCAAGTTGTCTGAGAGAAACCAGCTTGAGGGGTGGAAAACTCCTGAACTTGCTGCAAAAGCTAATATGTAAGTATTTAAGTTCACCCAAGAATTCATCTACCACAGGTGGAAAACTCTTTAGACTATGACAATATATAATTGTGAGTTCAACAAGAGAGGCCAATTTGAGGGGTGGAAAACTCTTGAGCATGCAGCAATGCGTAACCCTCAACATTTTAAGATTATCAAGAAACCCATCCACCACGGATGGAAACCTCTGAAGACTATAACAATGTGAAAGATTGAATTCTTCAAAAGAGGGCACCTTGAGGACTGGAAAACTCCTTAGCGCGCGACAAAATCCAACAGTGAGGAATTTAAGTTTACTAAGCAACCCATCTACCAGTGGGGGAAAATGCTCAAGACTAGCACAATTTGAAAGATATAATTCTTCAAGCGATGCCAACTGAAACGGTGGAAAACTCTTGAGCTTGCTGCAGTTATGAACCCTCAATATTTTAAGTTTATCTAACACCCCATCAACCACATGTGGAAAACTCTCGAAACTACAATATGAAAAATCGAGTTCTTCTAGCGAAGCCAAATTGAGACATGGGATGCTCTTGATATTGATGCAATTTATAACTCTAAATATCTTAAGTTTGTCCAATGAGCAATCTACCAAGAGTGGAAAATTCTCAAGACTTTCACAATATGATAGATCAAGTTGTTTCAATGAAGCCAACTTGAGAGGTGGAATACTCTTGAGGTTATGACAATGTTTAAACATCACAAACTGAAGTTTGCCAGGCAACTCATCCACCACAAGAGAAAAACTCTCAAGAACTATCACAACATGAAAGATAAAGATATTCCAGCGAATCCAACTTGAGAGGTGGAATACTCTTAAGCTTGCGGCAATTTGTAATCTTTAGGATTTTGAGTTTAACAAGAAACTCATCGACCACTGGTGAAAAACTCTCGAGACTATCACAGTATGAAAAATTGAGGTCTTCTAGCGAGATCAACTTGAGTGATGGGATGTTTCTGATATTGTTGCAATTTATAACTCTCAAGATTTTAAGCTTTTCCAGCAACCCACCCACAATGGGTGGAAAATTCTCAAGACTATCACAATATGAAAAACGGAGTTGTTCTAATGAAGCCAAGTTGAGATGGGGAAAACATGTAAGCTTTTGGCACCCAGTCACCCTCAAGATTTTAAGTTTACTGAGCAATCCATCTACCACTGGGGGGAAATGCTCAAGACTACAACAATGCATAAGAGATAATTCTTCAAGAGAGGCCAACTGAAGCGGTGGAAAACTCTTGAGCTTGCTGCAGTTATGAACCCTCAATATTTTAAGTTTATCTAACATCCCATCCACCACATGTGGAAAACTCTCAAAACTACAACATGAAAAATCGAGTTCTTCTAGCGAAGCCAAATTGAGACATGGGATACTCTTGATATTGATACAATTTATAACTCTAAATATCTTAAGTTTGTCCAATGAGTAATCTACCAAGAGTGGAAAATTCGCAAGACTATTACAATATGATAGATCAAGTTTTTCCAACGAAGCCAATTTGAGAGGTGGAATACTCTTGAGCTTATGACAATGTTCAAACATCATATATTGAAGTTTGTCAAGCAACTAATCCACCACAAGAGAAAATTCTCAAGATTATCAAAATGTGAAAAATTAAGCTTTCTAAGTGAAGTCAACGTGAGAGGTGGGATACTCTTGATACTTCTGCAATTTATAACTTTCAAGATTTGAAGTTTCTCAAGCAACCCATCCACCACGGTAGGAAAACTCTCGAGACTATCACAATATGAAAGATTAAGACATTCTAACTGTTAAAAGTCCATGTATTTTTTAATATTCCTAGATTAGATGATTCCTAGGTTAATTGTTAGTATTCCTACTCATTATTCAACTTCCTAGGTTAGTGCTTATTTATTGAGATTCTATGTACTTGTTATAACATCATTATAAATACAAGTTGTGTGATCTCATTATAGCCACACAGAATTTACATAACCTTACACTAACAAATCCAATTTGAGAGGTGGAATACTCTTGAGCTTGCGGCAATATGTAATCCTCATGATTTTTAGGTTGCCAAGCAATACATCTATCACCGGTGAAAATCTCTCAAGATTATCACACTCTGAAAAATCGAGTTCTTCTAGAGAAATCGACTTGAGAGGTGGGATACTTCTGATATTGTTGCCATTTATAAGTCTCAAGATTTTAAGTTTTTCCAACAACCCACCCACAATGGGTGGAAAATTCTCAAGACTATCACAATGTGAAACATCTAGTTGTTCTAAGGAAGCCAAGTTGAGATGTAGAAAACATGTAAGCTTTTGGCACTCACTCACCCTCAAGATTTTAAGTTTATGCAACATCCCAACCGAGTCATCAATTGTAATTAAATTTTTACAACAATGAATTGAAAATTCTTCTAAATTTGGGAGACCGGACATGTCAGGTATTTGTGTTAAATATTTGCTAGCGTTTAAATTCAGAACTTTCAAGTTCTCAAACTTCTGCAAAAGAATACAAAGAGAATAATTACAATCGCATAAATGTTGAAGTGAAATTGTTTTATAAGATGAACAATAAATAAAATTTAATACACTTGCCTTCTTAAAAAACTCACCCAACACAGACGACATAAATTCGCTGGAGATTAGCTCACATATGGCAAGTTTCTTTGGGTGAAAGTCATATGGTAAATCCAACGTAGGATATTTCCACCATTTCAATACTCTTATAGAATTTGGAAGATGTTTTGGACTTTCAGAAAAATGACCATCTCTTATGATAAGTGTTCTGAGGTTCCTCATTTTCTCAAAAGCCTCTCCATCCCATTTTACTTCAATCTGGGAATACAAATATATGATTTCAATATTACCTGTTCCCTTTTATCATAACAAAACACAAATCGCCCATATTATAAAGATAAACATTAAATGTAGTTTAAGCATAAGTAACTGAAAGAGTTATTTCAAGGTTAAAGATGACTAAAACAAACAATACTCACCGTATTTTCTTCTAAAACATGAATTATGTCTTCAGGTACCCATAACCTACTACGTTTTCCAGGCTCTTTTGGTGATTCTTGTCTGACAATTTCTTTCCCCATGTCCTCTATCAGATCATGTAGTGTAACATTACCAGACTCACTTATCTTTATCAGAGATTTTTCAACAAGCACATTAATGTGATCTTTCTTGCAGTTACCATGATGAGCATAAAGTATTTTTTCGAGCTTTGCCAAATTCCATTCTTTGAAGCAACAGGCAATATCAAGAAAAACACGCTTCTCTTCTTCATTCAAAGCATCAAAGCTAATTTGCAGCACTGTTTGTATCTTTTTGTCAGGAATCCTCTCATAACGATCTAGAGCAAAATTACATTGTTCTATTGTTTTATTAAATAAGTGAGAACCTATTACTTCTAAAGCCAATGGAAGGCCAGAAGCATAAGTTGTGGCACGTTTTAAAACATCCTCAAAACCTGAACTTACTTCTTTAGTCTTAAAAGTTTTCCGTCTAAGCAATTCGAAAGCATCACTCTTGTTCAACTCTTTCACCTCAAACGTGCTTTGGACACCATGACATGTTAGCAACCTTTTGTCCCGAGTTGTGATGATGACTCGACTTGCAGGGCCAAATCACATGTCTTCCAGCAACAGCTTCTAATTGCTCCAGCTCGTTAACATCGTCAAGAACCAAAAGAAACTTCTTTTGTCGGAGCCTCTGTTGTATCATTGAAATTCCTTGCCGAACACCTGCTAACTCAATTTTCTCTCCAACAACTTTAGAAAGAATTATCTTTTAAAGATAAGGCAACCCATGTTTCTCAGAATTTTCTCTAACGTTTTCAAGAAAACATGAATCTTCAAATTGATTGCCAATCAAATTAAAAACAGCTAGAGCAAGAGTTGTTTTCCCTATTCCACCGATTCCATGAATCCCTACCATCTGGACTCTATTATCATACCCAACATTTAAAAGGGACATTATATGTTCCTTTTGAGATTCTAGTCCAACTAGGTAATCATCAATGGGTAAAGTGACAGATTTTATCTTTCTTAAGACTTGTTCAACAATCTTCACAAGAAACACATGCTCATACTCATCCCTGCCCAATAACAGAAAAGAAGTCATTACAATCCATCATGTCAATATTTATTATAAGTCAAATTGTCCACATTTTGTTTGTCATTTAAGATTTTCACAAACGAATTTAGAAATTTAATTAATATCGCAGTTTTTATAAACAAAAAATAGCTTAGTTTTCTATCATGCCCTTGACTATCTCTGATATCAATCAACTTTCTTAAGAAAAATATGTGATAAAAAACTCATTAGTTATTACTTCATTTATATATGACAATTAAATAGAACCAAAATATATTTCTAACAAAGTTGATACATATTTTAGCTCATATCCACAAAGAACTAGATTTATATTTTGTTGTTGGTTGTGAAGACACATTTGTAAATAATATATAAGTACATTTATAAGTGTTCTTTAAATTTTGAGACTTTTCTTATTTCCGGTAAGTCCATGGGAAGCAATTAATCTAAACTTTTATCTATAAAAAGAAAACCTGTCCCTCCATTCTTATAATAATTGTGTTATTTAAATGACAAAGATTTGGCAACTTTTGCAACAATTGTTTTTCATAGTTATGTGGTTCAAATATAAAGTTGAACACTTCTGGTTAGCCTAACTTAATCCTGTCCAAACTGTGGTTATTGAATTTCATTGATAGATGGTACTGGACTTAATTAACCACTTATTTTGGAAGGTTCGGCAGCTCAGCCAATTTGAGCTAAGGGTTAAAAAAGTTGGAGTGCCCTAGTTCAAAGCCTAATGAAGGAGAAAATTATTAATCTAACAACAAATTACTAACTTTGGGGGTTTGAAAAACAAACAAAAAATATTAACCACTTATTTTGGGTTCACAAAAATCATTTCTCTTATACCTAGAAACAAAACACCAGATGTTAAGAGTTTCACATTGAATGTGAGATGACCTACAGACTGTGGCGGAGCCGGAAAATTAATAAAGCCCGGGAAAAATCTCAATTTTAAACAAAAATCTTTGTTTTGCATTGAAAAATCTCTATTATGAACAAAAAAAATCAATTTTGCCCTAAATTAACTCTTAAAAATTTCAATTTTGACCTAAATTAACACTAAAAATACTAACATTTTTTGGCTGGAGCCTGGACAAGTACTTGGGCTCTAAATCCGGTCATGTAGGCTACAAATATGTTTATAGGTGGGGGCAATCCTCATCTTACAAATTGGTTTTTCATGGTTTAGTAAGTCCTACACCTACCACAAAATATTGAGATGGTATCAAAGCTCACTAGGCCAACTAATCTGGTTCCTGGTGAGTTCTACCACATCAAGTGGTTTCAGTCCCCTCCCAAGCGCAGTTGCAGAATCTAACCTTGTTCCTCCCTACCAAATTCAGTGTCAATCACCATTGAACTAACTAACATTCCTATAATAACAATAGCATCGCCAAAGTCTTGTTTGAATGAGATTAAAAATTCATAATCTCATAAACAATAAACAAATTCATTTTTAAAATATAAATTTGTAAATAAACTTATCACTACTATTAATTTTTTTAATTTGTGTAATTTAGTCCACGGAATTTTATTTTTAGAAACTGAGATACTAATAGTAGCATACCCTTTCTTGTAATGAAATCCGGACAAATTAGCAACTTGGTGAAGTGACATCTTCCATTTATCATTACTACTAGAGTTAGCCTTATCATGTTTATCCATTGCTTCACCGTAACTTCTTTTCAACTTTCTTACATCTGAAGGATCCACCTTATAAAATACCGGCAAAACAGAATGACCCTTATCTTCTTTCATCACATCAATGATCTTAGTAAGTTCCTGTAAGCAAAAAGAGGAAGAAGCATAGTTCTTAGAGAGGACAACAATGGCGATTTTGGAATGTTCAATTGCTTTGAGAAGTGATGGTGTGATTTCATTCCCTTTTTGAAGCTCAACGTCATCCATGAAGGTTCTGAATCCTTTGTCGTCGAGAGCTTTCTTGAGATTACCGGTGAAGCCATAGCGAGTATCTTCGCCTCTGAAACTGAGGAACACGTCGATACATACATGCACGACACGCGCCGACAGCGCGCGTCAGGAGCAGGCCGACGCGGAGAGAGAGGATTGTGAGGATAAAGTGGGACGCGTGTCATCTTCTTATTGGCCGGCGCAATTTTAATATATCATTATCTTTTAACTCAGTTATTTCATTGCAAATTAATTTTATTTATTTTTTACCAAATTTCGTAATTTTTTTTTCTCTATAAATAGAGACCTGGTTCAATTTAAATACTATCTTCATAACAATTAACTTATTATTATTATTACTGTTGTTACATGTAAGGGTATAAATGTAAATTTATCAAAAAAGTGCATCTTTGTTCCATTTCTTCGCAACATTGAGGAGAGTTAAAAAGTTGTGGACCCCATACTCAATTTAATCTCTCTCTCCAATTTCATTGTTTTGCCAATCAAGAGAAATGGCAATTTCTCTTCTAACCATCTCGTGTCTTACTCTCTCGCTCATATTTCTACCCAACCAATCACACCGAAAAAGTAGGAGTATAAGCGGATCAGATAAAACTAATGAAATCGATGATCCAAATCGATCCACGGTTTATGTATCTGAATTGCAGTAATCAGCCGTAACTTTACAAATGCTGCAACTTGTAATTTCTAAAAATCACGATGGGTTACCGTGATTATCCACCGTGATTCCACAATGGCGATTTTGGAATGTTCAATTGCTTTGAGAAGTGATGGTGTGATTTCATCCCCTTTTTGAAGCTCAACGTCATCCATGAAGGTTCTGAATCCTTTGTCGTCGAGAGCTTTCTTGAGATTACCGGTGAAGCCATAGCGAGTATCCTCGCCTCTGAAACTGAGGAACACGTCGATACATACATGCACGACACGCGCCGACAGCGCGCGTCAGGAGCAGGCCGACGCGGAGAGAGAGGATTGTGAGGATAAAGTGGGACGCGTGTCATCTTCTTATTGGCCGGCGCAATTTTAATATATCATTATCTTTTAACTCAGTTATCTCATTGCAAATTAATTTTATTTATTTTTTACCAAATTTCGTAATTTTTTTTTCTCTATAAATAGAGACCTGGTTCAATTTAAATACTATCTTCATAACAATTAACTTATTATTATTATTACTGTTGTTACATGTAAGGGTATAAATGTAAATTTATCAAAAAAGTGCATCTTTGTTCCATTTCTTCGCAACATTGAGGAGAGTTAAAAAGTTGTGGACCCCATACTCAATTTAATCTCTCTCTCCAATTTCATTGTTTTGCCAATCAAGAGAAATGGCAATTTCTCTTCTAACCATCTCGTGTCTTACTCTCTCGCTCATATTTCTACCCAACCAATCACACCGAAAAAGTAGGAGTATAAGCGGATCAGATAAAACTAATGAAATCGATGATCCAAATCGATCCACGGTTTATGTATCTGAATTGCAGTAATCAGCCGTAACTTTACAAATGCTACAACTTGTAATTTCTAAAAATCACGATGGGTTACCGTGATTATCCACCGTGGTTCTAACACATCATCTATCTTTTCCATCCACCTTAATTTCCAAATGTGAAATTGTTGTTTTTAAAAATAAAAATAATAATCGTACTTTTAGGGGGCGTTTGTTTCAAAGTTGAAAATTTTACTCCTAGGAATAATTTTCTCAGAAAATAATAGATATTTTTAGAAAATTGTGTTTGGTTAGTAAAAATGATATTCCAAGGAATAATTTGTAAGAGTGGGAAAATGGGGTAGTTATTTTTATTTTATTCCCGCCCATTTCCTTGAGATTAAAATCATGAGAATGTGGAAGTTATTTTCTTCCTGAAAATTATTTATTTTTTAGAATTATTTTCTTAACTTTGTAACAAACATGAAAATATATATTTGTAACTTTCTCATTCCTGGAGTAACCTTTTTAACCACAAAACAAACACCCCCTTAGATTCTTTAACACTCCCTAAGTTTCTTTTTAAGTGTCACAAATGTCAAATTTAGTGTTTATAATTAAGTATCGTTTTAGTATTTTAATCGTATGCTTTATCCTTTCAAAAAAAAATTGTATGATTTATCAATTACTTTTATTTTTTTCAATAAAATATCATTTTGACTGTATATATTTTAAAAAATGAAAAGAGAAAGTGTGAGTAAAAAAGTACTAAGTTAGGGAAATATGAAAAGACTCAAATGTAATTTAATTTTTCTCTTTTTAATAATTTTTTAGAGACCGAGTCATCCGGTTCAAACGGTTTAATTACTATATAGTTTTCAATCTGGTTCATTCCACCAGTTTGATCCAATTTAGTCATGCGATTCAACCAATCACTCAGGGGTTTGACCAGTGAACCAATACACTCACCGGTTTGATGACCGGTCTGGTTTTTAAAACATTATTACTACTAAATATTAAAAAAAATGACTAAAACATATTAAAATATATTGTACATAACATATTAATCTTTTTTGTTCATCATAACATATTAAATTTATTGGAAAGAAAAAATGTGAGCAAAAACTTAAGTTTGAATAAACCAAATCTAAATATCTGTTCAAATAGTACTATAAACTGAAGTTTGAATAAATATCATATTAGTGTGGTAGAAACTTAAGTTCGAACATATAATATGATCAGGGACTTGATTGTATATGATGTTCTATGTTCTAATCCCCTCAAAATTTATGTTTACTTTTCATACATTCCCTTTATGTGCCAACCAAGATATTCACTCTAGCTGGTTGTTGTAACCAAAGCAATGAGTGCAAAACTCCAACCAACAGTTACCATACAATGCATAGCAAGCACTAACATTCATGATCTCATTCAACAAAAACATTTCACTCATCTCATTAGGTCACATTGATGAGAAGTCTTGATCGAACTGACTCCAAATCTACCGCATTCCTGACGCTGCAAATGTTACAGGTTTTATAAATTGTGAGAATAAGAAATTCATAAAGAAAATTAACAAATAACTACTTCACAGTTCACAGCATTGTGTAAAAAAAACTACTTCAAAGTAAATGCCAGAGGATTTTGGCTCACAACAACACTAACTAATGTCATAAAAAATTCTGTTATTCGATTCTATCAAAGTCAAATTAACTGCTAAGTTTTGGTATTCCACTATACATTACATCCATGAGAATTCTATGTTTTTTATAGTCTCCATAGAAGAATGGAATTTCATGTTAAGTCTGACAATTTTTCAGACCACTAATAGAGATTGATACTCTAGAAGCAATAAGGTTTAACCATAAAAAGAAAGAGACCTACCAGTACATAGTGTCACCAGAAGAAAGCAACTTTTTGCAGAGCCAATCAGGCACAGTCTTTTCCAAAATCTTGACCTGTTCTTCCGCTTCTCCTATTGAGAGGAATATATATGTTAGCTAATTCGTTTATTACTAAGAAATCATGTGCATTGTATTGTAATAAATAGAATTAGAACATACTAATCTCAACAAAGTCTAAACAGTTCATCATTATCTTTTGCAGGAGCTCCTCTTTTGTGATTGTAGTTCTTTTGACAGAACTAAATATATTGTCAATCACATTAACCAGTTCCACCAATGATGAAGGATTGTTATCCGATGCATCCAAACCAATTTCATTTTGGTTGATTTTCTCAAAAGAATAACAAGGGTTCTCTTGTACCTACATTGAGAAAGCCATTAACAAGAAAGCAATTACTTCTACGAAAGAAAAAACGGCAATCTAATAAATCAACTAAACTGTGATTATATGTGTCATAATTCATAAATAAATACATTAATGTATTCAATATAAATAACTATCCCCAATGTTTCACTCTAAATTGACATGTTTCTCACCCAAAAACTGCATTATCTTTTAAATTATAACCATCTCCAAAGTTCGACTTTTTCATGCATGAATATATGATTGATGAGTGTCCCACTAATTAGTTAGAATTTAACATGAAACACTATGTCAGGGAAAAATGTTTTCTTTGCAAGTTATCTTGCAAGGATAGATTGAAAGGTACAAAATAGAATAATAAGTGAATATCAAAGTATGATTTTAAGAATAAGTCCAAAATTAAAACCAAAACAAAATGGGCATACCTCTTGAGGTAGGGAAACAGCGTCAAAAGATTTGCAGTCCTCAGAACATCCTCTGCTAGGTTTAGACATGCCTACTGTATTGTCCAAATCATCACTGCTTTTTGTGAGTGAAAAGTCAAGCACTCTTTTTGCAGGCTTAAAACATGACGAAGACTTTTGACCAGTCACTTTATGATGCTTAACATCAGAACCGAGCAACAATCTCTCAGGTGCTAACTGAGCAGGCGTCTGTATCAACTAACTATCAGTACCAGAGACAATTTTCAAATCAGGGCTATCAGAACTGTTGTGGGCTTGTGGCTAACACAATGCATGTGGAGGGAAAATCTTGTGCACTGGTGTATCAGTAATATTTGGTTGAAAAGACATTGACAAAGATTCCTTCTGCTTGCCGCTTTCTGCATTAAGATTACTAACACAATCAGACAATGGTGTAGGTTCTTGCTGCCACATACTTCCATTTTCTTGGAATGGCAGAGAAGTTTCAGATGATGAAAAACACTGAACTTGCTCCCTTAAAGATTACTCATTTTCTGATAACCATATTATTTTCTGATTCAAAAACAAAGTTGTCAGCAATGAGAAGAAATTTGAAGTGGTTAGTAAAGACTAGTCCAAATTGTGATAGTAACACACTAGAAGCAAAGAAAGAAAATTAATCAACATGCAGCAGTTACTGATTAAGGACATACCGATGCTCACAGTTAGATTTATACATTCATTGGGATTTAATTACTGATTAAGGATATCCTTGGTTGAAATCCTCCTAACCTCTAATGTGACTATTGTAAAACAAGTAAATGGATATGCAAAGTCAAAAAAATAAAATATAATTAACAGTTAAACTAGTTGATAAATATAAAATAACATAAATAAAAAGATATTTTTAATTATTATTGACATTTTTTCAATTAAGATTATGAGGATAAAACTGAGAGAAAAAATTGTAAGCTATAAACTCAAACACTACTTGTATTAGTATCTCAAAAAATTATAACCTTGTGAATAAACACTATAAGCTCATGAGAGTATAACTGTTAGTATACAACACAATGTTGATTGTAAAAGCATATATAAGCTAGTTGTTTGACCTTGCAAAGCAGGAGCATTATAAGTAGTACGGCAAGAGGTTATCCACATTTCCTTTTATCCACATCAGAATTAATGCTTGACAGTGATGGATTAAAGAGTAAGCTACATATTCACATCACAATTTTCTGGACTGGTGAATCGAATATCCTTCATGCTACTTTTCTCTTTCAAAACATGGATTCCACCTCCAAATTCAAAGTCAACCACTGCATGGTGCCACTTATTTTTTAAGTACTCTTTGAACGAATCGTCTAATAATTTCATTTCCAAGGAAAAAATATGTAAATGAAACATTTTCTGTTGTGTATATTCTTCTTCATACATAAATGCAATAATGCCATTGATGGTCACTTTTGCAAGAGGTTGAGAGTTATCCCGTTTCATAGGAGAAACAACACAGAGAGGAATGGCAGGGAACTCATTACGAAACCAGAATGAAATTGACGATGGTTGGAAGCATTGGCGGGCAAACCACTTTGGAATCTCTGCTTGTGGCAAAAGGAAATTAGTGTTTCCAAGTTCATGTAGTTCCTGTCGTCATAAATAATTCATATAACTTAAACAACGTATGTTAAGAAGTAAATCAACTATTAAATCAAATACGTTAAATAAACAAAATAAATCATCAAGACCTGATTAAGTAACTTGGTTGTACATGATGGATACAAAGATATGCAGTTGAAAGCTGAAAATGTTTTTAAGCTTTGCGGAATTCCTTTAATTTCTTGAAGTTTCTCGCAATTATCTATTATAATCTTCCATAAAAAGTGACACTCCTTGACACATTCAGGAAGAATTATAAATTTACTCCAACTTAGGTTCAATTCTTTGACATTAGAAAACCACTTGAGACCTATTGCCAAAGATTCCTCTGAGAGAATGCAGTTTGTGAGATCAAGAAATTCTACTTGAGAAGACTGCATTGGACTTACTTTTTCTTCAACCTCGTCCTGTTTTGGGAATAGCCATCCTCCACCCTCTATGTTAAGACTATCAAGTTCTGACATCACGGTAATGCAACTTGGTAACTTAACAACTCCACAATTACTCAGAGATAATGATTGAAGTCGAATAAAATTTCGAAATGAAAATGGCAATTCTTTTATGGGAGTTTGATCAAAGTGAAGCAATGTTATGTGTTCAACCTCTCCTAAAATTTCAGGTAAACTTTCAAGACTAAAACAATATGAAAGAACAAATTCTCGAAGATTGGCTAGCTTTAGGGGTGGAAAAGTCTTGAGCTTGGAGCAACCTTTAACATTCAATACATGAAGTTCATCCAATAAACCATCCACCACAGGTGGAAACATTTCAAGACTATCACAGTACAAAAGATCAAATTGTACCAGGGAGACCAACTTGAGGGGTGGAAAACTCTTTAACTTGCTGCAATCACGAATATTTAGCAATTTCAGTTCACCCAAGAATCCTTCTACCACAGGTGGAAAAATCTTCAGACTATGACAATGTGTAATTTCAAGTTCAACAAGAGAAGCTAATTTGAGAGGTGGAAAACTCTTGAGCTTGCAGCAATGTTTAACCCTCAAGATTTTAAGATTGTCAAGAAACCCATCCACCACGGGTGGAAACCTCTCCAGACTATAACAATGTAAAATATTGAGTTGTTCAAGAGAGGGTACTTTGAGGGGTGGAAAACTCCTTAGTGAGCGACAATATTTAACACTCAGGAATTTAAGTTTACAGAGTAAACCATCTACTACCGAGGGAAAACACAGGAGACTACCACAATGTGAAAGTGATAATTCCTCAAGAGAGGCTAGCCGGAGCAGTGGAAAACTCTTGAGCTTGCTGCAATTATGAATCCTCAATATTTTAAGTTTATCTAACATCACATCCACCACATTAGGAAAACTCTCGAGACTATCACAAAATGACAATTCGAGTTCTTCTAGCAAAGCCAAATTGAGACATGGGATGCTCTTGATATTTATGTGATATATAACTTTAAATATCCTAAGTTTTTCTGACAGACCATCTACCAAGGCTGGAAAATTCTCAAGACTATCACAATACGAAAGATCAAGTTGTTCCAATGAAGGCAACTTGAGAGGTGGAATACTCTTGAGCTTGCAACAATATTTAACCGTCAGAAATTTAAGTTTGCAAAGCAACTCATCTGCCACTGGAAAAAATCTCTCAAGATTATCACAATATGAAAAATCGAGTTCTTCAAGTGAAGTCAACTTGAGAGGGGGGATACTCCTGATAATTCTGCAACTTATAACTCTCAAGATTTTAAGTTTTTCCAGCAACCCATCCACCACAGGAGGAAAACTCTCCAAACTATCACAATGTAACAGATTAAGTTGTTCCAGCAAAACCAATTTGAGTGGTGGAATACTCTTGAGCTTGCGGCAATATGAAATTCTCATGATTTTGAGTTTACCGAGCAACTCATCTACCACCGGTGAAAAGCTCTCAAGACTACCGCACGATGAAAAATCAAGTTCTTCTAGCGAAATCAACTTGAGAGGTGGGATGCTTCTGATATTGTTGCAATTTATAACTCTCAAGATTTTAAGTTTTTCCAGCAACCCACCCACAACAGGTGGAAAATTCTCAAGACTATCACAATATGAAATATCGAGTTGTTCTAATGAACCCAAGTTGAGAGGTGGGAAACATGTAAGCTTTTGACAATTACTCACACTCAAGAGTTTAAGTTTATCCAACAATACAACCGAGTCATCAATTGTAATTAAATTTTCACAGTAGTGAAATGAAAATTCTTCTAAATTTGGGAGACCAGACATTTCAGGTATTTGTATTAAAAATCTGCAAGAGTTTAAATTTAAAACTTTCAAGTTCTCAAACTTCTGCAAAAAAACAAATACAAAGAAGAAAACAGTTAGAACCAAATAAATAATGCTCAAGGGAAATTGTTCTATAAGATGATAAATAAAATTGAATACACTTGCCTTATTGAATAAGTCTCGCAACAGGAATGACGTAAAGTCACTAGAGACTAGCTTGCATATGGCCAGTTTCTTCGGATGAAAATCATATGGTAAATCCAAGTTAGGATACCTCCACCATTTCAGTACTCTTACTGAATTTGGAAGATGTTTTGGACTTTCGGAAAAATGACCATCTCCTATGATGAGTGTCCTGAGGTTTCCCATTTTCTCGAAAGCCGAGCCATCCCATTTTACATCAATCCGAGAATACAAATATATGATTTCAATTTTACTTGTTCCCTTTTAACATAAAAAAACACAAGTCAACCATATTATAAAGGTAAACATGAAATGTAGCTTGAACATTAGTAATTTAGAGAGTTAAATCAAGGTTAATTTAAGATGAAAAACCATACAATACTCACCGTATTATCTTCTAAAACGTGAACTATATCTTCAGGGAGCCATAACCTACTACGTTTTCCAGGCTCTTCTGGTGATTCTTGTCTAACAATTTCTTTCCCCATGTCCTCTATCAGATCGTGTAATGTAACATTGTCAGACTCACTTATCTTTATAAGAGATTTTTCAACTAGCACATTGATGTGATCTTTCTTATTGTCGCCATAATGAGCATGAAGTAACTTTTCGAGCTTTGCCAATTTCCATTCTTTGAAGCAACAAGCAATATCAAGAAAAACATTCTTCTCTTCTTCACTCAAAGCATCAAAGCTAATTTGTAGTACCGTTTGTATCTTTTTGTCAGGAATTCTCTCGTAACGATCTAGAGCAAAATTACATTGTTCTATTGTTTTATTAAATAAGTGAGAGCCTATTACTTCTAATGCCAATGGGAGCCCAGAAGCATAAGTTATGGCTCGATTTAAAACATCCACAAAACCCGTACTAACCTCACCAGTCTTAAAAGATTTCCATCTAAGCATTTCAAAAGCATCATCCTTGTTCAACTCTTTCATCTCATATGTGCTTTCAACCCCGTGACATGTTAGCAACCTTTTGTCCCGAGTTGTGATGATGATTCGACTTGCAGAACCAAACCATTCATGCCTTCCAACAATAGCTTCTAATTGCTCCGGCTCATTAACATCGTCTAGAACCAAAAGAAACTTCTTTTGACGGAGCCTTTTTCGTATCATTGAAATTCCATGTAGAACACCTGTTAACTCAATTTTCACCCCAACTACTTTAGATAGAATGATCTTTTGGAGATATGGCAATCCATGTTTCTCAGAATTTTCTCTAACATTTTCAAGGAAACATGAACCTTCAAATTGATGAGCAATCAAATTAAAAACATCTAGAGCAAGAGTTGTTTTCCCTATTCCACCAATTCCATGGATCCCTACCACGTGGACTTTATTATCATACCCAACATTCAAAAGGGACATTAGATGTTCCTTTTGGGGCTCCAGTCCAACTAGGTATTCACCAATAGGCAGAGTAAGGGATTTTAACTTTATTAAGACTTGTTCAACAATCTTCCCAATAAATTCATGCTCATACCCATTTCTGTTCCATAAGATTAAAGAAGTCATTCAATTGCATATTATAACTTGAGTGTTCTTTCAATTTGTTTGTCATTTTGGGGTATGTATTTTTATCATCTTTTTGAAACTATCTCAAATAAGTGGTTTCTTGTATTTTCTTGTTTAATGAAGTAGTCAAAGTGGTTGATGAAATATATATTAAAAAAAGGGTTAACAACATACAATTTTGTAGTAAATAAAGTAGTAAAATTGGTTAATGATAAAAATCAAAATTCCCCCTCTACATTAAAAAAGTGACCAAAAAATAAAATATTATTCACCGTATGAATAAGATGAATAATATTTATACGGTGAATAATATTATTCACCGTAACAAAATTCCCTCTACATGCTCATTTGGCAGAAAATGAAAATGCCCAATCTTCACAAGATTTTGCATAATTTCCCCCCAAACTTGCTTCACAAGAACCCTAGTTTCTAAATTTCAATTGAAGAAGAAGTATGGTGAAATAACGTTAATATACACACATAAGAAAATGTTGCGTTTTGTGCCAAGTTAACTTGTCTCAGAGGTTAACTAGAGGTTAACTGGAAAGGTAACAATGCAACATTTTAATTGACTTATTTATCCCCTAAAAACTTAAAAGTTATATGGTGCAAAGTACAAACCCAAAACTTAAGGTTATGTTTGGTTCAACCGAGGGGAGGGTAGGGGCTTGATTTTTAAGAAGGGGAAGAGAGGAGAGGCAAAATATAATTAATTATATTTGACAAAACTACCCTCATTTATTTATATTAAAATCCTAAATTATCCTTGTTTAAATATCAAATATTTAGGTTTTTGTTTTTTTGTCAACAAAAAAAAAATTAAGTTTTCTACTCGTTGTATATATTTTTTTGTTATATATCCATTAATTTTTTTTTTTGACATAATATATCGATTATAGTTTAATCCTTAATTTAAGTTTATAAGGTTAAAGATCAAAAAGTAAAATTACTTCTCCCCTCACCTCCCCTCCTTAAAAAATTGAACCAAACATAAATATTTGGTTTAAAGGTCATTTTAGTGCGACATTTTGGTTTTAGTCCATGTATGTGATTTTATTCCAAAATAGTCCTCGTATTGACTAAATTTTTTGCTTCTGGTCCCTAAAACAAAAATATGCAGGAAAATTCGTAGGAAAATCTGCAGTAAACTAGAGAATTTTCCTGCAGATTTTAACTTTAGGGACCAAAAACAAAAAGTTTGGTGGATACGGGGACTATTTTGGAATAAAATCACTTAGAGAGACTAAAAGCAAAATTTAATGTACATACAAGAACCAAAAGAATATTTAAGCTTAAATATTTTAAATTTTACCTCCTCTCCCCACCAAAAACGCCGAACCAAATAGGAATTCAGTTGACCTAAATTATATAAGTAACAAATGATAAAGGAAAAAAAAAGTAGCATACCCTTTTTTGTAGTGAAAGCCTGAAAAATTAGAAATTTGATGAAGAGACGTCTTCCATTTATCATTCATGTTATGACTGGAGCTGGCCTGATCATGTTTATCCATGGCTTCTGCATAACTCCTTTTCAACTTTCTTACATCTGAAGGATCCACCTTATAAAATACCGGCAAAACAGAACGACCCTTATCTTCTTTCATCACATCAATGATCTTAGTAAGTTCCTGTAAGCAAAAAGAGGAAGAAGCATAGTTCTTAGAGAGGACAACAATGGCGATTTTGGAATGTTCAATTGCTTTGAGAAGTGATGGTGTGATTTCATCTCCTTTTTGAAGCTCGTCATCATCCATGAAAGTTCTGACTCCTTTGTCGTCAAGAGCTTTCTTGAGATTACCGGTGAAACCATAGCGAGTATCCTCGCCTCTGAAACTGAGGAATACGTCGTATACAAGTTCATTGCTGCTGAAAGTGGAAGCCATGTCAACTGTGAAGTTTGTGAAGTGAAATGAAGAATGGTTAAGCTATGTGAAATGTGCGTACAACAACTGGATATATAGAAAAACTTATTTAAGTGGACTAATGGTCCTATATATTTTCAAAGAAATAGACTAAAGTTTTCATCTTCCATTTCAAAAAAAAGGTCGCTAACGAGTGAACTATACTATTTAAAGAAATTATTTATTTAAAAAATTAAACATTAAAATTTCTAATGCATGTTGATTTTATACTTTTTTTAAAAATATTTATAAAAAACTATTATTTAAGAGGCTTAAAGAATATACTGAGTACGCTTTTTAGCATTTTCCTTTAATAAATGGTTCACCTTTTCTAAAAAAATTTAAAAATGGTCGTCACATCCCACATAATAGTTTTGGCAATTGAGGGACGACGTGTGAAGTGTGAACAATCTTATATATATAAAGGGAAGCTCCATTAGCTCCTAAGCAAGCATTGTGATGATGTGGCACAATATAGAAAAAGCTTTCAATCACTTAATACAATTAGTTCTTATGATTGTTGAAATTCCTTTAAATAATTATAATAAAAAAGTCAATAAATATTTAGTACAAAATATCTTATTGGATTTGTATATTTAGTACAATATAAAAAAGCCAATGAATATTTAATAAGTCATTAGAAACTTCACTCTAATATAGAGAGATAGGAAATAATAAATAAGTACTTTATATTTTTCATTATCACTATGATGCTATTATTAGATAAAAAACACACAAAAAAATGAGGGCCGCATTATCTAAAAATTATAAAAATTAAATTAAATCAAAAAAGAAAAGAAAAACAATTATGTGACATGTTTATTTCTATTATGTTTCATGTGACTTTTCTCTACTCCTAAAATAATATTTCTATTGATTGCACATAAAAATATTAAAAAAAAAAATTAAGAGAATGATTATAACATATGTTACAACAATAGTGTTTTGATGGTTTGATACAAATGATTAAATCAAAAAAGAAAAGAAAAGTATTAAGCACGATGAATTACGACAAATAAAAAAATATATAATTAAAAACTTCTGACAAATAAAAAATAAGATATAATTTTACCAACTCAAACTTTGAGAGAAAATCTTAAATTGCAATTAAGATAATTTCAAAATAAGTATTTGCCTTTGAAGTAAAACGCTATAGG
Organism: Trifolium dubium; assembly: GCA_951804385.1. Taxonomy (NCBI): domain Eukaryota; kingdom Viridiplantae; phylum Streptophyta; class Magnoliopsida; order Fabales; family Fabaceae; genus Trifolium; species Trifolium dubium. The sequence continues at coordinate 5,726,237 of OX638074.1, forward strand.
AACCCTTTTTGTAAAATAATTTTTTTAACTTATTCTTGAGCATTATCTAATACTCTCTGTAAAAAAAAAAACATATTTACTCTCTTATAATTTCACACCCTTATGATAATGATATATATTAACTTAGGACAATTTTAAAAGTACTCCTATATACTATAAAAAAAATTGCATTCTTTTTTATAAATTGTTGAAACTGTAGATAATAAAACATAGTTACATATATTTATACATATTTACACTCAATTAAAATTCACTAAAAATTCTAAAATTATTAATTTGATTTAAATAATTATGTAACTATTTTATTGAAATAAATATATATTCTAAAGTTTAGTTTAGTTTGGTGGATATAGTTCGGAGTTTGAATCGTCCTAGGATTTATGATAAAATTGCAACTTTGATGGTTGAATTTGAGTAACAGAAAGTTTTTTTAAGCATATAAATCAAGAGGTTGGTACATGTGATATTTATTTAAAATATTAACATACAAGTAATTAAAAATGAAAAATATGCGATTTTTAATTAAAATAAGATATAATTAAAAAGTTCTGACAAATAAAAAATAAGATATAATTCTACTAACTGAACTTTGAGAGAAAATCTTAAATTGCAATTAAGATAATTTCAAAATAATTATTTGTCGTTTAAGTAAAATGCTATATGAACCCTTTATGTAAAATAATTTTTTTAAGTTATTCTTGAAAAAATTCCACTAAAATTCCAAAATTATTAATATGATTTAAATAATTATGTAACTTTTTTTATTGAAATAAACATATATTCTAAAGTGTTGAAATAATGTTTAAGGTCAACTCAAAATAAAATAGTGAGATGGATGTAAAAGTAAGATGACATTTTTTATGGTTAAATATGTTTTTGGCCTTATAAAGTTACAAAATTTTGTTTTTAGTCCCTATAAAAAAAAGTGGCATGTTTTGGTCCCTACAAAATTTTTATCAATGTAATTTTAGTCCCTACTAAATTTCAAAATTTTGAAAATTGTTTAATCATCATTAAACTTATAAATTTTTAAATAATTTTTTTCAACCATGTTTAGAATACTAAAAAAAGTTTCTTAAAAAAATTTTAGAATTTTTTAAAATGAAAATAATTAAATATGATTTTTTCAAATTTTAATAGTTATAGATAAAAGTAACCGATATTTCGATGTAGAAATCGAATTCTCAAGTTCTCTTTTTCCGAGGAACTTTTTACAATGTTCTAAACATGTCTACGAAAAAATCATTAAAAAATACAAATTGGTTTAACAATAAGGACTAAAAGTACATGCATAATAATTTTATAGGGACCAAGAAGTGGCGTAAAAGTTTAGAGGGACTAAAAGTAGAAAGTTCATATGTTTATAGGGACTAAAAATATATTTAACCTTTTTTTAAACAAATAGTAAGATGACATGTGAAATGTTAAATTCTTCTAAAATAATAAACTATATATATATATATATATATATATATATATATATATATATATATATATATATATATATATATATATATATATATATATATATATATATATCTTTATGTGAGAAAAATAATTAAATCATGTAATTATATTTATCATAATTATTAATTTTCATTTATATAAATATTTTAATTTATAATTTAATCGAATCCGCGCAACGTGCGGGTTTATTTCTAGTGCATTCTAATTTCCACCTTAATTTCCAAAAGTAACAAATGCAAGCCTCCACATCAACATTCATGTTTTCTAGGAACACAACCCAATACTAAATCGACGGTTATTTCTTCCGGTCGCATTTATAATTAAAATTTATTTTTCATTTTTCACTGAATCTAAAAGATAGACTTTTGTTTATAAATATTATCGCAGTGAGTATTATAATATTAATATATATTTTCTCCATCTTAAAATATAATTTTAAATTAATTAACAAAAGTTGATATATTTATCGTAAAATTTGAACAATATATATTAACTATTGTTTATCCATTTTTGCTTATTTTGGGACAGAGGGATTATTTATGTTAACCACTCCAAATTTATTTTATTTGTATTAGTATTATTTGTTCCAAATGCTAAATAATGTCCTGAGGGCATTCTTCAAGCTTTTAAATAGTAGTTTTTATAAAGAAAAATTATGAAAAGTGTAAAACCAACGTATTAAAAACTGAAATATTTCACTTTTTAAATAAATTATTTCTTTAAATTGAATCTATAAAAAGTGCTCAGGAGTACAACTTATAGCGAGACCCTTATTTGTTTACATAAACTTTTTAACCATGAAATTTCCCAACCTGAAAAGTGAGAACGCATTTTTGACAATTTGGAATATGAGCAATAAATAAATAAATTTGGTAAAGAATGAAGCTTCCTTGCTGGCCAAGTCATCCATGAGAGAAAAACAAAATAGGAGTCTTCTTTTACTTGAATATTTAAATAGGATTAGTTCAAAAGTAATTCTTTATATAAAAAGTTAAAAAAAATTATATTATATAGAACATAGAACATTAAATACATTCTTCCATTCTTCTTGCGAGTATCTTTGAAATATAAAAATAAGAGAGATGGTTGTACAAGGTTAAGCTGAAATGTCGAAAATCGAAATATTGAATGTCAAAGGAAGGTGAGAACCGGTGTTCGGTTATGAGCAACCACTGCATCACTTTTAAAAACATCACATGAGAGTTATTACAAATTGACGACTTAAATGTAAAAACAGCAGATTTTCCTGCATAATTGACGATATAATTCTAATAACAGCAGATTTTTCTGCAGATTTCCTGCACATTAACGACATAATTGTAATTGTAATCATTACTAGAAATATGATGTTTTCCTGCAAAATAAAATTTGCAGTATTACCAATCGTTAGTTGGTTCACTGGTGATAGGCGCTGAACTTAGTAAGAAGGACCAAGGTTCACTCCCCCGCAACTGTGATCGAGAGATGGTTGGAACCACTTGATGTCAGAACTGGCCCCAAACCAGATTAAACTCGGTGAAAACCCAAAAAAAAAAAAAGTGCAGTATTGCTAAGGAATTTTCTATGAATTTCGTACACTCATAAGAATTCCTTGCCGGCCATCCATGAGAGTTAGGAGGTTTCCTTTATTTGAATATTTAAATAGGATTAGTTAAAAAGTAATTTATTATTTCTTGGTCTAAAGCATTTTATCTTCTCTAATACATCATACATGAGTCATGAGTGGTTGTAGGAAACATGTTTTATAAACTACAATTGAGAAATACTCAAATAAATGTATTGAATTGCAGTCTTTTTTTTTTAAGATACTTTTTGGTGGGAGATAAGCTAATGTAGTGATTCATAATTTAGCTTAGAGTATCTTTATATACAATAAATAATATGGACCAAGTGCACCATGCACAAATTGATGATAACATTTAAAACGAATACGAGTTTTACAAAATATATTGTTTATATGAAAGTTTATATCATATAGATCATGCACGTTAAATTTTAAAGAAATTGAAAGTCATTTAATAAGTTATTGAGATCCCTTGAGATTAACAGTTTATAAGCTTTTTTGGATATTGTTAATTTTGATGAATGTTAATAACATATCAAATAATTTTCAATTTTTTTAAAATTATATTTGGATGATCTATATGACATAAACTTTTAAGTTTTAATCCAACGGTAGATTTTATAAAATTTGAATCCGTTATTATGATATTATTGGTTTGTGTATGGTGCACCACTTGTGCATATTATTAGCATTGGCCCAATAACATGTGGTATAAACTTAAGTTCGAACATATAATATGATCAGGGACAGGAACTTTCCACACTTGACTATATATGATGTTCTAATCCCCTTAAAAATTATGATTACTTTCCTTACATTCCCTTTATGTGCTGGCCAACACTACAAAGCAATGAGTGCAAAAGTTCGACCAACAATTACCATACAATGCACAACACTACAAATACTTAACATTCCTGATCTCATTCATAAAGAACCTTTCACTCATCTCCTTCTATCACATTGCTGAGAATTCTTGATCGAACTGACTCCAAATCTACCGCATTCTTGACGCTGCAAATGTTACAGATTTTATAAACTGTTAGAATAAGAACTTCATAAAGAAAATTAACAAATAACTACTTCAAAGTAAATGCCAGAGGATTTTGGATCACAACAACACTAACTAATGCCATCAAAACTTCTGCTATTCCATTATACTCCCTCCGGTCCTAAATATAAGAAACTTTTTACTTTTTAGGTTCATGGAATGATTGATGTATCTAGTCTATATTATGAACCAAATACATCAATCATTCCATGAACCTAAAAAGCAAAAGTTCTCTTATATTTAGGACCGGAGGGAGTATCTGAGATAGATTCAGAATTCTGTTAAAAAGAGACTGATAAAAAAGAGACTGATACTCTAAAAACACAATGAAGGCCGGAATTTCATGTTAAGTCTAATTCAAATTTCAACATTCCTAAAAGAAAGAGACTGATACTCTAAAAGCACAAATGTTTAATCAGTGCTAAAATTAATGAGACCCACCAGTACATAGTGTCACCAGAAGAAATCAATTTCTTGCAGAGCCAGTCTGGCACAATCTTTTCCAAAATCTCAACCCGCTCTTCAGCTTCACCTGTTGAGAGGATAGGATTAGTTAGCTAATTTGTTTATTACTAAGAATTAAGAAACCATGTACATTATAATAAATAGAATTAGAACATACTAATCTCAACAAAATCTAAACAGTTCATCATTATCTTTTGCAGGAGCTCCTCTTTTGTCATTGTAATTCTTTTGACAGAACTAAATATATTGTCAATCACATTAACCAGTTCCATCAATGATGAAGGATTGTCATCCAATGCGTCCGAACCAATTTCATCTTGGTTGATTTTCTCCAAAGAATAACAAGGGTTCTCTTTTACCTACATTAAAAAAGCAATTACTTTCAAGAGAGAAAAAATTGGTAATCTAATAAATCAAATAAACTGTGAATTTATAAAAGTGTTATAAATAAAAACAATTTTTTCAAATAACTATCGCCAATGTTTCATTCTAAACCGACACGTTTCTCACCCAATATCTGCATTATCTTACAAATTATAACCATCTCCAAAGTTCCACTTTTTCATGCATGAATATATGATTGATGAGTGTCCTACTAATTAGTTAGAATTTAACATGAAACACTATGTCAGGAAAAAATGTTTTCTTTGCATTGGCAAGGATAGATTGAAAGGTACAAAATAGAATAACAAGGGAATATCATAGTATGATTTTAAGAATAAGTCCAAAATTAAAAGCAAAACAAGATGGGCATACCTCTTGAGGTAGGGAAACAGCGTCAACAGATTTGCAGTCCTCAGAACATCCTCTACTAGGTTTAGACATGCCTACTGTATTGTCCAAATCATCACTGCTTTTCGTGAGTGAAAAGTCAAGCACTCTTTTTGCAGGCTTAAAACATGACGAAGACTTTTGACCAGTCATTTTATGATGCTTAACATCAGAACCGAGCAACAATCTCTCAGGTGCTGACTGAGCAGGCGTCTGTATCAACAAACTATCAGTACCAGAGACAATTTTCAAATCAGGGCTATCAGAACTGTTGTGGCTAACAGAATGTGGAGGGAAGATCTTATTCACTGGTGTATTAGTAACATTTGGTTGAAAAGACATTGACAAAGATTCCTTCTGCTTGCTGCTTTCTGCATTAAGATTACTAACACAATCAGACAATGGAGTAGGTTCTTGCTGCCCCGTACTTTCGTTTTCTTGGTTGTCTAGGCAGTCGGATTCATGGAATGGCAGAGAAGTTTCCGATGATGAAAAGCACTGAACTTGCTCAGGTTGGTCCACAGTATTCTTCTGAGAAAAATGTCTTCTAAAAGATGGACTCAAATGTAAGTTGTTCAGTGACAGTTCAATTTCATTAGAAGCTGATGAAAGTTCTGTTGACAAATTTGCAGGCCCATTTTTGAAAATCAAGTTACAAGCTTTTTGGCTAAAGGGCTCTGGTAGTGTGGCTTCTGGAATATCAGTACCCTTATCCACAATAAAAAGAAACAAAGAAAATTAAAATCAAAGTAATGAAACAAAATCAATTATTTTGCTTAAGTCAAATATTCAAATTCAAATTTGTCAACTTAACTAAGAACAGAAATAATAATAACCAATTTTCAACTAAATCTTATATGATAATTTTTTATTATCATCAATACATTTTCAACTAAGTATAACATGCTTGCGTATACCTACCCTACGGAATCACAATCACAGCAGAGTAATATATGAGGAGAATGATAGTCTATATGCCACCACATTACAGTAGTAATCTTGATACCAGAATATGACAGTATTACATTGATTATGTTGAACCTAGTCTTGTCCGGTTTATAACTCAGAAAATACATGAAGTTCCAGAACTCCCTTAGATTAGAGTTAGGACTGCAGACACTGAGAATCTAAATTAACAATCCAAATCAAACCTAACAACTGAATAAGATCCCATACACCACTGTTAAGATAGTGTAGATCGCTCCTTTAAATACAGACAATACAAATAACAAGAGCAACATGCAAAATAAAAAATGTTACCTCAGGATGCTGGTTAAAGAAATTAATCAGCCTGGAATTAAAATATCGTATAAGAGCCATATAAGCAGACTGTTCATAGTGATCTTCTACAACGTCAAATACCAAGGTGATCTTCAAATCCGACTTCATACACAAGCTCTTCTTATCAACAACAACCACCTTTTCAATTTCTATACCTTCAGGAAGTATATACTTCATCTGTGCAAGATGAGCATACGAGAAGTTCCTGGAAAAAAAAACACACTACAGTCACTTCCTCAATCCATAAATCAAAGGAAATGAATCCCCTTAGTCTAAAATTTAACTGCATATACTGCATTTTGTACTAAATTGTGTATCGCAGAATAACAATGGTTGTTAAAACTTAAAATTCTACAATGCTATATCGTCAATCTATCCACAATTTGACTACACTGATTCATTTACACATATACACATATAAAGATTATTTTAACCAGACGAAAAATATCAAAATACAACCATAAAATTGATAGTATCATCAATTAATCAATTGGGGGTGATTTAAAAACAAACCAATCACCTTTTGGCAAGAACTTCAACCTTGTTGCAAATATTTTGAAAAGTTGGAGACTTTTTACGCAGATGCAACAATCTAAGCGAACAACTCATACTACTAAACAAATCAGCAACATTCTTGTACCTGCATTAAAAACAAATTACATACATTACATTATTTTAAATTTTAATACAAAAATTGGAAAATTGTTGAAATTTAATTAGGGTTCATACTTTTCTGGAATCTGGGTTTTGGGATCCTTGAATTTAATGGGTAATAGTTCAGTCTTCTTCTCTGGAGTAGGACACACAATTGATTTATCACAATTGAAATCTGAAGCATTTTTCAGTGATTCATCACACACTTTTGGATCCATTCTTCAGCAACAAAATTAAGAACGATGCAGCAACAATAACAAGAAGAAAAACTGTGTATGAAATTGAAATCAGTGAAATTTGAAAGGAAATTGGAAAAGAAATTGAAGGGAACGATGGTTTGAGAAAGAGCGGTTACCTGAGTTGAAAGTTGAAACCCTAGCTGAAGTTGCTTTGTTGACGAGGGAAATGGTTTGTATTCAAAATATCTATGTTCAGTGCCAATGGCATAGATACGTTAATTTAATTTGTGAAATTGAAAATTGATTAGGAAAAATAATTCAATTTTAAATTTTAGTAATTTTTTTTTGACTAAAAATTTTAGTAATTTGATTCGACCAATATTTTAAAAATATAATTTTTTGTATAATTTTTTAAAATACATAATAAATATATTATTGATCAAAAATACATATTAAATATTACTATCTCCGTTCCTTTTTACTTGTCGTTTTAGAAAAAAATATTTGTTCCTTTTTACTTGTCGTTTTGGCAATTTAGGTTATATTTTGCCTATTATACCCTTTTTCCTATTTTATTTTATTGACTAAATTTTGTATATTTTTTTTTGTTGAAGCAATATAATCTTTTTTTTGTATACAAATTTGTTTGTTTTTAAATAAAGTTTGTTACAATTATTTTGGAAATAGATAAAGTATGAATTTATTGGTGGATTAAAATATGATATATATTTTTAAAAAGGGCATAATAGGAAAATAAGGTGGACAAATAGCTCATCCTATTTTCGTCTTTTTTTTTAAAACGACAAGTAAAAAGAAATGGAGGTAGTAATATATGTATAGTAATCAATTATAATAATTAAAAAAGAAATTGAGAGAGTTGTTTTTTTACGGTAAAAAATTATAGCATTTCATTACTAAAAGTATGTTCAAGTATTTCAACTATAATGAAAACTAACTGCAATATGCGGATGTAACTAACTTAGCTAAACTATGAACAACTTCATTTGTTTGTTTTTTAACAAACTTGTCACTAGAGTTTACATGGACGGTAGAGGAAAGACTATGATGCCATTTGATGTGGCTTAAACACGGTAAAAAGACCACCTTTTTTGAATAAGTTTAAAGTCTACAAGATCAAATCATTGACCATCTTCCAATGCTCTTCCGGACTCTCAAACAAATAGTATTAGAGTTGTGATTCGGCTTGGTGGAGAAGCGTGAATAAATCTTGGTATTGGATCAATTATAGGATGTAGGAACTCACACTTGAGGAGATTGTTTGTGTAGAAATAGGACATGCAAGGAGTGCAAAAAATCAACAAGAAAAAGTTGAGTTACATCAAACCAACAAGTCTAGGAAGGTTAACAAAAAATAAACCACCTTATTATAAGAAAATGTCCAAACAAGATAAGAGATTAAGCTAAGCCACCACAAATGATAAGCAAAAGCAAAGTTGGTGCGATGTGATTTTAACCACCAATATGATTGAAGCTTAATTCTATCAAACAAATTATCTAAGAAAGTCTCTTTGCGATTATATATACGAGCATTTATTTCACACCAAACCACCCACACATAAGAGAGTCAAATGAGAATCAAAGCTAAGCGGGTACTTCTTGGAAACCATCTAAAGTATATTTTATCCTCATCTTATTTCTCTCATTATTCTCCATTTATATCATTCTCATCTTCAACACCATTTTTCTAACAAACCGATTGTTTTTATTTTGCAGAAAAAAAATCCGAAGTTTTTATCTCATGCAAAGAAAAATGAAGAACACGGGTAACTAAAAGAAATTTCTATCATCTCATTTATGTTCATACAAAATTACATATAATTGATGTGAATCAAACTTGAATTGTTTCATGCAATATTTATATTTCTTTGTTGGATTGTTCATTTTGATGACGGTTTCAAAAACACAAAAGTGAGAATCATCGAGAAGAACACAAAAGAAAATAAGTACACGGGTAAAGAAAATGAAATTACATCTTATCTCTCATGTTAATTTTTTGGCACACAAATCTAATATAAAATTTCATCTACAGCAAACATTAATAATAAACAAAAGGTAAATAAAATTTCTTCTCTTTTTTTCTTCTTCTTCATGTTTCTTCTATTACTTTTAAAAATGTTTTGATGTATTAACAACTAAAATGAAGATTTATAAATGTTTTGATGTATGAACATTGATAATCTTTGTATTTTATTAACAAACAAAATAAAGTGAATATTAAAAATTATGTCTTTGTCGAAATAAATGTAGTTAGAGTTTTTTTTACTAATTTTCTCACTTTAAAAAATCCAAAATATTTTCTTACTCCAAATAAGTTCAAAAAATTTGAAAAGTTTATACAATAATTCTTTAATATGCCAAACTAGTTTTAAAAAAGAATATTTATAACTAATTCTCTTACTTTTATTTTTACTCATATTTTTTTTTGACCGAATTTTTACTCATATATTAATAATAATGCTTTCTATGTTTTGATAAATTTGATGTTTAAATTTTAATTAAATTTTATGTTATCATTTTTTTATTTCATAAATATTCTTAATACCAAAAATGTCGCGCGCAACGTGACACTTGTGCTTATGTGCACGAGTATTCGACTAGTTTTGTTTAAAAGTTGTGCATTCAGCTATAACTATTTTTGTCTTAAAACACGTGCCCTTCAAACAGATGTTAACAATGGATAAACTTAGACTAATGTTAGTCCAAATTCATTCATTAATTTTTGTACTTTTATTTTTCTCTTATCTATTTATCCTTTAACAAACAAAAGTAACGGAGCAACTCAAGGGGTGTGGTTGAACGGTTGAGGCTCATCTTTTCTTAACTAAAAGTCGATGATTAGATCCTCACCTGAGATATGAAGCAGCTATAAATCCATGAACTAGCTATCTCACCCATTGAGATGTTTTCAATCTAGCGAGAAATTAATCATTGTGTTCAACGATAAATATCTCGTTCTCAAAAAAAAAAAAAAAAAATTAACGGAGCAAAATAGAATAGAGCTAATAATTAGCGAATAAGTACCCATCTCTGGACAAGACTGGCTCCCCATTTCATTTGTCTACTGTAGAATATATATATATACTCCAAAGTCCACGCACACTCTGTAATTCATATTTTCATCACTCATGGCTGATCGATTCAAATACGATGTTTTTCTGAGCTTCAGAGGCGAAGGCACTCGCCACGGTTTCACCGGTAATCTCTGGAAGAAATCAACACCTTCTTCGACGACGAGGAGCTTCGAAAAGGTGAAGAAATCACACCATCACTCATCAAAGCTATTCAACATTCCAAAATGGCCATTGTTGTGCTTTCCAAGAACTATGCTTCTTCTTCCTTTTGCTTACAGGAACTTTCCACAATCCTCGATTCGATGAAGGATGATAAAAGTCGATGTGTTTGGCCAGTTTTCTATGAAGTGGATCCTTCTGATGTGAGAAAGTTGAAAAGGAGTTATGGAGAAGCCATGAATAAACATGAGATGGAATCCAACAATAACAACGTCGATTCGTTGCACAAATGGAAGAGTGCCTTGCACCAAGTTGCTAATTTAGCTGGCTTTCATTTCAAAAATGGGTATATATATTTTTTCTTATCTATTTATCTAATATTTTATATTGTATTTTGATTTATCTAGCTATTTTTCTTATCTAGTTAACATCACCCTTTATTTAATTATTGCAATTTGTGCTATGAGCCTATGATATGATAATAGATGTAGTTTGTATATAGTGACAAAAATTGATTTTTAACTAATTTTCTGAATGGAAGTGAGTTGAATGTAAAATGATTTATATTTAGATAAATTAGTGTAAAAATTAGTTGAACAAATAAATTTTAGGCGAAAAATCAATTATAGAGGTAAAAGCTCCAAATTTTAAGTTCAAACTAGATGTTGCCCGTTTATAGAGGTAAAAGCTCCAATTATAGAGGCGAAAGATAAATTTTGGTGGCATAGTTTGTTGCCCGTTTACCCTCTTATATATATAGATGTTGAAAATTAAGAAGAAAAAAAAACTAGAATCCATTTCAGAGGTAAAATCAATTCTATTTGAGAACAACCAAACATGTCAAAATCAATACTATATATTCTGAATCAATTTTATCCCCTTCCAAAAGTGGAAAGACACACACACACACACACACATATCTATATATGTATCAATTTTATTATTGGTGTTTACTTACTCTGTCTATGTGTTGTTAGTTCATAAACATTACTTTTTATTTTTCTAGTTATTAATAAATAAGTGTGAAAATGTAGACATGATGCACTGGAATGACTTGACACAAATTCACTTCTCTTTTTGGGCAGGGATGCATATGAACATGTTTTTATTGGGAATATAGTTAAACTGGTCTCAAGGGAGATTATACCAGTTACTTTACATGTTCGTGATTACCCAGTTGGACTCGAGTACCAAAAGCAAAATGTTACATCACTTTTGAATGTTGGGTCTGATGATACAGTCCACATGGTAGGGATCCATGGGATTGGTGGAATAGGGAAAACCACTCTTGCTCTAGAAGTTTATAACTCAATTGTCTGTTATTTTCAAGGTTCCTGTTTTCTTGAAAATGTTAGAGAAAATTCAGAAAAAAATGGATTGATATATCTTCAAAAGGTCCTTCTGTCTAAAACTGTTGGAGAGAAGAACATTGAGATAACAAGTGTTAGACAAGGAATTTCAATATTACAGCAAAGGCTCCACCTAAAGAAGGTTCTTTTACTTCTAGATGACGTTGACAAGGAGGAGCAATTAGAGGCTATTACTGGAAGATCCAATTGGTTTGGTCTTGGCAGTAGAGTTATTATAACAACTCGGGACAAAAGGTTGCTAGAATGTCATGGGGTTGAACGAGCATATGAGGTGAAGGGGTTGAATGACAGAGATGCTTTTGAGTTGATTAGACGAAAAGCTTTTAAAAATGAATATAGTCCAAGCTATAACGATTTTTTATCAGCACAAATGGATAAAAGAAAATTGGGCCGGAAAAAATTCCTTAGATAGGAAGCTTCAAAGACTGAAAAAGGTTATGCGCATGTTTTAGAACGTGCTGTAGCATATGCTTCTGGCCTTCCACTCGCTTTGGAAGTCATAGGTTCTCACCTTTTTAATAAGACAATTGAGCAATGTGAATATGCACTAGATCGTTACGAAAGAGTTCCCGATAAAAAGATTCAAACGACACTACAGCTGAGCTTTGATGCTTTGCAAGAAGAAGAGAAGTTTGTTTTTCTTGACATTGCCTGTTGCTTCAATGGATATAAATTGAAAAGGGTAGAACAAATACTTCATGCTCATCATGGTGATATCATGAAAGATCATATTAATGTGTTAGTGGAAAAATCTCTCCTAAAAATAAGCAAATATGGAAATGTGACATTACATGATTTGGTAGAGGATATGGGGAAAGAAATTGTTAGACAGGAATTACCGAAAGATCCTGGAAAACGCAGCAGGTTATGGGCCTTTAAAGATATAGATGAAGTTTTAAAAAATAATAAGGTGAGTTATACTGATATGGAAGGTTTGGGATTTCATCTTTAACTTTGATTAATGTTACTAAATACTAATGCTCAAGTTACCTTTTTGGCTTTCCACATTATTAATGTTATTAATTGTCAGATTATTACAATTTTTTAGCTTTATAATATTTAAAGATCTTTAAATATGTAGGATACAGTTCTACCACATATTCAGTTGATTTGTCCTTTTTTTTTTGTTTATAGGGAACAAGTAAAATTGAAATCATACATATTTCAAGAATGGGATATAACGTAGAATGGGATGAAGAAGCTTTCAAGAAAATGGAAAATCTCAAAACACTAATTTTTAGGTATAATTCTTTTGAAAGTCCCATACATCTTCCAAGTAGTCTAAGAGTACTGGAATGGCGCATGTCTCAGTCACCATATTTACCATCTGGTTTTTATCCAAAAGATCTTGTTATATGCAATTTTCTTTCCTGCCATACATCAAATCAATTTGAGTGGGAGAAATTTTTCAAGAAGGCAAGTTGAACATATTTATATCTATTATCTTATATTAATACATCTAGTTTGAGATTATTTATTCATTTGCATGTTTTTCTATTTCCATTTTTTTGCAGAATTTCCAGAATATGAGAGTTTTAAGTTTAAACGGAATTAAACTTTTAGCACAAATACCTGACCTATCTAGTCTCCCAAACTTACAAGAATTATCAATTGAAAATTGTGGGAATCTAATTGCAATTGATGAATCGGTTGGTTTTTTGCAAAATCTTAAAATCTTGAGAGTTATAAATTGCATCAAAATCAGTGTTATTCCATCTCTCATGTTACCTTCTCTAGAAGAACTCAATCTTTCAGATTGTACTAGTCTTGAGAGTTTTTCACCTTGGATAGATTGGTTAGTGGATAAGCTTAAAACTATGAGTGTTACAAATTGTGTCATGCTAAGGAGTATTCCACCTCTCAAGTTGGATTCACTTGAAAGACTTCACATTTCACGTTGTTATAATCTTGAGAGTTTTCCACCTGTGGTAGATGGGTTTCTTGGTAAACTTAAAACCATGACTCTTGTAAGTTGCGACAATCTAAGGAGTATTCCACCTCTCAAGTTGGATTCACTTGAAAGACTTCACATTTCACGCTGTTATAATCTTGAGAGTTTTCCACCTGTGGTAGATGGGTTTCTTGGTAAACTTAAAACCATGACTCTTGTAAGTTGCGACAATCTAAGGAGTATTCCACCTCTCAAGTTGCTGTCACTAGAAACACTTGACCTTTCATATTGTCACAGTCTTGAGAGTTTTCCATCTGTGGTAGATGGGTTTCTAGGTAAACTTAAAACCATGACTCTTATTAGTTGTGACAAGCTACAAAGTATTCCACCTCTTAAGTTGACTTCACTAGAAAAACTCAATTTTTCATATTGTTCAAGTCTCGAGAATTTTCCACTTGTGGTTGACGGGTTTCTTGGAAAACTTAAAACCCTTCTCGTTACAAATTGTCACAATCTCAGGAGTATTCCACCTCTCAAGTTGGATTCACTGGAAACCCTTGACCTTTCAAGCTGTTATAGTCTTGAGAGTTTTCCACTTGTGGTAGACGGGTTGGTGGATAAACTTAAAAACATGTGTGTTAGAAGTTGCGTCAACCTAAGGAGGATTCCACCTCTCAAGTTGGATTCGCTAGAAAATTTTGACCTTTCAAATTGTTATAGGCTCGAGAGTTTTCCACTTGTGGCGGACGGGTTTCTTGGTAAACTTAAAACCCTGCTTGTTACAAGTTGTCACAATCTCAAGAGTATCCCACCTCTCAAGCTTGATTCTTTAGAAGAACTTGATCTTTCACATTGTTATAGCCTCGAGAGTTTTCCAAGTGTGGTGGATGGGTTGTTGAATAAACTTAAATTCTTGAATGTTGAACATTGCATCATGCTTAGAAGTATCCCACAGCTCGAATTGTCTTCGTTGGAAAAGTTCAATCTTTCATATTGTTTAAGTTTAGAGAGTTTTCCAGAAATATTGCGAGAAATCAGAAATATACCAGGACTTCTCTTCTATGAAACTCCCATAAAGGCGTTTCCATTTCGAAATCTTACTCTGCCTCCAACATCACATCCATGTAAATGTGGAATTGTTAATTTTCCAAATAGAGTTGCTGCACTGTCAATGTTGGCCGAATTTACCATCAAGGGTGAAGGAAAAGTGATCCCAATGCAATCTTCACATGTAGAATACATTTGCCTCAGGAACTGCAAACTTTCAGATGAATATCTGTCAATAAGTCTCATGTTGTTTGCTAATATGAAAGAATTACACCTAACTAACAATCAGTTCACAGTTCTTCCTAAATTATTTGAAAAATGTCAATTTTTATGGAGACTTATCTTGGATGATTGTGAGAAACTTCAGGAAATTAATGGGATTCCTCCATCCTTAAGAATGTTATCTGCACTAAACTGCCAATCGTTGACTTCGTCAAGCAAAAACAAATTACTAAATCAGGTTATGATATATTTTGTTTTTATTTATAATGTATTTCATATTCTTCTTGATATTATTAAACTTACATTAGCTATTTATCACAAACAGGAATTACATGAAGTTGGAAACACTTGGTTCTGTTTGCCACGAGCAACGATTCCAGAGTGGTTCGACCACCAATGCACAGAAGGATTGTCAATTTCTTTCTGGTTTCGTAACAAGTTTCCTGACATAGTTCTCTGTGTTGGTTCTCCATTGACATGGTTCACTAATCGTCAACATCGTGTAAGGGTGATCATCAATGGCATTACATTTTTCTATACACATGGTTTGAAGATAGGTAGCTCCCTGAAGAAAATGTACCATTTACATCTTTTTCATATGAAAATGGAAAATTTCAATGATAATATGGACAAAGCACTTTTAGAAAATAAGTGGAATCATGCAGAGGTTGACTTTGGATTTGCATTCCAGAAAAGTGGAATCCATGTATTGAAAGGGAATAGTAACATAAAAGATATTCGATTCAGCAATCCAGAGAATGATGGAACATTGTGTTACACCCGGGATGTTGAAGTAAGTATATCATTCATTTCACCCAAATTTTCACAAAGCTTTTGTACTGTAGTGTTAAATTTTAATTTGTTTCATCATTAGGGGCTATTCTTTCTCATTGTAGTTCAATTATGTCGTTAATTTGTGATGACTCTCATTTATAGTTTTTTAAGAGTGATTCTAATTGGTTGCTCATAACCTATCTAAGGTGGCCTCAAAACATCAGTTCTCAGTTCTCACATACATTATGAATATTGAATATGCTTGGGTTATTACAGCTGTTGAAAAATATTTAGTTTCATAGTTTGTTATTTCTAGGAGATTCTAAACTTATCTATTATTTCCTTTATTTCTTTTTGTAACTATTTTCTCCTTAATTCAAGGAGTGAATTAATTGTACTCATTCTATTTAAACCAGCCTTGAGCTGAGGAATAAAGCACAATAGCATTCACCTATTATTTTCTACAACAGCATACATGTTTTCTTGTTGATCGTCACTAATAAACTGAGTAGCTAACTAATCCTGTTTTTCTGTCATCTCTCTGTAGAAGAAGTGAGAAAAGATTGCATTTTTTGGAGAAGTTTGTGCCAGACTGTATTATGTAAAAGGTTGGATTCTACTTGAGGTATACTACATACTGCAGATCTCTTTATGTTTACAATATGTATAACTCCGTAGCACAAAAATGCTATTTTCCGCGATCCACAATTGACAACATTAAAATGCACAATTTGCAGTTAAATTTTAGACTATAGAGGATCCATTTCTTTTGATTGATGGATTAAGGAAGTGACCACAGTGTGCTTTTTTATTTCCAGATACTTCTCGCATGGTCATCTTGCACAGATGAAGTATACACTTCCTGAAGGGATAGAAATTGAAAACATGGTTGTAGTTGATAAGAAGAGCTTGTGTATGAAGCCTGATTTGAAGATCCCCTTGGTAGTTGAAGATGTAGAAGATCACTCTGAACAGTCTGCTTACTTTCTTCAATCTGCATCCTGAGGTGTCATTTTTTATTTTGGCATGTTGCTCTTGTTAATTCTATTTTCTGTATTTGTAGGAGAAATTTACACTATCTTAACAGTAATATATGGGATCTTATTTGATCGTTAGATTTGATTGGATTGTTTTTTTTTATGCTCAGAGTCTGCAGTTCTATCTCCAATCTCATGTAGTTCTAGAACTTCACTAATTTGTGTCTGAGTTTTACATCTGACAAGGTTCCAAATGTAATGCTGTCATTTTTTGGCAACATAGTCCGGGGATTGTGGAATTCGAGATTACTAATATGGTTGCATTTGGGTTTTTATTCTCTGCATAGTACTCGTATGTTGTGCTTTGTGATTCCATATGGTAGGTAGATGTAAGCATTTTATACTTAGTTGAAAAAGTATTGATGACAATAAGAAAGTATTATATGAGATTTATTTGAAAATTGGTTGATGGTCATGCAAAAGTGTACGAGATTTTGTGGTTATCCTTACACTTTCTTCAACTGTTTTTTGCTCTTCTTCTATGAAGCACGGACACTGACACTGACACGGACACGACACTGACACTGACACGACACAAACATTGACACGTCGACACGGATAATTTTTTTGAAAAAGTCATATAATTCAATGTAATTGTAAGTGTTGGTGTCGGACATGTGCACGCCTAATCCAAGGAGTGTTCGTGCTTCATACTTCTTAGTTAAGTAGATAAATTGGAAGTATGACTGCTACAAAATAATTGATTTCACAGAAGGCAATGATGATTTGTACAATAGAGTAGACATGTTAGAATCTAGCAAAGCTATGCACGAATTTGATTGCAAATCTTTTGATTCTTTTTCCCTACCTCGGGAGGTAGGCCTTCTTGTCTTGGTTGTAATTTTTAACTGATTCTTAAAATCATGCTTTGATATTCTTTTATTATTCTATTTTGTACCTTTCAATCTATCCTTGCCAGAGAACTTGCAAAGAAAGCAAAAAAAATCCTGACATTTTAGTTAAATTCTAACTAATACTGGGGCACTCGTCATATATTCATTCATGCATGAAAAGGAGGAACTTTTAAGATGGTCAATCACATAAATGCAGATATCGGTGCATAAATTCATGAATGAAAGCAAATTTTCACTCATGAAAGTAAATGCTTTCTTGTTAATTACTTTCTCAATGCAGGTAAAAAGAACCTTTTTTTTTACTTCAAAGAGAACCTTTTTTATTCTTTTGAAAAAATCAACCAAAATGAAACTGGTTAATGTGATCAGCTCGCTCCATATTTAGTTCTGTCGTACAAAAAATAACTGGTTAGATTTTGTCAAGATCAGTATGTTTTAATTCTATTATTATACTAATGTATATGGTTTCTTAATAATAGACAACTTGTCTAACTAATCTTGTCCTCCCAATAGGAGAAGCTGAAGGACAGGTCGAGATTTTGGAAAATATTATGCCAGACTGGATTTGCAAGAAATTAGTTTCTTCTGGAGACACTACGTACTGGTCGGTCTCTTTCTTTTTATCGCTGATTAAAACGTTGTGCTTTTGAGTATCACTCTCTTTTAGGGATGCAAACATTTGCGTCAGACTTAACATGAAATTTCAGCCTTCTTTCAACTAGAAGAAAAACAGAATTATGAATTTGCCATGGATATAATGAAATAGCAGAACTTTTGATGTTATTAGTTAGTGTTGTTGTGGGCCAAAATCCTGTGGAATTTACTTCAAAGTAGTTATTTAATAATTTTCTTTATGAAGTTCTTCTTTTTATAGTTTATAAAACCTGTGACATTTGCAGTGTCAAGAATGCGGTGGATTTGGAGTCAGTTCGATCAAGACTTCTCAGCAATGTGATCGAAGGAGATGAGTCAAAGGTTTTTGTTAAATGTGATCATACACGTCAGCACAACTGACAGAGTAAACGGAGTCAGAGGCAATGCGATACATGACACTCAATTTCAAAAACATTAGAGGGGATTTTGACAAAAATTTGATTTTCGGAAGAAATTTGGCATATTACTCATATTTTAATGTTACATTGTCATAAAAAACTTAATATAATAGTAATGTAATATACTACTCCCTCTGATTCTATATAAGAACTTTCCACAATAATCCTTGATTCAACATGGAAGAATGCTTGCACCAAGTTGCTAATTCAGCTGGCTTTCATTTCAAAAATGGGTATATATATATATATATATATATATATTCTTCTTATCTATATATTTATCTAGTATTTTAGAGAGTTGTTGCTTCAGGTAATTTTAGTTGAGAAAGATTATATTTGGTAGAATTTAATTATCTATTTTTAATTTTACATATAATTTCATTTGATTCATACTTAGTGAAAGAAAAATAAATTCATTGTTGACATTATACACTTAGTTTTGATTCCAAAATTGAAGACACTCGCCACGGTTTCACCGGTAATCTCTGGAAAGCTCTACAAGACAAAGGAATCAACACCTTCATCGACGACGAGGAGCTTCGAAAAGGTGCAGAAATCACACCATCACTCATCAAAGCTATTCAACATTCCAAAATGGCCATAGTTGTGCTTTCCAAGAACTATGCTTCTTCTTCCTTTTGCTTGCAGGAACTTTCCACAATCCTTGATTGTATCAAAGATAAAGATCGATGTGTCTGGCCGGTTTTCTATGAAGTGGATCCTTCTGATGTGAGAAAGTTGAAAAGGAGTTATGGAGAAGCAATGGTTCAACATGAGAAGATCGGATCCAATACTAACAACATCGATTCGTTGCACAAATGGAAGAGTGCTTTGCATCAAGTTGCTAATTTGTCTGGCTTTCATTTCAAAATTGGGTACTATTTATATTTATATTTTATTTTCATTTCTTTAATCATTTCAATTTGTGCTATGATAATAGATGTAGTGTGTAGTGACAAAATTGTTTTTGAAGAATTTTATGACTAAAAGTGAGTTGAATGTAAAATGATTTATATTTGTATAAGTCCGTCTAAAAATGAGTTGAACGAATAAACTGTACGCGAAAAATCAATTGTAGCGGGTAAGAGCTCCAAATTTTAACTTCAAACTAGAATCCATTTCAGAGGTAAAATCAATTCTATTTCAAGAACAACCAAACATGTTAGGAATCAATTTTGTCTCTTCCAAAAGTGGAAACACACACACACACACACACATCTATATATGTAATGTATCACTATGTGTAGCATGGATACTTAAGAGTGATTGTGTGTATGGTTTTCAACATGTGTCGGTGTCCGACACATTGACACACATAGTTTTATTCAATCACATCTACTTTCTTAAATTATTATTGGTGTCTACTTACTAGGGTCGTGTTTGGTGTCTCTATCTATGTGTTGTTGGTACATAAGCTTTACTTTTTATTTGTTTAGTTATTAATAAATAAGTGTGAAATAGACATGATGCATTGGAATGACTTCACACAAATTCATTTCTCTTATTGGGCAGGGATGAATATGAACATGTATTTATTGGGAAGATAGTTGAACGAGTCTCAAGGGAGATTATACCAGTTACTTTACATGTTCCCGATTACCTAGTTGGACTCGAGAACCAAAAGCAAAATGTAACATCACTTTTGAGTGTTGGGTCTGATGATACTGTTCACATGGTAGGGATCCATGGGATAGGTGGAATAGGGAAAACCACTCTTGCTCTAGAAGTTTATAACTCGATTGTCCGTCAATTTGAAGGTTCCTGTTTTCTTGAAAATGTTAGAGAAAATTCAGACAAAATTGGATTGATATATCTTCAAAAGGTCCTTCTCTCTCAAACTATTGGAGAAAAGAACATTGAGATAACAAGTGTTAGACAAGGAATTGCATTAATAAAGCGAAGGCTCCATCAAAAGAAGGTTCTTTTACTTCTAGATGATGTTGACAAGGAGGAGCAATTAGAGGCTATTGCTGGAAGACCTGATTGGTTTGGTCTGGGCAGTAGAGTCATCATCACAACTCGGGACAAAAGGTTGCTAACATGTCATGGGGTTGAACGCGCATATGAGGTGAAGGGGTTGAATGACAAAGATGCTTTTGAGTTGATTAGACGAAAAGCTTTTAAAAATGAACTTGGTCGAAGCTATAACGATTTTTTATCAGCACAAATGCATGAAAAAAAAATGGATTTGAACAAATTCCTCGGACCTGAGGATTCAACAACTGAAAACGTTTTTTCAGGCTATGTGCATGTTTTAGAACGTGCTGTAGCATATGCTTCTGGCCTTCCACTTGCTTTGGAAGTCATAGGTTCTCACTTTTTTAATAAGAGAATTGAGCAATGTGAATATGCACTAGATCGTTACGAAAGAGTTCCAGATAAAAAGATTCAAACGACACTACAGCTGAGCTTTGATGCTTTGCAAGAAGAAGAGAAGTTTGTTTTTCTTGACATTGCCTGTTGCTTCAAAGGATATAAATTGAAAAGGGTAGAACAAATACTTCATGCTCATCATGGTAATATCATGAAAGATCACATTAATGTGTTACTGGAAAAATCTCTGATAAAAGTACATGGGAATGATAATGTGACGTTACATGATTTGATAGAGGATATGGGGAAAGAAGTTGTTAGACAGGAATCATTGAAAGAGCCTGGAAAACGCAGTAGGTTATGGTTCTATGAAGATATAAATGAAGTTTTAAAAGAAAATAAGGTTAGTTATAATGATATAGATGGTTTGACTTTTCATCTTTTACTTGATTAGTGTTACTATTGCTCACATTACCCTTTTGGTTTTTTGCATTGTTAACGTTATTAATTGGCACTTACCTATATAGTATTTAAAGATCTTAAATACATGGGATAAAGTTCTATGAAGTATTCAGTTGATTTGTTCTTATTTTTGATACAATTACAACAACTGATTTGTCCTTTTTTTGTTTATAGGGAACAAGTAAAATTGAAATCATACATTTGGACCGTTCAATTGAAGTAGAATGGGATAGCAAAGCTTTTGAGAAGATGAAAAAACTCAGAACACTCATTATTAAACATGTTGATTTATCTAGAAGTCTCGAATATCTTCCAAATAGTCTAAGAATACTCGAATGGTGCAATCGTCCTTCATTAGATTTACCATCTGATTTTCATCAAAAGGAACTTGCTATATGCAATTATAACCATTACAATACATCAAATAAATTTGAGTGGCAAGGCTTTTTCACTAAGGCAAGAGTAACTAATTTATAGCCTTTATCATGCAAGTACAGTTTATGATTATTTTGATATTTCTTATTTATTTGCATGTTTTTCTATTTCCATGTTTTTTGCAGAAGTTCCAGAATATGAGAATTTTAAGTTTTGATCATTGTGATTCTTTAGCACAAATACCTGACCTATCTGGTCTTCCAAATTTAGAAGAATTTTCAATTCAAAATTGTGGGAATCTAATTACAATTGATAAATCGGTTGGTTATTTGTATAAACTTAAAATCTTGAGAATTACACATTGCAGCCAAAGCAGAATTATTCCACCTCCCATGTTAGCCTCTCTAGAAGAACTCAATCTTTCACATTGTACCAGTCTCGAGAGTTTTTCACCTGTTGTTGATGGATTGGTGGATAAACTGAAAACCATGAGTGGTAGAAGTTGCATCACTCTCGAGAGTATTCCACCACTCAGGTTAGCTTTTCTTGAAAAACTTGATCTTTCATATTGTACTAGTCTTGAGAGTTTTCCACCCGTGGTAGATGGCTTAGTGGATAAGCTGAAAACCATGAGTGTTAGAAGTTGCACCAAACTAATGAGCATTCCACCTCTCAAGTTGGATTCTCTTGAAACACTTGATCTTTCAGATTGTACTAGTCTGGTGAGTTTTCCACTTGTGGGGGACGGGTTTCTTGGAAAACTTAAAACCCTGTTTGTTCAAAGTTGTCACAATCTTAGGAGTATTCCGCCACTCAAGTTGGATTCACTAGAAGTACTTAACCTTTCAAATTGTTATATGCTTGAGAGTTTTCCACTTGTGGTGGACGGGTTTCTTGGAAAACTTAAAACCCTGTTTGTTCAAAGTTGTCACAATCTTAGGAGTATTCCGCCACTCATGTTGGATTCACTAGAAGTACTTGACCTTTCAAATTGTTATATGCTTGAGAGTTTTCCACTTGTGGTGGACGGGTTTCTTGGAAAACTTAAAACCTTGTTTGTTCAAAGTTGTCACAATCTTAGGAGTATTCCGCCACTCAAGTTGGATTCGTTAGAAAAATTTGACCTTTCAAATTGTTATATGCTCGAGAGTTTTCCACTTGTGGTGGACGGGTTTCTTGGAAAACTTAAAACCCTCCTTGTTAGAAATTGTCACAATCTTAGGAGTATTCCACCACTCAAGTTGGATTCGTTAGAAAAACTTGACCTTTCAAATTGTTTTATGCTCGAGAGTTTTCCAATTGTGGTGGACAGGTTTCTTGGAAAACTTAAAACCTTGCTTGTTACAAGTTGTCACAATATGAGAAGTATCCCACCTCTGAAGTTGGATTCTTTAAAACAATTTGACCTTTCACGTTGTTATAGCCTCGAGAGTTTTCCACATGTGGTTGATGGGTTGTTGGAAAATCTTGAACTCTTGAATGTTGAACAGTGCATCATGCTTAGAAATATCCCCCCACTCAGGTTGACTTCGTTGAAACATTTCAATCTTTCATATTGTTTAAGTCTAGAGTGTTTTCCAAAAATATTGGGAGAAATGAGAAATATACCAAGACTTCAATTGGATAATACTCCCATAAAAGAATTGCCTTTTCCATTTCAAAACCTTACTCCGCCTCAAACATTATATCCATGTATATGTGGAATTGGTGATTGTGATTTATCAAATAGATTTGATGCGGTGTCAATGCTGGCTAAATCTACTAGTGAGGGTGAAGGAACAGTGAGCCCAATGAAATCTTCACATGTGGACTATATTTGTCTCTATAACAGCAAACTTTCAGATGAATATTGGTCAATAAGTTTCATGTTGTTTGCTAATGTGAAAGAGTTACACCTAACTGGAAATCAATTCACAGTTCTTCCTAAATCTATCGAAGAATGTAATTTTTTATGGAGGCTTTTCTTGGATGATTGTGTGGAACTTGAGGAAATTAAAGGGATTCCTCCATGCTTAAAAATGTTATCTGCACTAAACTGTAAATCGTTGACTTCGTCAAGCAAAAGCAAATTACTAAATCAGGTTATGATATATTTTGTTATTACTTGTAATGTATTTAATATTCTTTTTGGCAAAGTTAAACTTACATTAATTATTTATTATGACTAACAGGAATTACATGAGGTTGGAAACACTTGGTTCCGTTTGCCACGAGCAATGATTCCAGAGTGGTTCGACCACCAAAGCTCGGCAGGATTTTCAATTTCATTTTGGTTCCGTGGCAAGTTTCCTGCCATAGTTCTGTGTGTTGTTTCTCCACTGACATGGTCCAATCATGGCTATCAACTTTTAAGAGTGATTATCAATGGAAATTCATTTTCATATACGCATGGTGGGAAGATAGGTAACCCACTGCAGACAATGTATCATCTACATCTTTTTCATATGCAAATAGAAAACTTCAATGAAAATATCGACAACGCACTTCTCAAAAATAAGTGGAACCGTGCAGAGGTTGACTTTGGCTTCCCATTCATGTATAGTGGAATCCATGTATTGAAAGAGAAAAGTAGCATGAAGGATATTAGATTCACCAAACCCAGAGAATGATGTCTAAGTTATTGGTATCAAGAAATGATTCGTGGTGAGATTAATGTGATTAATTTACTCTATTTCATTATGTTAAAAGCATTCCTATCCCTAGAGAGCATTGATTACTGAGTGGCTAACTAATCTTCTAATTACGGTAGGAGGAGCTGAAGAACATATTTGTTTGCGGAGATGTTGTGCCTCACTTGATCTGTAAGAACTAAGAAGGTACAATCTATTAGTAGTGAAATTAGATCTTGTAATTTGAACAAGTACTGCTTGTTGAATTTGAAAGTGAAATAAAATGAGCTCTCCACAAGTGTACAAAATTGAGATTAACCAAGTCATTAAAGTTTGTGAATAAAATGATCTCTTGACTAATCATTCCTTCTCATATCTATTTACCCTTCTTCCACTTTCAAAATAGGTTAGATGAAACAACATAACAAATTATGGCAGGAATAATGCGCCCATCTATCCGGTTTTTCTATTGCGCAATGTGGATGCCTCTTTTTTCTCTCGACACACCAGTGTGGAGATTAATGTATGTTTGAGAGATGAGATAAATGATGTTTGGATGCAACTTATGCTGGGTGTAGAAATTGGGGATATTATTTCTCATGTAGTACAATTATGTCGTTAATTTGTAATAACTCTCCGTCTCTCGTGTATACTTTTCTAAGAGAGATACTAATTGGGGATATTGTTTCTTGTTGATTGTGTTTATTAAACTGAGTAGCTAACTAATCTTCTATTATGGTAGGAGAAGCTGAAGAACATATTTGTTTGTGGAGATGTCTGTGTGTCAGTTGATCTGTAAGAAGGTAGTAGTGCATTTAGAAAGGTATAGTCTATTAGTAGTGAAATTAGATGTTTTAGTATCTTCACTCTGAATTATACATCGAACAAGATAAGGTTGAACATGATCAATGTAATACTGTCATTTTTTGGTATCATAGTCCCGGGGTTGTGTGGAATTCAAGATTACTACTGTAATGTGGTGACATATAGATTATCAGTCTCTCTGCATATAGTACTCTGCTGTGATTTGTGATTCCATATGGTAGGTATATGCTAATGCAAGCGCTTATGTTATACTTAGTTGAAAATGTATTGATGAAAGTATGTGAGATTTTGAGGCTACTGGTTAAGCTTACTTTTCTGTAACTGCTTTTCCTTGTGTCAGACTGAGCTATATTAATTTATTTTCTTGGTTTTCTGTAACTGCTTATTCCTTGTTAGTATTAAATCTGAATGTTTGACTTATGGAAATGAATTGATTTTGTTTCATTACTTTTATTTTAATTTAATTTTTTGCTTTTTAATGTGGATAAGGATACTGATATTCCAGAAGCCACACTACCATAGCCCTTTAGCCAAAAAGCTTGTAACTTTAATTTCAAACATGTACCTGTAAATTTGTCAACAGAACATTCATCAACTTGTAATGAAATTGAACTGTTGTTAACAACTTACATTTGAGTCCATCTTTTAGAAGACATTTTTCTCAGAAGAATACTGTTGACCAGACTGAGCAAGTTCAGTGCTTTATCACCTGAAACATCTCTTCCATTCCATGAATCTGACGGCCTAGACAACCAAGAAAATGAAAGCACGCGGCAGCAAGAATGTACATCATTGTCTGATTGTGTGAATAATCTTAATGCAGAAAGTGGCAAGCAGAAGGAATCTTTGTCAATGTCTTTTCAACCAAATATTACTGATACACCAGTGCGCACAAGATTCTCCCTCCACATTGTGTTAGCCACAACAGTTCTGATAGACCTGATTTGAAAATTGTCACCGGTACTGATAGTTTTTTGATACAGACGCCTGCACAATCAGCACCTGAGAGATTGTTGCTCGGTTCTGATGTTAAGTATCATGAAATGACTTGTCAAAAGTCTATAGCGTGTTACAATCATGTTTTGGATTGTCTTTACTAATTAGTTCAAATTTCTTCTCATTGCTGACAACTTTGCTTTTGAATCAGAAAAAATATGGTTATCAGAAAATGAGTGATATTTTAGGAAGAAAAATCCCTTAAACTAATGGAAACAGAACCGCATGTGCAGCTTTAGACAATGATAGTGGAAAAGGGTAAACAGATGAGTAAAACTATAGAAGAAATGGTTACTAATATTGATGATATAATATATGCTCTAATTTTAATGGCTTTCTCAATCTCAACTTTGTTGGAAACTTAATATCCTTTCAAAATGGGCATCATAATAAAGCTATAACATAACAAATTATGGCAAAAAGAAGGTGCAAGTCTATCCATTTTTGTGTGTTTAAAATTGATATTGTGCACAGGAAAATCATTGCTAGAGGAATTGCTCACAGCCAAAGAGACCAAGTTCTACATTTACAGAAGGTTGACGACTCAGTTCAGTGGCTGCGCCCTCTTTCATAAAAGAGTGATCGGTGTTTGTTTGAGAGATGAGATGAGGATGTTTATTAGTGCCAAAACCATTTGGTTGCAAATTGCAGCCTATCGTGAATGAATCTTTGGCAACGCGACATTCTAAGGAATCGTCATCAACAATGTTGTGTTTTGTGTTTTTACGAGTTTGAAACTCATAATCATCTCTTTTTCTAAGTTCGGTTTCAAATGAAATTTGGAGACCTTTCTTTATCTGGCTGGAGTGGCATCCGACTTCTTCAGGGATGACGAAGTGTTGACGTTTCTCTCTTTCAGCAGAATCTTTCAAGATTCGAAAGGTCACAAATTCTCTCATATTTTCTGGTTAGCCATACCTATTGGCATATTTGGTTAGAAAGGAATAATATACTATTTAATGGAAAGCTTGCAAATGTGTCATATCATATGTCGTCGAGAGTGTTAAGCGTATTACTTGGGTTTGAACTTGTAATTTAGGTGTGAGTACGTAAGAATATGTTCTCTTTTTGTAATTGGGTTCATAGTCTTCTTACATGTATTTTATCTATATAATGTAATCTCTTGTAATGGATTCGAGTATCCCTTATACTTTTATTAGTATAAATTTTTGCTTATAAAAAAAAACATGTGCAATATTGCACATTTTAGACAAACTCTAGTATTAGTTAGTCAAAAAAATAAATAGAGATTATATTAATAAAACCAAAAGTTTTTCTTTGTGTTTCTCCAATTGTTGCATATTGAGTTCTTTTGGATTTCTTTTTAGATACCCTTTACTCAAAATTATCCATCTTTTCTACTTGAAATAAACAATCTAAAAACTTTTACTTTGAAGCAATCTATTAAGTGTTGTTATTAAAACCGTGTAAGCATGGTTTAATTTTTGAACTTTTTATGTTGTCTTGTTGGCACAATTTAATTAAACATTGACACGGACATCACTTGTCATATCTCATGCTGTTCTTGTGATGTTGTTGTTTCTTTTTATCTCTATTTCTTAAATTTTCTTTTTGAAACTTAGGTCCCTACTTGTGAATTTTCTGTGCAGAAAAAACCATAACTTTTGACTTGACTTGTCAACAACCAAGGCAAAGTACAAGGTTTGTTTGTTAAATAAATCTTTTGGTGCTTAATATTTAATTTAATATTAAGGGGTATATTTGGATTGAATGATTTGAACTTAATTATTGATATAAGTATTTCTGAGACTGTTTGAGAGACTTTGTGGAAATAACTATTTATGACATGTCTTTAAGTTGTTTTCAGCTAATTTCCGTAAGCTCTCGAGAATAGTTTATAAAAATATATAGTTGATATGAAAACATTTCAATTTTATTTTTTAATTTTTGTTAATAAAATAGCTTATATAGAATCACTTCTATAATAAGTGTTTATGCTATAAGCACTTAATTAAGTTGTTCATCAAAATATTGCCTAAAGATTATGAAGTTTTTTTTGGTCAAGCAGCCTAGTGGCTGGAAATTTCACCCTTAAGGTGAATAAGTGGGGCATTTGGGGTTCGAATCCCGACCCCTTCATATATAATGCGGCGTTATTACTAACTGAGCTAAGTTCACGAGACAAGATTGTGAACCTTTTTAGCTTAGAGGGAGTGGATGAACAAGAAAGAATCATTAATGCTGATGATGACAAGAGCCCAAAAAAGGGTACAATAATAATGCTAAATGAATAAAATATTTGTTTGTTTATATAAAGTAATCATGTGGAGAATGGAGGGTGCCATTACAAGTTAAATGTAATGCTTCTCGTGAGTAACCTAATACCACTTTTTGTTGGTTGGCAACTTGGCAATTAATTAGTCATGTTTGTGACTTTTTAGTGTTAATCTCTTAGCTTCATTGTATGAAGCAAAATTTATAGTTAAGTTTGCATAGTTTGATTTTAGTGTTAATAGAGATTCATTATATCCTTTGAAACCTTTGAAATAGAGATTCTTGGAGTGATTTACTGTAACTTATTTGTATCTGCATTCAGAAGCTATAGTAAGATTTTCTGACATGGGATGCATATTGTCAACACCAAAGGATTCCTGTGGAAATAGAAGGCGGCCAGGAAGTATCGGAGAA
This sequence comes from Trifolium dubium, assembly GCA_951804385.1. NCBI lineage: Eukaryota > Viridiplantae > Streptophyta > Magnoliopsida > Fabales > Fabaceae > Trifolium > Trifolium dubium. Next base: position 5,755,393 of record OX638074.1, read on the forward strand.
GTTTCTGTATATGTTCCTGGTTTAAGAATTCCGAAACCTGTTGATTTTGCTCAATCAATTGGCGATTATTTGTCGAAGAATATAATTGAACGGCTATCTGCTCTTAGAACGCGGATTGTTGTAATGGCTAGCCAAGAAGGTCCTACAATTACAAGAACAAAAAGAAAAAGTGTCACTCAACATGGTTAGTTTTTTTTTAGCAAAAGTAAAATTATTTTATGATAAATAAGTTAGTTCTAATTTGTTGATGCATTGGCGTCGTTTGATTTTGTCTTCAGGTGGTTCGACGCTGGCTAATCTTCTGCAGGCTCTTGAAGATTACTTGCCGGTTCTTCTAGGATTAGTTAAAGACGGTAAAGTTTGTGTTAGTCCATTAGTACATGATGTATGTTTTATGTAATTTTTTATCAGTATGGGTCGAACTCAGTAGCTCGAGGTTTACAACACTCACACACCCTACACACCAACCACCTGCACTAGATCTTGTAGTTGATGTATACTCTTTCTAAGACAAGTATTGATTATTACTATATTTATGGTGTAGGAAGCCATTTACAATACAAAGTACATTTTGTTTGGATGAATCAAGAGGATGATAAAGAGGTAGGTAACTACTTAATTTCGTATATGTTTCTGGATTTAATTTGGAGGGTGCTCCGTATACCGAAGAATGATGATCAGTTTGTTTCAGCTACTTTTGTGCACTCTTTATAGGAAACAACCATGTCTAATGCTTGGTATGAGGTGTTGTCAGTTTTGCATTTGATGGCAATGCTATTACTGTCACGGGCTAATTTGTTGCTGCTTCCGAGATCATCCAGTGATGGTCATCAACAGAAAGTATCAGATGGTAAGAACTAATTAAGTAATACTACAAAAATATCGGTAAATGCTTACAAATCACGTATAAATAGTCCACAAATAATATCGGTAAACTGGTGTGTGATATGGTGCCGAAACATGCCAAGACAGACGCACACAGAGAGAAGAACTTGCAGCGATGATTGTCGAATGATCTATGCAAGTTGAGACTGATGCAAGGCTTTGGTCGCTGCGAATACAATAAAAATTGTAACACGCAACAAACTTGATTGAACGCAAAGTTGAAAAATGCGAACGAACACAACTTTTCTGACTGGTGAGAAATTTGGAGCAGTGTAGATTGATAGAAACTTGGACAAACAGATTTGCAGTATCCGCAAATAGGTGCAACGCTCATGCTTCGATTCGATTGATGCAAATCGGTGCAATACTCAAGCTAGGAACTCTAGAAGGCACATTCTTAAGAGAACTTTTTCTATGACTCGAAATAATCTTGTTTCTTCTTTATGCGCGTGGATACATTTTAATGACTAGTAATTGCTAATTTGTCACAAACTCACAATAGTCAAATTAAACTGAAAAATATACTTTTTAGGTTCTTTGTATTTTTTCTTCCATTTTTGTCCGAATCCAGTTATATAAAGTTAAGCTTTTGGTATCTACTAACAGAGAGCAGACGAACTTCTATTGATATCTTCTTGAAGGCTTCTGGATATCTAGATTGTGCGGTTAAACATGTTCTTCCGCAGCTACCTGCAGAACTCAGGTTTGTTTATTATCTAACCTATGCAATGAATTGATTCTCACATTTTTGTTTTGATGAATCAAAATAATCTTCTCCATTTCTTTGATGTGTATTAATCTGGTTTTGATTTTAGGAGAAACTTACCAGTTGACCTAGCAGAAGGCGTTCTCCGAGCACAATCTTTACAAGCATTAGGACAGGTATTGATATTTCTTATGCTCAATGTTTTCCATGGAGCTAACAAATTGTTGTCTCACACATCGAAAAACATTGAATATCGAAATTGCATTTTTGTCCGTCACAAAATTTATTAATTTTCTTAATGTTGTGTTCCGAGAGAGCTTATTTTTATCTAGGGAATTTGTTTCAAGTTATGTATTATATAATTCAAAAAAAAAAAAATAGTTTGTATGGTGAATCTTACACTAGGAGAAGGGAAATGTTCAATGTATAGATACTAGATATTGTTAATCTTGTTTACATCCATTTTTTATGTTTATTTAATTTGTTCCCTCAGGCTGTAGATATACAACTCGGTATGGCGATTGATAGTGCAAAAGCAACTCTTGCAGTGAAGCGTAGACTTGCATGCGAGATGTTGAAATGTTGGCAACAGGTATAGTAATCTGTTTCTTACGAGATCTTAACTGTTTTTAGGTTGTATCGTAAATTTCTTATATGACATGTAACTTGTTTCCCTTGGATCTGAATTGTATCATTGACATGTTTGCTTTTATTCTTTTTTTGACAATATGTTTGTTTGTTTTTATTCTATAAGCTCTTTTTATGTGTTTACCATGTGTACATACATTACTTACTTTGCCTTGATTATACTTTTTGTTTTACAGGCTCAAGATAACATTATGAACCTTCCGCTATCAAACGGTTGGGGCGAAAAACATCACCTTCTTGTGAAATGGAAATATGTTGAAGCTAAGGTATATGCTTTATTTTCCCCTCAGTTATTTTCATCTTGTATTAAGAGATTGATTTTTCTGGTTTATTAATTTCCTTGTGCAAATAAACTCAGATGAAAGTAAAAATTGGTTTAATAATCATTTTTCTAACGCTTGAGGTTATACAGTCAGACTCTTACCACTAAATAAACACCTCATGGACTACATCTGCGATTATATGAATGATGTGAAAATGTTTGTTAATGTAATGATTTATTACCAGGCTACAGCATATTATTATCATGGTTTGATTCTCGATGAGGGAAATACAGAGAAATCTCATGGAATGGCGGTAGCTGCTTTGCAAGCAGCCGATGAATATTTCAAAGAAAGTAAGAAGTTGTGTGACGCATTCAACACATCTCCTCCATTGTCAAGGTTATCTATTGTCTTACCTTTTATACATTGCTATGCTTGCTATTATCTGTCTTCAGAAAAGAAAAAATAGGTTTTTACTGTCCGCTAATTGCTCGAATTGCGTGAATGCTATTGTGATTGTGGTTGTGCTTGTGCATGTAAAACTACTATAATACCATTTTTTTCATTATATAATACTTTAGTTTACTATGAATCAAATTTCTAGTTATGAAAAGCTATTATTGGAAAAATTGGACTCTAGCTTAAACAATAGCTCAATTTGGATTAGTAGCACCAATTTTATGCCAATGTTGATCCTTATTGATTTAAAATCAATAATTGGAGTCCATAACTTCATAGGATAGAGAATACATATATTTGGCACTTGAAGTTCTTTTGCCTATAATAAATTAAGTGCATTCTACCATGATTCCCTAGATAATATTATTATTATTATTATTATTATTATTATTTTGCTAATCTCTCCGGTTTTTAGGGAAAAAGGGCTCTTAATAATCTAGAGCTCAGTGGGGGAGATAAGTAAACTCTAGCCAAAATTTGTTCCACGGATGGAACAATCTTTGGTTATACTTTGCTTAGGTATTCTTGCACTAGTGTAGAAAACACTTGTTAAGTTGGTTAAAATTGATTCTTAAGAAGATTCTTGATCCGACTTAACATTAGGCGACTTAGGAAGTTGAGTTGCTGTCAGATTTTGAATCGACTAAAGAAATATATGTTAGGTTTGTTTGATTTTGATCGAAGAAAAATATAATCACTATTTACTATTCTAGCCCGTTAATCTAGCAATTTTCACATCGGTATTCTGTTTGAACACAAACAAACTATAATTCAAGTGAAAATTGGTAATTATTGTAGAATCTGCAATTGAATTTTGAGGATAATAATGAGAATATATTGAGTAGATAACTATAGTTGCACTTGTAGGTGTATAAAGACACATATTTCACGAAGTTGTCACATAATTAAGCTTTTATATACCGTAAATCATAGTAATGCGGCTCTCAATTTCTTCTGAGACAGTACTCTTCTCTTCTGCAAGAGCTTTTAACATTTTTTAAAAGCATTTTTGAGTCACGATTCATTGCAACTTGTCGTGTCAATGATATGATATACTATCAATGTTGGTCATGTGCTGCATTATGGACCATCTAACTTGTAGTCATCATGCAGAAATCCACCACTTTGGGGGACCATGAAGTATCTCTCTGAAAAAATTCCGAAGGATACTTCAAGCAAAGTACGAATAAATCGCGATCTATACACTCACGAAAGGTAAATATTCCAAAGTTCATGAGTAACTTGTTTCTTAATAGCAATTGGACAATAGGGATTTAAGAATGTGTTTGTAAATTCGATTTATTCAGAGACTATAGTGGCAAAATTTCGTTCATTCAGTGATTAAAATGACTATTTACTCGGAAAAAAATGTTATAAATATAATTTTATTTTATTTCAGGATTATGGAGACAGCTCCAACATTGCCTGAATTTTCCTTAGCATTGAAACCAGATGAATATCAACTTCCATCAGTGGATTCTTCTTGGAGAACAGAAAACATTAAAGTGACACAAACTTCTACTAATCATCTCAATGGTGACAAATGATAAAATACTTAGAATTTGTAATATTTAAAGAAATATTGCCTTGTTTGAAGGTTTTTTTTTTTTTTTCATTCTAGCCAATAGAAAAAATAAATTAGTTTTATTTATTTATCTAGTTCCTTCTTTCTATTGTACTTTAATATATTGATTATTATTTATCTTCTCTTAATCACATAATTGAAACATACCTTGCAAATAGAGCTTCCAGTGACTTTGAATGAAAATTTGCCACTCAAGGAACACATTATATTCATGTTTTGATGGTTTAAGCAAGAGAGTAATAATATAACTTGGGATTTAAATTATAAAAGAGTAGGTGACATCATCATCACTATTCTTTTATATCATGTTGTGAGTAAAACTTTTATGATTTTTTTAACCACGAGAGTAAATCACTTATTTGGTCTCTAGAAGTGTAATTCATTGTTATTTTGGTCTCTGAAAATATCGAAATTGCAAACACATCCTTAATAAATTTTTTGTTAGTAAATTTTTGTACTAAAGTGAACAACAGACAACACATTTGGAGGACCAAAATGACTAATAACAAAGATATTAATGAATGCGTTGTCATTTGAATAAACTGAAAAACAAATGTGATAGCGAGCTATACCTTCGAAAATCAAAATGGTGGTTTATCCAATAACATAGTAATAGTAGGTGACATCATTACTAGGTATTCATTACATTTTTTTTTTGTTAACAATTCCAAGGTATGACCCTATAACTGGATTCAGTAAACAAGGCCATAGCCAGTTACATGAATTAGTAAATAACGTTTAAATCCTATAGCAGGAAATGATAAAATAAGAAGCTGGAATAGCTCAGTTGGTTAGAGCGTGTGGCTGTTAACCACAAGGTCGGAGGTTCAACCCCTCCTTCTAGCGTATTTTTTATGTTTTTCAGAACAATTTTTGTAACCAATTTTTTATAATGTCGGTAGAGTCTTAGCACCATCAAATAAGTATCTTTCATGTGAAGTTGTGGATTCTACTATTACTCCTTGTTCATTTCCAAGAGTGGAAGCATACTCGAGGTTCATAAAAGGTTAAAGTTTAAACACATGAAGAACCCACAAATACAATGTTTTTGCCTTGATCATATGGAAATAATTGTCTCTTAATTAATTCCTTCTTATAATTTCCATTGCTTGTATCTCATATATAATAGGATGGATTATAATTGGCCAAAAAACTATGTGTTTTCTTGGAACATCTTTATCAATAAGAACTAAATTTCCATTACTAATATTATGTTAAAGTTGACTATTTTGATTCATTTGACCGTTGATGTATTTAATCTATATTATGAGTCAGATACATCAACAGTAAATAAATCAAAAAAGTAAATTTTACTTATATTTGTGGCTAGAGAGAATATAAGCTTAAAAAAAAAGCAAAAATAAGTGTGACAGAAATAATTGATTTTGATAAAATAGATTTTAGTTAAAAATGAGTTAAAAATAAATTGATTTATATGTTTGAAAACATTAACTACAAGTAATTCATATCTATATATTTATGTTGTTTGGAATTGTTTTTTTGATGTATAATTACTAAAATAGATTTTAATGTATTTAAAAGTAGATATCATGCATTATTATTCAATTATTTGTAGATTAGTAGTCCGTCGGTGTGATCTGATTTGTTGAAAACAAAAACGCGTTAAAAACGTTAATAGTTTTTTTTGGTAAGGAAGTTAAAAAAAGAAAAAAGAAAAACTAAAAGATCAACTATTTACGAAGGAAGAAGGTTCCATTCTGTAATTCCTAAGAAGATCATGGAGGTCTTTTGGTGGAGAGATATGAGTCAAAAAGTCGGTATCTGAAGAAGCTCTAAGTTTTGCAAAGAAAAACGTTAATATTTTGATGAAAATAAAAATGTATAAAAATTATTAAGATAGAAGTTAAAAAGTTAGAAGTTAAGAATAGTGCTAAAAAAAAAAGAAGTAGTTCCTCTTATATCAATAAAAAAAAAACATAATTTTTTTTGAACAAGCCAAAATGAGATGATATATATACCAAAAGAAGGTCACCCCTAGCACAAGATGTGCTAGAAACAGGTCACCGAATGTACATCAGAGGTCCAAAACAAATAAAACCAATAAAGTCTATACAAGTCAAATACCCAAGCACAACAAAGGATTCACCCACCAACTATGCAAGTTAATCCCCAGCCCTGGATACTGAGTCCTCAACCACCAGAAGGAGTGTCGCTTGATCAAGTCCAACAAAAGAGAGGTTGATTGCGCCGAATTTTTGAACAGGCACTGATTGCGCTCTGTCCAAATAATCCAAACACAAACAAGCCAAATGAGCTGCATGAATGATCTCCGGTCCCGACCGCCACCTACTGCACAGGTAAACTGAGTAAAGTGGGCAGATGGAGTTGAGGGGTCCACCATCGAAAAACCAATCCAAGACCTAACCAGCGTCCACAAGGAACCAAAATGTCCACAAGTAAAGATAAGATGATGAGCTGTCTCGATGCCTCCACAACCAGAAGCACAAAGTAAATCCTCCTGTGTAAGAATGCTGCGTCTACCTAACTTGTTCTTCGTCGGTAGCCTGTCTCGCAAAAGTCGCCAAGCAAGAATAGACACCTTCAAAGGAACCTGCCGATGCCATATGAGCTCAGCTGCATCGTCTACGATAACTGCATCCTGAGTAGTCAACAACTGATAAGCAACACTGACGGTATACCCACACTCTGGATCAAAACGCCACCGCCATATATCCGCTACATGCTCCTGCATCTAAAAATCATGAAGTAAGGTCTGACACTCCCCCAACATCTCCTCCTCCCACACCCATAACTGCCTTCGCCACACCCATGCCTGCCCTCCTGCCTCCCACCCTAACCCAAACATCTCCGCCACCGTGTGCTGCTTGGTCCCTGCCAAATCAAACAAACGACCAAACCTCACCCTCAGCGGCACTCCCCCCAACCAAGGATCCGACCAGAAAAGAGTGTCCCTCCCATGCCCGACCCGCCGCTCCACACCCTCTGCAAACCATCCTCCCCCAAAACCAACATCTCCATCCCTAATCTTCACTATCTCATGCCACCATGCTGACCCCCTCCTCCCCCCCTCGCACAAATGACCTCCCTCCACACCATACCTAGCCGCCAACACCCTAAACCACAGACCCCCTCTGTCCACCAACATCCGCCAACACCACTTCCTAAGAAGAGCAGTGTTAAACTCCCGCATCCGCCTAACCCCCAAACCTCCATACTCCCTACGCATACAAATGGATTTCCAACTAACCCAAGAAACCTTCCTAGAATCCTCACCCCCACCCCAAAAAAAATTAAGAAAAATAGAGTCAAGGGAAGAAATGATACATGTGGGAGCTTTGAAGACGGAAAGAGCATAGACAGGAAGAGAGGACAGAACGGACCTGAGCAATACCAGTTGACCACCATAAGACAAAAAACGACTTTTCCAACCAGACAGTCTCTTTTTAACTCGCATCAGTACCAGATCCCAAAAACCCAATCGTTGCGGATCACCCCCGATAGAGAGACCGAGATAAATAAAAGGAATCTTACCCACTTTACATCTCAGAGCACTCGCAGCCTCGACTAACCAGTAATCAGGAATATTGACCACGATTAGCATACTTTTATGAAAATTCACCTTCAGCCCTGACATAGTCTCGAAAAGCATAAGGACAGCCCGCAACACTCGCACATTGGCCCAACTCTTGGCCCCTAAAAGAAGGGTATCATCAGCAAACTGAAGATGAGACACTGAGACATTACCATGCACACCCACCTTATAACCTGTAAACAACTGCTGGTCCGTTAACGACGTCATCAAAACATGCAACCCCTCCGCTGCCAATAAAAAGAGAAAAGGAGATAGAGGATCCCCTTGCCTTAATCCCCTCTCAAGCGGAAACTCCTCCGTTGGGCTACCATTAACCAACACAGACGCTGTGGCCGTACAAACACATTCCTTGATCCACTTCCGCCAGAGGGTCGGGAAAGCCATCTGCCGCATCACAGCATCTAAGTAACCCTAGTCCACATAATCGTAAGCTTTCTCAAAACCAGAGATATAGGTCGAAACTCATTGAGGCTCTGGGGGCTATCCACTTTAGGTATCAGAGCGATGAAGGTAGAATTCAGACCCTTAGTCAACCGCCGTGTCGATGAAACTCAGACACAAACCGCATGACATCCCCCTGAAGATCCTCCCATAAGTCCTTAATAAAACCAAAATTGACCCCATCAGGGCCTGGACTTTTATAACTATCACAGTCCTAGATCGCGGCTTTGACCTCCTCAATCGAAAAAGGCTTAGTCAAACTATTTCCCTCCATCCAGCCCAACCGCTTAAACTGAAGATTCTCTACCCCCGGCCTCACCACATTACCCGCTTTGAAGTGGGCTGAGAAATGATTTAACACCGCCTGTTTGATAGGCGCTACGGTGTCCAGCTGGACTCCATCCACTAAGATAGATTTAACCGCGTTTCCCCGACGGTGATTAGCCAACAGGGAGTGAAAATACTTAGAGTTTGCATCCCCTTCCTTGAGCCACAGAGCTCGAGACTGTTGCCAAGAAATACTAGCGTTCATACGAGATAAGGAATGCACATTAGAAGTAATACCATGAAGCTCCGCAATCTCAGAGGCAGTAAGCGTGGTCTCTTCCCCCTTACTCGGCAGATTTTGACTGTGAGTCAAGTGCCAATCTTTAAGAGCCAATTTGATGAGCTTACATTTTGTCTTAAGCACATAACCTCCCCAGCCTTCTAACTGTAACGCACCCCATTTGGCTCTCACAAACTCCCGATAACCGGGAATGTCAGCCCAACATTTTAACATTCGCACCGGCCGCGGCCCCCAGTCCTCCTCACCAATTGTCAAAATAATAGGACAATGGTCTGACAGACCTCTCAACTGCGCAGACTGCACACAATTAGGCCAGGTGAGACATCACTCCTCAGAGAGTAAAAATCTATCTAACCTACTCATAGACAACCCATCCCCTCTATACCAAGTAAACTTGCGACCACTCAAAGGGAAATCAACCAGAAAGTTATCCTCAATGAACGCGTTAAAAGAAACATGGTTCACAGAAGAAGAGCCTAGGCGCGACGACCTACGCTCAGCTAGGTGCCTAACAGCATTAAAGTCGCCGCGCACACACACAGAACTATCAGCAACCTGTCGCAGCCTATCGGTCATCGCCTCCCACAAAGCTTGCTTCGCCCCGATGTCACATGGAGCATAAACATTTGCCACTAAAAAGTCCACCCCCTCCCTCTTAAACCTACCCTGACACCATAATACATGTGGCTGACTCCCCGACGCCGTCATATCAACCTCATCTACATCCCAAATAATCAGTAAGCCCCTACCGACGGGGGAAAAGAAAAAGCATGTGGGGAAGAACCCCATAAACTAGCCACTAAAACTTCATCACAAACTTGTAGTTTAGTTTCCTGAAGGCAAAACATATAAGGTTTCTTCTCTCCGAGTAGTCTACGAACCTCCTTCCGTTTTTCCACCCCGCCCAACCCCCTTATATTCCAAGAAATGATCTTCATTGACCACCCGCTCTCACGTAACCATCTCCCTCACTCACCTGACTGACAACCTTAGTCTTACTACGTCCATTCCTGGACAGAACAGTAAACATGTTTCCACTAGTACCCTGAACATTAATCCCTAGAGCATGCCCGAACCCCACCATGTCCTTGTTAGCTGCCTGATTGTTCCCTTGCATCGTCACCCAGTTCTGCCAGTCATTATTGACCGCGTTTGACGATGATGCCTCGGCCGACGTGGCCAGTTGAGCAGCCACAATTCCATGAACCTCACTCTTTTGACCGCCCCGTTTACGATCGTGCTGCTGTAGCACACCTAACACCTCCCTACGATCCTGAATAGGCAATCGCGCAATTTTCTTAAGGCGCACACTAGGTTGGAGCTCTAAGGTATCTGGGCCCCCTGAGCGCTGTCCTAAAGCCTCATCCACCCCCCTGACAGAATGAACTAAGGGAGAATCAACCCCCACCTCATTATTATGATCGCGTATCCATTCAAAACTCCACGGGCCAGATAACATGGATCGCTCAGCAGAAGGCGGGCAGGACTTTGTTCGATGCCGGCTCGAGACCGCATCAAGTTGCTCCCTTCGCTCACCGTCCGTCTGAACACTCCTCTCCTTCACTATCTCTGGTACAACCGCCTTCTGGGTAGGCACAACTATCTCACAACCCGCTACCCCATTCTTATCCGGCCTCACTGAAGAAGACTCGGAAGCTGAATGGGCTTGCACATGAGTAGGTTCACACTGCCTACCCGGAAAGTCCTTCTGGCCTAAACCCTCCAACACCTTATCTACCACCTCAGTGTCAACATGATGCCCCTCCGCATTCCCAGGCGGAAAATCATCATCCGACGTAGAACCCTCAGAGTCACTATCCTCCCCGAGTAAACAAGCATCATCCCCCATAGCACAGCCCCACTCCTCAAAAATTTGGACCTTTACCACCTTGCCGTCTACTAACAGGCTCTCCGTCTTCTTCAGGATTTCCAACGTCGGTGTAGCGAGGAGGATTCTAGCATAATCCAGCCGATCCTTATCCAACGTGCTTGTATCGGTGCGGAGATACCTCCCACAGTCAAGGACGCATAGTTTGAAAAAATCTTCGCTCCACGCGTGTAGGGGTATTTCGTACAGCCTCACCCACGCCCCTCTCTGCACAGACACCGAGTCACTCTCCCATTTTCCCCAATGCGACAAGAAGAGGGCAAAGAAATCTTTTGCACCATTAAGAATCTCAAGCGCGTCAATTGATGACCAACTATGAATGAAGACGCGGTTCGCGCCCATGGGCGTCTGATGACACGAAATCATATCGAATTTTTAGCTTAGTTTATGTGAACTTTAGTTGCATTTTCATATGTTTTTATTTCATTTATGTCTTTTTATGTTGGTATTTGTTTTGTTTTCAGTTTTGTCAAATAAAATAGGTCGGAGAAGAGAATTGAGCAAAAAGGGCCAAAAACGCAGCAAAAAGGGGGGTGCAAAGCACAAATTCGCGCAGCCCACCAAAGGAGCCCAGCAAAAAGGGGCAAATGCCCCCAGAAGCTTGTGGCGGGCGCCACCAAGCCCAAAACCAGTGAAACTGATTCTTGCGCAACGTGGGGAGCAAGTATTCGTCTGATCCGTTTTGTCCTCCTAATCGTACGACAATTGGATAATCTGAAGGAAGCATAACTCTTCCTATATTTTTGGATCGTACGAGCAAAAATCTTCTATAAATAGAAGTCATAAACTCAGAAACTTCAACGCCTTATTTTCTTTACTTTTCAGTCAGTTTTAGTTTTTTTGTTACAGTAATTGTAACGGTATTTCCACATCGGGAATCCGTTTTCAGTTCTGTTTTCACTTTCCTGTCAAGAATTCTGTACCGATTATTTCAGTCAAGTTTATTCAGCATTTATTTCCAGGTTTTTTTATGTCTTTATTTAATTATTTATTTATGCTTTATTTAATTTATTGTTTTTATTTATTTATTTCTTTTACCATGTCTAGCCAAATTCCTAGATATCAGTATGTAATTTAATTCTCCGAAGGGGATTTAATGATGATGTAGCGCGCGAACATATTAAACTATTTTTCTGATTCGGGTTTCTAATTTTAAAACTCCTATGCTTTTGAACGAAAGTAAAATAAAGCAATTAAGGTTAAAATCAATAGAGCGAGAGTTTGAGGTTTTAACTAGATAGTAGGAATTTGAAATTAATCTTTGAACGAGCGAGAGCCACATTAGGATTAATTAAAACTAATTGATTTTCAAAATATACTTTCGAAGCTAAGGTGGTAGAAAAGTGACAGTAAAACTCATAGCTTAGAAAGTATGGTTTTTATCAACAAAACGAGAGTGTGAGGTTTAAACCTTTAAATTGAGAAAGTTCTTCTGAAAAATAAACCCTTTTTCGCGCGCTATTAATTTATTAAATTCCCGTTGGTTAATTAGTTACATACCGATATCCCGTTTTAATTAATTTAATTCTTCTTTTTTATTTCTTTTAAATTCTAAAACAATTCTAAACTAAACCCATTAGCCTTAGATTTACACCGTAACGATAGAAATACAGTACTCAACTATTGGTCCCTGTGGATTCGATATCTTTTAAAACTACACGACGAGACTGTGCACTTGCGGTCAAGATCAAATATTTTTATACACAAATTGTGGATCAGCGTCACAATCAGGTCCGCAAAACCCACGTCCCGAATGCGATTTTGAATCAGAGGAATCACTTCCCCATTGCTCACCGTGGCCACTACTCCCCTAGTTGCCCATTGGACCTCCTCCGCCTTAGTATTATATTTACGCATAAGAACCCCTTGGCCTGAGGCCTCATTGTTACCTCTAGACCCCTTCTCTCCTCTATTTCTCTCTAACTGAACCTCAACCTCCCCCACTCTCACAGACACACCAGGATCAACGTCAGTACCAATAGTGGTAGTCTTAGCTCCTGCCATTTTGGCGGCATTTAACCCATCAACACCTTTAGAAATCTCTATATTTTCCGCCTTATGTAACTTAACATCCTTAGGAGTATCGCGATTAAATCTAGCCAAACTAGCCCTAATGCGATAATGACCAAACCAAACGTCGTTCAAGGCCCTAGTTAAACTGTCTATGATTTTTACCTTAGAAAAATGGACAAAACCATAAGGTTGCCCATTCACATTCAAGTTTTTAGCGACATACACATCCTCCAATATGCCGCAAACTTCAAAACCTTTTCTCAAGTAAAAAATAGACAGTAATGGCGGAAAATTCGTAAAGTAAAAGGACACATACCTATTATCACCAACTCTCTCGTTCACACCCCCCATAGCTGGTTGCACCACCTCCTTAGTCAACTCCTTCCCCTTCCCCTTCCCATTATGTTGCAGCACCTTTTTTTCCTCCCTCCCCGCGCGCGCATACAGGTTCTGTTCACGTGCACTTCCTCTCCCGTCCCGCTGTTCACCTTGCCGCAAGTTATGTTCCATGTAGGCACGGTTGTTTCCAAACCGTCGCTGCTGCACATGTAGCTCTCCGTCACGGCATCGCACGGCAGAACGTGATCGCAAGTCCTGATCACCAGTTCTCCAAAGCTTGCGATCGTACTCCTCAACGTAACGCAGGTTTTCCATCTCACGTTCTGAACCAGACGAAAAGGAATCGTAATCGCGATGCTGATGTTTGCCAAACCGAGAAGCCAAAGCAGGATGATCGTGTAAGTTCTGGTGTTTGTGGTATTGCTCTTGCCGCTGCTCTCTATCTCCATGGCACAGCGCTTTCCGCCGTCGTCGGCTCACCACCGTCCATTCATTCCCGTTCCCCCCCATATATGGCACCCTGCCGGCATCCCAAACCCCCCCAAAGCCTCTCTCTCTCTCTACCTCTCTCTCTCATGACTAAAAAAAAAAAATTATTTTGAAATGTTCTCTTAATACATAATTTAGATTGAAATATAAACGGGACAAACTTATAATTTTTTTAACAAATAGTTGTTTATGAAATATTTAAACGTTGTTCAAGAACACGAGAAATAATTTTTGGTAGTAGTAATTATTATTATTATTATTATTATTAAAAAGTTGACTAAAATATTGTTACTATGCAAGAATAGATTCATGGGAAGATTTTTAATTTTATCATTATTAAATTTTTTAGTATAATCACGGAGAAATTTATTGTTGAAATTTTAAAAAAAATATTGATTAAAAAATTATTTAATGCAAAATTTGATTAAAATATCATTATATTAATTAAAATATTTTAACTATTATTAATTATTTATAAAAAAAATTAACTATAACTATCACGAGGAGTTGTGGGGAGGGGTGATTAGTGTGGTGTTGTGCTTTATGTTGTAATTGTTTGCTCTTATTTGTTTTTGGAGTTTGTTTTTTTGTAGATTCTTTTGGTTTTGGGTCTTTATTTCTCCTATACATTTTGTACGGAGATTGTCTTTCAATAAAATTTGCCATTTTAAAATAAAAAATACAATAACTATTATGAATAAAGACATCCAACACAACGAATCGCACGGAATAAATGTAAACGCAATATATTTATCATTTTCGTCTTTAAAATTAAAATTCTGTGTACAAGGACGAAAATGATAACTAAAAAGACCCAATGATGTTAGATTTATTGGGTTAGAATGTTAAATAACGTGGGTTTGGCCCAATCCTCTTCAATCATTTTCATTCTTCACTAGTCCTTCTTCTTTGTTATTCATTTCATCCGCCGTTCTTCATTTTTTTCTCCACCTTCATGGCTTCTTCATTCTGTAAATCAGCAGTTAGAGTAGCTTCCACTTCCTTCGCTAATCGTTCTAGAACATTCGCTCAGAAACAATCGATACCACTTCTGTTTTCTACACAAACTCCTCGTGTTTCAAGGTAGAAAATGCATTTTTTTCTTTTATCTTCAATTTTTGTAGTGTTATTAACGTGTTAATGTGTTTGTTTTGAAGGATTTTGTCCGTTGTTGGAAGCGTTGAATCTTTGATGCCTCTTCATAGTGCCATTGCTGATGCTAGACTCACTTCTAATATCGCATCTAATTCCACTTGCTGGAGTATGCTTTCTCAAGGTATTGTTTCTTTTTTGATTATCTTGATTGCTTTGTTAATTTTTCAATTATTCGCGTAATTATGATTATTAAGAATGTATATGTGTATATGATGAGGCTCATGTACTTGAATTAGATTATGTTTATACGTAATTTAAAGATAAGAAATTAAGAATTATTGATCCTGTGAGCTTAGCTCAGTTGGTAGGGACATTGCATGAATATGCAGACCGGAGATCGAACCCTAGGTTTTTAATTATAGGAAGGGTTCTTAGTCACTAACACTGGTCTGAACCAATTTGTCAATTCATCGTGATGTTAAGAGTGAAATTGTAGTCTAAAACCGCGTTTACCGAATTGTAAAAAGGAAGTGAATTGATTGACCTAATCGTTTGTTTAATCTATTGAAATCACCGATATTTACTTTTTTATTGTCTGTTATACCATCTTTGCCAAGAAAATCTTTCCTGCAATTACATCCTAAATATGATACAATTGTTTTGGCGAGATTGAAACAATCCCTGTGGATACGAATTTAATTATTACTTTACGATAATTTAGTTCACTTGCTAAAATATTCATCAAGTTTTTTAAGAAGGTGGAATTTTAGCTGCTAGGCTACCTAACCAAAAAAAAAGTAAGAATTATTGAAGTTGTTTATTTATATGAACTTGAAAACTCTTACTGGTGTATTGTTATTGATGCTTATAAGTTGGCTAAGCAATGTGTTTATGAACTTGGCTTGTGCACTTTATTATTTTGTGAATGATATAATAAGCTTTTTTAGATTAGAGATTAGATGCTTTGTCTTTGATTTGATGAAATAGGCATTAGACGAGTGTAAACTTCGTTGAATAGATCTGACGAGTTAAAGTATTGTGTGAACTTAATACATTGAGGTAAAATTTATAAAACTTTCCACAATTCTGTTCTTCTTCTTTGGCATTTTTGAGCATCCTTCATTACATTTTTTTATCCCTTTCCTTTAACTAAACTAAATAAAAGAAAATCTAATGGATTGTTGAAATCCATTATTTAGGTTAGTATTGATAATTTCTAGTTAGTCTTTCCTCCACAAAGTGTATTCCATCTAGTAATTAAGTTCTGGTCGGGGAACATTGGTTCATTGGCGTTCCTACAGCTGTGTTTGATACCATAAACTTCAGATTACCATATTTTTATGAAAATTAATATAATACTTATTACTCCCTCCGCCCCAAATCTTTTAGCTTTTTAGTTTTGTCTCAAAACAAAGAAACCAAGACACAATTAATAATGTTTTACCATTTGTACCCTTACAAAAAACATTCATTAAGTGATTTTTCTCTTTCTTAATAAAGTAAGGGTAATAATGATTTAACTTATCAATCTTTATTATTTCTTAATCCACGTGCATAACTCTAAAGGACCAAAGTTTTGGGACGGAGGGAGTATAATATAATTTGATTCTAGAAAATCACGGTTTGTGTTGATATGGTGTTTCAAAGTGTGTTTGTACAAATTGATTTCCAAAAGTGAAAAGTTGATATAAACTTATGTGAATTGCTATGTACCCAAAGTTAACTATATTGCCTCTATGAATCCCTCAATGGTATTGATACTTTGTTAAGAGAGATTTGGGAATTTAGACAAATCTTACAAGTTTATTTGGAGATTGTTTTGAGATTCCATGTTAGCAATCTAGTTGACAAATAATGTTAATTGTGTACTTAATGTTCCACATTAGCATTTCCATAATTCCATAACATTGCACTAAGGCCCAGCTTGATGAAAGAAGTATTCATCACACTTCAAGGACTAACTTGTATTAACATGCACTTTCAAATACCCAAGCTACACAAGTTGCCACTCAGAACAAAATTGTATTTCAACCTTAACTTCAAACATATATGGTGTAAAAACTAAAAATACTAAGGTACTTAATTCCTCAATTGTAGTAATATCGCTTTCAGGTGGGCAACTGATATGGTAATTAGTATTACCTTTTTCTTCTTTAAGCTCATCCTGATATCTTCTTTTACTTTGTTGTATAGGACTTGAAAAAACATTGTGACAGGCCTGCTGGATCCATTCAAGATGAATGAGAGGAATGAAAAAGAGAAAATGAAAAACTGTTTTTTTCTTGTTTGTCTCACTGTAGGATGGGAAAATAACTTCACAATTGAAATTTTGGTCACTGTATTGTGTGCCAACCGCAGACTTGTATTATTCAATTTCCTTATTTACTTGAAAATATGACCAGCGTGCTGATAATCACATTCGAATTTTCAGTCCTGAAGTCTGTCTGTTCCAACAAGTTAGTTCTATTGTTAGATAGATTAACTTAATCTTAAGTTCTTTGTTGGTGTTTATAATCAATGGAAATACTTGAGTTTTTATACATAATTCACCCAGATTTATTTCTTGCTGATTATAATCCATATTTTTCGTTGGTGTCCTAGACTTTGCAGTTCCTCGGTGACGAAGAGTAAAGAACTCAATGATTTCAATCCTTGTTGGGTTGTATTAGACTTAATGCTGGTTAACATCTTAATCTTGGCTTATTTCCCATATGGCTGTCACATAATCTGTGGATTCCCATCATCCAGTATCACAAACTCTATAAAAACTTGTTATTCATAGTAATGTAAACTTCCATCAATCTTCAGAAGATTGTGATATGAGGCAATGCATTATTCTCAAATTTGTCCAAAAGATTGTGATAAACTTCATTTGTCCAAAAGTTACTATGGTATTTATCAAGTTATTATATTCAAAATACAGTAGCTTTTCATTGCAATCCTCTCAAAAAAATAAAAGTTTTGCACTGCAATCATTTTACTAGAAGAAAATTCGTAAGGAATGAGACGCCAACAACGTAAAATAGTTTTACACTAATATTTTGTATTCTGTCAAATCATAAAATTTTGCAATTTATTACGAAGGCTATATAGACGAAACACAAGAATTAAACTCCTATCAAACAAATAAAAAAAGAGTGTTAACACATAATATAGATTTAATTGTATCACATGACAAAATGATGGTTTTTTTATAAAATGATTGTGTGCATTAAATTAACACTGCTCTAAAAAGTAAATCCGAATTATTCTTTTTTTTCTTCTTGTTCATTCACTAAAAAGGGTGATTTAGGATCAATTTTTATCGACTAATTTACTCCTCTTGAATGTTTTTTATTTAAATAAGTGATTTTCATATATTTTAAGGTTTCGTTTGACTTTTCTTTTATATGATTGTTTCATTTGGCGTTGTTTTACTCTTGTCTTAGTCTTAGTGTTAAGCTATTTATTTTGATTTTTCATCTTTATAGATGTTTGTTTTTATTTCCCGTCTTATGGTTTTTGTTTTTATTTTTATTTTTTGTCTTTGATACGGTGTTTATTTTGTTCAGTTTTACATATTTGTTTTGATTCAAATCTAGTGCAGATTCAATAACATCAGGGTTATTAATGTTATAGATCTGGAGACATGACTATTTTGGAATTTGAATTTTGTTATATCAATTGTAGACTTCGTCACATTTGTAGACACTGCCATTTTATGTTATGAGTTTGTTCGCAGATTATCTATTTTAGTTTCTAGCAAACGTAAACATATAATGATTTTTATTTTTGATTGATGTACTTTCCTAATTTGAATGAAAAAATATCGTTGCTTTTAGTAAAAAAAACAAATTGAATAATTTTCTAAAAAAAGATTTCTATGAAAATAAAAAATTTACCAAAAACATTTGCAGGAATAATATTCCCAAAAATGGTATTTCTAGAAAAGTTAATTCCAAAAAACATTGTACTTAATTTAGAGTTAAATAAGTTTTTAGTCTTTCAAAAAAAAACTTTTACACTTTTTGGTCTCAACTTTTTTTGCCAATGGATTAACAAGACTCATATTGGCATGGTTCAAATCGAAACGAATTGCTTAGAAGTAGTATAAGAACTTAATAGTAAAAGAAAAATTATACTAAGTTCGGTAGTATTATAGATGAATGTAAGATGTTATTAATTTTAAATCAGAACTGTAAGGTCAATTACGTCCGGAGACAAACAAATCGAGTGGCTCAAGAATTAATTGAAACAACTTTCTTTATTGCTAGTCCTCAAGTGTTTAATTATATTCTCTTGTATTAAACTTATTATAATGAATGTATAACATTTTTCACTCAAAAAGAAAAACTCACTCACAAAGATTTAGTTTTTTTTTTAAGAATTGGTGAATTAAATATGAATATTTTAAGTTTTTAGAGCTTAAAAATTCATAATTAATTCATTTTATATCAAACAAATATGAATTTTTGTGATAATTTTTTTTACGCATTGTCATAAATATTATTATAATATTATAAATATGACTCCAAAACTTCATTAAAAAATATGAAGAGTACACATGAAATTATTTAAAAATTGAAACCAAAACTCGCGACGGAAAAAAAATGTAAAGAAGAGTTTCAAGTACTAAAATTCAAAATTTTAAATATTAAAACCAAAAACTTAATTTTTTTGGTAATAGAACAAAAACTTATTTAACTCCTTAATTTTTTTTTGGTACATTGGAAATTTTAACTCCTTGATTTATTACAACTATGATTGTTTTTATATTTATAATTATCACATTGTTTTGTATGACTCAAAAGAGCCCCTTAACCAAGGGTCAATAGTTCGATCCTCACTTTGGGTTTGAAGCAATTTATTGGATTAGCTATCCCAACATTTGAAGTGTCTTCAGTCTAGAGAGGGGAATAGTCACATGCGTTCGGCAATGGATACCCTGGTCTTGACAAAAAAAAAGTATGATTTAGAAGAGCAAAAGTTGATGAACTTTTTAATTTCATTTGATCATAGAGAGGTGTTAATCTTTGCTGTGAATACTGGCAATTTTACACTTTTTTCTAATTTGATATTTCAACTACAGGAAAAAAGATTTTTTAATGCTAACTTCAAGGTAGATTGTGATCTTTAAGCTTCAATTGTTGAATATATGTTCGAACAAGATTGCATTATCAGATATGCAGCAAATGGCACATCTATGACAGTTTATTGTTGGTTGCTCCTAATGTTAAATGGCGTAATTTGATGTCTACGGAATGACTTTATGCTAACTGTTTTTGGTATTGCTTACCAGAAAATTTTGTTGCAGAAAGCTTGTAAATGTTTCTGTAATAGTATAATTTTAGAGATCTACGTTTTCTTAAAGACGACCCTCGTCTCTCAAGGTTGTTTTCTAATTTGGCGTCCTTAGGATAGAGTTTGTTCTTGTCTAACTAAACAAATATATAATGGCAAAACCACTAGTCAAGCAAAATCAACTCATTTCATTAACAATAAAAGATTTAATACAAGGAGGGATATGATCATAAAACACGCTACTAGACTAAAAAATGGCCGCCCTAGCTAAAGTGTGAGCCGCCATATTCACTTGTCGCCGGGCGAACTTAACCTCAAAGTTCGAAATACAATGGAGAATAGAACGAATAAATGATACAATGCTACTAAATTCTGATATGCCATTAGTAATCTATTTGAATGAATATAAGGCAACAAATCAAGCAAATTAATGAAAAAAAATTAGAAGTTCATCAAATGTTTCCGTTTTTTTAAATGTCAAAATGTCAAATACTATATATAAAGGCAAATCTATGGCAATATTATAAATGTAATTTGAAATTCAAAAAACGAAATTAATCAATCCAAACTTAATATAGCTATTTTAATATAGCAATTTAAATGTAATTTGAAATTCAAAAAACGAAATTAATTCATAAGCAATTTTAATATAATCAGTCCAAACTTACCAAAAATTTGATACTCTACCCAAAAAAAAAATTATATATATAATTAGTCTAATAAGGAAATAATTTATAATTGATCAATTATTTGATTTTGAAGTATAAATCATCATTTGTTTCTTTTCCGAGGGGCACCATGCATTATGTCAATGAAAAACACTATAAATAGAGGCAACTATATGCATTCACAAATCACAACCATTGCAATCCAAATTCTATTTTTTTTCATTTCATTTTTCTATTGGAATCTCTTTCATCTCTTTTATTTTTTTCATTATTTATTATTTTATTAATTTATTAATATTAGTATTGTTATTTGTTAAGTCTCAAGGATTTTGAAGTATTTATTTTGATTATAAGAGATTTAACAAAATACATTATTATTATTATTGAACAACCAATTTTTTTTTACTAATTCACTTATATATATATAAGATAATTACATATGCGGCGGTGGATTAATGTGTATATTTTGATTTTATTTCAGGTAAAGATTAGTGGCGCGGTGGATTTAAATTTCAAAGTTCATTGATTGAATTTAGAGAAAACAATATGAATGGATTTCAATATTTGAATTGAAGAATGAAAGTTATCAAAGAGAATTACATTGTGTTCTAAATTTTTCTTTCATGATAGTAATAGAAGTTTTAATTATACCCTAATAGAAGGAAACGGTGTAACATTTTTCATTATTAAAGCAAATTATGTTAATTGACCAAAGACTATTTTTTTGACCAAAGACTATTGTTGCATCCAAATTCGGTATAATGATTGTAACAAATTTTTTAAGCTTTATTTTATATATAATAGTGTTGGCACTTAACAAGTATTTTCTATGAATTTCAATCTGATAGATAGTGATAAAAGAATATTGTGTTGAGCATCATTATATAGGCAGTGTGAAATTGTAGTTTGTTATGATTTGGATTTCTTTTTTGCTTTCATTGTTACTATTTTTTTAGAATTAAATTTGTTTTCAATTCCAGTTTTAGCATGAAAAATATTAAGAGTTTTTTTTTTGAACAATTTACTAAGAGTTTTATATATATAATAAATCAAAAAATTTAGCTTCAAATTTTTATCAACTTAAACTCTAAATTATATAATGTTTATATGGTACTGTCATAAAAATACTTTTAGTTAGATAAAAAAAAAACTCAAACCCAGTTTTTATTTATTTATTTATTTGGTAGAATAATTTATTACTTATATGGGTATAATTGATTTGAAAAATTGTATGTCAAAAACTTTAAGGAAAATGCTATATTTTGCTAGGAATAGCATTACTTTATTATTAATTATTACTACTAATCTCTATCATAATAAAAATCTTTCTACTCTTCTCCTAAAAAACCTAGCACCGAATCACCACCAATGAGACAAAATCAAATAAATGATGTAACGCTGCAAAGGATATATACATCGTGTCTTTCACAATATTATCTCACCAGAAAATTTTCTTTATTCACTATCTCAACAAGAACGGCAATGAAATAATAAAATAATTGGTGCACCCCTTAATATTACACAAGTTTTACCTTTAATTTAATAATATAGGATTTGTTTTTTGAAAATAAAAATTGTCCGGAAGGAATATTACATGGAGGGTGGTAAGGTAGACAAGAAATTGAATTTTTTATTTTTTTGGTTATACAAGAAATTGAATTTAGTTATGGGGGATTGGTGTTTTCAATATATAAATTTATATGAGAATGCTTATTATTTTATTTTTTGTTTCATCATGTGTTTTCATTATTTTTTGTATGTGCTTTTCTATTTTTATTCCCTATAAATTTTTTTTGTTTTAAATAAGTTCCTGCAAAGTTCAATTCTTTTTCACATTGGTCCCTGCCGTTAACTTCCGTTTCAAAAAAACTTAATGTGAAAATGGGTTGACAAATGACACGAATGAAGTGGACTTTGAACATCAACGAAGGACCAAATTATACCAAAAAAAGTTGCTAAATGAGAGACCAAATCCAAAAAACTAATGATCAGTAAAATTTAAGTGTTCATAATAAATCCTAAAATCCCAAATTCAAGTATTCATTTTTTCACATTCCACTCTAAAATCCCTAAATTCCCAATTGAAATCTTCATGGGAATAAGCAACGAAAATCAATATTAAACACATGTCAGATTCAATACAATATTTATTAGACAAGAAGAAAGAATATGTAACATTTGAATTTAAGATTTTAGGACTTACGAACACTTGAATTTTATGGAAGAAAGATTATTAGGTTTTAGGATTTATGAACACTTGATTTTGGTTGTTTATTTCCATGAACACTTCAATTTGAGAATTTAGAGATTTTAAAGTTGAAAGTAAGAAGATGAATACTTAAATTTGGGATTTTAAGGATTATGAACACTTGAATCTTACGAATTATTGGTTTTTTTTGGATCTGGTCTCTCATTTATCAACTTTTTTTGGATATGATTTGGTCTCTCATTAATGTCACATTCCACATGGGGGGATGGGTAGCTTAACTGGTTAAGCTGACCAGTTGAGCTAAGGGTTAAGGAGCTGGTGGAGGTCCAGAATTTGAATTCTGGCAAAGGAGAAAAAAATTGACAATATACTAACAATACACTAACAACTAACATTTGTCTATAAAAAAAAATGTCACAATCCACATATCCATGTCATTTGTCAAACCGTTTGCCACATCAACTTTTTTGAAACAGAAGTTAATGGCAGGGAGCCGAGGGACCAATGTGAAAAAGAATTGAACTTTGCAGGGACTTATCCAAAACAAAAAAAAAACTTACAGGAACTAAAAATAGAAAAGTGCAAACTTATAGGGATCAATTAATTATTTGAACTTTTAAAAATTAGTATATTTTTGTTGAGAAAAACTAACATTAGCTTTTAAGACACATGCGAAGGAGCCCATCCTAAAATATATATATCATTAGAGTACATATGTTAACATGACAGTCTTTTATTATTACTTTTATAATCGCATTTTTTCCCGTGCATCGCACGGGCTCACACACTAGTTGTTAGCAAAACTAGACTCTAAACATAAAACATGATAAAAATACTAAAATTGCAGGAAAAGTCACAAATTGCCTTAGCAGAGAGTGATTAAAAAGTGCACTAAAATGCACTCATCATGGGTGCATATATCTTTCCGATGTACAATAAAATAACACATGTGATTATTAGTCGCAAACAATAATAAAAGGACAGCTCGCAATTATTTCTATTGAAAGATTATTGATTACATGTTAAGATCTGTTATTGAAATAGACTTAAATATGCAAAATGTCAGTTTGTGGTCACTTGAGTTTTGCTCTCTGCACTTCAAAAAACTTTTAAATTGACCCTATAGTAATTATAGGACCAAATTAGCATGTTAAGAAATTATAAGTTAAAAAACATTATCCTTACATCAAAACAATGATAATATTTCCCACTAAACAACTACAGCTTACATGGATTGATCAACACCATTAGGTTCTGTCAGGGATTTAATTCAACATCTCTCTACCATTAATCTATGATATACTGTCCCTAATATCTACCCTCCTCACCAGAACTTATGTGAGTCTTCTAATCTCTACACATGTTCATTTTCCTTTTCAATAAAAATTGTTAGGGTTAAGGACTAATTAAGGCACAAGATCGAAACATACAAGTACCAATTAATTCCCTAATAGACCATTTTCTAGGCATATAAAGTGTGCATAAATAGACCATTTTCTAGGCAGTGAAAACAACAATAGCAAAACTCATGTTGCAGTTAATTGCTACACTGTTTCTCACCCCAACTGCGAGCAACTTACTTCGACTTTTCCATAAGTTCATAGGCCAACCCATTTCTTAGCATCTCTCTCGCAACACATACATTACTGAGGTATGCCCTTGTAGTATCAGCTCGGCTTACCTGACAATTAAACATTAAACAATTTGATAGAAGAAACATTGTGTCATAAAAATAATTAAAAAAAAGCATTGTGTACAATTTAGTCACAATAAAAGAGTTATCAACTTTCATGTCAAAGCTTTACCATCCAAAGTAAGCTACGACATAAACACACACACACACAACATATAGATTTAGTTTAGTCCCTGTTTGGATAAACAGCTCAATTAAATGCTTATAGTATAAGCACTAATCATATAAGTGCTTATTTATAAGCAATTTCTATAACAAAGGATAATAATAAATTCAAAAAAATTCTATATACAATATACATACTATGTTGTTTTCATAATCTATTCTAGAGATCTTATACAAATAAGCTGAAAACAGCTCATGGACAAGCCATAAAAAGTTTCCATAAGCTCTACTAAATATCTCACAAGTGTTTAAGTCAGTAGATTAAATCTAATAAGTGAATCCAAAGAAACTCTAAAATCTAGAATATGTGAAAATACCATTGGCTTCATCCCTACAATTGCATCAGAAAGAATCAAGCACTGATTAGGATCAAGAGAGCCAACTACAATCCGGTCTTCTCCATTGGCAGAAAACTATAAAAGTTTAACTAAAACACAATTAAGTTTGTTAAGAAACAATAAACCAAAGACCAATAAATAAACCTTACATGAAGAACATAAATCATCATAGAGGTCGGATATATGAGACAAAGGAAGGGTAGCAAGCATTAATGCAAGAACACCATAACCTCGAGAAAATATAAGCTATAAACTCAAATGATACTAGCATCTCAAAAAACACTATAACCTCGTGGAAAAACGCTATAACTTATAAGCCAATGAGATAAAACCGTTACCAAACAGTTTTATTTTGAAAAATGTTATAGTCACACTCTCTATCACACTCTACTAACACACTGCTCAACCTATAAATTCAATACAAATCAGACTATAAGTAGAGTACACACTAACGCCTTTTTTGTAACAGCCCGGGCCCCACTCTTTTATAGTCGATAACCCGATTTTACCTCACGATCTTCTCTATTCTCCTCTCTATAGACTAACTGACATCCACCTTGTCTCAATCAATATTAAAATGAAATTTTCATCATAAAATGAATTGAGATATTTGCTATTGTTGAAGATATTGGCTAGAGGTGTGGTGGAGTAATACCTTTAGTACAAACTCTACCCAACACTCCTAGACAA
Organism: Trifolium dubium; assembly: GCA_951804385.1. Classification (NCBI taxonomy): domain Eukaryota; kingdom Viridiplantae; phylum Streptophyta; class Magnoliopsida; order Fabales; family Fabaceae; genus Trifolium; species Trifolium dubium. The sequence goes on from OX638074.1 coordinate 5,781,389, forward strand.
GAATAATTATAACATTCTACCAATTTCCCTCAAGTTGATGCTCACCACAAATCTATCAACTTGTGAATGATAAACACACTTAACAGACGAAACACCAATAACAAATGCCATTTTTTTTCCCATTAGATGAAGCAACTACATATACAAAATGTTCATACAATATTGAAACATACATAAAAAATGATAATGAATAAATAGAAAAATATCTTACCTAGTTAGTTGTGGTATCAAAGTAGACCTCTCGTAATCATTTCACGAAGAAGTTTCTCTGCTTTATAATTTTCATCTTTTTCAAAGAGAGAAAGAATAAGTATTTCATAAGTCATAGCATTTGGAATACAACCATTGTCTTCCATTTTTGACAGCATGGCCAATGCTTCATCAAACAAACTCTCGTTACAAAACCCCTTGATCATAACATTATATGTATAGACATTTAGATTGTAGCCTTTGACCAAAAGATCTTCAAAAACCTTTCTTGCATCCTTCAGTCTTCCACCTTTACACAATCCATTGATAAGAATATTGTACGTGCACATATTTGGCTGAATATCATTCTCTTTAATTTTGGTTAATAATGAAATTGCCTTGTCGACATGATGGTTTTTGCATAACACATCCAATATAGAATTGTAAGTAATTATATTAGGTGGTTGACCTCTATCTTGCATCTCATCAACAAGCTCTAAAGCATATGACATCCTTCCCGATTTACACAAACCATCAATAATGGAATTGTAAGTTACGTTATTAGGAACAATTTTTCTGCAATGCATTTCTTCGAAGAGATGCATGGCTTCATCTACCCTTTTAATCTTACAAAACCCATTAATCATGATATTGTAGGTCCAAACATTAGCAGTCACTCTCGTTTGGGACATGGTGTTCAATATGTCCTTGGCTTTGTTCACTTCATATACCATACAATATCCATCCATTAAAGAGCTATAAGTAACAACATCAGGCTTAACACCCTTTCTCATCATCATAGCAAACACAGTTTTAGCTTCTTTCAATTTTCCTTCCTTACAAAATGCATCAACCAATATATTAAAGGTATACACATCTGGTTTGATGTTTTCCGATATCATTTTATTAAATAATTGAATTGCTTCTTTCAATCTACCCACGATGCAAATGCCACTAATCAAAGCAGTATAAGTGACAACATTAGGAGAAATTCTCTTAGCAACCATTTCAGAATATAAATCAAAAGCATCATTGACATATTTATCCTTGCACATACTATCAATAATTGTGTTATACATTACCACATCAGGCTGAACCAATTTCCCATCAATTCGTCTCAGCAACGTCAAGGCCGCTTTAGTTTGTCCGACTTTACATAACCCATTGATCAATGTGCCATAACTAACTAGGTTCAACTGAAATCCTTGCGCAACCACCTTGTCATGAAATTGCAATGCTTCATGAATCTCACCTTTGAGACAAAGACCCTTGATGAGTGTAGTCAATGTTATGGCATCAGGCTGAAAACCCTTCTTAAGAATGTTGGCAAATACAGAAAAGGAAAGAGAATTTAGACCCAATTGAGAAAAACAATTGATCAAAATGCTCAAAGTGACCAAGTTTGACGCAATTCCGTGAAACTCCAATCGTCCATGAAGTGAAAAAGCAGTGGAGTAATGTTTGGCTTTGACAAGGGAACCTAAAATTTGGTTAAATTGAATAATGGGTGGTGTTGGATTGTGATGGAGCAATTGATTGAATGAGGAAACAAGATTGTGTTCATCTTGGTCTTCATGATGATGGAATTGAGAGTATAGCCTCCTCGTTGAGTTTGTTAAAATGGGGAAGAATCGATTGAAGAATAAATTAGGGTTTAAAAAATTGGGAATGAAAGCAGAGAAAGAAAGAGAGCTCATATTTGAAGTGAAACTGCTCCTGTTTGGTTTCAGTGTTTAGATAGTTGAAACTTGAAACGTGATTCTAATGCATGCCGAGACAAGTGCTTTGGCTCTAAATCAATTCAATTCTAGGTTCTGCGCAGTGGCAGTGGCGGTGAGATGGGTTTTTATGGATTACAATGTACCTTCGTACTAAATATAAATATACGTCGTTTTAATCATATCACATAAATTAACAAATACTATCTTTGTTCCTTTTTACTTGTCGTTTTAGAAAAAAATATTTGTTCCTTTTTACTTGTCGTTTTAGCAATTTAAGTTATATTTTGTCTAATATATCCTCCTTCTTATTTTATTTTATTGACCAAATTTTGTATAATTGTTTTTGTTAAAATAATAAAATCTTTTTTATTGTATACAAATTTTGTTTGTTTTTAAATAAAGTTTGTTACAATTTTTTTTGAAAATAGATAATGTTTGTGAAAAAGAAGGAATTTATTGGTGGATTAAAAATATGATATATTTAAAAAAAGCATACTAGGAAAGTAAAGTGCAAAAATATACCCCTCCTATTTTGGTCTTTTTTTCTAAAACGACAAGTAAAAAGGAACAGATGTAGTATAATTATTAACTTAACTGACATAAAATGCCGAAATTGTTAGGCTGAACATCCATGACCGAAGTTCGAACCCTAGTCACCCCACTTGTGTGTGTGAGTTTATTGGTAGCTTTGTCATCTCCTCTATATGTACCCAAAAAAAAAGAAATATAATTATTGTTGTATAGAAAAGATAAATTATAGATTAGTTTACAATATTATTCTTCATTAATGACATGTAAAAGATAAATTATAGAATTGAAAGAAGAAAAAGAAGTAATTAGTTAAGGGTATAAGAGGAAAAAAAATATATTAAATGTTTAATTAGTAACGTAAAACGACATATATTATAGTACAATTTTTTTTTCAAACGACATATATGTTAGTATTGAACAGAGAAAGTACTATTTACCGATCTAGGTCGGTTTGGCAAACACATGTCTTGAGTTTTTATTGCTTATCTACCATAAAAATATCTATTTGATAAGATTATTTTAACATTAATTCATAGTTTATTTTATTGACTTTTAACTTATTTTTCATACACTATTTTATATAACATTTTAGTTTATAATTTAAAACTTATCATATTTTTTTTCTAATTTTACCTTTATTATTTTAATTAAAATCCACTGTAACCCTTAATACTTTAAATGCAAAAAATGTCAAAGATCATCTTTTATCTCTCTTTTTTTTTGTACGATTTTTTAAATGTTTATTTTTGTATGCTTTTCTAAATATTTCTCTAAAATGTCGTATCTATCCATTATCAACTTTCTTTTGCTGTGTTGTAACTTGTATGCATCTTTCTTTTACTGTGTTGTAACCTAATGGGAACCTTCTTTTCTCCTAGTGATTAGTTTTTTTTTTCTTTCCTTTTTAGCTTTTTTACAAAAAAAATTCCAATCCTTCCTTTTTTTTTTTTTGGTACATTGAAAAAACTCACTCCTCAAAAAAAATTATTTTGAATGAAACACCTTACGAACGAGTGGTTAAAAAATAAAAAAAGAGTATACCACAAAAAAAAATGAAAAAATAACTTCTTTTTTTTCGAAGCAAGGAAATCATTTATGGTCCGTTTGGATTGACGGTATAGAATGGAGCGGAGCGGAATGGAATAGAACGTAATGAAATACATATTTCATTCCATTGTTTGGATAGTGAACGGAATGGAATGTGCTATAACTTTTTTTATTCCAATTATACCCTTTATTTTATAGATAGGAATGTTTATCCAAAAAAAAATAGATAAGAATGAGAAATTTTTTATAAAATATAAAATTGAGGGTAAAATTGTAAAACTATAATTATTGTATATCATTTCATCTTTATCACCCCATATACCACTCTATTCCATTCCGTTCATATTTTATAAAACCAAACAACGAAATAAAGCTTCATCCCACCTCATTCTATCCCATTTCATCTCATTCCATCAATCTAAACGGACCCTTAATATTTTCAAATGGCCAAGGAAAAAAGAACACTATATTACTACTGTGCACACCATGGTTTGCAGATTAATAATTATCAAATGGCCTCTAATATAATTAAGAGGATGTGGTTTCGGGACTCATCTTCTCATAACTAATAGTCGTGAGTTCGATTCTCGCTTTAGATACAGAGCAAAATTAAATCTTTGGACTAACTATTACCATGGTTTGGTAGATACTCTAATCTCGACAATAAAAACCTCTAATATAAGTTCATAAATGATGTTAATTTACCATTTTCAACAGTGTGGAGAAACGTGTCCTAGATGAATTTGATCGCTTCATGACAGACCCTATTTTTCATTTATGTCAAAATATACAAATGATTGGTCTCATCCTAGCCACATTTGTTTTGTTTAGAAGAGCAAAAGTTGATGAGCTTTATTGTTACCAATTTATAATTGACATATTGTCTATGTCTAATGACATGTCTTTTTTCTCTTGTTGATCCATTGTATCACAAAGAGCTAATCCTCTTGTCTCTGGCAAACAAAGCAGCATAAAAGACGACAACAAGATAACTATTAGAAAGGGGGTGAAAACATTGCCAAAAATAGTAGCTTGGCCCACCAATGATGTTGAAGTGTTCCGCACGTGTTGGAAATAGCTCTAAAATGTACTCTCTCCGTCTTAAATTGGAAGAGAAAAAATAAAAATTATGTTTATTAAGAAATGATTTTGGTAGGACATTGCATTTTATATGCAGGGGACTGGGGTTCGAACCCTGGTCATCCCATTTATCCACATTATTGGTGGATTTTCTAGCCGCTAGGCTACTTGACCAAAAAAAAAAAAAAAAAGAAATAATAAAATATAATGATTGGATGTAAGTTTTTTAGTAAAAAGGTTGTATGAAAAGATGTATAAACAATTTTGATTGGTTATTGATTATGGAAAAGGTAAGAAAGAGAGTGAACTTTTCTTGGAAATGTAAAAATTTGTGTTTTTTCTCTTATATCTTGGGACAAAAAAAATTGATTATTTTCTTATATTTCGGGACGGAGGAAGTAAACCAGAAACACATTGAAAGTTGTGCAAACACTGAAAAATGATGTCATCGCTAATACAACTTGAATTTCTTGTAAATCTGATCCAACAACAACACATTATACAACATACACCACTAGCTATTGAGAATACAAGAATTGAAGGTTTTCTTCGGCAATTCTCCAAGAAATAGGTAGTCACATAAGCCGGTATTTCCGTCAAGGCATTGAATACAACAGCCAAGTAAATATTGAATCCTAAGTTCCCAACTGCTAATGGCATACCAAAATACACCATTCCAATTCCCACACCGAGCACCATTGTCGCAACCATTCTCTTTAAAGCCCAACGTCTCTCAAATAATTCGGCCATTGATGAGAAGAATTGGAAAACTGAAGCCTTTTGATTATTCATCGGAGCTTCTATTACTGTCAAATTATTATCATTCTCTAATGAAGAAACTTTTGTGAGCATTGCCATAGCTTCTTGATGCCACCTTGAAGACTCGGTAAGAAATATATAAGCGAGAACTGAGTAGCAAATGGCAGGAACTGACGTGTAGACGTAAATCAATCTCCACGAATTAAACCTATTGAAATAAGCTATACCAGGCAGTGACATATACTCTAATGTGAAGCAGAAATATTCGAAAATACCAACAGTGAACCTCCAATAAGTACTAACTTTCTCCGCAAGCAAAACCAAAACACGAGTTCCTATTGACGAACTCAAAAAGCCAATCACGAATTTAAAAGCATAATAATCCAAATATTGGTGGAGAAAACTATGAGAATTGAAACTATAGACATTGAAAAACAGGACATGACAATCGTGTTCTTTCTTCCAAGTGAAGTATCGGCTATAGTTGAGAGAAGAAAAGAACCCAAAAGACAATTGAAAAACAGGACATCACGAGTCTTTATTCTCAAAGTAACTCTTTCTTGACAGAGATTGCATCGTTAATGATCCTCTAGAGAAGAACTAGATGCCTAGAAAATAGGAATAGTATTTAGAGACCAAAGCTTTTTCCAAAGGGAGTTGGATGAATGCTGGTTGGAAGTCCCTTTGATCAGAATTCTGTTTCCACCAACTTATTGTGTTATAGCAAGATTTAACATCATAATTCCCTTTGATCATAATTCCCCCGTGCTTATTTTAAGAGTGGTCGGAGAATCCGGGGGATTGCATTATGCGCTAGTTTTGGGTCTGTTTTGCTCTGGTCTGTGGTTTCGGAGCGCACAGGGAGCAGTGGTTCTGGTAGTTTTGTTCTAGTTGCTGGTTTTGTACATTGTTGTGCTGTGTTGGTTCGGTTGGCTAGCCTTTACCATTTGTATTGTTATTATAAGTTCTATTAGCTACTCCCTTTACTACTTGTAATGGAGTATGCTTCAATAATATTTGTCTTATTCAAAAAAAAAAGTTCCCATTCGAAGAGTACATCCACACAAGAGTGTCATCACCTGATTCTTGTGATGCTTGTCATCTCCCCCCACCAAAATATGCATATTGAGCTTTCAATTTTGTCGTTAATGTTGTGGTAGGAGGAAACAACTCATAGTACAGGTGAGAATAGCTTGAGCAACTGCTCTAATGAGAACACCTCCACCAATAAAGGATAGTCTTTTTTCCTTCAAACCTTTGAGCTTCCTTCTGATTTTATCCATGATACTATTGAAACTTTGGGTCTTTGATTGGCCTATGACAGTAGGCATGCCCAAATACTTAGTAATTTTGTCGGTGATAGGAAGAGGAAGATGATTATATATGGAACTCATCCTTGATGTGTTGAGGAATTTTAGAGCCGAAAATCATCTTAGATTTGTTCAAATTGATATTTTGCCTTGAGATCCTTTGGTACTCCATAAAAACCTGGTTACTAGCCTCCCTTCACTTGCATTGGCCTTACAAAAAATGTTACTATCATCAGTAAATGGTTGCTATGGAGATGCCATGTATACTTCCTTCTTGTTGTCTTTGGTAAAGAAGGCAAGAGAGGACTTCTGCATAGAGAATGAAAAGGTAAGGGGATAAAGGATCTCATTGCCTTATGCCTCTAATTAACTTGGATTTTGTGAGTTTGTTTGCATTTTCAATTTTACGTTGTTAGTAATGTTGAATATGTGGGAATTGTTGTACTCTCTCCGTTCTATATTATAAGAGAAAAAATCTGAACTTTTAAAAAATCTGAACTTTTAATCCCCTTCTTTAAAAACCAACTTTTTAGTCCCCCTTCTTTATATTTTTAGGAATTATAGTCCCCCGCCTCATTTTAGTAAGTTTTTTACTTAAATGTCATACTAATTAATGACGTGGCATTTAAGCCAAAAGTGTATATTAAAATAAGGGGATCAAAATAGAGAATCACACTTATTATGTTATTTTGTATTTTCTTTTAGAATAGTTGTTTTTATGTAAAAATAATTTTTATTGGTTGTAGAAAAGATAAAAGAGAGTAAAAAATTTTTGAAAAAAACATATTTATATCATTTTTCTTATATTTTGAGACAAAAAATATTGACTTTTTTCCTTTATATTTTAGAATTGAGGGAATAGTTGATATATTCTCTCAATGTGAATAAATAAATGTCATTTTTTTTTTTTTAAAGTATTCAATTCTGACTTCTTTTTTTTGATGCGGTTATTCAATTTGACTTATTAGTTATTAAACATATTTAATTTTATGTTTTAATTTTTCATTTTCTTTGTTTACGATCATGTTAGTACAAAATTTTCACCGCCGTAAAGGATAACTAAGTTTCGTTGGAAAATCTGAGACAAACATAGTTGGTTCTCCTCTCTCAATCAAATTTTTTATATACACATGAGTCAGGAATCGAACCACAACCTACATGTTTAAGCGGATTGGACCGTTTCATTAATATCATAAAAACATTGTTGTTCAAAAATATCATAAAAACATTAATATTAAAAATATTACTTTTTATTATAGTCGTATTTTTATCCGTACATGGGTTTGGATGCTAGTAAAATGGAATTGAAGAACCATTTTTCTTCTTTAAGATGATGATGACTAAAACACCACCCCTCTCCACGTTTACCCTGCATGTCACACTTGTCCCTTAAAATATGATTCTCCTATACATTCAGCTATGTTCTGTTCCTATCTTCACTTCAACTTCAATAATATTAATTTTTCTCTCTAATTTTCATCAATCAAAAACCATGTCTAACCACCACCACCACCACTCAATCCAACCACAAACACTTAAACCACCAAAACCAACCACCATCACAATCATCACGTCAACATCTCCATTTCTTCATAAACATGTTTCAAACTCAACTCAGCTTTTTGGCCTCTTGACACTTCTAATAATTACCACCATTTCTCTCCTCCTCGTAGGCTTAACATTCGTGATAACAATCATGGGCCTTATCCTCTTTGGCCCTTTGATTTTCTTGTTAAGCCCAATATGGGTTCCGATTTTCGCAATTCTCTTCGTGTTTACGGTGGTGTTTTTGTCCACCTTTGGGTTTGTTATTGTTGGTGTAGCTATGTTGTCTTTGATGTTTGGTTACTTCAGGAGATTACACCGGCGTTATGGCTTGGAGAGTAAGTAAGTTCATTGATGGTGTGAGGAGTGCTAGCAACTTTTTTTTGAACATTTTCGAATACTTTCATTTTAAATGGTTGAAATTTACGTGAATTTTAATCAATTAAAATGAATGTATTAGAAAGTCTTCAAAAAAGAATGTTGTACATTATTGAGTATGATTAAGGAAGAAAAGTTCAGTTCTTTTTTCTTTTTCAAAACGCCAAGCAACGTAATTCAAACATATAATTGTAGTATTATTGTAACTATGATTATGATTGAAATATGATTCAAAAGAAAAAATCATGATTGAAATAAGTGTAAAGTGGCCATAATATTCTCTTCTTTTTTGCAATGTAGTTATTTTCAATTTAATAATTTAGTATCATGTGGAAATTTGTTGCATAATAGCTTAACTAATAGTATTAGTTAGTTTTTATTTTTGAAAGGCAAAAAAAAAATATTACTTCCGTTTCTTTTTACTTGTCATTTTAGGCAAAAAATATTTGTTCCTTTTTATTTGTCGTTTGGCAATTCCTATTTATTTTATTGACTAAATTTTGTATAATTTTTTTGTTGAAACAATATAATTTTTTTATTGTATACAAATTTTGTTTCTTTTTAAATAAAATTTGTTACAATTTTTTAAGAATAAATAATGTTTGTGAAAAAGTATGAAATTATTAGTGAATTAAAAATCTGATATATATTCAAAAAAGGGCATAATAGAAAAATAAGGTGCAAAAATAAAGATATTAGAATGCATTAAAATCTCTCTTATTTTGATCTTTTTCTTTCTAGAACGAAAAATGAAAGGAACGAAGGTAGTATTAGCTAATTTATCTAGAGTTAGTTTGTAGCCTTTTTATTGAATGCAGTTCATTTTAGATTTAGATTACAAGTAAATTAAACAAGAGATAATTAACAATGATATAAAGGCATTAGAAGCAATAATAGAGTTTAGGCATTAGAAGCAATAACAGAGGTAGTACTAAAAATCTAAAAATTGGTGTACATTCATTTCAAATTCAAAATTAGGATTTAGGAGCAATAATAGAGTTTAGGTATTAGCTAATAATATAAAAAAATAAATAGGTATTAGCTATTGTTATTAATTCTTTTGTCTATTTTCAATACTAATGCAAAGTCTTAATTTCTACGATGCAACTCTTCTTTCTCCCTAACAAAAACAAAAGCAAATGCAAACTAACAAACCCTCATTACAATGCAACTCTTCCTCTCCCTCCCTCATCTCCTTTGAAAAACTCACATAGTCACATGCACAAAAAAAATCAAAAAAAGAAAGATTAAGAAAATGAAAATACGCAAACAAAACAAAGAACCGAAATAAGAGGTAATATATCAGCATAAGAATTGTATTTTCATAAAATATAAAAGAACTTGAATTGCATGGAAAATAATAAGCAATTTTAATATTTGAATTCGTACATAATTTCATGTATGTAATGCGATAAAAATTATAAAGACAAAACAAACACGCGCGCGCGCGCACACACACACACACATATATATATATATATATATATATATATATATATATATATATAATCGAAGTTTGGTTCTCTCTTTCTCATGAGCAATATTTTTAGTAAACATGACTACCTCTGACTCTTACGACTACACTTTTGCGACCTATTAAAAAAAATGAAAATTTTATACAATTACACTATATTAATTATCTTTAAAGTATATAACGAATATATAAAACTGGTCAAAATAAGTTATAAGCTTATGTGAAAAAAAGGTTATCAAACAGAACTTAGGCCCCGTTTGGCCTGACTTATTTTCCTCTTTTTTTCTTCTCCTTAAAAATAGCAAAGAAGGAAAAAAAATGTGTTTGACTCCACAAAATAAATATATGAAAAATACTCTAGTTCTTGTTTTTCATTATGGTCATATGACTTTATACATATAGCTACAAATAAAACAAATTTTTAAATCTTATCATCTAAAAATAACAAATTAATCCTATAAATTCTAAACAAGATATTTTTGGAATAAGGATATTTTTGTCCGAAATATTTTGACACAGGTTTTCTCTTTTCTCTAAAAATAATCTATAAAAATAAACTACTAATATCAGCTTCAGATTTTTATCAGTTTTTAGATTTTTTTTCAAATTCTGATTATTTTTAAAAGCTATAACAAACAGATGTTATTTTCTTAAAAGTGATTATTTTTTAAAAATAAGTGAATATTTTTTTAAAAAAAGCTATAACAAACAGGCACTATAACAAACATGCACAAAATCTCTACAAAATAATCTCTAAGGGGGGGTTATTGGATTGGGATTTCGAGAGATTATTTTGACAAAAAAAGTCTTGAAGATTTTAAAAGACTTCGTGAGATTATATTGATTTTGTGAGATTTTGAGAGATTTTTTTGTGAGATTATAATACAAAAAAAAAGTATTGATTAAAAATCTTGATTGAATAACAACGGATTTTTAAAATCTTGATTGAATAACACAAGACTTTTAAAATCCATTAAAATCCCTCAAAATCCATTAAAATCCCTCAAAATCCTAATTCAATAACCCCCCCTAAATTATTTAATGTAAAAATGACTTATTTTTTAATCTATAACAAACGGGCCCTGAGTTTTTCACATTTTTTAATTATGGAAATAATTAGTTTTGTCGATTTCAATGATAAAATGATTTTGTTTACTGAAATATCTTGGCTAAATTGCAGTTTTGACCCCCCAAGTTTTACAAATGTGCGATTTTAACCACCTAAGTTTTAAATGTGCGATTTTAACCATCCACGTTTCCTAATTGTGCAATTTCATAACTCTTGACTATTATGACTAAAAAAAAAATTTGGCAAATATTTTGACCAAATATTTAAAAGGTCTTAATATTATTAATTTTTTGTCAAAAAAAAAAAGAAAGTCTCTATATAGCAATGAGATATTAGAGTTTTTCTAATCAAAATTGTCACGTAAAAAACCTAAGAAAGACAACCAAACAGAAAAATTAAGGGTCATATGTCTTATGTATGATTACAATTGCAAAATTTTTATTATTGTTTATTAATTCTAAACTTTTATAATTGTAAAAAAAAAATTATACGTAAGGAAACTTTTGGTCTAAATAGTCAAGGGTCGTGAAATTTGTAAAATGGGGCAAACTTGGGGGGTTAAAATCACTCATTTGAAACTTAAGGAATCAAAATTACACAATTAGGAAACATGTTAAAATCGCACGTTTAAAACTTGAAGGGTTAAAATTGCACATTTGTGAAACTTGGGAGGCTAAAACTACAATATAATTTAGCCAAATATCTTTATTAATGATAGTTAGTGAATTTTTTGTGAGTTGAAATGTAATAAATAGGGCAATTTGTTAGACAAAGAGTAATAGACATTGTCTTGATATTTAAAAAAAACAAATAATTAGAGACGATGTAAAAACTCAAAAAGGACACTTATTATTGTGAGATGGATGTAAAAGAAGGATTTAATTTGTATGCACTGACAGTGTAAAATAATTTTACACTGTCAACGAATGAGAACCATGTATTCCGCCACGTCACCCCACTTTACCCCACTTTCTTCATATGACATGGAAGATTGAAAGTTTCTTATTGGACTATCGTGTAAAATTATTTTACACTGTCGGTGCATATCAATTAAACTCATAGTTTAATATCAAATCAAATATTTTTTAATAAATGTTATTTAATAAAATTAAAATGTGATAAAGATCTATTTGCAGCAACAATGATATTTCTTCCCCAACAAAAAGCACTGATATCTTTATGATTAAAGATTGTTTAACATACGGTTATAAGATTGGAGCCCATAGTCATTCATACCCACTTCCAGTGCGACGTTCTTGTCAAATAATGTCAAGAATTACTACTAAATTTTGATCTTCATTCCTATGTCAAAGTTACTAACACATAGCTTAATGTAAATGTTCTCCTTTATGGTTAGTTATTTTAATATTGTTATATTTTTGTCATCTATTTGACAACATGTGTTGAGTTTGGTTATTTCCATCAATTTCCTTGGCCATTGTGAGGTGTGGAATCTAAATTACGTGTGGTTCTATGATTCCACATTTGTCCCTTATTGAAAATGTTGTTTATTATTATTATTATTGCAGGCCATTGGGTAAAGCATATTTTTGCCTTCAACTTCTTATATACTAATCCAATCCCAACCACGTAGAGGGATAGCAAGCAACTAAGTAGAGTGAAACCAAACCAACATGGTGTTGACCAACAAATACATTGTGATCAAGCATCACATAGATGGTGTCCCCAAAGAGTCTCATTTTGAGGTCAAATCTGAAGCTTTAAGTCTTTCCTTGGAGCCAAGTTCTAATGATGTCATTGTGAAGAATCTATGTATCTCTATTGACCCATATCTCATTAACCGCATGAAAAGTCACAGTGCTTCCCATAATGCTATAAGTTTTGCAACTCCCTTAGTTCCTGGCCAGGTATTCACAAAACTGTTACTATATATAAATTGAAGGGTGCCTTTGTTTAACCTTTAAAAAATATGATTAAGTTTCCTTATTTCAAAAAAATAATAATCGAAGAATGTTCTTAATTTCAATGTGCTAGTTCGATGATTTACCCAATGTTCATTTCAGTGTTGTAAAAATTGGACCGGACCGGCCGGTGAACTAGAGGGTTAGCGGCTCGATCTGCCTGCTGGACCGGATATGTAGTTGAACTAGTGTGAATCTGCGCGAACCGGTTAAAACCGTGAATAACCGGCGAACCGCGCGGTTTTTGAAAACCGGCCGGTTCAATGCTTAATTTTGGCCATGCGTGCTGCCATTGAGAATCGAAATCGAGCCCTCCTTGTAGAGTCAAGCAATGAAACCACTGCACCATTATTTGAATTGTGATTAAATGCTCATTTTAATTATTATATTTAAAATTGTTCCATCATTTGAATTGTGATATAAATGCACATTTTAATTACTATATAATAGACTTATAATTTTATTACTTTTAACTCAAAACATCAATTGCATAACAATTTTTTGTTAAAAACAAAATAAAAACAATTTCTCTTACGCTTTAAAAATTGAATATGTGTATATTTTAGATTAAATTTAATTTAATACATATAATCATTTTTTATATATAAACTGAGTCATACAACTGAGTCATTTGATTTAATCATGTTTAATCGTCCTAATTTATTTAATTTTTTTAACACTTTATAAATGCTAAATATTTTTAAAGACTTATCTTGCTTATATTAAAACATAAGTGAAAACATTTTACTTTATCTTATTTATTTGTTGTGTGTAATGACTATGTCTAAAATTTAAATTTAAAGAATGACTATATTTTATTTAAGTGTCATGATTTTTTTTTATATAGATACTGGTTCATTCCACCGGGTGAATCCGGTTTGATCCAGTTTGGTCATGCGGTTCGACCAGTCACTCGATGGTAAATGAAAAAAAATGAAAAATGTGAAATAATGTAATATATTAGATGAGACCCACTTACCACCTATATAAGTGACATTGATATGGATGCTCTAATAAACTTCTTGTTGTTGTTGTCATCGTTGTTGTCCTTTTTTTACACTTCTGCAGGCAATTGATGCTATTGCTATTGGAAAAGTTGTGACATCTGGAAATGCTAAGTTTGAGAAAGATGATTTGGTTTATGGAGTATTCACTTGGGCTGAGTACAGTGTGGTTAAGGAGCAAAACATAATAAAAAAATTAGAATTGTTGGAATTTCCACTCACTTATCATCTTGGACCTCTAGGTAATTATTTATTACACATCATCTAGGAATTTTCACACACTTATCAGTTTGGAGTAATTATTTATTAACGTTTTTCCCTCCGTGAATCTAGTTTAAATGATAGTCATATCACATTATATATGATAGAGACTGGAATTCGAACACCAAACAATCGATTTATTCACTTTAAGAGTATAATTTTCAGCCAACAATCTATTTGACCGCTTAAAATATACAGAAACCAAGATTCAAATTCTAGGACACTTACTTGTTCACCTTTTAAAAGGTGAAATTCTAGCGATTGGACTAACAGATCAAAAACAAAAAACACTTAAAAGGCATTAATTTTAATGTTAATGATATTTCAATCAATTTTAGATTTATGATTTTTTACTCGGATATTATCTATTCCACAGACTAAGGATAGAGGGGAAAAAAAACTACTCCTTCCGTTTTTAAATGAATGTCGTTTTAGCTATGAAAAATTGTTTTAAAAGAGTGTTGTTTTTAATTTTCAATGCAACATTTTCTAATTTTCTCCCTAATTATTACTATCTACAATTATTCTAAGAAAACAAACCAATATAGTAGGGTCAATTTATTAAAATTGTGATTTTTTTTAACATAATGATTTCATTTCTTAATATGTGTGCAAACACCTAAACCAACATTCATTTTGAAACAGATGAAGTACTTCTAAGTAACTACAATAAATCCCTATATATAGATAATTGTGAAACACACTTAATCTGAAGAGTGTTTATGTTTCATAGATAATAGTGCTAGTTTTTGGAACTCATGTCACACATGTTTATTCTTTTTGCAGGATTTAGTGGGCTGACAGCTTATGGAGGATTTTTTGAAATTTGCAAACCTCAAAAGGGTGAAAAGGTATTTGTTTCAGCAGCATCAGGATCAGTTGGAAATATTGTTGGACAATATGCAAAACTTTTAGGTTGTTATGTTGTTGGTTGTGCTGGGAGCCAAAAAAAGGTGAATTTTATTTGAATCATACCCTTTATATTTATGATTTCATTTTGGCTTTAATTAAGCACAAAATACTAATACATGAATGATGTATCTTAGGTTGAATTACTCAAAGAAGAACTAGGATTTGATGAAGCCTTCAACTACAAGGAAGAAACAGACCTAAACTCCACTCTTAAAAGGTTTGTTAGTCATTTCAGATACTCCAAAATACTAACACATACACTAGGCCACAAAACAAACTTTGGTTCTTTGGTTTTTTAATTGGAGAAAATTAAAATTTTATTAATCAAAGCAATGTTAACGGCCATTTTACAATTGTCATCTTTAAATACTAACACAAACATTATACAGACACAAATTCAGACACCAACACTTACAATTTTTGTTTTTAATTGGAGAGGAGAAATATTTGATTAATCAAAACATTATTAATAACAATTTTACAATCTATCCTCTCCAAAGGGATTTGATTTAACAGTAAGATATAGCATCTTAAGTGTAGACATGGATTCAACAATAATTTAAATTATAAAATTCATTAAATGTAACTACACATCGAACACACCTTTTATCATAAGTGTCGGACTATGGTGGAACATAGGTCAATTATATCAGTACGATTGAATAAAAATTAAAAACTAGCAATATTTCATGAGATTGAATTCCTTTAATGTGTAATTTATTTTAAATATTGCAGATACTTTCCTGATGGAATTGACATATATTTTGACAATGTTGGCGGGAAAATGCTAGAGGCAGCTGTTGATAACATGAAAATATTTGGTAGAGTGTCTGTTTGTGGTGTAATCTCTGAGTATACAAATGCTGCAAACAAAGCTTCGCCAAACATGTTAAACATTGTGTATAAGAGAATCACAATCAAAGGATTTTTAGCTAATGATTTTATGAATGTTTATGAAGATTTTACTGCTAAAACATTGGATTATATTCGCCATGGCCAATTGAAGGTGGTTGAAGATAAGTCATTGGGTGTAGAAAGTGTCCCTTCTGCATTTGTTGGGCTTTTTAATGGAGATAACGTTGGAAAGAAAATTGTAATTTTAGCAGATGAGTGATCTATAATGAATAGAGAATATAAATAAGAGAGGCTAAAATGTTACTGTAGTTTTGTTTGATGAAATCTATCTTTTAAGAATAAAAGTGTTTTTTTTTTCTCTTTTCTCTCCAAGTAATGAATAAAATTCTACCTTTTAAAGATAAATAAGTAGACGTATTATAATTTAAACTCTGGTTCATACATATTTGCTTGCGTGTTTGTCTCGCTTCACATTGTTACTTCAATATTGTTTGTTGCCATGTTGATAACTGCTTCACATGTCAGTTGAATGTCACAATATTTTCAGTCGAATTTGATTAATATGACTAATTTCCATCAATCTTAGTTGAAATTCTCACGTGGCCTATCAAAAGGAGTTTTTTTTTTCTCCTTTTCAAATTCAACACCAAGACTTTCTCAATACCATAAGTTTAATAATTTTGGTATTAACATAGCCATAAATGATGTTTCTCGAAGGAAGGAAGTAAGAGAAATAGGATTTTTATTTATGTCACCAGTTTAGAGAAAATACTTGATGATCTCTTTTAAAGACATAGCCAAATTTTAGAAAAGATGATTCCGAATTCGTTATCATTTTTTTATATTGAAAAACATGGTAAATCCAAAATATCAATATGGGTGGATCTAGGAATAGCGGGTGGTACCCTGCACCCGCACCTATGTCAACAGATAAAAATTCGAGTTGATAGGGTAGTGCTCAACCCGCGTTCAAAACCCGAGTTGACAAAAGAAGTATGATAATTGTTTGTGTTGATTTCAATGATAAAATTAGTATAATTTATTAAAATACATTTATTAATTGTAGTTAGTTGAGTAGTTAAGTTAGATGAAGTTAAATAAATAAAGTGTATAATAACAAAAAAACATAATAAATGTTGCATTGATATTTTTAGTGACAATTATTTTGAGACAAAAAAAAATTATAAAGATGCAATCATTTTGAGATAGAGGGAATACATAATATGACAATATATTATTAGATGTATGTGTAAAATAATTTTACACCTAATAGTGTATATAAATTACACCGTGTAAAAATAAGTGTTTTAACATATTAATGTTTTATAAATAAGTGGTAAAATTGGAATAACAAATTATAATTCATTCTATTTCGTCATGTTCCCATAGGATAACTCAAGTGGTAAGAGCTGGGACATATGGGTTGGGTAGACCGTAGGGGGAAGTCTAGAGTTCGATCACTGGCGGGAGCAATTTATATTTCCGATGTACAAAAAAAAATCAGTGAAATTGAATCTTTGTTCTATTGCGTTCTGTTACTTTTGACTTATCCAAAGAGAGGCTTAGTTTTATATATTAAATTGATCCATTATCTTATTTATTTGTAATACTTTAGTCTATTTTATTATTTTTATTAAATGACCGTTGACATAAAAAACAAATAAGAAAATCGACTAAAATGTTACAAATAGATACTACCTTCGTACTAAAATATATAGATTAATTTACAAAATTAGTTAAGAAAAAGAGAAATTATAGATTAGTTTACAAAATTGTTCTTCATTATTGATATGAGAAAAATAAATAATAAAATTGAAAGAAAAAAGAGAGTAATTAGTTAAGCATATAAGAGAAAAATGAATATCAAATGTTTTAATGATAATGTAAAGTGACATATATTTTAATACAATTTCTTTTTAGTACGGAGGGAATTATATAAACACGAACACAAAAGACTAAAATGTTACCGATAAATAAGATAAATGATAAATTTGATAAAAGGGAAATTCTATGGTACTCTTGATAAAGTTAATTGTTGCCGCATGTAAAATATTATCCAACATGTCAAATAATCATTGGTCAGTATGTAAAATATTATTCAACATGTCAAATAATCATTAGTCAGTATATTTATTTATTTATTGTATCGGTACATGATTTATCAATTGTAAATTGTAAAGTAGCATGTCTCTTAACAATACTATGACGCTAATTTGAGAGTGAATAACGCACAAATTCGAAAGAGAAAAGACAGTGAGAGTCGTGAATGGTAGAAACTCAATTACTTGCGAAATTTTTATAATCTGCAACAACGAAAACCGCGATTGAATCTAAATCTACCAAAACTGAACTACAACACGTAGTTTTAGCTATACTCATTCTGGATCCGATCGACCAAAACGATGCTGGCCAACGAATCAGCGAGGCTAGCTTGGTCACAGATTCCGAACTCCGATGAATCACAGTTCGTTGATGAAGACGGCGTTTCTCTTCTTAAGAACAACGATGGAAGTGCTGCCGCCGTTGAAAGTCTTGATTATGAAGTCATAGAGAATTTTGCTTATCGGGAAGAACAGGTAGGTTAATTTTATTTTTTAGGTTAATTTTGATTTAATTAATTAATTAATTAGTTAGTTAGTTAATTATTGTGTAATTGTTAGTTATTTGTTCAATTATATTAGTTAATTGGAGTGAGTGTGTTTTGATGATGTTTTTAGGCGCATAGAAGAAGGAAGTTGTATGTTAGTTACTTGTTGGTGGTGAAATGGTTCTTTGCGTTGCTCATTGGCATTTGTAAGTTCTATTTGAATGATATGTTGCTCTTTAGTTTCATTTTTTGTTAGTTAGTTAAATACTTAGTGCATATGCGCATAGCGCATGCATGCATGTTTAGTATCAGGGTGGGAATGGGATTACCAAAATCACGGCGAATCAAACATGCAATTGCACTTATTAAAGTAGAAACATTTTTGTCCCGTGAACTTAGCTCAATTGGTAGGATATATTGTACGTATGTGCATGGACTGGGGTCTGAACCATGGTACGCCCACTTATTCATCCTTAAGGGATGAAATTCTAGCCACTAGGCTACTTGACCAAAAAAAAAGTAGAAGCATATTTTGTATTCTATGGGTTGGCGGTTTTGTATAAATGGGAAATATATCAGAATTCTTTTAGTTTTTATAACTTTTTATTATTTATTGAGGGTATTATTGGATGGAGGATTTTGGAGGGGAGATTTGGGAAGAAATTTATTTTTCTTTTCTAAGTCCTAGCTCAGCAGGCAATGCCGCAAATCGGCATTGTCCCCAATTTTGCTAGGTTGGACGCCTTCACCTAAGTTTAAACCCGAGACTTCACAGTGTGTGTGAGTTTCAGTGGCATTTACTATATCTACAGACTCAAAAAAGAAAAAGCTAGAAAATGTTTCTAAAAATGAATTGTGATTGAAATGTTATATGATCATCTATCATACTATTTCTTTCAATTTTTTTTAAAATCTTAAGTATAAACCAAAATATAGACTTAGCCCTTTGAAACCCTCACCTCGAAAACCCTCCATCCAAACATACCCTGAGATTAGTTTCCTTTATTGCATTATTTTTTATTTAGTTATTTATTATTGAGGCTTGCTTCCTTTACTAAACTTTCATGACTGAGAATTTAATAATGTTTGGTTTGAAGTTTTTGATTTTAGCAATGACAAATTTGATTTGCATGTTGTCATATGTGTCTTTTATAGTGTCCTGAGTCCTGAGTCCTCATCCCTCATAGCTCTTTAAAAGTTGTTTATCGATACACATTTTTCTCTTTGATTGCTTACAGGTACTGGACTGGCTGCTGTTTTCATCAATATTTCTGTTGAAAATTTTGCTGGCTGGAAGTACTCGGTGACATTTAATATAATTCAGAAATCATATGTCGCTGGCTTTATTGTGTATATCCTGATCAACTTGGTTTTAGTGTATTCCTCTGTATATATCATCACACAATTTTCACCAGCGGCTGCTGGATCTGGTATTCCTGAAATCAAGGGTTACTTAAACGGTGAGATACACTCTTCAGAGTGTTTCTGGGTTTATATTGAATGCTTATCAGCTTATCCAAATGTCCCATGTACACCAAGAGTTCTGATTCTCATTTATGTTCAGGAGTTGATACTCACGGCATCCTTCTTTTCAGAACTTTGATTGGAAAGGTGTGATTTGTTGCATATTTTTTAAACCTGGTTTGGAGGTGGGTAATTTTAGAATGTGCCTGTTTCTTAAATGGGAGATCTTCTTATGTGTTACAGGTATTTGGAAGTATTGGTTCAGTCGGGGGAGGCCTTGCTTTGGGCAAAGAAGGTCCTTTAGTCCATACTGGTGCCTGTATTGCTTCTTTGCTTGGACAAGTAAGGATTTAATACGCTGTATATATTAGTACATGTATAGTAAGTTTAAGTTGTCCATTAGTATGATAACAGATGTATGAAACTTTACAAATATCAAATAAAATGAAATGAGTCCAAATACCAGTATCACTACCATCTGAATTGTCTTATATATTTTTTAATCGGCCATTTATATAAATTGTTTATTTTTTACTTAGCATTTGCCCATCCTTCCTTGGTGCACCACCATATAGTGTGAGAAAATAAGGTGAAATGAGTTAGATTTCCATATAATTATAAATGGCCGCCAAGGCTCCAACTTTAGGACTATATATCCTTCTATATGTGCTTACTGCTTACTACTGATATATCTAAGGGATGGTGCATGGACTATGTTTTTTGCGACTGATGTTGTCTTAGTTGGAGAGTATATAAAAGAAGGAAAACGCTAATGTGCCCGTAGGGCACTAGTTAAGGAAACCAATATAGAAATTCTGTTGGAAAGTGGTGTATTCATTTTTTAAAAAGTTTAAAAATTGTTATTTCCACTACAAACCTTCTATTTTTAGTTTCCTTAACTTGTCTTTATGGCACATGTTAGCACGACCAATAAAAGAAATACATGGAATGTTAGATATATAATAGATAAAGCCCTAGAAACACATGACTGTTGCCTAAGTAGGACTAAATAGAGTAAATGGACTTTGATCGAGTAAGAGGCACGCAAATCCTAACTTAGACATGAAAATTGAAGAATATAGAACACCACAACTCTTGTAGAGATGAAAGTGCTATAATGGAGAAGTTGTTACACAAGATAAGATGAGATCAAGACTATAATTGTTAGAGAGAAAATCAGGTAGTCTTGTTTTAGATGGTTTGGATATGTGTGAATAAGATCATAGAAGCATCGCTAAAGACATTTGACTTGATTTCAATCCAAGTAGTGACTGGGCTGGCCCAATGTCATCTTGAAAGTAGTAAATAGTTAGTGTGATTCCAGCCCAAAATTAATGAGTGGGCCAGCCCAATGTAAGCCTGGTGGCCCTGGTCCCGTATAAGAAGTAGTTTGAATCTTCATAGATATGCTTCATTAATGTGAGAAATCTTTAAGTATTGAATGCACTTTTTCCATTGCTGGGTTCATCATCAAGTTTAATAATTGTACTTGCAGTGGCAAGGTACTGACTTGTGTGTTGTCTGCATCTGTATGTTTATAAAATATCCATTTTTTTGATAGGGTGGTGACTGGTGATAACATTTATCATCACAAATTTGTTTCTTAATAATTTTTATTGTATATGCGTGTATGAAAGAAACTGAATAATATTTGATGTGTCTTTGGCAGGGTGGATCAACTAAGTATCATCTAAATTCAAGGTGGTTTAATGTATTCAAAAGTGATCGGGATCGCCGTGATCTTGTAAGCCACAGCAACTCTGCTTTTAATTACCTAGTTACCAAAGTAGAGCAGAGAATGCACTTTTTACATTTTATTCCATAAATCTGCCCTCCTCTTCACCAAAATGTTAATCCCCATTTTGATGTTCTCCAACTCTAAACGAGGATTAAGAAAATACTCGTTGTTTATTCTATTGATTTCTTGAAAAGGTAACTTGCGGGTGTGCAGCTGGAGTTGCGGCTGCATTTAGAGCTCCAGTTGGTGGTGTATTGTTTGCATTGGAAGAGGTTACATCTTGGTAAGATTTTTTAATTCTTTGATCAGATGCTCTGTTTGCTTAAAATCCAATGCAGTAAAGAGTGTGTATCTGTTCTACTTCTATTTATTTATTTATTTACCTATTTATTGCTGTTGTATGTGCAATGTTGTTTACGTTTATGTTTACATTTACTTTGCTGTTAAAGGTGGAGGAGTCAACTAATGTGGCGTGTCTTTTTCACTTCTGCTATTGTGGCTGTTGTGGTGCGAACTGCAATGGGGTGGTGTAAGAGTGGAAAATGTGGACATTTTGGATCAGGCGGATTCATAATATGGGATCTATCAGAGTTAAGATCAGAGCTATCATCTTTTTTACTATCAGCTCAGTGTTAATGTTTTGTTTTCTTCTATTTCTCTTCTTGACTGGTTTTATTTTTAGTGGTCAAGAGGATTATTCGTTTGCTGAGCTATTTCCAATGGCTATTATTGGGGTTATTGGAGGTCTACTAGGTAGAAATTCTGTCTTTACCTCGCACTTAGTTTGGTCGTGGATTTTAGGAGACCTTGGTTCATTTGTTAATTTTGTATCAATAATTTGCAGGAGCTTTATTTAACCAGCTTACACTTTATATTACTACATGGCGTCGAAATCATCTTCACAAGAAAGGGGACCGAGTCAAGGTATATTGTTGATTTTTATTTCTGTTAAATAAATAAAAAATCAATAGTGTAGAAAAGAAACTAAGGAAGAAAAAAGACACAGGATTAAAGAACCAAACAAAGTGAAGAAATTTATTTTTGTTGATTATATTATTGTTTATTATATATGCAGTGCTTTTTCCTCTCTCACTTGTTTATTTTTTGTACGCCACTTTACTGCAGATTATTGAAGCATGCCTTGTCTCGCTTCTAACATCAGTTATTTCATTTGGCTTGCCGCTTCTAAGAAAATGCAGTCCATGCCCGGAACCTGATCCTGCATCTGGTATTGAATGTCCACGGCCTCCTGGAATGTATGGGAATTATGTTAATGTAAGACCGATGGTATTATTTAATATTGTTTCCTTCCTGTACTTCATTTCAATTATCAGTGTCCTGTGTTCACGTATATTATGCTACTCAATGTCAGTTCACTTCTGATTTTATTTACTTATTCTTTTGCATATTTATTCCTTTTTCAGTTCTTTTGTAGCAAAGACAATGAATACAATGATCTTGCCACTATTTTCTTCAATACACAGGTTTTGCCAGAACTCAAAATCCTAGTTTGTTTTTCTTTGTTTGTTACATTATTTTAACTTACTTCTCTGTTGTTTCAGGATGATGCCATAAGGAATTTGTTCAGTGCAAAAACAATAAACGAGTACAGTTCCCAAAGTTTGTTAACCTTTTTGGTATTACATTCTTGCTTACTGTTTCAAATTTTGCATGCATCAGACATTAATGTAGTGATGCTTTCTTTGTTATGGCTATCATAGAACTTTGGACAGTATTTGCTTGTTAGGCATGTATTGGCTTGCAGGTAAATTTGTAATGCGAATACAGTGGGGTGTGGGGTGGGCAGATGATAAATATCAGCAACAGAATGTAATTAAAGATATTTTGGATGGTTCTTTCCAGTGTTGTTAAATAGCAGAATTTGAACAAATCGTCATTGTTCTGGGTTACAGTATTTAATACAAAATATTGTGAAATAGCAGCTATAGCGGCACTATAGCACTGTTGCATAATAGAATTTGAACAAACCGCTATCTTTCAAAAGGGAAAGAAAAAACTATTTTCTTACAACTCTGGTGCTCTACAAATAGGCCTCTTTTTTTTAAGTTGTGGAAGCCGTGGTCATTGAAGTGCCTAATGGAATTATAGTTAGTTTATCTTTATGTTTCCATATTTGATAAAATTGGCACTAACTATGATGCTTTGCATGTTTATATAGTGATTAGCGTCTTTTTTATCTGACAGGTCATGTTTTACGGTCTAGCAGTTGTGACGTTTGGTACTGCCGTGCCTGCTGGTCAATTTGTTCCCGGTATTATGATAGGATCAACATATGGGCGTCTTGTTGGCATGTTTGTTGTAAAATATTACAGAAAACTCAACATTGAAGAGGGAACGTGAGTGCGTTTGTAGTTGCTTTCTTTAAAACTCTGATTAACTAGATACTTTTCCGTCTTACTTTATATGAATTGCTGTTTTTATAAGTCATTTTATTTTATCAACAGATAAGTCCTATATCCTTTTTTCGGGCTTTATATGCTCCTCCCCCCTCTCCTGGTCCCCCTGTTTTCTGTGATGTCTCAATGAAACATCTACTCTCTCTTTGAAGAGATGGCTGACAAATTGAACATTTTGATACCTTGATTAATCCTGAATTAGTGACCTAATTAGATTTTTTTTTCTTTCTCTTGGTTCAGAGGGAATAGTGTTTTCTTTTTCTTCAAATTGGGCACTGACATCTTCATCACTACTCTCCCATCTACATTTTCCTTGTTTTATATATGGACACCTTGAATATGGTGCCATGCCACCAAATAATAAATTCCATTCAGTTAAAAATTTATTTCTATTTAAAATTATTTTCGGGAATCTGGCTTTGTTGGTCTCGAGTACTGTTAGAAGTCCCACATTGGCTAGAGATATGGCATAGATAGCCTTTATAAATGTGTGCAAACCTCAACTCTCAAGCTAGCTTTTGTGGTTGAGTATAGGCCTCCCAAATTCTAATAAGTACATTTCTTTTGCATGTTTTTCTTTCCTTATTTTGGGGAGGGCTCATTGCATTTTACTTTCTTTGTATTTTTTTGTTTTCTTATATTATCCTTTGACCTGCTATGATTCTGGCAATGTTCTCTGATTATTATTTTTTCATTGACTTTTGATTTGAGCTGGCCTTAGCAAGTGGTTCACAATTTTTCAACTTATTTGAATCATTTAGATATCTGCATACATTACCTTGGTTGGAATTTCTTGTATACTTTAATGTATTACTGTTGGTGGGTTCCAGGCGATTAGATTAAACTTTAAACACCTAACAGTAACTGTTACAATATGAAATTCAGCAATTGTGTTATTGAAGGATTACCTCTTTTCAAGTTTTTTTAGGTTATCTATATACCTGCATTGAATCTCTGCTGCTGTTTGTAGTGCCAGTGTATAACTTCAGCTATTGTAGGCTGCTGGAGTACCCCATATTTTCCCTGAAATTTATGTGACATTTTTTGGTATTTCCAGATATGCTTTGCTAGGAGCTGCATCTTTTCTTGGAGGTTCAATGCGGATGACAGTGTCTCTATGTGTCATAATGGTTGAAATCACAAATAACTTGAAACTTTTACCCCTTATTATGCTCGTTCTTCTTATATCAAAGGTATGCATATTGAAACTTCCCTTTACAAAGAAAAATCACGTCCAAATGCACTAAGTTTTTCCCTTACAGGCTGTTGGTGATGCTTTTAATGATGGCATATATGAAGAGCAGGCTCGATTGAGAGGCATTCCATTATTAGATTCAAAGCCCAAATATGAGATGCGCAATATGATAGCAAAGGAGGCCTGTGGGAGTGGAAGGGTGAATATAATTTTAAATTTTTTGTAGAAATTTATTAGCAAAGGAGGCCCATACATTATTAGTTGCCCAAGTAATTTGTGTTTTTTTATGAGTTTTTCCAGTAAGTGGGATGTGAAGGGTGAATGCAATTTTGAATTAAGAAATTGATTTTCTATTATAGTTCAAGTATTTTATGCTTTTATTATTGCAGTGATGAAATTGTTTGGAGCATAGAATATATGTACGGGCTGGGGTAGTTTAAAGGAATCCTTATTGAGTTCTTGCCTATTCATGATTCTTTCTAGTATAACCAGCTTTGAGAAGAAAGAGGTTGGCTTAAGTTTAAAGCAGATTAAAATATTTTCATTCTTAAAGATCTGGTGTATAAAAAGGAAGATAGATAGTGAAAGTAAGGGATCCAAAGTTAAAAGCCCGGTTCCATATAGGAATTTATGGAACCAAACAACGCTCTATCAAGGGGAAATCTATACCAATATGCTTGGGGTCCACGCTCAAGCGATTTTTTTTCCACCCATACACCATATATAATAATAAGATATTAAAAAATCAAATGTTTCACATGCTTTGTTCTGTAGCTATCTCTTTGGTCACTGATTGTACATTTGTATGTGTAAATTTGTCTGTTGCAGGTGGTCTCTTTCCCTCGTGTTGTTAAGGTTTCAGATGTATTTTCCATTCTGCAGAGCAACACACACAATGGTTTTCCAGTATGTACCACTCTTGTACACCTATTAATCATTATTCATCGCATTTTCTAAGTTATCTTCTACATTTTTACTATGTGCAGGTGATTGAACACACAAGAAGTGGAGAACCACTAGTTATTGGGTTAGTGCTTCGGAGGTGAGCAATGAGCATGATAAACTGTTCTTTTTTGTCGCATCTGTCTCTACTCTGATATGATTTCAGTTTTAACTTGATGCTAAAACATGAATCACTTAAAAACTCAATCTACAATATCCTTTTCTGCCGTGCAGTCATTTATTGGTCATTCTGCAGTCCAAGGTTGATTTCCAGCATAGTCCTTTACCCTCTGATCCAAGAGGCGGAGGCAGGTCAATAAGGTGAGGCATAATGTGGTTTGTTTAGTTGGCCCTTTTCATTTATATTCCAAATTCCTGATGACTATTCTTAACTTATAGGCATGATTCTGGTGAATTTGCGAAGCCTGTTTCTAGTAAAGGAATATGTCTTGAGGATATACATCTAACATCAGAGGACTTGGAAATGTACATAGATCTTGCCCCATTTTTGAATCCATCACCGTATATTGTACCGGAAGATATGTCTCTGACAAAGGTGCGCGGTTTGAAATCCTTTAGATGAAATCTTGATGAATTATGATCTCTACTTTTGTTTATAATTATGATGTCAAGCTGATGACACAGGTATACAATCTTTTCCGCCAACTTGGTTTGAGGCATTTATTTGTTGTTCCTCGTCCATCACGTGTTCTTGGTTTAATAACCAGAAAAGATTTGTTAATTGAGGTAATCTTTTTGACTAACTGTTGAGTTTTTTGGTGAGTTGGAATTGTACCTGTCAGTTTTTTTTTGTTGTTCTTATCATGCTTTTTGAATGGGTAGGATGCTGAAAATGTGAATACATTAGAGCTCCGGGCAACTAGTGTAAGGTCTCTGATGCTTTAATCATTTTAAATGCAATTCAGTTTTTCATAATTTTAAATTCAAATGTTTTATGTCAGGCATATTTGCTTAGATTCTAAACAATGTTTGAGTTTTTCTTTGTAGTAGATTGTCATGATGCCGAGAAAACTATGAGTTCTATTTGAATGCAAATTTTGATACAATGTTATTGCAATTTATTGGTTACGGGTTACACTTGATGCAGCTTGTCTAAATGCTATCTCAACGATTATTGTTTTGAACAGTAGTGCATTAGAGAATAAATAGGAAGGTTGTCCATAAATTGATTATTGGTGGTGTTGAGTGATGAGCTTTTCTACAATAGTATTGTACCTAGAAACTGTGTGGTCGCATCCTTGATGCCATTTATTTTTTATTGAGTAAAATTATCACAACTCAATCGTGTTTTAGAAAAGGTGTCAGTGTCACTATGATAACGTGTACACAATTTTTTTATAGACAAATGTCAGTTTGTATGTTACATTAGTAGTCAGTGATTGAACCATGGACCTCTTTCTCGAAATCCTTCGGGTGTATCAGCTTAACCACTTGAGCTACGCCTTGGGGACAATGTGCACACAACTTTAATTACAGAATGGTGTCATTTTGCATTCATGGACATCTTTTGTCTATCCAAAGAAACAAAATTCATCAAACAAAAACTTCTAATTAATCAGTACTTTTTTATGCTGAATATTATGCATCATCTTGTCCTTAATTTGATCTTTTGATCTGTTATGCTTTTGACCGAGTTCAATGAATGGTAAACGTAAGTGATCTTTCCAATCAAAAGAGGCGTTTTATGTTGTATAAATATATATATATTAGATGCTGTATATGCGAAGTAATTTTTCAGCTGCCAGTGAGATTGTGAGCAGCTCATACTTGGTTTGCCCATTTTAGATCCATAAAGGATGCATGAGGTGTAAAACTTGTGTGCATTTTTCATATTTTGTTGTCTTATGCAGTAAAACTGTGGTTTTGCATCTGTCAGCATTTACGTACTTACTCCTATAAGTTTATTTAAGTCTTCATAATTTTCTCATTGCAGAACACAGCATCATAATAAAAGATCGACGACAAGGAACGCAGATGTGGAGCGCCCTTTACTAAATGGTCTTCTGGTTTAGAATCAGATACTGACTAATATTGTGTGCAATTTTCCCAAAGTGCTTCTGCATACAATTTTCCTCGACGACCATTCTTTATTATTTTGTGTATTCATGTTCAACTAGGTTAGACTTAGAGAACTCAATGTTCTGGAAATGGGTTGCAGGCCAGACAGTATACCCTATAATTTTGTATATTATCCATCCACTAGAAATGATAGTAGAATTCATGATCGATATAACCCTATGTCTAGTTTCTATCCATTTCTCAAGCAAGTGTTTATCATCACAAGTCAATGAAATTGAATAAAATCTTGATAGACATAAAACAAGTAAATCTTCAAAGGAGACCGAGTTCAATGGAAAGGATTATGCACATTCCACTCCACCTTTCTCTTCAATTAATTAAACATAATTATAGAGCATTTTTAGTTCCAAAAAATGATGATGAGCACGTTTAAATTGTATAAATGGGGACACATTTTTAGTTTGCAGCACCCTTAAATGCTATTTTATCATAATTGTGGGACCGGCTGCCGTCGTCTCCATAATTGTGGGACCCTTAAATGTATGATCGGAGCATTTTGCTAGTCCTGCTTGGGGTTTTCACGCCTGGCAATGCTTCAGATTTTCCTCCACGTTGAGTGCTAGAGGCCAGAGGGTACTGGTTGTTGTTGAGTTTCCGGTTGCACACAGGAGGTTTCGTTATTGAAGGTAAAAGTGGCGGTGCTGCTAACTAGGGGTGTCTGGTGGAAGCTCCTTGCGCCCAGCTTTCACCCAAAGCTAAGATAAGGAAAGGTTTTGTATTATTGTGAACTGGAGTGCAGAAGTGTGTTTCGTTGCTGCATTGCTGCAGTTTAGCTACGGGTTGTGCGTGTCTTAGCCATTCAAAGTATTGTTTGAATACAATAAATTTTATTTTCAATCTTTACTTTTTTTTAAATATAAGATAGTTGACCTACAAGGAGACAAAATTTGTCACTAAATGTTCAAATTTAGTAGATAGACCTCGTTTTCACCTATACCATAGTTTTTTTGTCTTCTTCAAATTAGTTTGATTCAGTATTCCTTATCGGAACATCTTTAAAATTTATGATTCTTTATTGAAATGCAAGAAATTTGACTTATAGTGAAAGATAAAAATTGTCACTAAAAGAACAAAATTCGTAAATATAGTTTGTATTGACCGATACTGAAAATCTTTTTTAAATTAATCTGGTTCAATGTTCTTCACCGGAAAACAGTTATTTTTTTTAAATTCCTGTCATTTATTTAAGTTCAAGGAATAAAATTTTCATTGACGATCCAAAATCCGTAGCCAAAAAGTCACGTGAGAGTGATCTCATGTGTAGTTGGAAAGGGTGAAAAAATTAGGGATAAAATTGGAATATTGTGTGATTTATAGGAGGGAATCGTAGGGGTGGAAATAATTTTTTTTTCTTATTCCCGTGGTGTCAATTTCGGTTGACTAGTCCTTATAAAGCAAAATCTGTAAATTTAAATGAACCCCGTAAGTGAATGGTGGGATTGAATCTCTCATATTAGTCGGTTCTTAAATCATATAACCATTTGATCTGCAAAATAAAAGTATTGAACATAACAGTACAAGACAGAACAATACATGACAAACATTTATGGTATTAAACAAATTTTGTCTTGTATGATGCTTGATGAAGAAAATGTTATTTTGGTGATTTAGAAAAATTGTGTTGAAGACAAAAAGTTGTCTTATGGTTTAGTGGGAGACAAGAATATCTAATTTTGTCCAGTCCCTTGACCCCTAGTTTGTCCAGTTACAATGACAATTTTTAAATCAGTACAACAGAAATTGTGTCCAGTCTCCTGTTTTTTAGCAGTTCAAACGCACCCTAAGTTTTCAAAAATAGAAAATTTTAAATAAAAATATGACTTAACATTGAATTTTGTCGATAGAATATTGTATCCAGCAATATAAATTGAACACGAAAGTATTTACCAATTACCATAATTAAAATATTGACTACTTGCATATACTGCATAACATATGTAACACTTACTATACTACACCTTCTTCAACATTTAAATAATATTTGAACTGATTTATCTACTATATATATATTTTTTTGACAATAATTTATCTATTATATTGAAATCATGAAAACGACACATTCGTGTAACATGTTAGCCACACTTCAAATTGATTAGTGCCTCGCACGTAAAACCGCGTTACGCTCTACCAAACTTCATTTCTACCAACAAACACATATAAATTACTTTGATTATTACAAACATGTTAGTGCTACAAAAACATCATTAATTATCACAAAAACCTTTTCACAAACACAAATCAGCATAATCATAAGCAACCTTACCATGTCTTCTTTTAAGGCCTATGGTAAAGTCGATGAATCCGAGCATGCCCTATTTGAAGTTCGAAGGAAATCTCGGAAACGAATAACAGTCATAAGCTTGTGCACTATTGTCCTCATCGGCATTGTATTTGCAGCTGTTTTTGGAACCGTTGCTCACAAAAATGCTCATAAAGACAACAACATTGATAACAACGATCAATTTCTTTCGAGTTCCGTTAAGGCTATTTGTGATGTTACATTGTACAAGGATTCATGTCAAAGTAGCCTTAGTCCTCTTGTTCATTCGGGTCAACAAATTCGACCCGAGGAGTTGTTCAAGTTGTCAATTCAAGTAGCAATAAATGCGGTTTCGAAAGGTGTTCAATATTTCTCTAAGCATGGAACTTTTGATGACTTGAATTTGAAAGTTGATAATAGAACAAAAGAAGCTTTGATGAATTGTAAGGATCTTTTGGATCTTGCTATTGATCATTTGAATAACTCTTTGTCTTATGGAGGGAAGTCTTCTTTACTAGATGTTTTGGAGGACCTTGAAACTTGGTTGAGTGCTTCAGGTAAACTTTATAATTAAGTACAAATTATTTATTTATGTATCATGATCATATGCAATTTATACATCCTCCTTCCCATAAGTTTATTGTGACAGCATTTGTTATATACCACAAATATTTGATTTGATCATATTTTTAATAAAAGTTTAATGATATTGTAAATTAATTTTACACTAACATCCAATAAAAACCGTCTAATTCTTTGTCATATGAAAGAAATGAGATGATGTGAGGTGACATGATGGAATACAATTTTTTTGGTATATAGACGAAATGACAAAACCATCAGTGATCGAGGTTCGCCAATCATGAACGTTCTGTCTAGCAATTTCGATGGAATACATTATTACTATTGATAGATAATATAAAATTATTTTATACTGCCGATGCATATTTCTTTTTCTCTTCAATAATACTAATTGTAAAGTATATCATTAATTATTTTAATTTTTTTTTCGATAATATTTTTATTTATGCAAAATTTCACTAAGAATCATTTATCTTATTATTTGTAACACTTGAGTCTTTTATTTTATTTCTTTTCTATTTAAGTCCTTAATCTTTTCTAACATGCACATACATTTTTTTCTCCTTTTTTTATCGAAAAAAAACGCTAATATGTTAAATCGCATAAAATAGTCTTATTTTTAATTATAAGCTATAAGTTCAAAATTTGACATTGTCGAACAAAATTTGAATGTCCTACAATTTATACTCAAGCTAATAAGTACTTGATTTAATTTACTCTTAGATTGAAACTAGTACTATAATTCTATATCATAACCTTAAACTCATAAAACACAAACAATCATGAAAATCATTTTTCATTCATGTATTAAAACAGGTACTTACCAGCAAACATGCCTTGATGGTTTAGAAGAGGCAGAAGAAGCATTAAAGTCTGTTATTTCAACCAATCTCAAAAACTCAACAGAATTAACAAGCAACAGTCTTGCAATCATCACATGGCTTAATAAGGCAGCAACATCAATTAACTTTCGACGCTTATTAAGTTCGTCTCATCATAATCATGAACCTAAATGGCTTCATCGTAAAGACCGAAAGTTACTTCAAAAAGACAACGATTTGAAGAAGAAAGCCGACATTGTTGTTGCGAAAGACGGGAGTGGAAAATACAAAACCATTTCATCTGCATTAAACGATGTTCCTGATAAAAGTGACAAAAGGATTGTGATTTATGTGAAGAGTGGGACTTATTATGAAAATGTTAGGGTGGAAAAGACTAAATGGAATGTTATGATTATTGGTGATGGTATGAATGTTACTATTGTTTCTGGAAGTCTAAATTTTGTGGATGGTACACCAACATTTTCAACAGCAACATTTGGTATGTTTCCATATTATGTTAACATGATTTGTAAACTATCTAACTATATTAATTTATCGTTTCGTTTGTTTGGTTCAATAATCAGCTGTATTTGGGAAGAATTTCATTGCAAGGGACATAGGCTTTAAGAACACAGCTGGTCCACAAAAACATCAAGCAGTAGCACTAATGACAAGTGCAGATCAAGCAGTTTTCTACAAATGTTCCATAGATGCATATCAAGACACACTCTACGTTCACTCGAATCGCCAATTTTACCGCGAATGCAACATCTACGGAACAGTCGATTTCATCTTTGGTAACTCAGCAACCGTAATACAAAACTGTAACATTTTACCAAGACAACCTATGCAAGGACAACAGAACACAATAACGGCGCAAGGCAAAACCGATCCTAACATGAACACAGGACTTTCAATTCAAAATTGTAATGTCTCACCTTTTGGAAACTTGAGTTCTGTGAAAACATATTTAGGAAGACCTTGGAAGAATTACTCGACAACAGTGTTTATGCAATCTACATTGGGAAATTTTATTAGTCCAAATGGATGGTTACCTTGGGTTGGAGACTCTGCACCAGATACTATATTCTATGCTGAATTTCAGAATGTTGGAAGTGGTTCTTCAACAAAGAATAGGGTTAAATGGAAAGGTGTGAAAAATATTTCAAGTAAAGAAGCTAAGAAATTTACAGTTACAGCTTTTCTTTCTGGTGATAAATGGATTCCTGCTTCTGGTGCTACATTTAAATCTTCTATATAGTAACTTTAATACATATATACATAAATACTATACAAACTTTTGATTGTAATGTTATTTCCATCTATTCCATGATTTTGTATTTTTGTTACCTATTTTGTTATTGAATAGAGGTAGATACAAAGAGATATATATGAATATATGAAATAAGAAGAAAAAAAAAAATGAAAAACAGCTTGGTACAAAAAATTATGATGCCAAACTATGAAGCACGAACACAGTCATGCCATACAATGTAGACATTGAAACGTCGATAGACACTAATAATAATTTAAAAAAATATATATATAATTCAAAAGCTAAACACAGAAAGATAAATACACAAGCGCAGAGATTCAAACATGAAAATGCAAGAATTTTAAAAAGACAAATGGAAGCATAGAAATTTAAACACACAAGTGATGAATTAAAATAAACACGTGAAGTTTAAACAAATGCAAGAATTTCTGAGTAAACATTGTTTTCAAAAGAAAAAAATGGAGTAAATAAATTAGTAAAACTTAATGTTACACAAAAGTGATAAATCTATCATCTTCCTAAATCAGAAATCATACACTAAATACATAATCCATTTGAAGCAGCAATAAGAAGTTAAATACACCAACAAGGACAATTACTGACTGCAATGCATCTAGTATATTGAGTCCATGAATTCCTACCTACATCTAAACAAATCACACTGAACAATTACACGGACATGAATAAATTTCAAACAAACAAAATGATACATCATAACTGGATTGCCATCATAGAAACTGAGTTAGATTGGTAACCATGAACTCTCAAGCGATATATACACGTGTGTGAAGGGCTTCCGTGATTTGACGTAAAATCAAACCTTATTGTGTCAATAACACCAGAACCTGCTGAAGTCAACAAATTGAAAGTTTGAGCATTACTCTTCTCAAGATCATATGTAAACTCTGCCAGAAGAAACATGTTTTCAGTATTTTGCCCCTGCAGCCAACCATAGATTCTGCAGTCCTTGGGAGCGCTTGATCTATCATATGCTACACTCTAGTGAAAAAATATATATCAGTACAAAAACTAACAATATTCGAAGTAATGGTGAATTAATGGACAAGTAGAAAAGCAAAAATACTGGTGCCAGAATATGAACACAACAAAACTCCCAACAAAGACAAGTCATTCAGAATGCCTAAGTAAAAATTAGGACAACTGGATGAATGAAATCAGCAGACAAAAACTATTCCGTGTAAACTACCAAGGAAATCAATTGAGTTCTGGCAGAAGATCGCCAAAACTTGACTAGAAAGTAGAAACACAAGATTTCACCATAAAACAGTTAAAAATATAGTTTGCATAAGGATTCATGTATAGCAACAAGAAAACGACTTGTACGTCACATAAAAGACAAATATTCAAAATCCATAAAATGAATTTGTAACAACATTTAATCAACTTTACATTGTTATTCTATTCCCAGTTGGTCCAATCAATACACTTGAGAAATGACAAAGAATGCAAGAGTAACATCTAGTAATCAATCTTACAGTAGTAATGAGCCAATAACAGCAGAATCAGAATTATCATTGAGCCAATAACATCAAAACAAAGTATTTCAAGCATACAACACACAAGCACAAACCACAAAGATATACTAACAAATTGTGAAGGACAATGTGATATGAAATAGTTAAATCTCCAATTATTACAGTAAATTACGTCTCCAGTACTTATTTTCCACTTCCTCGCCTTTATAGCAGATTAAAAGAAAAAAAATACAAAAAAGGACATACTCAGAGAGTCAGAGTAGACAATAGTTCTCTTCAAAGAAAGTTGCAAACCTAATACACTAGCAGTGGATCAATTATGAGCAACAACAAGAATGCAGGTTGGACAAATATATGCCAAAAAATACACAAGCAACCCATGAAAATGATGAAATATGAAATATATACCAAAAATCAGAAGGCAACCAAATCTTGCAAATGACAGTAATAGACGCCAGCCATCTCAGCAATTGGTAAATCATTGAGCATCAAAACATAGGATTTGCAACAATAATTCTATGGATTTCATCACTATTAAGCTTACCTGAAGTGAAACTCCCCATTAGCAACCTAGAACTCAAACAATAACTGGTCATCTAACTCTAAGCCTCTTAAAAAACATAACTCAACATCGAGCACTACCCCCTTCATAAAGTTAAGGGACAGAAAGAAAATATGCACATTACACAATATGATTTAGTCTATACCGCATATTGCAATTTTTTAACTTTGAGCAATATTTTTTTTAACATTGGCTTCTTTGTTATTTCATATTGCTATTAGTGGGAACTGGGAATGGATTGAATCATCATGTTATACAGAAGCAATTATTTGTTTTCTTAATCAGAAGTCAAAAGTTCAAGAAAAACATATTGCAACTTCACCAGACTACCCCCATTTGATATATTATGATCCTATATTCCTATCCTACATAAAACAAACTTAATTTGCATCTTCTACAAACGACACTCCTCATAACTCATCCAAAGTCACGACTTATCAATAAACAAGTCATATCTATCTGAAATATTACAATCTTACATAGCACAAACTTAATTTTCATCACATTCAGTAACCTAAGTACATGAAAAACAAATTGCATCTTCTAGAAACTACACTCATCTATGTTATCATAACTCACCCAAAGTCATGACTTATCAATAAACCAGTCACATCTATTTGATATATTACGATCCTACAAAACATAAACATAATTTTCATCACATGCAGCAACCTAATTACATGAAAAACAAATTGCACCTTCTACAAACTACACCCAAAGTTGCGGACCTATCAATAAACAAGTTGCATGTACTTGATATATCGTGATGCTACATAACATCAACTTCATTTATGGATAGATCAAGCAGATCCTCAAACCGAATTTGCCACAATGAGAATGCAAGCAAGTTTAGCAAGAATCTCAACTCAACTACTTCAAATTTTCATAAATTCATCAAGTACACAACATTAACAGCACATCAAAGATTATACTAATAAAACGATTAGCATCATGGTAAGACACGAGAGCAACAAGTATATAAAGTTAGAATGAGTATGCAATGCATCACCTTTGCTACATGCTCCAAGGTGACAGCCTCAGGAATGATTTCAGCGCGCAACCTAATCTGAACAAACCCGCTACTACCCTTCAACGGAAAACACTCCCCAGGCTCCCCAAAACTTGGTCTCAACATCTTAACAGCATTAGGGTGAACACCATTGCTAACAGAGAAGACCCAACTTCCCTTCCTCACATTAAAAGGCTCCGAATGTCTCACAACCGCAGCACCACCGTTCGCAAGCGCATAATCCACTCTCCCAAGCCCATCTGCAGCATGCTTCTCAATCTCCCTCTCAACCACCCCTCTTGCAAATTCCCTTATCTCATCCAAACCACCACCCTCATACCCATTCCCCTTCACATTCTTCAAACCCTCAACAAATTCCTCAAACTCTTCCTTTTTTAACAAATCCTCTACCTTCAATTCACCCAAATATCTCTCCAAATTCTCACTTTTTGTCTCCAATTTCTTCAACTCATTCTCCAAGAATACACCTTTTTCCTCAATTTTCACATCCATTTCCTTCCTTAACCCTCCAACCTCATTCTCAATCTTCTTATCCACCACATCAACTTGCACCTGAATCATCTTCGTCGTCTTCTTCAACAAACCCTCCATCTCCGAAATTCGATCCTCATATTCCGAAAACCCAGCATACTCAACTCCAACAACACCTTCCCCAGATTTCAAAGCAACCCACCTAATCAACTGAACAAATCCACCAAGCAACGCAAGTAACACAAAATTCTTCACAAAAATTCTCATCACAGTAACCCACCTCGGCTTCTCAGACTTCCCAACCGTTTTCCGCGACCGCCGCGGCGCAACGGCAGTAGAATCTCCACCTGTAATCCTCTTTACCGCTGGACCCAAATCCTTGGAAACAACAGGTTCACCGCGGATCGAGTGATGACTCAAGTCTCGACCATTTCCGGTGGTTGATGGAGGTTTTCCGTCGCCGGAAGTGACGACATCGTTGGCGAGAAGTTCAAGATTAGTGGCGTTTTTTTTGTCGGTGGCGATTACGGGTCTCCGACGTGATCCCGGATTCGCCGCCGTGATTGAGACGGTGGAAGCCGACATCGGAATCGGTTTGAATTTTAAAAAAAAAAACCAAATTGAGAAAAAGTAAATGAAAATGATTAAATGTTGGAAACCCTAACTTTAAGAAAAAGAGAATTGTGGAAAATGAAAATTATGTAAAATTGTTTCCCACCATGGATAAATGCAATATTCACCGTTGATATAATAACGCACCAAATATTACCTCTGTCTCATTTTATAAGATAAAGTTTAACTAAATTTATTATTTATATGTTTTGTTTTGACTGTATTTTTTTAATAGTATATAAATGTTAATATTATCATATAAGATTTTGTTTGATTTGTTTCGATACATATTTCAAAATATTAAATTTCTATAATTTTTACTAATACATAATTAAAAATATTCGCAATCAAAATTATATATTGACAAACGTGCAATGGTCAACGAGATCTTATATGTTGGGACATAAGTAGTATAACCGTACATATGTTACAAGTTACTCACCATTCAAAAAAATTTGAAAATTTCTAGTCACTCACACCCAATGATTTTTTGTTTGCTTTCACTTAATTTTTGGTTCCGAGGACAAATGTGCATATTAATCTAGAGTTCGAGATAAATTTTGATATTAAATAATTTCAATTTTTCTCCCAAACAAAGTTATGAGAAATTAAATCATGATCATTTATACAAAATTTAATATTAATTACAACTGAATCAATTAATATTTAATACACCCGATCAAACTTAGTTACATCTAAATTTCACTAAAGTTTAATTATAATACTACAATCTATATCTATATTATTTGAGACCTTTTTTTTTCAAGATCTTAAGTACACATGGCATAACCAAATGAATCCTCTCCTCTCAATGGTTTTGTAATTAATATTTGTTTCATTTTTTTTTACTACAATTTGTTATAAATGTAGTGTATCATTGATCATTGATGATTTGGTAAAACGAAATAGGAAATTTTGATTTTTTTTTTGGTACAAAGAAATTTTTTATTTTTACTTTGTCTAAACAATAAATAATATTTTTTCTTAACCACTGATTTAATGCTTTGTTTTACCATCCATTTTTTAAAAAGAATTTAAACAAACGGTGCTTCGGTAAAAACAAAACAAAAAATAAACGGTGCTAATTTATGCTTTTAATCAAACAATTTTTTTTTTGTGCTTTTAATAAAAAAAATCAGTGCTTTTAATACCGAGACCTTATTCTTAACCTAATGGCAGATAACTGCTTTTCAAACCCAAGGGGTGTGGTTGAGCGGCATGAGGCTCATCCTCCCTTAACCAAGGGTCGAAGGTTCGATCCTCCCTTACACCTGTGCTTCGCCACGGTCGCGCATATTAAGTAGTAGAAAATAAAATAATTGGCTATCAAATTAAATAGATATCGACAAAATGAAATTGTTTTTTATAATTGAAAGCAATCGCCTCGTCCCCAATTGAAATTGAGTAACTCCTCAAGTCTCCCAAAGAACCGTAAAAGGGCATAGTCTTGAGAACTAAGTGGATATAAGTGTGTCAAAATTTCAATATTTTGTAAGGACCAGTTTAAGTAAATTAAACTAAATAGGCCTGAAAACATAACAAAACAATTTAAAAAACAAAACAATTTAAAAATAGGAGACAACATGTAAAGCTCAAAACGAAAAAACAAATTAGCAAACATAACTAAATATATATTAAGAAGTCCTGTTTTACAAAACAAACAATGCAACACACATTACACAAACCATAAGTCATTACATTGATACTAACTATAACACACATTACACAAACCAGAAGTCACTACATTAATACTAACTATAAATAAGACAAATTAGAGACGAACTTAATAAGACTAAACAGCATTGATAAACACGAACCTAATCAACATAACAACATTCAGTGGCGCTTAATCAACACATGGATAAATTCTGGAGACACTTGAAGACTAAACACGAGCCTATCCCCGCAGTGCAACTTAGCATCACGAACAAACACATACCACCCAAATTCTATATTTTTATTATAACTTGGAGAACCATTATTATAGAGTATATCACAGAGGTACAACTTCTTGGTACCCTCTTCAACCAAGACAACATAATCTTGTTTTTCGGCAAAACATGCGGTTGCAATACGCTTTGGAACATGCTATAAAACCAAAAAATGCAAAAAGATTAATCAATCAGCAAGACCACAAAATTTTCAAACCTACTCTATCAAAACAATAAGAACGCTAACAAAGCAAAGAAATAATACCAGAACATTTCTTCCAGTAGCCATGGATTTAATAACTTTACATTCCCAACTATAATATTAAGTATCATCAATTATCATATCATTAAGTGGATCATCAATTTACATTGGAACTTCAGGATGTTCATTGGCAGCAACCATGGATAAAGGAACAGCAAGGCCATCATGGACAATATTAATGAAAAAGGGCACAAAGCAAATCCATTTGGCCACATAAGTACAATTTCTGCAACACTGAACAATTGCTACAACCAATGTCACATTCTTACAAACTCTCAAGTCATATCCACCTTTACATTGCCTTCTATTAAACTATTTCTAATAAGTTATCTACATCAACAAACAAAAAACATAACAATAAACACAAAGGCAAAAGGATTTAAAAAGTTGTAAGAAAAGAAAAAATAGATTCGGAGAACAGAATCACTAAATCGATTGCTAATCAAGATGAACCTGACACTAAATCGATTGCTAGGGAAAAAGCTTTCTATATAAAAATCTTAGACCATGAGTATATATATAAGCTATATTCTACCCATTTACTACACATTAGTTTTTGTGTTAAACATCAAACTCATTGTCCCAATCTTGATCACAATAAGCATATTATTTAACAAAAAGGTTAAATAAAGGTTAATTTGATAGAATTAGCATTTGTAAGGGCTAAACACAACACCTCATGTACATATAACAGTCATACACATACTCATTGCAACAACCTTATATAGAGAAGATAGTCACTAAAATCAAGAAGCACGGGCAAATCTATTATATGACAGTCAAACCATCAACATATATCTCATAATAGAAATTGATATTTAATTATTTATAAATAACATGCAAGAATAGGTTCCAAGCCACAATTCTCCCTCTTTGTCAAATCAATCCTATAATAAAACATTGTTCATAAGTGGTGACAAAATCATTACCTTTTTGTTAAGAGATATATGCAAGAACAGATCATATTCACTTTCCACTACTCTGTCAATGAGAAAGTTTGTGTTGTGTCTGTTCAACAGAAGAAGAAACCATTAAATATTATATTCATGAATTATAAGATATCAATGAGAATAACAAAATGACCAACTCAATCAACACATCAAAGAAACAAAGCAAAGAAATAAACGAAACAACCAAAAGAGACAAAGCATAATTCAATTGCAAGGAAATTCATCTATATCATTAAAATAAGAAATATTATAAATTTCACCTCATTAAGTTTTTGTTTAAATATATACAACTCCTTTCAGATAGTCGCATGAATCTTGCCACCCTGCAAAAGAAGCAGTGCTGCAAAAGAGAGATTACTAAAAAATTACTAATGATACTCATTTGAATATATTACGAAAAAAACAATTTGTTTGGTCCTGATAAAGAAATACTGCAACATCTTATATCCTTACAAAAATTCACATATACAAATTATAAGAAGTTTGTAGAAACACAATCAATGGAAGCTAAACAAAATTGAAAAATAAACTCAATACAATGGAAGCTATTAAAGATTTGTTTTTTTAAAATGAACAATAACAATGAGAAAATTAAAAGTTCTCTTCGACCATTCAAACTCTAAGATGAGAATATAAAATGAGGGATATGATTGAGAACAAATTTGTAGTTCTCTTACCTCTGTGATGGGTCTTGAATTGTGGTTTAGAATAAGATGACGATTAAACTGTGAGAAACAAATTGAAAAAGGGGAAAAAGTTAAGAGAAAGAAATTGCATAAATGAAAATCTAAAGCAAAATGATTTAGGAGAGAAATAAATTGAAAAAAAAAAGATAAAAGGAGAGAAAAAAATTGTCTCTAAGTTCACCAAAGAATAAAGAATATAAAAAATTTATATATGCCTCTTTTTTCTTCTATTATACATATTGAGATTGTGGAGAATATGAAGAAAAATAGCCTATGTAATGCAAAATTTTCACATAGCATTATTATTGTACATTTCTTAATTTATCTATACACACATTGCCTTTTCCATCAAACCCGTTTTCATCATTTTACAAAATGTTCATTGGGCAGCATAAGATATGAGGTTAAGGACATGTCAAAAACTTTGAAAAATATTTTAGATCATCATTCATGGT
Organism: Trifolium dubium; assembly: GCA_951804385.1. NCBI lineage: Eukaryota > Viridiplantae > Streptophyta > Magnoliopsida > Fabales > Fabaceae > Trifolium > Trifolium dubium. Next base: position 5,823,283 of record OX638074.1, read on the forward strand.
GAGCTTTTACTTTTATTTTGATTCTTGAAATCATTCAAAATAAAGCCAAAGTTTATAACATAGCAAAACAATATACAGTATATAACTAAATAATATTATGAGCCAAAAAAATTAAATAATTTATTAGAGCTCGGATCTAATAAAACTGGAACATAAATGATGCTAAAACCGGTTAAAAAGATAATAAGACCGAAACTCACATGATATATAACGCATGACCCCAAAAGAGAAGGACCATTCATGCCAAAAATAAGAATCTCAAGCCAAATGGTATTTAACTCTCATGAAATGGGAAATCCAAAACCATCTGGTTATCTTCAACAGAAGAGTAATCTCCAATGACCTATATGCATTCTGCAGCATAAAGAGGACATTGCGGAAAAACTTCACATACTCAACACACCTATGAACCACTTATCATTTAAGACAATGTAAAAATATTTGTTGCTTAAAAGCCATTGAAAACATTATTAAAGACTTTCTTTTAGCAAAGTAAACAAATTATTTATACAAAAACCATAAAAGTTTACTTAGAAATTAAAATGATAACGAAAATAAATGTTAGAATAAATATTGAAATATGAAATACTAAGCACAGAAACTCACAAGTTGCCTACTTTCACAACCAAATATATTTTCCATGTGCACAAACAAAGATTTCCACTAATGCATAAGGGTTGATTCTAAATCAGACGGATCAATGCCACTTTGTTGTTCATGTATGATATTAATTATGAGTATCACTTATTCCATGAAATTTTTGAACCACCAATCTTGCTTCCTATTGTCTCTTCCTTAGATGTAGCAAAAAGTTCAATGAAAAATTGTTTCAAAATAAAAACCAAATTAATAATTGAATATATGACTTATTTGGGTAAACAACTTATTTGCAACTTATAGCACAAGCACATAATTATGTATAAGCACTTATGAAAATAATTTGAAAAAATCTTAACAAAAATTGTCTTAAGTTGATTCTCATAAGTTCTCCCAAAAAGTCTCACTCTCACAACATTTATATTAGTGGATAAGCTTAAATAAATCAATCCAAATATGCTCATAGTTGTCCAAAGTGCCTTAAAATATTTCAACAACATCTTACCGGTTAATCTTCCCTTAGCACATATGAGCAAATGTAAATCCTTAATTATCACAAAAGATTACATTAAACCATAATATAAAATTAAAAAAACACAATATCAAAGAAATAGTAAAAAGGGTAAGAGCACAAATTGATAAAGAAATAGCATAGCAACAAAAGTAAGAGCAACAAATAGCAAAATGGGAAATGAAATTACCTGGGTATTGATGGCTCTTGAAGCTGTAGTTTCGATGTGCAATCCGGACAAACTGCAAGCTTCATGGCGAAAGAATTGAGCTCGTAAAGAATCGGCGGGTGAAGATTTGATTTTGAGGTCGAAATTGAAGAGGAGTTAGAGTGGTTGGTTGGGATTAGATTCATGAGAAGAAGGAAGAAACAAGAAGGAGAATGAAATTGTTGAAATTGTGGGTGTTTTGTTTTGTTTTGTTTTGTCTCTCACACGGTCTATATGTTTTGTGTACTTTGAAGGAGAAAGAAAAGAAATTGAGTTTGGAGGGTAACGTGCAGTCATGGATTAAGGAAATGGCAGTGCATTTGTGTGTGAGTTTGTTTAGATTTTAGATGATGTTGACACGAAGTGTGTGGAAGTGGTAGTAATTTAAGAAAAAATATTGCAAACTTAAGAAAACTTGTGTTGCAAGCAAAAGAAAAAGTACACAAATTTAAGAAAGCAAAGTACAGGTTGAATATGGTCAAATCAACACCAATTAAATTTAAATAAAAAACACTCAAAAATTGAGTAACCACCCAAAACGCTTGGCAATAGTGAAATTCTCACATACACAATTGTTAAGATTATAGATATTTGTTTCATTTTTTTTTACTACAATTTGTTATAAATGTAGTGTATCATTGATCATTGATGATTTGGTAAAACAAAATAGGAAATTTTGATTTTTTTTTTTGGTACAAAGAAATTTTTTATTTTTACTTTGTCTAAACAATAAATAATATTTTTTCTTAACCACTGATTTAATGCTTTGTTTTACCATCCATTTTTTAAAAAGAATTTAAACAAAAAAAAAACGGTGCTTCGGTAAAAACAAAACAAAAAATAAACGGTGCTAATCTATGCTTTTAATCAAACAAAAAAATTTGTGCTTTTAATAAAAAAAATCAGTGCTTTTAATACCGAGACCTTATTCTTAACCTAATGGCAAATAACTGCTTTTCAAACCCAAGGGGTGTGGTTGAGTGGCATGAAGCTCATCCTACCTTAACCAAGGGTCGAGGGTTCGATCCTCACCTTGGGTATGGAGCAACTTTAAATCCTTGGGCCAACTATCCCACTCTTCGAGATGCCTCCAATCTAGCGAGTGAATAGTCACTGCGTTTGGCGGTGGATACCCCGGTCTCGACAAAAAAAATAACTGCTTTTCATATCAAAATAAAATCAAATCAATGCTTTTAATGATTGACCACTAATTTTGTCAAAAAAAAATGATTGACCACTAATTTAATGCTATTTATTTATATTTCCATTGACAGAAATACATGGTTATGAAAATAAAAAACTTATTAAATCGGTGCTTTGAAATTTGAATATTTTTTTTATTGAGTCGTTTCTATCATGGCTTTATTAACCTTATTTTACTATAAATATAGTTTCTAATTGTAAACATTTGTTACAAAATTACAAAATATTGATCATGCTTTAAGGAAATTCATTTTTGCTTGCTCACGATTTTTTTTTTCATGCTTATTAATTCTATATAAATCTATTTTTTGTGTATTGATTATTTGTGTAACATCCCGGATTTTTTGGACATTAATTACTAAAATTTTCTTATGAATTCTTTTTAATAGAAACACACTACATTCATTTTTTCTTTCTTTTCTTTATAATTCATTTCAAAACAAGTCACTACCATTATTTCTTCAAAATTTATAAGACACTTAATTATTATAAAAATTGAAGAAAACTTATTAAATCGAGAATACTATAAAATGTATTAGACTTACAAATTGAGTAACTATAAAACTATTAAGAGGGTTCATTTAAAGTTACAACTATATAGACTAGTAAAACCCCTTTTAATTTATCCCCGCACAAGCACAATCAACTAATCAACTCCATATTTCTTTGGTACCTATAACCATATTTAATGTAAGGGTCAATTTCCTTATCCAAATTGAATCATGCCTGACGGAAGATAAATGTCATAAAAGAATAATAAAATGTTCTACCATAAAGATGAAATCAAACAAAATCGATGCCAGCAACTAATTTTAATGACACTTTATCCCAACAAAGAATAACTCACGAAGTCCTAGTTGTTAACCCACATGACCACTAATGCAACCTACATGATCCGGATATCACCACTCCGAAGAGCAAAACACCACTCCGTCGAGTGGATCGACACTCCGAAGAGCAAAACACCGCTCCGAAGAACGGATCGACACTCCGAAGAGCTAAACACCGCTTCGAAGAAACGGATCGACACTCCGAAGAGCTAAACACCGCTCCGAAGAAACGGATCGACACTCCGAAGAGTTAAACACCGCTCTGAAGAACGGATCGACACTCCGAAGAGCAAATCACCAATGAATGAATGAATGAATGCACCACTCTCAATCAAATACACCAACTACGAGACCATTAACACCTCTTAAAGTCATCACCATTTCCATTAAGCCAATTGAAAGTTCAACACTTACTTTCAAACTCCATAAACTCGCCATTTAATCGAAACCAACAAAATACTCAAATCTAAGATCAACCACACACAACAAATTATAGAATCAAATATACATTCAATCACTCAAATAATTCATAAATACTATAATCACATAAAGTGTTATAAAATAGTTTTTTTGTCATTCCTTCTATTATCATTATCTTCTATTAGTTAAACAATTTCATTACTAATCTATAACATAAACCTTAAGAACATGAGTGTATGGGGAAAAAACCCTTACCTTAAATGTTTTACTTCCTAGCACAACATTCTTGGAGTTCTATAAATGACTCACGCGAACAAAGGTTTGAAGCTTCTCAATGCACACCACAAAATGACGACGAGGATGAACTTAAAATTATGTCGTATTGCCGCTAGTGATGGTCTATTGAGAATTGATGTAGGTGAGTACAAGGAAATTAGTGTATATATATTAATCTGATTAGTTCTATCAAGCTTTGAGTGTACAAGAAAAATATGTGGTTCGATTGATGTATAGTAGTGATCTAGCAATACACACCTTACCTCTATATGTAAGGGAAGATAATGGCTTTGTTGGTTAATAAGTATGTGTAAGCTTCTTGTTTGAATTGACAGAATATGTATCTCTTGTACACTAACAAAATATATGCTACGTGAGAGTGGGATGAGTTAGTGGGCTTTTAGAAGTAACATTCACATTTGGGTGGTTACTCCCCTATTTCTAGCAAAATATTGGCCAAATAAATATTCTTTTCATAATTATCCTAATCTCACCGTGGTGTAATTTTCCCTAAATTTAGGATGGTAAGTTGATCATGGCTTAAATGGTCTTGTTATAAGACACACTACTAACTATATATACCTACACGTTAATTTTCTTTTACCTCCACAAACTCACCCTAATCATTATATACATACACTTACTTATAAAACTTATAATTAAAATCTAAATTTAATATTTATTTTGTATCTATTTTTTTTTTTGGTGCAAAAAGAGGGCAAAAGCCCAAAAAAGAAACAAAAAGCTAAGTTACTCGGACGTTCCTAGGCATGCAAGCCCCGGAATTATCATCAAAAAGGATCTTTTGAAGCTCACTAGGAGGAGACTCCAAAACAAACATATTAAAATGATCCAAAGATATGCTATAGTTTGCAAGCCAATCGGCACTCCTATTTCCTTCGCGCCAATTATGATTGATTTGAACATGCCAACTCCGCTTTAGTAGCTTCCGGATACGGTGAACTAACGTAGGAATGCTCCCATTGAACTTGTAATTATCGGAAATCATGTCGATTAAGATTTTAGAGTCACTTTCCACTATCAGATGATAAAAGTGTTCCCTCCAAGCCATGTCTAGACCCAAATATAAACCCCACATCTCAGCATGTAAGGCATCACAAGCTCCAATCTTTTTAGTATATCCCTTAATCCATCTACCGTCGGAGTCACGAAAAAGACCGCCACATCCAGCAATATCTCCCATATCCTTGCATGCACCGTCACTATTGAGCTTGATCCAATTATCTTGAGGTCGCTTCCATCCAATGTATATAGTATCCTTCAACTGACGACCTTTATGAAGAGACTCCATAGTGCAGTCTTCAATATCTTTGACAAATCTTTGGATCAATAAAGTTGGGTGGTTAGGCCTTCGAAAATCAGCTTCAAATATAGTTTTATTCCTCCACTTCCACAAATACCAACACGTCGTCATAAAAGTGGTCTTCCATCTATAGGGGTTTCTACCAGACCCTTTTCTGTTGAGGTTTTGGAAAAACCAAACCCTACAATCAAAAGAAAAAAAATTAGTTATAAAGTCAGAAGGAACAATATGAAGCCATACCTGAGTTGCATGAATGCAGTCACGAAGCACGTGAAGCACAGTTTCATCCTCGTTTGCACAACAAGGGCAAGTAGGAGAAATCCCACTACCCCACCTACTTCTTCGAAAATTAGTGAGGATGCGCCCATGAGCAGCCAACCAAATAAAGGTTTGAATACGATGCGGGCCTTGCCAATTCCAAATAGTCTTCCAATCACCCTCTACCGTCGGACAATTCTGATGTTGTAGAGAATATGCGCTTTGAATAGTGAACTGATGGGTATTGGTTCCCCTCCACCCAATTGTGTCAGGGCCATCTGCATCTGTAGGAGGAGGAAGGGCCAGAACACGACTAACATTATCAGCTGGTAAGTTGTTCTTAAGAAAATCAAGGTCCCAATCTCCAGAATGGCTCAAAGTATCCCTAACTGAAAGAGTAGTATCAATATAGGTCTGATTGGTTATTGCTATCAACGCTCCTTCATTAGGAGACCACTTATCCAACCAAAAATTAGTACTTCGACCATCCCCAATTTGCCACACCACATGTCGATGAAAATCATCCCAAATACCTGCCAAGGCTTTCCAAAGAGGAGAATCGTAAGGTTGCGCACTAATACTTGCAATAAGGTCATTATTGCGCCTATACTTACTATGAAGGACTCTACACCAAAGTTCATCTGGGTTTTTAATCAGGTTCCAAAGCATCTTCATGAGAAATGCTTCACTCATGTGCTGAGCTTTTTTGATACCAAGCCCCCCATCAATTTTAGGCAGACAACACACATCCCAACTAATAAGGTGAGCTTTTCTACCTTGATCAGAGTCTCCCCACACAAAACCACGCTGAATTTTATCAACTTCCTCACATATCGTCTTAGGGATCTTAGCATATTGCATATGGTAGTAAGGAATCGTGCTAAGTACAGACTTTGTGAGAGTAACCCTACCTGCCAAACTTAAACATTGTTGTTTCCATCCACTCAGTTTACTTTGAATTTTGTTAATAATATGATTAAAATGGCTTCTCGAACTCCTTCCTGGCGCAAGATTAGCTCCAAGGTACTTGCCCAAACTATTAACTTGTGTAAACTCAGTATGTTGCAAAATATCCTCACGAAGATGAGTATCAACATTTTTTGAGAAATACACATGAGTTTTTTGTCTATTTATCTTTTGCCCTGAAGCTTGACAGAAGGTATCAAGGCAATGCAACACTGAATGAGCCTGTTCGATAGAGGCTTCTGCAAAAAGGAGAAGATCATCAGCAAAAAGTAAGTGAGAAATTTGAGGACCATACCTGCCTGCGCGCATAGGAATCCAATACTTAGCTTCTACTTGATCAGCTATCATGTGAGACAATTTATCCATACAAATGACAAAAAGGTAAGGGGAAAGGGGATCTCCTTGTCTAATTCCTCTAGAGGGATAAAAACTCTCACTTTTATCACCATTCCACATGACTTTGTATGATGGAGAAGAAATGCAATGATGAATCATTTGGATGAGTTGAGGAGGGAATTTACACTCTTCCAAACATTTTTCTACAAAGTTCCAATTAAGACGATCATAAGCCTTCTCCAAATCAATTTTGATTGACATGAAGCCTTTTTTACCTTTCATCTTAGACATGGTGTGCACCATCTCTTGGGCCACAATAATGTTGTGATGAATACTACGACCTGGAATAAAACTAGACTGATATGGAGAAATAATTCTATCAAGTAAAGGTTTAGTCCTATTAACAATCACTTTAGCAATAATTTTATAAATAACATTACATAAAGAAATAGGTCGAAACTGAGAAACAAATTCAGGCTTATCGATTTTAGGGATCATACAAATAAGAGTATTATTAATATGAGAGATAAGAGAAGGATTCATCCAAACCTGTTTGACAAAGTTAAACAAAGATTCTGACACTGTATCCCAGCACTGTTGAAAGAAAAGGGCAGGGTAGCCATCTTCTCCAGGAGCCTTATGCGGACTCATGTCAAATAAAGCTTTTTTACACTCACTAAACTGAACATTAGTGCTAAGCATGTCATGGTATTCCTCCACAACATTCGGATAAGTGGTCCAAGAAACAATAGAATCACGAACAGGCATATCCTCTTTAAATAAATCAGTATAGAAATTCATCACAAGATTTTTCAAGTTAATTTGGTCTTCAACCCAGTTGCCAGAGTCATTTCGAAGAGACATAATTTTGTTTTTACGTCTTCTAATGATGGTTTTGGAGTGGTAGTACTTGGTATTTCGATCTCCATCTGCAGTCCACCTACTACGAGACTTCTGGAACCAAAGACACTCTTCTTGGTATAGGGATAATGCAAGTTGCTCTTGGAGATCCTTCTCAAGATTCTCAAGGAAATTACTATACCCATAACTTTGGCTATTCTGAATTCCGTTTAATCTAGCAAGAAGCTCCTTCTTTCTTTTAAAGATGTTTCCAAAAATTTCGAGATTCCAATCTTTTAGCTGAGGGGTAAGGCTATAAATATTATGGAGAAAATCTGAGCCTCTACCCCACTTCTCAATCAAAAGTCTATGAAAATCCTCATGAGTGATCCAAGCTGCTTCAAACCTAAAAGGCCGATTACCCCCATTGGTAGGCTCCCCCTCCGGGAGAACCAAAATAGGATGGTGATCAGAGTGCACTCTAGGAAGAACTTTAGTTAACCCCTCATGATATTTTAATCTCCACTCCACATTACAGAGAACTCGATCTAATTTTTTGAAAACTCTATCGCGCCCATTCCACTTAGGACCTCTCCAAGTAAATTTAGTTCCTATAGTAGTAACCTCCATCAGTCTACATTCATTAATCCAGTTTGAAAAATTTGAACATTTTCTGATGTCAGGCTGAACTCCTCCTTTTTTCTCATCTGGGCTAGCAATTTCATTGAAGTCCCCCATCATTAGCCAAGGTTCTTGAATATTAGCTGCAAGATCTTTCAACTGACGCCAAGTTGTATCTCTCTCATTAACACGAGGACTAGCATAGACCACAGTAAGAAGCCAAGGATCCACATCTTTTTCCTTAACTTGAATATGGATGAAATGAAAGTTATTTTGAATTACTTGAAACTGCACATCTTGCCTATTCCAGAGTAACCAAATGCCACCAGAGAAACCATGAGCTTCCGACACAATGTGATATTTGAAGCCAAGCTTCTTTATTGTCTTTCGAGCTACAATGCCGCTACACTTTGTTTCCTGCAATGCCACAACATCAACTCTATTTTTTTTGCAAAAATTATTGAGTGCTCTACGAAAGTTTAAACCTTGAGCACCCCTACAATTCCAAGTAAGCACAATCATTATAAAATAAAATAAATAAATAAAAGGATACATGAAACTGTTGTGTAACATCCACATCAGTTAATTTGCATTGAAATGTCATGGGCTTCGCCCATGTCAGGAGCTTCATCCTCCAACATACTGATGTTGTCTTGATCATTATTCTTATTAGTATTATCACCTGACGAGTTGTTTCCTTCACTGTGAGTTGCAATAGTAGCATGATTTTGTGAAGGTTTCTCATTATTAGTACCATTAACAAAATGGCCAATCCCACCTCCATTTAAATTAGTGTCGTTATCACTATTTAATGGGTGGCTATCCATTTTGTCACACACTTTGACTACTTTTCCATTATCTTGAGTATGATTAAATTTGGACAACTCACAATTTAGAGTAGCTACGTGTTCTCCTTTGTAGACACTCCTCATGCTAGTGGCTTGTATATGTTTCTCATTATTAGGATTAGGACCTAATTTGCTTTGCCCAATGTCACTTCTAGATCTTTTTTGTTTATTTTTCCAAACTTTACTGCTCCCACTCAATGAATTACGGTGCAAAGAGTTGCCACCACTCCTATTACCATGCAATTGATGAGAGCTTTCATCATTCAATTCATTAATTCTTTTCTTAAGATTTTGGAATGCCGTTACTTTCACGTCAGCATCAGGTCCGCGAGAGTTAACTTTGTTGTTTCTTTTTTTCCTTCTTTCTACTTTTATCCAATCACCATGCAATGAATCCGGCTCACCATTAATATCCAAAGCAACCGTTTTGGACAGGATCTCTTCAATATTTTTTCCTGGTTTTTCTCCCTGACCATTACTCACATTCATATCCTTGCCATTCTTGTTTGTAACCGTTGCTGCTGCAACTTCCGATGCGGCAGTTGCCGCAGTTGCTGCCAAGTTTGAAGTAACTGTTGCAGATTTGTGTTTAAAGGTGCAATCCTTGAAGGTATGTCCATAACAACCACATTGTGTGCAAATAACATGTAGACCCTCATATTGGACATGATACCAATCTCCATTGATTCCCACTTTTCCTACAACAGGTATTGTGAGATCTATTTCAACACATAATCTTGCAAACTTTCCCCGTGCCACTCTCAGCGTGTGCATGTCGACCTTCACCGGTGTTCCCACCATCGATGCCACTGCCCATAGCAAACTCTCATCATAATAAACTAAGTTCAGACTCGGAATTCGTATCCAGACCATTGTTTTATCAATTGTGGTCGTGGCTGCATTAAAAGTAGGAGACCATTGTCGTAAAGCTAAATAGTGATCGAAAATCATCCACGGGCCACCATTAATCACCTTAGTTTTGTCTTCCTCCTCATCAAATCTGACCATGAAGAAAGAATTTCCTACCTCCATAAGATCAAATCCTCCGTTAAGTTTCCAAACCGCTTCGAGCCTTGTCTTCATCATACTGTATCCGAGATTTTTGCCGAGAAGTTTCACGACTAAACATTCTTTATACGGAAGGCTTAGTTTCTCCATGATTGTATCTTGAACATGAAGCATTGGTAGCAATCTATTTCCCTTAATGTGTTCAACTTGTGCAAGTTTTTTTGCCACCAGATCAACTCTTTCTTTCATAACAGGAGCTTGAGATCCCAAGACTTTATCTCGGAAGGACACAAACATGTGTTGTTTTGATCCTTTATTTCCATCTGCATCTCCTATATTGGGTATTTCCTTGTCACCACTCTTGTCTGGAGGGTCAGGCGGTTTTGATGACGTTGTCGGCATAGGCCGTGAAGACGTGAAAGTGAAACTCATGGACATAGAAAAGCTCCAAGCGGCGGCTCTGTTAGTCTTTTATCAAACAATTCAAATATTAGATTGCTACCAATACTGATATTTATTTTGTATCTAATTAAATAAAATAAAGTGAATTACAATCTCTTAAATTTCTTACACATAAAAGAAGTTGTTGCATAAATGATAAATCAAGAATTCATTAAAATAATCTTAGGTAAAATTTCAGGATGTTACAATTTGTTTTTTCTTTCTTTCTTTGTTTTGAGTTTTTTTATTTGATCTTTTTATTATAATTTTTAAAGTTTGCAGGTTAAAATTGATCAACATGACACTACGGAAGATCTGAGAATTCCACTTAATCTCAGGTTTGTTTCCTACTTTCATTATGCTCTCTTAATATTTTTGTAATATATATTTTTGTAATTTATTTCTGTATTGTGATTTTTTATATTTTGACTTGCACTTCCTGTTCATATTTTTCATGAATTGTAATTTTATCTATTCTTCTCTTTAATTTATTTGGATCATTTCTATCAATAAACGGTGACATTATTTTTTATATTTATTCTACAGAAATATTCATATATGTAAATGATGGTGATTTGGTAAAGCTTTCAACTCACAACACATTGACATCAAAACATAATTGTTGTAATCTTCTATTAGTATGTGAATTGAGATACTCAAATTAAGCATATCTAATGTATAGTATTTGGGTTTGTAGATATTTCAAATAAATTGTACAATTTTTAAAGTTTGACACACATGTCACAAATGAAAATCTATATTGCACCATGCTTTATAGTTTGTATTTTGCATAAACTATATATTTTAGTGTGTAAAAGATCATCATATGTTTGGGTTACTAATTATGACTTCTAAATGTCATATAAAAGTTTTATCAAGTTTTCAATCATTTATGTCAAAAAATTTAACCAGTTTTCAATCAATTGAGTGTCTTATACTATAAGTTACGGTTGGTACGAAGTAAATTACCATGATATAAGCAATATTATTTAGGAACATGTGTGATATGTAATGTATAGAGCAGGAGGAGGAGGAGAAGAAGAAAAAGAAGAAGACTATAATTAGGATATATTTTTAAGTTATTGCAACAAATTTAATTTTTCATAAAATTATTATGAGTTGTACATCACAGATTCATTGTATATAAATTATCTATTTTGTTAAATGATTATGTGCAAGTCACATGTTTAATTTCTATGTTTTATTTAAATGATTTGTAATTTATTTAGGATTTATGTTTTCTATCTCTATTTTGTTAGTTGAATATTACCAATTGAATATCAAGATTTATAAAGGAACATCTAATATGATCTCTTTTAGGTTTTTTTTATAAAGGAACATCTAATATGATCTCTTTTAGGTTTTTTTTTTATAAAGGAACATCAAATATGATCTCTTTTAGGTTTTTACCACCAGTTTAATCTGGTTCGGGGTCAGTTCTGACTCTCATAATGTACAATTATTCAAATATATATTAAATTGATTTTATTAAATTGTTTTGTCAATACAAAATATTTTTAATTATTGTTTATTTAATTTTTTGACAACTATTGTTTATTTTTAGAATATGAAATATTTGAATAATTGAATTATTGATAAGAAAACCGCACAAGACCGGAAAACAAGAACACCACACACGACGGAAAAACAAATTAATAAAAACACAATGGAAAAAAATAATTTTAATTTCATATTTTACATTTAACAAAAATTTAAATTTTGTATTTAATTTAAAACTTTTTAGTTTAGGAAGATTTATTAAATTTAAAATTTTTATACGTCTTTTTTAGTTATAATTTATATGGAGCCGATACCTTTACACATATATTATTGTGGAGACTATATTTTTATTCATATATTTATACATATACCTGATTTGAAGGGCATTGATGTGGAAATTAAATAATATAAGATATATTCGGTTAATTTTTTATGTTATTTTTGTTTCATATATTTATTTTACTATAGGTATTATGAGATTAATTTGACTTTATTTTCTCTACGGGCCTTTTTTTTTGACAAAAATAAAATGATGTTCATTCATTCAAATAGATAGAATATAACATATATAAATATAAATTCAACATCGCTAAAAATATAAAGGATGTTCATTCATTCAAAGTTGATCAACCACTCTGAACCACACAAACACCGCACAAGACAGGAAAACAAGAATACCGCACAAGACGGGAAAATAAAAAAACCGCACAAGACTGGAAAACAAGAACACCACACACGACGAGAAAACAAATAAACGTCGCATTAAGATGATGAAATCATAAACAAAAATTAAAACAAAAATTTAATAAATGTGAAAACCACTTTTTTAAATTGAAAATGAGAAGAAAAAAGATGCAAGGGACCTTTTTTTTTATTTATAAAATGTATAAAAGTATAATTTTATAAAATACATTTAAAAGTCGATAAATCTACAAACGTATTTTTTTTCCGTGCATGGCACGGGCTCATAAACTAGTTATCATTAAATTGAGATTACATAAGCAAGGTAAACTCAATATGTCAAATATGATTTACGTAAACTGCAATCAATTTAAGAATATTTGTAGTAAAACATTTTTTAGTTTAAAAGGTTTTTTTTTTGGTACATCAGAATAATAAATTATTTCTGTTAAAGATCGAATCTTGGACTTCCCCTTACACAATTCATATGTCCCATAGCTCTTATCACTTGAGCTATCATACATGGACAATTTAAAAGAATTAGAACAATTTAACTACTCTCTATCTTTTTTTTTAAGATAAATTCAATTCATTTCATTTAGTAATAATGTCTCAATATAAGAGGTAATAACTCAAATAGATTCTTGACGGAAAAATATTAAATAGATTGCGGCTGGTAGATGTGTTCATATTTGAACCAATACAATAGTAAAACCATAAATTGAATCAAATCAAATCGAAAACCGTATTTGTTTTGGATGAATTTTAATTTGGTTCATTTTGTGTTGAACCACATGGTTATGTTTGATTTGCAATTTTCATTTAAAAAATTTAATCAAACCAAATCAAATCGCAATATTTAACTTAAATCTATTAACTAGTGTCAACCAACCCATGGTTCAGCCTAACTTAGCAAACCCAACTCAAACTGTGCCCCAAAAACCAATAGGTTGTCAAAACATATTATCTCACACGCAAGCCCAGCCCTTTAGGGTGTGTCGGGTGAGCCACCGCACAAGGCCTCAAAAAATTACAGGCCTATAAAGATTTATATATGTCTATTAAAATTTATATATATGTATAAAAAAATAATTATTTTCTTATTACTTAAAAATATTATTTTTTTGCTTAAAATAAATAAATTTATTAGACACATTTTTAATTTAATGAATAACTTTACGGTCTATTGTAAGAAAAAAAGAAGTAACAACACATAAAAAAATGTAAACTAATAGTATTTTGTAGTTATAATACAATTATTTATTCATTTTTAAGCATAAAATTTTCTCAAAGGAAATTGATGTATTTGTTTAAAAATTGGACTAGATATATTAAGTTTGGTTGACCAATTTTGCATTATATTTTAGGACAGAGAGAGTAATAAAAATGTGTTTAACTCAGTTGGTAGGGGAAATTTCATTTTATAGATGAAATTTTTAGCCATTAGACTATTTGACTGAAATAAAAAAATATGTTGCTTGCAATAAAGATGAGATCTTATTGATATACTATTAAACTTTTTGAAAGGCATAAATTATTTTCTTAACATAGTTATCGCATATAAAACTTTATAGACTATTCTGATCACAGTTATCTAAGAAAAATGACTCATTTTATATAAGTCATGATGTATTATGGCATTATTGATTAGAATATAAATCTTTTTATATTAGTTACAATTTTTTTTATGTAATTGGTAAAGAAAATTTACAATTTTTTATTAAGGGCCTATTTTTAGTTTTGGAATAAGGCTTCGGAATATTCCGGGCCGGCTCTCACACGTATACTGCTGATATTGAAAATAAGTTTAAGGTTGATGCAATTCCTATTTAAACATATTGTATCATGTAAATAGTAAAATAAAAACTCTTATTTTATTGTCCCCATTATAGAGAGGGGTCATAGTTGAAATATGTCTTGTTTGTCTCCTAGTGGAAGGTCGGGGTGTTTTTGTTACAGCACAATAAGGAAGATTGTGGTCCCACGTGTCCCTAACTAATTAGGGATATAGAGTCACATAGTTTTCTTGTAAATTTGTGATACGAGGCTGAAAAAGTGAATGAATTATGATAGAGTATATCATATGGAGGTTGTGGGTGAATAAATGGGGAGTTGATAGAGAGTAATGAGCAAGTTAGGGGATCTTGAGATCTCCCACAACTGCACCTTTTTAGATGATCAAGTCAAAGACTCATGTGTCTCACATAGGAGGATTTAGTCAAAGCACGGCGTGTACCAGAATACATATGCCGCTAATATGGTTTCGTCGCTTATGCGGCAATCATGTCCTTGACCCTTTTATTGACTGCCTCTATTTTCTATGGCGGTACATGTAATATTAAAGTTAATAATATTGTCATATTTTTACTTTGTGATAAACCGTACCAATCTATGTCACATTAGTTTTGTTTGGTTTGAATGACTTTTTGAAACTCAATTAAACCAAACCAAAATACACGATTTGTTTTATCTCGATTTAGATGACTCTATTTGATGCTAAAAATTTAATTAAGCCACTATGCAAATACCACTCACGAGTCCATACCAAAAAAAATATCACTCACGAGTGAACCATGATAGGGCCACCCTTTTTCATTCTATCTCATTCTTTTTTTTTCTTTCTTGAATCAACATTCGATCGCATTCTTCTTTAATTTATTTTTGTTGTTGTAACCAAAAAAATGTTGTAAGGATTAAGTTTTTTTTGAACAAATCAGAATGATATATATATATATATATATATATATATATATATATATATATATATATATATAATATACTGAAAACATAGTCCCATCAGCACAAGGTGTGCTAAACCGGACTACAAGAGTTTACATCGAAACAAAGTCTGTAATACAAGCAAATACAATAAGAAACACTAGTCGATACTCAAATAATGTAATGAGTTCAACCACCAACTGTGATAATTAGCAACTAATCATATGTTAATTGTCTTCATCCACCAAAAAGAATGTCATTTAATCTTTTCCAACAAAAGCATTACCGAAGTGGCGAAACTCTTGAAAAGCCAATGGTTTCTTTCAGTCCACACGACCCAAACACAAACTAACCAAATAAGCTGCATAAAAGATATTCGATCCCGATGACCATCTGCTGAGAAAACAAGCTAAGAAAAGTGGGCAGATGGTGTCTGAAATTCCACCGACGAAAAACCAATCCACGACCTAACCAACAACCATAGAGAACCAAAAACATCACAAGTAGAAAACAAATGGTAAACCGTCTCGATACCGCCGCAACCTGATACACAATACTCAGCCTTTGGTAAGATAACACCTCGATGGACCAAATTTGACTTCGTTGGTAACCTATCATGCAAAAGTCTTCAAGCAAATAAATATACCTTTAGAAGAACCTGTTTGTGCCATATAAGATCTTCCGCTGCATCCAAAATCATCGGGTCATGAGAAGTCAGTAACTGATAAACACCACTAACAGAATAACCTTGCTCTGGATCATGCTGCCATTGCCAATAGTCTGATGACTAATCTTGCACCTGGAAGCCAAAAAGTAAGGCCTGACACTCCCCCAACATCTTCTCCTCCCACACCCACAACCGCCTCCCCCCCACACACGCCCCCGCCCACCTCCCACCCTAAAGAAGACATCTATGCTACAATACTCAACTTATCTACTGCCAAATCATATAGACGCACAAACCTCACCCTCAGTGGGTGTCCCACCGAGCCAAGGATTTGTCCAAAAGAAAGTGTCCCGCCCATCTCCAACCTTCCTCACCACATCCTCCTCGAACCACCTACCCCCGACCCCTGCTGCACCATCTCGGATCCTCTCTATCTCCTACCACCACAAAGACCAACTACTTCCGCTCCCTTGCAACCGACCACCGTCAATCTCATACCTAATAACCAACACCCTAAACCACAACCCCCACGATCCACTACCATCCTCCAACACCTCTTTATTGTAAGGATTATATTATCTCCTTTTAAACTTTGTTGGGCTTCAACCCTCTTATAAAATTAGTCTTATTTATTTTATAAAGAATTAAATATCAAGTTTTTGTTCATATATTTTATTTTATTTGAAAATTTTCATTGGTTTTTGAAATAGTGCCATTAAATTTCATAAAATAAATTTGTAACTTAAATATATAAGTTATTTAATGAATATGCAAATTAAATGATCTCTCATAAAAATGAATATAAAGTAGTAGGTTTAATCTAAATTATTTAATGGTAGGATTAAATAGGAGGTTTATTTTGGTTGGAGCATTGTGTGCGCCCTCCATTGTTAAAGACCATCAAATTTGCAATGTTTTTATGATTGTGCTATTCTCTGAAATCAGTGTATGGAGGAGTGTTGCAAAATTAACATCTTAAACATTTAGACTAAAAGTCTATTCTTAAAAAAAAATAAAAAAAATAAAAAGGGTTAAGTATCTTATACTCCTTTATAAAATAGGTCAATGTTGTTTTACCTTCTGAATTCTTTTTTTGTTGTTTTATGCCCATGTAATATAAGATTCTGCACTTTATCCCCTGATCAAAGTCAATAAAATCTGACTGTGCAAAATATGTGACGTGGCATACCATGTGACATTTTCTTTTATTTTTTATTTTTTATTTCAAAACAAATTGCCACCTCAGCCATTTTATTTTTTTTTTTTAAAAAATTTAAATTTTTTTTATAGATTTTTTATTTAATGGTAGTTCTTAGTATAATTTGCGGCGGTTTTATTATATTTAGCTGAGATTCTGTTTTCTGACGGTTTTTTTAGTATAATTTGCGGCGGTTTTATTAATGGAAATTCTATTTAGTGAGAGTTTATAACCACCGTTAAATTATACTAAAAATCGACACTAAATAATAAATCTGTATAAAAAAATGCACAGACTATTTAACGAGGGTTTTAAATCGCCACAAAATAGAACCTCAGCTAAATATAATAAAATCACCGCAAATTATACCAAAAACTGTTGTTAAATAAAAAAATCTATAATTTATTTTTAAAAGCTGAGGTGGCAATTTTTTTTGACAAAAAAATAAAAGAAAATGCCATGTGGCATGCACATCACATATTCTCTCTAGTCAGATTTGTTGACTTTGATTATGGGGTAAAATGCAAAATCTTATATTACAGGAGGTAAAATAACACATTGTTTTTACGGGGGGTAAAGCAACATTGACCTATTTTACAGGGGTAAAAGATAATTAACCAAAAACAAGATTAAACGTCTACTTTTGAAGTGAAAGACATACTATTTTTTTGTTTTGTTTGGCTTGTTTTTGTGTTGGCTTCATTTTTGGCAAAACACGATGTGTGACAAGATGTGGACACATCTTGATATTGGAACCAGATGTGCGAACTGATGTGGGCACATCGCGAGGACGTACACGTATTTTTGAGCGAGATCTTTTTAAAGATTTGGTTCGATTTTATCTTCATTAATTGTGCACTAAATCTCTCATTTTTATCTAGAACCTTCATGGCGTTTTGCCATAATTTCTTTGTAAAATATGTTTCTCTATTTATGGAAACATATATATTATATAGTTCTAAAATATATTTTCTAGGTTTCTTCTAGACCAGTTGTACTCTGAAGCCATGTTGCTTGTTCAACACGTTCTTGGTTGTGCTTTATTTGTACACCTCTCTATTTATTACCATTGATTATCCAATCACATAGAAGGTTTGTTTTATTGAGTTTCGAAGACTAATCTAGAAGATACCCATGCCGTCGTTATAGATTAGATATATAAATGATTTAATATAACAAATCTAAAAAATAAATCATGTCTTATAAAAATGAATAGAAAATAGTTAGTAAAAAGGTTGTTGGTTGGAGCATTATGCGGCCTCCATTGTTAAGCACCACTAGATATGAAAGATTTTATGTTTGTGCTGCTCTCTGAAGTCAGCTTGTGGAGGGGTGTTGCAAATTAACTTTTTTTTTTTTTTTTTTACCAAAGAAACATAATATACTCCAACATAATTAAATCCACATCAAACATTTTTTTGTATCGTCCACAAAGATCACTTACACTGGAGATTTTTTTTCACACGATATACTTTCCAACACCTTAATGCCCTCAACTTAAGTCACAAGCAAGCGTTACCAAGCTCGGCGATATCTCTAATTTTTCATTCCAATATAAATAATATAATTTTCTATACATTTTTCATTGTGGGACTTTTTGATATTGTTATTTTACCCGTTTTCTTATTTGACTTGTTTTAGACAAGTTTTGATATTTATAGCTAAGGTTTATTTTTGAACGAGATTAATATAAATCAGTTTAAGTTACTAGTATGATCTTTGCATAACAATGAAAATATATTCTATTATTGCCACTACAGATTACACGATTTATTGAAATTCATTTGAATTTAGTTAAATTAAACCAACATATAATTATGTGAGTTAAACCAACATATAAATTATGTGGTTTGAATTAAGCCATACAAATATATATAGTCTCACCATATGGTACCTTCAACGTTGTTTAAGATCCAATTCTAGGCATAGCTCAATGTACTCTGCTAGTCTCAAACTTATTCCATAACGTACTATTAATTACTAGAAATAAACCCGCGCGTTGCGCGGATTCGATTAAATTATAAATTAAAATATTTATATTAATGAAAATTAATAATTATGATAAATATAATTACATGATTTAATAATTTTGCTGAAATAAAGATATATAGTTTATTACTTTAGAAGAATTTAACATTTCACATGTCATCTTACTATTTATTTAAAAAAAAGTTAAATATATTTTTAGTCCCTATAAACATATGAACTTTCTACTTTTAGTCCCTCTAAACTTTTACGCCACTTCTTGGTCCCTATAAAATTATTATGCATGTACTTTTAGTCCTTATTGTTAAATCAATTTGTATTTTTTAATGATTTTTTCGTAGACATGTTTAGAACATTGTAAAAAGTTCCTCGGAAAAAAAGAACTTAAAAATTCGATTTCTACATCGAAATATCGGTTACTTTTATCTTTTGGTTTACTTGTAATTCATACTTGTATAATTATGCATTAAATTGGTATTAGAAAAGATATAGAGTTTATCACATAGTAAAATGAAAGCCTAAGAGCAAAATGAAGCTCATTTAGATATGCCACATTGGCATAATGGAGGTTTAGGAGCTTGAGGAGCTTCCCTTTATATATATAAGATACGATATATGTTGCACCAACACTTAATGCCCCTTATCTATGAAGCCCTTATACGAGATACGATACAGATATGATACGATACGGATACGGCGATACGAGAAAATTTTAAAATTTAAGATACGATGCGTCTAGGATACTTTAATAAAAAATTAAATATATAAATGTAAAATATATAAACATAACTAAATTTTATAACTAAATTTTATAATAAAGAAACATTTGTATTATTAAAATTATCAAAATTAATGAATTACATATCTTAAGTATTATCCAAATAGCGAGTCATGCACATATTCACTAATGTTCTATAATTTTGTTGTTCTTTTCCCATATTCTTCATCTTTCTTTGACAAAAGTTAAAAATTTGTATGCACACAAACCAAATATTTAGTCCTTCTTAGATCCATTTTATTTCTTTTTAAAGAATAAATAAAATATAAACATTGGATACTTCTCTTATACGCATTGGGAAGTATCTGACAAGTATCGTAGAAGTGTATCTATTTTTCTATTTAAAAAATAAAATTTAAACATTGGATACTCCCCCGATACATATCGGAGAAGTATCTGACGTGTATCGGTATCGGATACGGTATCTGACACGATACTTGATCATTTTTGGAGTATTGGGGCTTCATAGCCCCTTACTACGAGGCAAGTATCTGATATACAACTTTCTTTTGCCAATTTTACATTCAGCAATTAAGTTCACTATAGATTTAGAAGTGAAAATTGAGTTTGTATCAAAACTATTGATTTCTTAACTGATGTGGTCTTTTTTAATAGTTTAAGTTTTTGGGATAATTGATTATTTGACTTGGTATCAGAGTCTTTATGACTAAGTGTCTAGAGTTTGATGCCCGCTCCCCCCCAATTAAAAACTGGAATTTAAGCATATGGTAGGTGAGCCTATGCATTATCCACGCTTCAAGCCCAATGGACTCTTGCGTGAGGGGACGTGTTAGAAATAATATAAAATAATGGTCTTTCCTAACAGCTTAAGCTATTGAGATAATCAGTTATTTGACATAAAGAACATAAAAGTAGGTGTATCCAGCGATTTGGAAGCTGATGAGTGTCTTTCGAAGAATGAGATTAAAAATAGACTTCTTTTTGGTATTGTAGGTTTTGTTATTTTTATCGGTGTTCCGCTTAAATACAACATCTTTGTTTAATAGCTCCTCCTTTATTTGTCTTTGTTCGTCTTGTGCATATATGATATTATTAATAATATATTTGTCGTTAAAAAAAAAAAAGTAAATGTGATATCTAGTTGTTTTTTTTTTTGACAAGAAACAAATTTCATTCATTCGTATGTTAAAATAGCAATAATACAAGAGATGAAAATAGTTAAATACTCACTAAAGATACATATAAAACTTTCAATTAACAATATAGAGTTAACAGACCAAAACCTAAATTCTAACAACCATAGCAATTCCTTCCACACATGACTAACAACCAATAATAATTTGAGATTCACAGTCTTTGATGGCTTCCAACTCCGGAAAAAAGATATTTGCATGTGTTCGCACAAAAATTCGACTATATTTGATATCTAGTTGTTATTATAAGACCATTAAATCATAACTTTTACCTAAATTTGTGATAAGTACACGGTAATAAGGAAGAGTAGTGGACACAAAACTACATACTTTTAGCCTACTTTCCTAAGAATGACTCACTGTTACCTATTCTAAATTAGACTTTTGGGCTGATAAAGGCCTAATGTCACATCCCTCGACTCAATATCACATTTATCGGTCTATATAAACAACCTCTCACAAACTCACAAGAGATGCATTACGGTAACCTCTACCTGCACCTCGAGCTTATACTAACTTAGGCGTCAAATTGTTTTATGCAGGTACACCCCCTTCTTTGCATCATTGGTCGTTTCAATTCTCGGATTCCAACCACCAACTCGAAGCATTTCTTCCACGGGTCCGCCACTATGAGTTCTCTACCCTCTCATTTATCTCCCGTGGGTAATGTTGTGGGATTTTTTAGACATACCCCACTACAGTTGATCTTTCATTTTCAAGGGAGGGGAAAATATCAAAAACCTTTTGTGAGAGATTGTAGGTACGGGGGTTAGTTGCGCAAAAGGAAGGTGTATGCACCTTAAGCGCCCATGGTACTCCATGGTAACCTCTTGAAATGCTTTTTGCGCTTTTTTGTAAATGTTTTAGAAAGAAGGGGGGTGAAGATGTAAGACATAAGAGAGACGATGTATGGAAAAAAAGAGATTAGAAAATGTGTTTTTTTTTATGGTTTTGAATTCGGAAAATGGTATGTAACCATTTTGCCTACGTATCCATCAACAGTGAATCAAAAAGATTTCTGTAAATCTCAACAGATTGAAAATTGGTTAGAGAATCAATTATCTAAGGAAATCAAAATACACACGACATCAACCACACAACGGCAACACCAGAACAACCATACCACACCACGAAATCCAAAAATCCTAGCAACATTGATGCAATGAAGCAAACCAAAACAAACTCACTAAAAATGAGTATATTTTGAAAGATTTTTGTTTTCTATCTTTTTCTTATGAAATTATATTTTCTAAAAATTACTACTCAATAAACAACATTTTAATTTATGAAAATAATTACTTATTTATCATTTTAAAAATAAAGTGTACATGTATATTAAAATTTTATTAATATAGCATAAAAACTTATGAAGCCATCATACTTGATACGATACAGCGATATGAGAAAATTTTAAAATTTAAGATACAATACGTCTATAATACTTTGATAAAAAATTCAACCTTTGTGTTCTAGGTTCCCTCACCTATATGGGATTTCAACCCAACAAAACCGTTTGATTTTGAATATGGGTATGTGGGAAGATGGTGTGTGGCGTTGGGGTTTGCTGTGGAGAAGAAATTTTTTTGTTTGGGAGAAAGCTTTAGGTTAATAAGTTATTTGAGTTAATTGATGATGCAGTGATATCGGAGGGGGTTGAAAAATGGGAGTGGAAACCAAATGTGGAGGAGGGGTTCTTGGTTAAGTCGTTGTACGCTTCTCTTGATAGTCTTCTCTTGCATGACTCTTCTCTAACTCCTTTACAAGCTTTTGTGTTCAAAAATATTTGAAAATTTCTCAATAACCCCCAATATTCTTTTTCCCCCTAAATACTTTTTTTTCCCTTGTTATTAAAATTTCGTGACCTAAAAACTGAAATGGATTTCGGGATCCACGTCCCGAAATAAGCCACTTTCACTGAGAAATCAACTCAGAATCGATGCCGAACCTATCTGAATCGATGTTGAACCATTCAGAATCAATTTGAAGCATTTAGCATTCATAATTTAGCATTCAGATTCGATTCTGAAGCATTTAGCATCAATGCTTACCACAAAAAAATGAATTTCGTGATCTATCTCACGAAGTAAAGGCGTCGCCATGGGGGGGACTGCCTATGCTTCGGGATCTATATTTCGGGTTATATGTCCCGAAATGAACTTTTGAGACCCCTCCTGCAAGATTATTGAAAATTGAAAGACCAGACATTGCAAACTTTGGAACTAGTTTTGAAGAAGATGATCCCATCACTCTATCATGAGAGAGCTTACGGATGTATAGTAATTTGATAATAGCTTATATGGATGTAATAGATTTAGTTCACATATCATAAGTAGTTTTGATAATAGCTTATGGATGAACTAAATCAATTTCACATATTATAAGCTATTTTGATGTAATTGATAATTAAAGTCAATACTATAAGTGCTTTTGACAACAACTTATGGATGTAATTATAATATTTTGACATGTTTATAAGTGCTTTTGATGACAACTTATAAGTGCTTATGAAAACAGCTTATCGACATAATTGACTTAATTGGTATAATTGATTATAGCAACAACTTAGTATAACAGCTTATGCATGTTCCGTAAAAGCTTACGCAAGTTTCATAAATTACCAAGTGATTTTATGCAGGTATATCAGGAAAATAGTGTATGCAGAAAATTTGCTGTCACCATTTCGTGTTCTACGTCACGAAATATAGCAAAGAATAAACCATAAGTTCACCCAGAATCAATTCTGAATAAGGCTGAATCAATTTTTAATTCGTTAGAAAGCCCATGTAATAACGGAACAATATGCATAATCGATTCTAAATTAGTCAGAATCGATTCCATAACCCCATTTCGTGAATTAGCTGTCGAAGTGCACGCGGGCCATTGGGGGTTCCTTGCTGGGTGTTCTATTGCGAGACGCCCATGTTTCAGGACGTAGTTCACGAAATGCATTTCGGGTTTTGGATCCCGAAATGCATTTTTTGCCCAATTTCAAGGGCATTTTAGAGTTTTAGCGGGGTAATAGAGAAATGATGGGGGGGCAAAAGTGAAATTTTCAAAATATTTGGAAGAGTGCAGTACCGTCAAAGATGAGTGCTTTGGCTTGGCAATTGACCTTGGATAGAATTTCCACTAAGGACAATATATGTAGGAGAGCTATTTTGAGTAGTGACGATGATAAGTGTGTTTTGTGTAATGAGGTTACCGAGAGCTCTCGGCATCTCTTCCTTCATTGCACCTTCTCGGCGGATGTGTGGTATGCGGTGTGTCGGTGGTTGGATGTTGTGATTGTCCTTCCGCCGGAGATTGCGATGTCTTATGGTTTACTAGTAGGAAGTGGAAGG
This sequence comes from Trifolium dubium, assembly GCA_951804385.1. Taxonomy (NCBI): domain Eukaryota; kingdom Viridiplantae; phylum Streptophyta; class Magnoliopsida; order Fabales; family Fabaceae; genus Trifolium; species Trifolium dubium. The sequence goes on from OX638074.1 coordinate 5,847,993, forward strand.
AATAAGAAGGTTATGAAGGGTTACTCTATAGTGTGGCTAGCTTTTATTTGGGTGTGATGGAAGACGTGCAATGATTATGTCTTTAATAATACAATTGAGCGCGTAGATGTGTGTTGGTGGAATCAATTCTACGGTTATCTTAGCAATGATTCATTCATAAAATGGCAAAAGGCCCGTGTTTGCTTTATGAGTGGATGTGGAATCCAGTAGATTGTATGTTACAATGATGCCTTGGATTTGCTTTATGGTGCTTTGTGCTAGTTTTGGGGTTTTTTGCTTGCTTTGGTGTATGCTATCTTGTCCATAAGGATTGTATGTACATCTTGTATGTATATTCAATTCATTTATAAATATATTTTTGCAGTTAAAACAAAACTTTGATAAAAAATTAAATGTTTAAATGCAAAATATATAAACATAATTAAAATTGATAATAAAGAAACATAGACATTATTAAAATTATCAAAATGAGTGAATTATATATATTAATGTCCTATAATTTTATTTGTCCCTTATTTTCTATATTCTTTATTTTTCTTTGACAAGGGTTAAAAGTTTGTATGCTCATTAGCAAAAATTTTAGCCCTTTTGCATCAAATTTATTTCATTTCAAAGAATAGATAAAATATAAACACAGAATATTTCTCTGATACGATCGAAAAGTATCAAACAAATATTAAAGAAGTATCAATATTCTTTTTATTTAAAAAATAAAATTTAAACATTAAATATTTTGTTAATACGTATCAGAAAATATTTCATATCTCACATATATTAATATCAGAGTATCTGATACGATCTTTGATCAATTTTAAAATATAAAAGCTTCGTAAGTAAAAACCTTCTTAAATCAAGTCTCAAACTTTATGAGGGCTCTGTAATACAAAACACAGCGTGTATTTTAATCTTAAAATAACATGGCAAATAATAAACCATAAATTGAAATGAAGTTCACATGGAATTGTTACTTGGTGAACAAAAGACACGTCAGTAGTTGCATAACCACGTGTGAAGCTGCATGTCTGCGATGGTGTCATTGCATGAGTAATTTTCTCCTAAGATTACACTTCCACATCCATAAACATTGACACATAAACATAGTCATGATATATATATATATATATATATATATATATATATATATATAACATTATATATACCCTCTAAAGAAAATCAAAACTAGTAAGAGAATACTAGAACAGAAAGCTTCATTTCCATTCAAGAAAAATGTCGACCAACAACAATCTTAATGGCAAATCTCAAGTACCAGGTGAGGAAACTAAAAGCAGTACCTCTGTACTTGAGACTGTGACATCTACTATCCAAGGTTTCGGTCCCATCAACAAAATCCACCAACACCTTTGCGCGTAAGATAATACTCCATACATCCCATGCATAACTAAATTGTATTTGCTACTTTTTTTTTTTAAATATACTTTCTTACTACGTTTTATTGTTAAAATTTAATTATGCAGTTTTCATAAATCAAAATTGGTACCAGACTTGTGTACCCCTTAAGATTTGAGAGTGTTTACTTCCAATCACTACAAAAAATTTTAAGTGATATAATTTTTTTAAAATATACCGTTGAATTGAAAGTTTATATCATATATATATATATATTATTCGTATAAAATTTTAGATAAATCTAAAATCGATTTGATCTTTTTGAAACCATAAAGATTAACTGTGTATTTTAGATTTATCTATATGATATAAATTTTTAATCTAGCAGTTTATTTTATAAAAATTGATATCGGTGTATTTTATAAAAATTGATATTGGTTAAAAACAATTTAGATGATTGGGGTAAATATCCCATATTTTGAGGGATAGACAAGAAAAAACGTAAATAATATTATCAAAAAAATTAAGAAAAATAATATCGATAATTTTGTTGTAGGTTCCACTTTTATTCACACGACATGACAAGGCAAGTGGAGGCACACCATTATTGTGGACACCAAAACGAGGAAATGAGGCAATGTCTTATCTATGACAGCCCCAACAAAAATGCAAGACTTATAGGTCTTGAGTATATAATCTCTGAAAATCTTTTTTTAACTCTTCCAGATGAAGAAAAACGTCTTTGGCATTCACATTTATACGAGGTAAAAAGTGGTTTATTGTTCATGCCAAATGTTCCTAAACCTATTGAGCACAAAGACATGGAGAAAGTTTGCAAGACATATGGTAAAGTGTTTCATTTTTGGCAAATTGATAGAGGTGATGAAATTCCACTAGGAATACCTCAATTGATGATGGCTCTCACAAGAGATGGACAACTTTATGAACATCTTGTTCAAGGTTGTGTGGAACGTATGGGGGTTGATTTTGAGAAGGAGAGAAATAATAGAGCTTATATGGTTGGGCCAAAACATGGGATTCATCCATTGGCTAATGGTGGTGGTAAGGGTATTGAGACTAGACTTAGGGAGGTTGAGCTTAAGCATGATTCACCACCCCCTTCTGCAACTAGGGTCTTTGTTTGAATGTATGAAAAATGTTGAAAAAGTGATCTTCGGTTAGTTGAAATTCATATAGATTCTATAAAATAATATGGGTTCATATAAATTTATAAACTATATGGGATCTATATAAATTTGAATCAATAAAAGAGAGTATATTAGAATTTATGTGTTGGAGAGTATAAATTTGTGTATTAATTTATAGGGGAGCACTACAACAAAACTGCTTTGGAGCGTCGGCCACAAGCAGACGCTAAGTGGTTAAAAACGGATGCTACAGAGCTGTTAGCGTCGGCTTAGCGTCTACCTCGGGGTTGCAGCTTAAATGCCTGAAGCTAGAAGTAGCGTCTAACAGACACTATGTAGCGTCTGTTTCAGGTGACGCTAAATCGAAGCTATTAACTTATGTATAAGCAGACGCTAGTAGCGTCAGTTTTCTGGTAACGCTATTGTCTTATTCAGTGATGCTTTCGTTCGATTCAATGCCGCATGTAGAGTCTGTTTGGCGGACGCTACAGCTAGCGTCTGCCCCTAAATGGATGCTATTCTTCAGTTTGCTAAATACATAGCGTCTGCGGAAGCCGACGTTTTTTTTTTTTTTTTTTAAATAAATATTATCCTAGGAAACCACTTATCCTATATTACTAATAATCCATACAAAAATCATTATCTTTAAATAGTTGCAACTATAAATTCTCACAACCATAAACTCTACCGATATACTCACCGACACAAAAAAGAGTAAAATGTCAATAACAAAAATACATTTGTATTTATACAATTAACCTTGAAAATCAACAAAAATAAGTTGTCATCAATAGAACTCACTACAATGAATCTAGGACAAACAATCATCGGACAACTATATATATATGAAGTGTTACATATAAAAAAATGAAGCACCAATTTAGCTTACAATGTCAAGAGCAACAAAGTGATCACCAAATGTCAAGACAATTGTTCAACCTATAAAAAAGCACAGCCAATTTTTAAATTTGTCAATGGAAACTCACTAGATAATATACAAAAGACATAAGATATACATTTGGTGTGCCGAATCATAAGCATGTGAAAATATCTAAGCTAACATTGGCATATGAATCCAACAATAGGAACATGTATAAGAAAAAGAAAGTGAAAGTAAACATAGTTTTCATAACACATCTAAATCACACAAACACAAAGAAAAACAACACAGCAAACTCTAACAGAAAATAAGACTGCTACTAAATGCCAAAAACACATTATCTACACAACATTATCTCCAGACTAAGTATGACAATCTTAACTAGTGATCAAGTAGTTTACTTAAAAATTAACTAAGCTTGTTACAAGTAATGTAGATACTTGTCATACAATATCATAAATGTCTTCATTTTATTAAGGTCTATGACCAAACATGAATATAATGCTTAAGAGGCACACTAAATCATACCTTATAAATGCTAGTCAATCCATCATGCAGTAGAATTTGAAGTATATAACAAAATAAAAGCATACCTTGTAACCACCCCTATTACAATTTGCACCCTTTTCACACACCTTTACCCATTTTTCTTCAACTCTTATGAGAAACAGATAATAGACTGTTGAAAACAATTACCGAAAATGCAAAATTTTTAAAAACAGTAATTGAAAAATTGCCAACAGAATAAATAGCTGAGTCGCGGACTAGGTCGCTTTCTTTAAGACGTTCGTGGGTACTGCCAAGATTGTGCAAGCAGTTCGAAATTACCCCGACGCCTCCAGGATAAAACAACTTCGATTGATTAAAATACCGAAATTCCACTGCACTTGTAGAATTCGGTCAAGATTACACCCTCTATGATTAGATAAACTAATCACTCAAATATTGGTATCGAAGTACCAATTCTATTCTGAAACAAAGGCAAAAAAGGAATAACGATTTTTTTTTCTGTGTAAGAGAATTGTTTGTTTTCTGTATATTTCTGAAGAAGATGGATGATGATATATATTCAAAAACGTGAATGAATGAGCAATTAACCAGAAAACAAAAACTGAAGACAAGGGATTAATTGGATTGATAACATGGATCAGAAACGGATTGATTTTCATTGAATCCGTTTAATGGCTTGGTCTACTGGTCTACACAATTAAGTGCTCGTTTTTTAGGTTAATGAAAAAAATGCAAAGCTTAATTTTTCGGTCACCAAAAAATTAATACATCACACAAGCAAGCCCAAAGCCCAAGGCCCAAGCCCAGATCCGAGCCGGCCGGCCGGACGGCAGCGGCGGCGCGCGCGTGATGGTCAAAGTTGATTGCATTCTCTTCCATCCACAAAACTCTTATACCCCAAGGGCACACCCTTGTAGTGGAGTAGTAGTATATAAACACTACTAAAGTCTCAAGTCTCACCAATGTGGGACTTTAACAACTTTTCAAAATTCACCATTCACACATTTGTGCTTGTGGTGTTCTTACCAAACAAAATTCTTTTTCTTCCATCATTTCCATTCAATTTCCAACAATCCCCCACTTGAATTTAGAAGAGTTGTTTCAGAAATAATAACGTTACAACGTTTCTGAAAAATTGTGCATAAGCAAAGGTGTCTCTTGACTTGAACCTTTACATAACAGGTAAGAGTCTGATTTAACAAGAGTGACTCATGTCTTGAACTCTATCTCAGTTTTTTCTCAAACCTGCACACAATCTTTCTCTTTAGGGTGTATTCTAAAAGCCCGTGCATTAATGGCCCTGCACGTCTATCCCAGATTCATGAACGCTCTAGGAATTCTGCCTCAAAATTCCATAGGAACCGGCCTAAGTTCCACATTCACATAGGTGGGTCTATCAAAAGTACTCCTGTAGCTTGGTACCTCACTCGTAAAGAGTATAGACCTCATTAAGAGTTTCTATTATCTCAACCTATCGCTTCAGGATTCATGCGTATCTTACACTGCATGATTCTATCATATTGTTCACGACTTGTTGTTTACCCATTGTAACCTATTTCTTGGGATCTCCAGTCTATTAGGTTGGGTTACCATCATGACAATTCATAGGCATTAGTCCCATCTTTATAGATGTATTTAGGACTTTCTCTCTAGCTAATCCTTTCGTCAAAGGATCTGCTATATTATCATTACTGCGTACATGATCCACTCTCACAACACCTTTTGTGATGAAATCTCTCACAGTGTTGTGCTTTCTTCTAATTTGACGTCTTTTACCGTTATAATAACGGTTCTCAATTTTCGCAATAGCCGCGGTACTATCGCAGTGGATCAACACAGCTGGCATAGGTTTTTCCCACAAGGGAATCTCAGCAAGTAAGCATCTCAACCAACTTGCTTCTTCACTAGCATTCGCTAGTGCTATCATTTCAGACTCCATAGTGGATTGTGCCAATATGGTCTGTTTCTTTGATTTCCAAGATACTGCTCCACCAGCTATTTTAAAAATATAGCCACTTGTTGCCTTGGAATCATCTGACAAGGTGTTCCAATCGGCATCACAGTATCCTTCAAGTACAGCTGGAAATCTCTGATAGTGTAAGCCCAGATTCATGGTCCTTTTTAAGTATCCCATGACTCTCTTTATAGCTTGCCAATGCTCATTACTAGGTCTACTCATAAACCTGCATAACAATCCCACGACACAGGCAATGTCTGGTCTGGTACAATCAGTGGCATACCTAAGGTTGTCAATGATGCTCGCATATTCTTTTTGTCTTACACCTTCACCAGTGTTCGCAAAAAGTTTTACACTGTGATCGTAAGGGGTGCAAGCAGGTTGACAATCAAAATAATTATATTTCTTTAAGATCTTTTCCACATAGTGAGATTGATCCAAAGATATTCCCTTTTCAGACCTAGTGATCTTAATCCAATGATTTCACTGCATTTACTGCAGTAAGATTTGATCCAAATATGAGTAAGTCGTCTACATATAGACATAAGATAGTGCAAATGTTATTTTCTGATTTATAATAAATACATTTGTCACTTTCATTCACTTGGTATCCATTCGATATGATCAAATTATCAAACTTTTCATGCCATTGTTTAGGAGCCTGTTTTAGCCCATACAACGACTTGTTTAATTTGCAAACCTTATTTTCTTACCCATGAACTACAAAACCCTCTGGTTGTTCCATATAGATTTCTTCTTCTAGATCACCATTTAAAAAAGCTGTTTTCACATCCATTTGGTGTACTATTAAATTATAAATCGAAGCAACCACTATTAGTACCCTTATGGACGTGATTCTTGTGACCGGAGAAAAAGTGTCGAAGAAATCTATATTTTCTTTTTGTCTAAAACCCGTGGCTACAAGGCGAGCCTTGTATTTATCAACAGTACCATCAGGTTTTAGTTTCTTTTTCAAAACCCATTTACAACCAATTGGTTTGCATCCAGGTGGCAAGTCAACTAAGTGTCAGGTCTGATTGGATTCTAAAGAATCCATCTCATCGTTAATAGCTTCTTGCCATAAATCTGCATCCAGAGATGACAAGGCTTCTTGAAGATTTGCTGGATCTTCTTCTATTGCATAGGACACATATTCTGGCCCAAATTATATAGCAATTCTTACTCGTTTACTTCTTCGAAGTTCTGATTCATCTGTGTCATTGCTTTCAGAATTTCTTATCACGGGAATGTGACTCGATTCAGTGCCCCCACTATTTCCATTGCCCCCACTATTTCTTAATTTGAAGGGAAATTTATTTTCATAGAAATCATCATCATTTGATTCTATGACAACTTTAGCATTTAGATCAAAAAATCTATATGCCTTACTGTTTGCTGCATACCCAATGAATACGCATTCATAGGCTCTACTAGCAAGTTTAACTCGCTTCGGGTCTGGAATCCTGACATATGCCAGACATTCTCAAGTTCTTAAATAAGACAAGTTTGGTTGTCTTTTCTTTAATATCTCATACGGAGATATTTTCGTTTTTGACTTGGGAACTCTATTCAAGACAAAGCAAACAGTCAATATAATTGCCCCCCACCAGTGAGTAACTGCACCTGAATTCAACATTATAGCAACAACTAATTCAGTAAGAGTTCTATTCTTTCTTTCTGCTTTACCATTCATTTCAGGGGAATATGGTGCAGTCGTTTCATGTATAATTCCATGTTGTTTATAAAATTCATTAAACAAACTAGAATTATATTCAGTTCCTCGATCACTTCGAAACTTCTTTATTTTACAACTAAATTGATTTTCAATTTCAGTCATAAAATTCTTAATCACATCAAAAGCATCGCTTTTATTTTTCATTAGATATACAAAAGTGAAATCAGAGCAATCATCGATAAAGGTGATAAAATAACGTTTCCGATTTCTAGTCAAAGTACTGTCAAGTTCACAAATATCTGAGTGTATTAAATCAAACGGTTCAGATTCTCTTGTTACGGACTTATGAGAACTTTTAGTTATTTTAGCTTGACTACAAAATTCACATTTATCTAATTCATTTGTGTTTAGTTTCGGTATATGTCCCAAATTACTTAAATTTGAAATGCAACGTGTATTCACATGACAGAGTCTATTATGCCATAAATTAAAATCACACAAAGAGTAAACGGAAGGAGACATTTTATTCATTTCAATGTTAAGCTTAAACATGCCATCAGTTGCATACCCTTTCCCAACAAAAATACCATTTTTAGTAATGGTGTACAAATCAGCCCCTATAACCTGATTAAACCCAGCCTTATTCAAGAGATACCCAGATACAAGATTTTTCCTAATTTCAGGAGCATGAATAACATCCTTTAGGATCAAATTTTTTCCAGAAGTGAAGTTCAACTCCACATCACCAATACCAGCAACATTAGTGGTGTGAGCATCTCCCAGCAGCACCTTTTTGTCTTCAACAGTTGTGTATGTTTTGAACATAGCACGATCATAACAGACATGGCGAGAGGCACCAGTGTCCATCCACCAACCATCAGTTCCACCAACCATGTTCAGTTCAGCAATCATGGCAATGAATTCTTCAGTCAGGTTAGCCTGAGCATTAGAAGCGCTAGGTTTAGGCCTGTTCTTACATTTTTTAGCCATATGACCTGGTTTTCCACAATTGTAGCAAAGGAAATGACCAGCATCATTTCTCACAGGTGGTGGTTGTTGCTGCTGCTGTTTACCATTGGGAGCCTGTGAAGGATTCCCATTATTAATTCGGTTCGCCTGATTAGGATTGCGGTTCTGTTTCTTAAGTGGTTTGCCCGTAGGCTTCAGAACCGCACCGAATTTCTTTTTGTTGTTATTAGCAACAAACATTACTTCTTCCTTCTGATCTTGTCTCCGAGACTCTTCCTCAATTCTAAGACTGGTAATCAGACTTTCGATTGAAAATTCTTTTCGTTCATGACGAAGAGTATTTTTAAATTCTTTCCAACCAGGGGGCAGTTTGTCAATAATAACAGCAATCTGAAATTGTTCATCAAGAGTCATACCTTCGTTGATAATTTCATGAGCAATCTTTTGCAGCTCGTGAGACTGCACCTCAACGGACCTTTCATCCACCATCTGATACCTGAGATAACGGCTTACAGTATATTTTTTAACGCCTGCTTCCTCAGTATCATACTTCTTTTTCAAAGCATCCCAAACCTCTTTAACAGTAGCACATTTGCAATAGTAATCATATAGGTCATCAGCAAGACCATTAAGAATATGATTCTTACAGAGATAATCATGTTCTTTCCATAGGAGTAATTCTTTCTGAAGCTGCAAATTATCCGCAGCCTGTGTTGATTTCTCAGTTGCATCAGAAGCACTTGCATCAACCACAGTTTTCTTACCACTGGTGCTATCATTGTTTGAGACATAAATCTCAGGAACAATAGGCATTGGTTCAGTCAACACGTTGGCAACCTTTTTTAAGGTCAAGAAGAAAAACATTTTCTGTTGCCAACGGTTAAAATGAGTGCCTTCCAATTTGAAAGGTTTGTCAGAAACTGATTGATTTTCATTGAATCCGTTTAATGGCTTGGTCTACTGGTCTACACAATTAAGTGCTCGTTTTTTAGGTTAATGAAAAAAATGCAAAGCTTAATTTTTCGGTCACCAAAAACTTAATACATCACACAAGCAAGCCCAGATCCGTGCCGACTGGCCACGGCCCTCGTGTGATGGACAAAGTTGATTGCATTCTCTTCCATCCACAAAACTCTTATACCGCAAGGGCACACCCTTGTAGTGGAGTAGTAGTATATAAACACTACTAAAGTCTCAAGTCTCACCAATGTGGGACTTTAACAACTTTTCAAAATTCACCATTCACACATTTGTGCTTGTGGTGTTCTTACCAAACCAAGTTCTTTTTCTTCCATCATTTCCATTCAATTTCCAACATAGACACTAACTAAATTAAACATTCAAAGTATGTACCTATTATGCATAAATGAATGAGTCAAGGCACTATAATTCTATTAATATTAGGCTAAATTGCACTTTTGGCCCCCTATGTTTTAAAAACTTGCGATTTTGGCCCCCTATGTTTCAAAATAGCACTTCTAGCCCCTTATATTTAACCCCTTTTGCAAAAACCAATTTTGACCAAGTCAATGCTGACGTGGCAAGTCATTTATGTAACATGGATGCCACGTCATCACCTAATAATAATTATAAAAAAAAAAAAGAAGAAAAAAAAGTACAATTTAATTAAAGAAACGTAAATCCCTTAAAAACCTGCAAAACTCTTGTCGCAAAGGTAGCTTGAAGGGCTTTATCATGTCCTTGACTCCTTATAGGAGGACTCAGAACATACCTTGACCACATGAAAATTGAAATATGGCTTATAAATTTTTAAAATTGAAGACGATAAAAGATTAACAACTATGGAAAACAATGAAACAAGTCGAGGCACTTGCTTTCCTACGGTGTCGAAATCAGGATGCCAAAGTCAAGAGTCATTAAGGGCTAAACCAGAGACAATAGGCTCTCCAATTACCCTTGTCCTGCATTTTGAAAACAAATAGGTAACATCGCTGAAATTAAGTTATAGTAGCAGTGTTCCCAAAATCTCTTAGTTTTTCTCAATAAAATTTGAGAAAAACACTAAGGATTAAACTTAAGAACTTGACTTCCTAGCCTTAGCGATTTCTTCCATTGCATCAATGCTCATTACGTGAACCACATATAAAGCAGTGTTCACAAAATCCTTTAATATAATTGCACTTTTTTTTATATAATTATTATTAGGTGATGACGTGGCATCCATGTCACATAAATGACTTGCCACGTCAGCGTTGACTTGGTCAAAATTGGTTTTTGCAAAAGGGGTTAAACATAAGGGGCTATAAGTGCTATTTTGAAACATAGGGGGCCAAAATCGCAAGTTTTTAAAACATAGGGGGCCAAAAGTGCAATTTAGCCTTAATATTATATACACAACTCTATTTAGAGGAGGATTTAATGGTACTTATGATTTGGATTTTAGTTGTGGAAATAGTGAACTTCATAATGATAAAAGTTGAGGTCAGAAGGAAGGGATTAAACAAAAATAACAAATGGAGTAGACAATCACAAAAGGAGAAGGCTAAACAAAACTTACAGTAGCAAAATATAATATAGCTTCAGTGTATGAAATGGAAGGAGAAGGCTACAGTTACAGATTCGAAAAAATGGGATTGAATGCTTCAGTGTTTGAAACAGAATTGAACTGAGAATGAGAGCTTCACTTGCAACTCAGAATGATTCAGTGAGTGTATGCTTCACTCATTGAAGCGAACTGAAACAATGAAACGGCGATTGAAGGCTTCAAACAGCGACTGATACAGCCAGTGATGCAAAGTTAATAGGAAAAAGAATACACAGATTATTATACTTATAACTTTGTATTTTACTAAAATAATTGATGATATTATATTATATATGACTTTATCACACAATTAAGCACCTCAATTTCAAATTGCTACTACTTTAGATATATAAATGTGATAGTATGTGCTTTTGATTGTATTTTTTGGTCTAGTGCTTTTGGTAGACTTATCACACAATTTCAAGAAAACTGCATAATGTCACCGCTATAATTCATCTCCAATCAGCCCTATTCACCCGAATGCCAATATGACTGAAATCGAAAATTGGCTCGGACCAAAGCAGCATATATGTTAAGGTTCTAAAATCTAAAGTTCAAATCTAATTAACTAGTACCTAAGCACTTAAAGTCAGTGTCTAATCAGTCATGTGATAGATCAAACATCAAACAAACATTCAAAACACATTATAACATAACAAAATATATCATACAACCACCATCATAATCACTTTTTTTGAAATTAAGTCTAATATTCATTGTTTTACCTCTAGTTAGTAACTTGAAGAAGAGATTGCAACCCATACTTGTCCACCAAACTCAAGTAAGCTTCAATATCACTAGCTTGCCCAAGTCGCTTGTCACCTATGAAGAATTTGTGTGTCAATTTCAATTCATCTTGTAAAAATAGATCTATCATAGTATCTAACTGATTAAATCAAACAAAACCGGACATAAAGACTAAGTGACAAGAAAAACATTTAAGTGAATAAACAAGGAGATAGAGAAGGGAGAAAATAAAATAGAATTAGCAATTTTGTTAGCATATTCATCCAATTGACTTGGGACAACAAAAACATCAAGTTCATTTACCTTTTTAGATCTCCCTACATCATTCTTAGTGCTAAAATGCTAAGTATTATACACAAACAAACAAAACAAGGATCGTATGTAAGTTTGAATCAATAAAAGAGAGTATATTAGAATTTATGTGTTGGAGAGTATAGAATATAGATCATGTTGTGTATTAATTTGTAGGGGAGGATACCCTTATGAAGAGTATTAGAATTTGAGAGGCCTATACTTAATCACGAAAGTTAATTTGAGAGTTGAGGTTTGCACTGCTTTATAAAAGTTATGCTATATCTCTAGTCAATGTGGGACTTCTAACACACCCCTCTCACGTTCAGAACTGAACAAGCTGGAACGTGGAATCAACAATAACGGGTGACCCAAATATGGAAGGTCTCCACAACAAACAACAAATAGATCTATGATAGGCTCTAATACCATATTAAAATTTGAGAGGCATATGGTTGAATATAGACCTTTCAAATTTTAATAAAGAATTTCTTATAATAAAGATACTCGTGCAATTACAATAATAAGTTTGCTTTTTTGTCAATTTCTTTTAATATTGATTTTTTTGAACACCAATTTTTTTTATATATAAAAAGAAAAGAACAAGTACAAACAATACTATACCCACACTACATAAGGCGAATTTGCCTTATTTAATAGCCAAATATATTAACACAGCTCTTATATTAACATTCCTTGCTTCCCCTTATTACCCTAACCGCAATCAACAAGGAGAAAGATGACTATCAACACCACGCAAAGCAATTACTTAAGATGGAGCTTTACTACTCCAAATGTTGTTAACCCCAAAAAATTGGGATGTTGCCAAATCAGAAACTCGGGAAGAAACCGAAGCCGAAGAGGTTGGTTCCCTACTCATACTTGATCAATTCCATGATGTCGCCCACCTCAAATACCTTGTCTCCAAGAATCTTTTTTACTTAGCACGCTATAACACCCACTTCCAACCAATTCTCCCCTTCTTCAACCACTTTTTTTTTTTCAATATTGTTAAGCTTATTAAATGTATTTGTGGTCTTTGTATTAAACATTTTTGAATTATTTATCCATCTTTTGTTAAAATTATCTTTTTTTGTCAACTTTCATTTTAATTTTAATGATGTGGCAATTAAATTACCTCTAGTGATATTCTAATATTAATTTTTATCAAATTTTTAATCCCTAAAAAGTATTATGCATTCTGTTTTGATATTTACCGTTGACTCTATTTTTGAATAATTTTTTTATAAGTCTGATTAGAACATCATAAATAGTTATCCAAAAAAAATGAGTTCAAAATTTGTTTTATATGTCACGATTTCATTACTATTATCTTGAATTTTTCCTGTTTGAAAAAATTAATATTTAATTTATATCTTGTTAAAAAATTCTAATTATTAGTAAATAAACTTTACACAATATTTTAAACAAGCATATTAAAAAAAATTCTAAAATTTAAGAGTTTAATTTTTTTTGACAGAAAATATTTATAGCATTTTAATTTTATTCATAATAATGTATTAGCATTCCATATTTTTATTGATATTCTTACATGTATTCAACTTAAGAGTTTAATTATAACTAAGTAATTTTAGTTTTAGTAAGGATTCAAATTATGTGCAAGAAACAATTTATGTTAAGACTAAAAATATGTTGCGTCAAAAAAAAAAGACTAAAAATATAATAAAATTTAAATAAGTATTAGACTTAGAAATTTTTATAAGGAACAAAAATATATTTAACCCGTATGATTATAAAGGTCTTTATGACACATTTTAATTTAAAATTGAGAAATTTGTATTGAGAATAATATTTTGATTTTATGAAAGTTGAATGTACAATATTTAAAATGAAACAATGTTCATAATTTAATTTGGAAAATATTGGGGAAAAATTGCAATTTTTTGCAATTTTCGAAACTCGATTGGCACCTTTATAATTCCACTAAGAAGATTTCTGATAGTCCTTCTTCTATTTCTTCTCTTAGGATGGTATTTTGACACCTCCACCAGATAGTCCTTCTTCTATTTCAGATAGTCCTTCTTTTATTTCTTCTCTTAGGATTAAAGTTAATTTTGATGGTAGTTCAATTGGTAATCTGGTTGATCTCGCTTTGGGGATTTTATCATAAACTCGATTGATAGTTGGATTATTAGTTTTGCAAATAGTTGTGGTCATAATACTAATATTAAGATTGAGCCTCATGCTGTTATAATCAGCTCTAAATACTCATCATTCTGATGTTGAATATTACAAAATCCTTAATTCTACTAGATATGTGAAAGAGACGGCGAAGTGGTCTATTGTCCTAGAACAATATATATGTGTTTTGTGTGGCTAATAAATATGACAGGTTGCTAAGGTCGATTGAGTGTCATGGAGCTAGGGACACCATTTTATCATCATAGTGACACGATTGTCTAAGAGATTGTTTGTTACCTTGGGTCATTTGGATGAATGTAGTGATGGTCTTAACAATCTTAACTTGGACGGGTGGTAGAGTTTTATCATTAATGTTGACCTTCGATTGAGAATATGTTGTTTAGATTAGTAGTTTTCTTGTTGGTCAAATGTTTTTTTTTTAAAGTTTGGTATTCGGCCTAAAGACCGACTAATTTGAGATGATCAATCTCACCGCCCACTTGCGGAGATCTTGTGAGGATCACACTTGAATGACTCAAGTCAACACTACTAGACCAACTCAAATGAGTTTTGTTGGTCAAATGTTGGCTTAAAAACCTAATAAAATATATTTTCATGGCTTATAAAAGTACTCCCTCTGACCATAAATACAAGTAGTAGTAAAAAGGCTGTTGGTTGGAGCATTATGTGTGCCCTCCATTGTGAAGCACCACTAAATATGGAAGTTTTTTTTTTAATATCAAAGTTGCTTAACAATAGAGATACTAATTAAATAAAATTAAGAATTAAATTCCGACTTTAACAATTAAACTTTTTTTTTACCCTCCACAAAGATCACTCACTTAAGAGGTTATTTTATCCACACATTAAACTTTTCCAACACCTTAATGCCCTCAACTTAAATTATAAACATGCGTTACCATGTTCGGCGATATATTTAATTTTTCATCCCATTATAAACAGTGTAATTTCACATTAATTGTCCAATGTGGGACATTTTTTCGGTACTTTTATTTTACTCCTATTTCTTATTTTACTTCTTTTAAACAATTATTCTTATTTTGACATTTATATAACTAAGGTTTATTCTTCACGAGATTTTCTAACTCAATTTATGCTACTACTACGATTTTTGCAAAGCAATGAAAATACGTCTTATTATTGGTGTCGTTAACGGTGTGTACTTTAGTGTTAAAATAACATGGCAATCAACTGAAAATTGAACTGATGATGTTCACACAGATCAGTTGGTACGTAGTTTGGTGCACAAAAGACACCTCTGTATAGTTGCATAACCACGTGTGTCTGAAACTGCATGTTTTCGATGCTGTCATTGACAAATACACAGTTATACACATTGATACATATAATACATAGCCATGCATATAAAATATGTTACTATATTAGTATATCAAAACTAGCTAGTAGTAAGAGAATAATAGAAGAAAGCTTCAATTCCATTCAAGAAACATGTCGACCAACAACCTCAATGGCAAATCTCAAGTACCATGCTAGGCAACTAAAACCAGTGCATACATCTGTACTGTTGGAACAGTTTTAGAAGCTATGAAGTTTTAAAAAGGAAAATGTTATTTTGCTGATTTAAATAAGTTGTGCTGAGGACAAAAAGTTGTCTAATGGTTTAGTGGGGGACAAGAATATCTGATTTTCTCCAGTCCCTTGAACCCCAACTTGTCCAATACCTGTGACAGTTTTAAAATCAAACATAGTATAATATAAATTGTCATGTCTAGTCATATATTTTTTTAGCAGATCAAACACACCCTTATTTTACGAAAATTTCTCTTTAACCCCCCCTATTTTCTTCCCCCCCCCCCTAACTACCTTTTTTACCCTCATTGAGCCCAATTCGTAACGTAGAAACCGAACTGCAGTTCGGTTTCCACGTACCGAACTAAGCCACTCCCAGCCCCCCCAAGCCTAAATTTGTTCTCAGCATCGATGCTCAAGTTTCAGCATCGATGTTGTCCACGTACCAGACTATAAAACAGCATCGATGCTCATATGGCAGCATTGATGCTCAAACCAGAAATTGTTAGTTCTGATGCCTAAATTTGTTCCCAGCATCGATGCTGAAGCTTCAGCATCGATGCTGTGCACGTATGAATTGTTGGGAAAGTCCCAGACAATACAACAGCATCGATGCTCCTATGGCAGCATTGATGCTCAAACCAGAAATTGTTAGTTCTGATGCCTAAATTTGTTCCCAGCATCGATGCTGAAGCTTCAGCATCGATGCTGTGCACGTATGAATTGTTGGGAAAGTCCCAGACAATACAACAGCATCGATGCTCCTATGCCAGCATCGATGCTCAAACCAGAAATTGTTAGTTCTGATGCCTAAATTTGTTCTCAGCATCGATGCTGAAGCTTCAGCATCAATGCTGTTATCACACTTCTGATTCTATGTTACGAAGTGAAAGCGTTGAAGCGCTGCCGCGGGTGGGGGGGATGCACGCGTAGTTATCAAAATCTTCTTGTACTTCGAAATCCATGTTACGAATCTGAGTTCGGAGTATGGATTCCGAATTGCATAATTTTGCCAAATTCAGGGGTATTTTTGGGTCTGGGGGGAGGGGAAAAGATAAATAAAGGGGGGGCAAAAGAGAAATTTTCTTATTTTACAGATCAAACAGAGATTAAGAAAATTTTGTAATAAAAAAATTACTTTAAAGGTCGTATCTAAACAAATTAAAGATTATTTATTAAAAATCATTCACTTATTTATACTTTGAAAGGCAACAAAATTGTCCCAGTAGATCATTCAGAGAATGATCTTCCAAGTCTACGAGCTACATATAAAGAATTAATCTCTTTTCATAAATCAATTTGGTAAAGACAAGCAACAATTTATATTTAGAGTTATTTCAACTTTTATTTGGTAATTTCATCCACGACATGTATATTCCATTTTAGCTTTTTTTTTAAAATTACTTTGAGAAGTTTGGGAAGTACATTGAATTGAAATGAAAATGGAATATGTTAGGTTATGAAAATGAAGTTTGGGAATGAAAACAAAGAAATGTGAAAGTGAAAAATGATACGAACCCAATTCAGAAAGTGAGAAAGCAGCGAGCAGTAATTTCACAGCGGAGGTCCGACGGATTGCTGTTGATCGACCACGAGCAAATGCTGGTTGACGGCTGCAACAGTGCAATTTAAATTAATTTTCTATTTTGCTAAAACTTGAATCTTGAAACTCCAACTTCTTAATTTTTAGCTCAACTATGTTAACCAATGGAACTACTCAGTGATGAATACTCTAATCTCAACTATAAAAAAGTATTAGTTGCTTTTTGAAATAGGAAAATGCTAAACTGCACGACCGCAATTTGTCGTCAAATGCACGATGCTTAAAAATTAAAACACTCCCATAATTCCACATACACCCTTTTTTTGTTTCTCTGTTTTGGTACTTTTATTTCAACTTCATCTAATTCCAAAAAGTGGAATCATGTGAGAAACACATAAGCGGTTGTATGAAGCATAAATATAAGCGTTCGTCATTTTTTTGTCGGTAAATTTCTCGTACCATATAGCACTGCTGTTTGAAATAACATGAATACTAACCCTTTTGTAAAAAAAAAAAAAAAACCCTCGTGAAATATTATTGTAAATTTTTTTGTTGAGCTTTGATCTCTTTCCTATGAGAAAAACGAAATAAAAGAAAAGTTATGCATTGAAAAAAACGAAATAAAAGAAAAGTTATGCAATGAAAACAAATTAATATTTTGTCTTTGTTTGATTACACAAATTTTAAGATTTTTTCTATATTTATAATCTTAACAAGTGAATAAGATCAACTAGTTAGCATTTGCAATCAATAAAACTGTTTTTAATTCATCAAATGTTAGTTGGATCAGTGGTGATTGACATTTGATTTAGTAAGGAGAATTACGGTTTAATCCCCGCAAGTTTAAGAGGGAATTGAAGTCATTTGATGTTAAACTCATCCCAAACTCTGAACTACTAGGGCTCATTTCTCATATGAACCATAGGATGAAAGCGAAAAAAATTCCTCTAATGCATGTAAGTTTTCGTGAGTAAGGAAGTAGAAATTTTGGTTTATAGTTAAGCGTAGAAAAGATAGATTCAGATTCACACCAGTCAAATTTTAAGAACATAATTTGTATTTAAAATCAGCTCTTTGATAAGTGCTAAAAAACAGTGATTTTACCTATACATTTTAAGCACTTATTAACTATTTCATAAGCAATTTCATATCAAAAACCAAACAATGTGTAAATATTAGTCTTATTAGTCATTTTGGTTATTTCTATCCAATTCCAACACTTTTTGTAGGTAAATTTGGATTTTAAAGAAATTTGGAGTGAAAAGTGATAAAGTGGCTAAGTGAGGCTTAAGCGAAGCAAGTCAGAAGCTCCCAAAGTTGGATCGCTATTTGGTGGTTAATCGAGGCTCAAGTGAAGCAAGTCAGAAGCTCCCAGAGTTGGCCCGCTACCTAGTGGCTAAGTGACTGTCAAGCGAGCAAGGCGGTTCAAAAGTACTTCAAGATGAAGAAATCTCTGTCGCTCAGTTTCGTCGCTGAGCGAGACCCTGTTTTCAGATTTTGTATAAATAGCCACAAAATGTACAAAATTAGAACCCATTCAACCCATTTCATAACAATTCTAGAGACAGAAAAACAGAGAGAAAACTGTTGGAGCACGAGGGGGTAGCTTGGAGATCATGCACACGATGACCAAGAGCATGTTACAAGTGAGATGGACACCACACTCTTACCCAAAACCTTAAGGCAATGGGTTTATGGGTCATCTCACTTATAAATGCTCAAGTCTCCAAACTTTTAACCAATGTGGGACTTCCCCACACTACTCACACTTGTTTTTCTCAATTACTAACACTTGTTTTTCTGAACACTCAAGTGTGAGTCTACCACAACGCTCCCCACAATGCTGGACCGATTTTTGGGTTTTCAGCTCTGTTGTCGATCTCCCCCGCGCCGACCGTTATCTCCCCGTTCCGCGCCAAAATCAAGAAGGCCGCGTCAGGATGGTGCCGTTACCCGTGTTAGGGTGGCGCCCCCGCTACGGCCGCGATATTGGCCGCGTTTGTAACTCGGTTCCGTGTCGGAGACGGCTTGGCGCGGGGAGATTCTGTTGTTAGGGGAAAAAACATATTTGCCCTTATTTTTATAAACTTTTGTTATGTCTTACTAGATTTTAATGATGCTTGAACTTGTAATTGGAAGAATTTTGCAATATTTTGCTCAAGACTTATGCCTTTTATTGGTATTTGAAATTTAGAATACAAATTTGAGTTTTTGTTTTGGGTATTTGATAACATCTGTTTGTTATAGCTTTTCAAAATAATCAGAATCTAAAAATAATCTAAAAACTGCTAAAAATCTGAAGCTGATATTAGTAGCTTATTTTTATAGATTTTTTTTAGAGCAGAGAGAAAACTTGTGTAAAAAAATTTCGGACGAAAATATCCTTAAATTTATTCTAATATTCAAAAAATATCCTATTTAGAATTTATAAGATTAGTTTGTTATTTTTGGAAGATAAGATTTAAAAAAATTTGTTTTATTTTCAACTATATATATATATATAAAATCATATGACCATAATGAAAAAAAAGAACTTGAGTATTTTTCATATATTTATTTTATATGATATATTATATTTGAAAAATTGTACTTTATGGTAATTTTATGATGCAAAATCACTTTTCTATAGTTGCATCCAAACAAGTTAAAGATTATTTTTTTATAAAAAGTAATTTTTTTAATGGTAAACAAACACAAAATACCTTCTGATTTTTTTTAAAATCTATAAAAAATAATCTCTAATTATTTAATGTCAAAATCACTTATTTTTTAATCTGTAACAAACAGGCCCTAAATTTTTCTAACAATTTTATAGAGAGAAAGGAATTTCAAATTCCTTGCTTTTAGGTGTCATTTGAAATTCTTTCAAATTATTTTATGTAAAATACTTCACAAATTCCCATCATTTTAAAAATTCTCCAAATTAATTATCCAAACAAGAGAATTTTCATTGAGGAATTTAAAATCCTTCAAAACATTACTTTACCTCAACAAAATCCCTCATCCAAACACACTCTAATATCTCATTGCTATATTAAGACTTTCTATCTCATTTTTTATGTTAAGACCTTTTAAAAAAACATCTTTTAAATATTTGGTCAAAATAGTTTAGAGTTATGTAATTGCACAACTAAGAAATATGAAAGGTTAAAATCGCACATTTGAAACTTGAAGAGTCAAAATGGCATAATTATAAAATTTGGCGGACCAAAACTACAATTTAACCTATAAAATGATCTTTATGATATTAAACAAACGGAACATAGAACATAGTTAATTTTTTTAAAAATCTTATATATATAAAGGGAAGCTCCAATGAATCTTAAGCTTCCATTGTGATGATGTGGCACATCTAAAAAAACTCTATTCTATATTGAAATTTTGTCAACCTTTTTAAAGGCAATTTATTTTGTGTCTATTCACTCTCCAAAGTAATGTTTCATATGTTACATTAATATTTAGTGTTATATATTATATTATATTAAAGTTTATCCATTATTATTGTCAAAAAAAAAAGTTTATCCATTATTACATTTTATCAAACAATTAATATATGCATAATTTGTGTCTACCAATAGAAATTTATTTCAAAAAAACTAATTATATAGTTTAAAAAACAACAAAATTATGAATTTTATATATATATATATATATATATATATATATATATATATATATATATATATATATGAACAAGAATTAAACATAGAAAAAAGAAGATAAAACTATTTTGACCAATAGAATATGGGATCACCAAGCGATTGTTCGAAAAGAAATTAAAAAAAAAATCAATAAAATATTGATGCATATTTTCTGAGAAAAAGATGAAAGGTCAAAAAGACAAAATCATCAATTGTAAAATTCGTTGATGCTCATACGTCGAAAATAAATTTTAGAAATTGTTGAAACTGTAAATATTAAAGCATATTTATACATATTTACATGCAATTAAAAATCGCTAAAAGTTCTAAAATTATTAATTTGATTGAAATAATGATGTAACTATTTTATTGTAAAGTGCTAAAGTGTTTATAATGTAATGTTTAAGTTCGACTTAAAATAAAATAGTAGAATATTTATAAAAATAAGATGACATTTTTTGTTAGCAAATAGTAAGATGACACGTTAAATAACTAAAACTAAATTCCAATATATGAAATCATCATCAAAACTTATATATTGGCAACAAAAATTATTCAAGTTTATATAATAACAAATATAAACTAAATATTTGTCAAAAAAAATATGAACTAAATATTTAAGCTATTTTTTTTTTTGAACAAGGCAAAATGAGATATATACGAGAAAAGGCACGCACCAGCACAAGGTATGCTAGAACATGTCAAAAGTGTTTACACCATGAGTCAAAATAAATACAAGTCTACCAAAAATCAAATGCTCAAACATAATAAGGGATTAACCCACCAACTATGAAGATTAAAACTAACAATAAATTTGTAGAGACAGACCTCACCGAGAAAAAGAAAAACAAACAAAAACTAAAAGACCAAGCAAAATAAAATGTAAACCGAACAATATAGACTAAAAAAATTGGGACTATTGGGGGATAAATTCCACTAAATTAATATGTGAGAAAAAAACTTCAAAAGAATGTGATGGGAGTAAAGGGAAGCTCTATTGATTTTTAAGCCTCCATTGTGATGATGCATTCCATCAAAAAAAACTTTATTCTATATTGAAACTTTGTCAACCTTTTTAAAGGCAATTTATTTTGTGTCTCTTCATTTTTCAAAGTAATATTTCATATGTTACATTAATATTTAGTGTCATATATTATATTATATTATATTAAAGTTTATCCATTACATTTTATCAAACAATTAATATATGCGGGGACATATGGGTTGGGTAGGGGGAGGTCCAGGGTTCGATCCCTGGCGGGAGCAATTTAAATTTCCGATGTACAAAAAAAAACAATTAATATATGCATATTTTGTGTCACCCAATAGAAATTTATTTCAAAAAAACTAATTATATAGTTTAAAAACAAGAAAATTATGTATATATAATCAACGCTACTAAACTAAACTTAAGACAAGAATAAATAATGAGAGGACAAAAACTTAAAAAAAAAATTAAGTGCGAGAATAAGAATTAAACATAGAAAAAGAAGATAAAATTATTCTAACTGATAAAATATGGGATTTGATTCCACCAAGTGATTGTTTGAAAAAAAAAATAGAAAAATCAATAAAATATTGCTGCATATCTTATGAGAAAAAGATGAAAGGATGAAAAGACAAAATCATCAATTGTAGAATTCGTTGATGCTCATACGTCGAAAATAAATTTTAGAAATTGTTGAAACTGTAGATATTAAAGCATATTTACATATATTTATAAAGTATAATCAAACATATATTTATACATATTTACACGCAATTAAAAATTGCTAAAAGTTCTAAAATTATTAATTTGATTGAAATAAGTACAAATTCTAAAGTGTTTATAATATAATGTTTAAGTTCGACTTAAAATAAAATAGTGAGATATTTGTAAAAATAAGATGACATTTTTTGTAAGCAAATAGTAAGATGACATGTTAAATTCTTCTAAACTAATAAACTATATATCTTTTTTTTTGTCAGTAAACTATATATCTTTATCTGAGCCAAATAACTAAAACTAAATTCAAATATATAAAATCATCATCAAAACTTATATATTGGCAACAAAAAATATTCAAGTTTACATAATAACAAATATAAACTAAATATTTGTCAAAAAAATATGAACTAAATATTCAAGCAAATATTATTAAATAAGAGAGACAAAAACTAACAATAAAATTGTAGGGACATACCTCACCGAAAAAAAGGAAAACAAAAGAAAAACTAAATGACCAAGCAAAGAAAAATGTAAACCGAACAATATAGATTAAAAAAAATGGGACTATTGGGGGATAAATTCCTCTAAATGAATATGTGAGAAAAAAAACTTCAAAAGAATGTGATGGGAGCTGTAGATAAGCAAATACACTTTTTGAAACATAATTTTTAAAAAATGAGATTTCATAAAAACAAAAAAATCAAAAGGCACCATATATAATATATGAATCATATTCTATAATCAAAACTTATTTTTCATGTGCAATATAATTAGCTAGCTACATGTATATCTCCAACTCTTATTGAAATAAATAAAGGATACATGTACAATTGCAACTCATATAAAAAAATTATGATCTTATATGATTACGTAATATTAAAGTAAAATATATATGAAGTATCCCTTCAAACTCAGACAATTATAAGAAATCAATCATATTAAAATATAAATAAAACCACAATATAAATCAATAAAACATCTCAAATTTATAAACAACTTATTTATTTATTTTTATACATACACTAATATTAAATATAATTATGTTTTAAAATATTTATCGTTTAACAATGTAATTATACTTATCACAATTATTAATTTTCTTTTATAAAAATATTTTAAATATATAATGTAATCGAATCCGCGCAACGCGCGAGTTAATCTCTAGTATCTCTATAAACTAATCTCTAGTATCTCTATAAACTAATCTCTAGATTGTTTCCAAAATAAAATAATTTTTTTTTAAGTTTAAACAAACACTCGTATGGTAATGTTCATCCTTAGTCTTCCACCTTCTTTTAACCCCCATTAGGATGGTTAGTGGCCTTTAATTGCTTTGATAAATCACTTGTTCATTAGTGTCATAAAATAAGACTCATAATTTAGTGTAAAAGAGACACCTTTGAACTCTATTATTTCTCTCATTTTGTTTCGTCTCTATATTACTATTTTTGTTCTAGATTAATTTCATAACACTTTATTAATTTCATAATTTAGTAATTTTATTGGTGTTCTGTATATACAGCGTATTAGATTTCATAACACTTTACAATTGCATCACAAAAACATCGCTAAGCCCAGCAAGCCGCGGAAAATGAGCTCACAACGACTCACGTTCCGCCACCCACGGATCATCCCAAAAAGATGTACTATCCCCATCTGGCTTTTTTACTACAGTAACACTCTTTCAAAAATTAAGTTCCAAAATACCACTCTTTTTTCATTATGTACCAATGTACCACTCTTTTGGTGGGAATTAATTTTGACTATGAGAAATCGGTGCCTCAAAAAACGATTTCCCAAAGTTCTAAAATTTTTGCTAAAAATTTAATGCAGTTAGAAATCGGTGTCCCAGAAAACGACTTCATAACAATGCTTATTTTATTTTTAAATAAATATCTCAAGAGAAATCGGTTCTTGGAAGAACGATTTCTCAACTACCAATTTGTCAAATTTTTTAGATTTCTTCATAGGAAATCGGTTTTGCAATTTGGACAAAAGTGACATTTTGTTATTTCTTTCTTATGTTACAAAACCTCTTTTTTGGTTTTTTTAAAAATTATAAATATTTTTTCGTAATTAATAATTATTAAAATAAAACTGGATAATTAAAATTTATTTTAATAATTATTTAAAGTAAATAACTAAATAATTAAAATAAAACTAGATACATAATTTATTTTATATTACATTTATTTAATATTTCAATACATTAGGCGTGTAATCTATTATATAATTTAATACTACATAGTTGTGGTACATTTGATACATTCAAGTTTCTTGAGTTGTATGAGAATTTGTTCTGTAAGGACAACTTGATTTGTTATGTCCGGGATTCCGACAGAGACTACAACTCTTCGGTTGTCGACTACTCTCCCTTTGATCCATTTCAGTATGAATACGAGTAGATTGCGGGCGACCTTTTGGATCTCTTCGCATTGCGGGATTATGACACAATGTAACTCCATTATATTCTGGCCAATATGCTTGAAGAGGAATTGCTGGGAACTCTTCCGAGTAAGTGTTGAAAACATACTGTAATGTGTACCGGCGAGACACATACCTCATATAGTCAAGGTGAACATGTGAACAAGCGGCTATGACATGTGAGCATGGATAGTGTAATGCTTGAAATTCGCCACAATCACACTATTGTCTGTCGAGATCAACCCTGAATGTCCCTGTTGGGCGTCCGCTCGTTGGACGAACCAACTCTTTGACACTGAAAATACTATGTGCTCGGTTGTGAATATAGACTTGATGGCTATTGGATGATGCTCGTTCTTTTCCAATATTTTCCATGACTTTTTCAGAGTAAATCATCCCGGATGCCATCATTGCTTGGGCTTGCCTCCCTCTCTTTACAAAAATTTCACTCGACCTATAATATGTTGCCTGCACCAGTGAACATATTGGAAGATTTCGTGTCCCCTTTAATACGTTGTTGATGCATTCTGCAAGGTTAGTTGTCATGTGCCCCCAACGTCTCCCTTCATCATGTGCTTGTAGCCATTGTTCCTTTGGAATATCGTCGACCCACTTCACTGCATCTTCAGACCATTCCCTGATTTCTCCTCTGTAGTGTGCGATGCTTGGTTGAACATAGCCTTCCCTCGATCAAGTTGGCCATCCTCAATAAAAGGTAACACTTCCATATCAGTAACAGGGAAACCTCTTACATAGCAATGAGTATATGAAATGGCTAAAAAAAACTCCAAACTTTATCTATCAATTTCGCATCAACTAAAAGACCTAAGAAATTGTTTCGCAGAAGAGTCAAACGTTGGATCCAGTACAAACACACAACAAACCCAACGTCTTCGGCGCAATACACCACGACAACCAAGTCCCCCTATTACTGCTGAATATGAAGAGCCAGAACTGCAAAACCAATCACTTTCTTTTACACCAACTCATCAACAACTTGAACTAGGCAGACACTCAATTTCTTTCATGCCAACCAATCAACCATTTGAACCAGCCAGACACTCAATGTCTTTCACGCCAACCAATCAACTATTTGAACCAGCCAGACACTCAATGTCTTTCACGCCAACCAATCAACCATTTGAACCAGCCAGACACTCAATTTCTGACAATAATGATTTTATGAGTAATTTATTTGGTGTGGATATGAGTACACCTAAGTCAGCTGTTAATTATATGAATAACTTGTATTCATTTGGCGTTCCGTCAAACATCAACCAACAAGGTCCTAGCTCTTCAGCAGTTCATGTCGACCTTAATGTAGAAGAAATTCAAGCTCCACGCCGTGGTCGTCGTAATCGTCGACCACCACCTTGTGGGACCGAACATCGTTTAGGAGAAAAATAAGTTGTTTATTTATATTTAATGTCCTACAATGTCAAACTAATGTAATCAAAAATAAAATTTCAATTGTCTAATTTAATTTTCAATATTTTTTTTAGATATATTAATTAATATGTATTAATTATTTAATTTATTCTTTTAATAATTAATTAATCAAGTATATTAAAAAATGATTTTATATATTATAATAGAAAAAAAAAAACAAGAATGAAAAATTAGTTACAACAAAAACGATTTCTCAATGTATTATATATATACAATTGATTATGGGTTGTTAGGAAATCGTTTTTGCAAAACACGATTTCTCTTCCAAAGATTTTAAAAAATAATTTAAGCCATGTTACAAAATCGTTTCCTGGAACAACGATTTCTAGCTATATTAAAATTTTAGCAAAATTGTACAACGGTGGAAAATCGTTTTTTGCGGCAGCGATTTCTCTTCACAAAATTTAATTCAATGTAAAACAATGGTACATTGGTACATAATGAAAAAAAAGTGGTATTTTGGAACTTAATTTTTGGAACCATGGTACTGTAGTAAAAAAGTCATCCCCATCCCCTACCTGCCGATATAAAAAACTATTAAACCAGCCCACGACTCTGTTAAAAGTGCCCTCCCTAATCCCCACTACATCTTTCCACCATAAAGAAGCCGTCCTACCCCCATCCTTAATTACTCCTCGACTAAGGCCATATTTAGAAGCTAAGACCCTTCTCCACAACCCCCTACTCCAGTACGCTCCCTCCAACACCATTTCCCAAGAAGCACAATATTAAATTCCTTCACCCTCCTAACCCCCAAACCCCCTGAACTCCTATCAAGACAGACCTTATTCCAATGAATCCAATGAACCTTACGTGCCTGAACAATACAGGACAATACCAGGCAGAACAACACATGACAAACATTTACGGTATTAAACAATTTTGTCTTATATGATCTTGATGGAGAAAATGCTATTTTGGTGATTTAGAAAAGTTGTGCTGAAGACAAAAAGTTGTCCCATGGTTCAGTGGGGACAAAAATATCTGATTTTGCCAAGTCCCCCTTAATCCTCAGTTTGTCTAGTCCCAGTGACAGTTTTCAAATCAAACACAGTACAACAAAAGTTGTCTTGTCCAATCCTCTAATTTTTAGCAGATCAAATGCACCAATACTTATTTTCTCTCCTCTAAAAATAATCTATTATTTGCGGTTTCTCATTTTTAGCATGATTATTTTTAAAATCTATAATAAACAAAATGAAATATACTTTAAAGTAATTATTTTTTTAAAAAAAGATTGATTTTTTTTCTTAAAACAGCCATAAGCCCATAACAAGTAACCTCTTGAAAATAGTTTTTACAATTGCACCTTAAAGTCTTAAACATTATTATCCCTTCATTATAAATTTTAACACTCAATCTTGTTCCCCAAAATAACAGTTCAAAATCCATCCAGATACAAACATAGCATAACATCAGTTAGTTCAAAATCAATTGCTTTTCATTCCCAATTTTCCAAACCCTAAATTGAATTGCAATGTCCTTTTCAAAAAAGAGATCTGTTGTTTCATTCTCTGCTTTCATTCGTTGTTGTTTCCCTTCATTTTCATCAAACTCAACAAGGCCATACTCTCATTTCCATCATCATCATCATCATCATGAAGACCAAGATGAACATCACAATCTCGTTTCCTCTTTCAATAAATTGCTCCATCAACAGAATCCAACACCACCCATCATTCAATTTGGTAAGATTTTAGGTTCCCTTGTCAAGGCCAACCATTGCTCCACTGTTGTGAAACTTCATCGTCAAATGGACGTCAAACTTGATCACTTTGACCATTTTGATCAATTGCTTTTCTCAATTGGGTCTAAATTCTCTTTCATTTTCTGTATTTGCCAATATTCTCAAGAAGGGTTACGAGCCAAATGCTGTAACTTTGTCTACACTCATCAAGGCTCTCTGTCTCAAAGGTGAAATCCATCAAGCATTGCAATTTCATGACAAGGTCGTAGCCCAAGGATTTCAGTTGAACCAAGTTAGTTATGGCACATTGATCAATGGGTTATGTAAAGTCAGACAAACACAAGCAGCCTTGAAGTTGCTCAGACGAGTTGATGGGAAATTGGTTCAGCCTGATGTGGTAATGTACAGCACAATTATTGATAGTATGTGCAAGGATAAACTTGTTAATGATGCTTTTCATTTATATTCTGAAATGGTTGCTAAAAGAATTTCTCCAAATGTTTTCACTTATAATGCTTTGATTAGTGGCATTTGCATTGTGGGTCAATTGAAAGAGGCAATTCAATTATTTAATAGAATGATAATGGAAAACATCAACCCTAATGTGTATACCTTTAGTATATTGGTTGATGCATTTTGTAAAGAAGGAAAACTGAAAGAAGCTAAAAGTGTGTTTGCTACAATGATGAGAAGAGGTGTCAAACCGGACGTTGTTACTTATAACTCTTTAATGGATGGATATTGTATGGTATATGAAGTGAACAAAGCGAAAGATATGCTCAACACCATGTCCCAAACGGGAGTGACTGCTAATGCTCGGACCTACAACATCGTTATTAATGGGTTTTGTAAGATTAAAAGGGTGGATGAAGCCATGCATCTGCTCAAAGAAATGCATTGCAGAAAAATAATTCCTAATGAGGTAACTTACAATTCCCTTATTGATGGTTTGTGCAAATCAGGAAGGATCTCATATGCTTTAGAGCTGGTTGACGAGATGCATGATAGAGGTCAACCACCTGATTTATTTACTTACAATCCTATATTGGATGCTTTATGCAAAAACAATCATGTTGATAAAGCAATTGCATTGTTCACCAAAATTAGAGACAAGGGTATTCAACCAAATATGTGCACGTACAATATTCTTATCGATGGATTGTGTAAAGGTGGAAGGCTGAAGGATGCAAGAAAGGTTTTTGAAAATCTTTTGGTCAAAGGCTACAATCTAGATGTCTATACATATAATGTTATGATCAATGGGTTTTGTAACAACGGTTTGTTTGATGAAGCATTGGCTATACTGTCTAAAATGAAAGACAATGGTTGCATTCTAGATGCTATAACTTATGAAGTACTTATTCTATCTCTCTTCGAAAAAGATGAAAATGATAAAGCAGAGAAACTTCTTCGTGAAATGATTTCAAGAGGTCTATTGTAAGACTGAAACAAGGTAAGATATTTTTCTATTTATTCATTATCATTTTTTATTTATGTATTTATATTATTTAATCATGTTGCTTAAGTAGTTGCTTCATCTAATGAATAAAATGGCATTTGTTATTGGTGTTTCATCTCTTATTGGTGATAGAATGTTATAATTATTCTTGTCTAGGAGTGTTGGGTTGAGTTTGTACTAAAGGTATTACACCACCACACCTCTAGCTTGAGTTTTTGTTAGGAAATGGGTATATCTTCAACAATAGCAAATATCTCAATTCTTTTTATGCAGTTGAGTTTGAGTATGCTTATTTTCTTTGTGTTAGGAGATGGGTATTATTTTGCCTAGTCTGTGGAACATTGTGAAAAATAAATGTGAATCATGAAAAAAATGTATGACTCTTGCATTTAATATGAATATAGCAATTAAGATTGTAATTATACTTGCTTCTAGCATTATGAATATTCCTTCAAATATGCACAAATTGATACCTCTAAAATAATTTTCCTGGTTCTGTAAATCTGTCTTCAAATGTATATGCAAGTATTTGCATAGATAGTTGATGTCACGAAACTCTATTTTGGTGTAGCACTGTTATATTCAGTTTTTGTTTCTAATGCTCAACCAAGTATGTTTCTAGTCTCTTTTATAAAAAGTCTCCTCTTTTAGACTTTTCAAAGGTCTTAAATATAATTGAACAATTATCGACTAATTGCACAAGTGTTACAAGAGCTTTTAATGAAAGCATATTAAGAGGGAAAAGGAATTTAGTATGATCACTAAAAGACATAAAACACCTATACATAAAATACGGAAATTGAAGCAATGTTTTAAAAAGTGGTTCTGCTTCTGTCAATTACAACATCCTCATCGTTTGCTTCTGTCAATTGGGTCATGTTGCTTTAGCTTTCTCTGTATTTGCCAATATTATCTATTCTTTTATAGAAACTGGGATAGCTTAGGTTGATGTTAATCTAACTCTAAGCTATTGAATAATATCGTGTGTTGTTGGAACTGTTTTTGGCTGAACTTGGAGTTGGTTGATTCATATGAAAAAATGATCCTCCTCTTGAAGAAGAAACATGTGTGTATATATATATATATACCTCTTGGATCATGGGAGTCAGTTGATATTTGCTAGGGAAAACTATATTCCCACGTTCTCCACTCCTTGGGAGTTATTATTGTGATGTTATCCCCACATGGAAAATCTTTCCTATTTTCCAGGTCCACTAAAGGCGAGTGGCAGACGGCTCCAACCGAGCCGAGCATCAGCCCTATATGGGCTGTTTTAGTGCATTGGGCCTTGAATGATCTTGGCAGTTCGTAGGGAGTTTGGGCCCAAAAGGCTAGGCCGGTATATTATCAAAAGTGGTTCTGAACCAAATACCATAGCCATCCCTTCACTCATCAAGGGTCTCTACCTTAAAGGTGACATCTATAAAGCATTGCACTTTCATCGCAAGGTGGTAGCGCGGGATTTTTGTTAAACCAATTTAGTTACGGAACCTTGATCATTGCGTTATATTATGTAGGACAAACAAGAGGAACCTTGTAGTTTCTATGACAAGTTGATGGGAAATCGGTTCAACCTGATGTGGTAATGTACAACACTATCATTAATAGTTTGTGCAAAGATAAACTTGTTAATGATACTCTTGATTTATATTTTGAAATGGTTGGATAAAGAATATTTCCTGATGTTGTCACTTATAGCGCTGCATATGTAGTTGTCTATGCGGATACCATTATGATCGAAGGGTTTTGCTGCAACGGCTTGTTTGATGAAATGTTGGCATTGCTGTCAAAAATTAAAGACAATGGCTGCATTCCAAATGTTGAAACTTCTTTGTGAAATGATTGCGAAAGGTCTATTGTAAGTTTAAAACTAGGTAAGGTGCATCTCTAGTTGCATTGTTATTTTCAATATTAATTTAAGTGCCAGTCTCAACACCTTTGGCTTGGAGTTGTTCTTATCTTTTTAATATCATTATTTTGTAATTACAGTTTTTCCATTAATACAATGTGCCTTTGAATTTGGTTTCTACAAAATCTCTACGATCTCCTGGAGTAGCACTACAGTTTGCAGAAGTCCTGATTATAAAATTGATTATGCTAGAATTATATATAGTTCCTCTTTTCCACAGTTTTGTTGATCTCTCATGTGGGTACATGCTCAAATGCACATCATTTAGATTCACAGTATAAAAACATGTTGAAAAATGGGTTTTCTATTAAACTTGAGACTTGAGGTTCCTAACTTCCTATACTAATTGATGAATAGTGAAGGTTTCTAAGCCAAACTGCTATTCTCATTCTAAACCACAATGTTGTCATTTTCAACCAGAATGCTTCGGAACCCTAATTATGTTGCTTCTCTCCATCTTTTCATTCCCAATTTTCAATTTCCAATCCCTAATTTACTATTATTCATTCATTCGTATAAGACTATACTCTCGATTTCATCATCATCATCATCATTATGAAGACCACCAAGACGAACACAATCTCGTTTCTTCATTCAATCGATTGCTACAACAGAATCCAACACCACCCATCATTCAATTCAACCAGATTTTAGGTTCCCTTGTCAAGGCCAAACATTACTCCACTGCTTTTTCACTTTGAGCATTTTGATCAATTGCTTTTCTCAATTGGGTCTAAACTCTCTTTCTTTTTCTGTATTTGCCAAAATTCTCAAGAAGGGTTTTCAGCCAGATGCCATAACTTTGACTACACTCATCAAGGATCTTTGTCTCAAAGGTCACATCCATCAAGCATTGCAATTTCATCCAAATATGTATATATACACTATTCTTATTGATGGTTTGTGTAAAGGTGAAAGAATGAAGGATGCAAGAAAGGTTTTTGAAGATCTTTTGGTCAAAGGCTACAATCTAGATGTCCATACATATACTGCTATAATCAAGGGGTTTTGTAACAAGCGTTTGTTTGATGAAGCATTGGCCATGCTGTCAAAAATGAAAGACAATGGTTGCATTCCAAATGCTATAACTTATGAAATACTAATTCTTTCTCTCTTTGAAAAAGATGAAAATGATAAAGCAGAGAAACTTCTTTGTGAAATGATTTCAAGAGGTCTACTTTAAGACCACAACTAGGTCAGATAATTTTTTATTTATTCATTATCATTTTTTATTTATGTTTCAATATTATTTAATCATTTTATAAAAAAAATTATTTAATCATTTTGTTTATGTAGTTGCTTCATCTAATTGAGGAAAGGATATTTGTTATTGCCTTATTGGTGTTTTGTCTGTTAACTGTGTTTATCCTTCACAAAATGGGATTACAGTTTTCAGTTCAATATTGATTAAGACAAGGAAGTTGTCAGTTAGTCCTGTGGCAATGAGAATGGTTGCATTTTACATCTTGGTCTTCCCTGTTTGTTTTTGTGCAGCAAACTTCATTCCTTTATGGTTGTGATGACATAAGTATTATGGTTTCAATGAGATACATGTCACTCTTCTCTATTTTTTTACGGTGAACACATGATAACTTCCTGTTATTGTATGTAGGTAAAATATTCTAGAAAGACATCAACATTGAAACAAGACTTGAAGTTTGTGAACAAGAGCTCCATACTTTTGTAAAGCAATGTTGGGGCTGTCCGATCTGATCTCCTGAAGGTTTCAAATATTTTGGTAAGCATTTAAATCTTGCATAAGGATTGAACGATTTACTCGAGAGTCGAGTCATAAAAGAAAACATAGTGATTGAAACACTGACTTGTACATTAATAAATTAGAATCTTTATCAAGAATAGATGAACATTTCAACTATGTCGATATCAAGTAAGCATTCTAATATTTTTGGTTGCCGCCTCTCAATATGATGTTCGATAACTGATTAACCGACATCAAAAGTTTCAAAGGTGTATCGTATATAGATTAAAATGGAAACCTCATTAGAAATGTAACTTATTAATTTGTTTCTGCCTTTCCTATTGACAAATTAAATTCCCAATTGATATCTCCTTCCTTCTGAGGATTATTCTGACTGCTGTGTTGTTTACCTCCTTTTATGTCTCAATATATTGGGAGCTTAGTTAGGTGTCAGGATATACATCTTACAAACATGTGATTCTAATTCAGCAGATATGTCTCCTGAAACTGATGATTGTGTTGAATGCTGCAAAATTCAATATAAATAGTCAAGAACTCAAAACATATAGGGCATCTTTAACCTTTTATGCTATGTATTCGGGCGTCGTAAAAAACAAAATAAGTCAAACTGTGTCTCTCACCAGCCATAAATCTCTTGCTTCAACTGAAGTTCCTGGTTCCAGATCTAGGTCAGACCAAGATGCAGTTATTGTTGCTTTCGATGAACTCCTATTCCATAAGACGACTGCTAGCCTGTTGCGAGTTAGAGGACTTGCCCAAACCTGCACATTTTCTTGTTTATATCATAGGATCTATTTCTAGTCTTAAAGTATCTTAGATTATTTTTCTTTATTTACCTGTTTATTTAGGACTAGAAGTCGGGTATCCATATAAATAGGGATTTATCTTGATTTCTTATTTTACTAAAAATGCATAGCTTCAAAAAGTTTTATATAGAAATTTCATACTACTAGCACAAGTGCTTTTGTCTTCAAGGAAACATATATTGGTTAACAATATTAATATCTACTATTTATTTTTGTGTGACAAGACAATTGCACTTTAGAACTAGGTTGGTGCCTATATCATGGTTTTGCAGTTACATGAAAACATGGAAAAGTATTATAAAAAAATGCTGAGATGCATCCCTGGTTTGATTGAAATAGAGACACTAACCAAAGAAAACAAAACAGGGAAAGGAAATTACCTCCAAATCATCATTACTTTTCACCTTCTTCCCTTGAACTCCTAGTCTGTCTGCATACAATGTTATATTAATATTAAAAGCATCGGCTGTTAAGAGAGATTCGAGGGATTTTAGTTTTTTCATGCCTTGGTTTACTGCAATAACTTCTGAGTTGCTTAGTAGTTCCTTTGTGGTGTCATCTAGTGCTCGAATGTCACAACCAATCAATAAAGGAGCCTATATATCCAAACTGAAGTAGTTAGTTATTATACAAAACACATATTTTGTTTAGAGGATATTATTGTGAATGGAGTAATCTAAAGTCTAAACAGAAAGTATTAAAAGTTTTGTTTCAAGTCACCTTAGCTAATGCCCATATGCTGAAATGGGCACGATATTCTTCTGTTGTCATGCCTCCATTTCCAACTTCTAGCATATCAGGATCTGTCCACCACAAAACAGAATCTGAACTTAATTTCTTCTGTATGACATAGTAAATAGGACTTATACATAGACTTAATTATTTATTTTACTTATTTTGGTGAAAGAATCGGTTATTTTGAGTACTTGAAGAGTGATATCATGCTAAATATATTTTCTAGAGATGTAGTGTATTGTTAGGATGATTACCATTCCAACCTCCAGGTCCAGCGTAAGAAGCCCATTTGTTGTTTAGATCTGCGCGAGATATCATACTGTGGAGAAAGTATGATAAGTATCTCAAATGGAAAATGGGGACAATGAAACAGAATAGTGCAGGTATAAGAAAAATAATGCTTTGAAAATGCTACTTTTTTAGGACTAAATTATCATTTTGATTCAAAATAAGCCTATCTAAATATAAATGTTTTTGTCAATAGTCAAGTGTTCAAAAGAGCATGAATCTATTGAACACTTATTAGATTCATTTGTACAAGAAAATGAAATTCCTCTAATTAGATTATGGGATATTTGTAATGTAGGAAAATAAATGTGAATCATATCATTGATGCTCACCTATCCCATTTATCTTCAATATCTCCTGTTGTTCTCCAACTATTTCCCACACTTTTCGCCCATATTGCCGGGTCTTCTGATCCCCTATGTTTGAGAATGCAATTTAATCATGAAAAAATGCATGTCTCTTTCATTTTATATGAATATAGTGAATAAGATTGTAATTGTACTTGCTTCTAGCATTATAATTATTCCTTAAAGAATAAGTGAAGTTTATCAGAATAGATAAATTCCTTCACATATGAGAAACATGATCACCAATTTGACTCACTCACCATTCACACAAAGAGAAGAAGATCGGCCTTCCAGATTTTAGTAAAGCTTCACTCATTCGAGGGTACCTATTTTTACAAAATGCACGAATTATAGATTTTAGAAGCATTTAGTTAGTCTCTTTATGCATTTCAAAGCCACAGTTATACCTTTCTTTGGGGTCTATATTATTATTGTCACAATTATCATACTTCAAGTAGTCAACTCCCTAAAGTAAATATGAAAATTGATGTTAATTAAATTCATATAGTATATAAGCATATAAAATGGCTTTTGAATGAAATGTAATGTATATTACCCAAGAAGCAAATGTTTTTGCATCCTGCTCTTCATGACCTAGTGATCCAGGCATTCTTTTACTGCATGTTTGATTTCTGCAAAGAAATTAGAGGCAAAAATGTTTTACCAATCATTGACATACTAAAATTAAAATTAAAATTAAAGTTTTAGTGTAACATGTGATAAATACCCTGCATCAGAATAAATCCCTAACTTTAGACCTTTGCTATGTACATAATCTGCTAGAGCCTTAATTCCTGAGGGGAATGTTGATGATTTTGCAACCAAATTACCCTGCCACCATTTTAAAATTGTCAAATGTAATAATCATAGAAATTAGTTATTATATCCTTTAAATTGTATAGTTGCACCTTAGATTTTGGACTAGAATGATGTTACACCATTACTTGTTTCTTAGATTTTGATTAAATATAATCTTAGAATTTGAGTTCGGCCTAATTCAATCTTTACAAATTACAAAATTTATTTGTTAGGAGATGATTGTCTGAGTTATGAATACATGTTGGGAGCATATCTCATTTAATGTGAGATTTCTCATCATACATTATAAAAATGTATGCATAATTTTAAAAAGCTTTGAAAAAACTAGAAAATTTAAAATTATGACAATTTTATAGACTTTATAATTATATGAACCCGTGTGTTTAAGTATAAGCAATGATTAATGAAAATATACAGTAAGATTGTTATCAGCAGAAAGTTTACTAGATAAATTAATTCCATTAGTATAACATGATTTGAATTAGTAATAAATTATTATTATTATTATTACCTGCAAATTAGAAACTAAGTTTTTTTACCTGTGAGTCTCGATTAAGTTCACCCCAACAATCATCTGCAAGTTAATTAAAAAAAAATCAATCCTATTTATTTATTTATTTATTATAAATAATATAAGAATAAATTTTATAGAATAATAAATAGAAATACAACAAAATATTGATAATTACAATAATTATACAATACCTATATTAATATACTGGTAACCTAGATCAGCAAGCCCAGTTGACACCATGGCATCAGCTGTATAATAAAAATAAATACAAATTAAATATATATCATCAAAAAAAAAATTAAATATATCTACAATTACAAAAACAAACTTTCAATGAATTTAAATTTATAGTTAAATTACCTGTTTCTCTGATTAAGTCTTCTGTAATATCACATTCAAAATGGTTCCAACTATTCCATCTGGTTTTTGACATTAATAATTGGTCATTCATATATTTGCAAGAAATGTACTACTAAAAGTATTTTTTTTTATAAAAAAATGGATATTTACTTAAAATAGAAATTTGAATGCTGTTGTGAAAAGGAAAAAAAGAAACTTTCAAATGAATTTTTCTTCAATATTATGAAAAAAATAGGCAAAATACATTCATAATTACTAAGGTCAAGTTTTTATGTGTCGCAGGTTGTGATTACCATAGTAAGTTAAGACCCAAATGAGTATGAGTTGACAAATTTTCTACAGTAATATATAAACAAATGAGTGGAAGAAGAAAAAATTAACTATTTCAGGTATACATTTCCTTTCATTTTTACTACTAACATCTTAGACTTAGTGCTAACAACACTCATTTTGTTAAAAAATAAATATATATCTATTTTTATCAAATAGAGTGGATGTTAGAAAATGAGCATTGTTAGCACTATTAAATGAAAAGTCTACAAATTTTAGTTCAACTACTAAAAAATGTTAAACCGAACATCTATGATTGAAATTTGAATTACAATTCCTCTAATTTGTGTGTGTATAAGTTTTTCATGACTATACACATTTAAGAGGGCTATGTATATATGTGAATTCTTGTTGGGGAGTGTAATAAATAATGATAATGATGGAACAGAACCAACCAACTAAAGATTGTTTTTATTTTGATGTCTTATAGTTGGTGGAATTTAGATCAAACCAATGTACATCCAATAATACTCCTATATATAGTTAGTTGTGTAGAATTGGTGATAGTCATAGCATGGACCATAATATTTTGTGGAATAAAGTTCTCAAAGTCCTTTTCATATCCGTCGGTGGCTAAGTCTATCAAGAAATGAAAAATCTTCAAAACAAAAATAATACATAATGTAACTTGATCAATAATCACTTATAAGACACATGCCACAACCATAAGTGAGTACCTACATCATCTTGTTACACTTTTAACTCATCAAATTGGATGTACCATAGGAAATGGTGTCACTTATAGATTTATGCTAAAGAACAAGTGATTTCAAGATTTCTTTTGGTTACAAAGTTTAGAAAAAGTGAGTTGCTTCTCAAATTAAGATAGAGACAATTTTATAATCAAAGACCATTAGATTTAAGACTTGTATATCTTTTTACAATTAGACTAAACTCTTGACAATGACATTAAACATATCAAGATTTGATACAAAATTCTTCATTTATATTTTATCTATTTATCATTGATAAAAATAGATAAAATATGTATGATTTGATTTTCATTTTCTTCCAACACTATTATAATTATCATTGATTCATTAGAATTATAGGTCTATGTTTTCATAGATTATTCAGTAGTTTATCTCATTTCAATCACTAGCATTTCTTAGGAATTGAGTTTGAGTACAGTCAAAAAACTGATGCAAATTATTTTTACACAACTAATGTAGTTAGATAGTCACAAATTTGTAGTCGTATGATTATAATTTGATGAAAATTAAATAAAAATAAAATATCATCTCAAGATCTAAACCGTTCAATAACAACCCGGAAGACCATGAAGAAAAACGACAACCGAAGAGTCAACCACGACAAAATTCAAAACAAAATCGACAATATAATAACATTTCCCGCGTAAAACAATCAAGAGCGGGGTTTCACTTTGTCAAACAATCTACAACTTGATTTGTCTCTCGAACACGCGAAACAAATATTAAGCTCCCCCAAAGGAAAGAACATCCATAATTTAATTGAAGATCATAAGCATTCTATATTTTCAATTGGTGATCAAAAGCATTATGCATCGACCGGAGATGATCCGGTTCAAAGAGCTTACATGATTTAATTAAAGATCATAAGTATTCTATTTTTTTCAATAGGTGATCATAAGTATTCTATTATTACAATCAAGAATCAACAACATAGATAGATATAACTAGTAAATAAATTACCATAATCATTTGATGTTTCATTTAAGCTTTGTTTGATATATATGTCAATTATATATATATATATATATATATAATTTTAGTTCAAATTGTGAATTTAAACTATGTGAGTATATTAAATCCAAGAGATATGAAACAGGGGAAATTAAATGAAGAAAAAATCAAAAAAAGAAAAAAGGAAAATTTTATGGAAAAATAGGAAGAAAAAGATGCTTACCCCATGGGAGGTGTTTGGCCAAGTCCATTAGAAAGCATGCCTCTTCTATGTTGCTCTCTAAACTCACTCACTTCTTTGGTTGTGTTCAATAATAAACGAGCATATGAAGAATTTGCATTAATATTCAATAGCACAAGGAGAAACAAAACAAGCCCTTTCATCATGGTTAACTTGAATCTCCAACCTAAGTATGATGAGTATTGAAGTGCCATAGACATATGTAGCACTATATACTATATAATATAAATATTTATGTATTTAGTTTTATGTGTGTGTGTGACCAAAATTAAGGCTAGAAGCTAATGAAAACTTTTGTAGGGTGAGGGATCAAGTTGAAGAAGGTTATATCAAAGAAGAATTGGAATTGAAAAGGAAGAAGAATAAAGTATATGGCCGGTGGCTTACAATATAATTCAAAGAATTAATGATAAAAAGCAAATATATAGATGACAATAATCATGTTAACTCAAAGAAGAGTACATATATATCTATATATATGATATGATGAAATTGATGGACCAATGTTGGAAGAGTGTATTGCAATTTATAGAGCAATAAGTGAGCTAAGTTTGGTTTGGTTGAATCATATATAATGGACAAGGTTGTCTTCTTCACGGATATAACAATGGAGTAGTTTACTATATATTTTGCTTTATCTTCATTTGTTATCCTTTATTGTTGTTTTCTTCAATCAATTACTTGTAGTACAAAACAAAATCACAAAATAGTTTTCATGTAAAATAATAGACTTAATTACACATTTGGTCTCAAACGTTTATTTTAGATTTCAGTTTGGTCGCAAATATTTTAAAAGTTGGAAATTTGGACATGTGGACAAAATTGACGGAAATGTTCAAATTGAAACTTAAAATAAACTTTTGAGATCAATATAAAATTTTTAAAATATTTGGGACCAAATTAAAACCTAAAATAAATGTTTGAGACCAAATGTGTAATTAAGATAAAATAATATGATATGATTTGATTACAAATTTACATATATAATTGAAAGTATAAATATTTAAATTTCTGGAATGTGTGGATAGAGTGAAATTTCTACTCCAAATTCGTTATTCAAACATATTTGACATCGATAATAATTTAAACTTAAATGAAAAGGGGAAAAACAACGGTATGTATATGTTTTTGATATCAAATGTTAGAAAAAATTATAATTCATTCGTATTGTTGTAATAAAAATAGAACTCTTATTTATTTATTTTTTGTAAAATGCTAAAAATGTCTTCGGGACAATCTTTAAGTTCTTAAACAGTAAATTTTTATAGATTTTTTATGAAAATGTATAAAGTCAACGTATTGAAAATTGTGTTGTTTAATTTTTTGAATAAAATATTTCTTTAAATAGTATGCTTAAGGAGCGTGCATTGGGGACACTCGTTAACAAGATATTTTTTTTGTCAAAAAAACAGAATTCTTATTAATAATAAGGGTATGGTAAAATCTTAAAATTAATAACTCTATATTAATGTTTAATATAATTATTTGCATATTATTTTTCTCAACTAAGTACTTGAAATGAACAAAAAATTCCTATAAACATTCATATGTGAATTAATAATTTGATTTTATGCTTGGCTATGCTTTTCAAGCATATTTTGTTGAACATTACACACTTTTGTTTGGTGCATCACAAGAAGGTGAGGAGTATTTGACAAAGTTGTTGGTGATAGTGAAGTATATGACTAACGAAGGATATTACTATTATATTTTTTAATGGTACTTGATTTGGCTAATGAAGTGTTTTCTTTTCACTCGATAAAAATTATAACTTTATATTGTTTGATAGTAATGTACATGGCTGGCATGATTTAACTTTTTCCCATATTAGTTCTCTTGTTCATTACAATATGTTAGACTCTATGTGTGTGTATCGTGAACTTTAATGGTGTTTTTATAAGATTGATCGTTGGAACACCATTTATACTCTAAATTGATACTTATAAAAGAAGTTAACTTTATAACAAATGTATGATTGAAAGTATATATGTTTGATCAGAATGTTGCCCTTAGAATGTGCGGCTAAAGCGAAGCTATAACTTCAAACTTCATGTCTAGGGCAAACGACAATATTTTTTATAATTGCTAAAATGATATTCATTTTGAAACATATATGTGTCTAGAGCAAGTGAAAATAACGAGCTTTATGTCATGAATACACCTTTTCAATATGATCCAAACACTGATGGAAAAGTTTCTTTGAAACAAATTAAAAAATATAATCCAAGTATATATCCTAAGCCTTAATATTACTATTACTGATTAATTATAAAAAAAAAACTCTCAAACAAGTATCTACCGAAATTTTAGTTTTTATTGACCACTTTCGATTGAAATAACCAAAACATACTTAAAATTAAAACTATTGTAATGATTTGATAAATTTTACACTAAATAAATCCATTTAAAATCATTGGTGAAACTTAATTCTTATCAATCCGCTCCATTCCGTTCCGTTCTATTTCATTCCGCTACGCTTCATTCTATACCATCAATCCAAACAGACCCTTATGTCTTATCAAATCGTGAGAACAAGTCTACTTATAAACACATTATCAAACAATATTTTATCTATGATTAAACTTAAAATTTAATAATGATGATAATTATTTTTTATTATATCTAAATTATTATTGAATAATGTAATCCATCTATCAATTAAGTGCATGAGAATTTAACTGGCGAATTGTTTGTCGTTTAGATGGTTAATATTATCAATTTGATATCTAATTAATG
This sequence comes from Trifolium dubium, assembly GCA_951804385.1. Lineage (NCBI taxonomy): Eukaryota > Viridiplantae > Streptophyta > Magnoliopsida > Fabales > Fabaceae > Trifolium > Trifolium dubium. The sequence continues at coordinate 5,890,135 of OX638074.1, forward strand.
AGTGTTGATGAAATCACAACTCTTGTTACATCGTTAAAAAGGTGTGATTTAAATGTCACAAAATCTCATATATACGTATTTATCAAAAAAAATCATGTACGTAGGCACCAAATAAAAGTACATTTGCTTTGCTTTTGGCTTGATGTGTGACTAGAAGGTGTAGAAAAAACAAATTTATAATAAAAATATCATTTCTTAAAATAAAAATTGACTAAAGGGAATGTTTACTTCCACCGTCTGATCAATAACGTCATGAAAAATGTTTACATTATATACTTTTATACCATTTTTCTATGAAACATTTTCATGTAAGACTTTGAAAGAGATAAATATGTATTGAAGATTTTGATTTATGATGTTTTTTATGTCCTTCAATACTAGCATTCCATATGAACATGAAATAGAGCTATTGACTCTTAATTTTTATACCTTTTGATGATGCAATAAACTGTTGCATTAAATTGACCATTTTGTGTGATGACTGATGAGCTTGGGGACAAACCGAAAGTATTATTTTATTAATAAAACTACACCAATAATGGATAAAGATATTGTCAATTACAAACTCGTTTTTTGAAATTACAAAAAGATTAATAGGTTAATATCCCCTGTAAAATATATGAGTTTGATATATGGATAAAGATATTGTCAATTACAAACGTTATTTGAAGTCAAAGACGTGTTGTATATTTTTGATATATGATATCATTAATGTGGTTGTTATTTATGATTTGTATCGGAGAATTTAGTGGAATATATTTTATACGGAGAAACTCTCCTGAGATATATATATAGAGAATACTTTTGTAGTATATTATACTTTTATATAGAGAATACTTCAAATAGTCGCAAAAATAAGTAAATAGTATTTTCCAGTTATCATAATAGACATTAAAAAAAGGTTAAATTAGATATTTGGTCCTTTAATTTATTTTGGTTGTCATTATAACAAAATAAAGAGTTAACACTATAAAATTGTCGAGAAAATTCAAATTTTATTAAAAGACGTTATAATGTAAAATTAAAAAATTTAAACATTATAAAAAAAAACAAATACAAAGAAATAGACAACTTTACTATCACAAACCTTGCACTTTTTTCCGTCAAAAAAAACCTTCATTAAATTTCTAACGTATATTATAAACTTAGTATTAAATTGAATCTCAAAAAACTATATTTTTTTTTTCAAACATCATGCAAGTTAATATATCTTTTTTATCATTCTCTCACTTTGTTTCAACTTTTTTCGTAGTAAATCACATATAAATTTCAAAATAAAATACAAATAAAAAAAACCTCTCACATTAAGTGATGTTCCTACGTTTATTGTATATTTATTCAACTGAATCCCATTAGACTATATTTTTTTTTTAAATATAGTGTAAACTAAAATATCTTTTCTCATTGTTTTCTCACCATCTTATCTCAACTTATTTCGTAGTAATCCACGTGTAAATCTCAAGAACAAAATAAAATACAAATAATTCCAACCTTGTATATCATTAAATAGTCGCAAAACAAACTTTCATAGTAATATTTCTATGTTTATTGTTGATTTACTCATTTGAATTCCATACCCCGTTGAATATACAAGTTTTGCAATATCTTCTTGTTAAAAAATTGAAAATCCCCCTGTAATGTTTGATTTTTTGCAATACCCCCATGGACTCAGTCAACTATAATATAACCGCCTCAAAAAAACCGCCGCAAAATATAATTTTAGCGGGGGTTTTAAACCGCTGCAAAAAACTGCTACATTATATAATTTTAGCAAAGATATTCCAAAACTTATATATTTTACAGGGGGTATTAACCTATTAACCTTTTTGTTAAATACAGTGTAAATTAAGATTTTTTTTCACATCGTTCTTTCACTACAAAATTCTATTTTTTTTTAGTACAACATCACCTAATCTAGAGGCTCCAAGCTAGGAAGGAAATCCCACTATAGTAATGCTATATCTAAGTTATATGCAAACTCCTCTTTACAACTTAGATTCTCTTCAATACTCGTGCTATACTTCTACTTTAGACCTCCTAGATATGAGACCCCAAATCACTTCCACTCACACAATACCGACAACATTGTTTATAAAGAATACAAACAAAATGGTGGAGACACACTCTTAAACAAACAGTAAAGCTCAGTACTTAAAAGCTTATGAGCAGTACACAATTACAACTCAATAAAACACAGTCCTTATGTGTGCATCAAGGTGACACATGCAAAGGCTCACAATGGACAAGACTTAAACCCTAAAGACTATAATCTTCAATGACGGCTTCAGTTGTCTTCTAGGTTTTCTTCTTGAATATTTATATCCAATTAAGAACGTGCTGAACAAGCAACTTGGGATTCATAACACAACTAGTACTAATAAGGTCCAACAAACATATTTTAGAACCGTATAATATATTTCTATTTATGGAGAAACATATTTTACAAAGCAATCAAGGCAAAACGCCACCTCTTGAAGGTTCTACATAAAATGGGAAGACTTGGTACACAAGTAATGGAGATAAAATTGAACCAAATCTTTAAAATAGATATTGCGCAAAAATTTAAAAATTTAAAATATGATACGGCTGGGATACAGCGATACGAGAAAATTAAAAAAATTTAAAATACGATACGACTAGGATACTTTAATAAAAAAAGTTAAATATATAAATATAAAATATATAGGCATAACTAAAATTGATAATAAAGAAACATTTCAATTATTAAAATTATTAAAACAAGTGAATTTACATATTTTAAATAATATCCAAAAAATGAGTCATGCGCATCTATATTAATGTCCTTAAATCTTGTCACTTATTTCCTATATTCTTCATCTTTCTTTGACAAGAGTTGAAATTTTTTATGCACATAAGTCAAATCTTTAACGCTTTTTGATTCCTTAAATTTCTTTTCAAATAATAAATAAATTATAAACATTTGATACTTCTCTGATATGCATCAGAAATGAACCAAAATATGTATCGGGAAGTATCAAACAAGTATCGCAGAAGTGTCTATATATTTTTATTTAAGAAATAAAATTTAATCATTAGATACTTCTCTAATACGAGAAGTATTTAACGCATATTGGTATCAGATAGATACAGTATCTAACACGATACTTAATCAATTTTGAAGTATCAGGACTTCATAGCCCACAACATATCCCACACTTTCATATAATAATTCTTAATATATATGCTCAAGGAAACAAAAAGAAACGGTGCCAAAGAGAACCACGAAGCTAATTTCAGCTGCTCAATTTATATTATAGATGTAAGATAATTACACTTGATTGAAAGGTAAGTGGAAAACAAGCTGCGCCGCTACTTCTTTTTGGATTGCAAAATCATTCCTTTTAAAAACTACATCTTGAGACCTAGAAGATACTATATTGCTATGCATGACTCTCTGAACTCTTTTCAAAATATCAACAACTTCTGGTACTAAAATATCAAAAGTGTCAGAAGCAAAAGGTATGAACGCATGTTGATTATCAGAACACACTCTCTCATGTTTGAACACTTTACTTGAAACAGCTTTAAGGACCGCCTATCCTACAGTAAAATTTCCAGTCGTCATTCCAACAAGTAGATAAACTCCATTCAGATTCAGACATACATGTTTCCTTTCTACTCATCCGTACAACAACACATCAGCTGACATTTGTTCCATAAACATCAAAGACACCCAAACACATGGGCTTTAATTCATGTGTGGGAATTGTACTTTTGCACCTATGTGCGTGCTCTCAATACTTGAAGTTGAAGACAAAAATAATATGCACAGTACAACGAACAAGTTAACAATGTGACATTTAGACAACAAAAATAGAAAAACAATAACTCAAATATAAGTGAATATCATTTATTTAGATTTTTATTAAAAAAGAAGAAATTATATTTGAGTGATTTTAATAAGTGAAAAAGAGTGATTTTAAATCAAATAATGACCCAAAATCAATAGATGAATTCAAGAAAAAATTTAATCATATAGTTTACTGACCAAAATTTTACTATTAACTCACATCTTTCATGTTCCTCCCGTCTAAAGGTACAATTAAGAAAAAATTTTACTTTCATTTATAATATTATAACCTACAAATAAGTTTTTGGCCAAATGCATATAGTCATTTAAGTTTTTAATTTGTAACACATAAATTTTTTAAGTTTTTAATTTATACCATATCGGTCTTTTAAGTTTTTATTGTAACACATTAGTTATTTAAGTCTTAAAACTATAACAGCACATGAGTTCTTTCAAGTTATAATATTCATCATGTGAATTATGTGTTACACTTTTACCACTTAAATGACACATATATTACAAAAAAAACTTGAAAGACTTCTGTGATACAAATCAAAAACTTAAAAAACTTACGTGTTATAAAAATAACTTTAAAAAATTGTATTATATATATCAAAAATGGTTTAATTACTTTTTTGGTCCCTTAATTATTTTTGAGTTTCGTTTTGGTCTCTTAACTATTAAAAGTTTTATTTTGGTCCTTTAATTTATTTTTTAGTTTCGTTTTGGTCCCTTAACTATTAAAAGTTTCGTTTTGGTCCCTTAACTTACTTTTTGGTTTTGATTTGGTCTCTTAACTCTTTCTCCGTCAACTACTTTGAACCTTCATTTAGAGGGACCAAAACAAAATCAAATAAATAATTAAAGGACCAAAATGAAACTAAGAAAATAGTTAAGAGACTATAATGAAATTTTTAAGGGAAATGTTAACATGTGCCTTAAAGGCACATGTTAATGATCTAAATAAAGAAATATCTGCATTGATTTCCGTGCATTTGCTTTAATTTTTAAACTTTTCATGTTTTCTATGCACAAAATTTTAGAGAATAATTCTAATTTTGGATTCTTAACTTGTGCCCTTAGGGCACATGTTAACATGACCTAATTTTTAATAATTAAAGTACCAAAATGAAACCAAAAATTAAATTAAGGGACTAAAATGAAATTTTTAATAGTTAAAGGAGCAAAATGAAAAAAATAAAATAAATTAAGGGTAATTAAACCATCAAAAATTTAAAGACCTATAGTTTATGGTTAAAGGCTTCTCCTTAATCTTATATGCATTTAATGCAACTCACTCTTATGATAATCACATTATAAATTTATAACTGACCCATTCTTCAGCTTGATTAATTTCTCTCAAAATCATTTTTCAATATACAAAAAGGTACTGTTTTTATTCCTATTTCTAACTTTGATATACTTTTGTTTTGATTCTGAGTATATTCTTCGATGTTTCCAATGTATTCCTCTAAAGATTCAATTTTGAACATATTTTTCAATTATAATGTTTGTTAAATTCCAATTTTTAACTACCCTTTTGCAATTTGTTTAACTTGGTTGAATTTGAATCATTGTAGGTTAAAGATTTTTGCTTGTGCTGATGATGGTGGTGAGGTTTAGCCCTTTTTCTTTCACACTGTCTCAACAGCTTCATAATCATCAATCTTCATGTTTTTCTAAACAAGTTAGTGTTAGCTGTAGTTATGGAATGAAAAGGTTTGATCTTGGTAGGCAACAGATGTTGTCTTCTGCTTTGGGAAACTCCGATGGGTTGCGCGTTTTCGTGGTTTCTGATTTGCATACTGATTATGATGAGAATTTGAAGTGGGTGGAGTGTTTGTCAAGTGTTAATTATAAGGATGATGTACTTATTGTTGCTGGTGATGTTTCTGAGACATATAACATGTTTATTGTGACAATGTCTCTTTTGAGAGATAGATTTCAGCATGTTTTTTATGTTCCTGGTAATCATGACCTTTGGTGTCGTCGCGAGGGACAGAATTATGTAAGGTCATTGTACTCTAATCATGATGTCCATATTCATGCTTTATGTAGATTATTTGACACAAACGTACACCCTTCGGTCATTAATATTAGCAAAAAATCACTTTTTAGGTTCATTGAATAACCAGTGTATCTGGTCAATAATATAAATTGAATACATCAGTAGGGACCGAAGGGATAGTTTTTAGGTGTAACACACACTAGAGTTAACCCTCAGTTAAGTCTCTAAAAAATCACAGTATCGTCCAAGGTTTTAAATAAGTTGATATGTTTGCGATTTGAACTGTGACATCAAGGTTGTTGATGTCTCCCTGCCACAATAAGGCTACATTGGCTACATTCGACTGTAATTATTTGCAATGTCAAATATCATAATGCGATCAAGACCATTACCCATGTTTTGAAAGCTTTCAGTGTATTAGTTCCTAACACATTAGTTCCTTAAAGATTGAAGTGTCCTTGTTTTAGTTCTTTGGAGTATTTTCATCAAGCTAGTTCCTCAAAGATGCATAATTGTTACCCAATGCATCCATATGGAGGACTTAAGTGATGCACAAAGGAATTAGTTTTGTGACACTTTTGTATCATCAAGGGACCAATTTGGTGAAATATATTTTGGAGGGCTAATATATTTTGGTGACAAAAGTATTAAAAAGATCAATGTGCTGACAGCACCTCTATCTTTGGAGGACTGAGTTGAGGGTTTACTCTAAAACTATGATTGTGCCTCCACCTAACAATTAAAACTTCTAGGACAACTGGTTCTTGTTGACATCAATTGCATAGATAAGTTCATGGTTGTAATCTTCTTTTCATGGTTCATGATTGTATGATAGTTTTAGACACGATGAGTGTCCATGACTTACATCAGTAAACAGTTGCGGCCTTATCCTGTTAGAACTTATTTGCCAGCTCAATTAGCTATGCAACCATTGTTTTGATATAGATGCTTTTAATTTGCCTCTGCCAAAACAACTAAATAAAGAAAAAAAATGTTTGTTAATCTGTTTTATATTATTTCGTTAATTCCATGAACATTATTTTAGGTCTACTTTTCTCATATTTTACACTTAAGCCAGATTTTCTGTTGGGTTTAACTTAGCCGAAGTTACATATAACTTAGGTTGTCACCAAAAATATACATTAGGTCATGTTTGGATAAACAGCTTAATTAAGCATTTCTAGCATAAGCACTTATCATGTAACTGCTTATGTATATGCTATTTATATAACAAGAAAAAATAAAGTCAAACTATTTTCATATAAGTTATATGCTTTTTCATTTGCCATCTGTTATCGTAGAGAGCTTATGGAAATAAGCTTAAAACAACTTATGAACGTGTCATAATCTATTTCCATATGCTCTCTCAAGCAGTCTCAAAAATGCTTATGCTAGTATATAAATTCAAATAAGTCAATCCAACAGACCCTAAGTGCATGTCTGTTTTGCTATACATGATATTAGAAACTAAACTTCTATCCTCTTTCCCATAAATTTTGTTGCAATACCTTATATTCTGAGAAAGATTTTTCTGATTTTTCTCCAGGTTGATTCTCTTGAAAAGTTTTACAAGTTACTTGATGCATGTAAGAGAATTGGAGTCGAGACAAACCCAACGATTGTGGGTGCATTAGGAATCATTCCTTTGTTCTCTTGGTACCACGAGGTGATTACTTTTGTAGTGTCAATTTCTATCTCCTTATTCTTTTACCTCATGTGTTGGATTGGATCGAAACTATTTCTTTAAAGCACTTAATTTAATTCTTCAATCTGCTTTTTTCGCAGAGCTTTGACAAAGAGGAGGACATAACAGGCTATCGCATCCCGTCTTTGGAGATGGTGACTATTCTCTTAAACTCCTAGTAAGCCGTTCAAAAAACGTTGTTTGGTGGTCTGATCATGCGCTTCATTTTCCATGGTGCTTGATCAAGGACTATCTGTATTCAAACTTTATGCGGATTTCTGTTTTGTGTAATATATATGTGTGATTATAACATCGGGAGCACTGTCAATTGTGTGATTAATAAGAAGAATGTAAAGATCCTAAAATTGCTGCTTACTGTTGTATGAAAATGCCATGCTTGTACTGGTTTGGTAATTATTGTGCACCAATATGCTGAACCAGTTACCACCTATGAAGCACGGACACTCTTTGGATTACGATTACATTGAATCATATCATTTTCTCAAATTTTTATCTGTGTCAGTGTCCGTGCTTCATAGATTATCACAATCTTAACAACATGTGATGTGATTGAAGCCTCTACGCCCTTATAAGATTTCACTTTACTCCTGAAAAGTTATTGGGCTGGCCCTGCAACACAAGGCTAATTTTTGTAGGCGTCCATAGAATGCTGCCCATAGGCTGAGCTTGAAAAGTGTATAGAATTCTTGATAAAGTTAGAGAAATGAATGGAAATGAATATGAAACAGATAAAGTAAACCAGTGTCTATTTCTCTGTATCTAAGAAAATGAATATGATGCAATGATCTGTATGCGAGGACTAATAAATTTATATGTCACAATGGCTTCTAATGTAAACTAAGTGTTCTGTTAACTATAGGAACTTTAGGTGTCTTTATCAAATATATACCCGACTAGTAAATGTTAACAGAACTGTTAATTACTTGGTTAACTAGCTCTGATTAAACCAAGGAAATTTAGCTACTGACACGTACTATGCATCTATTAATCTTGTACTTTTTGTTGTAATTAATGTGAAATTCTATGCAACTTCAATCATTAGGGTAGCTTTAAATCCTCGTATATATAGTTTTGTATAATATTTTTGTTAAGAGACTCATACAGTATGAGATATGGTATGGAAATGAGTTTATAAGCGGGATTGTGGGAGACATCACTCACCTTACAAGTCGGTTTTGTATGGCTGAGTTAGGCTCAACCCAAAACTTGACATTGTCAAAAAGAGCGTATAACTTTTCTTATTCTTACATTTTGTTTGTTTTTTAGGCATGTAAGGACTTCTCTGCATGTAAATGGCCCAATGGACTTTCAAATGGAGATACTTCTCTCTCTTTATATTTTGATGCACTCAATGATAAACAAATGGAAATGATAACCGAGATTCAGAAGAATTGTGATCACATAATTACCTTTTCACACTTTGTTCCCAGGTGATTAATCTTCCGTTCGAATTGCTGTTATTTTTTCAGTTCCGACAACTAATTGGTTACTTAGCAAAAGAAACTTGTTAGAAAGTACTTGAGGATTTTATAATAGGTATTTGAATTAAGAAAAAAAAGTTTGTAACTAGATCACTAAATTTGCTAGTAATATGTAATTATGTTATGTCCCTGAACTACTTAATTAGATCCTTCAATTTAGGGCCTTAAATACAAATAACTCAAAGTGTAGGGATCTACTTAAAATCATGTAAAAGTTTAGGAAGGAGCTAATTATAAATTATTTAAAAGTTTAGGACTCAATATTGAAAAAAAAATTTGGGACTTAATTAAATATTTTTGACAAATTTTGGCACAATTACAATATTTTATAGTTCAAAGACCTATTTATAAATCCTCATAAACACTATCCCTGTGAGCATAACTTAGTTGGTAGGGATGTCACATTTTATATACAAGGGTCGGGGTTCCAACCTGGGATTATCGACTAAGAGGTGAATTTTTAATCATTAGGCTACTTGAAAGAAAAAAACTCTTCATAAACACTAAACTGTATTATTACTAAATTTACTATTTGGTGTGGTTGTGTTACTTCAAGAGATAAATAATATGTGATTAGTTATGTTTATGGCTGGCTTATATTTGCCATCATCATGCTTCTTCACAGGCAGGAACTTTGCCCAGAAAAGAGGATGTTATTCTATCCGAAGCTCCCAAAAATAATTGGTTCGGACTTTCTTGAAGATCGAATAAGGTCTATACATGGTGCTCAAGGAAGGAAGGATGCATCTTCTTGTCATGTGTTTGGTCATACTCACTTCTGCTGGGATGCTGTTGTTGATGGCATAAGGTATTTTTCAATTTTGTTTATAATTGTTGTTGTTTTTATTTTAGTTTGAAGGCTAAAATGAAAATTGTGGAATTCTTCATTATTTGTTATGTTGCGTATTGCCCTTAACATTATGTCCATTTTTGCCTTTGTTGAGAATCTCTCAGTGGATATGAGATATGACCTGATAATTTATTTATAAGTTCGAGACATTTATCATCTTATCAGACGATTTTATAGGGTTGAGATAGATTCAAATATAAATTTTAGATGGTATCAGAGTCTATCCAAAATTGTTGGGCCAGTCTTATAGGTTTTATAGTAATGTTGTACATGTCCAGTCTTAGGCGTAAAAGAATGTGTTGAGAGTCTCATATTTAGGGGTAGGGATATACTGGGGCGAGTTAGGCCTTGCAAGGCCTAAGCCTAACGTTAGTACCAAAATATTTAAGGCCAGTAGCCTATCACAGGCATATTTTTAGGCCGGAACCTAACCTTTTGAAAGTCTGATATGACTTGTTAGCCTGTTTAAAAAACCAATTTTATATGAACGTATTTAAAACAAATGCTATTCTTTAAACCTATTGCTAAATGGTGTTTACTGTTTACATAATTTAAGGTATGTACAAGCACCCTTAGCTTACCCAAGAGAAAGGAAAAGAAGAATGAATGGAGGTGAAAATTGGCTACCATTTTGCCTCTATGCTGACAAAAAGTTTACTGATAAACTTAATCCTTGCTTTTGGTCTGATTATTACTCTGTCAATCCAAGGACACCTCATGACACTAAACTTGCTCCTTGGGTTGCTAGATTTTACAAGCAAAAACAAAGTATTGATGTATAATAGTGTTCACTATTTATTGTTTGTTATATGAAAATATAAAGGAAGAGTTTCCCTCTATTTATTGTTGTTGGAATAAATACATTCATTATTTACTAATGTAAACCAACAATTTGTTAAAAGATTTTGGTGGTTACTCTTCCCCCCATTGCTCATACAGACAAAAATACACCTGAATATGTTTATAAAGTAGAGACAATTTTCACATCGGCATGTTAAAAATCTCACATCGACTGCAAAATGACTCAAAAGATATATTTCGATAAGTTGAACGGATTCAGAGCAACACATCAGAGAAAATCTCATTGCTCACATAGTCAAAAGTATTGTACTAATAGATATCTTTTGATAAAATTTTACATTGTCAAAATGTAGACTTAAATCTAGGTCATAAGTCACAACATATTTGAACAGAAAGACCAAATAACGCACATTTAAACTCAAGTCACAAACAGATATGAACGAAAGGCCAACCATTTATACAAATCCCATTTGGTTGATTTTTATAAGATTCACATGCACACAAGTATTCTTGAATATAATGCCAATTATCTCATTTTATTCAATATTTGCATCACACAATACAACACAACTACACATAAGCTGAGACATCAAAAACAGTAGAAAATTTAAAATGCATATAAGCAGTTCCTCAATGAAAACAAAAACCAGAAAAGTGTTACAAACAAAATGATACAACAAACATGCCCTTATACTTATATTTTTACTAAACAACAAAAACAACTAATAACACACACACATTGATAAACAAAACAAAAGTTATAATAATAACTAGTAATCTTCAGGAGCTAGAGGCTGGTGTGCATGAGGTGGCTCAGTTGGTATCACAACATATTCATATATGAGTGCTGCCAATGCTGCACCAATGAATGGACCAACCCAAAAGATCCAATGGTAATGCCATCTCCAACCTACCAAAGATGGCCCAAATGCAAGTGCAGGGTTCATGCATGCTCCATCAAATGGACCACCAACAAGGATATTTGCACCAACAATGAGTCCAATTGCTAAAGGTGCAAGGGCACCATTAGAACCTCTTTTAGGATCAATTGCAGTTGCATATACTGTGTACATTAGCCCAAATGTCATGATGATTTCAAGTATTAGTCCATGTCCTGCACCTATTCCAGCTGCCACATGAAACCCTGCTGGTCTCTTTAGTCAACAAGAATCACAGAACCATATATCAGTTTTTATTGAAAATCCATTTTGATCGTGTAAGTAACTATTATATAATCTTTTAGTACTAGATTTCTATAAAGCATTGATAGAATGAAAAATTGACACTGACATGTTGACACTAGTAATACTAACACATGACACACCTTTAATCTGAAGTATCGATGTTGGACAAAAACACTTGTTCAACATGTGTGAGCTTACTAACATGACATGATGTGTTTAATCTGAAGTGTCAGTGTAGGTATATAACATGTGTGCATACTAACATGTGGCGCCTTTAATTTGAAGTGTCAATTGTGGTATCTAACACGTGTTTGATATGATTCTGAAATGTCAGTGCTAAATTAGTTACATTTGAGTACAGTAAACTGCCATAATACATGTCAGTTTTCAACTTTTTGATCAAGCTTTCAATTTAGTGAAAGTAAAATTTTTCTTACATCAGTAAATGATGAGTGAATTTTTAATAATCAAAGGTAAGGAAAATAATATTTTGAATCATATTTCATTATTTATCTTTTAAGTAACATTATGATGTTAAAATAGGGAAATACAATTAAATTTTTGACTAAAAACTTATAGTAAGTGTAAAATGATATAATCAATTTTGGTTTATTCATTATCCTTAATGTCATAAATTGTTTTCATAAACTCATAAACTCTGTCAAACAGTCTCGTAAGTACTATGTCAGTATATAAGTTCAAATAAGCCGATTCAAATAGAAACATGATACAGATCATGTGGGAAATTCTTACCATGTTATTAGTGACAAACCTAAGCAAGAGTGCAGCCACAATAGCACCAAGAAGTTGAGCAATCCAGTAGTAGACAGCACGAATCACCGAGATTCTGCCACCAACAAGAGCACCAAATGTCACTGCTGGATTGACATGGCCACCAGATACATGCATGCTAGAAGACACAGCTGCAAATAGAGCAAATGCATGTGCAAGTGCTACTGCCAACAATTCACCAGCTGAGAATGCTGAATCTTGGTAAATCTTAACTGTTACAAAGAAACAATGAACAAACATCACCATCAACATACTATATATAATATAGTCATTCATGCACAAAAATAAGCCTGAATTCTTTAGTAAACCACCAAATTAGTCAATAGTGTGACTTTATAAATATTTCAAAAAGATCTCTTATTCTATTAAAATGTCAAATTGATCCCTATATTTAACTATTTATTATCAATTAAGTACCTGTTTTGTAAGACTTACTATCAATTTAATAGTTAAAATTATTTATTATCGGATTTTGAAAGACTATCTTAGAACTGATAATTGAGCCTTACTCAACCTTACAGAACCGACCTGTAAGATGAGAATTGTCTCTACTTTATAAACACAAATTCAGACCATCTCACAATCGATGTGATACTTCTTAACAAAGTCAAAGTCTGATTTGGTGGTTTACTACAAGTTCTAACAACCGCATAATTATAGCTTGTATGTACAATTAGATTTGGATAGTGTTTAATAAAGTAAGATCAACATAAGCTTAATTGTGCAACAATGATACATTGATTAAGAGTATACATATATATATATATTAGATACAAACCCAAAGCAAGGCCAGAGCCTTCTCCAGCAAAAACAAAGATCAAAGTGGAAGCAAATTCAGCTATGGTAGCTCTAATAGAATCTGGATGTGTAGCTTCATCAGCTCTTCCAAAGCCATACCTACGAGTTGACATTATCAAACTTTTATTGTTTAGATTGTCACACAATATAAACTATAGTCTTTCTTAGATGATGAATGTTTTTATGATCAAGAAAAGGGTGTTTTTGCATGGTTGAAAAGTATGGTTATATGAGGAAAATATGAGTTTGAGTTTGGTGAGACACATGGCTTTGTAAGATGCTAAATATTGAACACGTAGTTATATGTGTTGGCTTCTTAGCATAATTTGAGTTATTGTTTGTTTCCTATACTTACATCAATCACTTGAGTTATTTTTCTTCTGTAGTTTATTTTAATGTTGATCTTGATTTTTTTAATAAGGACAAAAATCAGTGTGTTCTCCAGGCGGTTGCTGTTTTGATCTCAGTGTTGAAATTTGTGTAGTTTTATTTCATGTGTCAATGTTCAAATTTGTGCTTGAAATTTAGATATATTCCGTCTCAAAATAATTGTCTTTTAAGATTTTTATACACAAATTAAGATAATTATTGAAAGAGTCAACTAACATGTTAATTTTACTAAACTATTCTTACTTTTATTCTTTTTAATTTTTATTTAATAAATATTTATAAAAAAGATAAAAAATCATTTGTTTATAAAATAAGTAGTCTTGTCGCCTAGAAACTAGGCCACAACCTAGGCCACAACCTTTTCATTTACTCCCTCCGTCTCACTTTGGAAAAACTAGTCCATATTTGTATTGGAAAGATGGGTGCTGTTAAAATTAAAACACGTAAAAAGAGGAAAGAGAAAAGCAAATGAAGAGTTTGGAGTGTGAAAGAGGAAAGAGAAAAATACATCAGTTTGAGGAAATGAAGAGTTTCTAGTACCAGCCTTTACTAGAATCAACTGCTTTACATTGAAAAAAGCTAAGGGTAAAAATGGAAAAGGAATATTAATATGTCATGGGAAAGTGTGAACGACTCTTATTTTGGGAAAAATTTTGAAGGCTAAAACGTCAATTAAACTGGGACAGAGGGAGTAGTGACAATTGGTTTTTTACTACTCCTTCCGTACCAAAATATAAGTCGTTTTGATCATATCACACAAATTAAAAAATGTAATCATTGTTGTATGAAAAAGAGAAATTATGAGTTAGTTTACAAAATTGTTCTTCATTAATGATATGGAAAAGATAAATTGTAGAAGTAAAAGAAGAGAAAACAATAAATAGTTAAGGGTATATTAAAAAAATTAGCATTAATGTTGCATTGATATTGTAAAACGACTTATATTTTAATACAATTTTTTTTCCAAAACGACTTATATTATGGTACGGAGGGAGTATGAGTTAAGGATCGAACCTATGACCTCTAATATACTACTTAAATTTCTCACTATTAGACAAAATTTAATGACTTAGGATAGTAACAATCTAGTCTTTACATTATGATTTTTGAAATTACAAAATTTTGATAAAATTTGTCAATCTTTAGTGTTTATGGACTAGTTAGAATGACAATAAGTTGGTAATATATGTAGGTGTTTTAGATGTGAATTAGAAGTTTTATGTTGAATGGAAAAGAATCTTGAATAATATTTGAGGTGTTGTCAAATTTTCTTTATATAGTTGTTTTTGTTTAATGTGATAATTTTTAGGCTCTCTTCATGATTTAACAATTAATATAATTAGTAAAGATATTTGGCCACATAATATTATTGGAATATACTAAAATATTCCAACAGATCGGATGGTGTGTCTTGTTGATGTAAATATGTGGATGAAAAAGAGTTAGAAATTCCACGTTAGATTAAATTGTGGATGTTATTTTAATGGTAAGGAAGTAAAAAACAGAAAAAGAAAATTAAAAAAAAAATATGCGATGGAAGAAGGTTCTGATTGCGTCGTTTCTAGAAGAGAGATATGAGTTAAGAAGACGGCATTTGATGAAGCTACAAGTTTGGCGAAGAAGTCTGCATATTAGTTCCCTTCTCTGAGTGTGTGATAGAGAAAAACATTGATTTGAAAGAGCAACTTTTTTATGTCTTGGATTAGCATAACATGAATATAATATTTGATATGTAAACTTTTAATGAGGTTGACGCAGTGTAAAGAGTTAGAATAGGAAATAAGTAATATATAAATAAACAAACTTGTATATAATATATTTAATGTCTTTTTGGATATAAAATATGTGTCTAAGATTATTTTTATGGTTGATTTGACTATTTACTCTTTATTTCTTACAATTAGATAATGCAATATGCAAAACAATTATATTGTATTTTACATTATTATACTATTTTATCTATTGTGTACCACTCATACATACAAAGACTAACTTTTTGTGTTTGATAGGATGACATGAACAAAATAATTTATATTCAAAATAATTTCTAAAACGGACAATTATTTGTCAAACTTTACTTATTTTCCGTGGAACTATGAATACTAAAACCTCTTTCTTCTGAGAACTAGAAAATTAACACAAAAAAAAAGATTTAAAAAACAAATTGGCGAATAGTCTATAAAATAGTCACCTTAATAAAGAACTAAACAACCATATTCGCATATCGTTAAACAAATTTTATGTATGAAATTTACTAAATTGGAAAAATCACACATTTGGCTTAAATGCAAAAGGTTAACTAACTATCATTAACACTTTTCTCAAATGAACTTTCATTCAATAAATATATCTCAACTTAACTTTGAAAGGAGATCAAGTTGATTTTGAATAAGACATATTCCAATCTCAAAACTTGAAAAATAAAATGAATGTCTCTATAGAATAGATATTAGCTAATAGTCAGTCTTATCTTTGCATGTGTGAAGAATATATGAAGATTTGAACCTATGACCTCCAAGATTGCGTCAAAGTTCGTCCTCCTTTTAAACTAAAAAGACAAAACTCAAAAAAAAAAATGAAAACAATAAATTCTCAACGTCAAAGAGATTTTATCTCTTCTCAAATAATGTTCTTTTCTCCAAAGCAGAAGAGGATTAACTCCTGCAATAGTTAATCCTTTTCTGCTTTGGATAACAAGTCTATCTCGTAAATAAAAAATGAGTATTACAAATGAACATGTGAATAAATATTTTAGGCCTATTCATTCTCTTTAATCATATGCTCTAACTCTTCAATTTTCCTCAAAACTACACTCATATTAGGCCTATTCTCAGGTATCATATCAGTACATTCAAGAGCTATCTCAGTTAAATTCAACATTGCATCATGTCCTTCTGTTTCTGCTAATATTTCCAAATCCAATATATCAGTAGACCAATCATTATTCACAACAGTTCTAACCCAATTTGAAAGATCATTTCTTGTTGAATCTTCAACTTCGCCGCCGCCATGACCTGGAATTTTGCCTGTTATAATCTCTAACATAATGATACCAAAACAATATACATCAGTTTTGTGAGTCAACTTTTTCCCTTTAACAAATTCAGGTGACTTGCTTATTGATAGCTTTTCTGCATTTTTCTTTGATGATGATGATGAGAGTAAAGGTAAGAAACCATAATCTGTGAGCTTTGAATGGTAACCTTGGTTATCTTGATGGATTAGAACATTTGATGATTTGAGATTTGCATGAGGAACTTTTTGAGATGATAAATATTGATGAAGAAAATCAAGACCTTTTGCTATGTCTTTGATTATTGAAAGTCTTGTACTCCAATCAAGAGGTATTCTTCCAATTCCTCTACCCTCTAGCACCAACACATCATGAATGTTAGTGTACTAACTTAGTTATTTCTTTAGGTATTGACTTGGAATTTGAGAGTGAATACTTATTTCGAACCCTAAGAGTGTGAGACGCTATCACCGTAATCCCCGAATGTATCGAAATTACAAACAAGCACATCTTCCATTATCTCTTTTGTTAGTAGTTTTAATCGCCAAATGGACTAACTGAAGACACATTTGAGGACTAAAATGATCAAAAAAGACACATTTGATGCTGATACATTTGAGGACTATCGTGGTAAAGCCTCACACATTTAAGGACCTAAATGACAGTTTACTCAAAAAAAGGATAGAGTAAATAGTCTTTTTTGCCCTTAAGCATTGTCAAAATACTCTCTTTTCGGACTATATCAAAGTTACAAAGACATACTTTAACGTGTTTTTCGTTTGCTAGTTTGATCCTCAAATGTTACTATCATTAGTTAATTTGGTCCTCGATTGTTTCTTTCACTAGTAAGTTTGGTCCATAAAATTTCTAACAAAAGACACACTCGAGGATATTTTGTAATTTCAATACGTTCTAAAACAACAGTGACATCGCTTCACACATTTAGTAAACCAAAATTACAATTTACTAAAAAAATAAAAATAAAACTTACCATGTAGGAGCTCAAACAAAGTACCATCAGAAACAAGTTCATATATGACAAGCTTTTGATCTTCTGAATGATAAAATGAGATAATTTCTACCAAGTTTTCATGCTTTATTTCTCCTAGTAATTGCATTTGTTGAATAAATTCTCTCTTGCTCAATTCATTCATGTAACTAAGTCTCTTTACTGCAACAACATTACCTGTTTCAAGTGTTGCTTTATATGTTACACCAAAATCTTCTCTTCCTAACATTTCTGCTGATGCTCTTAATAAATCATCCATATCAAAAACTTGAAATTTTTTGTTGCAAAATTCTAATTGGCCTAATTTTTCAGAATCTTCACTTTTTTCTGCATTAGATACCATCTTCTTTGCCCATGCTCCAAAAACATACTCTATAAGAAAATTAGAAATATGTTTGAAACATCTTAGAAATTTTGAATAAGTATATTAGACATCATTTAAGACTAATGTTTTTCACATTCATAATGTGTTTTTCATTAGGCATTGTTTGAATAAACAGCTTAATTAAATGTTTACAATATAAGTGCATATGTCACTAAAAAAGCTCTTACATATAGTTTCACAAGTGCTTATGGCACTAGGTAAGGTCAAACAAGTAAATCCAAACAAGCTATAAGTTGTTTTCATAATTTGATCTCTTAGAGATCTTATGTAAATAAGCTTATTTGCAGGTTATAGTATAGGCACTTATCAGTTATCATGATAAGCGCTTATGTATAATAAGCTTACACAAGATTAAATTAAAATGTTTTTGTACATGCTATAAGATTTTTTATAAGCTACCTTGGAGAACTTAATAAAATAAGCTGAAAAAAGTTTATGAAAAACTTATACTAGTAGATAAGCTCAATCCAAACAAGCCCTAAATAGTCTCGCAAGTACTTATGTCAGTAGATAAGTTCAAATAAGTCAAACCAAACAGAAGTAGAACGGAATTAATGTATAAGAAATATCTTACTTGCTGAATCATTTCTTCTTGTTTCACTTCCTTTAGCTAGCCTTTTACAAAACATGAAAGCACTAATCACCAGAAAAACAAACAAAACAGCTGCAATAATAGCAATCAAAGCAATCATCCAAACTTGAAATATCTTCTTATTTGCTTCCATTGAAGAACAAGGAGCTGGTGAAGGAGATTCAGAAGAACATGACTTATCCAATGGAAATCCACAAAGATCAAAATTATAATCAAAACAACTCTTTGGAAACCTTTGAAGCAAAGAAGTTTGTGGAATTTTCCCTACCAAATGATTATATGACACATTGAAACTTATCAATGAAGGTTGATCAAAAGGTGGAATTTCACCTTCTAAATAATTCTCTTCCAACTCCAAAACTTTAAGACTATATAACTCAACATATTCCAAAGGAATCAACCCTGAAAAGTGATTAACTGAAAACTTAACTTCTTCTAAGAAAACCAAACCAGTTAAATTTGGCAATGTTCCATAAAGTGCATTGTTTCTAAAATCAACATTTCTCAAGAGAGTTATGTTTTGAAGAAATGTTGAAGGCAAATAGCCACTAAGATTAACACCTTGAAGTGTTATATTAACAACATGCCAATTTGAACATGTTATTCCAAACCATCTACTAATGTTGTTTATACAAGGTGGTCCTGTCCAATTTCCATGCAAATTTACATTTGAAGAATTTAATGAATCTCTTATGAGTAATAAAGCATCTCTTTCTTGTGGATGAAAATCATTGACTTCAATTATTTCAATACATAAGACTATGTTCAATGAAAGAAAGAACAAAATCATATGTATAAAGTTTATGTCAATGATCAAACTCATCATGTTAGATAGAATTTCACAAGACATGAGTTTTGGAATTTGAACCAATCAAGTAGTGTGAGTTGAGTCATAATCTTACCTTTTTTTTTCTTTTTCTGACGACTGTTTCTAATATGAATTTTTGATAAAAATATTTTACTGTGATTTTTTTTTTGATTAACCTGATATTACAGGTTAATCATTCTTTATTTTTTGCTATAACGAAAATGTAATATTATTATAAACGGATAACAACATAAAGAAAACTTGTTATAATAGATCTAGCTAGCATTAGAATGTGATTATATTAAAGTCCTCTTTTTTGTCTAATGATTTATTTTTTGTATTTTTGTTTTTTGAATCGGACGAAGTTGACAAGGAAAAATTTGTACCAAGATGCCTAATTAATTATCATAGTGTTGGGGATACATATGGTATGAACAAGGAGATTTTGTTTAATTTCTATGTGATTTATATTATTATAATAATTAGTGACACAAGATGACAGCTTTTCATATAAGAATATAGGATCTTGCATGATATAATTTGTTTAATTATTTGATAATTGAGTTGTTGTTGGTGAATAAAAAAAATGTGTGTTGTGTCAATTGTAGTGACATCGTGGGAATCAAGGAATGTCAATGGTGACTATAGTTTGGACATTTTATTTTCATGTTTGCTTACCAGCTTGTAGACATTATTTTATTTATTTACTTATTTCAACTTTTTAATAAGAGTGTATTCTATGTTAGATTTTTTAATAAATTTGTTTGTATTGTAGGCTATGATATAGAGTAACATAATTGTTATTCATAAATCTTAGTTTAATTGACAGAAAATGTTATTATTAAGTTGAATGTTTATGATCGAAGATCAAATTCCAATCACTTCATTTTGAATGTGTGAATTTTCAATAACATATTATTACGTGAGTGTCAAAGGTGGGTCACAAATGTTTTGAGATGGCAGTTGTGACTCTACTATTTGTTTTCGATGGATTCATCAATAAGCACTTTCTCCTCTTGCTCGATTCTTTGTACTTGTGCATGCAGGTTCTGGGTCCAAATTGACTTTACAAAACTATGAGAGATTTGTGCATGCATAGTTAGAATTTGAGTGTTTGTAAAGTGAATCCATTTTAATCCCTTATATTATAAACATTATACAATTTGGTCTTTTAAATTATTTTTTTTGTTTTATTACTCACCCCTTGAGTTATAAATGCTAAACAATTTTATCTTTTAAATTATAAAATTTAGCTAATTTAGTCCTCCTATATAGTATATACCTATTTTGACCACAGCGCGTTCGCCAATGTACAATTTTGATTATTAATATATTTAGTTGTGCATTAGTAAAAATTATAAAATTTTCATATATTGAAAATACTTATCAAAACGAATCAAACAAGATCTTATATGTTAATATTTACATCTATAAATTATGAAAAAAAATATGATGAAAACAAGATACATGAATAGTGTCATTTAGTCAAAATGAGTCTTATATATTGGGACGAATTTAGTATTAACGACTAAAATATCTTAAAATTTGTAATTTAAGGGACCAAAAGATTCAACATTCAAAACTCAAGGAACTAAAATGAAATGAAAAAAACTTAAGGGAGCAAATTATCTCACATATGTTATTTAAATAACCAAAATGACACAAACTTTATCTTCATACTTTTTTTTGTGCGTAAATAACTTACTTGGGTTGGTTTAGTAGTGTTAACTTGAGATTTTGGAGTGTACACCTTACAAAATCTCAGGTTCGATTTTCTTAGTGCCAATTTTAGTGAGTTAGTCCATGCAACGTAATAAAAACTTTAGCTTTAAATGGGACTCCGCAAGTGGATGGTGTGATTGATTCTCTCGAATTAGTGTGTAAATACTTTGGCTTTAAAAAAAACCGAGTGTTTCTGATTTTTACTTGTGTGTAAATACTTATATTAAATGATCTTGCTCTCTCATATTGAAATTCTTAGATCCGTCACTTGCCATAAGTTTATTTTATTTTACTTTATTTGGTTAGCACAATATATGTACGGAATATCTACCACTACCAATGATTAATTTCTAACAGAGAATTATTATTAGACACATAAAGTGAATTGTCTTCTCCCAACAAATTCTTTTAGTGCAGAGACAGAAATCTAACCCAGACCACCAGACTAAAAGATCCAAAA
The DNA here is from genome assembly GCA_951804385.1 of Trifolium dubium. Taxonomy (NCBI): domain Eukaryota; kingdom Viridiplantae; phylum Streptophyta; class Magnoliopsida; order Fabales; family Fabaceae; genus Trifolium; species Trifolium dubium. The sequence goes on from OX638074.1 coordinate 5,911,944, forward strand.
TCCTTACCACTTGAAATAATTCATTGTTTTAAACGTAGATAAATTAACAAATATCATTAAAATTCACTCATACAATGATGACGTGCCAATTTTGAACTAATGAAAATATCTAACGCAACAATACCTCTATTGTAACAAGACTTTGAGTCCGTTTGGATTGATGGAATGAGATGGAATGGGATGAAATGGGGTGGGATGAAGCTCTATTCCGTTGTTTGGTTTTATAAAATATGAACGGAATGGAATAGAGTGGTATGGGGTGATAAGGATGAAATGATACACAATAATTATAGTTTTACAATTTTACCCCCAATTTTATATTTTATAAGATTTTTCTCATTCTTATCTATTTTTTTTTTTTTACTAAAGATTCCTATCTATAAAATAAAGTGTATAATTGGAATAAAAAAGTTATAACACATTCCATTCCGTTCACTATCCAAATAATGGAATGGAATATGTATTACATTCCGTTCATTTACATTCCATTTCGTTCCATTCCGCTCCGCTCCATTCTATACCATCAATCCAAACGAACTCTTCATGTTTTCGACTAAAAAAAGTGTTAACAATACTCTCATTTTTAACCAATATTTAATATTTATTTTTTTTGGTCAGACCAATATTTAATATTTTACTTCTAATTAATTGAAATTCATGTTAATCTTACAATTTAAAAGTAAATTCACATAATATAATGAATTTCACATAAATTTCAACCAATTTAAAAGAAGAATAATAAAAAGCGTTTAAAAAATAGATTGTTGTGTTATCATACGAAGTAATAATAGTGGTGATTGACCATGAACTTAGTACAAGTAGGGAGGACTACAGTTCGATATGATGAGGAGACTTAAAAGGGTGATCGTGGTGTGGTTCAGTTCGGTTTTGAGCATAAAAGTCAACTCTGCGAGATAAAAATACATGTGGTTCGGTTTGATTCGGTTGGTTTTTAAAAAGTCATCCAAACCAAACTAATGCGGTTTTGATATGATTTAATATGTATATGCAGAAATTGGTGCCAACTTGTGTACCCCCACAAGATTTGGAGGTAATTACCCCTATCAATTACAAAAAGTTTTGAGCGATACATTTTTTTATAAAATACACCGTTGGATTGAAAGTTTATATCATATAGATCATTTGTGTAAAATTTGTGTAAATTCGTATCAAACTATTATACCACTAGGACTCTTCTCCTAAAAATTGGATGATGTTTAAAAAAAATCCATATAAAATAGTGAATCACATGATAAATTTTACTACCTCCGTTCCTTTTTACTTGTCGTTTTAGAAAAAAAGACCAAAATAGGAGGGGTATATTTTTGCACCTTATTTTCCTAGTATACCCTTTTTTTAAAATATATCATATTTTTAATCCATCAATAAATTTCTTCTTTTTCACAAACATTATCTATTTTCAAAAAAATTGTAACAAACTTTATTTAAAAACAAACAAAATGTAGTCAATAAAATAAAATAAGAAGGAGGATATAATAGGAAAAATATAACATAAATTGCTAAAACGACAAGTAAAAAGGAACAAATGTTTTTTTCTAAAACGACAAGTAAAAATGAACGGAGGTAGTAATTAATTAGAAAAATAGTGCTATTAGATATGAGTGATCGTATCTGAACCAATTGAAAAGTAAAATTGCAAACCGAACAAATTCAAACTGAAAACTGTAAAAACCACATTTGGTTTAGATGAATTCAAATGATGTTTTTGATGAACCGCATGATTTAGTTATGTTCGCGGTTTTCATTTCAGAAAACCGAACCAAACCGAATCAAACCGCGAGATTATACTTAAGTTTCTTTTATTCAAATACATAGCACTCATCCCATCCAAATTAAACTAGAGAACATACAATATCCAACACTACATTTTCAACTATCTATTTCATTCATGTTATAATCTCTAACTTCAACTTTATCTTTTTCATAAACAACTTTTGGTACTTTGGGTCTGTTTGAATGACTTCTCAAAAACAATTTTTTACTCCCTCCGGTCTCGAATATAAGAAACAAAAAAAAATTGTTGGTCTCAAATATAAGAAAAAATTACTACAATGATTACTTTTTTTTATCATTATTCCAGTTTTGCCCTTTATTAAACTTATCTAACTTTTCCAATTAATGCTCATAAACGGATAATAACTAAAATATGTTCATAAACGGTTAACAACTTAATCCTAAAAACTAGTAACTATTAGTAATAAATATTAATTATTTAATTTAATTAAAAACAAAAGTTAAGGGTAAATTTGGAAATACAATAATTTCCTTAATATGTGTGTTTTTTTTTTGTTTCTTATATTCGAAACCGGAGGGAGTAGTTTTTAAAAATTAAAAACTAAAAAAACTTAATTGGTAATCCAATTTTACAAAACTGTTTCCAAAAATTGTTTTCTATATATTGGTTTTTAAAACTAAAAAAATAAAACAGGTTTAATGAGTTTTGCTTTTCTCTTTTTAAAAACAGTTTTCTAAAATACATTTATAAACTCATTTTAAAAACTAAAAACCAAAATTGTTTCAAACAAGCCCTTAGATTATTTTGTTTTTTGAATGTTTAAAATCATTTGGTACTAACATGTTATATTATAAATCGTATCAACCGAACCAATTCAAACCACATTGGTCTAGATGACTTTTTAAAAAACTAACTGAAGTAAACCAAATCGCATGCATTTTTATCTCGCAGTTAGGGTGATTTTTTTCTCAAACGAAGAAAATAAAAATGAAAATTTCAAAATGTATGAAACGACAAAAACCTTGACTATTTCTCCGCCGTTTTGAGATTTTTGAACAAAGGAACAAATCTCCAAAACCCTAAACCCTTCTCTCTCTCTCTCTAAACCATAGATGAAATCTGGAGTTGCAGAAAATCACGTCGAAGAATAGCGTCGTAAGCATCAACATGAGAAAGAAGCTTCTCATTTCATGCTCTTCCTTCCGCAACTTCACTCTCAAACCCAATCACTGTAACTTTCTTCCTTTTACAATGCCATTCTTTTGAATCAATGTTCAAATTCAATATCAAAATCAAAATGAAGTTTTATTTAACCTAGAAATTGTGTGATCATGATTATATCTTTTTTGTGTTATTTGACAGTGACTTCTGTGGCTGGATCATCAAAGTTCCAGTGGCGTGGATTGTCACGTGCTGCTTGTGTTCCTGAAGAGACTTCAGATACCCGCCGGAAAAGCAGGCCGAGGATTCCGAAACATGAACGGAGAGCTATGGTGGAGTCTTTTGTGAATAAGTATTTTCTATGTTTCTTTTCAAGTTTTAAGTTTTTGTTTAATGTTTTATGAGGTTTATTGTATTATTATGTATGTTTCGTTGTGGCATTTTGGCGTTATGTGTTTTCGATGCAAGCACTGACACGAACACTGGACACGACACGGACACTGACACATCAACATAAATTTTTAGATCAAGTGATATAATTCATTGTAATTGTAAGTGTTGGGGTCGTGTCTGGTGTCGGAAACGGGACACATCTAAGGAGTGTTGGAGCTTCATATGCATGGGTTGTTTATGATGAAAAAAAAAGCATGGTTTTCACGCTGTTTCCTGTTCTGAGTTCTTTAAGGGTCTGTTTGATTGGAGGGGGCGGAAGTAGAGGGATTATTTTTAGCTTTAGTTGTTTTGTTCAATTTTTGGGAAGGGAGGAATCAGGAAGAGAGGAGAGCGAAATTCCTTAGGGTATGTTTGGATGGAGGGTTTTGGAGGGGATGAATTACTTTTCTTTTTCAAATTATGGACACTATAAAACGTTTTTTAAAATGAATTAAGTGTGAATGTAATTGATCATATATCATGCTGTTATTTCAATTTTAAAAAATATCAAATAGACTCTGCCCTCCAAAGTCCGCTCTCTAAAACCCTCCGAAACCCCCTCCCAAATATGGACTTAAATAACATTTTATTTAATGCGATATTAAATATTGTATGGGGTCGAAAAATATTTTAAACCCATCCCCTGCCCTTGTTGAACCTAACACATCACTTATTTAAAATCTCTCCCCTCTCCTCTCATCTGTTAGATTAAACAGACCCTAAATGAAAGGTTCTGGTATTAATTCCTGTACGATACTTATTTGCATTTACACACTCACAAGTTGCTCAAAATAACAATTGTCTTCTTGGAGTGATCTCGGTTCTCTTTTTTGTCATGAAATATTTTGCTGCCGAGCTACAATACTATATAGTATATACACATATAAAGGACATTTTGATATACACATATTTGCGCCTCTAAAAAAAAAACAAACAAGATCTGCAACTGCTATGGTCATGCTTGAACAAAATGCTTTTGTATGAAATGTCTTGCTTATATCCAAACCTTTGTCTATGATCAATAATATAATAGAATTGTATGTTAAATTGTTAATGTAATGCGGGAATAACCAATCTCTGTACTTGTTTTAACAATTTTGTGTTGGCTTTATATCTTGGGTTGCAACTTGCTAGAACGGGTTCTCATTTTTATGCTGTTCTGTGGCAATGAGCTGAATCATCCTAATTTCCTAATAGACATGGAGAAAAGCTTGGCATTTTTAAGAACTCCATTATTTTTTATTGAAAAAATGTCAACATATTGAATGCTCTCACTATTTTTGGATTTTGGTTAACATGTAATTGGTTCATTTCGACTCCTGTTATTGTAGAAAGAATTAATTTCCTTTCTCTCTGCAGGTATAGATCAGAAAATGCTGGAAAATTCCCAACAATAAACCATACCCAGAAAGAAGTTGGTGGCAGTTATTATGTTGTTCGGGATATCCTTCAGGAACTAGATTACAAGTCCAAAACGAAATCTTTAAACAGCACTGATGAGATATTAGTGAATAAGCTATCTGATAAAAGTAGACTTAAACCCGCCGAACCTGTGAATGTTTCATCTGGCAAAGTTAAGGCTGCCAAAGACAAGCCTATTCAAGATGATTCTCAGTCGGTACTTTTAGATGACAAAAAGGCTGTTAACACTGGTTGTGAGCTTCTTGAAGAAAAGAGAGGGCCACCAACTTCCTCTTGGGAGGGAGGGTTGTTTAATGAAGTTGAAACCATCTCTAAAATAGTAAGCATTGATAACAAACACCAATTATAGTAATGGATATATTACAGTTGTTATGCTTATTGCATAAGCAATGCACCTGATGATTATGATTTTTATGTTTTACTATTGATATTGAACATCGGACATTCTTGTTTAGGTGTAGAATCTGTATGTCGAGCCACGATGATAGTTCCAAAGACCAAACGGAAACATGTTAAAAATTATACTTATACTTGATAATTGCACTTGTTCAAATGAATATGCATCAGCATTACTGATACAAGAAGAGACTTGGGCACTGCTGCTTACATTTGCAAAGCTTTAGAACAAAATTCACTGCATATCCTCATAACATTGTCTTCATGCTCAATCTGGCATCAAGATAGGTTGTACACTTGCAAATCATGAAAATTTCATTCATGATAGATGCATGCTATTAGGAACTCACACAAAAGCTGATGCCAAGATATAGTAAACAGTCCGATTAGTCTACTCAACTAAAAAGTTGATTAGCATTTGTTACCATGTGTTATCAGTTACCCCTTTTTGCAGTTTCCGGCTTCCTATGACAGCTCCGGTTTTTAAGAATGTTCACTATTACTGATTGAGTTATTTTTATTTCTTATACTATTAACTTAATTTTCTTTTATTGTTTATGAAATAATAAGGGTTTTCTTGTAATACTTATAATTTGCTTCCTTACAGGATAATCATTGCATCACATCTGAAATTAATATTTTTGATAAACAATTTAAGGAGCCTTCAAGTCTCCAGATGCCAAATGATGTTAAGACTGAGGAAGCTGACTCTAATTTTTCTGACTCTGTCACTCCAGAAAGTCAGTTATTAGAAGAGGAAGCAAAACATTTTTCTACTTCATCTAGTGAAAATTATGGTGCTGAAAAGAGAAAGGAGCAATCTTCCTTGGAAGACATGTCTAGTGAGACTTCCCATTATAGTCCCCTGGTGCCAAATGATGTCAAGAGTGTTGAAGCTGTATCTAATTGTACTTCTGGTTATGTTGCACCTGGAAGACACCGGCTGAAAGAAGAAGTAGAACAAATTTCTGCTCCAACAATTGAAAAATCTGGAAATAGTTGCAGCAAAGATCAGATCCATGATTCTAAATTTGTAAATATAGAAAATCATCCAACAATTGAGATACAAAGTTCTGAGAAAGAAGGATTTGAGAAAAAAGTGCAAGATGGTGTATCAGACCTTCCTGGTGTGGATAATTCAAAGCAGGAAAAGGAGCAATCTCAATCGTCTTTGAAATCAGATGAGTCAAAAATGTAAGTCCTCTTATATATTTAGATACCTACAGTACAGCTCCATTATATAACTATTACGGTGTTATGATTATTATTTTCATTATCTCTTGAAATATACCAGCACTTGTGTATGTCATTTGAACAATATGAATTGGGTTTAGCGATGATACATGTATGTCATTTGTGCTTCTATGTTTGTGCATAAAAGCATTGATACACTATTTCTATGCACCAAAATAATTTTCTGTAAACAAAAAATGCACCAAAATAAATACCATGTAGTAAACCTGCTATCTACATTTATACAGATGCATTTCTTTATTAGAACTAATGCATGTATTCTACCTGGAAAATGCATTAATGGATGGTTGTTTGTGGCTTCATGCAAAGAAGATAAAACTCTGATGCCTATTAATTTACAGATCATTTGATTTCTGGTCATGTCTATACTATTCTTTCTAGTAATATTGATCTAGGATATTGAAGTTGCTTTCATTCTCCTAATTTCTAGTGATAGCTCTAACAAGAGGGAGAGCAGCAGTGCAGTTGCTTCAGAAAAATCAACTTTGTGGGGAAATATGAAGTCATTTGCAGATGGCGTCTTAAATATCTTGAGAAAGTTATGAAGCTTTGTGAACTTATATGGTGCAACTCGCAACCAGTTCAATATTATTGATTTTTTTTGCAACCTTCTGACGGTACGTGTATGGTTCATGAGATGTACGACTCTTTTCAAGTCATTCCCTGGCATCCTTCCTGCAAATTCTATTATCTTACTATATCATTCAACATCTAGCCAAGTTTTGTCTATACTCCAGTTTGCTTCATGTTTTCAAATGGAACACATTTGCGAGTGTTTCTAGTTTTACTATTTCGTTGACCCCATTGTAAATTACCTTCACATTGTAAATGATTTGTGAACAAAAGAAAAGGAGATGCATGATTTTGCAATTTAATCCCCTACTCAAATTGTGTTCATGGATTACATATGGTAGTTTTTTTAAAATTTAATTTTTTTAACTTCCACATTAAGTACAATGATAACCCATCATCCTACTAATTAAGCAATTATATACTTTATTCTGTGCAAACTTGCAAAGCATTAGCATTATTATCTGTGTGGTTAGAGACTACTGTTACTTTTGGGGTTAAATCATAAGTCAACATGATGTGATATGCTGCTTATATTTGCTACTTTGTATATCCACATCAAAAACTTTTGATGTAATTGGCCTTCCTCATTTGCAATCTCTGAAATATTTCAAACATTGCCAGATTAGAATGTGATGTCCAATATTTATGTGAGGACTGCTACCATACTTCCACATTCATGTTGTATAGATATTCAATTAGTTGAATTGAATGAGCTTGTTTTTTTTTTTTGACAGGAATTGAATGAGCTTGTTAAAAGGCTTCATTCTGTTCTGTTAGTTGCAATGACTTAAAGAAAACTTTTCTCTAATGTTTAATGATGCAATGCATGATGTATGACTGTTATTAATTTAATTTATAAGGTAATGCTATCTTGTTCCCGTGAGTTTAACTTAGTTGATAGGAACATTGTAATATGCAGAGACTAGGGTTTGTGTAAAAAAGGTAATATTTTTTTTGTCAAATTAACAAGTGGCTAAACTCATACTTTAAGTGTGAAGAATTCTGTGTTTGAACTCCGACCCTTTCAATAATGTATTTCGTAGCTACCAACTCAGCTACATTTACTGGACAATGTAATGCATTCATAGTTTCTAAAGAGAAGTTGACTAAAGTTTTATTTTTCCATGGCTCAGTGGCACCTAGGTTTCAAGACAATGTTGTTAAGACAAAATTGTAAATGTGATGATACCTGAATCTGTGGGAATGATATTTATATTACCGTGCCTAAATGGCTAAATGTTTATTGAATTGTATATTTGTTTATTAGATCACGTAGCAAACAATCAAACAAAGATGTATGGCTTGTTACAAAATACATCACTGATTACATCAGGTTGCTGAACCATTTGCACAGCATGGTAGTATAAAATTCAAAATGACAGATCTTTATTTGTTTTGCAAGATAACTAGAACTTACATATTTGGTTTATTTTAATTAACTCATATTCTTATTTTATAAAATTAATTAATAAAGTGTCTTTTACATACAAGAAACCTGCTAATCCTCGCATTTTTTTTAAGCAATGTCAATTTAATATTGGATTCTTTTATCAGTTTATTTGTTTAAGAAGCTTTTCATATCACCTCTCACAGAATATGATTGTTCTAGATAAATTGACAGTATATTATAACTAAGCAGGTTTTCATGTTTATTTTGTTTATTCCATCAGGTTGGTAGGAAAATGATATTGGTATATTCCACTTCTTAAAACATCTTAGCATCACCACTTAGGGAATAATTGCATAGAGAGCATAAATGTGTAGTTTTTTAATTTTGTTAAATGACAATTATTAATATTGTTATCACTTCATTCCTTAGAATGGATGAGAGAATTTGATATGAATATAATACAATATTTCTAATTCTAAGAAAATCTTATCCAATCAATTCTTAGGCTATTGTCACCTCTCAATTCTTAGCGAGAGGTGTTTTTAGAACTTTAAGTTTGATATGATTTATCTTTACAAAACCAGTTCAGTTGATAAGGTGAATATTGTTTGTACTTATAAATTCATATATATTTCATCTCACTTTCGATGAGACTATTCTATCATTCAATAACCTAAAATGTAAAATTTCTTTTATATTAAAGACAAGAGGGGAGTACTAACCACCATCGTTAGTAAAGTGGATAAGGATACTTTTTTCAATTCGAAAGGATAATATTCAGGGTGATACTAAGCAAGGGCAAGAAGACATTTTATCTAGGGCCTTAAATTTTTTGGTTTATTGAAAATTTAAAATATTTATTATGAATATATAAATATTAATTAATTGTAAACAAATAATATCATGTAACCAATGGGCAGTGACCGAATGGTTAACTTATTTGTCTGAAATGTTATTTTGTTTGGCCTTGGAGCAAACTTCACTGATTTGGTGACATAACTGACATGTGTGTTTGGTTTATTTTTTGGAAGAGTAAAAAATTTTAAAGGTGTAAAATTGATTTTAGATTGATTTTAGATGTTTGGTTACTTTAAAGCAGAATTGATTCTGCCTCAAGAATTGATTCTACTAGAAGCTAGGATTTGTAGCTTCTAACTTTAAGTATGATTTTTACACTGAAATTTATTGTTCAACTCACTTTTACATAATTGTATCCAAACATAAATCAATTATGCTAAAATCAATTATGATAAAATCAATTCTATCTAAAACTAACCAAAACACATTCATTTTGTTTGCTTGGCTGGTTGTTGCTGGCATGTAAAATAATTGTATGTTAATATGTTATATATTGTTATGTACCATAATAAATCAAATCATCCACTAAGCCTTCAACATTCGTATGCAGATATGCTTAAAATAATTAATTTAGTGCATTGCTTTAGGGTAGTACTCATTCCAGGAAATAGGCCTTAAAATTGGGATTCAAAGCCTTCTTCACTTTTGACTTTTCCATTTAGTGGCTCCATGGTGCCTCAACTCCTAGTTTCCCCTAGACCCATTATTTTTGACCTAGCATACAAACAGAATGTTTTTCCCCCTGAAATGGATTCTGTTTTTCACTTAATAAAGGTTAAATAACACAAACAAAAAACAAAGAACGACTGTATTATTTGAACATCAAAATACATACATTTTATGCGATATCATTTTCTAGTTATCATGTTATTAGTACAAAATTTTCACCACCGTATCGTTTAGATAGAGACTAATATATATGAATTAATGTTTTAAAGATCGAAGTGAACTATTTTAAACCACTCAATTGAAATGAAATTGCGATCGAAGTGATCAAATAATTGAACTATAGACAATGCTAATTTATGGCTCAACATGAAAAGGCTAAATTTAGACCAAATGCATAAAGGAACCCTTTAAATTTAAGTTTGTACCATATTAATCATTTTAGGTTTTTAAATTTACATGATCATTTATTAGAAGATTCTATATGTGTCTTAAAGACTTTGAACATAACTTCTTAAAATGTTACCATTAATTGAGCTTGATGAATTAGTAAAAAAAAAATACAACTAAATAATCAAAATTATTAAGAATCTAAAGAAACAGCATGACAATACCTTAAGTTCTAGAATATCATTTCATTGTAACTTGATTTATTGAACAAAATTTATAGTATTTATATAGTTTGATAAAAAATATAATATTTATCGAGCACATAGTGTAGTATTTATCAATCATGTCTCCTAAAGATGACTAGGATAACCTATTCTAGGTCTCTTTTACTCAAATGATGAAATATTCACATTAGAATATAATTGAGATTGCTTCAAAAAAAAAGAATATAATTGAGATTGTAGAGTTTAATTTGTTCAAATATGAAATTTTTATTTGGGTATGGAGCAACTTTAAATTCTTGGGCCAACTATCCCACCTTTCGAGGTGCCTCAAATCTAACGAGAGAATAGTCACTGCGTTCGGCGGTGGATACTCCGGTTTCAACCAAAAAAATATGAAATTTTTATGTTACAAAAAATGTGTGTCCATCACTCTAATAAGACAAGTTGTTAAATTCATTGCCACATAACTATATAGCGTAAAATGGACAAGTCAAACTCTAGCTAACTTTTCCATATAACAACCTTTATACTCCTTATTTTATGCTCAAGAATTTGAGCTTTATAAAAAATAATTAAAAAATGCACACCAAAAAAGTGCTATTTTGGACCAATTTAAGAGACCCTTTTCCTTAAATATATTTCAGATTATTACAACACAATCAATAGAAGAAAAAAAACTTCTTCCCTCTACTAATTTTTTTTCTATAGTTTCTTCAATCAAGCTATATAATTAAGCTTCTAAGGAATACATACACAAAGTTCTTAATTTTGTGTATGTTACTTAATTCATCAGCAGAACCATAAGGTGACTATAGACACTTTTTTCTCTATTTTCATTAAGTACTATTTTTTTTGGTAGTGTCTCACACATCATAAAGATTCATAGTATCTATCATTAAGTTGTTAGGATTTTAGATTTTTGTTTGTGAGATTATGTAAGAGTCAGCAAATCTTAGATATATAGTTGAAATTGTTCTAGGAGTATTATAAGTTATGACTTATCATTAGCCAAGTCTTAGATATGTAATTATCATTATTAAATTGCATATATTAAACCAAGAAAATTGGATTAATATTAACTAATTAATTAAATAAATCAGTTAATATAAACAATGAATTGATTCAAATGGTAAGAATCTTGAACCTCTTATACACGTGGTCAGAAATTCGATTTTTGACTTCTGCGAATGGAAATACCAAATTAGCTTGTGGAAATTCCTAACTCCGATCCTGCGGTGAAATCTTCATACCTATATTATGGGGGGGAAAAGACTCTTAGCTTGTGAACTTGTTCAAACTTTTTTTTTTAATTTAATTGTTCTTGTATATTTATGTGTTCAAACTTGTTTTCTTATAAAGAAAATAGATTATGAGAATGATTTATTCATGTAAAACACCAAAGTTAACATGGCCCTACTAGATCTTCATAAGGTCAACTAAGCATGTTCACCAGTTAAATCTAATTTTTATTTTATTTTATTTATAACAATAAGTTTATATTTGCATTGAAAAAGTGATTGCCATGTTGTCTAGCACACTATAAATATATATATTGAATTTTTCATCATGGTAGAGTTGTGATTAACTTTTTTTTCTTTCTCTATTTTATTTCAAACAGAAAATGAGTGAAAATATATCAGAAACATGGTTAGTTATGTTCATTGTGATATTGCTTACTGCAATATTTGCAAAGCTAATTGAAATGAAGCTAAGAAAGGAAGAGAAAAGCATAAGCATTTGTAGATTACCACCAGGAAGAAGAGGTTGGCCTTTGATTGGTGACAGTATAAATTGGTACAATGCTGTTGCAAGTTCTCATCCTCCTCAGTTTGTTGAAGAAATGGTGCAAAGGTAATTAATTTACTAGTATATGCCACAACTTTGAAAATTGCAATATATTCTAGCATTATAATTTAATTAAATATCTAAGTTAGTGTTTGACATCTTAGAGTTGTGATCAATTTAGTCTCTCACATTATCAATATTCCAAAGTGATGCTTGAAATTGCAAAATATTAATCAAATTAATTCTTTCGTCGATTTGTTATGAAATGCATTACCAACTTGTTGTCACTCTAGTCACTCCAAATATCAACGGAAGACGAGCTTCCTCTGGTCTCAAATATACGTAAAAGTTTGTCAAAAAAAAGTTGATGTATCTGGTTCAAAATTTGGACCAAACACGTTACTAACTTTCTTTGACTAATTTTTGTTTATATTTGATACCGGTGTAGTATTTGATCAAACGTTTACAATTTTAGATATCATATTAGGATATCAATACTATGAGGGACTAATTTGATACCCTTGCAATTTCAATGACTGATTTTTGATATTTACTCAAGATAATTTAGAACTTGAGTTTTGTTAATCAGAAATTTGTTAGGTAAAGTTGAGTTGTGTTAACTTGGAATTTGAGTTGCTAGTAAGAAATAAGCATGGAAGATAAGAATTTATGGTTAATGACTCAATTTACTATTATTAGATAGTTCAATCATAGGCTAACAAAAAATCTTCCAAACAAGATAATTCATTTGAATTAACCTAAATTGAAAAACAAGTTGCTCATAACAAAAACGCTATAAAGGCGCTATATTGTGTTATAGCATGGTGTTACAACTTAGCGAAATTTGAACAAATCTCTATTGTTCTGCGATACACTATTTAGTACAAAATATTGTCAAATAGTATCTACATCGAAGGGTTATAACATTATTGTGTATTGTAATTTGAACAAACTAGTACTATCTTCGGCTATCAGCAATCAACAAATTCTGATTCTAACATATAAAACCTTCATTTGGCATAGATATGGTAAGATATTTTCTTGCAGCCTATTTGGAAAATGGGCAGTGGTGTCATCAGATCCGAGCTTCAACCGTTTTGTAATGCAAAATGAAGGAAAACTATTCATGTCAAGTTATCCAAAATCATTTAGAGATTTGGTTGGTAAAAATGGTGTGATCACAGTTCAAGGAGATCAACAAAGGAAACTACATGGAATTGCATCAAATATGATGCGCCTAGATAAGCTTAAGTTACATTTCATGAATGATATACAAAATGTCATGATCCAAACTTTGAGCAATTTTAAGAATAACCAAGTCATTCTTCTCCAAGATGTTTGCAGAAAGGTAATTAAGCGTCCGTTTACTTTCTATTTTCTAACAACATTTTCATAAGTATTTGTCAATTTATTTTCGTAAGTTCTCTAGTATAGCTTATGAAATACCTCGTAGCATATATAAAGTCAATTTATCTTTATACATAAGCGTTATCATGATTAATGCTTATACTATAAGCTGCAAATAAGTTGTTTATGCAAACAGAACCTTAGTACAAGTAACTCATTATGAAGTAATGTGTGCATATGATTAATGCAGGTAGCTATAAATTTAATGGTTAATCAACTATTAGGGGTTTCAAGTGAATCTCAAGTGAATGAAATGGCTCAGTTGTTTTCTAATTTTGTTGATGGTTGTTTATCCATTCCAATCAACATTCCTGGCTCTTCATACCACACTGCAATGAAGGTACCATGATTGTTTAACCATAATCAACATTTTAGTCCTTTAAATTGTAACAGTCGGTCAATTTCATCCGTCAAATTTACGAAATACAAAACTATTCTCTTAAATCGAGCAATGATGGTCAATCTAGTCCTTTTTCAAATTTAGTACCACAATTTTAAAGGTCTACGTTTGTCAAGATACAACAAAAGACTATTCAAGTCAATATGTCAGTCTTTCGTTGGTTTTGATTGATATTTACAAAAAAAGTATTTTCGATGAAGGGACTACATTGATTGGCATTCTTTAATTTAAGGGACTAGTTTACTATTTTTGAAACTTTGATGGACTAAATTGCTCGATCGTTACAGTTTCAAGGATGGAAATGCGGAACTAATCGTATTTATGTTAAGTCATAAACCTTATAATAATGAAATAATTACTTTGGAAAAATATGAACAAAATAAGGGACTAAGTTAGATATTGAAGTGTGACATTGTTTGGATATTAGGCAAGGGAGAAAATCATAAGCAAGATAAACAATATCATAGATGTACAAAGAAAAAATGGTTCTCCAACAGAAAGTAATAATGGTGTGCTTGGAAGACTAATAGAGGAAGATTGTTTGCCAGATGAAGCTGTTGCAGACTTCATCATTAATCTTCTTTTTGCTGGCAATGAAACCACCACAAAAACAATGCTTTTTGCAGTTTATTTCCTTACTCAATGTCCTAAAGCCATGAAGCAACTTCTGGTATGCATTTAGATCCTGTTTGGATTTTTTTTTTAATTAAGGTCTTTATTTAAGTCGTGTTTTCATACGCGCTTAGCGTATACGTGATTATTTATAAGCTATTTCTATAACAAAAGATAAAATAAGTCATACTGTATTATTCATATATTATCTATCTTGAAGAGCTTATGGAAAGAAGCTAACATCAGCTTATGGACATTTTCAAAAGTTGTTTCTATAAGCTCTCACGAGTTCTTATGTCTGTAGATAGGCTCAAATAAGTCAATCAAAATAGCTTTTTTTTTGTTGACAATTCTGTTATTAATTCTCTTGGACAGGATGAACATGATTCTCTAAGGACTAATTCTGTAGAAGAATATCTTACATGGCAAGACTATAAAGCAATGTCATTTACTCAATGTGTAAGTGATTAAAACTTGGCTATTTTTCATAATAGATTGTTCTTGAACTCAATTTTGATGAGATAGTTAATCTCATAAATATTTTTCTTTTGACAGATACTAATATGTTAAGGTTTCATTTTGTGTTTGACTGATTAACAGGTTATTGATGAAACACTTAGACTTGGTGGCATTGCAATTTGGTTAATGAGAGAAGCAAAACAAGACATTCAATACCAAGGTACACAATTTTCGCGAACTAAGCTAAACCAGTTCGGTTCAGTTCAATTAGTGAATTATCAAAGCGGTTCGGTTTAGTAACTTCAATTTAACAGCTCGGTTTGATTATATTTTTGGTTTTTAAAATAGTTCCAATATTCAACTTGGTTAAGTTTTGATGGTTCAGTTTGGTTCGTTGTATTTCTAATACAGTTCAGTTCGGTTTGGATGAAGATACAACATGAACAGTTCAATTTGGTTTTTCTAAACAATATAAACAGTTCGGTTTAGTTCAGTTTTTGTTCTGAACTGAACCATGAACACTCCTAGTTTATATCAATATCCACTAATATATTGACACATCATTGTCTATTACTATTTTAAACCAACTCCGGCATTAACAATATTTCAAAATGATACTTAAATTGCACAATGTAATCAAATGTGTCCGGTCGTTTGTATTTACACTTAAATGACATTATCATGATAATGTTGGAATGCATCTTATAAATAATACTTATCCGGACTGAAGGTCAAATTTGATTAACATTTTACAATTCTAACGTCTGAGAATCCTTTTAAAATACTGATAATGTGGAAGACTAAGTTAATAAAACGTCGCTACAATTTAAGGGACCAAATTTGATATTTACAAAGTATTATTAAAACCTATGATATGCATGTAAAACTTTATAACAGGCTATTGACATTAGCTTATTATATGTTTTTGAGCAGATTTTGTTATTCCAAAAGGATGCTTTGTGGTTCCATTTCTTTCAGCAGTTCATTTAGATGAGAAGATATTCAATGGAGCTAAAAACTTCAATCCTTGGAGATGGATGGAACTTGAAAATGAGGTTAATAGTTAATACACATACCATGGATTTTGGTCAATACTTTATAGTATGATTTTTGTACTTTCATTTCATTTCTAAATTGTTATGTTCTTAATGTATTAGGAAAAGAGAAATTGTAGAAGTAGTCCATTTTATGCACCCTTTGGAGGAGGTGCTAGGTTTTGTCCTGGAGCTGAGCTGGCTCGTCTTCAAATTGCTCTTTTTCTTCATTACTTTGTTACAAACTATAGGTAATACCTCTCTAGATTTTGTTGTGAAATTAATTCAGTTGATAGAGATATTACATTTTATATGTAGGAGTCGGAGTTCGAATCTCAAACGCTCCAATTATTCTAGTCATTAGGCTACTAGACAAAAAAAAAAGGTTAAAATATAGGATTAACTATATTTAGTAGATGGATGATGAATATAATACGACACGCATGCAACTTAATAATCATCCGCATAACACAGTTATTCATGATTTTTGGGTGTAGTTTTGACCATACATTGTATGTGATAATAGATATCATTGTATATTTGAAATCTGAAAATCATGTATATTTGAACATAATTTAGATTGTTGTAATTGATATGGATATCATATATATTTGAGCACATGAAATCTTAGTTAATCATGTTCAAAACCGTCGTTGTTCATATACGTTCAACGGACAATTAATGAGTTGTGACACATTGTTATATTTATCAACCATCGATTAATCGGTCACATATTTAAAAGATATTAATCATCTAAATTATGGTCGATTTTTGTTATTAAATTTGTATATCAAAATATGATTTCTCTTTTATATTAGCTAATAATAATGTGTTTGAATGATGATATACAACAGATGGACACAAATGAAGGAAGATAGAATGTCCTTTTTTCCCTCAGCTCGGTTAGTGAATGGCTTTGAAATTTGTCTAACAAGAAGACATGATGATGATTATAATCAAACAAACTGAAACAAACAAACAAACAAACAAACATGTCACAATGTTCATCTCAACTATTTTTTCATTCACTGTTTTCTCTGGCTACATGTTTTTGCTGATGAGTACTCTCTCAGTTGTTGTCACAACAATGATGTGTTTCAGAGTTTATATTATGTTGTCAAGTATAGATATATGTACAGAATTTTTTTAAATATTATATTTATATTATAAATAAAATAAGGGTTGTAATTGTATACATTGTCCAGACACAATTTATGAGCGGGGCTAACATTTTAGGTTGAAAAACTAACTAAACTCTATTAAATTTATTAAAAAGTTATACTACTAAAAATAGTCATAGTTACTAAATTTACAAAGAAATTAGTCTATCATCCACTTATTGAAAATGAGTTAAAATTACAATATTGATTCATTTAATGACTGATGATTCACGTTTCGTATGAGAACTCAAGTGGTAAGAGCTAAGAGATATATGAGTTAAATATAAGTAGATCCAGAGTTTAATCTGTAACAGAAGTAATTTATCTTTTCGATAGACAAAAAAAAACTGATGATGATTCACTATACTCAAAGTCAATTATATAAATCAAACCAATGCTTAGCAAAGATTTTCATACATCATTTTGGATATTAGTAGCTTGAAATTGCATGTCTGCAAGAAGGATCCATTTCAAATATTTCAAAATCAATAACTTTGTTACTCTCACAATACTAATAGCTGTCTTTAGGCATAGGGATAAAATTCTCCTTCTTGATTTAGTCCTTAATATCATGATTGAATCGGAAGGAGAATTTTATTTCAATATCATGATTTTGATTCTCTTTCTTGATTGATTTAGTAGTTCTCTTTTAAAATTTAATTAATTATAACTAAGCAAATTTAGTTTTAATAAAGACAAAAATTATATGTAATAAACAAATTATAGGACTAAATATAATATTTTATAGGTGAAAACAACAATTTCTCCCTTAAATAAAACACAATAAAGGTTCATTTGATCTGCAATTTAAAAATATTGGACTAAACAATACAATACAAGATAAAACAGTACATCACAAATATTTAATGTATTGAACAAATATTATTCTGTTTATTTAAACAAATTGTGTTGAAGACAAAAAATTATTTAAAGGAGGGGACAACGATCCTGACTTCTCGTTTTTCCAGTCATTTAAAATCAAAGTTTTTTCTAGTCTTTCACTTCAAGATTTTAGATATTTACTAATAAATCTTTCAATAATATTGTAATCGATATAAAGTTTTTAAAATACAGTCCTATTAATTTAGCTCAATTAGTTAGACATATAGTACGGAAGTGCAGAGACTCGGGGTTCGAACCCGATATGCCCACTTATTCACTTTAAGAGGTGAATTTCTGATAAAATACATTGCATAATTCATTTGTGTAGTAAAATCATACAAAGTACATTACCTTCCGTACTGTGTGTTAACCTGGTGTTGTTCATCGATTCCTTCACTGTTCAGGTACTACCCTAAACCTTTTCCCTCCCTCAATCTTAGAGTTGTATCAATCTTTCTCAATATGTATGTCATTTGGAAACTCAGTTTCAGTTTTTTCTTTTAGGTTTATCTTTGTTTCAATTTATTCGTATATGTTTATCTCTGTGAGAATATCACTTGCTTAATTAATAGCACATTTTTTATTCAGACATAATAGTCCAGATGCAGTGCTTAATAGACACTGACATGACATGGACACCGACGCGGATAATTGTTTTAAAAAAGTGATATAATTCAATATAATCATAAGTTTCAGTGTCGTTTCGGGAAGTGTCTGTGCGTCATAGGACCTGCATAATTTAATAAATTCTGCATGAATTTCACTAAATATTACTGTTAGTTTCCCTCGATATCTCGAACAATATATAAATTCGATTGAAATCCCGTCTTAGCAAACACAAATTATGACTTGGCTTCAGGTTGAAATATGCTTCAGGTTTCAATAGTCATTTGCTTGATTGCTACTGTATGAGTCCAACATGTTTATGTTTGATCGAACTGATCCTATTGCATGTGTTTCATATGTATTCTTTATTGTTGATAATTGAGTCTAACATCCGTCTGTTTGTGAAACAATTGATATGCTTTTATATGATACTAACAATAATTAAAAATAAATAAAGTAAGTAATAAATATTTGTTTTTTTCGGTGGATAAAAAACCCACTTACTTTCTCTCACATTTTCTAGAATCCACCTCCCGTAACCTTTAATTTTTCATCAAATTCTCTTCAACCCGTTGTTAATATAGCTTGGAAAAAGACATGGAGTGAGAAGTAAAGTTATTCATTCATGAGGATTTTTCTCTTTTGTGTTTTGAGGTAAAATTTTATGATTATGGAATTTAGAGATGATATCTAGCTTTGAGAAGTAGTAGAAACTAGAAACTAGTATAGATAGTATAATCTTAGATTTACATGGGTCTCTTTAAACCCTAAGTATAGAAAATTTGAGGGTTTTGTTCAACTCATTTATCTAATGTTAGTTTGGCCTTAATTGAGTTTTCTGAAGTGTTAAAGTTGTTGCATAATGTTCAGATTCGGTGGAAACTGCTCCAGTGGTCATTCCGGAAGGCATTGCTAGAAAAGGAATTGACTAATTTACCTGGTGTCAAGTTTTCTAAGTTACAATTATTTTATGGGAGAAACTAATTGTATTTTTTTTTGTTGAGAAAGTCTTGTTTCATTCATATTATGTTATTTGCTTTTAAATAATAAAAATAGAGGTTACCGTTCGCAGCAACAAAGAGACAATGCAGCCTATAAGTTATGCGCTCATAGCGAAAATAAAGATAGCTCTGTTTGCTGCAACAAAGAGATAATGCAGTCTACGCGCCAAGTGCTCGTAGTTTCATAGTAATCATGAGAAAAGAATCAGAAAAGCCGTTCGCCACAACAAAGAGAAAATGTGATCTATGTGCACATAGTGAAATGTAGAGTTAGTGATATGAAACTTAAGTCAGAAAATATGTAATACTTGTTTTCAGAAAAAGTCTCAAGTTTAGAAAAAGTGTTTTAACATATAACCCATATTTGGTTATAAAGTGGATTTTATTTTGTATAATCTATTTTCTACTCGTTATTTTTTCGGTTCGTGCGAATGATTGTTTCTCCTTTCCGGTCACTTGGTATTGTATGCTCTCACTGAGTTTATGTGACTCATCCCCCTTTTTTTCAATTTTTTCCAGATTCACAGGTCTCTCTCTCGAGCTTGGAAACATCTCAAAGTGTTTGCTCTCTTTTGGTAGGACTCTATCTTTTGTAGTGGCTGTTATGTAATGACTTCAGTATGATGCAGCTATGTTGGCTAGGATATGTTTGATATTTTGGGCTCTATGTAGTATTATGTAAAATACTTCTAGTGTGGTCTTACCCTTTTGAATAGATAAAATCATGGATGTATGAGAAATGTAATTGTTGTTGGATGATGTTTTGTTGTAAATATAATACAGGGATATGTTTAAAATTTTGGAATCGTAGGATAAACAAAGTAAACTCTGCTGAATTTTCGGTAGATCATATATTATTAAAAGTGTCTATTGTTATGTTAGGCTTTCCAGACTTATTTATTTGTTTAGTGAATTTTAGTCTGTGCGCCGGTCATGACTGTAAATAGGGTCGTGACAGTTTGAGTCCAACATGTTTATTTTTAGTTAAACTTAACATGATTTCACTACTATCTATTCTATATTGTTTACCGCCAATCAAATTTTGAATTTGTTTTTTTTTCCCTCGTTGATTTTGTTCCATTATTGATCATGTTCACCCTATTATCCGTATAGGCGAGTAAACCCGGCGGAGGAGACGTATCGGCGGCAAAGGCGGATACAGAAAGATGGAGCTAACTATTACACAACCCGATGATTTTCATCTTCATCTTCGTGATGGTGCTCTTCTTGAAGCTGTAACCCCTCACAGTGCAAAGCATTTTGGAAGAGCCATAATCATGCCCAATTTGAAACCACCCATTACTACCACATCTTCCGCTATTTCTTATCGTGAATCAATTTTGAAAGCTGTTCCTAAAACTTCCAATTTCTCGCCTCTCATGACACTTTACCTCACTGATGTTACAACACCTCATGAAATTCAACTTGCAAGTGAGTATTCTAATCACACAAATTGTGTTATTTTTATATATGTAAGTTTTGTTTTAAATCAAGTTTAATTTTTTTATATAGTATTTTTTGGAAATTCCGCCTTCATTGCAGTCCGCCCCTAGCCTTCCTTAATTGCGGCATTTGGCTTGCCTTCATTGCAGCCTCTGAAGGGGTGGATTTAATCCCACATTGCTAAGAGATATGGCCTATGTAGTAGTGTTTATATAGCTTGGGCAACCCTCACCTTATAAGCCGGTTTTGTGAAGATGAGTTAGGCCCATGCTTATTTCTAACATGGTATCAGAGACTATCCTAGATTGATCTATTGTTGGGCTTCCCCCATCATCCACGCCGCATCATCCACGCTTCAGGCCCATTAAGCCCAAGCGTGAGGGCGTGTGTTGGAAATTCCGCCTTCATTGCGGTCCTCCCCTAGCTTGCCTTAATTGCGGCATTTGGCTTGCCTTCATTGCAGGCTCTGAAGGAGTGGATTTAGTCCCACATTGCTAAGAGATATGGCCTATGCAGTAGTGTTTATATAGCTTGGGCAACCCTCACCTTTCGCACCGGTTTTGTGAGGATGAGTTAGGCCCATACTTATTTCTAACAGTATTTTTGTGTATAATGTATTATATATATTTAAGATAATTACATAGGATTGGAAGGTAAACGGGAAACAAGTGGTGCCACTACCTCATTTGCATTTGACTCTTTTGACTTCATCGCACCCAAGGATATGAATATTCTAAATATAGTTCAAAAAGTCATGCATAACAATGTTGTGTAGTCATTTATACTATGATTATATTATACTTCTATGCCAATAAATTACTACCTATGAAGCACGGACACCCGACATGACACTGATAATAATTTAAGTAAAGGACAAAATTCAATGTAATCATATGTGTTGGTGTCGTGCCATGGGACACACCTAATCCAGGAATGTATGTGCTTCATAGATTACTACACTACTTGATGTTGTTGTTCTTTGCATTGACAGAAAAAAGTGGATTTGTTTATGGTGTGAAGTTATATCCTGCTGGTGCTACAACAAATTCTCAACATGGTGTTACTGATCTTTTTGGAAATTGTTATTCTGTTCTTGAGGAAATGGTTGAGCAAGGTTTACCATTATTGGTAATTTGTTTACTTTTTATTTTTAGCTCTTTTGTGATTTATGTTCTTGCACTGATGTATGCAAATGTGTTTCATTTATTGTTTATGCCGCCATGCCATACTTTTTCTGATGGAAGATTCTTGATTCTAATTTCTAAGTCACTTATCATATTCATAACTTAAGCATGTATGTGTTTGGTTCTGCATCTGCAACCCTAAAACTGCGAAAGAAAACCACATCGACGTGGAAGCTACACTTTGTAACTTGTCGAAATCACGGTGAAAAGGCATCTTACTAAACGGTGGCGTTGAGAAAACGCTCACTCAAACATACGCTAATTTGTTCTTGAAGTAATTATTACTCCTTTGTAGAATGCATGTTTTTGGATACCAATTTATGAGTTTGTTCAAGACTTGATAATGAGTCGAGCGGTTCCTATGGCTAGCCAAGTGTTTGTGGCCCATTGAAATCTTTCTTTCTTTATATGTATGTCTTTTATGTATATACTTAAAGTAGCCAAAACGTTTTCATTATACTTTCTTATCTGTGAATCTGTATACATATGACAGGTTCACAGAGAGGTTACAAATTCAGAAGTTGATATTTTTGACCGGGAAAAGGTCTTCATTGAAACGGTTTTAGAGCCTTTAATTCAAAAGCTTCCACAATTAAAGGTTGTGATGGAGCATATTACTACCATGGATGCTGTTAAATTTGTAGAATCTTGCAAAGAAGGTGTTGTAGTAAATGATTTGGGAGAGCGTTTGTGTCATTTTTTTATTGTACTGTATTATAATTTGTAAAATCCTTCTAATAACTTATTTGTTTTTTTTTTAAGGTTTTATAGCAGCAACAGTTACACCACAACATATTCTTCTCAATCGTAATGCGTTGTTCCAAGGTGGCTTGCAGCCTCACAATTACTGTCTACCTGTGCTTAAAAGAGAGATCCACAGTATGTTACATACTTTCTCTTCTCGTACTGTCCAGAGAGTTTCAATATCTTTTAGGTGTTTATCAAATAAGACAAGAAAACATTGTTTAATTTAGTGTTTTAATGTTTAATAACTAAATTAAACAATGTTTTAATCAATTTAGATTTTGAAATAATGGTTCTGTCAAAAGAATGAAAGAATTGAAGTAATGATGTATGGATTTTATAATATTCTAGTGGTTCGACATTGTCTTCAGTAAACTTATCATATTCCTGATTGATGTGACTTGAATGGTAAAAGAAATATATGTTTTCGGTACATTTATGGCCTTTCAAGTTTGAACATTATTATACATTATAAATTTTAATATCGTTGAAGAGAGTACACATTCCTATTGAAGTGTTATAAACTGCTATTTTAAGTTTGGTTGGGAAAATGTCTTTAGGGAACAATGATATTCTTGCAGAAAATTTGTTACAAAACTGTACCTCTAGTCATGGTTTTTGTCTCTTATTTAGGACAAGCTATTGTTTCAGCCATCACTAGTGGAAGTAAACGATTTTTCCTTGGAACTGATAGTGCTCCACATGATAGGCGTTATAAGGAATGTGCTTGTGGATGTGCTGGTATATACAACTCCCCAGTTGCACTATCACTATATGCTAAGGTTTTTGAAGAGGTAACACTTTTATTATAATTTTTTATTAAATTAAATATGTCAATGTTTGTATTTGCATATTCATTTCGCAAATGTGCACATGGTAGATTTCAGAAGAAAGGGAGATTTTTTCGTTTAATTGCAATATGTTTGAGTTTCTCTAAGATTAATTTGAATTATTCTTTTGTCATAGAAATTCCAATATTATTTCCAAAAGGTATGGTATTGGTAGGAAGCAAGTATCTTTAATGTTAAATGTGGCGGTGATGTCAAATAGTAATAATACAGTGTTTCGGTAATTATTTCCATGCATCTCACCCATGTTTTAAGATATGATAAACTACTTATCTGAACATGGTTTATATCTTTGATGGAAAAACTCATATTTTGCTCTGAAAGTTGTGGATTTTGATCTTAATGTTTTATGAAATTGTTGCATGTTTTAGGCTGGTGCACTTGACAAGCTGGAGGCTTTTACAAGCTTCAATGGACCTGACTTCTATGGTATCCCCAGAAACAAGTCAAAGATTAAACTGAGGAAATCTCCTTGGAAAGTGCCCGAGTGTCTATCATTTCCATTCGGAGATATTATTCCCATGTGTGCCGGTGAAACACTTGAATGGGAGGCATTGCTTATTTAACTAGTTCATTGGAGTTACTTGCCTTGATAAATGAACGTCATAACTTGTACCAACTGGTCACACTCATAAATAACAATTGCTGCATTCGGGCGCATCAGAAATGTGGGCATAAATAATGATTAAGCTTTCTTCTATTTCTTTGAAAGTTTGGTATCATTCAGCTTAAATGGCTGGTTGCTGAGATGAGAATTTCTGTGTGCATTCAGAAATATGATCGGGCAATTTTTTGTTCTAATTTTATTTATCAGTCTGTAAGTTTTACTTATTGTTCTCATTTTTGTTTCACAAGTCAATAATGTGACTCAACTCATATATATATATATATATATAACACAAGTCTATGAACTATTGTGATCTCACTCTTAAAATGAAAATTGGAATTTGTTTGAAATGTCTTGCAATTGCATTTCATTTGCAGCAGTGCCAACACTATTGGGTTCATGAGACCTCTTAATAATTGAAGTTTCCTTCAACTCTTCCAAGTTTTTTGCTTATCGAATTTTCGAAACACATAAAAAAATCTATGCAGTTATTACAATAATATAAAGCAGTAAAAGTAATAAAGTCTTGCAATATAGTTTTGTATTCCCTAAAGCACGCGTATCTAATGTCACTTGTCCGTACATGTCACGTGGAGCTAAAACACGCATAGCTCATGTCACACTGTACATAATATGTGGCAAACTAAAACTAACGACCACAACTTTCACTTAGATGTTAATTTGTGATCAAGATGATTTCTATGGTTGAATCAAAGGTAGAACTTGATGTTATTTGAATGGTCGAGATGAACTTAGTAGGATGATGATGGAACTGAATGATCTAAAGTCTTGAAATTACAAGAAAGTTTATTAAAAAGTTTGATTTCAACTTCATAAATTATACTTTTTTATAATTTAATTAATGATATGTATATAGTTTTTTTTTTTATAAGCAATGATATGTATATAGTTAATCCGCATGGATGAATCAACACTATTGAATCATATGTTATTTAAAATATATTACACAAATTAATAATAATTAATGTTTAATGGAAAATAAAAATTATGAATTGGTTTACAAAATTGTCATTCATTAGTGATATGAGAATAATAAATTATAGAATTGAAAGAAGAAAAAGAAATAAATAGTTAAAGATATAATAGAAAAAATAAACAATAAATATTTCATAGACAATGTAAAGCGACTTAATTTTTAGTGCAATTTTTTTTTCAAGACGACTTATATTTTGGTACTTGGGGAGTAAATCCCAATTTTAAAATATAAAAATCTGGTTGATAGGAACAAAAAATGTTTAATTACAGTTATGGTCCCTATTTTGTTTCTCACTTTGATAATTTTTTTTTTGTAATATGTACGTATAAATCCTTTTTTTTAATAAAAAAAATACTAAAATTTTATTTTTTAAAATATTTTTCTATTTTTTTTTGACAAATAAAATATTTTTCTATTAGAATTCAACAAATCTAATTTTTGATGAACATCTTCATCAATATTTTCATGCTCTTCCTTGAAGAAAAAAAATCTCAATATAAAAATGGTGTAATTACATAATGTTCTTGTTGTTGGTACTCTATGCTTATAGAGTTGGATTTGACTTTTGTAGATTTTTTAAAATTTCAATTTCCACCAGTTCGTTCTTTGCCTTACTGTTCTTCTGATCATTTATTTGAATTTTGGTTTTAATAGAATTCTTTCGAGAAAATGATAAAGATTTGAAATTGATGAGCAAAGTTCATCTAAATATGAATTTGTTGAATTTAATAAATAAAAAATTAAAATAAAAAATTTCAATTTTTTTAATTAGAAAAAAAGAAATTTATATGTACACATTATTATAAAAAATAAAAGATTTAAATTTCTGTGTCAGTTATCACACTTTTTAAAGTACATTCAATTTAATGAGGTACTAGTATAACTAACCCGTACAAATGTACGGGTTTAAATTCAAAATTATATTAATATATATAATTAATGTTAAAGTAGATTAGTTTAAATATTAATTTTTGTAATTTAATTTAATTTTTTATATCTTATTTTTAATTAATGAATTTTTTGTCATATAATTTATGTTTTTCTAATTACTTATGAAATTGATTTAATATTTATATTATTTAATTATAAAAAATAATTATATATTTAGGGATTTTAAATGGATAGAACATGATGGAGAATGATATTTCACTCCCCGTTCTCAATAGTATGGTATTATCTTTTTGTCCCCGTAAACATTACAAAAATAATAGGATCTATTTTAATATATAAGTATAAATATTGTCTTGTATAAATTACAAAATAAAAATACACTCGTATTAACATGAGTGTAAATATAATTCATAGCCGGAGAATGATCTCCCACTTTTCGTTCTCAACAATGTGATATTTTTTCTCCCATCGCCGTAGCAATTTAAAAAAATATAGGACCTTATTTTGATATGTGAATATAAAGTCTCATTTTTTAAATAAAAAAATAAGCTCTTGCATAAATATATGATTATTAATATTGATCCCGTGTAAATTATAAAGACATGCACTGATATTAATATAAGTGTAAATATAAGTAATGATAAAAATTACAAAAAATGGGTTTTTTCTATTAATATAGGAATAAAAATATGTTCTTAATAAAATACAAATAAAACATAAATAATAAGTATGATTTATATTTGATACAAATTAGTAATAAAAAAAATGATCGATAGAAATGAGTTAAGTTTTGCATGTAAATAAAAGTTAAAAATTAAATTAATAAAATATACTTTTATTTGAGAAATTATGAATTTTTTTATCATAATATTATTTATGTAATAGTATATATTAATTCATACAACTTTATTTTTAAAAAATAGATACATATAATTGTTTGGGTACTTATATTTATATAATAGTATTTCAACATTTGAATCAATTAATTTTTTTATGATATATCATTAGTTACGATGATTAAAAAAAAAGTTATGGAAATGTTATTAAGAAAAAATTTCTTTAAAAGTATTAATCTTAAAAAATTATTGTTATTTGTTAGAAATTGGCTTGATTTACTTATCTTTATCCAAAATTTTTGTTTGTTTTTGTCTATAAGTAACTATTAATCTTAGTTGTTAGAATATGTGTTTCAAAAGTATCTTTTAAAAAATGTCTCATAATTAAAAATGTGTCATGAGTGAAAATCAAAAAATGATACATTAAGGAATTCTAAAAAATAAAATAAAATAAAATAAATTGTAGCATAATTAAAAAAGTGTCATGAGCGGGAATCGAAGAGTGGTACATCAAGGAACTTTAAAAAGTAAAATAAAATGTTTCATAGTTGAAAAAATGTCTTGAGTGAGAATCGAAGAGTGATACATTAAGGAAGAATTTGTTTGTTATGTAGATAGTCTCATAGTTTGCCACATAGAATTACGACCAGGAAAGAAACATCCGTAAATATATTATATAGAGATTAATTACTGCGTTCGATAATGCATAATCCAATTTTATTTTATTTTTGACAAAATAATTCAATCTTAATCAAAAAGAGATTAAAATAATACAAATAAATAAGATAAAAAGTTATGTAGTTTTTTGTTTTATTTATTAAAAAAAAACAAATCTTTGGATTGGAGTAAACGAACGATTAACTCAGATGGCGTGGTTGAGCGGCATGGGACTTATGTCGAGGGTTCAATCTCAGCTTTAAATTTTTGGGCCAGCTATTCCATCCTTGTGCCTCCAATCTAGGAATAGTCCCTGCGTTCGGCGGTGATAGTCTCGACAAAAAAATTAAAACATAATGAACGATTATTATATTCTAGAAACCTCTATCTTTCCCTTTCACTCTCTCTCACACAGAATAAGGATTCATTCATCTTCTCACAAATCCAAACTTTTCAATCTTTCACTATTTTCTTATCAAATAGAACAACAAAAATTCTACAGAAATTCTACTTGATTATGGCAGGAAGAGAAGTTCGAGAATACACCAATCTCACCGACCCCAAAGGTATAATAAATTCTTTTTTTTATGTTTGTAAGATCGTTGTTTTTGTGAAAAGTTTTGATTTTTCATGAATTTTAGTTAATGGGTATGTGTTAATTTTTCAGATAAGAAATTGGGTAAAGGAAAAGATAAGATTGATGATGAAGATGTTACTTTTCAACGTATGGTTGCAAAGGTTAGCGCATTGATTCACCTTCTCTTCTTTTCTATGTTTTAAATAATAATAATATTGGTACTGCCAAACATTAATTTGTCCGGTGTTGATTGGCGCTGGACTTGGTACGGTTCAATTCGGTTCAATTCTCCGCAACTGCGTGTTTGAGAGAGAACAGGAACCACTTGATGCCGTAACTCGCCTGTCCGGAACTAGACTACTAGGGCCCTTCCCCTAGGAAGGGGAACTAGAGGGTAAAAACCAAAAATATAAAAAGTAATTTGGGTGCCAATTTTCTACTATAATGTTTTTTTTCTTCTTTAGTGGTAGAAATCTTCATAGGTATATTGTTATTGTTTTTATTCTTTTAATTTTTCTCATAGTTTGGAATATATTTTATGCATAGTTGAATGATAGAAGGATCAATGGTTCACCTAAGAGTAGGGAGATATTGGTGTTGTCAATCGTGGAAAATAGCTGTTTGTTCAAATTCCGCTATGTTGTAGTGTAGCAATAGCCACTAAGTACTAACTAACTATACTTCGTGCTAAATAGCGTATTTCAGAACAATAACGATTTTGCTACACTGTAGTGGCACTATGGCTGCTTGGAGATATTATGGTATTGGTAAATGAAAAACAATATGTAGTGTTTGGGATATTATGAGGCTGTTCTTTGATTTTCCAATGTTGTTTAACTGTTGTGGACTTGTGGGGACAATGAGATAGCAGGTTTAGAATAAGTTTTGCAGTTTGTAGGTAGCTCCTTTGAATACCCCTTCTAAGAATGTAGCAAATTGTAGCTTTATTCATCCTTGTTAGTTTTCTTATTTGGTTTTGTGTCCTGGTGGTGCTCCGAAGAATGGTTTATTTTGGTTTATCTTATGATATATGTACTTGTGCAAGTGTTAGAAGAAGTTAGGAAATTCTTTTATTGTTTATAAGTTGTCTCAAGTTTACTTTGATTAGCTCTCTAAGTTGTTCATTGAAATCACATAATTTTGTAAGGCATACCTATCATCTTGACTTCGATTAACTTCCATCTTAAGTTATGTTTTTACTGCCAAACAAATGTAGAAAACCCAATTAACATTTCAACATGCATTAATCTAAATTTCAAATGTAAGTAGCTCATTTATTTTTTCGATTGGAGAATGTTAGTGGTAAGGTTTCTAGAGAGAAGGATAATTTGTCAGCAGTAGAGATTGAACCATGTACTTACTTTTTTAATGCACCTTCAGCGTTCCAAGTTACCCAAATGCTCACTTTTCCTATGTTGTTTTAAGCTTTCAAATAATCTTTCTGGCAATATGAGGGATTTTTCTGATAACGTGCCCTGACAGGGATCCTGGCTTCCTGTATTGGCTGGCTGATGCAAGCAGATGCAGGAGGTAGCTGGGGAGCGTGGAGGTTATCTTCATGGACGAGGCGGTACCACACTTTAACTCTAACTTCATGGGCCTCTTGCTTTTATCTGCTGCTCTTATATTATATATGTTAGTCTTGTGGTTCTGTTTTAAAGTTTAAGTTTGCAGCTTTGGACAGTGATGATCTACTATATCTCAAGGAGCAAATGGAAGCAGAGGAGGATGCAGAACGCCTCCTGCGTCGCACTGAAAAACGAGCTTTTGCAGCTTTTAAGATATCCTTTTGTGCTCCTTTCTACAGATAGCAACCCTGTGTTTCATTCTCCTTCATCTTGGAATCTTACATACTTTTATTTTCCTCGAATCTATATAAGCCCATGTGTCTGTCTTTGACATTATATAAAAAATATGGGTCTTGCTAACTAGTATTCCACACAAATACCGAAAAACAATAAACTAATCTTAATCTATGTAAAATTGTAAATGTTCTATAAAAACCAGATTGCTATCAATAAATTTAGTAGCAATGGTTTAGTATGTTGTTTAATGCTCGTGTACCGTCCAAGTTAGATCCCTTTATGAGGGAATCTTTTAAATTTTCACATGCCAACAAAACGTGATAAATACAATATTGAACATATACTTAAACATCACTGGTTCATGTTGTTTGACCAGCATATAGCCAGATTAGCAGATTCTAGAGCCTCACTAAAATCAGCGCCTGTTCTGTCAATAGTCTGGTTTATAGTTAACCATTCATTTCAACTAGACTGTTCTGTTTGGTCTGGTCTTAGAAACTATGCTATGAATTTACTATTTTGAGACCATGATGGCTATGCAAGTGCACAATGTAAAGAAAATATGCAGGAGTGATCGAGTCGAATCTTTCTTCTAACATGATAATCAGTGCCTTTTAAATCTTTTACTCGAGAAGGTTTGATAATTTATGATAATCAAGTGCACTGTTTGTTTTCCTTTTCATTAGGGATTGAAATACTAGAACTGTGAATATTTGGTGTCTTGAATTACTCTACATGCAATATAGCACCATATTTTGTTCATTTTTGTATGAATTAAATTGAACTTTATCTCAGTTTTGTGTATACTGTGTAATTCCCGAACAAGATGCTATTGATATTGATGCTTCTATTGAGATGTTTTAACCTGCTAAAATTGATACTTATCTGGAAATCGAGAGTGAATATCTTTTCCGATAGCGGACAAATCTTAAATAGGAATTTGAATCATTGAAACACATACTTTGCACCATATGATTGTATTGCTGTTTGTACTCTCAAAGTTGACGCCTTACGTTTCGAATAAGGTTGTCTGAATCCAAATAGTTTCTACTGAATTGATTTTATCCAAATGGAACCAGAGCATTTTTAACACTTGATTCATTTTCCCTTTTCATATTTGATGGAAGCTGTGTTTTTAAAGATACTGTTTAAGTTTATTTTTCTTATAAAATTGTTTCTGCTGGAAGTTGTATATATATTTATTTCGGTTAAATAAATTTTTAGCCCCTCTAAAATTATGATCTGTTAAGTTTAGTCCTTACTTAAGTTTTAGTTAATTTTAGTCCCTAATTTATTTCATACAAAAAATAAGTGTTTTTACGCTCTCCATTTAATCCCTATAAAAGCAAAATAATGACTAAAATTAAATAAAATTTATGTAGAGACTAATCTTGAAAATTTGCGATGGAGTTAAATTAAACATATTTATACCTATGTATTATTTTGTTTCCTTTACTAATGGATACAGAGCGGCAAGTTTAGCAGATTCTTCACCAGCATCAGTACCCTTACCGTTACGTGTTGAGCCAAAGCCAAAGAGTGGGATCAGGTTGATCTTCTTCTTTCAGTTCAACTTACCCTTCAATGCATTTTTATCTTGTTACCTAGCTTCAGTGTTATTTATTCATAGCATCAATATTGTTGCAATGCAGGCAGCAAGATCTGTTGAAAAAAGTTGTTGAGATTAAACTGAAGCGGCCAAGGTCTGAAAGTAATAAGCCAACACAGGCACCTATTGATGCTCCTGTTACAAATTGTGAGCGTAATCGTGATAATTTGAGAGATAATGATAGGTCTGGACAAAGGAAAGTTGAGGAGCAATCATTGTCCGGAACAAGGAAAGTAGCGGAACACCCTACGTCAGGGTCGCATGAAGGAGAAGCTAAGCCTAAGGTTGATAATAACTCTGCCGGAGGATTACTAGGACTGGCATACGCTAGTTCAGACGACGATGAATGATTGATTATGTGTTTGACGTAGATTGCACATTTCAGTCGTTGTCTTTGTAGTTTTAGTACAAAATGCTTGACTTATTTAGAGGAAGTATTGAATTGTAGTGAAGATGTCTAAAATGTTTTCATTGCATGAAACATTTAGGAAGAAGACTGTAAAAGAAGAAAATGAAGAATTAGAACATTACTATACAACTAGATATAACTTTTAAGATACAGTTTTGTATGTGTTCATTGAATATCTAATGCGACAGTTTTGTTTATCTTGCCATGTTTTTGAAGTATGTAGTTTGTAAACTGTGTTCTCTCAGCTCTGCTCAATGGCCCCTAGAGGCTTTCTGTAGTTTGAAACCATTAGTATGTGTTTGGGTGCATGTCTGTGTTTTATCAAAGCTACAAATTGGAGAGTCGGATGAACAAATGATATTTTCACTGTGGTTGTTTTTTTTGGGGGTATTAACCTTCTTGTTTTTAAGGGAAGGGACTCTGATAATCAAGAGTTTGTCTGTAAGATAATTATCTTGGCCAATAATTGTTTCCACCCGAAATTGAATTCGGGTTCCAACCCATAATTGTTCCCATTGTGGTTCTATGCTTGTCATGGAATGCTTTTGGAACTTCTTGTAGCATATGAATAACTAATGATAGTTTAGCAGGATCATTGGCATAATTAGATTTCATTCCAGCATTTATAAGGATACTTGAATGTTTGTTTTCTGTGTACAACAGACATAAGTGATTTACTCTAAAGTGAGTGTTTTACATAATAGAGAGACATAAATGATTTGTTTATAATAGATATGCTTAAACTATACTTTGCTGAATTTTTGTAAGATATGTGATGGATTAAATTCGAATTTCTTTAATTAAGAATCAGTATCAAAATTTGCTACAAAATTGTACTAATACATGACTTTGTAGATGGATGTTCAGACATTAGATTAGATTTTTTTTTTTGACTTCAACATTAGATTAGATGTTACCAATGAAATTGTCAAAATTTACTGCATGAGAAAAGATGGCTTGACAGTGAGTGCAGTTGACACACATTTGGATGCAGCTGGTATAATCGAAGCGCCAACGTCTGAAATTAAGCAATAAGCCAACACATGCTCCTATTGATGCACCTGTTACAAATTATGAGCGTGATCGGGATAATTTGAAAGACAATGATAAGTCTAGACAAAGGAAAGTTGAGGAGAAATCATTGTCCGGAACAAGGAAAGTAGTGGAACACCCTATGCCTGGGTCGCATGAAGGAGATGCTAAGCCTAAGGTTGATAATAATTCTGCCGGAGGATTACTAGGACTGGCATAGGCTAGTTTAGACGACGATGAATGATTGATAATGTGTTTGATGGTTGATCGGATATTTCAGTCGTTGTCTTTGTAGTTTTAGTACAAAATGCTTGACTTATTTAGAGGAAGTATTGAATTGTAGTGAAGATGTCTACAAAGTTTTCATTGAATGAATTTTTTTGGAAGAAGGCTGTAAAAGAAGAAAATGAAGAATTAGAACATGACAATACAACTAGATATAACTTATAGATACAATTTTGTATGTGTTCATTGAATATCTAATGTGACGGTTTTGTTTATCTTGCCATGTTTTTGTAGCACGTAGTTTGTAAATTTTGTACTTTGAAACCATTACATGTGTTTGGATGCATGTCTGTATTTTATCAAAGCTACGAATTGGAGAGTCATATGATCACACGGTTGTCACCGTGGTTCCTTTTTTTTTGGGTATCTGGTTTCTAAAGGGAGGGACTCTGTTAATCAAGAGTTTGGCCATGGAATGAGTACTCTGGCCAATAATTGTTTCTACCAGGAATTGAATTCGGATTCTCACCAAGAATTGTTCTCATTGTGGTTCCCACAATATTATATTTGTTTCCCTAATAATATTGTGTTGGTTTAGTTACCAATTTGTAAACTTGTCATGGAATGCTTTTAGAACATCTTGTAGGATATGGATAACTAGTGATAGTTTACCAGAATCATGACCATAGTTAAATTTAATTCCTGCATATATAAGATACTTTGACTTTAATGTTTGTCTTCTTTATACAAGAGACTTAAGTGATTTACTCTAAAGTGAGTATTTTAGATAACAAAGAGACAAATGATTTTTTTTTTTTGTTTATAACACTCTGGTTTCTAGGCGAAAGGAGTTCTCTAGTAGTCTTGAATTCGGTCATGAGATAAAATCTGGCCAAAATTTGTTCTATCCAGAAATCGAACCTGAGAAACATAAATGATTTGTTTTTAAATAGATCAACGTTTTAAAAATCATACCAAATCAATTGTTAAATCAACAAGTTGAACTAGCTAGTTTGTAAGTTGGCTTAGCTATG
Organism: Trifolium dubium; assembly: GCA_951804385.1. Classification (NCBI taxonomy): domain Eukaryota; kingdom Viridiplantae; phylum Streptophyta; class Magnoliopsida; order Fabales; family Fabaceae; genus Trifolium; species Trifolium dubium. Next base: position 5,946,710 of record OX638074.1, read on the forward strand.
TTTAGACTATACTTCGCTGAATTTTTGTAAGATATATGATGGATTAAATTCAAATTTGTTTTATTAAGAATAAGTATCAAAATATGCTAATTGTATAGGTATGAAAAGTATGTCTAATCTTTGTTACAAAGTTGTACCATGACATGACTTTGTAGATGCATGTTCAGACAATAGATTAGATGTTACCAATAAAATTGTCAAAATTTGCTGCATAAGACAAGATGGCTTGAGAGTTAGTTCAATTGACATATGGATGCAGCAAATTCTTATGGCAATGCAGCTGATTATGGCATGATTATTCTACAACTTTATTAAGTTGTTGTCGTTCGTTAGATATATTTTATCAGAGTTTGAACTTCGGTTCTGAAATTATTTTAAATTTTGGTTTTAAATTAGTTAAATTATATAAATCTTTTTATAAGCTGAAATTATTTGTTTTTTATCAATGATCTTTTTTTAATATCAAATGTTTTATTTTGACAACATTTTAATATTAAAGTTAAAATCAGTTTATACATAATCTTTAAATCATTTTCCTTGTGTATATCTGAATACTATTTTTATACTTTCATTTTAGATAAACATTCCCTTCTCATTTAATAGTATTGAAGGTGACATCATCATTCTAGAACTCAACATTTCATCAAGCAATCTAAACAGCAACTGGAAACAAAATAAAAAAAATAATAAAAGAAATATATATTTTCTATATCATATATATTATCTTGATAATAACAGATAACAACAACAGTAATAATAATTTTATGATATATGATGTGACAGTGACATGCTATTTGAATCAATATATTGTGCTTCATGCAGCGAAATTTCCTTGTGTGAATATAAGCAAACAAATTTAACAAGCAAATTTAATAGATAAGCACATAAACTTTATTTGCACCATAATATTCTTTTTTTGTTTCTTCAAGATAAATTGAACAATATCTTATATGTTAATATTTCCTTTTATATATTAAAAAAATTATGATCGATCAAAGTATATTATATAAATATATAATGCACACGTAACTCAAACGACAATTAAAAGAGAACAGAGAATTTGATGAACTATATTTAAACTGAATTAACCATCTACATTGTGATCGAAATCAAAATTTGTGAATCAAAATCATTATTGTTTAATTAGGGTTTGAATGTTAACTAGTATGAAATCAATATAATGGTCAAAGTTGTCAAATAATTTTCATTTGCTTTTTTGTGCTCCACACTTCACGTTCACGGTTCTTATCTAACTCCCCCACCTTAGTTTGTATTTGACCTTTTCAATCATTATACCGAGGAATAATATTTTCCTAATTTTTTTGCTGTTAATTGACCTCTAGTTTTTAGAGGATAGATTCTCAAATAAATTTTGGTTAACAATTTATTTTTCACTAGAAATTGAATTCAAAATTACCCAAAAAAAATTCATTAATCACTTGAATTCAATCACACTTGTTATTAATTTTGATTATATGTGGAACACCTCTATACAAAAATAATGATTAATTTTACTAATATTTAGTTATTTACAATAAATTTAACTCAAAACCAATTAATACGAAATTCAACTAATATATGAGAAAAAAAATATCTAACCATTATTTATCAAAATTCAATAGCTAATAACTAAGATTTTTTTTCTTTCACCATTTGAATCATAGGGAATGAACGATGGATAGTAGTAGTCTAGAGTTCGGAACAAATTTTAATATAAATAATTTCAATCTTCACTCAAATACAATTGTAAGAAATTAAACCGTAATCGTTTTTACTATATTCATCGTTTCACCAAAAAACTTTAAACTACACTAAAGACTAACTAATCATTTAACTATACAATATAGTTGAGACTTTGACCTTTCCAATAATTATTATATATACATAAATCCTTAGTTTCAAAGTAAGCCAAACAAACAATTTGCAACCTTCTCATCATCTTCCTCTATTATTGTCTTCTAACTTATCACACACATGAACTCATTCACATTCACACATTTCAAAACCAAAAAAAATCAACAAACATGAAAAAACACACATTTCAATTTGTTCTTTCTTTGTTATTCTTCTTGTTATTATTATTAAACCATAGAACAAATTGTCAATCTCATTCTAATCAATATAATGAAGAACATAAAGTCCTATTAAATATTAAACAATATCTTGAAAACCCTTTTATCCTTAACCATTGGACAACATCATCAAAAAACAATCACTGTTCTTGGAAAGAAATAATTTGTAAAAATGATGATTTTGTGACTGGAATCATACTTTCCAACATGAACATGACAAAAACAATACCACCCTTTATTTGTAATGAACTCAAAAACCTAACTCATGTTGATTTCAGTATAAACTTTATTCCTGGTGATTTTCCAACACTTTTTTATAATTGTTCAAATCTTGTTTATTTAGACATTTCTTTGAACAATTTTGATGGTGAAATTCCTAATGATATTGGAAATTTGAGTACTAATTTGCAATATCTTAACATTGGTAATACTAATTTTCATGGCGGTGTTCCTGATGGGATTGGAAAGTTGAAGGAGTTGAGAGAATTTAGAATTCAATATTGTTTGTTGAATGGTACTGTTTCTGATGAGATTGGTGAATTGTTGAATCTTGAGTATTTGGATTTGTCTTCTAATGCTAAGTTTCCTTTTTGGAAATTGCCATTGAGTTTGACAAAGTTGAACAAATTGAAGGTTTTTTATGTTTATGGCTCTAACGTGTTCGGTGAAATGCCTGAAAGAATTGGAGATATGGTTTCTTTGGAGAAATTGGATATGTCGAAAAATGGTTTAAGTGGTGAAATTCCAAGTGGTTTGTTTCTGCTGAAGAATCTGACTGTTGTTTTTCTTTACAAGAACAATCTCTCTGGTCAGATACCTAGTTTGGTTGAAGCATTGAATTTGACTATGCTTGATCTTGCAGAGAATAATCTTGTAGGGAAAATACCAGAGGATTTAGGAACGCTTCAAAGCTTAACATGGTTGAGTTTGTCTCTTAATAGTTTATCAGGTGTGATACCAGAAAGTTTAGGCCGTCTTCCGTTTCTTACTGATTTTCGTGTGTTTTCGAACAATTTATCAGGTACTATTCCTCCTGAATTCGGTCGCAGTTCAAAGCTCAAAACCTTTCATATTTCAACTAATAGTCTTGTTGGAAAGTTACCTGAGAATTTATGTTACTATGGTGAGTTACTTAACTTGACAGTTTATGAAAATAGTCTTAGTGGAGAGTTACCGAAATCACTAGGAAATTGTAGTAGATTGTTGGAGTTGAAAATTTACAAAAATGAATTTTCTGGTACTATTCCTAGTGGTCTTTGGACATGTTTCAATTTAACGAATTTCATGGTAAGCAATAATAAATTCACTGGTGTGATTCCAGAAATGTTGTCTTTAAACGTTTCGAGGTTCGAGATAGGTAACAATCAATTTTCTGGTAGAATTCCATCTGGAGTTTCTTCATGGACTAATGTGGTATATTTTGATGCAAGTAACAACTTCTTAAATGGAAGTATTCCACAAGAGATAACATCTCTTCCAAAATTAACAACTCTTTTGCTTGATCAGAATCAGCTCAATGGTCCACTTCCATCGGATATAGTATCATGGAAATCCTTAGTAACTCTTAATTTGAGCCAAAATCAAATTTCGGGTCAAATTCCAGATGCAATTGGAAAATTACCTGTCCTAAGTCAACTTGATTTGTCTGAAAACGAATTTTCAGGCAAAGTTCCATCTCAACTTCCTAGACTCACCAATCTCAATCTGTCATCTAATCATTTGACAGGAAGGGTTCCAAGTGAATTTCAAAATTCAGTTTTTGCTAGAAGTTTTTTGGCTAATTCCGGTCTTTGTGCTGATACATCAATACTAAACATCACTTTGTGCAATTCTGGTATTCAAAGCGAAAACAAAGGATCATCATGGTCTATTGGTTTGATTATAGGCCTTGTGGTAGTAGCAATTTTATTGGCTTTTTTGGCAACTTTCTTGATCATCAAAGCTTTCAAGAAAAGAAACCAAGGTTTGGATAATTCATGGAAGCTTATTTCCTTTCAGAGGCTCAGTTTCAACGAATCAAGCATTGTTTCATCAATGACAGAACAAAATATTATTGGAAGCGGTGGATATGGCACAGTATATCGAGTTGATGTCGATGGTTTAGGCTATGTTGCTGTGAAAAAGATATGGAATAACAAAAAGTTAGACGAAAAACTCAAGAGTTCATTTCACGCTGAAGTTAAAATATTGAGCAATATTCGTCATAAAAACATCGTGAGATTGTTGTGTTGTATCTCTAATGACAATTCTATGCTTCTTGTCTATGAGTATCTTGAAAAAAATAGTCTAGATAAGTGGCTGCACATGAAGAGCAAGCCATCATCAGCAACTATGTCGGGTCTTGTACAACAACATGTTCTTGATTGGCCAAAGAGGTTGAAAATAGCTATCGGAGCTGCTCAAGGTTTGAGCTACATGCATCATGATTGTTCACCACCTATTGTTCATAGAGATGTTAAAACAAGCAACATACTTTTGGATGCTCAATTCAACGCAAAAGTCGCCGATTTCGGACTTGCTAGGATTTTAGTCAAGCCAGAGGAACATAACACAATGTCATGTGTGATTGGCTCATTTGGCTACATTGCTCCAGGTCAATCACTTGACAATAATTTTGTTTCTTGTCTAACAAACTTTGTTTTTTCTTAATTTGAATCTGATTGATATTAATAATTTGTTTATACTGAAAGGGTTGTTTCATACTTGAATTGCAGAATATATTCAAACAACAAGAGTTACTGAAAAGATTGATGTGTTTAGCTTTGGAGTTGTCTTATTGGAACTAACAACTGGTAAAGAAGCTAACTACGGAGATCAATACTCGTCTCTTTCGGAGTGGGCATGGCGTCAAATTTTGTTAGGAATCAATGTAGAAGAATTGCTAGACAAAGATGTGATGGAAGCTAGTTACATGGATGAAATGTGCACAGTTTTCAAACTTGGTGTCATGTGTACTGCAACATTACCTTCTAGTAGGCCTTCTATGAAAGAAGTCATGCAGATATTGCTTAGCTTTGCAGAACCATTAGCTTATGGAGAGAAGAATCTTGGTCACTACTATGATGCTGATCCTCTTCTTAAGGATTTAAAAAGTGACACTAGGTTGGATGTTGATGATATGTGACTAATCTAGTTTTTAAAATTTGTGCTTTAGGCATAATCAATGTTAAAAGCCAGTTTAGAAGGTGAAGATTTCAATTAGAAATATAGGAATGTATAGATTAAGAGTGAGTTTGTTGCTAAGATTCCTTTGATTTGCAAAAGGTAAGTACTAGACAGAATAATATATGAAAGAACAACACATTACACATAACAAACGTCTAAAGTTGTTGAACAACTTTTTGTCTTGTATGATGTTTGATGGAAAAAAGATTATTTTCATACTTTAGACAACTTGTACATGAGACAAAAAGTTATTTTGTGGGTTAGCGGAGGACAAGTCTTTCAATTAAAGTCCAGTTGTTGCCCCTCAATTTGTCTAGTCTGAGGAACAATTTTAAAATCAAACACAGTACAACTAAAATTGCTCAGTCCTTTTAGCAAATCAAACGCTATATAAAACTTTGATGTAATCAATTTCAGTCAACTTATTACATTTATACCATTTTGCTTTCATCAATATAATAGGATTATACACTTTTCTCTCTTTTTCTTCCATGGATATCATGTTTACTACTCTCTCTGTCCCAAAATAAGTGTCACAGTTGATCAGTTCACGTTTGCCAACGCACAACTTTGACAGTTAATATCTTTAATTATATATCTTTAAAAATATACAAATTGTATATCTTAAAAATAATTATCGAGACAAATCAAACATCTTAAATGCTAATATTTACATTTTTATATTAATAAAAAAATACAGTCAAGATAGATTGTGTGAATAGTGCAAAATGGTGTATTTATTTTGGGACGGAGTGAGTAGCAATTATCCAACAGTTATAACTTATAATGACTAGCAGGAATATAATGATTTTAAGGTAGCATTTGAAACATAGTCATATGATAATGGAATGAAATATTACTATATTTTTAGTGGAACCAAATCATACATATTTTTATACTAGTTTTAATATGCACTATACCATATCTTATGATAATGTCTGCCAAATTCTGTGTTGATAATAATTCTAGTACATAGGGTATTGTCATATTGGGATGGGGAATTAATGAATCCAGCAACAATTTGAGGTAGTGGTTTTAGTGTGGAAGATGTAAAGGGAAATAACGTGTTGTTGGGAGTACCTTATTTTACCCAAATTCAATGGTCAATGATGGTTGGCGACAGCTGAATTCAGATTTGTTAGGTTTGAAATACATGTGATGTTCCATCTTCTCTCATGATGTAGATATGATTCATTGATAAATATATATGTGTGACTTTTCTTTTATATTTTTATATAAAAATGTTTAAATTAGGGAAGTTTGGAAATAGGAGAATCATCAACTTCACTAATTTATCATAAATTTAAACACTTACATCTAGATAGGCCCTTTAAATAAATCCTTTAAGTAACAAATAAGTCTTTAAAGTTTTTAGTTTATTTCATTGTTATCATTCCAGACAGACTCTGTTACAAAAACGTTAAAATAACCATTAACTTACGTTGAAAGCTACTTCTTATTATTTGGATCTTATTATTTGGAAGTTAAAACGTATTGTTCACTACCACCTCACTAATGGAGAATAACTTGAAGAGCAACAATGCAATAAATTATAAATTTAAATAATCTATTTGTTACTATCTTGTTACTATCTATTAAAAACGTAAAACTTAAAGACCTCTAGATGCATTTGACCTAAAAATATTAATATAATGTTTTATGTGTTGATGCATCTATTGAATTGCTATGGAATATGAATAAAATTAATCTTGACTATTTATATTACAATATACTTAGTGGTATTAATTAAGAGTTTATTTGAAAAAGAGTTTTATATTAAAAGATAATATATTTAGGCATACAGAGAGTATAAGATAACTCTGAAGTTCAAATGACAAATAACTCTGCCAAAAAGTCCAACATGTGCCAAGTTAACTCCTAGTCAATAAGTGTGTCTTCATTTATGCATTAATTAAAGATTTTACAGTCAAAATGTTGATTTTTGCAAACTTGAAGATGACTATACAACCACCTAATCAAAATTCAGTTAATTACATCAATTACTACTGAAAATTTAGTCATGTTAGTTAATTTTACTTACTAGACTAGAGAGACAAGACATTTAAGTTAAACAAAACCCGAAAGCTGTTTTTACTTTCAATATTGAGAAGCTATCTCAAAAAGTTCTTTGTATTTATCAGATACAAATGATTTCGCCTTCATTTTCGGTTTTCCATCACTTCCAGGAGACATGCACTTCACTCCGATGACAGTAGACAAACCTGCACAAATAAACGATTACTTGTTTACGCGTAGTAATGGCTTAGCTAAAGATCCTGTCAAATGACACATCTCCCGCACCAACAAATAAAAGATTAGGCCAGATTTCAAAATGTAACAAAGTACTATGATTATACTCACTCTCGTGCACACGACCGTACACCATTCTTTCCCCTTTCCAATATTCTAAAGGTTTTGTCCTGAACCTGGTGCTTCGTCTTACACCAGAATTCCAAGATGTACCAGCATCTGGTAAGAATGTAAGATAGACTGGTAGAGTAAGAATATATATAATCTGACAACGAACAAAATTCTTGAAAATTAAGGAATGAGATAAACGGGAAGTACAAACTACAACTACAAACCTGCAAGGCTCTTCCTTTGCTGAAGTTTCTTATTACCCTTGGACTCTTTTTGTGCACGTAATTTAACCTTGTTTTGCTGATTAACAGGTGCCACAGAACCAACTCTCTTTTTCTGAACCAAATGACAGATTCAATTCTAAAAGCAACTAGCCTTAAAAAATTATTCCAAGGCTTATGTATAACAATTTTTCGTGAGATCTTAATTCATATACCAATTAAACCTTATTACATCTATGCTCTAGTGTGATCAGGAAAAAATATCGGCAAGCAAATTTATGAAATTCTGTTACATTCCATTACTCATTAGAATGGAGAATTTTAAGTATAAAGATAGTTTATAGTTTCAATTCTATTTTCAATCTGAACTATATAATACGATTTTTATTTGCCTTTAAATAGGATAGCATGTCTGGGAGCTTAGAGTTCTGGGATTGCTAATCAAATCTGATGGCCTTCAAAACAAATGATCTAATAAATTACACATGATCACCTTGATTATTACATAACCCATTCCAGCAAACAAAAATGATAGTAGTAACATTTAATTACTTAATATCCTAGTTGTAGGGCCTTAGGAAACATGCATATGACCATTGTAAAGGTAAATCCTTTGACACGTGCACATGATGATGGTATTGATTGTATAAGGGGAAAAACTCCGAAAATTTATATGAAAAACTCCCTTGATACTACATATCTAATTACGCTAAAGTGCTATTATTTGATAAATGATTGAATTGTATAAATTCCCATAGTTTAAAGATTGAGGTTAAAAAAAACCAGCAAAGCTAGGAACCTGTAAACACTGTTCTGGACCATCATCTGATCTTCTAGATCTTTTGTTCATAGAATTGGCTTGATTCACTACTGGATTTGATTGATCAGCTAATGCATATTAGAAGTGAGTTAGTGCCATAGGCCAACCACGTGGACAAAAGATAACATTGAGCTTTTTGATAAATAAACTTAGAGTAAGGTCTTTTCTTATAAAATGTTGTATATGCATACCTGGTGGAATCACCAAATTGAAATTTGCATCATTTGTTGGTATAGAAGATGCAAGTTCCTGCATATTTTCGGCCAGCATCTATCATAATACAAATTCATTCAGATGTCAGAGATAAACCTTCAAAAATAACTTAATATTGTTAAACTAAAATACACATAAGTAACATACTGTGTCATCAAATTGATGCGGTTCATTTGGCTCATCATTCTGCCTTCCTACTGTGTCATTCATAACCCTTTTCCCCATACCACTGCCTCCAATATCCACATCCGTATCAACAAGAGGTTCATTCGAGTCAACATTAGCATTAAACCCAGGTTCCCTTGAATTATCAGCCATGTACTTTTGAGGAGTAATGGTGCAATTTCTGCCAGGAACATCAACCAAACTTGTCTCGCTAACTGCAACAATATCTTCAATTATGGGTGCATTAACTTTATCTGATGACTTTCTAGAATCGTCTTCCTTGGAATTTTCAGTAGTCTCCAGAATTGTATTTGTCTCACCAGAAGCAATAGCATCTTTGATTATAGGTGGGCTCAGCTCATCTGACGGCTTACTAGAACTAACAATATCGACTTCTTGGTTTATCAAGTGAATTGATGAATAATTTCTTGTAGGTATATGATCAATTTCATGAGCTGAAAATGGATCTGATGATGGCTTTGACCGTGAAATGTGCTTTTGCAATGATGACAACGAAGCAAATGGACTTCTTGGTGGTGTGGGTGAACCTAACTGCTTATCAGCATACCCTACATCCCGTCTAAGTGGTGTCTTAAAATTAATTCCTTTAAATAAATTATCTATGTCAGATAAAGCCTCTCTTGGCTTCGATGAATTCCCTCGCAAAGATTTCAGATCAATTGGTTGGATATCTGGGAAGTTTAGAACAGATAATTTCTCCATAAAAATGGGTTTCACCTGTAACCTCTCCTGCAAAAGATGCATTGCTCCATCCCCTTCTAGTTCTTCAGAATCACAAGTTAGCAATTCTTGCAAAATGTCACTGATCTTATTCTCTTCAGTAGCTGGTGAACCTGCCACAAACAAGATGGTTCGAAGTATGAAAAATAAGAGTGACAAAAAACGGTACTAATATCAAAAGAAAACAACTGTAGGAGATTAAGATTCATAGAGGGGACAATCCGGTCTGGCCATATTTTATAGAGTAGAATTCACTCACCAGTCACTTCATTATACAAAGATGCAAGAGAAGCTTCGCCTTTGTAATTGTTATCCTCAACAGGATTAACAATGTCAGATCCAAATGCCTCTTGAGAGGATAAGACGTCATCGTTATGGTCCAAAGCTTCTGTTGAAACCCTATGTTTGTATCTAACTGGCCTGACAAATATAACATAAAAAACACATCAAACAACCAAAAGAGAGTGACCGACAACATAAATATGATGGAGACTGATTGTTTAAGAAGTATTTAAGGCCGGTACCTCCGATTAAACCCAGGAAGTCCTGGTCGACGTTCCCGTGGTTTAGTTGAATCATGATTTAACTGAGATGACACAATACCCAACTGCTTTTCTATTTCTCTTTTTGCATCTATCAAATCAAAATGCAGAAGTTAACAGCAAGCCAAGAAAATGCATCCATAGTGCAATCAGGAAAAGAAAAAAAGCATCACTTACTTTCCCACCGTTCATGGGCCACGAAGAATTCCTCGGGATCTTTCAGGGTCTTTAGGTCCAGAATCGGTAACAAATCATCAACAGAGGGCCTGTCAAATTTTGAACACATGAGAAACATGTACACAACCAAAAAAAACAGCATTCATACTAGTAAAAAAGATCATGATACGCATCAAATAAGCTTTACTTTTTGGTTGGCTTAAGTGAGAAACGTGGACGTGCACGATCGAGGCCTAAGCCTGGTCTTCGTTTCCGAGGTAACTCTTCACCCTCTTCAGTAGCAAAAACATCATCATTTCTTGCATCTTGTGTTGAATTTTGTGTATTAAATCCGAAATTGTCCTCTAACATGGACTTAGCCTGCTCCACAAGTTCAGTCGGACTTCGCAAGGCCTGTACAAACATATCGCAATGATTAACATTATATAGTTCACTACTTTAATTAATTAATTAATGCTAATGCTAAAATTGAAAACTAAAAGGAAGTCCAATTTGTAGTAATAACTAACAAGCATTTAACCATCAAGATTGGGTCGAGCGGAATGGACTAGAATCTCACAACATGGCCGACCAAGGTTCGAATCCCAACAATGAGAGGTACTCACATTTAGCGTCCAATACAGATCAAATAAGAAGAAAAAAAAAGGCTTGATTGCAGTCTTTGATCCCCTTATTTTCACTATTTTGTGGATTTTGTCACCCTATTTTGAATTCAGACAGTTTCAGTCCTCCATCGTATTTTTAACCTAAAATATTGATAATGTGATATGTTTTTAACCTAAAATATTTTTAACTAACATCATCATATTTTAGAGCAAACATTTAATTGAGAACTAAAACTGATAAATTTTAAAATAAAGGGACCAACTCTACAAAACGGTGAAAATAGGGAACCATAACTGCAATTAAACCAAAGCACAAAAACTAACCATTTCCATTAACCCTAATATTAATTGCAAGACTAAGATGAACTCCAATTTGATTTTGATATATATATATTTTTTTTTTCACCACCGGTTTAATCTGGTTCGGGGGTCAGTTCTGGCATTAAGTTGTTCCAGCTCTAACCCAAACACAGTTGGGGAGGATCAAACCATAGTCATTCTACCAAATTCAACGTCAATCACTACTAGACCAACTAATATTCGGTAACGAACTCCAATTTGTTATAGTAACTAACTAACTAACTAACTAACTAACAAGTAACAAACCATTTCCATTACCCTAATAATAGTGAAACTAAAATGAACCCTAATACAAGAGGAGTTACCATGAATCTGAGATGGTTGTGGATGGAATGAAGGGAAAATGTAGCGAGAGGATCTTGGCAGCAACGTTCAATTTCCTTCTCCATTTTATTTTTCCATTTTTGCCCTTCGCTGTGCTTTTTCAGTCAACAACCGCCATTTTTACAACCTTTTATTTATAGTTTCATCTAAACTTTTTGTGTTCTTTTTTGTCCCTATTTATAAATCAAACTATATTCTTCAAATTTTGAATAATTTTGTTCAGTATATTAAAAATTAAAATATTTTGTCTATGAATTTTTTTTTTTGATATTTTGTCTATGATTTTAACTCAATTGATAAGATGTTGCATTATAAATGCAAGAAATAAATGTTTCGAAACGCGATCATTCCACGTTCGTAGAAATCATGTATTACAATAATTAACTCATAATTATAATTTAAGTAATATAAATTATAATTAAGAGAGAAGGAAATTATATAAATTATAATTATAAATCTTATTTTTATCATACACTTTCAAGAAAAATAAAGACAATCCTAACATCTCTAAAATAATCAAAAAAAAATTAAAATCTAATTAACTCCCTCTTAGGTTGCACTCCAAACCTACAGAGTGTTCTCCAAATATCAATTACTCGTTCGAAATTGTTTTTCAAACTTCACTATCTTTCATTCAAAATCAGCTTAATTGTTCGATGTTGGAGTACATCATCCATCGGTTCCAATTTATTCAGAATCTTTCGTAGTTTTTAAAAATTCATCGATTTCAACTCAATCTGAATTGTTCTTCAAACTTCACACTTTTCTAATATCCAGAAAATGATTAGACAAAAATATTTAAAAATTCATATTTAATTTATCCTTATTAAAAAATTAAAAAATTAAAAAATAGTTTTTAATCTACAAAAAATGATTGGACAAAAATTATTTAAAACTTCATATTTAAATCATCCCTTATTAAAAAAAATTAGACTTAAATACATTTTTGGTCCTTTAATTATTTTCAAGATTTCATTTTGGTCCTTTAACTATTTTTCGTTCTGTTTTGATCCTCTAGCTTTCATCCTGTTAACGTACTTGGTTCTAACCGTTAGAAAATGTCAAAAATGTTAACTTTGCGTACGTGACACTTAGTGACTTGTATTTGTATAGTGGTCATGTGACATGGCATAACTTTGTTTCAAGCTGAAAAGAAGAGATGGAAGAGAAGAGAGAAATAAAAAATTCCCAAATTGAATTTAGGATTTTTAAAACTCCATCAATCTAAGTCTACTCTTCTCTTCTCCAATTAATCTTACTCTTCTCTTCTCCATCAATTATACTCTCTTGCGGTTTAACTTTTTCGCATGACCATGTCCAGCTTTGGATGATGAAGATTCAAATATTAAAATTGAGTCCTTGTGGTTGTTGATGGCCATGGTGTCTGAGAGAAATGTGATGGGGATATCTAGGGTCATTGCTGATTTTGATTGGTACGTAGGTATCTTTTTTGGGAGAAATGACAAGTTTTCAGAGTTTTTTGTGTTTGATTGTTTTGAAATCTTAAAAAATTTGATTTTAATTTAGAGTTTGATTGTTTGAGTTTGAGTTTTTATTTTTATTTTCTGGATTTGTGGATGTGAAGATGGGTTTTTGTGTGAACAAGAAGAGGGGTTTAAAGAAAGATTTGAAGGTTGAATTTGTTCTTGAAAGGGATGATGATGTTGAATGATATTGTTGCTCTTCAATTTGTTGTTCATGAAAGGGGTGATGATTGTTTATGCCATGAATTTAGGGATGAATTTCTAAAATGCCTAATTTCAATTTTGGAGTTCTCTTTTTCTTCTATCTCTTCTTTTCTTTCTAAAACAAATATTATGCCACGTGATAAGGTGGATACTAGTCATCTAGTGCCACGTACGCAAGATTTAACAGTTTTTTTTAATTTTTCAAACAGTTAGAAACAAGTAGGTTAATTAACGGTATAAAAATTAGAGGATTAAAACAGAACAAAAAATAATTAATGGACCAAAGTGTATTTAAGCCTACAATTTAAAATAGAAAATAAAATAAAAATTCATAGGGGTACTAGTGCAAAAAACACTTTATAAATCAAGGAATTTAAATTAGTTCTTATCCACTTGATTTAACGAATGTAACAATGGGGACACGGAGGGAATTCTTAGAATTATTTTAATATTAAGTTATTTAAACTGATTTAAAAATTGTTTAATTTTAAAATTAAAATTAAAATAAAATAAAATTATTTAATGTTAATGTTATTTCACTCTTTCAGCGAAACACAACTTCTGTCTCTCGTCTTCACTAAAACACGATAAGCCACCCCTCTCTAAGATATGGAACCTTAGTTTTTACCCTCTCAGCGATTAAATAACATGTCCCTCATAGCGAACCAACATTGTCTCCCTCTCAAACCCTAATTCATTCTCCCTTTCAGCGAAGCGCACACCATCTTCCTCTCTGTTGTGACGAAATCGGTTACGGAGAGCTACCACGCTGAAATTCGTCATCCTTTTCAAGGTTAGTTCAAACTCTCCTCATTCTTCCATGGATTATGATTATAATTTCTTTTGTGTGTGGTTAAATGTAACATCCCGAATTTCATAGCCCAAAAGTGGATCTTTTTTTTTTCTTTTTAAAATAAACAAAGCTTTTGAAATGAAACATTCATGATCGCCCTTAAATTAAATAAGAGTAAACACTTTTCAAAATAGCGATCGATATGCAATGCTACTTTTATAAATTATTTTCACGAAGATAAATTTAATAAATAAAAATCAAACACTGTGTATAAACAAACATAGTGGCACTATTTATTTCAATTTATATCATAATACAATTTCAGAGTATAAAAACAGCGAACAATTAAATAAGAGTAAACAAGACTCTAAAACTACCACCCCTAAGCTGATCTTTAAACTCTAACTGAAGACCTCAGGTGACGGAGACCCATAAACAACTTCAATCATCGCCGTTTCTCAACGCGGTACAAGTGAAGACCTAAAAACGCTCGTAGAGAGTCGCCAACTAAAAATAATATATAACCAAAAATACGCAACACAAGATACACAATATATGGCATCATTTACACATTCATCATATGAATCACACATCATAGAAATTAAGTGTACGGATAATCTATCAATCACACACAACAATATTTGGATGCACAATTAGCCTATCAATGCATACTCTATGAAATGTGACGTCAATAGGTTCATCCCCTACTGATCGTCATGCATGAATTCGTAGGTCCATCCTCTACTAAACCCCGCAGGGTAGGTGAAGTCTCCATCCGACAAAACACCGACTCAATAAAATTCCGCAGGATTAGGTGGTCTCCATCCGACACACCCCGTGCAGTCTCCATCCGACATACACGACTATGAAATGCATGAGCATAATACTATTTATTTCACATATATTGGGCAGTCTCCATTCGACACACCTCGTGCAGTCTCCATCCGACATACACGTTCATATATGCTCATGCAACAATTTACATTTACATATCATACAAGCATATGTAATTCACAATCATATGTCAATACATATATATATATATAACAAAATCATATGTAAGACAACTAAAAATCATGTACAATAAGATATTCAATCAAGTACATCCATCAACAATTCATATTATTAAATCATATGAAATTCATTAGAACAGCTCAAACATGTGTAGAATATAGCATGTCATCAAACAAGTTCTCGACACGAGAATACACCACCAAACAAACATGCTCATAATTCACATTGCGTCACATCAATCAAATACACATTTTCAATCAACAATTACACATGCATAAAAAGCACTTGATATTTCGAGGTATATGAAATCGTTAGAAAGTGCCCCTACCTTTTGCAAGCTTCCAACACGTTCACTTACGCTATGCGAGCAATATCCGTCTCTCTCGACGAAGTCCCCGATCCGGCTAATACTCTCTCAACCTTAATTATTCAACTTAATTAAGTTAATACACAAACTAATTGCTCACTCAAAATTCCTAGCTCAGCTACTAATGAATTAAGGCTTAGGGTTGATCTCTGTCAATTAAACTAGGCTCAAAACATGTTTCCAAAACAACTCTTAAAAAAATAGTATAACTTAAATAAATTGTGTTTCTCACAAAACGCTGTGACAAATAGTTTTATCCAAAAACATCACCAGATAAATCTCAACTAAAACTTCTCCATAAATTTAAAACGAAATACTTTTTTTCGCGTAAGTAACTAAAACATTTTTCTCAATATTTCACAAGCGTCAAATTTTTAAAAGTATAAATCCTCGACAAAACAGTTTCAAACTAAAATGATCATAACTTATTCAATCATAATCCAATCAAAGTGAATCATATACCAAATTCTTCGTCTCCAAAAAGGCGGATTAAAAGGTTAAGTTTTTAGGACCTGAAAAAAATTTAAAAAAAAGACCAGAATACCCTTTTAATTTCGGGGAGTATTAAAATTCACCCCAAAACCATATTTTTCTAAAATCAAGCATAGTTATAATACTTAAACAATTACCAATTTCTCAAGACTCTCTAACTCTTATACCAAAATCATTTCAAAGCAAAGCATAAAACTTTTTTTCTCTTTTCATAGAAAAATAATCAATCATTTCTCGATTATTTTTCTACGACTATATTTTAAATCCAAAAATGACGATACATCATTACAAACTTGAAACGATCATAACTCAATCAATCGTTGTCCGATCGAGGCGAACCATATGTCCATTTTCATCATTTCAAAAAGGCGGATCTAATGGTTCACTTCTTGGAACAAAATAATAATTTTAAAATGACTAAAATGCCCTTGCATATTTTGGCCAGAATCAAAAATATGCAAAACTTATTTTCTTGAAAATCTATTTCAATAGAATGATAGATCGGCTAAACATACGAGTGTTCAAGCATACAAACTAAAGTTTAAATACTTATTCAAAAGTTTAAAATTTCTAAATAAAACTCATACTTAATCAAACTTTCGTTCTTAAAAACAAATAAATTCCCAAAGCTTTTAACCATAATTTTAACATCTAAAATTTTAATACTCAATCTCAAATCCAATTAATGGCCACGGCCAGATTTGTCCTCTATACAAAAATATTTTCTCTCTTGTCTACAAAATTAGTATCACATGGTTACTAGTGAAATTAAATCAATGGAATAAACAAACTTCCAAGTTCATAAAATTTCTTTTCAACTAGTGATGACTTTAATTTAGGGGTGGGAATTTGATCCATTAATCCACAATCCATCCAATCCATCCATTAAAAATTGATGGATGGATTTGATCCATCCAACTCAATTGATGGATGGTTTTTTCCCTTGCCTTTGTGCGCACGCAGAGTAATTCTTCTCAAAAATATGTACATTCCTTTTTTGTTTATTTTTTGTCACAAAAAAAGTCCAATAGTAATAAAATAAAATCTGATTTAACAAATATATATTTTTATGTTATTTGGGACCCCTTGACAAAAAAAAAATATAAAAAGAAGAGAAAAGAAATAAATTCGAAAAAAACCAAAACTAGTACATGTGGGAATTGAACCCTTGACCTTGCATTAAAGTGTTCTCACACGCACCCTTCCCTAGCCATCTCAACCACTGGCCCTTTTTTAAAATTAACTTGCACTAAAAAATATATGTACCAAAATAGGAGGGTAAAATTTGGGGTATGACAATGCGTATACAAAGTTTTTATTGCAATTTTTGGTTGTAATAATTATCAAGGTCCTGAGATTTGGAATTTATTTCATGTTATGTGTATTGTTCATCATCTCCATCTTGATCATGTTATTTTTTAAACAAATTATACTCTTGTTGCAACTGTTGTCCTCTTGAAACAATTGGAGTTCTCTTGTAGCAACTGCAGTCTTTATTTGTTCTACTACCATATCTTATTTCAAACCACTCTTAGAAGAGGTTTCCTAAATTACTACACCTTCATGATTGATCTGCCACTATTCAACATTGTTTCAGAGAGGTCAACTAATGTGTAGATTTACTAGCAAAAAAGAAAAAGATTCGATGCTTCTTTCTCCTAAGTTTTAATTACTCCTGATTGTACTTTTTAGATGTCAGTTGTTCTTATTTAGATTTGAAGTACAAAATGTCTAGTTACTCTTTTTATTTTTGCCCTGAATTCTGATGGTTTACTGAAATTTGTGATAGTTTACTGAATTTTGTGACAGAGAAGGTAACTACTTAATTTTGATGGTTTATTGAATTCTGATGAAACTACAAGCCAATGGGAATAGGCTAGCCCGCATTTGAAATTAAAAGGCTTCTATAACAAGAGCATTACGAGATTGAGAGCAACTGGTACGATAAGACCTGCAAGAAGGCCCCGAGCTACATATCTATCGCGGCTAAACATCACTGGAACGGAGCGGAGTCACTCGACTTAGAAGATGGGATTGAGCTCTACTTCTTATTCTTAATACAAGAGGAGGGTCACAGGCTGATAGGTGGAAGTATTCAAGATAACTATAGAACCAATGCTTGGAGCGAGCCGAGCGATTTCCTTTTTGGCCTATTGGTCTATTAGTCCTTGTTCTCTTTTCGTTATCCGCATTGGAGCTAGAAAGGACTACTTGTAGGACTTGTACCGATCTGTATTTAGCCAGCTTTTTAGCTCTGCTTAGGTCTATTGGTCTAGTGCTCTTCGGTTAAATATCCTTTGTTTGTTGTCCCTTCGTTAAAGGTCGAGGGCAGAACTTTGAGTTAGAGTTCGAGGGTTATATCTAATGAATGAAGGGCACCGATGCCAGCCACAAATCCCTTTTCATCTTAAGGGGAACTTTATGCTTCTCAGCTTTCTTTGCCCAGACAATTAATTTATCTTTACTTGGCTCAGTCTCTTCGAACCTCTACCTAGAGCATCTTTGAATCTTGTTGAATTGGTCTACCCCATTAGCTTATAGTTTAGTTAGAACCGGAATCCCTATACCTAAAGCTACTAATTCAGATTGTGTTATTAAACCTGAGCCTTCTGAAGAGTCCATGTCCCTTTAGCCGGTGGAGTTGGTTCTAACCTCTTATTTCGCTTATTGCGTTAGGAATATCAAGATTAATCCACTACTAGGGAAAGAGCGCTTGTCTTAAGCACCTAGTCTTCAAGTTCTTTAGGAGTATCAGGATTAGTCCAGTTGTATTTTTCATGACCCAACACACCTTTTTCACCTGCATGGAAGAAAAATTTATGAAAAATCACCATTCGCACTCTAGAGTGCAAATAAAACTGCAGTTTGTTGAATAAAGTAGCTTAAAGTATTGAACAGTAGTGTCATTCGAAGTCTAGAGTGCGAACTACACTGCAATTTGTTGTCTAGGTAGAAAATTTAGTTTGCACTTTAATTAGTGAACTTATCAAGATTTAACAACTATTTAAGAACATACTCCTTCCTTCCTGAAATATAAGGGGAAAAAATCTTTTTTTTTTGTCCCAAAATATAAGGGAAAATCCATTTTCAAGAATATGTTTTTTCTTATTCTCATAAAATTAAATACAAATTACATTTAATTTTTTTTCTCTCTCCTTTTTTCAATAAACAATAATCAATAAAAAATCGTTTTACACCTTCCTATGCAACTTATTTCAAGAAAAACCCCACAAAATCATATTTCAAATTCTCATGATTATGTTTTCTTAATAAGTGAGATTATTGTTTTTCCCTTATATTTTGAGACGGAATGAGTATTTTGATTGACACTATAGTGATTGTAACATAGTATCGACTAATCACACACACAATATAATTCTATAAAATAATAAAAGGGTAAAAATGGAAATCCCTAGTTTTATCGCGTGCCCAAGTAAATAATTAGAGTACCTTCGGAGCTTGCTACCAAGATGACTGATTTTAAAGAGAAAAATTAAAACAAAAAAAAGCTGTTATGTTAGTGAGATTAATGGCTGAGATGACAATAGGACAAACAGTTGCAGAGGTTTCACAGTAGAGGATCCAAATCTAGATATCATATCTATACCTATATAAAGAGGATACACTCTTTTGGTGTGGCCTATTTTGTTTCTTATTTTATCCTCAACTTCTAATTTTTCTAATAACAAGCAAAGTTGAAAGCAAATTTATAATTATCTTCAACAAATAAGTTAGCATCATAAAAAATACATATCACACAAACCTGCACGTTTGGCACGCTAGTATACAATAATACATGTTCAAATATTTATAGGTGGAGGAGGCAGCTAGTGTGAAATGTTATTAATATAATACATATTCCGAGTTAAAAACATCAATATTGAAATGATAATTTTAGGAAAATCAATACAAAATTTCTTCAACAATGTATCCAATTTCATGAAAGAAACAAGTAGATAAAGGATTTATCTTGGCATATGGATAACACAACGAAGACACTTTCCTTCCTTCATAAGATTGAAAGCTTTGTTAATGTCATCAAATGGTAAATTGTGTGTTATGTAGTCATCAATCTGGATTTCCTGCACATTTATTTAAGATAACATTAGCACATGTTATTTTTTGAGTTAATTAAATCATTAACATTTTTAGGACATACTTTTTATGCCAAAACAAATGCCTAATGATTTTGTCTCAACAAACTAACAACTAAATGTGGAAACCGCTACTAGTAGATAATTTGAAATTTTGCTCCCTCCGGTCCATATTATAAGAGAAAAAAATCACTGAATCATATACATATAGGATTCAATGAACTTAAAAATTTAATTTTTTTTCTTATAATAAGAACAGGATGAAGTGCAAAAGAAAAAAGGGAAATGCTATTTTGGTCAAATAGACATTGTCAAGTGTTAACATAAAGTAAAAATTTGCGTTTCTTATAATTTTAAAAGACTTAAACATCATTTTTGTCCCTGTATGTACGCGGAATTTTGGTTTTAGTCCATGTATCGATTTTTGTTCTAAATAAGTCCCTGAATCAACCAAATTTTTTTATTTTAGTCCCTAAAACAAAAATCCGTAGGAAAGTTCACAAGTTTCATGCAGTTTTTCTTGCGAATTTTCCTGCGGATTTTCGATTTATGAACCAAAATCAAAAAATTTGGTTGATAAATGCTTAATTAAGTTGTTTATCCGCACAGAGTTTGACTTGAATTTCATTTTATATCTCCTTGTTCTTATTATAAGCTATTTCCTGCGTGTTTACGTATAACTTATAAGCTATTTCTATAACAAAACACAAAAAAAGTCGGTTGTTTTTTATATATGTTATAGGTTGTTTGCATAAGTTATCTTTGAGAACTTGTACGTGGACATAAGCTGAAAACAGCTAATTTATGGATATGTCATAAGTCGTTTGCGTAAGCTCCCTCAAACAGTATCTTAGCTTACAAATGCTTTATGTCGATAGATAAAGTTCACAAACATAAGCCAATCTAAATAGTTATTGAATATGATTTTAGATTTTAATTATCAAAACATGACTTTAAGGATATAGAGTATTACATCACAGCATGATTGCAATGCAGTGGTTATCACATCAGTGTCACCTACACATTCAAAACAGAAATCTGCGCCTCCATCAGTAATGCGCTTAATAACCTGAAAATTTCAGCACACAAGTTGTGGTCACGTAATTTATAACTTATGTGTGTTACTGTATATCTTTATAGTTTATATGCTAAGATTAATAATAAATCAATTTATTTGGATTACAAATATATTGCAACTATATAGATTATTTGAAAAGGTTAAATTGGATATCTCGTAATAAGATGAACAATTCACCTGCACGATAGGTTCTGTGTATGAATTCGGATCAACAACTTCTGTAATTCCAAAAGATTTAGCTGTGTGGTGGCAATCAACAAAACAATAGTAGATCAAGAGATTATGGTAGGTTTTAAGGTTTAAAATTAAATTCAAGTAATTTGAAGAATGTACTTTGTTACCATTTTCACACTTTTGTGGATTGTTGTCAACGCCAATTATTCTCGAGGCACCCCTTAGTTTGGCACCTTGAGCAACCTATTAAACAGAAAAAGATTGTATTCATTCATCTATTGAGAAGATTACGAGGACCTCAAGAGCATGATATGAATTATCTTCCTCCTCTTGAGGTCCTCATCAGAAAATTACTTGGATTGGACTTACAGAAAGGCCAACAGTTCCAAGACCAAATATAACCACTGTCGATCCTTTTGTCACATCAGCGACATTCCATGCCGCACCTAGACCTAATGTTAATAATGTAATGAGTCACATAATTAACAACAAAGAATTCATCAATGGTATTAGAATTTCAATATATCCATCGAGAAAAATGTCACAAAGTAAGTATTGTTTTAATAATGATTTTATTCCGATTCTACTATCAAATTAATATCATGTGCATCACTCTCAGTAAATAAAAAAACACTTGGAAAATTTACCTGCAGAAACCCCGCAGCTAAGAAGGCATATTTTCTCGAGAGGTACATGAGGACCGATTTTCACTGCACATCCAGAATGGACTACTGTATATTCACTAAAACTCGAAACACCACAATAATGATAAACAGGTTTCCCTTTTACTGTAAATCTTGTCTTCTGATCACTATGCATTAAACCCTTTCTTTCCAAACCCAAAACTTGACAAATATTACTTTTTCCTGATTTGCACGACCTGCATGACATGCATTCTCCAATGAAAACTGTTAACACATGGTCCCCTTCTTTGAATTCAGTCACTCCTAGCCCTACACTCTCAACAACCCTGCAAAACCATTACTCAATATTCAATATCTAAATTATGGTTCTAAGTTATGGTAAGGATTATCCTGCGAACCTCTTTATATAGTAGCATAATGCAAATGCAGTCTATGTGACCACAAATACAGTTACAGACCGCAATTTTGAACTATGGCATCCAATTCTCATGCATACACAATGTTGCCTAACATCAACAATATTCATATTCGGTTCTGCTGCTGCAGCATTCTCAATTTTTATGGATTCGAAATGCCTGCGGTCATAGTCTCACACATTCACCACAAATAGTATATTGGTAGCGTTGGATGAAAATCGGATGATTCTTATTTTAAACTCGGAAAATCGGATTTCAAAAGCTATTTGAACTATCTGATTGAGTTGTCCGATCTTCATCCTATGATTCAGATGAATCAATTGTGCTTCATATTTTGCGTTCAAAGAATCCGTTACAATATTTGATCATTGCCACTCTAACTAAACTTTGGTGTCTCTATATTTGATCTAACTCTAAATTCATACTAGCTAATAGCTAATTGTGAAACTCTAAAAAAGTAAAACTGTTTAAAAAATCTTCAAATAAACTAACAAAAGGATTAATAATGACTCATTGCACAGTTTAATTAATCCACCAATAGAACATTAAGTGCACATTACCCAGATGCTTCATGTCCAAATATGCGAGGAAATATGGCCTGCATATAAAAACACATTATGTTAAATGTTAATTCCATACAAAAACTCTTTCTTTTGTAACCATATAATTTACTAATATTTAGATTTAAAAAAAATGACAAAAATATAAATATTCATTAGCAGGCTAGTTTACCAATCCTTTATTAGCCTTTACAAATAACACAATCAGGCAAACACACAGACATCAATCAGACACGATAATAACACTGAAATGTCAACACCAATAATAGTTTGAGAAAACTCAATAATTGAATGTAACTTGTGTCAGTGTCAGTGTCAGATACATCTTTAATCTAAAGTGTCAGTGCTACATAGTTAACGAGCGATAATGTTAAACAAAATGTTGATTAGTACTATACATTGTCTCATTGTCTATGACTACGAGCCGAACTAATTGGAAAATCATGACATTAAAAATATAAAAGAAGAGACACACTTACATGAGATTCCCAAGCAGAAAGATCACTACGACAGAGAGAAGTGGAGAAAACCTTAATCCTAATCTCCAATGGTTGAGGAGGACTGACTTCCACTTCCTCTATTACCAATGCCTCTCCAGCTCCCCATGCTACTGCAGCTGTTTGTTTGTTTGTTTGTTTCATTGACAAAACAAATGGACATAGTCACACATCAATTCATAGATTTTTTTTCGGGAAAATAGGCTAATACCCCCTGTAAAGTATGCAAATTTTGCAATGCCCCTCTGTAAATTTTTTTTTTTGAGAATTCTCCCTGTAATGTTTGAATTTTTGCAATACCCCCTGGATTTTTTCAAACATTACATTTTGCGGGGGGGTTTTTTCTTTGCGGCGGTTTAAAACCCCCACTAAAATTATATTTTGCGGCGGTTCAAAACCCCCACAAAATGTAATGGTTGAAAAAGTCTTGAGGGTATTGCAAAAATGCAAATATTACAAGGGAGTATTCTCAAAAAAATATTTTACAGGGTATTGCAAAAATCATGTATTTTACAGGGGTATATCTATTAACCCATTTTTTTTAGAAAAAAAAAAAATATTGGGGAGGGAGAAATTTTAATGATCGACACTAATGATGACCATTTTACCTCGTGATTCGAACTCGGCACTTTGAAGTTACAATATTATTACAATTGAGCTAACACCTCAAATGTACATTCCATGCATAGATTTCAAAACAGAAAGTAAAAAAATACAAAATAATTGTAATTGGACAAACCTTTGCAGGTTATGACTTGAGGGGTTGATGATGCCATTTTGGTTGTTTCAGTCTGATGAAGAAGAAGAAGAAGAAGAAGAACTAGAAAGCAGCTAAAGTCAAGAGAACTTCAATTGTTGTTGTTGTTGGTGGTGGTGGTGGTGGTAGGTAGGAGGAAGATTCAGAAGAATACTATATGTACGATAGTCTCTCTTCATTTTTTTTCCTTTTCAATATAATTATAAAATAAAGTTCTAAGTTTGATGACTAATACTCCTATATACTTCATGCGGTTCTAAATATAAGAATGCGGTTCTAAATATAAGAAACTTTTTATTTTTTATGTTTATAAAATAATTGATGTATTTGGTCTAATACATCAATCATTTTATAAACTTAAAAAGCAAAAGTTCTCTTATATTTAGGGATGGATATAGTACTTTACTTTTAGACATCAAATTTGTTAACATTATTTTAATATAAAAAAACAATTGGATTCTCCAAAATATAGGCTATACTAAAATTAAATTTCATAAATTTTATATCATATTATCACGGTCCAATTAAGGGAAGATTCAAATTATTATGAAATTTCATAATTTAATAATAATTGTGATGTGACTAACAAGTTTATCTATTGAAAAGGAAAAAAGGGAAGATTCAAATTATTATTATTTTTTTGTGAAAGAAGATTATTCATGTTAAAAGTGTCTTTTATTTTTACTACCTCCATTCTAATATATAAGATCTTTTTTCAAAGTTTTACTTGTCTTATAATATATGACATTTTTCTCAATTACATATCTTTACATTAATTATTTTTGAACCTAAATAACCCTAATTAATTATTTCTCTCTTTTGTCTAACCAACGAGTTTTTCTCACTCTCTCTGCCCTTCGTATTCCTATGGCTATCGTCTATTCCATTTACATACTTGAAATTCTCTCTCTAGTCTATCACTAACCAATCAAGAAAAAAACTCGCTGACAACTTGTTAGTCACATCACATGAAAGAGAAATAATGAGTTGTATATAAGGGTAAAAGTGGAGAAATGACATAAATTATGGATAATTGTTTTGAATTAAATAATCTACTTTTCTTAATTCCCGTTGATATAGTTGACTAGCTCTTATAAAATTGGACGGTGATAGTATGATACAAAATTTATGAAATTTAGTTTTAGTATAACCTATATTTTGGAGAATCCAATTGTTTTTTTATTGAAATAATGTTAACCTTTCCCTTATTTTAATAAGAAAGTAAATAAGATGGTTAATTATATTTTGATTATTTTCAATTTAAACAGGCAGTCGGCCCTAGTTTCTCTTCTACTAATGGCGTGAAGCATGTGCGCACTGGGCAAATTAAACTTGTTTGGGACGAATTCTGACATCAAGTGGTTTCAGTCCCTTCCTAAACACAGTTACAAGGAATCGAACCATGATTTTCCCTATTATGTCCAACGCTAATTACTGTTGAATCAATTAACTTTTGGCTACGTAGATTTTATTTATTCTAAATAAAAAATAAAATTGAATTCAATTACTGGTAAAACATGATTAAAGTCAAATTGACTGATTTATATATTGCAACATTTTCCAAGAAACACAAAGTTCAAAACTAAGCAATTACTCTGGCAAATAAATTGGTATAACATTTATAATATCAAAAACATCAAGAACAACATCAGCATATTTTGGGAGTAATGATTTATCAGGAAAAGGACAAAAAGTTGGTGACGATCATTGAATACAAGGTGAATAGTCGGCTAAGATACGACTCACTTGCATTCCAAATTCATAGTAGACACCATTCTTTAAATATTGCACACCATCCATAAGCCGACTAAGAGCTCCTCCAATTCCATAAGTATAAAAAATAAAATATGCCTATCAGTTTTCAACACCAGTATTAGCATACAACGCACAGGGAGAATTAATCTGGTTCGATACGAGTTCTGACATCAAATGGGTATAGTCTCATCCCAAACACAGTTGGAGGATCGAACTATGATTTTTCCTACCAAATCCGACGTCAATTATTATTGAACTAACTAACTTTTAGCTACGTAAACTTTATTTATTGTGAATAAAAAATAAAATTGAATTCAATTATTGGTAAAACATTATTAAAGTCAATTTGACTAGTTTATTGCAACATTTTCCAAGAAACACAAAGTTCAAAACTAAGCAATTATTCTAACAAATAAATTGATGTAACATTCATAATATCAACAACATCAAGAACAACTTCAGCATATTTTGGGAGTAATGATTTATCAAGAAAAGGATGAGTAGTTGGTGACAATCCTTGAATACAAGATGAATAGTCGGCTAAGATACGACTCACTTGCATTCCAAATTCATAGTAGACACCATTCTTTAAATATTGCTCACCATCCATAAGCCGACTAAGAGCTCCTCCAATTCCATAAGTATAGAAAATAAAATATGCCTATCAGTTTTCAACACCAATATTAGCATACAACACACTGGGAGAATTAATCTGGTTCGAGACGAGTTCTGACATCAAATGGATATAGTCTCATCCCGAACATAGTTGGGGGATCGAACTATGATTTTTCCTACCAAATCCAACACCAATTATTATTGAACCAACTAACTTTTAGCTACGTAAACATTATTTATTGTGAATAAAAAATAAAATTGAATTCAATTACTGGTAAAACATTATTAAAGTCAATTTGAATAATTTATTGCAATATTTTCCAAGAAACACAAAGTTCAAAACTAAGCAATTACTCTGGCAAATAAATTGATATAACATTCATAATATCAACAACATCAAGAACAACTTCAGCATATTTTGGGAGTAATGATTTATCAAGAAAAGGATGAGTAGTTGGTGACAATCCTTGAATACAAGATGAATAGTCGGCTAAGATACGACTCAGTTGCATTCCAAATTCATAGTAAACACCATTCTTTAAATATTGCTCACCATCCATAAGCCGACTAAGAGCTCCTCCTACTCCAAATAAACTCAAACAATACTCGTAATGATCTTTTGCTTTGGGATCATTACCACTATGAGAAATTAGTTTCTTGATTAGATTCACTATGTTGGTCAAGTTAATACGTGCTACATCAATAGTATATTGAGCAAGGCTTACGAGATCTGCACCCTGCTTTGATTTGAGAAGAGTAAAACAAAATGCACTATTAGAAAAATCTTAAATACCGACGGGCAAAATTTGTCTCTAAAAGGAAAATATTCCGTCACTAAGCACGTTAGAGGCAGAATTAGAAACAAATTTGATGTGGTCGGTAATTTCCTCGTCTCTAAGCCATTAGAGACGAATTTTATATTCCGTCTCTGATTGGAGACAGAATTTATCCGTCTCTGAATCAGAGACGAATTTTATATATCTGTCTCTAAATGTTAAACTCAAAACACAATAAATCCGTCTCTATTAGAGACAGAATTATCCGTCTCTGAATTCAAATAATTCTGTCTCTAAAATTCCGTCTCTAAGCAAACAAATTCGTCTCTGTTGGAGACCGAATTATCCGTCTCTGAATTGACATAATTTTGTCTCTAAGCAAAAAAATTTGTCTCTGCTGGAGAAAGAATTATCCGTCTCTGAATTCAAATAATTCTGTCTCTAAAATTCCGTCTCTAAGCATAAAATTTCGTCTCTATTGGAGAAAGAATTATCCGCCTCTGAATTCAAATTTTTTTGTCTCTAATCATAAAATTTCGTCTCACGAAACACGTTTTCCATCTCTTGTTAGTCATTATTTTTGTCTATTTAGCAATTAAATGCTTATGTAGTTTTTCAAATATTAAATTTTGTTTACTAAATGTAATTCATATAATTCTACAATATGAGAAAATCAAATTTCAATTAATACTAAATTTGAAACATTAACATAAAATGTATCTCATATTTACAAAGTATCAATATCAAACATTAACATAAAATTTGCGAAGTTTCCTTGCTTGTTATATGAATGGGTGTGTGGAACCCGGGGGATTAGTTTATGCGCTGCTGTGTTGTTGGTCTTTACTCCGCATGGCCGCATTTTGTTGTGGGTTCGGTTAGGGGTTGTTTGCTAGGTTTTTTGTCCTGCTGCGTTGGTGCCTTGTATAGTTTTGAGTTTATTTGTTTTGTATGTGCATCTTGCGTTTTACATTGTACCCTTCTCTTGATCTTGATTTGGTTTGTATTTCTTGTACACTCCAATTATCTTTAATAAAGTTTAGCTGTTAAAAAAAACTTAACGTTGTATAACACACAAATAAATTTAAATAATTATACAATAATACATAAAAGAAAGTAACTAAAGATAAATTTCATCACCTTTCTCGTCATTTTCATTGTAACCTTCTCTTTCAAGTTGAACCGGAGAGTTTTGATTAATATTAGACACAAACCTTTCAAAAAAACATACAATTAAAGTTCTATCAAGATTACACGCTAGAAAAAACATACAATGAACAATGAACAAAAAAAAACAAAACTCATAAAACTCTATCAACTCTTAGACTTTCACAATATTTTTGAGTTAGTATTGTTGTTGGACTTGAGTTCTATTTATAGTAAAATAGACTATCAGATAATATTCAAGTCTTCCATAAAGGATAAGCTTCAATTTGATAAAGTTTGTTAGGACCAAATTTTTCATTATCTTCAAAATAAAATATTTATTTGGAATACTTAAAGTAAAATAAAAACCAATTTAATTTAATTTTTGAATGGATTTGACGTGGGATTTTTTAATGAAAATATTCCATATGTTTTGAAATACCTTATGGTGATAATCTTAGCTTATGTTTTAACTAGTTCTAGTTTAACCATTCATGTTTATGTTTGAATCATAGCTAAGTCTTCCAAAACCTATTTTGGTTTTGTTTACAATCATGTTTGGTGAAATCACATTAGCTTATATTTGAACCAAAAAAAAATACCAATTTTCAAAAAATTACTTGTTTAAAATATTTAATTTTAAATATATATCTTCAAACAAAAATATTCAACAAAAATATATTTGTTAACTTCTAATGAATAAAAATAATCTTCTCCAAAGATATGAACAAATATTTGTTTCCAACAAATCTTGTTCAAACAAAAATATATTGTTTTCTTCCAAACAAATAAAAAAAAAAATCTCCAAAAATAAATTCAATTCAATTCAAACAAATAAAGTTTGAAAAGATAACTTCTTCATGAATCAAGTAAATGAATCTTTTAATACGCGCACATAAAAAGACATTTACAAAGCGCTCCTAATGTAGAGATTAGGTCTGTAAGACATCATGTTTAACATGTTATTTTTACAAAAACAAAAATTGACAATCAAAAGACTAACACCTATTTTCCATTAATTATTTATCATATTTAAAAAAATTTAATTTGTTAAGTTTTCTGAAAAGTAGTTGGGTTATCTCCTATGATGCATTATAATTTTTGTGAATATTGTTTTTTTTTTCTAATAAAAAAAAATCTTTTTTTTTTATTTTGGGTGAATTTTTTTTATCTTAATTGATACAAATTAATTACTTCGTCTGTTCCTAAATAACTGTCACAATTGACCAGATACGTACGCCAACGAATATCTTTAATCAAAATATACGAACAAAGTATGATAAAAAACACCACTTATTGAAGAAATGAGAGAGTATCATCCATTTTTCATGAACAAAACTATGTTCATTTGCGTAAAAAAATTCATATTTTTCCCTTGAATATATCAAATTTTATTTTTAGTCATCAAAAAAATTTCTTTGAACTTTGTCCTCTAAATTTTATGTTTTCAATTTTTTTTTATAATGTCACATACTCTAAGTAAATTATTTTTATGATATGTCAATAATAAAACCTTAAAATGTCATTAGTTTTATAATTTTAATATTTAATATTTTTTAATTTAATGATAACATCAAATTAAAAATTAAATTGTTCAACTAATTAATGATTAATAAGTTTTAACTATAAACTATATTTTTATCGGATTTATATTTCATTCATCGCATGAGAGAAAGTCATAGTCGTGACTCAAGGAAAATATGTTTTGAAATATTAAAAAAATTATTATAAAAAATTAAATATATCGTTATGTTTAAAATTTTGGGTTAAATAAATTTTTAATCCCTACAAAAGGTGACTTTCTATGTTTAGTCGTTATTTAAATTTTTAGTTCTTCAAAAATTATTATGCTCCCAATTTTGGTCTCTATTGGTAAATTAACATGTATTTTTGAATGATTTTTTCATATGTATGTTTAGATCATCGTAAACATTTCCTCCAAAAAAAAGTGCTCAAAATTTGATTTTTATGTCATGATTTTCATTACTTTTATCTCGAACTTTTTCTATTTGAAAAATTCATACTCATTCATATCATGTTAAAAAGTTATAAATTTTAATAAATAAACTTTATATGATATGATATTTTAAACATGCCCATAAAAAATCATTCAAAAATTTAAGAGTTTAAATATAATTATTTAGTAGGGACTAAAAGTATATGGAAGAAACAAATTATAGGGACTTAAAATATAATAAAAAATAACTAAGTTTAAGGACTAAACTTAGAAGGTCCATATTTATAGGGATCAAATATATATTTAACCTAAATTTTACCTAAATTTTTTTTGCGGACAATAAAAATTTTGGAAGGAAATTTTTTGGCAGGATGAATCATCAATGTTATTTTGTTTAGAGATGGATTTCAGAGACAGATTATTTTAGAGACGAATAAATTCCGTCTCTTATAGATGTTTGACTACTATAATAACAAGTTGACTAATTAGAGACGGATATAGAGACGAAAACTATTAGACACAATAAAAATTCGTCTCTAACATCTGTCTCCAATTATTTTTTTATTTATAAATTAAAAAACTAAGTAACTAGAGACAGATTTAGAGACGAAATATTTTTGAGACAGATATTTCTATCTCTAAAATTTGTCACTAGTGCATATATTTTAGTTTTTGTCTCTAAACACTTTTTTCTGTCTCTAATTCCGTCTTTAATAG
This sequence comes from Trifolium dubium, assembly GCA_951804385.1. Taxonomy (NCBI): domain Eukaryota; kingdom Viridiplantae; phylum Streptophyta; class Magnoliopsida; order Fabales; family Fabaceae; genus Trifolium; species Trifolium dubium. Next base: position 5,978,016 of record OX638074.1, read on the forward strand.
AGATGAAATAAATTCTGTCACTAAATTCTGTCGGTATTTAGACTTTTTCTAATATTATTTATTAATTCGTTTTAAATTATTATTTTAAATTTATTTTAATATTTAATAATCAATTTGAGATATTTTTTTGGTAAACCAAATGTATCCTCCGCACGCAACTGCAGAGATTAATCCACTCGAGATAACTGGAATTCATTTAAGGGGTTGACCTCTTCTAACAAATGTTTCTCCATACGCACCGGCTAGGGATAGAATTCGGGACCAAATAGTTAGGAGACCCAAATATCTACCACTTGTATCACAATATGTTGGTGTGAATTTGAGATATTATATCTTATGAGTTGTTTAAATATATATTGTTTTGACAGAAATTTAGAATAAATATATTCAAAATCGTATAAATGACATTAAATAAAAATAAAAGTTATATTAAAAAAATATTATTTACAAAGTTGTTTTTTTTTACAAAATATTATTTACAAAGTTAAAAGTTGAATGTTAATAAAATAATTTTTAAAATTTAGAAAAATAGGAAGTACAAAAAACATATTTAATATATTAAAATAAAATTTTAGATTGGAAACTGACATTTTAATTTATATTAAAGAAAAATAATATAATTTAATATTTTGAAGTTTTAGTAGTCTTGAATTCAATATGCTTTAATTCCTATATATTATACACTAAAGATGTAACATCTCAGACTGCTTTCGGGATGAGCGACTGACCCCACAAACCAACACGAGTCTTTTCAGCATGTTTTGTCCTCACTCATATGCATTTTAGGCAACTTCCCAGAAGATCACCCATCCAAACACTACTCCAAGTCAAGCACGCTTAATTATGGAGTTTTATTTGTTGGGCTTTCGAAAAGAAGATGCACCTTGTTGGTATAGGTAGTACCTATCAACTTTTATAAACCATCCTTCAACTATGCAATCTCATACCTACACAGCCTCAAGATCCCTCTCATTCCGATGTCGATTCGGTCTTTGCATAGAAGCTGTCAAGAGCCGCTCATTGTCATGCCTTGTGCACCGGAGTTCACTCCCCGCCCTCGTCAGCCTCGGGTATTACATGCCCACCAGCTTCCGCTTGGTTCGTCCCCGAACCACATCGTACTGGGAGAGGTCTGCTCTGATACTATTTGTAACATCCCAGACTGCTTTCGGGATGACCGACTGACCCCACAAACCAACACGAGTCTTTTCAGCATGTTTTGTCCTCACTCACATGCATTCTAGGAAACTTCCCAGAAGGTCATCCATCCAAACACTACTCCAAGTCAAGCACGCTTAACTATGAAGTTCTTATTTGTTGGGCTCCCGAAAAGAAGATGCACCTTGTTGGTATAGGTAGTACCTATCAACCCCTATAAACCATCCTTCAACTATGCAGTCTCATACTTACACAGCCTCAAGATCCCTCTCATTCCGATGTCGATTCGGTCTTTGCATAAAAGCTGTTTGTTTTAGATATTTTTGAAAAATATTTTTGTAGTGTATTGTTTTTTCGTTAAAAAATTTTAGCAAATAATTTTGTTTAAAAAAGTTTCAAATGAATTTTTTTTTTTATAAAAGCTTCACATATAGTGATGTTCATATGTTTATTGTATATTTATTCATCTAAATCCCATCAAACTACATTTTTTTAAAATACTGTGTAAATTAAGATATTTTTTTCCATCATTGTCCCACTTTGAACTTGTTTCATAGTAATCCACATGTAAATTTAAAAAAAAAAACAAAGAAAATATAATTCTTAATATCACAAAACTTTGTCCCCGTAACATAACTCAGGTGGTATGAGCTGAGGGACGTATGGGTTGGAGAGGTCCTGGGATAAATTTATGGCGGGAGCAATTTATGTTTCCTATAATTATTCTCATAATTTAACTTTTTAGGGTTAAATATCTTTTTGGTCCCTATAAATATACCAAATTTTGGTTTTAGTCCCTCTAAAATTTTTCTTCAAATTTTAGTCACTATAAAATTTTTCATCTTCACTTTTGGTCCCTCATTTTAAGTAAACTCATAAGTAGAATTCATATTTTTGAATAAAAAGTTTGCAGAGAAGTTTATAAAATTATTATGATCTCTCCAAAAAACAATTAGAATATTTTAACAAAATAGGAATTAAATATGAATTTTTAAACTTTTAGTGGTTTAATATTCATATTTAATTTATGTTTTGTTAAATAATTCCAATTTTTTTATGGAGAGAATATCATAATATTTTTCACATTTGTGCACAACTTCATTAAAAAATACAAAGGCTATATATGAGTTGATTCAAAAATTGGGACTGAAAGTGAAGATGAAAAATTTTATAGGGACTAAAAGTCGAAGAAAAATTTTATAAGGACTAAAACCAAAATTTGATATATTTATAGGGACCAAAAATATATTTAACCCACAAAAATTTCTAAAAAAAATATAAAAAAATCTTATAGAAGCTCTAATTGAATGACACATAAGCAAATTTTCTTGAGAATGCATGAGAGAGCTCCATGGAACTATCGTAATGTATATAAATAAATAGAGATATCATTTAAAATTTGAATACGTACATTAAAATTAAAATATACAATAAAAAAACACATTCAAAAAAAAATTATTAATTTCCTTTCAACTATTTTACTAAATAAAAAAATATAAGAGATATTTTACCAAAAAAGGAAAAGCTATTGACTTTATTCCAACTATTTTACATTAAATTGATTGTAATTCTTAAAAAATAATGTACATAAAATTAACTAATTGTAGAGTATAATTAGGAAAATTAACTATTAATTTTAGGGTGATTTTTTATTTATTTAATATTATAAGTTGGAAAATTGAAAATAAAAGAATTTCATAATAATATTTTACTAAAGTGACAATTATTGCGAAAGGAATGAGTAGTTAATTAGTTTTTATGTATTTAACTAGTATAACTTACCCGTGCAAAATACGGGTTATTTTTTACTTATAAAAATATAAATTGCTTTTGATTATGATATTAATTTTTTAATTTTTTTTAATAATAATTAAATTTAAATGTACATGTTTTTATAAAAAAAAATTGAAGGTATATTTGTTAACTTATTTTTGAAGGTGTATATAATGTTTTTGAAAAACATTTGGTGCCCAACTTATATTGTTTAATATCTTCCCCCATCAAAAAAAATTAGAGACTTGATTATCTACCACTTGTTTCATATATAATTGACGTTTTATTTCTTTTTATTGATTTTAATTATAATAATATATAAATTTTTTAAGAAAAAATAATTATATTGAATAGTATCTTGAATGTGTGTGAATTCCGTGTGATTTTACAGACATATTTTTCATCGATAATTCAATTACTTGATTTTAACTCCTTAAGTTTCACAATTGCTCGATTTTAGTCACCTAAATTTCAATTGCTTGGTTGTGGCCCTCAAGTTTACCTCGTTTTGCATTTCCTAACCTCGTTGACTTTTTTAAATAAAAATATTTATGTGATATTTTAAACAAAATATGTTTTTAAATTTATTTGTTTCCCCTATGTTTTCTTATAATTATTTGAATGTGTGTGTATCCCGTGTATTTTAAAATTGTATCTTAAATGTGTGTGTATCCCGTGTGATATGTATATCTTGAATTGTACCTCGTGTGTTTTCTAAATTGTTTAAGAAAAAAATTAGGCTAAATTGCAGTTTTGCCCCCCCAAGTTTCACAAATGTGCAATTTTAACCCTTCAAGTTTTAAACGTGCGATTTTAACCCTCCATGTTTCCTAATTGTGTAATTTTAACCCCTCAAGTATTCCCCCTTTTGCAAATTTCACAACCCTTGACTATTCAAACCAAAAGTTTCCTTACATATAATTTTTTTACAATATAAAAGTTTAGAATTAATAAACTAATAAAAGTTTTGCAATTGTAACTATACGTAATACATATGACCCTTAATTTTTCTGTTTCGTTGTCTTCCTTAGATTTTTTACGTGACAATTTTGATTAAAAAACCCTAATATCCCATTGCTATATAAAAGCTTTTTTTTTGAGAAAAAATATTAATATTAAGACCTTTTAAATATTTTGTCTAAATATTTGTTAAAAAAAATTTAGTCAAAATAGTCAAGAGTTATGAAATTGCACAATTAGGAAACGTGGAGGGTTAAAATCGCACGCTTAAAACTTGGAGGGTTAAAATTGCACATTTGTGAAACTTGGGGGGCAAAAACTGCAATTTAGCCAAAAAATTATTATATTTAATGGTATCTTGAATATGTGTATTTCCCGTGTGATTTTCCACAGAGATATTGTATTGATAATTCAATTACTTGATTTTAACTCTCTAAGTTTCACAATTGCTCTATTTTACCCCCCTGTAATATCAGATTCTGCTTTTTACCCCCTGGTCAAAGTCAACAAAAGTTGACTTGGCAGAATAGTGATGTGGCGTGCCACGTGGCAATTTTTTTGTTTTTAATTTTTTTTTAAAAAATTGCCAACTCAACTTTTTTTAAAAAAAATTGCTAGATTTTTGTTTTTTTAAATTTTAATTTAATTTTTTTTAAAAAAATTGTTAATTAGGGGGCGATTTTTAGTATAATTTACGGCAATTTTATTATATTTAGCGGATGTTCCGTTTTATGGCATATAAAATTCTCGCTAAATAGTCGATGCACTTTTTTTTAATAGATCTATTATTTACCATCGAATTATACTAAAAATTGCCAACTCAAATTATTTTTTTTAATTTTTATCGGAAATTGCCAACTCAATTCTTTTACAAAAAACAAATTAATTTTCTTTTATAGATTTCTTATTTAGCGGCGGTTTCTAGTATAATTTGCGGCGTTTATATTATAGTTAGCGGTGGTTTTATAATATTTAACGAAAATTTTATTTTGCGGCGGTTTAATAAACCTTGCAAAGTAGGAATTTATTATGCAAAGTGCACAAGTTATTTAGCGAGGGTTTATAACCACCGTTAAATTATATTAAAAATCGACAGTAAATAATAGATCTAGTAAAAAAAATAGCATCGACTATTTAGCGAGAATTTAGCCACCATAAAACATCCACTAAATATAATAAAATTGGCGTAAATTATACTAAAAACCGCCCCTAAATAACAATTTTTTTTTAAAAAAAATTATTTAAAAAAAAAAATCTGGCATTTTTTAAAAAAAATATTTTTTTTTTATAAAAAAAAACTGAGTTGGCAAATTTTTTTTAAAAAAAAATGCCACGTGCCACGCCACGTCACTATTCTGCCAAGTCAATTTTTGTTGACTTTGACCAGGGTAAAAAGCAGAATCTGATATTACAGGGGGGTAAAACAGTTTTTGTGTATTTTATAGGGGGTAAAAGGTAATTAACCCTTTATAAAATAGGTTAAGTTATGTCCTACAATGATTAAAAACTGATAGGGAAATAATAACCACAAAGAAAAGAATAAATAATAAAACCAAGTGATTGAACTCAATCGGTTAATGAGTTTCACTTATGGACAAATAATCGTTCCAGATTATCAGTATTTCAAAGAGAACCGGAGTGCTAACATCAAAATCATAAGCGTCTCATCCCATTCAAATATCATAACAATCACAAACTTTTGTATAGTAGTAGTATTCATCAAACCAAACTCATCAAATAGAATGAAAAATAATTTAAAAGAATAACTTGGTTGTTACCGGCACAGCACTACACAAAATTACTCTTAATCATTTCTTAACTAGAACATAAAGAACAACACGATTGCTGCAAAAATCAGGATGCCATTGTGTTTGATCAACACGGCCAATTGTGAAATCGTTCATTGCAGCTTCTAAGAAGTACTCAAGAATTGCATCTGAAATTAGAAACATAGTTTTCACAACAATGTTAGAATTCGGCTAAGAAAAAAAAGCAAAAACAGCGTTGTCAAACGCAGATCACAGAAAATAGCAGTTTGTTCAAATTTCACTATGCAACAGTTTTATAGCACCGTTGTGTTGTATCCTCTATTTTATAACATTTTGTACTAATAATGTATCGCAGAACAATAACCATTTCTTCAAATTCCGTAACACCAAAACAAGATGCTATTTAACTACATTGAGAAAAAGGAATGATCTCTTACCATTTCTGAGTTCACCAGCCAAAAGTATTGTTGTGTTAGGTCCAGAGAGCTGACCAAGTGTCTCTAGAAGATCCACAACAGCGCCCTCACTATATACTACATCAGATCCAAGTACTGAAAACAACAAATCGAGTGAGTTTTATGTACAAACCTTTGATGACAGCAAACAGATAGTAAATAAGGTGCAATTATGTCATTAAATGTGAAAACAGAAAACAAAAGTACGAATAATGAACAATTTTTATATACATAACATTACAAAGGGCCATACAACTCAAAGGGTGTAACTCATTCCACTAGCATAAGATAAAATTATACTTCTATTTTTATACCAAATGAATATTGTTTTCGGATCATAAAGGTATAAGCTGTAATGGGCTAATGGCAATATATAATTATACTAATCTTGGAAAATGGTTATATTAGCAATTAGTACACAGATAGAATATTATTTAATTAAAAATGAATAATAGTAAATTATGGCATGAGACACGAAATTCAAATATTGAACGAAGCATACAATTAAGAGGGAGTAAAAGATAAAATTACCAACAAATTAATGATTTGGATTAAGATCAGTGTTGTCAAATAGCAGGGCTATATCATAGCAGAATTTAAACTAATTGCTATTGTTCCGCAATACTCTACTTTGTACAAAGTGTTGTTAGATAGCTGCTATAGCACTATTGTATTGTGTAGCGGAATTTGAACACACTTCTATTTTCCACAATCCACAATTGACAACACTGATTATGATGATGATGATGATGATGATGATGATGATGATGATGATAAAGACATCAATACAAATGAATGCAACATGTCACAGTGAGTTCATTATTTGTTAGAAACAGTTGAAAGAGGGTTATTACTGTAATCAGGTTTAGGGTCAATGAGTTCTGGATCAGGATCTTCTCCCCATGTGAGTTCAGTTGCTGTTACAGAACCGCGCAGAGAAATGTGTTTCATATTGGTTTCAATGTTCTTTCTGAGTAGCCTCAGTCTATCAGGTAGATCAGTAAGAACGACTTCACCGCCCAAAAGAGCTGCGATGCAACTAAGGAAGAAAAAAAAAAGAATAAAGCATTATAGACTGAGTGAGAAAAAAGGTAATAAAATAATTCTTCACCATTTCTAGATAACTTAACACAACAGTTAGGTCTTGTTTGGATTAACTGCTTAATTAAGTGCTTATAGTATACATGCTTATCAAGCAATTGCTTATGTATAAGTTACTTCTATAACAAAAGATAAAATAAAGTCATATTTTCAAATAAGCTATAAGCTATTTTGATAAGTTATGTTAGAGAGCTTATATAAATAAGCTGAAAATAACTAATGAAAGTGTCATAGCTGTTTTCATAAGCTCACCCAAACAGTCTCACAATGCCCGGTAGATAAACTCAAAAAAGTAAATCAAAACAGGCCCTTAAATGATCATTAAATCTACTTTCAATGTTCATTAAATCTACGTAGATAAGATTTAAACGATAAAAACCACCCCTACCACCAAAGCCTTTTACTATTAGTAGAGTTGACTACATTGATCAAACACGCCATATTTCTCATACTAAAAAACCCTTTTATCATTAGGTGGAGTTGACTACATTGATCAAACGACACCAAAATATTACATCATGAATCAAGTCCAATGATAACTAATTTAATTCTAAATCTTTCTTAACAGTTAGACCTATATTTGTCCCAGTGTTGTCAACCATGGATCACAAAAAATAGCGGTGTGTTCAATTCCACTATGCTACAATTCTATAGCACTGCTATAGCTATTTGACAACATGTCATACTAAATAGCATATTGCAGAACAATATCTAATCTGGTTACGCTAGTGAGCCCTGCTAGGCTGCTACTATAACCGGTTTTTGTAAATACTGTTATATTATTCCTTGGTCTCCCTCTATCTTCAACTATTGGATTATTCTCCATATGATCTATTATTCTCCCTAATAGTGCTTCTATAAATCTTCTCCACACATGCTCCAAACCACCTAAGATGATCTCATTCCTAATCCTATCTTGTTTACTCTGAGAGTTAGTCCAACTTTCTCTCTATGATTATCTAAGCTAAAAGCAAATATAGGAAAACTTCTGAAAAGTTAAAGCCTTTTGGTACAATAAACTGATTAACAATAACAATGAGATTATGATTGTAATTGTAATTACCCAACCAATCCGCAGCCAGATCCCAATTCAACAATCTTCTTTCCCTGAAGAACAAGCATCCCTGAGTCAACAGAGTGCTCTAGAAACTTCCCCAGCACAACTCCACTGTCCCACATCACTGATCCGGTTACTCCAGGCGTGCCCTTGAATCAAAAGTCCAAAAGGCCATAACTGTGAAGTTTGAACTGAACTTAACAATGGTATGTACGTATCATAGCCAATTTAACCATTAAAACTTATAACTAATAATTAAGCTCTAATATGGATTATCCACATGATCAGAAGTTCAGAACCATTAAAACACGATCACACACACACAAACACAATCATACTATAAACTTCAATCATCATCATCACACACACAACACAAACGCAACTCAAGACACACATAAATCACAAACACTAGAAACTGGTAATAATTTGTGAAAATAGAATAATTGAATATAATCACATGTGTTAGTGTCATGTCGGACATTGACACATGTCGTACACCGAAAATGCCTTCAATCTCAAGTGTTAGTTCTACATACACAATACACAACCACGTACATACTTGATACTCTAATGCTCAATCATCACGCACAATGGCACACACACAAGCACATGTATACATACTCTAATGCTAATGCTCACTCATCAAATTACTAACACGCATGCCAGAGCGCGTGCGCATACACACTTACACAATGACAGTATGACATACATACTATAAAAACTCAATAATCATTAAAAGTACAACCAGCAGGACAACAAAAACAGCAAATCAATGACCACTACAAGTTTCTAACTTTAAGCAACAACAATCAATAATATAGTATTTCATGAAATGGGTCATCATGTTTATGCTAAAAAACCAAATGGGTCATCAAATTAAAACTCATACCATCATAAAAATCAAATATATTTAACCAATAACATAAATTCAAGAAACGAGACAGAGAGAGATACCAAGGAAGAAGGTGATTGAATAATGGAGAGAGAGTGACCACAAGAGTCAAGACGAAGTTGTAAGGAAGATTGAGAAACAAAAGCGTTGGGTTTGGAAAGAGTAGGCTGTTGAATACCCCACAAAAGCATGGTCTCTTCGGCGGCTGATTCCTCCCCAGGAACCACCAACATCACTGAACCACCGTATGAACCCAACTTCACCATTGCCGCCGGTGAAAGCTCGTCTGCTTCCTCCATTCTGTTGAAGAATAAAAAAATCCTTCTATGTGATTTTGTATTATAGGGGAGTAAATTTCAACACAAAGGGGAGTAAATTTTAGGGTCATTTTAACATCTACTCCACTATATGAAGGCTAGTTACGAGATACCACATACGGATACGGATACAGGATACAGTGATACGAGAAAATTTAGAAATTTAAGATATGATACGGCTAGGATATTTCAATAAAAAATTAAATATATAAATGCAAAATATATAAATATAACTAAAATATATAATAAAGAAACATTCATATTATTAAAATTATTAAAAAAAGGTAAATTATATATCTTAAATATTATCTAAAAAGCGAGTCATGTACATCTCTATTAATGTCCTATAATTTTGTCGCTCCATTCATATATTCTTCATGTTTCTTTGACAAAAGTTGAAAATTTGTATGCACATTAACCAAATCATTAGCCATCTTGGATTCATTTTATTTCTTTTCAAAGAATGGATAAAATATAAACACTGAATATTTCTCTGATACGTATCGAAAAGTATCTGACAAGTATCACTGAAGTGTCAGTTTTTTTTATTTAAAAAATAAAATTTAATCATTGGATACTTCCCCGATACGTATAATGAAGTATCGGGAAGTATCTGACGCGTATCGATATCGGATACGGTATCTGACACGATACTTGATTAATTTTGGAGTATCGGGGCTTCATAGACTCTACTACTACAATAATAAAGTAAAGGCAAAATTACATTATTGGTCCTTTATTTTTTTCATTTGTAACAAATTGGTCTTTTATCTTTTTTTGGTAACACATTGGTCCTTTATCTTTTTCATTTGTAACAAATTAGTCCTTTATCTTTACTAACATTTGCACCATAAGACCTCTTATTTGTAAAAAATAATATAAGATAAAGGACCAATTTGTTACAAATGAAAAAGATAAAGGATCAATTTGTTATAAAAAAAAAAGATAAAAGACCAATTTGTTACAAATGAAAAAGATAAATGACCAATTTGTTACAAATGAAAGATAAATGACCAATTTGTTACAAACATAAAATATAAAGGATCAAAGGTGTAATTTTATTTTACTGAAAGTAAATTACTACTAATTTTTGTAAATTACCCTTGTTAAACTTAATTAAGTCTCTAATTTTATAGACATTTTGGTCATTTAGCTATTTAAACTTTTGAGATTCTAATTAGTTTTTTAAATTATGACAGTTTGTTTCATCATAACTTTCTAATTTCAATGCTTCCAATGGCCCAATAAGCTAAATTATGCTTAAAACTTTTCAGATTACAAAATTAGTTTTTTAACTATGCTCCCAATGTCCAATACAGAAAAACAGACAACGCGATCCATTGATAAGCAAAACTTTTTCATCTTTTTTTTTTCCTTCTTATCATTCCAATAAAAACGTATAGTGAAAATTGTGAGGAATAAGAATCACTTAGCGTATGTTTGGTTTCCCGTTTCGACGCTTTATACGCGCGTTTGCAGTTACAAACGCGATTCTTCTCTTCAGCAAATATGTTTGGGTTTCTCTTTTAAAATTGATTCTGTCTTCTAGAATCAATTTTGCCAAAAGCAAGAATTCCTAACTTTTTCGGCAACTCCAAAATCAATTCTTCGTCAGTTCCTAGGTTACAATTTCATTATTCATTTTATTTTTTTATTGCCCTTGACCACTATCATTAGTCACGCTTACAATAATTCATTATTCAACACTACATTATACAGATTCAGTACTCTCACTCACTACATGTATTTTTTCTTCTGAAATTTACATCAACGCAAATATGAATCATCAAGAAGATTAATTGTGCGATGGAGAAGAATATGAAGAGATGGGAAAGAAGAAACTAAAAATAGTAGAAAAGGAACATGAATTTGGGAAGGTTCTAGAGAAAAAGTTTTTTTTTATTAAAATCTATGATTTTTTTTAGAGGAAATTAAATTACACCCACCTCTTCATAGATTTATTAAAATGTCACTGACACCCTACCTCAGAGGAGGTGGATACTTCATACATCTTCTTTTATCGTAAAAAAGAAAAAGGCAACTTTTCAATTCAATAGTTTCATGTTAAAAAAATTGTGAACAAAAAAACTCAAACCCAACCCAATATTAAGAAACAAAAACCAATAGTTAAAACACAAAATAAAAAACTTTTTGTCTAGAACCTTTTATAGATTCATGTTCCTTTTCTATTAGTTATCTTCATATTCTCAATTCTCAATATTTAGTCTTTTAAATTCAATAATATAGATTAGTAATCATTTAAAATTTTAAGAAACACTAGTTATCTTAACACAATCACTGTAGAAATGATATATTTCATACTATTACACGATGAAGTATTAATATACTTACTAATATCCAGTAAAATATATGGATACTAATATTAATCATAGGCATAATATTAATGCAAAAAAGGATTCCTAAGTAGTTGTTAATGGAGTTAAAGACACTACATGCTAGGACTCATATAAATTTATATCTAACTTCTCCTGATATTATTCTTTTAATTAAATTTTTAAAATGAAAAAAAGTCAAATCAAAATTGATCATGTAAGAGATATGCAGAATTGATGCTTACGCTTAAGGTTTTTTTTTTCTTGCAAATTACTGTACGTAATAAATATATCAAAATTTACTTTTAATTCACTTATAGTCAAAATTTTACAAAATCAAATCATTCAAAATTAATTTTTATCACCATATTATCAAACCAACACTAAGAATCAAATTTTGTAGTTTTCAAAAACTCAATTAAATCTACCGCAATAGGGATAAATTATTATCTTAATAAAATATTTTATTTTTCCTCCGAAAAAATATGATTCCTTTAGAAATCAATCATCGACAATTGACATGATACAAAACTCTTGTTCATATTTTTATAGAATTCAGAGTACGCTGCAAATTTAAACAAGGGGTAAATTTCACCCGATTTATAAAAAAATAATTAAATTATTTAGGAAAACATCTCCTACACAACAATTTTCAATAATAAAAAATTGTATAAGAGACAGTAATTAGACGACCAAAAAATAGAAAAATTGGATACTATAAAATTCAATGTCTTACATATAGTATTAAATAATAGTATATGTAAAACATCTTGAGTACAAAGCTATAACCACATGTCTGTGATATTAGGACGAAAATATAAATAAAGTAAATTTAATTATTGAGTGCCATCATAATAATTAAATGATATATCATGGAATATTTTATGATATATATATATATTATTTGATATTTTGCTAGTTGGAGAAAGCATTTTATTCTTTTGAGAATTTTGTCACTTTCTTTGGTCTTGTACTCCAGGTAGATTTGCGACCCCTTGCATCAGCACAAATACATCGCTGATTTACACACTTCGGAATAAATAAAGGCTTACACCTAATTTTTCTTTTACAATCATCATCAGAATTACATTCATGAAGTTCTGTAACAAGAAAAAAAAGAGTTTAAGAATATTACTAGTAAAAAGCACATAAGATTATGTAACAAGTTAATTAAGAAGAAAATCTTAAAAGAATGAATGAAATAAAATGTGTTACGGTCAAAGTTGGCTGCAACAAGTAATAAGGATAGAAATAGAGTCATAACATAAACAAACTTCATAAGTTTAGCCATATAAACTTTCTTAATGTATAATTAAAGATCAAACTTTCTTTATACAAATTAAATAAATTTTAGCATTTCTAGTATCGTATAAAAAGAAAACCATCATAAAATTAAAATCAGAATAATTACAAAATGTCTCTTAAATACATTGAAGTGCTATATTTGTCGTATAAAAAATTCAGTTATAAGAAATAATTAATAATTTTTAACTTTTCATTTAGAAAATGGAAAGGTTTACACTTAACAATAATATTGTTGGACCATGTACACTTCTACACCTAATAGGCCGCAAGTGTGCAACTTTATAGCGTAATAAAAATATGGTTAAAATGCATTTTTAATTCTTTAACTATTATAAATTTACAATTTTAACTTCTTATGTTTATCTTTTTTAGTAAAATTTCAATTTTGACCAAGTCAACGTGTACATTAAAGGTCACTTAAGTGACTCACCGTCCATGTAGCATTTTTTTTGCAAAATTCTCAAATTCTGCAAGGAACATACTACACAATGGAGGAGCGATCAATCTAAGTGGTGCCATAAATATATAATTGTTAGAAATAAACTACTTTCTACCAAAAAGGAAAAAACTAAAATTAGAGAATAGAAATAGAGAAGATAAAAGTTTTGTATTCAACTCTTTACATGTGTGTGTTTACATCATAGCAAGAGTCATATCTTTAATATATATTTTTTTATTCTATATGTTTATTACGATGCTTAAAACTCAAGCAATAATTTTATCCCTAAACCTAATTTTTTTTCCCTCCCAAATACTATTACTAACTCTAATAAAGTTGGCCACATTATTTTCAAAATTTCAAAACATGTGGTGCATATATGTGTTTTAATGTGTTACTAATCTTATCATATTCCAATGCTTTTTGTTAACGATTTTTCCCAAAAAAATAGTACATATATTGTTGTGTTAACCTTTTCATCTTTTAAAGATGTTGTTTTCACATCACCTATTTTAGAAAGTAATCTAACACATTATTTTCTTTTCCTTTCCAATGCGATCATCAACAATATTTCTTTCACTTTCTTTCTTTCTCTGTCTATAATAACTTTCACTTGCCTCCGACCACTGTCACAACCATTCAACCATATGACGTCGCCCTCCTTTCAATTGTCCTACCGCAATTTGCCGAGTTATGTCCTTATGGTGAGTTTTACACGTTTGAACCATAATTTCAATTCTGAATTAACTTTAATTTTGAGGAGTTCTGAATTCACTCTAATTCTGAATTCACTTTTCTTTTTCTTTTACCCAAATTTAAATTCCAATTGATACTGATTCAAGTTTAAAATCAGCGGTTTCATGATTTTTAGTTTGGTAATTATTTTCTTTGTTTGCTTTCATGATTTTGATTCATATTTTTGAGAATTTCTCAATCACCCCCCCCCCAATATTCTCCCCCCCCCCCTAACTACCTTATTTGTCCTTATAAATTTCTCAATCTCCCCCCCAAAATTATTCCCCCCCCCCCTTATTTGCCAAAATTTAAGGGTATTTTGGAGTTTTAGGGGGTAATAGAGAAACATGGAGGAACAAAAGAGAAATTTTTCATATTTTTTTTAATTGTAACCACTTTTCTAATATGGAAGATTATAAGGCCTACTCGATTGAAAACACATAAGTGTAGTTTCTTCTGAAAATCGGTCAATAAGAAAAACATGAGGAAACAAACTATTGATAATAATGAAGAAGTTTCAAGAACATTTGATAATAATGTGGTTGTCAATAAGAACTTCATTATGAGGAATTGAACTAATTAATGAGAATGACAAATTTTTTGATTCACCACTTCGACTCTATTTTTATAGTGTATTTATTTTGCGTTAAAACTAAATTAACAAAGAGTTTGTTTATAAAAGTTTCAAATGAAAAATATGATTAAGTGTGTTAATATTTTACAGTATTTCATTTATTTAAGCTAAACATAAAATAACTCAAAAATAATTTTATACCGCGCATTACGCGGGTCTAAGTCTAGTTAAGGCACAAAATACTTATGTTAACTAATTTAGGCGCCTAATTGAGCCACATATCCCGCCTAAACATATTACTTAATTGCAAATAAATCCCTCATTTATTACAACGTTTCGGTTCCCAATATTTTTTATCCTTTTTTTTATTACAGTCATTTTTTTAATAAACACATGTTTGCCCATTTCATCTTCTTCTAATAAAGGCTATCTTGATTCCTGAGTTAGTTTGTCTTTCTACTTCATTTCACGCTTTTTTGGTTTTTTAAATATAATACTCTCTCTGTTCTTAAATATAAGACTCTGTTTGACCATTGTACATAATTATTTTTTTTGTTGAGACCGGGATATCCACTGCCGAACACAGAGACTAATCCCTCGCTAGATTAGAGACACCTCAAAGGGTGGGATAACTGGCCCAAGGATTTTGACCACTGCACATATGTCAATGTAATTTTGATCACAAATATATTTAATTATCTAATAGTAAAAATTATAAAAACTTGATATTTTGAAAGTTCTCATCAAAACAAATCAAACAAGATCTTATATGCTAATATTTACATCTATGTATTATTAAAAAAATACGATCAAAACATGATAAGTGAATAGTGTAATTTTGTCAAACGAGGTCTTATAAAAAGGGACGGAGGGAGTACAACCTCCGTACCAAAATATATGTCGTTTTAACCATATCACACAAATTAAAAAAAAATGCAATTATCTTTGTATGGAAAAGATAAATTATGGGTTAGTTTACAAAATTATCCTTCATTAATGATATGTGAAAGATAAATTATAGTATTGAAAGAAGAAAGAGAAATAATTAGTTAAGAGTATAAGAGGAAAAAGGGGATTAAATATTTCATTGGTAATGTAAAACAACATATATTGTTGTACAAATTTTAGGGCGTAGTGCGATGTCTAAACCAAGAGTAAGTCTTGGCCATAGTTGTTCCGCGATACTACACTCAAACGAGACCGTCCTTTGAATATTTTATTCGGACCTGATTAAGTCGCGTTGAACGATAGTATTCCAAAGGGAGGTTGAAGACTTTGGAAACCTTGCAAAACTCGTGATACAGGTACAAAGTAAATCATTAGTTCATACCATTGTGGATGGTTCTTACCCTTGGCTCCAACATTGTGATACTAAACCCACCCATGTTTTCTATGTTTTTTTGTTGTTGCATACATCGATGCATACATGAAAATCTTTTTTCATTGGGTTTCAAAGGACTTACAGAAATTTCTTTATAAACCTCACAATCATCATGGACTTAAAAAAAAAAGATTGTTTTGAAAAAATAAATATTCTCTTGATCATTAACAAAAAAAAAGGTCTTTTATGATTGTTTTACTATCTTAAAGTCCTTTGAAAATCAAAATAAAGCCTCTTTTATCATGCATTCATGGTTCTTCTTCCAATAGTTTGAGTCTCACACATTGTTCTGTCAGCAGTCAAGTTGTCTTGTTTGAAAGTGGTCTGACGCTCTCGTCTAAAGTCAACTCGCATCCACAACACTCGTGCAAACAGTAAAAAAAGAATGGAAGTTATTCTGCAAGAGAACATCCAACTTCATGAAGAAATCACCACACTTCGGACAGAATTAAAAAAGAAAAATGCCCGATCACTTCATTGATGGTGCACAAAATAATCATCACTGCCTCCTTGAGCAACTGTTTCTACCATTTCAATTCCAGCAAATGCCTAATTAACAGTACCAACATCAGCCTCGCCAACATGCTCCTCATCAGATTCAACAACTGTATCAACAGCAATCTCGCCAATAGGCTCCACAACAGCCTAGTAAACAAAATCCTACTCTTAACTACATTGAAGCATTTTTTTTGAACGGAAAATATTATTAATAAAATCAAATCTCAGCACAAGACGAACTGAGACCGATAACAGATGAGCTAAAAAACAAAGGTGCCGTATATAAGCGAAACATGAATGAAAATACCAAAATCTACACTACCTAAAAGATGATCTACTTCTAATCCCATTCTTAGAAGACACACATCAGCTTCCAGACCACCAAAGAGTCTTCAACCCACCCTAAAAAAAGTTACTAGACACTGACTCCTGATCTCGAATCAAAAGTGACCCGCCCATCATAATCCAAAGAACAACTCTTAAGTCAAAAGTTGAAGAGACACTGGTAGAATGAGAACCTAGGTAGAGAAGTCTTAGCACGTAGACCCATCAAAACAGTCAACACCGATGTGATATAGGTCAAGCAGATACAAAAATACCTGCAAATCCCAATAGAGACTCAAAAAGAGTTCTGCAAATCTCAACAAATTTGAAGACGGTCAGAGAATCAAGTATCAAAACAGAACCAAATACACACAACATTAAACAACACACCGGCAACGCCAGATCCAAAACCTACCACAACATCCAACTCAGCAACCCTCAACCACCCAAACCTCCACCACCTACGCAACAACCACCACAAAGCCCGAAACCCGCTGCATTAAACAAACCACATCACAACCAGAACTGAAACAAAACGTCCGAACACCGGCAAGACCCCGAACTGCTACCATAATTGCCGGCGCCGAAAAGCAAGAACAACACCTCAACCCATAAGCAGCCAGAACCGGAGAGGAAGAATATGAACACTACGAACAGAAAGACATAAACTCTGCAGCCGAACCGGACAAAGGTGATGCAGAGGAAGATAGAGCCCTCAACGCACCACCACCAGCAGCAAACCACCAACCACAGATCTGAAAAACCGACAAAAGAAACAGTCGGAGAAATCCAAAAACCAACCCTTTCGACGTGGAGACCACACGGCCCAACAACCATAGATCTCAAACCGGAGGGACCACAACAATCTAAAACCTCCAAACCTATGGAAAAAGAACCACCCATAAACTCCGGTGAACAGAGAAGAAGGAGCAGAGAGCGAAGGTAGATTACATTGAAGCATTTTATTTGTCCCATTAATACATATTAAGGAGGTTGATTTCACCAAAAAAATAACATATTAAGGAGGTTGTATAAAAAAATTGAGTTATAAAAATGATTTATATTTAGTAACCTTTCATGATAGAAAATAAAATAGAAAAATAATAATAATAATTGTGAAAAGATAAAGCTTGACTCCATAGAAGAGAAGAAGAGAGAATTCTTATTGAATTGATCACAAAATTTGAATATACAAGCTAGTTCTTTATCCAGTCACCTTTCTTGGGTAAGCTTTTTGGCAAAAATGATTCAAATTTTGTATCGCAGAGGAAGAACCGTCACATCACCACCGACAACTCCAATGGTGGCTAAGGATCTTAGCTGCAGGTGCAGTATCATCATCAATCATCCATCAAAGTCATCAGAACAAAACAAAGCTCAATTTGTCCTTGATCGGTCAAGTAGAGGTTCAGACACAACTGAAGGTACATGCACCGCTGCACCAGTATTCATCGAACATGAGGTTGAAGCTGAAGAATGTTAGAATCTTGACGGAGTGCCTCTTGGTGGTAGATAGCTTATCATCTAATAATATGATAGTAATCAAGATTAGCAGCTGCAATTTCAAACTGAAAGCCTAATTTCCATGATGGAGAAGGGTTTACAATTGCAGTAGTGCTATGTATATTATCAATTATACTTTAGTTCCAAACTGTCAGATTATGAAAAGTTCATTATCTGCAAACTAGACACGATGATATTTTGGCTATGTAAAATTTGAAGTACTATGGTAGAAATATTTTTCATCTCTAGTTGAAACTAGATTCTAATATTCTATTACCTGAGTTTCCTGTTTGTGAATGCTTTAACACTTGTGGTCATGAATGCTGTGTAACTAATCGCCGGTTAATGCCCTTGGTCTATGTTCGATACTAGAGAGGGACATCCCCGTCTGTGAGACTGCTCTGACAAATGCCATATTTGCCGTCAAAGTTGGGGCGTGATAATGGTCACCAGTGCCAAAGACAATCTTGTTTTTTAATGCCAGCTTCCTAGTTGTTGGGAGGCCCATCATGCGTTCTGAAGGAGTATCAGGAACAACCCTGTTGTTATCCTCCAAATTGTCAGTTTAAAATGTGGCAAATGTTATTTTAGGCGTCGACGACTTTGGAAGAAAAAAAATCAAAGAACTTGATATCATGTGTGAACATACAGAATTAGGCCAACATCAAAATCCATAAATGTATTGTACAGAGTTTAGAAAACAACTGTTTATTGCAAATGAATTAGTGTTAATTCATGAATCATGACTTCTCTTCTACAATGATGTCAATGGTGGATGGCGAAAAATAGTGGTTTGTTCAAATTCCATAATGCTACAGTGCTACTACTGCCTCTATTTGACAATACTTAGTACTAAATAGCGTATCACATAACAATAGTGATTTGTTCAAATTTGACTATGCTATAGCTGCTATTTGACAACACTGCTCTCCTTGTCATAATAAACAGTCTACTTGGACTGCAAAATGTGTCTTCATTCATTGGATGCTATTCTCCTATTATTATACATTGTTTTTCTATGTTTGCGAACATTACAATCTTTGAGGAAATATCGTTCTTTGTGCTAAGTTTACATACTAACACTATCAAAAAATTTGCTTTTTCTTTTGCAAAATATGGGTACATTTGTTTTAGCTTTTAAAAAAGTGATTTTTTTTCTCTGTATTTCTAAAAATGATTTTTACGGTAACTTTGCTGAAAATAGTAAAAGATATTTTGAATTCAACTTTTTACAAATTAAAAGAGTGATTTTGACATTCAATAACATAAATAATCATGTTAGAAATGTTAACTTAGTAAAAAACATAATTTTGTTAAAAAGTTGTCTCTAAAATGAATTTTATGAAAAGCTATTTGAAATTTTATGATCCAAAAAGTTTGTAACAAAATGATGAAATAGTTAAAACGACATTTTAAGATGAAATAGTTAAAATTTCAAATAGCTTTTGGATCATAATTTTAGAGAATTTTTTGAAATTTTATGATCCAAAAAGTTTGTAACAAAATGATGAAATAGTTAAAACGACATTTTAAGATAAACTATTTAAATAGATTTTTTATTTGAAGCTTTTATAAAAAATTCTATGTTAATATATTTTTAACACAAAATCAATACACTACAAAAATCATTTCTAAAAAAAGCCAAAACAAACACATCCTAAATCCAAGTGACTCAAATAGAGAGAAAGAATAAGTCATTAGACTCACCTGAGAAAATTTATTAACTTGTTAGCTCTAAGTTTCTCATTAGGTCCTCCACACATTAGTACCAACTCCTTAAATTCTGAAAGAACACTCTCACAAATTATGCCATGCTTCCCACACAGGACTTTACCAAATTCCACATGGATTGGATTTTGAAGTTCAGACATTATCTAGCAAAATAAGAATGAAAGGATGATGAGTTTGGTAAATAAAAAAATTGGAACTCACAAAGACAATGTAGCATTTCATAAGTCAAAATTGGATAATCGGATCTTCATATTTTGAAAGTCTTGATGTTTAAGAATAATTATTGTTAATTGAATAATTGGAATGTTTTATCATCAAGTAGAAGCATTAAAAAGGTCAAAAACAGAAAGCAGGAGGCAAAAAATATCGATAACTCACTTGACCAATCACAAAGTCAAAGTTTCCCTTAAACCGCTGTCTCAGTTCACTTTTCGGAGTAGCCAAAAGTTTCTCCGTTCCACCATTACTAATTCCTGATACAAAAGCTATCAAAGCCGTTGTATCAAAATTTACCAGATCACTTCCAGCTACAAGATGTCTAGACTCAGTGGATCCAGAATTTTTATCGTCCAGAGAGCTTAGTTTCATTCCTGTAATAACAGAACAGAACGTATCACCCAACTTTGCATCAATATCTTCTTGTGATAGCTGTGGTCTAGTTTCAGCTTTATCTATAGAACACTCAAGTTGAGACGAACCCACATTAACGGCATTTTCTTCCAAAAGATGCAGTTGTGTCTCAGCCTTTCCTACTGAAACCTTTACTTGAGAAGAATCCACAGTCGAACCTTCAACACTACATCCCGAATTCAGAACAACATCCTTGTCACCGGAAGGTTTGATTTCAAGGACACATGCATCTCTGTATGATCTCGCGATGACGTTTATCCAGTCACCTTCTGTTTCTTCCAATATGTTAGAACTAAAAACCGAAAACTCAAACTGGATTTGAGATGCCCCTAACTCATTATGAAGCTTGTCATAAACATGGCTTGCAATCCCATTAGCAAAGAAAAGAATAACTGAGGAAGGTCGTAAGGTTAAGTTAGATTTGGCAGCAGCAAGTACTTGTTGAATGCGTAGCTTCAAACCCTTACTTTTATGACAACTATTCCATGAAATATATTTTGGATTCCTGTCAGATACTATAATCCACACAGGCTTCCCGTTGAGGATACACACCACATCAACATGGATGTCCTTAAGAGAAGAACCGTGTCTCTCTTCACGACTAACTGAAGGTGATAGTGGGATTGATTTGCAAACTCTAGAAACTCCACTTATGAAAGGTTGCTGTAGAATATGTACAACTGCTTCGAGGTGCCCAATGTTGACACTGTTATTATCAAATAATAAAAAAAACTCATAAATTATAAAGTAATGAAGAAAGCATCAATAATTACCTACCTCTACCTCTAATCAAGAAGATGTGGAAAAATGAATCAAATTTCAAACACAAAGTGAAGATCCAACAAAATAATCAAGTCATAATCAATGATATAGCTACACCGAAATGCTACATTATAGTACAATTGCTTTCAGGAGTTCACGATACAAAACAACATGGTATGATATTTTAAATTGACAATGCTATTCTTAGACAGGGCTTCAAATTCAACAAAGAAGGAGTAAATCCTCAACTAAGTCTCTAAAATTGCAGAATGCTGGCAAATTGGTCCTTGTACTTGACAAATTTGACAAAAGCATCCCAAAAATTGTTAATTGGTGGTCATTTGATTCTAGATTACCTTATGTAGGCAAATATTTCAAATCAGACATCAAATTTGAATACTTAAAATCAAATGTATCCCTGAAACTTAATTATGATCACAAAACTAGTTTTCCTATTTGTTAGCTAAATCCGATGTTATCAATCACAGATCGCAGAAAATAATGGTTTGTTCAAATTATGCTGCCCTACAGTATTATAGCACTGCTGTAGCTGTTATTGGACAATACTTAGTACTAAATAATGTATTGCAGAACAATAACTATTTGTTCAAATTCCATTATACTAAAAAGCACAACTATAACCACGTATTTGACAACATGCGATAAAACTAAAAATGATACCATGGGGAAACATGCAACTTAAATGATCAGCAATTTACAATTGAGAGTTGAGCCTAACTCATCCCCCTACAAAACCCGCTTTCAAGGTGAGGGTTGCCCCCCACTTTTAAACATATATCTTCAGGCCATCTCTCAACCAAATATGAGACTCTTTAACAACATCAAAATCGGTTTTCACTCAAAGACAAATCGATCACACTTTGCCATAATTTCAAAACTAATCATTTATAATTATAACAAGCATATCCACCAATCAAAACATGATTTAAAAATAAACATTAATTTCTACACACAGTAGTATAAACATGTGTCCCCGTGAGCCTAGCTCAGTTGGTAGAGAGACATTGCATGTAAAATGCAGCTACCGTAGTTCGAACACTGGTACACCCACTTATTCCCCCTTAAAAATGTGGAATTCTAGAGCAACTAGGCTACTTGACCAGAAAGTATAAACCTAAATGTTTCTTACACATTCATCTAATCAAATTATACCCTTTTGCCACTTCTTTATGTAACTTCATAAAACATCCCCTCAAATATCTATACGGTGAGATGCGATCAAATTCATATGTAAAAAATGTTTTACACTTAACAAATATTCCGTCAATTCATTGAATAACTGATGTATCTGAACTATAAACAAGCATAATCATTATGAATTTCATAAAAGAGTGTAAAACCTGAGAGGGGTAGAAGAAGAGGGTCGAGAGACAAAAGAGAGCTCAGCACGTGCCAATTTGAGGAGGGTTCGTCTGCATGAATTAGTGATGTTTGAAGAAGATGGTAATTTGTTAATGGCATCAATCACACACTTGCATCTTTGCTTTGCTACTTCAACTTGCGAAACCCTATTCTTCTCTTTCTCCATTGTTGTTAGTTATTTTTTATTCAAAGTTATCAACTTTTGATCTTTCATGGCAAACCCATCTTCTCCAATTTCACATTTCTTGTTCCATTAATGGAATTTCACAAAACCCTAGTACCTTGTCCCTCTTCTTCTTTCTTAGGAGTATTTCTTTTGATGATTATAAAAATTTGATTTGATTTGATTTAAATTTTTCAAATTTTGCAAATTGATCCCTATATTTACAAGTTGGTCCTATAAATTTTCAAAAATTATAAATTGGTACTTAGACATTTTCAAAAAAAAAATGTAAGTTAGTCTTTATAATTATTCAAATTTCAAAACTAGTTCCTAAATTTTAAAATTTTGCAAATTAGTCCTTATTTTTTATATTTTGAAATTGGTTCTTTAACTTTTACAAACTTCATGAAAGTTGCCAAACAAGATTTAAAAATCGACATTTTTGTCAAAAAAAACATTTAAAATGGAGATTTTTTTTTTCTTAAGTAGCCTAGTGGCTATAGAATTTCAACCATAAAAATGAGTAAGTGAATGTATCAGGGTTCGAACCCGATTCGTACACATTCTGTGCAAATATACAACCATGGGAATTCAAATGGAGAATTTTTATTAGTTTATCCAAATAAAAAAAAAGTACAAATGAAAAAATTTCATTAAAGATTAGAATTATTCAGAATTATTTTATGTTCTAAATTTTTCAATTGTCCCATCCCTATGGGAATTATCTCGTTCAGAATTCCGAAGAAGGAGATTATTTCTCCGTGAGCATGGGATGAGGAGAAATTTAGGGGTCAATTTACAACTTTTCAAAAATTGAGGGGTCAATTTGCAATTAGTTGAAAATTTATAGGGGCCAATTCAATTTTTTGAAATGTCTAGAGGAAAAAATTTCAAATTCCTAAGTATCAAATGTTATTTAAAATTCTGTAAACTGAATTTGGACAAAATACTTCATCAATTCTCATCATTTTAAAAAATTCTTTAAAATAATCATCCAAACAATAAAACTTAAATAGAAGATTTTAAATTTCCTCAAAAAATTACATTATTTAAAACAATCTATGTTTCACGAACTATTTTACACATACTCATCATACATGCTTAAGTTATTGGTAGCTGAGTCCTAATAAGATAGCTCAAGTGGTAAAAGGTGGGGGACATATGCTTAGCTAGGAGGAGGTCCAGAGTTCGATCTCTGGCGGGAATAATTGATATTTCTGATGAATAAAAAAAAAGCTATTGGTAGGTGATATTTTGTGTCTAACAAATACACACAATCAATCAACTGACATCATGATGAAATCTAATCTGACTCATTCGTATTGAACTGGTTAAAATTAAGAGAGACTATGGGATAATAATTAAAGACTCAATTTCCTCATTCTAAAATGAAGGACCATGTAACCAAAGAAAAGAGTGAAGAACTAAAATCATCAAACCACAAATTTTTTTTTGACCAACATCAAACCACAATATTTGAGAGACCAAAAGTGTAATTAAACTATACAACTTAGTTCATTTGTATAACTAGCTTTTATTGCACATGTGAGCATCACAAATACATTTAGCTAGCTATTTCAAATTAGTGTTGTTAATGTCCAACCACATGCAGTTATGACTCACATTTAACTGAAGGAAAATAGGTTTAGTAAAAGCAGTGGAATTCAAAAAAATTCCTTAAGAGATCCTTACGAAAGGTCATGATCATGTGTTTAGGGTTTTACCTCTCGTAGAATAGAACCCTTTGAATCACGAACAAGACGATCACGAACGTTGAAGGATGAACCGCAACGTCTCTAACTAGTCCACACGAACAACTTTTCTCCAATCTAAGTGCTAGCTTGTGATTGAAGATTAACAATGAAAGTGATAGAATACTTGAGAAAATATTATGATTCACGTAACCCTAATATTGTTATGAAAGTCTCTTGTGTTTTTCACTTTTTCACTTCGCTTGTGAAACTCTTTTCACTAGGTTTCTATTTATATAGTTTATTATCTTGTTCTCCAAGATAAATATTTTTCTTGTCAAATAATATTTGTTTGTAACAAAAACAAACAAAATAAATAACAAGACTTGTTTGTAACAAACAAACAAAATAAAATAAAAACCCACCATATCTTTTATTGGGGCGCGCGCCCCATGAGTCATCATACTCATGTGCGCGCGCGCCCACCATACCATATGGTGTACCGCCTTTTATTAATTTGTGATACTTTATCACAATGCATATTTTTCTCAAGTGCACCGTACCTTACGGTGTTCTCTATCTCTCACTATATTGTCCTTATGTGTGTGACCCTGTAGGTTTCCGTAACGATGACAATAATATTAAATCAACTATTTAATATTATAAACATTGAGAGGTTTCTAGCAATACATCAATGCTACCCATGTTACGGAATGTTTATGTGATCTTAACAAAAACATTCAGTGATAATATCTGTTGTGTACAATTACCCCTTTGCCCTTATGTCTATATTGAACACAAGGCATAGACTGTGTCATCCTTGTCCAGTTCAATATTGGGCCCATAAACATTTATCCTGTTATGTAGGATTGGCAAATTCCATCTAGGTCCTACTGTCCCTCAGCATGCTTTGTAAAAGTACCCATCTACTGCCTTTATGATTATCCTGTTACGGATAATGTTAGATCAGTGATAAAGCACTTGACTCTACATCTAGGGTACATAGTGATTTCAGGTCGAAGGGTGGTTTACACCATTATCACCATGAGAGTAACTTATGACACATTACATAACATTCCATGTAGTTCTCTCATAGCGGGTCAATCCAATATAAATATTACTCCTAATATGTATATCTATGTCAAGACTTGATAACTCCTTATCCTATGATCCATGAGATGTGATCATCAGTCTATCTTCATAATAGTCTCTATGCTTTAAGGTTATCCCTTTTCACCTTAAAGCTCGACTACGGATACTTTAAGAATAGTGTCCTTATGTTTAATTTAGTCTCATGATTAAGTCATACTTAATATTAAACGGACTATCTATTCTAGGGACTTTATTATTTTGGACTCCTACAAATATAATAAAGAAGTGCCTTATATTATTAATTAATAAATAAAACATTATATTATTAATAAATAATTCAAATACAAGTACTTAAATTGTATTGGCCTCTAGGGCTCTAACAACAACACTCCCACTAGCACTAAGGCCAATTAGGTGTTCTCTAACACCCATAGACCTAGTATGCCCATCACGCTTCAACTGCGCAAGAGGCTTAATTAGTGGATGAGGAACAATTTCTTATGTTGGTATCTTACGTATCTTCCAACGTTCTATTTCGATCTCTATCGAAATATAGAAGTGTTTAAGTATAAATGAATCGTCAGTGAGATCTATTCTCAAGTGTCCTTGCAAGATTAAACCATCACCATCACTAATGTGATTAATGTGACTTGCAACACCGGAAACATAGTTTTAGCTCAATCATAAGCTAAACGATCCAATCTTTAGTACTTAACTTCAGTAACTGAAATAAACATACTACGAAGCTTATCTCATAGCTTTCAATTTTTATATTCAAACATAATATACAATACATCGGTATGGAAACTAGCCATCATTATAACTTCCTTATAATGATCATTTCCACTCCTACCTATTTCAAGATATAGTCCTTAATTCCTTTTAAGGTCCTTAGGGATATTCTTGAAGGTAATTTAGTGTCAAACACTAGTTTCATTTTTGGTACTTAACTGATTGTCTTACAATCATGTAGTGTGTCTGATTAAGTACATATTAAGATGTGTATGATTAATCCTATCTTCCAAAGCATATGGATTATTTTTCACATGTCTCATTCTCATCCAATGAGATATGATATTGTCCTTTTGACAAAATCAATCATATGTCACGCAATAATTTTACACGTTAAGTGTCTCAACACTTCATTAATAAATGTACATAGGCTATTCCTAACTCTTTAGGAATCCTTGCCTAAATAGATAGGCTATTCCTAACTCTTTAGGAATTCTTGCCTAAGTATTTCATCAAGAGTTTATTTCTTTAATCATATCTCATATGTATAAAGAAAATATTTTTGATGATTAATATGTCTTCCACATATTACATCATATTTAATATTATTGCTCCCACTAAATCCTTGTGTGCACAAGATACATTTATATATTTGTCCTTTAACAATTTGTTTTCCATAAAACTTCCAAAAGGAACAAATATTTAAACTTATTCAATCTAATCAAAATTAGATAGGTTTGTCCTTATTAATTTGTTTTCTCAAAACTTCATAATAGGAACAAAGAATAATTAAGTTTCTGAGAAATCTATCTAATCAATATTAGATAGATATATACAAGTTGTATACCTCTCTAGCATCCTTTGGATCAACAAAACCCTACATATATGTCTAGTACATAAATATTAGGTCATTCCAATTAAGGAATGCAATTTTGTTATCCATCCACCAAAACATGTAGTACAACATTTAGTAAAAGCAAACAAGCAGATCTTAAGCTTTACTATTAATTACATTTAGGGTTTCATCATAATTTGAATTATGATTTTGCATAAAACCTTTAATGATCAATCAAATCTTAAAGGGTATTCTCAATACCATCCATATCAGTATTCAATAATAATACTCACTTTCATCGTACGAGTCTTACTCATCTTGATGACATAACCATTATATACATAAGGCTAGTGTATATGGATTATTTATAAGATTTCCTGGCATTTAGCCACTTCTCAGAATATAGACCGTCTTACGACCTTTTAGAAAGTCAGAGATTCATCTATTATGAAAACCATATCACTTTGCCAAGTCATGATCCAATCATACTCTTTATCCATGTGATATGTTAGACTTATTTAAGATTATTGTGCAACTCAAATCAATGATTCTTCAACAACCTTGAGGAACAGGTTTGTGTTCCCTTTCCAATAAATACGTCTTGTAGTACTTGAATAATTTTTCAAGTTCTATATCACTCCCACTATTTCTTTTAGAAACACACTCCCACTAGAGGAATGCTTTAAACCTAGCAACAAAACAACTTTTGTCCTTTAGAGTGATATAAGACTAGTATTCCTTAGAATACTTCCACATATTTATTCATTAGTCTTGGATTTAATTTATCTAATAAATTTTTCAATCCAAAATTCTCATGAAGACAAACTTGGTACTTTTACCTCCATATCGCATATGGTGTCTTTATGATCACCTTAAAAGGGGAACTAATTGTGGGTGAAGATTAACTATAAGCAAAGAGATTTTAAGAGTCAATAATGTATATAACTAAACTATCTTAAATAATATCATGTCAAACATGACGTGATAAAATAGTTATTATATTCATTAATTAAGTATTTACTAATATGACTTATTCATATGATTTAAATACTTTTGTCGAGTTCTATTTACTTCATTGTTTCAACTCTTTGACAAATTCAAAGATTTCTAATTTGTGTCACACACATATCCACATTTAATGATTTTAATCATCAATGTAAATGAAGTAAAATATACTTTAATATATCAAATATGTTTAGTGGTCCACATACATCTCATGTATAATGTTCAAATAGGTCATGTGTTATTAACACTTTTCAGTTGATAATTGACACATCAAATATTTGTACTAAACAAAATTCTTGATATATATGTTCAAGTTCCAAATCTTTATTTGGTTCTTATCACAATTGTTATAGATGATTCCATCAAGATCATGGAACACCAATCCATTACTTGACTTGGAACAATAGTATAGAAGACTCTTCTTAAATGATAGGACAATTACTTGTCTTATTATTTAAAGCTTCAATTCATATCTTGTCAATACAAGATATAATTGATATTTCTATTACTAGATGAATTTTAATAACAATTATTGTGTTTCATCTTAAACTTAATTTTAAGTCATGACATAAGCTCTTATTGTCAATGAAACAATTTTCATTCTAGACATAAGCTCTCATTGTCAATGAAATAATTTTCTTTCTAGACATAAGCTCTTATTGTCAATGAAACAATGTTCATAAGCTCTTATTGTCAATGAAACAATTTTCATTCTAGACATAGGTTGACTTAAAATTATAGTCAATATTCTAATTCTTTAAAGCATCTCTATTTTCGAAAAATTGAGATTCAACATCTTGTATCATATACATTTGATGTAGAAATAGAAACTTTGATCTTCTATAACAATATGTATAACAATGAAGTCTTACTTCATTACTTTTATTTTGACTCTTCCAAGAACTATTCATGGCATCAATGATCTAATCATTTTGAAATAGCCGTTCTCCTTTGGCAACCGTTACTGCTATATTCAATTATGAGAGGAATATAAATCTTATTTATACTATATCTCAAATTTTGATAGTGCAAATTTATTCTCGTTCAATTCAACAATTTCCGGTAGATATAGAAATTCAAAATTTGTCTATATCTATCCATTATAATTTGTTAGATTGAACCTTTGACCAACTCCTTGATCCATTGAGAATCCTATCATACTTTGAAGTTCTTTCAAAAAGATCTTGCTTCAAATGATCACATCATCCATTGTTTAAAAGTATGAAGTATTCTATATCTAGATGTCAACTTGATACTTCTAACAAGCATCATTCTCCAATCTAGTTATAGTAGGTTGTTAGAATTTAGTTCAAGCTCTTATAGTACTTCTTGTATTTGAGAACCATTCTCATTTGTGTACCAATTCAGAAACTTTTTTCTGAAATCCTTGTCCTTCATAAGGACAACATAATTTGTATTGTATTTAATTTCAAAGATATGTAAGATATTTATATTATGATTAATTCTTTTAATAAGGACTTTTATTAAAAGGCTTCCACTATTTTACTCAAAACAAATGACCCTCATCATTTGATTCGGAAAACCCCGTTGGAAGATTTTCTAGTGGATCGAGATCCATATTTCACTTTGTTCTAAGTCCGCGGTGGGCGGATTACACAAAACTCAGTTATTTAGGTAGGAACTCCTTCCAATTGCATCTCATACAATTCTCGAATATCTCCGTTGGGTGAATAACTCCTTATTCTAATTCATCATATGAACTGTTCCCAACGCTTGCTTCTAAACTCATATAATCTCATTATATTTGTTTAGTTAAGTTTAACCCAATTTTAGAAGTTGGATATTACCATTATCCCATCGCATCATACCTATATTGACAATGTACTTCGCGGTAGGCGAACCCACATTATTCGATACCGGTCTTGATGAGTTCTAAAATTTGGAAAGCAAAACTTAATATTCACATATTTTACTAGTATAGAAAAATGCACCTCGCGGTAGGCGAAACCTACATCTTCTTTATTAGTCTCTTATGTGTCTCTTGAGGGATTTTTAATTAGTTTGATCTCACCGGTTACAATTAAATTTATGCAATTGATCATTTGGTGCACATCAGGCAAAATCGTGTCACGATGACCCTCATCGTGTCACAATTCAGCAACTCAGGGAGCAGGATTTTTCTGTCCTAGCCATCGTGTCACGATGACTCTCATCGTGTCACGATGGTGCACTTTCGGGACCTTTCTGTCCTGTCCATCGTGTCACCATGGCTCCCATCGTGTCACGATGGTGCTGTTTCAGACACTTTCTGTTTTGCCATCGTGTCACGATGACTCTCATCGTGTCACGATGGTGCTGTTTTAGACACTTTCTGTTTTGCCATCGTGTCACGATTTCCGGTAATTCTGAAGCAGTTTTTCGTGACATCACAACCCTTGCGTTGTCATGAACCCTAATGCAACAACTTCATGCCATCAAGAATTACCAATAACGATTATTGGTTCATTGATTCAATGGATGAAAATTAGTATATCAAATATACTCTATTTGCATCATGTTCCCTTATATCTCATATAAGCCTTGATCAATTCAAAATTTAATTCCTTGATTTCGTCTTGTTAAGATTCTAATCTAATTAAAAACATAAAAGACATCATAATCATGGTTTCGTAAGTGGCTCTGATACCACTGAAGGAAAATAGGTTTAGTAAAAGCAGCGGAATTCAAAAAATTTCCTTAAGAGATCCTTACGAAAGGTCATGATCATGTGTTTAGGGTTTTACCTCTCGTAGAATAGAACCCTTTGAATCACGAACAAGACGATCACGAACGTTGAAGGATGAACCGCAACGTCTCTAACTAGTCCACACGAACAGCTTTTCTCCAATCTAAGTGCTAGCTTGTGATTGAAGATTAACAATGAAAGTGATAGAATACTTGAGAAAATATTAGGATTCACGTAACCCTAATATTGTTATGAAAGTCTCTTGTGTTTTTCACTTGTTCACTTCGCTTGTGAAACTCTTTTCACTAAGTTTCTATTTATATAGTTTATTATCTTGTTCTCCAAGATAAATATTTTTCTTGTCAAATAATATTTGTTTGTAACAAAAACAAACAAAATAAATAACAAGACTTGTTTGTAACAAACAAACAAAATAAAATAAAAACCCACTATATCTTTTATTGGGGCGCGCGCCCCATGAGTCATCATACTCATGTGCGCGCGGGCCCACCATACCATATGGTGTACCGCCTTTCATTAATTTGTGATACTTTATCACAGTGCATATTTTTCTCAAGTGCACCGTACCTTACGGTGTTCTCTATCTCTCACTATACTGTCCTTATGTGTGTGACCCTGTAGGTTTCCGTAACGATGACAATAATATTAAATCAACTATTTAATATTATAAACATTGAGAGGTTTCTAGCAATACATCAATGCTACCCATGTTACGGAATGTTTATGTGATCTTAACAAAAACATTCAGTGATAATATTTGTTGTGTACAATTACCCCTTTGCCCTTATGTCTATATTGAACACAAGGCATAGACTGTGTCATCCTTGTCCAGTTCAATATTGGGCCCATAGACATTTATCCTGTTATGTAGGATTGGCAAATTCTATCTAGGTCACTACTGTCCCTCAGCATGCTTTGTAAAAGTACCCATCTACTGCCTTTATGATTATCCTGTTACGGATAATGTTAGATCAGTGATAAAGCACTTGACTCTACATCTAGGGTACATAGTGGTTTCAGGTCGAAGGGTGGTTTACACCATTATCACCATGAGAGTAACTTATGACACATTACATAACATTCCATGTAGTTCTTTCATAGCGGGTCAATCCAATATAAATATTACTCCTAATATTTATATCTATGTCAAGACTTGATAACTCCTTATCCTATGATCCATGAGATGTGATCATCAGTCTATCTTCATAATAGTCTCTATGCTTTAAGGTTATCCCTTTTCACCTTAAAGCTCGACTACTGATACTTTAAGAATAGTGTCATTATGTTTAATTTAGTCTCATGATTAAGTCATACTTAATATTAAACGGACTATCTATTCTAGGGACTTTATTATTTTGGACTCCTACAAATATAATAAAGAAGTGTCTTATATTATTAATTAATAAATAAAACATTATATTATTAATAAATAATTCAAATACAAGTACTTAAAAGTATTGGCCTCTAGGGCTCTAACAACAACATTACCTATTTCAAATTCTGATTATTATCACAATCAATGTAAATGAAATTCAACATATTGTGAAGTATATGATGGTGCCGAGCTTTCAAGCATTGTTAGCATTGTTGATGTCAAGGCTGCAACAGACAGTGCTAAAGCTGTGACCATGTCCTATTTAGAATACGCAACGAACAAGGTTATCACAGGAAGAGAACGAAAATCATTTATCATATCGGATGAGTAGGAAAGGAATACGGATTTCCATGAGGGTGACCGACCATGTATACAAATGGGGCAGATCCTGTTCATAACGAAAATATCATCCCTTGCAGATTAACTCTTGCCATGGTTACTCAACTTTTGGAGAAGGATAATACAAGTATCAGCCGTAGGGCTGCTGAAGAGCTCGGCTTTGGAGGAAATGAAGTTACTTTTGGTTCAATCTCAGATCTCGAAAGGGCCGTCAAAATGGCAAGCGAAATGGTTACTCGTAATGGTATGAAGAACAGAGTTTGAAATGCCACTCACAATTAAGTTAAGGGTCGAGAAAACATGAGCACGTAAACAAAGCTTCTTATCAAGAAAACGGGAAAGCTATTGCTGGAAAAGGCTTATAGCAGTGCAAACGCTATTCTAACATCACACAAAGATTAACTTCATGCAATAGCAAATGCTCTTATAGAGCATGAGACAAGTAATTAACTCAATGCAGAAACATCAACAACAGAATAAGGTGCATAGAAACATCACAAATCCAAACCAATATAGTAGCTGCTGCATTTGGCTTCGTTGTTTATAAATAATGTTTTAACAATCTAGTTTAAATGGTATTGGTTATTGAACTAGCTGATTCAAATTGAATAACATAAAGAAGATGTTTATTTGATTTTATAAAAATTTATTTAAAATAAATTAGTGAAAGTTTTCAATATGTTCTAAGTCCAGTGCATCACGACTCACAGATGTACAGGGAAATGATTGATGTTACGAATCGGTTACACCCAAAATGCACAAAGGAGTGCACATCTTTAACTGATCCAGATTGTTCAATCTGATTTTCATATCTGTTTCATACAGACACAGATACAGTAATAACAATAGCTAGAAATGTAAATCTAAATTATTTCATATAATAGTAATAAATTTAACTGTAAATGGAAGATACCATGTAATGCCGAAAGTACTGAAATTAAAAACAGAAACTAAAAACATGTAACTTTGACAAGTTCAAGAGGTCACCAATGGTGCCAAATTGATGTGCCAAAAATGATTGAACCAGACAACATCAAATAATAATGTAAACTAATAAATTCAATAAAGTACATTTAAAATAAAATATCAGGACCAAATGGCTTCATTCCCAATTCCAAAGTTTTGGAATATTAATCCATAACTTCAACAACTTCAAATGACGATAAATTGTTCATGTCTTACGCACCAGGATTGAACCCTTGCAGCAGGCACCATTGCTGATCCCAAACCTGAAATTCACGACAAAGTAGTTGTTAGGTTAATTTTTCAGAGATGAAGAAAAATATAATGGTGATCGAATCCAAAAAGTAATGCCAGGAAAGAGAAAATCAGGACCATATTATTGGATTCAAAGAGAAAAATGGCAGATAAACAGACCCAGCAGTGATTGTCTTGAAATCACCATTTACAGAATACCAGAGAGATACCATAACACAATACTAGCTATATCGAGGGGAAAATTTCGACCCTTCACATTTATTTTGGATCTGTCCCTACTTGTGATCTACTAAGTCACAATAGGACTTATGAGGGGAGCGAATTGGACTAACGGACCATTTGCAATGAATTGGACAGTGGCTCCTAAAGGAAAGCGAGAAAAATCTGCCTTATATATATATATCGCAGATTGTGTTCTAGATTACGGCGGAAGCATGGAGAATATAATCAAAATAATACACAGATACACACACACGCACACACAAATTGTGTAATAAAACCAAGTAACAAACAGAAAATGAAAACCACTGAATAAATATCAAAAGGACATAACGGAGACTTGGATTAGAGCGAAGAAAAGAGAGAGATTTAGTGAATAAAGAGAAGTGGAAAAACAAGAGAGTGGTATGAAATGAAAGATCAGATTAAGGTTTTACAAAAGAAACCAAGACACATGAAGAGAGAGGTTACCTGAGAAAACCAAAACATTCATTTTCCGAAGATGAATAGTTCCTTCGGAATGCCCTACTATGCAAGAGATGGTGGAGGTGTTCAGTGAAATGGATCTTGATCCAATGTTGGGTTTGTATTTATAGAAAACATGAACGGGTAAAACGTGAGCCAAGCATGTTTAGTGTTCCGATGTTTGGACCACATTCCAATGACGAGTAGCCTCGGAACTGTCACACTTTTAAATTTTATTGTTAAAACAAAATAGATAAATAGTAACGATGGTTATAAAATCGAGAATCAAATCACTTTCCAAATCGTGAACTTGGGCCTTATTATGAATCGTAAAATACATTAACATTACAAATGATATATTAAGTAAAAACAAGTGACACATCAAAATTATAAGAGAATATAAAATTTACTAATCTCAATAATAAAATGAAAAAAGAAAAGTGCTTGACTGTAC
This sequence comes from Trifolium dubium, assembly GCA_951804385.1. Lineage (NCBI taxonomy): Eukaryota > Viridiplantae > Streptophyta > Magnoliopsida > Fabales > Fabaceae > Trifolium > Trifolium dubium. Next base: position 6,013,391 of record OX638074.1, read on the forward strand.
AAAACTGGCAAATAAAAGTGGATGACTACACTAACTTTACCAAGTTATTCATTAAAATGAATTGAGATTCGTTATAATGTATCGGGACTCAAAATGAGACTGATGTTGAAAACAGATACACACTAGAGATTCGTATCAATTTGATTTAGCATTGCGACAAATTGAGACGTGACTTGCATGTATCGTAAGGTGCTGATAACCTTGGTAACTGCTACTTTTTCCAACATATCCGCTGTCACTACTAAAACCACTATGGCAAAACCAACTTCCCTAGGATGCCACGAGAAACCGGCAACTCTATAGCCATTATATGGCGTTTTGCTGGAAAACCATTGGACCGAAACACCACGGCAGGTACTTAAAATCACTTCTATCATTTAGACAAAAGATTTGAGTTCAAACGGAGAGTTGAATTTTCAAATCACTTTATTGAAATATAAATCCAGGAATGAGCGAGAAAATTAGAGCAGCGTTCCATATGAATCACAGGTCAAACTTTCCATCTCCAGAATGGAAGAGAGATGAAAAGAATATAATGAAACCATGAGGTATTCTATCTTATTGGTTAATGTATCGTTTTTAAGAATTCAAAAGAGATTATCCGAAAAGTTTGAAACCAAAGGATATTGAAAATAATGCTGTAGATAACAATGCAACAAGGGGAAGCCTTTGAAAAACACCAAAACATTCTTCCCTCAGAGATACACAAAGTAAGAAGTTTATGACATAAGCATCAGACTTATCAGTGATATGGATTGGACTAATTTCATGTTTTTGGCAACAATTTCTCGGTTTGGCATTAGTGAAAGCTTGGTGTAATTGAGTGATCACCATTACACTAGTACTTAACAAACTTGTTGGTAGTATTTTAAAAGTTATAAGAAAATCAGTATAAATATGTATAGGCAATCTTCAAATTTGAAAGCTTCATTCCATGTACTCGCAATCGCAACCTATCTAAATTCACATAATATCTGAGACACAATAATACATAAATAGCACAAGATAACAAATGGGGAAAGAAATAGGATTCATGTAAATATTAGTTTTAGTTGGGCCATGAGTTCTAGTATTATCAATCAATGCCAAGTTTGCTTGCAAAAGAAAGCAACATATTCACCTATCTTCCCATCAACTCTCTCCTACACAATTCTAAAAACAGATAAACTCTCCTCACAAGCAGCATAATGAATGAATTACTAAGACAAAGAGACACATCAATCCATTTCCTATGAACAACTTCTGTGAATTTCTTAAATCACAAAAATTGAAGTAACCCCTCACTAGGGTTACAAATAAAAGATCCAAAACAACTGTTTCCGAAACAACAGTACAACTGCGATTAAGCTACATCAGGCGAACTTTATCGCAATTTTGTGCAATACCAGAGATTGCGTTCGATCATAATCATCTGCAATATCACAGATCGTGCCGTAACCACCATCACTTGAAACACTAAACGCGATCTGGGCCACGGCATAAAGGTTTTTTATGTTTCCGAACCCACAACACATCTGTGATTAGGCTACATTGCCGCATTTGATTGCAATTCTCTGCAATATCAGAGATCGCATCTGATCATAATTCTCCGCAAGTTCAGAGATCGCGCCGCGACCACCATCGCTTGAAACCCTATTTATAACCCTAAATCGCGATCTGGATCGCGACATGAGGTTTTTCATGTGCCAAAAACCACAACGCAACCACGATTGGGCTACATCGCCACAATTGATTGCAATTCTCATCAATATCAAAGATCGCATTAGATCACAATTTTCTGCAATATCAAAGATCGCAGCGCACCATCATTACTTAAGACCCTAAACCGCGATCTGAGCCGCAACATACAGGTTTTTATGTTTCCAAAACCACAATTTGATCGCAGTTAGGCTACATCGGCCATATTTGATCACAAATCTCGGATATCAAAGATGGAATTGATTGTAAATCTCGACAATATCAGATATTGCAGCGGGACCATCACCACCACCACCACCACTTAAAACCCTACTTAACTGCAATCAATGAAAGAGGCAAATCCTCACACAGAAAATTACATGCTCTACCATAAACATAACCTAACCAAAATGGAACTACTAGCATATTGAAAATGGAATGTACACACACAGACAGACATAACAAACACAGACAGGTTTTACAACACAAACAAAATCAAACACAAAGCTCAAAATCAAAGATGGTTTGTTCAAGAGTAAAAAGATAAGTAAGAATTTCATGAATAAAAGCAAAACCCTTTAACAGTGAAAAGGAAGAGAGTAAAAAAGGTACCTTTTTGATGCAGAAAAACAAGTAATGAGAAAGTGGGTATGGAAAATGCCATGGTAGATTGGTAAATTAGTTCAGAGAGAAAGAAGAAAGGAGGGAAAATTGGAAGGTGAATGAAGCTCACTGCCTCATACTTATGTAATTTACATTGCTGCCACGGAGATTTTGTGTTTATTTTTGGGTAAATAGTCAATACCCTATATAAAATGTAAATTTTGTAATACCTTTGTAAACAAAAATTTGAGAATTTCTTCCCTCTAATGTTTTATTATTTGCAATACCTCTTAGGGTCTGTTTGTTCAATCGAGGAGGAGAGGAGGTGAAGAGAGGAATTTTTAAGTAGGTGAAGCGAAAGAAAATATAATTTATTATGCTGACAAAATTACCCACACTTTTTTATTAAAATCCTAAATTATCATTGTTGGAATATTAAAAATTTGTTTTATTTTTTTGACAGCAAAAAAAATATAGGTTTTCTACTCATTAGATTTTTTTTTTTGGTTATATATATATTCATTCATTATAATTTAATCCTTATTTCTTTTATTCAGGATAAAAACGTAAATTTATTATTCCCTCCCCTCCCCTTGTTAAAAAATTGAATCAAACATAACATTTAAAATATTCTCTCCCCTCCCCTCTGTCAAACTCAGAATTTCTATGTGGTAAAATCTGTGTATTTCCTTAGAGAATTCTCCTTTAAATAATAGTAATACAATCTGACTGATATGCAGCCTTAAAACTTGCTAAACTGCTAACCTACAACTGAACACAATAATATTTACAGTTGGACTAATTAAATAGGGAATATTTACATAATGACAAATCTCAACAAATCTGCACAATTAATGATTCATAAATTATCAAATTCTATTGACATACATCTCTGGTACACCAAGATTGGTTTAGGGGCTGGTTCTCCTGCAGAATTGTTAGAAAACAAAGGCAAAATAGATGTGGATGTAGGAGAGTGAGTGTCTTGGTTGACCGAAAAAAAATATTTATCCTCTTGAAAAATGACATTTCTAGAAACTCGAGTCCTATTGAGATTAGGATCATAGCATATGAAACTTTTTTGGTGGGTTGAGTAACCAAGAAACGCGCATTTAACAGATTGAGCTGTGAGCTTGGTGCGTTCTTGGGGCTGAAGGTGGACATAACAAACACAACCAAAGGTACGAAGATTGGTATAAGTGGGTTGCTGTTTAAATAGCCTTAAGAATGGGGAATCATTGTTTAAGGCTTGAGATGGCAGCCGATTAATAAAATGGACAGCAGTGGAGACAGCTTCACACCAAAATCGAGAAAGTACAAGGGAATCCAACATCAAGGTACCAACATCATCAAGAATATGACGTTTTTTTCTTTCTGCTACCCCGTTTTGTTGGGGTGTAAAAGGACACGACCTTTGGGATATAATACCATTTGTTTGCAAAAATTCTTGAAATAAAGTGGATGTGTATTCCCCTCCATTGTCAGATCGTAAAATTTTAATTTTAGATGAAAATTGAGTTTGAACATAGGCATGAAAAAATTTGAATGCGGAAAATGCTTCAGCCTTAGAGCGCAAAAAATAGACCAATGTGAAACGACTATAGTCATCAATAAAAGTAATAAAATACTTGTAGTGAGCATGAGATATAACAGGTGCTATTCCCCATAAATCACTATGAATCATGTCAAAAGGATCTTTCACATTTGCTTGATGAATTGGAAATGGTAGAATTTTACTTTTACCAAGTTTACAAGAAATGCAATCAAATTGAATAACACTAAGAGATGGAGAATTTTTATTGCCAAGAACTGTAGATTTCATTAAATCATGAAGTACATTTGAGTTTGGATGTCCTATACGTTTATGCCATGTTTGGAAATCAACAGTTGCAGAATTACAAGAAATAAAAGGCAAAAAAGAACACGGAGACGGTGGTGGATAAAGAGGAAAGAGACGTCCAACTTTAGGCCCCTTCGCGATCATTTTCCCTGATTGTTGATCCTGCACAAGACAACCAGATTTTGAGAATTCAACTCTACAATCACTGTCAACTAATTGACCAACTGAATTAAGATTGCTGGTGAGACTAGGGGAAACATAAACATTTGTAAAAGATGAGGAAATATCACCAATTGCTTTGATAGGCAAATTGTTACCATCAACAGTATGTATTTGAAGATTACCAGAGTAATTTGTAACATTGGTAAGAGCAACAGCATCGTTGGTCATATGATTCGATGCCCCTGAATCAAAATACCAAGGAGATCTTGGGGAAGAATCGTTACCTGAAAGACCAAAAGCAGAAAAAATTGAAATGATCATTTGTTGAACCATTTCAGGGGTCAGACTTGGTGTTGTGGAATGCTGATTCACAGAGATAGGAGCAGTAGGAGAACCAACAGAAGCAGTGAAGGCTGTGGGTGTTTTCTTCGGCGGACGAATTGGGCATTCTTTGATGATGTAACCATCCTTTTTGTAGTAATTGCAGAACTTTTTAGGACAGTTGGAAGCATAATGTCCATGGCCTTTGCAGCAGAAACATTGGACAGTACTCATGTCTCTCCCTCGAGGTCGGCTTTGTACGGCATATGACACAGGAAGAGAAACAACCTTTTGTTGTTCCATGGTTGCTTGAGTGAGGAGACGTTGTTCTTCGCGAAGCAATTCATTGAGACAATCATCCAAAGATGGGACAGAAGCTTTGTTCATGAGATTGGATGGTAATCCCTCAAAATCAGATCTCAATTTCATCAAAAATTGATCTCGTTTGGTAGTGTCATGAACTTTTTGCACCGCACTTTGTCCTTCAGTTGACAAATCTTGATAGACAATATTAGTGTATTCAGACCAAAGATTCATAAAATGAGAATAGAGCGCTGAAATGGAAAGACTTTCCTGCTGAAAAATTGCAATTTCATGTTCAATTTGGAACCGGCGAGCAGCGTTGTTATGGCTGTATACTTTCTTCAAGTAGCCCCACATCTTAGCTGCTGTGGTGAAAGGTCGGAGATTAAGGACGATATTTGGATCAACAGAGTTTGTTATCCATGTCATGACTTGTGCATCTTTGGCTACCCATTTGGCATGTTCATCCTTCTTCGTCTTTTCTGGAGCAAAATCGCTTCCATCGATGTGACCCCAAAGCTCTTTTCCTGTGACAAAAAGCTCGAACTGAAATGCCCATGTGAGGTGGTTCTTTCCGTTAAGACGGACAAAGAGGACATCATTCCTTTCGCTGAACATGATGCAGAGAGAAAAAAAATTGTAGAGGACTTATGAAACGATGACAATGAACTCGAAAACGTGAAGGAAACAAGATCAACGCTGGCTAGGAACTGTGATTTCAAGAGGCGCAAAGCAGAGAAACTCAAGGCTTGATTGCAAAAGGTGGCTAGGCCAGAAAAAAAAAGGTAACAAGGCTTGGATCCTAACCTAGTGTGATACCATGTCTAACTCAGAATTTCTATGTGGCAAAGTCTGTGTATTTCCTTAGAGAATTCTCCTTTAAATAATAGTAATACAATCTGATATGCAGTCTTAAAACTTGCTAAACTGCTAACCTACAGCTGAACACAATAATATTTACAGCTGAACCAATTAAATAGGGAATATTTACATAATGACAAATCTCAACAAATCTGCACAATTAATGATTCATAAATTATCAAATTCTATTGACACCCTCACCTTCAAAATCTCCGAACCAAACAAGACCTTAAACTTAATCAATCATAATATAACCGCCCCAAAAACAACCTTCGCAAAATAAAATTTTAGCGAGGGTTTTTTATGGTTGATTGAGTCTAGGGATATTGCAAAATATCAAACATTACAAGAGAGAATTGTTTAAAAAAAAATTATAGGAGAGTATTAGCCTATTAACCCAAAAATGAACAACAATAAATTAAAATATTTCTATTCAAATAAGAAACCAACAAATTACATCCAAAAAACCAAAAAAAAAATATATTGGAAAAAAACAAATGACAACAATAACTTGTTGAATATATGCTAATGGATCAAAATATATAAAATTCAAAATTATACTAATTTATAGTTTATTTTGATAAATTAATTTAATTTGTTTATAACTTATTGCTTTTTATTCCAATTTGACTCATATTATCTCGATTAAATATTAATTAAACATAATTTTTTATGTCATTTCATATTTATTTGCTAGTTTTTTTTAAGATAAATTAAGAGTGTCTATGCATCGAGCAATGAATAAACATACCAACAAAATTGACATCTCTAGACACACTTGTCTTCTACCTATAGCTCATAATAATATATTAATAAAGAAAAAATTAAATTATATACAAAGGTGGGGGGCTAGACCAAACCCTAAGAAAAAAAACAACACAGTTAAATAAAGTGACATATTAGATCAGGCTGATGAGTGGAACAAAAGTTCTTTAAAGCAACACGTGATTCGGGTTTACCAAATCGCCGAACATTTCAATAAAGGATCTTCAAAAGGTATTTGGATGAAACACACCCTTGTAACGAGTCTTATACGGCTGACCCGCACTATAGGCAGCTTTCAAATGTTTTTTCATTCCTTCTTCGAAACAACCGGTGTGTATGCGTGATCTTCTTCTCTCGCAGCCCATGCACTTTGTACCAGCTCAATATCTCTTCGTGCGACTTCATCAAAATCATCATTATTAACTACCACCTAATTTTGAGTTTCATGAACCAATTGAGAGTTAGGTAGTTGTTTATCGGAAATCAATTGATTAGCTTCATGCTCCACAACCTGCAAAATTGTATCATCATGTAATAAATCACCTTATGTGGTCTCAGCAGCGGCTTCAATATTCATCCTTGCAACATCAAAGTCTTCATTATTAGCAACCACAAGGTTTTGAGTTTCGGGGACATGAGAGGCCTCTATAGGGGTTTCAATACTATAAATTCAATTAACAATCCATTATTTTTTGACATATAGGGCCCGTTTGGTGCGCATGATAGAGAGACGGGATATGTTAAAATTATCGTATCCTATTTAAATATGTTGTTTGGTGCACCAACATGATATGATAAATTAAGCATATTGTTAATCATACCTCATTGACTCTTTGTTATTTTAGTCCTTATTTTAAGCTAGGTTACCAATTTGATAGCATAATTATCCAATACACTATTCATTCTCATCTCTCCACAATTATATGAAATTAGTTAATTATGAGTATTTTTTAATTAATATCAATTAATCAATAAAAAAACTCAATTAAATATATGTTTTTTTAATAACACATTTATTCTTTAAGGATAATTTGATTATTTAAATATAACATATATCTTATCGTGTCAATATGAAGTGTACATCAAACAAGTGATAGGAAAAATTAATGCTAACTTATTTTTTTTATCATGTGTACACCAAACACATGACAAGATAATATTTATCATGTCCCTATTTTATCGTATCATTTTCTATTTTCTTATCATATCTTATCTCTTATCAATCCGGCGCACCAAACGGGCCCATAAAGTCAAGTTGATTATAATAAAGTTAAACTATATAACTTAAAATAATACTCTATATATAACAATATTTGCAGTATTATAAAAATAAATTTGCACTAATACATAAACTAATATTTGTATTAATATTTAAACTAATATATGTATCGAGAAACTTAAAGTCATCAATAATAAGCTTTAAATATATTAATACTTGTATTAATATATATACAAAATAACTTGAAATAATTTACAAAAAATTTATTCATTCTTTTTTAAAAACATTGGATTGGGCTGGTGTGGCTATAGCTACACCGAACCTTGAATAGCCACATCAAGTCTCAACAACTTTTTTTTTGATATTATCAGTTAAACAATATTAAAAGTTAAGTGCACAAAAACAACCCATTAGACAAGGATTTATTCTTAGTAAAAAAACATGGATTAATTCTAACATGTACCAATATTGGATCATATATGGTTCATGATGGATGACGGCAAACTTTTAATAAAAATTAATGGTTGAGATTGAACAAGATCAATCAGAGATGAAAAATGATCAAAACTCTAGATAAACCTACATCATATAGTTTTTTTTTTTTATATATATTTTTGACTAATACATCCTATAGTCTTTTAGTCAAACTAGGCTTTTACCCGCGCGATGCGCAGGTTATATAAGCTGTTAGGTGTAACAAAAAATTATTTCATAAAAAATATATATAATATTAAAAAGTTGTGAGATTTTTAATAAAAAAATTATAAGATTTTATAATAAAAATAGTAAGACAAATATAATAATATTAATTTTGAAAATATAAAATTACACGACAAAATGTAAGACATATGCATTCAATATTAATTAATTTTCGACAATTTTGAAATCTTCTCGAGCACATTAGAATTACAACACTATTGTCGGTTATTTAATATCTTTAACTATTCTCATAAAGTTACTTTTGATACAAAAACATACTTTTGATCATTCGAATGCATATGAGTCTATTAAAATTTAAAACAAACTCTAGACTATTTAAATAAAACTTTATTTCAGTTTTCAAGTGATAGTGAGAAAGTTCAGTTTTGATATATTGTATTCACCAACTTTTGCAAAAACTTAAAATGAAATAACATATACACAAAACTCTCAAAAATAAGAAACCAGTCAATACTCGTGAAAAAAAAAGGAAAATAGAAAAAATCATAGACGAACAATAATAGCAACAAAGAAATCACATTTAAAGAGGATATTAAGCATTTCACAACTATCATCAATATCGAAACATAATTAAAATATAAAAATAAGTTAAAGTAAATTTCTATTATTAGTTAATGGAATGTTAGTCTATTTCAAAAAGGATAAACCTTGAGATACTAACTTTTTCAAAATGATTGATTGCAAGGTCAAAAATAAAACATATCTTTAAAAAATCTAAAAGGTAAAAAAAACATTAATTAAAAAAATAGTATTAGTAGAAATGTTGAGAAGGGAGAACATCGTGAGAGAGAACGATGAAGAAAAAATTGTTATTTTTATCATAGAAAATGTTGAGAAGTGAACGGAAAAATGTTGAGAAAGTGAAGACAAAATAACATGTTTTTTTTGTTCCATGAGAAGTGAATTTTTATTTTTTTTACTAATAAGAAGTGGAAAAAATTGAGAAATGAGAATTAGTATATTATTAGTAGTTGAGAGTAATTAATGCTATAGTTTAGGAGGGAAAAAATAGGGTTAAGTTGTTGCTAACCTAACAACATTTATAAATAAGAGATAATTGTTTACACATGAAATAATTTATTCTCCTTTCCCATTAGTCAAATTAATAAAGGTTCTTTTTTCATGATATTGTTTAAATTAAACATGTTTATCCTTTCATCAAATTAATAATTTGACCACTTTTATTACATAATTTGACCATTCTATATTAAAAAAAATTGACAATCTAATTTTTCAACCAATATTAATTAAAATAAGTTTTTTTCTTCATCGTAAAATTAAAATAAGTTATTAAAACTAATAATTAATATATAATCTTTTTATTGTCAAAAAAAAAATTCTGTTTGTTACAAAAGAGGGCCGGAGACTCAAAACAAAGACAAAATATAAAAATAAACTAACTACAATTATTGAGACATCATTTTCTCTGGCAAATTTGTCCACCTCCATCTCACGAAATACAACATTTATCACTAAAATTAGTATGTTAGCCTGTGCCGTGCACGAGATTAATTTCTTTTTAATATTATTTTATTAATTCATTTTAAATTATTATTTTAAATTTAGTTTAATATTTAATAGTGAATTTGAGATATTTTTTTGATAAACCAAATTTATCCTTCGCACGCAACTCCAGAGATTAATCCACATGAGATAACTGGAATCCATTTAAGGGGTTGACCTCTTCTAACAAATGTTTCTCCATATGCACCGGCTAGGGATCAAATTCGGGACAAAATGGTTAAGAGACCCAAATATCTACCACTTGTACCACACTATGTTGGTGTGAATTTGAGATATTATATTTTATGAGTTGTTTAAATATATATTGTTGAAGTAAATATATTGTTTTGACAGAAATTTAGAATAAATATATTCAGAATTGTATAAATGACATTGAATAAAAATAAAAGTTATATTAAAAAAAATAGTATTTACAAAGTTTTTTTTTTGACAAAATATAATTTACAAAGTTAAAAGTTGAATGTTAATAAATTTTTTTTGAATATTTAGAATTCTTAATATGACAAAACTTTGTCCTCGTAACATAACTCATGTGGTATGAGCTAAGGGATGTATGGGTTGGAGAGGTCCAGGGATCAATTCCTGGGGGGAGCAATTTATCTTTCCGATCTACCAAAAAAAATATATCACAAAACTCCCACATTGTGATATATTTTTGGTCCATATAATTATTCTCATAATTTATCTTTTTATGGTTAAATATGTTTTTGGTCCCTATAAATATACCAAATTTTGGTTTTAGTCCCTCTAAAAAATTTCTTCGACTTTTAGTCCCTATAAAATTTTTCATCTTCACTTTTGATCCCTCATTTTAAGTAAACTCATAAGTAGAATTCATATTTTTGAATAAAAAGTTTGCAGAAAAGTTTTTAAAATTATATTGATCTCTCTAAAAAAAATAGATATTTTTAACAATATAGGAATTAAATATGAATTTTTAAACTTTTTGTGGTTTAAAATTCATATTTAATTTATGTTTGGTTAAAAAATTCCAATTTATTTAGGGAGAAATTATCGTAATATTTTTCACATTTGTGCACAACTTCATTAAAAAAATAGAAAAGTTATATATGAGTTGATTCAAAAATTGGGATTGAAAGTGAAGATGAAAAATTTTATAGGGACTAAAACCAAAATTTGATATATTTATAGGGACCAAAAATATATTTAACCCAAAAAAATATCTAAAAATAATAGATAAAAAAATCTTAGAGAAGTTCTAATTGAATGACACATAAGCAAATTTTCTTGAGAATGCATGAGAGAGCTCCGTGGAACTATCGTAATGTATATAATAGAGATAAGAACCTCTCCCACAAAATAAGGACAAAAAATCATGATAAGAAATATTTGAGAGACCATAACCTGCTGAAAATATTTTTAGGGACTAAAAATGAAATTTTGTATATTTATAAGGACTGCAAAGATATTTATTCCCAAATAAAAAATCTAAAAAAAACATGCTAAGAATGCAACTGAATTGCCCAAAAAAATGAAATTTTGTATATTTATAGGGACTGCAAAGGTATTTATTCCCAAAAAAAACCTAAAAAAAACATGCTAAGAATACAACTAAATTACGCTAAAAAAATATCTAAAAAAAATATAAAAAAAATCTTAGAGAAGCTCTAATTGAATGACACATAAGAAAATTTTCTTGAGAACGCATGAGAGAGCTCCGTGGAACTATCGTAATGTATATAATAGAGATAAGAACCTCTCCCACAAAATAAGGACAAAAAATCATGATAGGAAATATTTGAGGGACCATAACCTGCTGAAAATATTTTTAGGGACTAAAAATGAAATTTTGTATATTTATAAGGACTGCAAAGGTATTTATTCCCAAATAAAAAATCTAAAAAAAAATTGCTAAGAATGCAACTGAATTACCCTAAAAAATGAAATTTTGTATATTTATAAGGACTGCAAAGGTATTTATTCCCAAAAAAATATCTAAAAAAAAAACATGATAAGAATGCAACTGAATACGCTAAAAAAATATCTAAAAAAAATCTTAGAGAAGCTCTAATTGAATGACACATAAGCAAATTTTCTTGAGAATGCATGAGAGAGCTCCGTGGAACTATCGTAATGTATATAATAGAGATAAGAACGTCTCCCACAAAATAAGGACAAAAAATCATGATAGGAAATATTTGAGGGACCATAACCTGCTGAAAATATTTTTAGGGACTAAAAATGAAATTTTGTATATTTATAAGGACTGCAAAGGTATTTATTCCCAAAAAAAAACATGCTAAGAATACAACTAAATTACGCTAAAAAAAATATCTAAAAATAGTAGATAAAAAAATCTTAGAGAAGCTCTAATTGAATGACACATAAGCAAATTTTCTTGAGAATGTATGAGAGAGCTTCGTGGAACTATCGTAATGTATATAAATAGAGATACGAAATTTCTACCAATTGAGTTATACTCACGATTACTTTTTTTTTAATAAAGCAAAGAGCATTGGACATCAGGGTAACCGCATCATATGCCTATATATATATATATATATATATATATATCTCTTTATTATATTAAAAAAGGAAAGAAAAAAAATACAAAAATTGAGTGGACATAAACCTAACCCAGTGAGACCAGACGAGCATGTAGGACCAAAAAACATATCAATTTCTAATTAATCCTGAAAGACAAAATAAAAGTCTTAAAAATTCGAGGTGAGTGAACCGACCGTCATCATGGAAACGGTCCACATACCCGCTACTCCCTGAAGCAAGCAGCAAGCAATGAATGCATTTTCAAGCTACGCAGTCCAAAATCAAGGAACGATACATATATATTGAGATAGATCAAACACCATATAGACAATACAAGACCTCTCAAAACCAATCGAATAGAAAGATCGAGTGAACAAAGCTAAACACCCCAATCATAAGAACCATCAAAACCACCAAACTCATTAACACTACCAACGATCACTTCCGTCCACATGGAGTATCTAGGCACTTAGTTCTTTCGAACAATATCAGTTCTTTCAAAAAAATATTAGGCTGGTGTTGATGAATCGAAGTATCGAACTCGTGGGAAGCATTCACGATGACCCCTTTGAATGATCTTTTATGAAAGAATTTGTCTACAAATTTCTTTAATTTGAGTTCTTGAAGTAGCACAAAAATTAGTAAGAACTTCGTATGTTTTTTCTCAACCAAATGACATTTTTATAACTTTCTATCTTTAGCTAAACCTATTCATAAATTTTACTAGAAAATTTAAGAATAACTAGGTTCAGTGTGAGCATAATTAGGAAACACAATAGTTGAATAATTAACTAACATAAAGATCATACAAATTGTCTAATGGAGAAATTATTCTGATTTTTGGTAAATCTCAAACTTTCAATTCATACAACAAAAATTAAAGTAAAGTAAGACTAGAAAAGTGTTTCAACAGATTATATAAGGGACATGGCAGCAGGAATCAAACGATCCATCAAATACTTGTTTGTAGCCTCTGAGGGATGAATACTATCCCAAAATACATATTCGGATGCATTAGCACATGTTCCTATGGACTTTGGGTTGCATAATATAGCAATCTCTAGGATGCCTGTCCCACAACAACCCTTCCTTGCTTCGATAAATCCTGTGAAATTAAGGTATTAATTAATTAATTAATTAATTAAACACTAAGAAATAAATTAACAAAAAATTTAGTTGTTTATAAGGCATAAATTAAATAGGTTTAATTGTAGTTTTGATCCCTCTATTTTCACTATTTTGCAGAATTAATCCTCTATTTTAAAATTTGACAGTTTTGTTCTCAATTTTATTTTTTAACTATAAATTGACCATGTGATATGTTTTAAATGACGTGATATATGATCTACTGATGAGAAAATATCAACATTGATGAAATTGTAAAAAAATTAATTTATAAAGTTCATTTAAAACATATTGTATTTCTATATTTTAGACAAAATAGTTGATTATATGGAAGTTCATAAATTTATAATTTCTTACAATTTCATCGATGTTATTATTTTTTTATCATTAAATCATATATTACGTCGTTTAAAATATATAACATGATTAATTTATATTTAAAAAATAAGATATATGGGGATCAAAATTTTAAAATAGAGAAACTAATTATACAAAATTGTGAAAATAGGAGAACCTACTACAATATATTTGTCAAAAAAAAAACTACTACAATATAATTAAGGGTGCGTTTGTTTTAGCTTTAAATAAAATGGATTTTTTTGTGTTATATAATTTTGTGTAAAAAAAAATTACAAAGAATTTTTTTATAAAAGTTTCAAATGAAAATATTTTTTGAATAGTTATTCTTAAAATGTTATTTTAGATACTTCATCATTTTATCGAAACTTTTTTTGGATATCAAAATTTCAAAAAATCACTTAATTTTGAAGCTATCAAATAGATTTTCATAAAATCATTTTTGAAATACAACTTTTTGAAAAAATTGAGATTTTAACTATGTTTTGATCTTTAATAATGTGTGTTTATGTTATATGATGTCAAAATTAATGTTTCAATTTAAAAAAAACAAATATAAAAAAACTTGTTATATTTTAGAAACGATTCTATAAAATCTATTTTCAAAAATATAAAGAAAAATCTATTTTTTTTAAAGCTCAAACAAAGGCATCCTTAGTCAATTAAATAAGATAGTTTAAGTTTCATATAATTAGATTTTGTACCAAAGTCAGAAGGTCTGGTGACAAGTTCATACAGAGGTTGATAAATGTCAAGTATGACCAATTTGAGACCAGGAAGCTTTGTTAATAGATTGCTTGAAGTGGCATTGAGTTTTTTATTGAAGTCAATGGCAACATCGTTTAATTTCTCTACACATGTGTTGCTGTGTAAGCTGAAAAAAGTGATAACTGCAGGCAAGCAACCTATTGGAGGTAATGTGGTTACACCAATCTTCCTTGCTCCGAGTGCATACAAATTCTGTCACATATATGATTAAAAATGTAAAACAAAATCAGTAAATTTTTCAATGGAGGAATACTTTCTTTTGTTTTTATTTATTTCTCGTAGTTTTAGTTAAATAATGTGAGAGATTCTATTCTATGGGAGGGGAGGGACGATAATTTCCTACAAGAAAATCATCACTTCTTGAGGGCCAAAATCCTTCTTGAGGGCAAAAATCCTTCAAGAAAACGTCTCTCGCTAAATCTTTGTTTTTCGATCATTTCTTGGCAGTCAAAACCTCCAACAAGTAATAACCTCCATGAAATGTGAAGCACATGTAAGTTAATTGTTGGCAGTTTTAACCATTAAGAAGTGGTCGAAAAACAACTTCTCATTTGTTAACGGTTCAGGCCGCCAAGAAATTTAACGAGGGCGTTTTTTTGAGGGCTTTTGCCCCTTAAGAAATGATATGGTTCTTTTACTATTGTATTTCGTTGTACGAACAATTTTATTTTAGGTCGGATAATTTAGTGGTTAGAACCTCTGTACATTATATGCAATATCTCTACCAACTGAACTAACCTCACGAAATCACGAGCAAGATATATTTTAACCAAAGGAATTTTTTTTCCAAATATCTAATATTCAATGTTACATAGAAAAAAATATTTAAATACAAATTTTAAACTAAAAAGAGTCAAATGTGTAAATAGTGGAACTATAGTTCTACAATACACTATTTAAAACAAATTAACTATTGTTAAATAGTAGCTGTATAGCATTGTACATATATATCAAGGTTGAAAGTGTGACTTGCCTGAATGAAATTGGAGTAACATTGTATAAGAATGTCCGAGAATTGATACGGTGTATAAACTTTATTGAGCAATGGATTTATGTTATAATTCTGTACAAAATCTCCAGTTCCAGCAACAAGAAGATATGCAGCATTAGATATAATTGATGTTGCATTTGATTGCCCTGCTATTTTCACTAATTCATTTTGGCAATCCTTGTAGTATTCTAATTGTGTGTTTAATGAAAGCACACCCTACATCCAAAAAAACATATATTACAATACTTATCAATTATTTGATCTTTTTATAAGGAACATTTTTAAAATCAAGGGAAAATAGGCTAATACCCCTGTAAAGTATGCAAATTTTGCAATGCCCCTCTGTAAATTTTTGTTTTGAGAATTTCCCCCTGTAATGTTTCAATTTTTGCAATACCCCGTGGATTTTTTCAAACATTACATTTTGCGGGGGTTTTTTCTTTGCGGCGGTTTAAAACCCCCACTAAAATTATATTTTGCGGCGGTTCAAAACCCCCACAAAATGTAATGGTTGAAAAAGTCTGAGGGGGTATTGCAAAAATACAAATATTATAATGGTTATTCTCAAAAAAATATTTTACAAGAGAATATTGCAAAAATCATGTACTTTACAGAGGGTATATACCTATTAACCCTAAAATCAAATAATTCATTTCAATGCTAGTGCATTAATTAGAGAGACATGTTTCTCATATTAGTTTAGAGTTAGTTTTGGAATAAACCATAAAATTTTAGAATTATAAATGAAAAAAATTAGTTTCCATGGTATGTGTAATTTTTCTAAATTGTTTCTTATAAAAATGATTGAAACGAGTAATATATTCATTTCATTTAACATGGTTGGGCCGTTGAGGGAAAGTCTTATTGAGTTGGGTCAATATATTGAGCTAAGAGTAATCATATAAATGATTTTGACACCACATATTCACTCAAAACCTTAAGGCATTTGTCATAGATTAGTGGATCATCTCACTTGTATGCTGCTCAACCGTAACTCAGGTTAATAGATCTCAACAAACATAAATTAAAAAATAAAAAGAGGGGGAGAATTTTTGTAATTACATATAGTGCGGCTGTGGAATCATGGTAACCAGAAGCGGATGAAGCAAAGTTAGCACCATTCAAGATGTTGGTTCCTTTGGAATTTAAGTTGAGGTAAGCTGGTTGGTAAGAGGTAAATCTAGCAAATTCGGCTGCAATGAATAAAAGGTAAATGGGTTAATATCTTCTGTAAAATACGCTAGTTTTGCAATATTTTTGTAAAAAAATAAAAATTTCTCTGTAATGTTTGATTTTTTTGCAATATTCTCATGGACTCAGTCAACCATAATATAACCCCACATAACAGAACCGTTGCAAAAAAACCATTGCAAAATATAATTTTAACGAGCGTTTTAAACCGCCGCAAAATATAATGGTTGACTGAGTTCAAAGTGGTATTGTAAAAAATCAAACATTACAGAAAAGATTCTTAAAAAAAATTATTAGAAATATTGCAAAACTCACTTATTTTACAATGAAGTATTGATCTATATATTAACTCATGAATAAATATATAAATTAGGAGCATGAATCCTCTCCGGTGAGAGGGGAGGTCCAGTGAAATCATAATCAGAAATTTGTATTACCATATAAAATCAATAATATATTTTAAGAAATATTTAGTTATATATATACTGATAATATGATTTTGTTACATATATGCAACCGATCAAATTGATTTAGTTATGCACCGACAATTTAAATTTATTTTACACATATATTCAATAATATATTGTCATGTCATTTAATGAATGTGATACATTATGTATTTTTAAATACAATACATGAAGTATACATATATAAAATAGTAACTTTATACTGATGATATATATAACTTAAATTTTTCTAGAATATCTCTATCAATTTGATAATCTTCTTAGAAGATGGATTTTGAACAATGAATCTCCATTTTGTCACTTTGGTAGTGGAATTGTAGAGAATTTATCTCATCTAAATTTTTTTTAGTGTTCTTTTTCTAATAAGGTGTGAGGGGGTTGTTTAATTGGTTATTTTGAAAAGTGCTCTTTCAAATAATGTGGTGATTCATGATTGTCAATTTAGTGGCTTACATATTAGTCTATTGAAATATAAAGATTGTTTTAAGATTTAGTTTGCAGCAATTTAGAAGATTTAAAACACTCCGAACAAGATATTAACTTGAAACTTGATAGTGCACATTATCTCAAACATTAATTTAGGTGGACTAATTTAACTACTTCAAAAAAACACTCTGAACAACTATATCTTCAATAATAAAGAGAGATAAGTGAATGTGATCATTGATCATCTAAAATTCTTTCTTAAATCCTCCAAAAACTAATTCATAAACACACCCTAAAAATCTACAATAAGAGATCCTTTTAAAAAAAGTTCAAATGTGGATAGTAAGAAAATAGTAAAATGATGGTTTAGAGAGGAAAGAAAATCACATGCGTAGTCTACAGTAAGCTTTCCATTGGAGAATCTTCCAGTTGGATAATGATTAGCAAAATCTCTTCCATAAGGATAAAAGGTTGATTTAACAACAGTTACAAGGTTGTTGTTATTGCCAACATCCGCAATAGAATCTCCAAAAATAAATAATGCCGGAACTAAAGGTTCTCCCTTAGTTGGAATGATCACCACCCCAATAAAAAGAACAAGAAGAAAAAAAGTCAAGAAAGAGCTTGAATAACCCATACTTTTCAATTCCTTTTCTTTGCTCAAGAATTTTGTTCTCTACTAAAGAATGAGTTTGTCCTTTTTATAGGTGGTGCCTATATTGACCGTTCATGCTCTTGTCCCAAGAATAATAACTAATATTATTTTTTGAAGTTTATATTTTAAGAAATAATTAAATTAAATTATATACATACCAATAATTTGGTTCAAATGTTCTTACTTTCTAAGAAATGAATTGATTTAAAAAAAAAATCAGAAAAATTGATTTGTAGTAAGAGTTGAGCCTTTGTTTTATCATTACCGAAAATTTTCTTTCACTAGACATCCGACCCGTGCACACACGGGTATTATAAGCTAGTATGATTATCGCTGAATAATTTCATGTGTTGTTTAATAATCAAAAATAGTAATATATCATCAATAAAAAAATAACAAAATAAATATAATAATAATAGTAATCAATATGAAAATAATTGATAATACAACTACTTTTTGATATTGATATTACAAATACTTGTTTAAATTCATATGTATTTATCAAACAATACAATATATTAACATATTTTGTCAAACATATTATATTTATCAAACAATACAATAGATTAACATATTGTATTTATTTAAACTATAAATTAAATACATATTGTTTGATAAATATTTTGTCCTTATTATAAAATAAAAAACAAATAGATTAACAAAAATTGATGTATTTAATTTATAATTTGGATTAAATACATTTAATTTTGATAAATTGTTTATTTTTTATAAAAATGTTATGAGAAATATAAGATAATCAATTTTAATGTTGCTTCAAAAAAAGCTTCAATGTTTAAAAGATTTGTTTAGAAAAAATGTTTTAAAGACTTGATGAACGAAAAAACAATAACATTGCCGCAAATATAAGATAATCAACTTCAATAATTTAAAGAAAGAAAATTTGGAATTAATAAACTTTGGAATAGGAAAAGATTTAGTTGAAGCAAGAGAAAAATAAATATTATGGACTAATAATTTGAAAAAATATTTACTTAATAATGAGGTGGAGTCCATTATTAACATTTATGAGCAATTAATGTTGTTTAGGAGGGAAAAAATTAAGGTAAGTTGTAGCTAACCTAACAACATTTAAAAATAAGAGATATGCATGATCAAGATTTATTTATCGGTATAGAGGACTCCGGTTGAAAAATAGAATATTAATTGTCTATATAAAAATTTTAAGATTTGGAATCGAGGACTCACATTGTAAAACTTATATGATCTTTAAAAATGCTATAATGTTAGTCTATGTCCCATTAAACAAAGTCAAGAGATTTGATAATTATGGTTCTTGTAATAAAGGAGATTAGTAATTATGAAATTTCTGACTAATACTAGTAATCGCTTAGCATCGGTGAAAATTTCGTACATATATATTATATATGGGGAGAGATCAAATTATACTAGTGTGTAATATCTAAGTAATATTTCACAACTCAATAACGCTTAAATGAATATAAATTTTACAAAATTCACTGTTGGATTAACAATTATATATAATATTGGGAGAGTAAACTTCTATCCCCTGCAAAGTGAGCAAATTTTATTTACATCCTATAAAATTGTTTTTTTTCTTCAGATTACCCTTTACAATGGGAAGATTCTATCATTTACCACCCTCTCTGTTAACTTTTTTTGTTAACGTAGCAGACAAAAATTAACTTTTTGCTAACGTTACAATGCACTTTTGCTGACGTTAACGTTTGATTAGTAATCGAATGTAGTATTGGGATAATTAGTGAGCCTATTCCCTTTTCCAAGTTAATCTTGATCGGTCTCATATATGACATATCAAACGATAATAAATTTTAGTAAAATTTAACATAGATGATCTATAAGATATAATTTTTTAATCCAACTGTTAATTTTGTAAAATTTATATTTGTTAAAATGTCATGATATAATGTTACTGAAATATTACACTGATATATATAATTTGATATAAATCTTCCCATTATATATTATATGATAAAAATAGTAATAGACATGTGCATACAATTGAAAATTTCAAAGGATCTTGTTTTCTTTTAGCATACAAATGATTTCAAATTTTACTTATTGATGTCAAAAAAATATAATTCAATAATCTCTGCTTTTAAAAAAATAGTAGGGAAGGGATTTGCCAATGAGTTTGACATATATATGCTATAAATGTTTTGTAATCTTCTCATCAGGGAGCTTCAAATTTGTTTTATTTCCCTCATTTAAGCACTATTTCTATAAGTATTTCCTCCTCTCACTATTTGGCACAACTATTTATTTAAAAGAAAAAAAATACAAAAATTGTGTGTGGTACAACTCGATCTGGTTGTTTTATAATCTTTCATATTTTTTTCTTCTTTTGATTACTCTTTTCACTTACTTACAATATATTATTTTTTTGGAACACAAATAAAGGATATATATATATATAATATATTTACGGATGTCTCTCTCCTGATCATAATCCTATGTGGCAATGTATCAAGTACCCATATACTTATGTGGCAAACTATGAGACCATCTACATAACATCACTCTTCGATTCCAACTCAAGACACTTTTTCAATTATGAAACATTTTGGGTGCGTTTGATTCGCAAATTAGTAAGTACTGGACAGAACAGTACATGACAGAACAAGACAGTACATGACAAAATAAGATGGTACAAGACAGGACAAAATTGTATCGAAGAGATATAGGGAGATAATTTTTTCATATTTGAAATTAAAAAGGGTATTTTCGTATTTTTTGTAGTTGTACTGTGGACAAAAAGTTGTCCTGTGGTTTCGTGAAGAACAAAAATTCCTGATTTTGTGCTGTCCCTTGCTACCTATTTTGTCCAGTCCCATAACCAGTTTTTACATCAAACAGGGTACAAAAAGTTGTCCTGTCCAGTACTCTGTTTTTTAGCAGATCAAACGCACCCTTTATTTAACTTTTTAGAGTTCCTTAATGTACCACTCTTCGACTCCCATTCAAGACACTTTTTCAATTATGAGACATTTTATTTTATATTTTAGAATTCCTTAGTGTATCATTCTTCGATTCCCACTCATGATACTTTTTTTAATTATGATACATTTTATTTTATTTTTTAGAACTACTTAAGGTATCATTTTTTCGATTCTCACTCATGACACGTTTTTAATTATGAGAATTTTTCTTAAAGATATTTTTGAGACACATATTATGCATAACTAAGATTAATAGTCAGTTATAAACAAAAACAAACAAAACTTTTGGATAAAAACAAGTAAATCAAACCGATTTCTAACAAATAACAATAATTTTTTTAAGATTAATACTTTTAATGAAAAGATTTCTTAATAAATTTTCCATAACTATTTTTTATTTAATCATCATAACTAATGGTATATCATAAAAAATTTAGTTGATTCAAAAACTGAAATACTATTATATAAGTATAAGTACCCAAACAATTATATGTATTAATTTTTTTAAATAAAGTTGTGTGAATTAATATATACCATTACATAAATATTATTATATATGATAAAAAAAAAGTCATAATTTCTCAAATAAAAGTATATTTTATTAGTTTAATTTTTAACTTTTGTTCACATACAAAATTTAACTCATTTCTATCTATCATTATTTTATTACTAAGTTGTACCAAATATAAATCATACTTATTCCTATTTTATTTGTATTTTATTAAGAACATATTTTTATTCATATATTAATACAATAAACCCATTTTTTTTTTGTAATTTTTATGATGACTACACTTATATTAATATCAATGCATGTCTTTATAATTTACACGGGATCAATATTAATAATCATATATTAATACAAGAGGTTTTTTTTAAAAATAAAAATATACTCACATATCAAAACAAGGTCCTATATTTTTTTTAAAATTGCTACAGGGATGGGAAAAAAAATATCATATCGTTGAACGGAAAGTGGGAGATCATTCTTAAAACTATTAACTATGACTTATATTTACACTCATGTTAATGAGTGTATTTTGATTTTGTAATTTATACAACGCAATATTTGTACTTATATATTAAAACAGATCCTATTATTTTTGTAATTTCTACGGGGACGGAAAGAAAACACCATACTGTTGAGAACGGGGAGTGGAATACCACTATCCACCATGTTCTATCCCTTTAAATCCATAAATATATAATTATTTTTTATAATTAAATAATATAAATATCAAATCATTTTTGCAAGTAATTAGAAAAACATAAATTACAAGAAAAAAAATTCATTAATTAGAAATAAGATACAAAAAAAATTAAATTAAAAAAATAATATTTCAACTAATCTACTTTAATTTAATTATATAAATTAATATAATTTTGAATTTTAATCCGTACATTTGTACGGGTTAGTTTACTAGTATAATATAATTACGGATGTCTCTCTCTCGATCACCATCTTACGTGGCAAGCAACCAAGTACTTAAATGTCTATGTGGCGAAATTTCAAAGCTTTTAAGTGTTAAGCTTAAATGCACTCCCTTCGATTCTCTCTGGCTACACTTTTCTAATTTTTATCATATTTATTTGTTTTACACGTTTTTTTTTCCCTCAAGCATACTCCAAAAATACATACTAACCGAAAAAAAGACTTTTAAGTTTTAAGCACAAATGCACTCCATTCGATTCTCTCCGACTACACTTTTCTAATTTTTATCATATTTATTTGTAACCAAATTTTTATCATATCTAAAGGCTTTTTAGTTAAAATTCAATTGATTCATAATTAACGTATTATAACCAAATTGATTAAAAAAAAGTTGTAACCAAATAATTGTTAGAATTATTTTTTGTTTTCTTTTTTAATTTACTCGGATAAATATTTATACTAATATATTAATACAATTGCATAATTTATTTGTAATTTACATGAGATTTATATTTATACTCATATAACAATACAAGGTCTATATCTATATATAATTTTTATAATTTCTAAGTAGACGAGAGAAAAAATACCATATTGTTAAAAACGAGAAGTAAGAGATCACTGTCTAGAGTATTTTATCCTTTTAAAATACTAATTTGTATTATTTTTCATATTTTAATAAAATCAATATAAAAAGAATGTCTTCCAAATATAAAATTAAAAATCATATACTTTTTTTTGGTACGTGAATAAAAATCATATACTATTACAAAGACTTTTTTTTGTTGTAATTTTACGATAAAAAGACCTATATTAATACCTATATATTAATATGTGGACAATTTTTTGTAATTTCAATAGAACATATATTTATACTCATGTACGAAGTTTATTAATATGATACGGAAGACTTTTTTTCTATGGGAACTTAAATATTTAAACACTTATTAATACAGGAAATCTACTTACACTAATATAATACAATCGCCTGTTAATTTTGTAATTTACACAGAGATCAATATTTATACTCATATATTAATAAAAAGCCTTATGTTTTTTGTAATTTCTACGACAGAAGAGAAAACACCATATTGTTGGAAACGGGGAGCGAGAGATTACTATCCACTCTATTTTATCCCTTTGAAAATTCCTAAATATATTATTTTTCTTATTTAAATAATATAAATATAAACTCAATTTCATAAATAATTCGTAAAATAAAAATTACTTGCCAACAAAATTCATTAAGTAAATATAAGATTCAAATAATTAATATGAAATTAAAAAAAATTAATATTTCAACTAATCAATTTTAACTTTAATTACATATAATAATATAATTTTGAATATTAACCCGTGCATCATTTGCACGGGTCAGTTATACTAGTATGTATATATATATATATATATATATATATATATATATATATGAGGACGTGTGAGGAAGTTAGCAAACCTATAGCTACACCCACTTGTTTTTTACTAAAAACTCTTATCTACTTTGTATAAAGAATAATTTTGTAATTTTAATTTCAAATCAATAATATCACTATTTTTTTTAGGATTTATATTCTTTTTGTTACACTTTTTATAGAATTTATTTTTTGAACTTTTAAAAGCATTGCTATATGGTACGAAGAGTAACTCAACAAAAGGCAAGAACATGTCTCACGTGAGATGTTATGCATCATTTGATTGAGAGAGTTATCATCGTAATGTACATGTGTATGTGAATATCACTTTTCCAATTTCTTCAATGTTTGTTTAAAATATGATGAAAACATTCGTAAAAAAAAAAAATAGTACTTGGGTGGTTCCAGGTTTTGATAATTGTTGTCATACCCTTGTTCTTCTTCTATGATTCCCTTAAGTATTATAGGCTAGAATAGTAGAATGGCGAGCCTCAAGTATTCTATGTGGGAGGGCATGCCCTTAACATAATTATCAAACATTTAGTTTTATTGGAATTATTTTCTTGGAGTTTTTTTTTGAACTTTTTTATTAATAAGGAATAAAAAAAATCCAAAAACATAGTTTCAAATTAAAAAAAAAAACTAGGAGGTGAAGTGGGGGGGCGCGCGAGAAATGAGAGGTTGGGGTGAGGTGCACGAATAAAATATGTGGGAGGAGGTTTGCTAATTTCCTCTCACATGGGAGGAAGTTAGCAAACTCACACATACACACACACACATATATATATATATATATATATATATATATATGAGGATTGTTAATTTAGACCCACTTAAAAACACGTGGGTGCAAATTAGAAATGTGCACCTTTTCGCTTTAGACAAAAAAACCATTAAAATTTATTATTTAAAACTATAATAACTTGAGGGTTAGTTTTGTAACGTTCATTAAAATGTTCCTTAATTTGCACCATTTTACTAATTTACACACACTTTATTTATAAATAAACTAAAGACATAAAACAACATACATGATTTTTTAATACATACTGTTGTTCGTTACATTCAACATGGTTTCATTAATGTAATAAAGTCAATAACCCATTGAGAAT
The DNA here is from genome assembly GCA_951804385.1 of Trifolium dubium. Taxonomy (NCBI): domain Eukaryota; kingdom Viridiplantae; phylum Streptophyta; class Magnoliopsida; order Fabales; family Fabaceae; genus Trifolium; species Trifolium dubium. Next base: position 6,038,769 of record OX638074.1, read on the forward strand.
AAAAGAAGATGCTACTAGCATGTTATAATAAAAATCTCAATTTTTATGTCTTATAAAATATTTGGCTTCTTTTGACTATTTTTTGTTTCAGGATGATGTCTTGATGTTTGTTGTAATAGCCCGTTCTCTACTATTTTTTTTAATCAATGATTCCACTGACAGTTGTCATCTCACGAACTTCTCCACCCCCCTTACTAGTGGAATTTTTGTCTTCTGTGAGAATTGGACCATGTACCTTGTGGCTAGGGCTAGAAATGAGTCGAGTCGAGTTGAACCTGTCTGAAGTTCGGCTCAACTCGATAAGAATTGGTTCAACTTGAAATTTGACTCGAGTTCGATACGAACTCTTTTTTTAACTCAAGTTCGACTCGTTAAAAGTTCACGAACAGTTCGACTTGATTCGTTAAGTTCAGTTCGTTTTTAGCTCGAAAATCAATTTAAGAGATTAACACGTAGTAACATAATTCACTAGCCCTAAAAAAAAGCATTATCCAGCCTGAAAATCAATATTAATTATTTAATGGTTAGCCGGATACCAAGGAATTAGTGCTAATTCAAAGCAAATGCTCATTAATTCCTTTCTTGATGAACAAACCACTAGTTACACAATCTATTTTATAGCTATATTGCCTTCTCAATGTCTTATGCGTGTCCGTATGTCCGATGTGGAACTTGACATTTGATTCATGAACCAAATTCAACAAATCAATATTTGAATTGAGTCTCAATTTTTTTCCGAGTTGGTCCAGTTCATTGTCAGCCCTACTGTGGCCAATTGGTAGTGGGAATGAATTTTTTTTGGTCGAGACCGGGGTATCCACCGCCGAACGCAGTGACTAATCCCTCGCTAGATTAGAGGCATCTCGATGGATGGGATAGCTGACCCAAAATTTTAAAATTGATTCATACCCAAAGTAAGGATCAAACCCTCGATCCTAGTAGTGGGAATGAATTGACATGTACTTTAACTCTATGATATATGGTTCAATTCCTACAAAAGATAAAAACTCCATTAGTGAGGAGGGTAGAGAAGTTCATGAGATGGTAACCGAGTCCGACTATATATGGGTGGAGCCCGGGCTATTACATTTGCTTTTCATGTTGTATGTTTCTTAATTGTATATATGTTTGGTGTAAACTGGTAAAGTGGATGCACAAAATTTAAAGAAATGTACCAAAATAGCCTTCAGTCTACAAGTTTATGATATTAAAGATGAAAGGTTTTTATGTCCAAAGTAAAAAGGTGCACATTGCTAATTTGCACCTACATGATTTTAAGTGGGTCTAAATTAGTAATCTTATATATATACATGGAAGGAAGTTAGCAAGTATATATATATATATATATATATTGTAAATTTAAGGTTTTTTTTTTGGTTCAAAATTTAAGGTCTATTAAAAAATGTTCATGGTAGGAAATTTGACTTCGTATTAAATATTGATCTAAGTAGAAATTAGTTTGACCAAAAATTACGTACAATTGCATACAACTATTAATTATAAATAAAATTTTGCTATTTAAATTTATTAAATAACGATATTAATTTTTCTATTATGCAGTTATTACATAAATTAAAAAAATAAAATTTTAAATATAATTGTAACAAGAAATTATTCAATGCTTGAAAGTGACTAAAAACAACGGTGCTTAAATTCCATGTCTTTAGTTCCTTACAATTTTTGTATTGAGTGCCATGTTAATTTACTCAAACGGTGGCTACCAGCAACCTTCTTATTTTCATATAGTCATCTTTATTTTTTTACATGAGAAAACATAAAAGAAAAATACAAAAATAAAAAAGGATTAAATGTGTGTTTACTGTTTAGTATTACGATAGATATGTCAAACATAGCCTATATCCTTATAAAATATACTCCAAAGACATTAGTTAACAATTGTGGGTATAAACTACGGTGCCGGCTTTGAGCCAAAGCATTATAGGCTCTATTCTTGGGCTTACAAAAAATAGGGGCCTCAAAATAATTTTTTTAGGTAGTTATATGACTAGGCTCAACTATATTTATTTCAACCAAAATAAAAATATCTAATAAAATAAAAACGGGTTTTTTTAAGTAGTTAAAATGTATTTTGATGATATTGATCAGAATAAATTATAACATTTTGTTTATGTTAGTTACAAAGATAAATGAGTACTAATTTTGAAGTTGTTGATGCTATTTATAATTTAAATAGATTGTATTGTTTATAAAAAATAGTATATTTTTTTGATACAATTTTTTTTATTAGGAGTCTATTTTAATTATTTGTCTGAGACCTCTAAAATGTTGGAACTGACACTGATAAACTAGGAGGCTCCAAGAGAACAATTGCATGATAAGTTGTTGTTGGAAACTGAATGATATGATGAAGAAAAAAACTTGGTTTGATAAGAGCACTACAAACACAAATGTGTGAATAGTGTGGATTTTGAAAAGTTGTTAAGTCCCATATTGGTGATACTTGAGACTTTAATAGTATTTATATACTACTACGCCATTGCAAGGGTGTGCCCTTAGGGTATCTGAATTTTGTGGATGGGAGAGAGCACAATCAACCTTGACCATCACGCGCGCGCCGCCGCTGTCATCCGGCCGGCTCAGATTGAGATCTGGGCTTTGGGCTTGCTTGTGTGATGTATTAATTTTTTGGTGACCAAAAAATTAATTCTTGCGTTTTTCCTTAACCTTTCATTGCTAATGATTCAGTAATCATAATATATTGCAACTCCACCTTCTTCTTTTGAACACGAAAAACAGAAACAACGACACACAGAAAAAATCTCTTGCTCCAAAAATATTCTTTTCTCAATCGATATTTTTGTGCTTATTACAGAATTGGTAATTCGTTACCAATATTCGAGTGGTTAGTTCTCTAATCACAGAAGGGTGTAATATGAACGATTTCTACAAGTGCAGTAGAAATTCGGTATTTCCTTTTGAACGAAGCTGTTTTATCCTGGAGGTGTCGCCGTAAATTTAGAATTGCTTGCACAATTGGCAGTACCACGAAACGTCTTAAAGAAAGCAATCTAGTCCGCGACTCAGCTACGATTTTTCGGTTGCCACTTTTTCGAAACTGATTTTACAAAATTTGATTTTGCAATTCTGTTATTGTTTTTCAACAATTTTAAGACGATTTCAAACTGTCATGTCGACTGAAGAGATTGTTTCTAATACTATTTGTGCTACTGACAAACCTTTCAAATTTGAAGGCACTCGTTTTAACCGTCGGCAACAGAAAATGTTTTTCTTCTTAACCTTAAAAAACGTTGCCAACGTGTTGACTGAACCAATGCCTATTGTTCTAGAGATTTCTGTCTCAAACAATGATAGCACCAGTGGTAAGAAACATGTGACTGATGCAAGTGCTTCTAATGCAACTGAGACATGAACACATGCTGCAAATATTTTATAGCTTAAGAAAGAATTACTCATATGGAAAGAACATGATTATCTCTGTAAGAATCATATTCTTAATGGTCTTGTTGATGACCTATATGATTATTATTGCAAATGTGCTACTGCTAAAGAGGTTTGGAAGGATCTGAAAAAAAAGTATGATACTGAGAAAGCAGGTGTTAAAAAATATGTTGTAAGTTGCTATCTCAAGTATCAAATGGTGGATGAAAGGTCTGTTGAGGTGCAGCCTCAAGAGCTGCAAAAGATTGCTCATGAAATCATCAATGAAGGTATGACTCTTGATGAACAATTTCAGATTGCTGTTATTATTGACAAACTGCCCCTTGGTTGGAAAGATTTTAAAAAAACTCTTCGTCATGAACGAAAAGAATTTTCAATTGAAAGTCTGATTACCAGTCTTAGAATAAGCTATTTTGTTAATGCGAGCTCCCCTCTTATTGGGTCGGATTAAGATATTTTGTCTTGTTGCTCATCCAGGCCCAAATTCATATTAGGGTTAGTTACATATTACCCCCTGTAATATATGTCAAAGTTGCTTTACCCCCTTGTAAAATATTTTTGTTGCTTTATCCCCCTGTAATATAAGATTTTGTGTTTTACCCCCTTGACTCAAGTCAACTGCCGCAAAAAATCGTTTTAACGAGGGTTTTAAACCGATTTTTAAAAAAACCGCCGCAAAATAATTTTAGCAAGGGTTTTAAACCGCCACAAAACAAAACCGCCTCAAATTATATTATGGTCGACTTGAGTCAAGGGGGTAAAACACACAATCTTCTATTACAGGGAGGTAAAGCAACAAAAAAAAATTACAGGAAGGTAAAGCAACTTTGGTATATTTTATAGGGGGTAAAATGTAATTAACCCTTCATATTAAAAAGGTGGAAATTTTTGAATTTTTGAAATAGTTTCTTTGTCATCATATTATTTTATTTTAAGAAATTTAGATAATGATCTTGTTTGTTAGTGAATTAGTATAACTAACTCGTGCAATATACGGGTTAATTTTAAAAATTATATTAGCAATTAGTATTTGTATTCGATTTCAATTCTTTAAAATTATTATGGCTAACACGAAAGTGTGAGTCAAGTGACGCACAATGCACCACTTGTGAATGAATAATACTATAACAAGTACAAATTTTACAAAAATGAACCGTTAGATTGAAAGTTTATATTATATATGTTGGTGTTTTTGTTTTGGCTTCATTTTTGGTAAAACATAATGTGGAAGAAAATGTGCGTGATAATGTGGGCACGTATTGAGGATGCAGCATATTTTTGAGTGTGATCTTTTTGAAGATTTGATTTGGTTTTATCTTCATTAATTGTGCAGAAAGTCTCGCCTTTTTATCTAGAACCTTCAGGAGGTGGCGTTTTGCCCTGATTGCTTTGAAAAATATGTTTCCCTATTTTCTCTATTTATGGAAACATATTATATGGTTCTAAAATATATTTGCTAGGTTTCTTTTGGACTAGCTGTATTATGAAGCTCATGTTGCTTGCAAAACACGTTCTTGCTGAAGCTATATATTCAAGGATGTAAAACCTAAAGACCACCAAAACCATTATTTACAAAGAGTATTTTAGGGTTTCGTTGTTAAGCCTTGTGCTTTATTTGTGAGCCTTTACTTGTGTCACCTAGATGCTTGCATAAGGACTGAGTATTTGAGTTGTAATCCGAAACTTTTAAGCAAGGAATATTGTTCACTACTCTAAGATTTGAAGTACGAGTAGTGTAGTATTGTTTGGGGAGTGTTCTCTAAATCATAAATTGTTGTTTTCATAGATAACACTGGTCTGTGTTTGGATTGGAAGTGAGATGAGTTTCTCTTACCTATGGGGTACCTAGGTAGAAGTCTAGATGTGTAGTTACAAAGTGAGAAGTGCAAACAAGAAGTTTGACTTTGAATTCGTTTTACTTATTGGATTTCCTTCTTGGCTTGGTATGCCCCTAGATTAGGACGTTGGGCCGAACTTGGTTAACAATTCTCTTGTGTTATTTACTGCTTTTATTACTTGTTAGTTTATTGCTTGTATTGCACGTCTAGTTAATGTGTGCACATTATACCGCACATTTTTCCTGAGTATACCAAAAATTTCAATATAGATCACATTCATACAAATTTTTAAAATTATCTATTGTTGAAAAAGATTTCAAATAATTCGTAAGTTTGAAATTTTATTTTTCCAATTACTTGTGATATTGATTTTATATTATATTATTTAAATATGGAAAATAATATATATTTAAGAATTTTAAAGGGATAGAAGTTAGAACAGGGTGTAAAGTGATCTCCCACTCTCTGTTCGCAACAATATAATGTTTTGTTTCCCATCTCCGTAGAAATTACAAAAAAGATAAGAATTTGTATTAATATATACGTATAAATATTGGCTCCCGTGTAAATTAAAAATCTTCAAAAGACACTTGTATTAATATGTGTAAATTTAAATCATATTAAAAAAAATATGTTTCATCTATTAATAATTAATATGTGTATAAATGTTTTGGTTCCACAAAGAAAAAAAGTCTTATGTCCCGTATTAATAAACCTCCTGTTAAATCTTATGTAGAAATTACAAAAACTTAGCCTCAAAACTAATATATGGATACAAATATAGGTCATCATAGAAATATATGTCCTCACAAAAATTGCAAAAAAAGAAGTTATTTTTATATTATACATAGACTTTTTTTTTTCAATTAATTTTATTCAAATTGAAAAATAATGCAAATTTAGAATTTTAAATGGGTAAAACACTTTCGAGAGTGATCTTCCACTTTCCGTTCTCAACGATATATGATATTTCATCTCCCGTATAAATTATAAAACAATATATTTTATCTCCCGTGTAGATTACAAAAGAAATTAAGCAATTGTATTAGTATATGAATATAAATATTGATCCTTTGTAAATTAAAAATAAAGCTTAAACATTATTTTGGTCCTGTATGTATATCCAATTTTGGTTTTAGTCTCTGTATGTGATTTTATTTCAAAAAAATCATGTTAATATAAGTAAATATAAGTCCCATTAAAATTACAAAAAAATTAAGTCCTTCGTATTAATATTAATTAATACTCCCTCCGTCCCAAAATAAGTGTCACACTTGCCAAAATTGTTTGTCCCAAAATAATTGTCACATTCTATTTATAACATTATTTTTTCTTATTTTACCCTTATTACTTTATAGTGTAATGATTAAAAAAGTTAATAAAGTAACTAAAATATCTACTTTTTAATATTTCAATGTTTATTACCAATAAAAAGTGAGGGTATTTCTGTAAAATTATTATTCTCTCTCTTTCATTTACACACTTTTCTTAAAATGTGTAAAGTGGTCAACTATGACACTTAAATTGAAACGGAGAGAGTATATGAATATATAAATATAAATATGTTCCCATAGAAAAAATTAATGTATTTAAATTTAAAGTTATTCTCCTTATAATAAGTAAAATATCATAAAAATGCTTTAAAAAAAATCATAAAAAACATTTTCTAGTTGTTGGTGAGAATTGAACCTTGTATTTCTTACTAAAATTCCTACCTTCTATACAGAATAAAAAAATCATAAAAATTGTTATTTTGACCTTGATGGGAATTAAACCGGGTTTTTCTTGCTAAAATTCTTAACTAATTCTACATAGTATAAAATTAAGGAGGAGATGACACATATGATTTTGTTCATTGAAAGGATGTCACATGAAAAATGTATCATGAGAGAGATATTCTTAAATATATTATATAAAGATAAAGATAGAGATAGATATAGAGATGAGAGTCAATATAAAGAAATTTGAATTTGAGTTGATGATTTAGTATGATGGTGGTTATGTGGTGACACATATGAAAATTTTCATCTAAGTAGGAGGTGTTTGTATATTTTATATTAAAATTAATTAAGATTAAGATAATATTAAGTTTAAGATAAGATTGAGATGAGATGAAAGATAAAAATGGAAAGAAAAATAACATTAAAAAATGAGGTGATATATTTTGATGTATTGCTATGATGACACCTGGTCTATTTTTTGAATGAAAATGTGAATATAATTTTGATATTAATATTGATTGATATTGATTAGGGGTGGCAAAACGGGCCTGACTCGTTGGGCCGGCCCGTTTAACTCGCCAATTTTGGCGGGCTGAGTCAAAGTTTTGAACTCGCTTTTTCTATGAAGCCCGTCCCGCTCGGCTCGCCAAAAAAACGGGGCGGAGTGAGGCGGGGGCGGGCCGGCCCGTTTAACTCGTTTTTTTACTTTTATTTTAATATTTATATAAATTTATTTAAAAAAATAAGTGGTTTGATCTGATTTAATAAGAACACTTATTTAAAAAACTTAAGATTTTTCCACTTATTCACACAAGTATTGTTTTCGCCACCGCTCTAGAAGTGACTTGATCTGATCCAACTTTAGGATTATTTTCTCCGCCGTTCTATATCATTTTTTTATATTAATTATGTCGAATTTGTTATAATTATGTTGCTAAATTTGTCTTATAAGTTTGAGTTTCGAACAAGTTTAGTGGTTTCTTAAAAAAAACAAAAAAAACATCAATATTCAATATAAATTTTGTAATGTAAATACCGCAAAAAAAACAAAAACAAACAAATAGGCGGGCCGCGGGCCGGCCCGTTAACTCGCATGTCTGCCAATAAACGGGGCGGAGTTAAATTTTAGACTCGGCCATCTAAGTTGACTCGGCTCGGCTCAGCTCATTTTTTAGCAGGCTTAAGCGGGGCGGGTCTAAATGGGGCGGGCATGCTCGTTTTGCCACCCCTAATATTGATATTAAGATTGAGATGAGATATAATATATATATTGATGCTGTTGGGCCGTTCCAAAAACAAAAGATATTTGATGTTTGGATGTGATTTTATTGACTTACTCTTTTGTGATTTTTTTTATCATCAAACTAAAATATATACTTTATTTTTTTATTTTTTTATTTTTTTATTTATTTTCATTTAGAAAGTAGTAAGATTTAATTAATACAAACAATAATGAAAATTTCAAACAAGAAACTAAAAGCATAAAATTCGCAGAGTGGGTTAGATTGGCTTATGCCACATATTATGATTGTGTCAAGGTAGCATGCATAATTATGTAAGTATGCCATGGTTAAATTCGACACAGTATCCAATAATGGAAACCGTGTCCTTCCATTTTCTTATATTATATGCCAAAACCATTTAAATTAACTATTGTTATTTGCACACATTTTGAATTAATTTTAAATATATTGAAAATTTTGTGAGACTCATGTTATAATTTTAGATAAATAACATTTAAGATGCAGTTTTGACAGTAGAGTTGTAATTACAAATAAAGAGTCCCGTAAATTTAACTTACTTCTTAATAGAATATTGCATTATATATGTAAGGGACTAGAATTTGTACTCTGGTCATCTCATCTTATCCACTTTAAATAGAATTTCCAAAACCACTAAGCTAGCTACTTAATAAAAAAATATAAAGATAAACATTCATTTTAAATAGATCATTCCAAACAAGCATTGAATTTAAAATTACAAGGCCTAATAAGACAATAATTAAGTAAATCACACTAACATAGTGTGACATAAGTGGTCGATACTTGGACCCTTTAACTGTTTGGTCATAGGTTCAATTTCCGGCTGGTACATATGGAGAAACATTTATTGATAAGAGATTAACTCTTTAACTCAATCTCAATTACTTCGAAAAGATTAATTCTACAATTACGTGCGGACGATACCTTTAGTTTACCAAAATAAAAAAAGTAAACCACTAAATTAACTTATGTCTCACTTTCAAATTGATCTTTCACTCTATTAATATTTTAAAATAATCCATATCTTATATATGATTGTATTAGATAGCTGTTTTTTCTTATGTATCCAAAAAAATATAATTAGACAGCTGGTTATTAACATAAAAAATAACTTAATAACTATTAGAGATATTATAAAGAACTTAAAAAAATTATTATAAATGAGTTGATTAGTTTACTCTAGAGTGAAAACATATTAACAACTTTTTTTTGGCAATACAAATATCTTAACAATTTTGTATCAAAAAAAAAATAGTATTTCCATTTTGGTTTCCATAATTATTGTATCGGTGCACTGTTTAGCATTTTTCTATATTTATATTTTTATATCTTAACAATTCTAACCGTTACTCATATTTATATTTTTATATTTTCAATAATTAGTATAACTCATCTGTTCAATGCATGGGTTAATATTTAAAATTATATTAGTATATATAATTAAAGTTGAAGTAGATTAATTGAGATTTTTTTTTTTAATTTTTTGAATTTTAATTTTTATCAAGTTATTTAGTGCTAAAATATCAAATTTTGAAGGGAAAAAAGTGTATCATAGTATGAACCTTCTTCCTCGTATTCTTAGGTACTGTATTTAATTTACAATCTTTAAAATGATTATGATTAACATGAAAGAGTGAGTCAAATATTGCATAGTGCGTCACATAACACTATAATGTATACAAATTTTATAAAATTTACCGTTAAATTGATTTTTTTTTATCATATATAGATCATTCTTACAAATTTTTATCATATTTTACAATTTTTTTTTTATAAATTCCCGTTTCGAACAACATGGTGTTTCATTTCCAGTCCCCTAGAAATTACAAAAAAAATAAAGTCATGTATTAGTAGTCGTATTAACATGAGTGTAAATATAAATAAAGTAAAAAAATAGATTTCTTTTAAAATTTTGTTATTATTGAGATTTAGATAAATATATATATATATATATATATATATATATATATATATATATATATATATATATATATATATTATAAAGATAGAAATTATATTCAATTAAGGCGATTTTTAACTATGATTATATGCAAAAATTGCAAATAAGTTACTCCCTTCGTACTAAAATATAAATTGTTTTGACTATATCACACAAATTAAGAAATATAATCATTGTTGTATGAAAAAGAAAAATTATTAGTTAGTTTACAAAATTGTCTTTTATTAATGGTATGGAAAAGATAAATCATAGAAGTAAAAGAAGAGAGAGTAATAAATAGTTAATGATATAATATGAAAATTAGCATTAAATGTTGCATTAGTATTGTGAAACAACTTATATTTTAGTACAAATTTTTTTTTTCAAAACAACTTATATTATGATACGGAGGGAGTAATTTTTAACTATCGTCAAAATAAAAAACTAACGACAAAAAACACAATTCAAAAACACAATCTCACCTTTATTTATTAGCTACTCCCTCCCTCCACTCCATTATTCAAAAAACACAATTCATTTCACACTGACCCAATAACAATTTTGTGAAAAATTCTCTAATTTTAATTCAAAGTTTGAACCTTTTAAGGTTCTTAGAGTGAGTGAGACAAAAGGGTTGTTCCTCAATCATGCCTTCAGGTCCTAAGAAGAGAAAAGCTGCTAGGAGAAAGAAGGAAAAGGAAAACAATAACATCAACTTTTCATCAATCAATAACCCTCTTCATGGTATCTACTTTGTCCAATATATTCTTAATTTTTACAATTTTTTTGTTAATTCATGTTTGTTGGTGACAAAATTGATTCTAGATACGTAAAATTGATTCTGACATGTTTGGGTGATAGCGAGTATAATTGATTTTGTCTGCAGAATTGATTCTAGTTTTATGTTGGTATTTGTAGCTTTTGCATTCAAATGCGATTTTAAGTGTCAAATTTGTTGTTCAATTTAATGTATCCAAACATAAATCATTTCGTTCAAATCAACTTTTATGTGTTGTTTAGGTCAATTTGGGTAGAGAGGTGTATCTTTTAATAGTTTTTGCCTTGTATTACTTTGATTGGGAATTTGGGTATATGTCAATTTTTATGGTTTTAATTGATAATATATTGATTGATTCGGTAAATATATGTTAGGAAATGATGATTTGAAGTCACAAGATGTGAAAGGGAGTGCTGGTGGAGAGAAAAATTCACGCCCATCAGCTGCTCGACCAATTGCTTCTGAAGTCGTGTCAGTGGAAGAAGTTTGTGGCAATTTTAAGATTGAAAAAGTGTTAGGAAGAAAGGATGATGCTGTTGTTATGATAGAGAGAAATTTGAAATCTAAGGATGGTAATGAGAGAGAAAATGGAAGGTTTGAGCATACTGAAACTGCGAAGGAGTCGTTTTATGTGTTTGGGAATGGTGGTGGTATTTCAAATGGTGAATCGTTAGGTGAAAAGAATTCAAAGGACGGGATTTATAATTTCCTCGAACAGGAAACTGTATGTCACGATCTGGTCAAATCGGATGGTTCTTCACCTTCCAATATGACTGTGGTTAAAATGAATTCACCAGTTAAACTTGAAGAAACTGGTGGCAATTCAGTGGCCAACGATTCTGTTAATTCAGTTAAGACCGTGACTTCTATGTCTGAGACAGAAAAGTTGGATACTGGAGTAGCCCCTTTTGTAGAAGCGATTGATCTTGCTGGGAAGATGAATGAAGATAGTGTATGTGCCTTACCAAATGAGAAAGCTACAGCATCAAGTTTGGAGGAATCTAAGGCAAAGGAATCTAATAGTGAAGTGTTAGCTTCTTCTAATGGTGCAGGACATACTAAGGATTCTGAAACCCCAAAATCCTCCAAAAATCAGGTTTTGCATTTTATGTTGTATGAATGTTTCATTACATGATTATGGATTATTTTGTTTAAAATTCATTGTAATTTATACATATATATTTTTTGTTGATATGATATCCAGCCTTCAGTAAGCTCAGCTCTAAATTTGGCGAAAAAAACTTCATGGTGGAGTTGCTGTGGGATATTTGAGGTTCTATCAGGTTCCAATTAATAATTTCAGGTTTGACCTCTTTAGTTATTCTACCTTGTAAATTCACATTTGTTGCGACTCTTTCAACTTAAAATGTTGTTTTTGATGAGGTAGATATGCAGCATGTTGTGATTTCATCATTTTTGCGATATTTTTCGAGATTTCACTGTGATCTCAGCAGAATACAATTATGTATGCGATCTAGATAGACAGTCCTGTGTCAAATCGTGGAATTGTACATTCTTGAGATTTAAAACGTGATTTTAACAACATCACTCTCATTCACTCTAACACATGTTGTACTTGTTATTCATCTTATTTTGTCTTCCTGGTAATGAGTTTATTGTTGTTTTTTCTTTTTTTGAAGCAATGAGTTTATTGTTCTATACTGTGAGAAATGTGGTCTGGTTCCTGCTGTGGTTCACTCCAAAAATGAAAATGAGTTTACTTTGGACACATGGAAAAATCATTCATCGGTTTCTTTATCTTGTTGTAACTTGTAAGTAGTGTTATTGCCTTGAGTCGTAAAATAAGGGCACAAACTTGACCTTTAGATTAGTTCTCAATCCAACACATTCTGAAGTGTACTTGAATCAATTTGATCCTATATTCACATGCACTCATGGTTAGTTACACTGTTGCTTCTTAGTCCAATGCGTTGTATCAATTGATTTTTAAGTTGCAACATTTTTTCTGATCATGCGTTTATTTGAAAATATATGTGCAGTCTATCGCCGTAGTATTCTACATTTTGACCTAGTAAATCATGTTATGGTTTATAATATCTGCTGTTTGCATTTACTGCAGAAATACAAGGCGAGGAATCGATCTCAACTTACATGTCAAACGGAAAAAACCGTGCTTCCTGAGACGCTTAATGCAAGTTTTCTTGCTTCTTCTGAAATCTTATTTGAGACCTCTCAACTCTCAAGAGCTAAAGCCTAAAACAAACAAATTAGGTCTTGTTGAAACATTTTGTGATATTTTGATGTAGAGTATCTAGTTTAAGAGTTTTCAAAATATAACGGGTAACCAATCCCGATTTCCGACTATAAGATCATAAAATTTTTGTTTACTATTGGGGGATTTGTTGAAGTTGGGTTGCAACAGTTTTAGTTGTGATTTATAATTTTTGTTTTGATTATTCATTTCTCCCTCATTTATGATTTAAAGAAGCAATGTGCTAGTGGTATGAAACTATGAATTGTATGGCCTAGAAATTTCCTTGAGAAAATTTCCTTTTAAATTGAAAATGTGTTGCTTCCCTGTTTATGGAAACATTAAGAATACATTTGGATAGAAGATTTTGGAGGAAAAGAAATGGGGATAATTTATATTTTATTTTTAAGTTAAAAGAGTTAGATAAATTTATAAAAATGATGAAGGTATTAAGATATAGTTTTATGATAATATACTATCATTTTTCTTTTATCCTAAAAATGGTTGAAATTGAAAATCTTTGTTTGGAAAAATAAAAGATTTACCCTAGTTTTTCCTTCTCCAAATTTATCCATCCTAAATATACCTTAAAAATACATGTAAATAAGTGCTTATAAAGTTGTTGATACGGCTATGTATTCACCAATATATTGCTAGGGGTGACTACATATAGCTATTTTCCAAAATTGTGATGATGTTCAAATATTTATTAATTTGATTATTAATGAATTTGCTTAGTTTTGCTTTCGTCAAAAAAAATAAAAATAAAGTTGATGCAGCTATGTATTGTTATCACCTATGAAGCACGATCACTCCTTGGATTAGGCATGTTCCGGTGTCAGACACGCATAAGTGCGCATCTGATTCGACACCGACACTTGTGATTATACTGAATTATGTCATTTTCTCAAAATCTTATGGGTGTTGATGTGTCAATGTCTCTATTGTGTCTAATGTTTGTGTTAGTGCTTCATAGCTTATTACCCTTTGTGCATATATGAAGTTTGCATTGACCAAGAAAGTTAGAAGAAAAGTATAAATGTGTATATCATGTTCTTTATTGCTTTTGGAAATGATTTAATTTCTAATTATACATATATTCAATCATTTAAATCACATTGAAGAAAAATAGATAAAGTAAAAGAAAAGGGTAAATAAAAAAATTAAGATACAAGCATACATGCATTCCCTCATTGACCAACCAAAATAAACAGAAGAAAAGAACCCTCTTAACTTTCAAGTATATATATTATATGCAACAGCACCATGAATAGAAACTATGTAGAGAAGCTGTGTAACTGAAAGGATAATTAGGAAAGCCTCCATGGTTTTCTGCAAAATTGTATATACTTCAGATTTCAGCAATCAAAAATATAAATTCGACAACAAAGTTGTTAAATGAATTTATCGTCTCACCAGGCGGGCATTTCTAATTTGAAGCTCAATCTCTTTCCAAGCAAAGCTGCAGAAAATAAAAATCTTGTTAGATAGTGAATTTGACAGAATTACATTGTCCTATGGACATTTGTTAGAAAAAAATGTACTATCAAAATTTCGATCCTTAATTATTATTTTTTGAAAATCGCAATTCGATGAAAATAGATCATATATATTTTAGGTAGATTACCCCATGGCAAGGAGTGTAAGAGTCCAAGCCAAGGTTGCAATTGAAGCTGCAGATGGTAAACTCTCAGCAGTCCATGAAGAAATATGATTGATTCCTGAAATTGCTGATGCAACACCAACAACTCCAGCCAACAAAGAAATTGTTACAAAGAATCCAGTTGAAGCATTTCCCATTGGAAAGAAAATAGGCGAAAAATGAGCTGGAAGATTTAATTCCGGACCTGCATAACAATTTCTTAACAACATAAGTACGACGAAGAAAGAAGCATAGAATGTGCGGCGTCCTGGCTAACACTAACTCATCACACAATTAGTCTGACAAGCCTAACTCGCGCTAAGATTCACCAGAGTCTCCTTTGTTTTTTACGATATTCCAAAATATACGTCAAATGTGAAAGTTAGCCTATAATTTTGGAATACCATTAAAGTAATACAAGCCTAACAAATGTTTTCTCACCTATAATAAAACCATGATCTATTGCTCTATTCATGGCCCATGCACCAATGCCTAAAACAATGGCATACATGCAAAAGTTCAATCCCAAGAGAAGTGTAGCTATTGGTTTCATTTGCTCTTTACAAATGTGTTATTAGATAAAGGAAAATGCTACTTGGATATATCAAAGAAAAGGACTAGGGTGTAAAAAGTAGTGAAGGAAAATCTCTACTCCAATGAATAGGAAATGCATTTTCTTATGTACAAATGAGAGTTTCTTATATAAGTGAGAAATTGATAAAATTAAAATTGGGTTCTTTTCTTGACTAGACTACTTGTTAGATTATAATATTCATGCAGAGTTGTAAAAGATGATTTTGTTTTATACTTCACAATTCACATACAAAGCAAGAGAAAATATTCTTGATTCTTAGTTGTCTCATATTTGCAAGGAATGTTTAACTACACACAATACCTTCTCAACAGGAAAACATGGGCAACTGGGCAAGGGAGTTGTCAATTGTTTGTTCTCCAAGAAAAGTGATATTCTTAGCCATTTGAGTACAAAAAATTCTGGCAGCAATACTTTTGCAGGAAGATTGTTACTGATTCTATTATTTTGATAAAAAAAACTTATAAATCATAATTTATTGTATAAGAGACTAAACAAAACAATTTCAGTTGTATTGTGTTTGATTTTAAAACTGTTTTTAAGACGAGAAAAATTGGTGGGAAGAGATTGGAGAAAAACTGAAATATGAAATATTTGTCTCTAAATCACATAACTTTTTGTTAGTTGTCTAAAATTTTAAAATAATTTTTTGACTACCAAACATCGTACAAAATAAAAAAAAAATTGAACAAATAAAACGTACAAGATAAAAATTGTTTAATATCTTAAAAATTTATGTTGTGCTGTCCAATATTTATCTTTTGTAAATTAAACTGAACCGAAAATTGAAAAGGTAGCCTTCCCTACTATTCTTATGAGAGTGTGTTTCCAATTAAAATTTGTCACATCATCCCTTTTCCTTATTCATTTATTTATTAATAAAAAAAGAATTAAAATAAAAGGAGAAGTGAGGTGATGTGACAAATTTTAATTGGAGTGTGTTAAAAAAATGTGTTAGAGAATGTGTTCTTAGCATTTCTCTTTCTCTTCTTATGAATCTTACACTTTGATCTTTGATATTACAAACCCAGTGTATTCTTGGAAAATAACATTCCATTCTTTTTCATTTTCATAATCATTTCATGTTTCATAATATTGATGTTTATCAACATATTCTACAAGTTTGTTCATATTATATTGTGGATTAATCATGAATTGAATTAAACTGGATCCATTCTAATTGAATTAAGAGAAGTGTATATAATAAGCTTTTGGACTGTAGTCCCTCAACTTATGAATACTAAAATTCAGTCTTCAAACACTCCACCAATTAGTTTGTGCTAAAAATTCAATTTGTTAAAGATAAATATGGAGTACATGTAGCCAAACATAACTGAAAAATGTACTAGCCTCTAACTCAAATAGAAAAGGAGTACATGTATTGTAGTCTGCTGTGCTAAAAATTCCAACCAAATCTATAATGTGTAAACATTTTTAAGGCTACTACTGAGTCAAGAACTGAACTCCATTGCAAATAACTGTAAGAGAATCTCAAATTATTCTTGAAAATCACATAGTTCCTTTATGAAGATAACTAGGCGCGAAGAGCATGAAAATATTTGCTGTGAAGAGACATGGAAATACATTTTGACCCTGAAACAAAGGTCTATTACACAATTAACATGAAATAGGCATAAATAATATAGTATTTTTTTCATCCTCCTTGATGCTTACTCCTCTTTTTTATTTGAAGTTTTCAATCTTGATAAATAGCTGCAAAACCCTTTTCATTCAGTAGAAATTTCCAATCAACCAAAATCAACTTCTTTGCAGAAGTACAAAGCCAAGTTCCGTACATGCCAAAATTAATACAGCTAATCATTATAATCGATAAACCTCAGGAAGCTGAAGACCAACGCTTGCAGCAGATTTTCCAAGTGTCCTTTTCACTTCATCTGATCTATCAATTGCAATGTTATATGAGAAAAGCAAATCCTGCAAGATTGTTGACAATGATTCATGGTCAGAAAGCCAGCCAAACCCTAGTAACAATTTACACTACAGACATAAAATGAGTCAACAAAAATGATCCATCCATTACAAGTAAAAATATGCAGAGGATTGGCTTGGATCAAACTTGGCTATGCTGAATTGCTCGCCACTAGCAAAAAAATACATTACATCCATTTCTATGCCTTTGACTTTTATTTTGCAATATATATAAAGCAACAAAAAATTTTGATATTTCATTAAGTTTTAAACTGAACGAATCTGTGTCAATTAACCAATCAGAATAATGTGCAGGCTTATACAATATAAGTGACTGTTTGAAGAGAAAATACAATAAAAACCGGGTAATACCTTGTGATGGTGAACACTGTTAAGCAGGAAAGTATAGTCGCGAGCAAGCTTTAGTTTCTGTTGCACAGCCACATTATCATACAGATTTTGGTTCTTGTGGAACTCGGATGTTACAAATCCTAAAAAGTGTTTCTTGTTCTCTTCTTTTCCAATATGTTTTTTCACCGCCTTGAGAAGATTGCGATAGATGTTAGCTGTTTGCAAAGCTTCAGATCTCATTCTTTTTCTATAAATATCCACAATTGAATTCCTGCAAAGGATGATAAATTTGGAATAGAACAAAATTTAGAAGCTTTGCTTCCAGAGAAGAAGAAAAATTAGGAACCTAAAAAAACGGAGAAAGGTGTTCCCTCTCTCTCTAGGATGAAAGAAAGAAATACAGGCAGAAAGAACAAAGAATGATAGCATGCAAAAGAGGAGTGTAAGGCTTCCTCCCAAGAAGAAACAGATAAACAGCGAAAAGAGAAAGAAAGTTTCACGTAGTAAGGATCATCAATTCCTCTGTATATTTGATTCAAGAAAAATAATATCAGTTAGTTCAATCAGTGAATTAGTCAAGAATCAGCTACTTCGAATATGTTTGGTGTAAGCCGGTTAGTTGTACTATTGCTGATTGAGCAGTTCCTACAATCAGTTCGTTACATAAGGTGTACTTATCAATTCTTGCATGATTAAGAATGCAAAATTTCTCTATCCACAGAATGGTCTGACCTCCGCAGCACACTGAAATCTAGTTTTTATCACCTCTATTTTCAGTTTCACGATTCCCTTCTCCAATTTCCAATTGAAAACGAATTGCTGCAAACCAATATATCCTATTCCTAAAGGTGCATCTCTCAAATAAATGTTCATCAGAAATGAACATGTGTCTAGTAGGACCGATACTACTTCACAATGAAGGTGTGTCTAGTGTCTGACATGTGTCGATATCCAGCACCATTGCAATCAGGGGTGGATTCACAGCCAGGCATGGCCGGGCTCAGGCAAAAAGTGTTAGTATTTTTAGGGTTAGTTTAGGCTAAAATTGAGATTTTTAGGAGTTAGTTTAGGGCAAAATTTATATTTTTTTTGTTCAAAATTGAAACTTTTCAGTGCAAAACTGAGATTTTTTTGGTTCAAAATTGAGATTATTTTGCCCAGACTTTATAAATTTTCTGGCTCTGCCACTATTCGCAACACCTATTAATGTGAATACACTTAATCACTTCCACTTTCTCAAATTATTAATACTGGCGTACGAAGGTGTCTACTCTACTTTGTTTCATATGTAGCAAAAGAGGTTGATTTGGTTGGTTTTAGTCAGATACCACTAAAAGCAACATTCAAAAATCAACGTGAAAGCAAACCAAATGCAATTAAATTAGAACTTTGTTTAATAAACATTCTTTTTTCCTTCACAGTCACACAACAAGATTGCAAAAAATTCAATCTATTCAGGCAAAGATTCACATAACACCACTTAGGAAAATTATCAAACACCTAATATGCAACATACTAAGTGCAAAAAACAAAAATCAAACTAATCATAATTCAATACATACATGAAATCTAAGCTTTTCAACACATAGAAATCCACATTCACTAAACAACAAGGTTCATCAGAAAAATCCTCAAATATATAAATAAGGTAAAAATTGGGGTTCCGCCATTAGAAATGAGCAAAGGAGGAATAACGAGAAAGAAAGATGTTGAAGTTACCTGAAAATGAAGATTCAACCGTAGGCAGGACGGTGAAGAACGAAGGGAGAATTGCTTCAAAAAAAAAAAAGAACGAAGGGAGAAAACGAAGAAAAAGAGAATTTCGGTTGTATTTACTTAATTTAATTTAAAATTTGTTTTGTTAAAAGATATTCCCTCTGTCTGATTTTAATTAACGTAGTCGACCAAATCACACACTTTAAGAAAAATGTGTAGATGAAAAAGAGATTATATGATTTTTATTAAAATATCCCTCTTTTTTATTGGTAGTAGACATTAGAATACTAAAATGTAAATATTTGAGTGTTTTTTTTCTCTCTCTTAATGATTGTTGTAAGGGATAAAATAGTAAAAATTAATGTTATAAATAGTATATGACACTTATTTTGAGACAAATAATTTTAGCAAGTGTGACACTCATTTTGAAACGGAGGGAGTAGACAAAACAAAACAATTGCGTAGTCTAGAGGCGTTAGTCAAATGGTGATTGAGCTCGATTGCAATTTCATCCCTCGCAATTGTATTTGACACGGGTATTAATCATTCTATTTTAGAATTAATTTTGAATTAAATTAGATTAAATTAGTAGTAAAAATTGATAAAAAAAAAATATAAACAAAATATCTTAATCTGTCCATACTCCATTTGTCTCAAATTATTAGAGGAAGAAAAGAAAATCACATTTATTAAAAAAAAATTAAAC
The DNA here is from genome assembly GCA_951804385.1 of Trifolium dubium. Classification (NCBI taxonomy): domain Eukaryota; kingdom Viridiplantae; phylum Streptophyta; class Magnoliopsida; order Fabales; family Fabaceae; genus Trifolium; species Trifolium dubium. Next base: position 6,058,875 of record OX638074.1, read on the forward strand.
ATAAAATTTGAAATTATATTTTTTTTGTATTTTATTTGAAGTGAATTGCATTAAAATATGTAAAAATAATTTTAGTTTGGCGAGATGGAAAAACCATTATAAATTTACACACACAAAATAAAGTGGTAAGGAATCAATCCCCGGTCATAGACATTTAACCTAACAATTTCGACAATTTTTCTGTAACTAATAATTTTTATTAGTTTTTCTAAATTATTTTTTGAAAAGAGAAATATTTTATTTTATCTTATATTAGTATTTTGGAAGAAAAAGAAATTCTCTTTATATTTTTTTTGTGATCGAGAGAATATATTATAGGAGCCTGTCTAAAATTGTTTTTACGAGTTTATTTAAGATATGTAATAGTTTAATTGTGATACTTTTTTCCGTTATTTTTTATTTGTCATTTTAAAAAATTATTTTAAATTATTTGTTGTTTTGAAAATTTAAGGTTATATTTTCTCTATTATATCCTCTTTTTCATTTATTTTATTGACTAAATTTTATATAATCTTTTTTATTGTTTTTGTTTTATTCTATCCTTAGGGTATAATATATTCCAAAAATAAAAACTACGGCTTAATGGAAAGATAAAATGCAAACGAACGCTTTGTTAATTTAATGTTACTATTTTAAAATGACAAATAAAAAATAATGAATGGAGTAATTTTTTATTAAAAAATAATAATTATTTATTAAAAAATGACATATTTAATATAAAATACATAACTTTTTTTTTTTTTGGTACATTGGCTAAAAGAAGAAAGACAAAAAGAAAATTAAGCTCTAGGGTGAAGCACCCTTAAAGCATCAGACAAAAGAATGCTCTTTAAGGCCTCAGGAGGGGATTCTCAAATTTCTATCTTGGTATCATTCGTCGAACCCAACTTAGCAAGAAAATCCGCACTAGAGTTTCTTTCTTGGAGAGAATGACAAAGAGTGACGTCCCAATTCAACTTCAGCATATCCTGGATGTTAGTAATAACAGCAGCGTAATAATGATAGGTGTTATGTCCCTTCAAAATAAGATCCAAAATTGTTTGAGAATCTGAATAACACAAGATGCTCGAAAAACCCAAGTCTCTCGCAATCTTCAAGCCATTGTAAATAGCCATAAGTTCTGCAAAAGTATTGTCCTTTAGGCCTAAGTAGCCACTAAAACCAACAATCCAGCTACCATCACCTCTACGGATTAAACCTCCAAAACCAGTTCTACCTGAGGCGCCCAAACAACTACCATCCACATTTAAAATATATCCCTCCTGTCGAGAAGGGTGCCAGGAAATCCATCTCATGGGATTATTTGTCTGATTTGAATTAGGAAAGCAAGAATGAATAATATCAGCAAGTTTGTGCACTTCCAACACAATTTTATACAAACTAATGCTTTCTTTACCAACACAAACTATATTCCTCGCTCTCCAGTTCCACCACAGCCCTGCTATAAATAAATGAGCACCTGATCCTTTCACATTGCCATTTAGCCAAAGATCAAGATTCATCTGACAATAGAAATTATCATTACGAAAACCAATAGCATCCCAAATACAAGCAGCATCTGGACAATCTCTAAGGCAATGTAAAATAGTTTCTACATTTGATAAACATCTGGAACAAATATTACCTTGAGCTAGATGTCGATGATGCAACATATCAAGAGTAGGAATGGAATTATGACAAATACACCAAATAAAAAATTTGATTTTTTTCGGTGCTTGTAGCTTCCATATCCACTTCCAAGACTTGTTATTAGGATTGTCTTGCTTCTCCTTCAACAACCAGCTATAACCAGAAGAGGCAGTATAAACGCCGTCTAGACTACCATTCCAAGTAAAACAATCTGGTACACCTATATTTAATATGGGATGAGAATTTAAGATAAAATTCTTCATATCAGTTGTTAAGGGAGTGTAAAGCTGATTTAAGTGCCAAGAATCATTAAAAAATATATCTTTTAGACGTAGCTGACTATCCTGAATTGCTACATAATCTAAAGATTTGCATAGAGGGTCCCGAGAAATCCAAGGAGAGTACCAAAACGATGAATTCCCATCACCAATCCTGTAATAATAACCGTCAAAGAAGTCCATCATAGCTTTAGAAATTGAGTTCCAAACAGGGGATCCAAATTTTCTTTTGCTATTGAGAAATGGCCTATTGTCTAGATACTTATCTTTAAGCATGTGAACCCAAGGCTTGTCAGATTGTTGTTGCAAATCCCAAACCAATTTACCCAACATTGCTGTGTTTGTTTCTCTTGCAAGACGTACACCAAGGCCACCATCTTCCTTAGCTTGAGTGACCACATTCCACCCAACCAAATGAATCCCTTTAATGGAGTTACCCTTCCATATGAACTTTCTAGTCATCATGTCAATTTGAGAGCAAATAGATGAAGGGAGCCAACTAATTTGCATATAATAAGTAGGAATTGAATTCATCACTGACTTTGCTAAAGTCACCCGACCGGGCTTAGAGAGCAGATTATTTTTCCATGAAGCCAATCTACTATTCAGTTTATCAATGATAAAGGCAAAATCAGCTTTTTTGACTCTTCCGGTAACCATAGGGAAACCAAGATAATTTCCTAAAGAATTTGTGCTGCGGATGGAGGAGAGATTAATTATCTTGTCTCTTTTGCTGCGGGGAACACCTTTGGAAAAAAGAGCTCTAGACTTTGCACAATTAATCTTCAGCCCAGAAGCATTGCTGAAGCGATTAAATAAGTTAGCCATGGTTCTCCCTTGAGTACAAGTGGCTTTGGAAAAAAGAAGGACATCATCTGCAAAAAATAAGTGAGAAAATCGAGGTCCATTCTTAGAAATTCGAATAGGGCTCCAAGAATTTTTATGCATAGCTTCAGAGATAGCAAGAGAAAGCTTTTCCATACAAATCACAAAGAGATAAGGGGAGAGAGGATCCCCTTGTCTCAAGCCTCTAGTCGGAGTGAAATTAGGTAGTCTTCTTCCATTCCAGATCAGGGATAAAGATGAAGAACTCACACAGTGCATAATAAGTTTGATAATTATTGGAGGAAAGCCAAAGTCTTGTAGGCAAGATCTCAAGTAGTTCCAATTCACATTATCATAAGCTTTCTCAAGGTCGATTTTGAAAGCAACATCCCCTTTCTTTGATTTAGATTTATTCATGTGATGAATAATTTCTTGGAGAATAATCGCATTGTCACACGTTCCCCTACCAGGGAGAAAGCTACTCTGAAAAGGACCAATGATACTATCAAGCATAGGTCTCAATCTATTCACTAGGACCTTAGTGATGAGCTTATATAGAGTGTTGCAAAGGCTAATCGGTCTGAAGTCCTTAAAGTGCTTAGGACAATCCACTTTTGGGATTAAATAAATAAGAGTCTCTGCTAATGAAGGATTAAAATAACCTGTGGTAAACGCTTGACTCACAAGGTTATAAATGTCATCACCAATAATATGCCAATAACGTCGAAAGAAGACCCCTTGGAACCCATCGGGACTGGGAGCCTTGAGCGGATGCATTTGATTGAGAGCAGCAATGACTTCTTCTTTCGAAATGTGTTGAATTAAGGCCGAGGCTTGATCTTCATTCAGCTTGGGAACATAATCAACCTCAAACAGGATAGGTTGACTGTTAGATGTAGGAGCAAACAAATTCTTAAAGAAATTTCTGGCCTCCTCTTGAAGAATAAAATCATCTGTGCACCAGGCTCCACAGGGTAAAGTGAGACCATGAATTTTATTTCTTTTCCTTCTAATGATTGTTTGTGCATGGAAATATTTAGTATTTTTATCTCCAAATTGGACCCATTTTTCTCTTGACTTCTGGTACCACAATAATTCCTCTTGATACAAAACTTGGTCTAGCTCTTCCTGAAGTTGTTTCTCAAGCATAACAAGTCTGGTAGAATCCACCCTCTCCATGCATCTTTGAATACCCCTTAGTCTATTCTCCAAATTACGTTTTCTTTGGAAGATGTTGCCAAAGACTTCTTTATTGAAAATAATGGAATCTTCTTTAATGGCATGAAGGGCAGCCAATGGAGCTCCCTTCTCTTTAAACCATGCATTTTTAACCACTTGCTCATACTGAGAATGACTCATCCAAGCAGCTTCAAATCTGAAAGGCCTTGCCCCACTTGCAAGAGGAAGCCCTCCACAACGTAATAAGATAGGATTGTGGTCAGAATTTGATCTGCACAAAGTCTCCAAGAAAGCCTCTGGAAAATTAAGCCTCCATGATAAATTAGTCATCCCTCTATCTAGTTTTTTAGCAATACTTCTTTGCCCTCTACAATTCCGGTGCCAAGTGAATTTTCCTCCTACACAGTTCAGGTCAATAAGGTTACAATTATCCATCACTGAAATTAACCCATCAGCCTTATTTTGATGAAAGTTGCCTCCTCTTTGTTCCCCTGGAGCAATAATTTCATTAAAGTCCCCCATTAAAAGCCAAGACCCTGATATAGTTGAATTAAGATGACAAAGATAGTGCCAAAAATTCACGCGGGTGACCGGAGTAGGGCTGGCATAGAGGCCAGTACAATACCATTTATCAGTTCCTAAAATACATAACTTTTAATACAAAATTACTATTTTGAACATTTTTTAAAATGTGCAAATTTGCACATGGTACAAAAACTCACCCATGGTACAAACTAGTGTTGCCATGGTATGGGTACGTACCGGTACTGGTACGGGGAACGACATTTTCATAAAAATGAGGGTACGGGTACGTTGATATAATTTATTTTTATTAATAATTATATAAATAAAATAATACTAATATACTACTAAAAAACACATAATTAAACATAAAAAACAACACACTTTAAAAGTAATTAAATTGCTTAAAAATATTAAAACAATCGTATCATATTAAAAAATAATTTGCTTAGATCCTTAGACTATTCCCTCCAAATTGATCCTTAGATCTTCTTCTATTCAACTCATATATCCTTCTGTTTACAAATGTTCCTTCCAAAAATTAATCCTTGAATTTTCCTCTATCCAACTCATGTATGTGTCTCCCGGTTCATAGCATTTGCCCTTCATGATTAAGCTTTCAAGTGGCTATCCTAATAAGCATGTTTATATTAAATCAAATGATGGTTAATAATTGGTGTCAAAATAAAATTTGACATTGGTATCAAATGTCAATGGATCCTATCTCTATTTAAAATTATATTCTATTTAAAATTTTTGTCTGTTAAGCTAGAAGGGAGGTGCTTGCATATTGAAAATTAAGGAGGGAAGGGTTGTGTTTGGTTAAAAAACAGAGGGGAGGTGAGTGACATTTCAGCATACTGAGGTTAGTGTAATTTGCCCATAAATAAAATAATAAATTCAAATTATAGTTTCTCAAAAAAAAATAAAAATTCAAACTATAGTTTTGCATTTAAAATCATTTTTTGTCCTCATCTTATAAGGAGAAATATTCAATTCATCGTAAGATACCAAACTACAGAATCACTTAAGCCAGCCCAATACCTGCCTCATACAATAAAACCCAAATTAAATACTAAAATCAACACGCGCCGCCTCCCTCCCTCCATCTTCTTCCTCCTCCTTCTTCATCTCCGTTTCTTCCTCCGCCACATTTTTTTGTTTCTCTCCTTCCTTATTTCACAGTGAGAAATTGCACTCTGTTTATATATAAGAATAAGAATTCAAGAAGAACATGGTTGTCTTTGGTAAAAAGTTGAAAAACAGACGAATTCAAGAATGGCAACGGTATGTATATATGAATGAATGACATTCTTGTGTTATTGAACGTTAAAAAATAATTTTAAATTATCAAATGTTAGTTGGTCCAGTAGTGATTCACATTGGACTTGGTAGAAATAATCATAGTTCAATCCTAGAACTTGTCCCGAACTCTGGATTAACAGGGCACTTTCCCCTATGAACGAGAGGGTGAAAACCAATAAATAAATAATTCTGAGTTAATATTAGTTCCAAATTAATAGTACTTTGAATTGAATTCATAGGTTTGATAATTTGTATTTATTATAGATATTACATAAACTACAAACTCATGAAGAAGCAAGTAAGGCGATATGCTGAACAAATTCAACAGGGAACACTTGATCGCCGTCAAGTTCTCAAAGATTTCTCAAGAATGTTGGATAATCAGGTTTTTAACGCTTTTATGATGAAATGTTAGTTGAAACTTGAAATTGTAGGGCTCAAATTGAATTCTGCTTATATGAGTAAATGTGATTATATATAAGAATCATAAATTGAATTCTTTGTTGAATTCTTGATTGTGATGTACTAAATGCTAGTTGAAATTGTAGAGCTCAAATTGAATTCTGCTTATATGAGTAAATGTGATTATCAGAGTAAAATGAATCATAAATATCGTTTTACATTGATTTTGCTGTATGTTTTTTTAAATAAGCTAAAATGAAATATATTACTGAGAAAACCGGATATTCAGCACAAGAAGTGCCAAAAACCAGCAAGAAAGAGTTAAGTTACATCAATCCAACATTTGAGATAGGATACGAAAAAATTAAACCACCCCATTGCAAGAATATGCCCAAACAAGATAAGGGATTAAGCCGCCACAAATGATAAGTAAAAGCAAAATTAGGGCGATTTGCTTTTAGCGACAAATGGTTTTGCTATATGTTGCTGCAAATTGTTTAATTATCATTTTACTTTTGTTAAAATCCAGATTGAGAAAATTGTGCTTTTTCTATTGGAGCAACAAGGGCTTTTGGCTAGCAGGATAGCAAAGCTTGGAGAGATGCATAATGATTTGCAGCAGGAGCCTGAAATTAACAAAATAACCGAACTGCGAGAAGCTTATAAAACAGTGGGACAAGAGCTACTAAACCTGCTATATTTTGTAGAGATCAATGCTATTGGTTTGCGTAAGATATTGAAGAAGTTTGATAAACGCTTTGGTTATAAGTTCACCGATTACTATGTCAAAACTCGTGCAAATCATCCTTTCTCCCAGCTACAACAAGTATTCAAGCATGTGGTAATATGTTCAGTTCAAAATTTACAATCCGAGAAATTTTCAAACTCATATTTATTATAAATATATAAAAATTTGTTTCAATGAATGAACATTGACTGAATGATATGGATTTGTAGGGAATAGGTGCGGTTGTGGGAGCGTTATCTCGTAATCTTCATGAGCTTCAGGATCGTCAAGGGAGCTACTTATCAATTTATGATCAGCCTGCTCTTCCTCTCCAGGTTTCTTTTCTCATTAAAATAGTAATGTTGTTTTATATTTCCTTTTCCACTTAGTGTGTTTATGATTCTGCGATGACAAAAAATGATTTGGGATGAACTGATTGTGTAAAAGCGATTTATGTTTAGATACATTCATATAAAAGTGTGAAAGCAGTGACAAGTTGATTGTAAAGCGATTTATGTTTAGATACATTCATATAAAAGTGTGTTGAACAATAAATTTGAGGCTTAAAATCAAGTTTGAATCAATTATAGACACCAAACATGTCAAAAATCAATTCTACACTTTTGAAATCAATCCTCTAGCTGATTAGGGAGCAGCATGAGATTGGTGTTTGATTTATCCATCTTGTTTTGCTTCATTTTTTATGCAGGATCCTGTCATTGATTCGATAAATGCAGCTGTTGATAGGCTATCCAACTCAACAAACTTTCTGAACTTTATGGCACAACATGCACTCATTATGCAAGATGACCTTCCTACCCCTTCGGAGGAACATGTTGATGATGAAAGATACCATTTTGTGTCTCTTCTGCTGAACCTGGCAAACACATTTTTGTATATGGTCAATACATATATCATTGTTCCTACGGCAGATGATTACTCAGCAAGGCTTGGTGCTGCACCAACAGTTTGTGGTATTGTTATTGGTGCAATGGCTGTTGCACAGGTGTTTTCTTCTGTGTATTTTAGTGCATGGTCAAACAAATCATATTTTAGGCCTCTTGTATTCAGTAGCATAGCTCTTTTTGTCGGAAACGTTTTTTATGCATGTGCATATGATGTTCATTCACTATGGATTCTCTTAATCGGTCGTATTTTTTGTGGGTAAGCAATATTCTATTGTCTAACTTTTCATATTATGCCTTTTTCCTTTTAAATTTCTTAAATTTCTCTGTTTCATCTCTAGTCTTATTATCATTTTATGTGTTGATGTCGTGTTGGTGTCAAGACAGGACACATCTTCAACCTAAAGTGTCCATGCTACATAGATTTTATATTCAATTATTTTAATGGTGCATGGAAGTTATGTTCTTTGCTAGATTGTAGTTCTAAATGCACTAAGTTGTATACAACATGTTTAATCACATTTAAGACCTTTTTTATGTTGCTGAAAACACTTGATTGCTTTTGCAGACTGGGTTCTGCCAGAGCTGTTAACCGGCGTTATATAAGTGACTGTGTTCCGCTTAATATCCGCATGCAAGCATCAGCTGGTTTTGTTAGTGCCAGTGCTCTTGGAATGGCATGCGGTCCTGCATTAGCTGGCATACTTCAGACGAAGTTTAAGATTTACAACCTTACATTTGATCAAAATACTTTGCCCGGGTGGATTATGTCTGTTGCTTGGCTGGTATATCTAGTATGGTTATGGATATCTTTTAAGGAACCTTCTCATCATGTTGAAGTTAATCATCATACACCAAATCAGGCAAATGATGGTATTGTACTTTTATTGCATCTACATGTTGACGATTGTTTAACATTTTTATTAAACTTCTTGTATGACTACATAATCATAGATGACGTTCTAGGGATGTTCAAAAAACCAAAAAATGAACTGAACTGCTGAACCAAGCAAAACAAAACCAAATTGTGAGTAACAACTAACAATTCGCAAACTGAACTGAACCAGTTCGGTTCAGGGTTTTTGGTTTTCAAAAATAGTTCTAATATTCAACTTGGTTTAGTTTTTGACAGTTTCTCAACAGTTCAGTTCGGTTTATTTCTATTACAGTTCAGTGCAGTTTGGATCCGGATCTATAATTAACGATTCGGTTCAGTTTTCTAAACAATGTAAACAGTTTGGTTCAGTTCAATTCGGTTTTTGCTCTGAATCAAACCATGAACACCCTTAGTTCTGTTTCATTCAGTACTACTCTTACTGCCTCTAATACATTTACTTCTGAATCAGTTGAATGGTTAATTTTGTTAGGACTTAGAAATTCAAGTACGGTTTCTTTTGTTGAAAATGGGAGTCAATTAGTCATTGTTGTAACTTGAATCAATGACCTTTTCTATCCATATCTTAAGAATTATATTTTTTCGATTTCTATGTGAATTGGTCCTTGATTATCTTAATAAAGGATCCAATCACCACTCAAACTAACAATTTGAGTGGTTAAAGAGTTTTTCATAAAAAATTTACAATTTTTTCCATAGATATAGACATCCATTGACCCTTGAAACACATTGAATCTTTTTTTTGTTGTGTTTTCTCTTTATAAATGGCTAACAAATATAAGCCTTTTTTTTCACATCATCCTTGTAACATAGCAGACATGTTGATCGATGCATATTGTTCGGTTGCTGCACAAGATTTCTGATTTCATTATTCAATTTACTTTTTACTCTAGATTATTCATGATGACTAATAAGATGTGTGCAGTAGAAACTGGTATACAAGAAAAAGGCCTGAAACAACCATTACTAATTACTTCGGATGAAAAGGTAGATGAAGACATTGACCAAGATTATGATGATAGTGAGGAAGCTTCAGAGAATTCTCGCCTACCGGCCAATTCAATTAGATCAGCATACAGACTCCTTACACCCTCTGTAAAGGTTTGTGAAAAACTCGCTATCGCTGTTATGATATTGCATTTCTATCATGCAATAATGATTTAGTTAGATACACAACTTTCTAATCTTCGTATCCACTCACACCACTCTACCATCCAACTCCGTCACTCTCTCCCATTTTCCATAACCATCACAAGCCATAACACTCTACAACAAATCCTAAACACGGGTTTCCAAATTTCACCATCTACCCATCATTGGCATACAACTCTTCCGTTCATCACATTTTGAGTTTACATAAATGATCCCGTGGCTATGTAAAGTAATTGTGGCTGAGACACGACTGAAAACATTTATGAAGGAGAGGATTCAGACACATATATTATCTATTATTAATTAATTATAAACTACTCTACTGAGTAACCAAATTATCAGTTGTTAACTCAATCTAGTTTGTACAAACTAAAAGTCAAGACGATATTAAAGGTCTTATTAACTCTTAAAATAACTGATATACACGAAATATAGTTGATTACTTATTTAACTTTATTTTTTAAATGATTAGCGTGTGTTATATAAAATTTCTTGTAGTGCCGTTTATGATATAAAATTAACAACATTCCAATGGAAGATGATGATCTGATGAAATGGAAAGTTAAATGCTTTTCCTGACCAAATCTTGTAACATCTGCAGGTTCAGCTATTGATATATTTCATGCTTAAATATGTAATGGAGATTTTACTATCTGAATCTAGTGTTGTCACATCATACTACTTCAACTGGTCTACCAGCACAGTTGCAATTTTTCTTGCTGGCCTTGGCGTGACAGTTCTTCCGGTAAACCTTGTTGTTGGAAACTACATAAGCAACATGTTCCAGGACAGGTAATCTATACCGATATATAAAAAGGGAATGCGAAGTTTAGCTGTAGCTTTTTATTTTGCTTTTATCCTTCATTTAAACTATTTAATGTGATACTTAAAACATTTCAATTCTTGTTAAAAAAGTGAAGGAACAAGAAAACAATACTAAAAGTGTTTATTCTGTCAAAAGAATTAAGAAACATCTAGAGCCTTAATGTTGTTGAAAATTGTATTATTTTTCATAATCTTATGAGGGGTCATATTTTCCCTTTGTTTTAGGCAAATTCTGTTGACATCAGAAATTATTGTTTGCATAGCAGTTCTACTCAGCTTCAATGTAATCGTTCCATATACTCAGCTACAATACATTTGTTCGGGTCTCCTTTTATTTGTTTCTGCTGAAGTACTGGAAGGTAATCTCTTATTTTTCTTTACATATTAAGATTATGCATCAAATTGTATTGAAAAGGTGCAAAGCAAACATGAAATTGATTTGTATGACCTTTTTGACAATATATTATTGATTTCAGGTGTCAACTTGTCACTGCTTTCACGCGTCATGTCATCAAGGCTTGCTCGCGGAACCTACAATGGCGGCCTTCTATCTACCGAGGCCGGAACAATTGCTAGAGTAATTGCTGATGCAACCATTACATTGGCTGGATTTTTGGGTCAGAGTAGTCTCCTTAATGTCACATTGCTTCCTTCACTCATCATTTCAGTATTATCTATCATAGCAACCTGCTATACCTACAATACTTTATACTGATTTCTATCCTGAGGCTTAGATTGAAAGAGGAGAATGCTCTTTCTCAACTAGATCTCATTCTTTTGTTAGTCAAGTTATTTTATGGCTCAACAACATTTGGAAGAGCATCTAAGTTGTGTTATTTATATACTATCTGTCCCAAAATATAAAATATAAGCAAATAGTATTAGTCAACAAAAGTTAATTGATGTACTTTGTACAAAATTTAGACAAATTACATCAACTGTTGTTGACTCATTTTTCCTTATATTTTGAGATAGATGGAGTAGGTTGTTTCAATTTGATTTCTTAGTAAAATGGATTTTTTTTTTCAGTTATCACTCTAGTTTTTCTTTGTTGAAATATTACTTTATTGTCACTCTAGTTTCAATTAGGGATGTAAATGATTTTTATTTATTCATTTATTTATTTATTCATTTATTTATTTGTTTGTTTTGACAAAAGGGGTGTAAATGAATTGATGCTAGCTATTTCATGAATAAAAATCCATTTGTTTTCTTGATTTTTTATAGTAATTTATTTGGAGATTTTTTATTTTTATTTTCCTTAAATTTATGGAATTTTTTAGAATTTTCTAATAATTTTTTATAAAATAATTATGTGGATAAACATAATGCACATGCGCCAAAAAATATAAAATAATATAAACATCATCTTTGCCACTTAAGCAAAATTAAACCAAATATCATTAGGGCGAAAAAAAATCTAAAATAGGGGATTGAAATTTTGAATTTTAAAATAGAAGGTTGAAATTCTGAATTCATCAAAATAAAAGGGACAAAACAGTATTTAAGCATCTACTTTAATACTTTATTACAATGATTGCATATTAAAACCTTCTAACTCGAACCCTCTTACTCATCCTTATTTATGTATTTCTTTTTCTTTTAATATTCAAGAATATATTTTTTCTTATCATTTTTATTATGAATTTCACTTTAATTTGTTTGTCACAATTCTAAAATATGAACTAATCTTTGAATTGTTTGGAGACTAAAGCTGATGAATAAATCAGAAATGTTATTTGGACACCAATTTTCCGAGACACCAAACACCAAAGTACATGACTGTTGATTTATACATACATTATTAATTATTTTATTATTTTATTTTTGTATCTTCTTCTTTCCTCTCTCTCTCTCTCTCTCTCTCTTCTTCACACAACAACTTTTTCTTCCTCTTTGAGACACATCACCGCCCCTCAGCTTCCTCTATCTCTCTCGTCAAACCTTGTCTCCTTCCACTACCAATCATTGTCGCCGATCTCAATAGCTTCTCGCCGAGTTGTTATCTCGCATTGAACCACCGTCGGCTATGATGGCTACCGAAACCACCTGCGATTGGAATGTGAAACACAACCACTACAGTCTTCATACACCACCGCACACTTGAAGTTGTCAATGTCCTGCTTCAGCCTTCTACAATCGACCTAAATAACGCGTAATGAATCTACTCCATTTTTCAATTTCAAATCTCCCTTACTAGGGTTTTTAGATTCGGGATTTTTTCTAACTTTGTATTAAATTGGTTGGTTGATTGATTATGCTATCATGAAGAGCAGGAAGAGGTTGAATATGCTAAGTTTCCAAGAGGAAGATGGTGAGCGGTGATGTGTTTCAAAGAGGAATAGAAAGTTGTGGTGTGAAGAGAGAGAGAGAGGGAAAGAAGAAAATACTGATGTAAAAAAAAATGTATGTATAAATGAACAGTCATGTACTTTGGTATTTGGTGTTTTAGAAAACTAATGTCCAAATAATATTTCTGGATTCCATAAAAGTTGTATGCACAATATTTTTTATTTGTGCATGGTAATCAAAACCTCAGAAGTTAAATGAAAAAAAGGATAAAAATAGAATATCTTTGGTTCTCACTTCTCAGGGAGAAGAATGAAGATATAACTACTACAGTGGTGTAGGATAAAATTTTCCTTTTTTTAACTGTAATTTAGTGACTAGAGTCACATGTTTTTATGCGTGGAAAATCCGAGTTAACTTCGACAAATATTGTGTTACGACAATTTTTTAAAATTTTATTGGGTTAAATAGGTTTTTGGTCCCTACAAAATGACGACCTTCTAAATTTTGTCCCTATTTAATATTTAATAAAAATTAATTTTTAGAAAATTATTATGCACTCATTTTTTGTCCCTATTGATAAATAACTTTGTATTTTTGAATGATTTTTTCAAAGATATGTTTAGAACGTTATAAAAAGTTCCTTCAAATAAAATGAGCTCAAAATTTGATTTCTAGGTCATGATTTTTTTGTACTTTATTTTGAAATTTTGTAACTTAAGAAATTCATATTTAATTCATATCATGTTAAAAAATTCTAAATTTTGGTAAATAAATTTTATATGATTTTTTAAACATGCCTATAAAAAATCATTCAAATATTTAAAAGTTTAATGATATATTAAACAAATATAGTTTTAGTTGGGACTAAAACTATGTACAAAAAACAAATTATAGGGAGTAAAAATATAATAAAATTTAAATATGTACTAAACTTAACGGAAATGCATTTTATAGGGATCAAAATCATATTTAACCCTATTTTATTTGATAAATTGTTATTCAATCATATTTTTTAAAAGTAAACCGTGAAATTGATCTCCACTTTGTAATACATTCTGAAATAAATCATAGACTTTACAAATATTTTAAAATGATCTTTTTCCTCGTGATATTATGTTAGAAGTCCCACATTGGCTAGAGATATGACATAGATAACCTTTATAAATGTGTGCAAACCTCAACTCTCAAGCTAGCTTTTGTGGTAGAGTATTGACCTCCTAAATTCTAATATGGTATCAGAGCTTATCCTAGATCCATTTGTTGTTTGTTGTGGAGACCTCCCATATTTGGGGTACCCGTTATTGTTGATTCTACGTTCCAGTTTGTTCAGTTCTGGACGTGAGGGGGTGTGTTAGAAGTCTCACATTGGCTAGAGATATGACATAGATAACTTTTATAAATGTGTGCAAACATCAACTCTCAAGCTAACTTTTGTGGTTGAGTATAGACCTCCTAAATTCTAATTGTTAGTGTTTTTGTGTTGGCCTCATTTTTGGCAAAACACAATGTAAAGGAGAACGTGCGCACACCATTGAAGATGTGAAGAACAATGTGCGCACATCATGAAACTCCGGAACCTAGAGCATAAAAATGCGCCATATCTTTGTAAGAAGATTTGTTTTGTTTTTGCCTCGCTTTCTTACTGGCTAAGTCGTGCGGGGTTGTTTCTAAACCTAATTTTATTTGTAAAAAGTATTTTCCAATTATGAGAATATTTTATATGGTTCAATTTTATAGTTCTTGGGTCAAAATTCTTACAAGACATAACTTGAAGCCCAAGACACTCTTACAAGCGTGCTGCTCAGAATGTTATAAATACATGTGAAGACTAAACCTAATATTCAAGCAAGCCATCATTGAAGAATAGAGTTTTAGAGTTTGAGTCTTTTATTCTTGTGTTTTGTTATTTGTGAGTCTTTGCTTGTGTTACCTAGATACTTGCATAAGGACTGGGTTATTGAGTTGTAATCCGAAGCTTTTAAGCAAGGAATATTGTTCACTACTCTAAGCTTTGAAGTTTGAGTAGTGTAGTATTTTTTGGGGAGTGTTCTCTAAATCATAAATTGATGTTCTCATAGATAACACTAGTGTGTGTTTGGATTGGAAGTGAGATGAGTTTATCTTACCTATGGGGTACCAAGGTAGAAGTTTAGACGGGTAGTTACAAGGTGATAAGTGCAAACAAGGAGTTTGGCTTTGAATTTGTTTTACTTAGTGACGTTGCACCGAATTGAGTTAACAATTACCTTGTGTTATTTACTGCTTTATTTATTTGTTGCTTTATTACGTGTTCTGCAAGTCTGGTTTATGTGCGCATATTATTTATTTACTGATAAAATAATTTATAATTGGTACTACAGAATTTCACTAATATATTAGTTCCTCAAAAAATATATTTGTGGTTGAGTATAGCCCTCCTATATTACGACTTATCGGATGAACTCAATGTCCAAATTGATAGTAGTTGGAAAATATAACGACCAAATTGATAGTAAAAGAACAAATGTGGATGTGTCCGGAGAATGAAATTTGATTTTTTATTTTAACAGAAATTTTCTAGTCTGTTGTTGTTCTTTTTTCTTAAATATACATACTATATTATTAGTAGAAATCTCATATATTATTTGTTAACCGATTTATTAGGATAAAAACAAATTAAGTAATAATTATATTTTTTAACCCCACTAGTTATTTAGGTATGGGCCCATCCCTGCTACCAAGTCTAACGTAAATCAGCAACTAATGTTTGGTATTAGGATTGTTTTATTGTTGTTGCACTTAATGTGTTGCATACTAGGTGTTTGGTAATTTTCCTAAGTTTGTGTGGCTTTGAAGAAAAATATGATATTTTATTAAACAAAGTTCTAAGGGGTTATTGAATTGAGATTTCGAGGGATTATTTTGACAAAAAAAGTCTTGAAGATTTTAAAAGACTTCGTGGGATTATATTGATTTTGAGCGACTTTTTTTAAAAGATATTTTACAATCAAGATTCTTAACACATGATTTTGTGAAAATTATAATACAAAAAACAAAATCTTGATTAAAAATCTTGATTGGATAACAACGGATTTTGTGGCATTGAAAAAAAAAAATTGATTGAATAACACAAGACTTTGAAAATCCATTAAAATCCATCAAAATCCATTAAAATCCCTCAAAATCCCAATTCAATAATCCCCTAAATTAATTGCATTTGGTTCAACTTCACATTGATTTTTGAATGCTGCTTTCACTGGTATTGTATCTGACAAAGCAACCAAATCAACGCCTTTTGCTACATATGAAACAAAGTAAAGTGCACACTTACATCAGCAATAATTTGAGAAAGTGGAATTGATGGAGTAATCACATTAGCTTGTATTCCCTCCGTCCCAAAATGTAAGTAAATTTGACTTTTTAGATACATTTGACTATTGATGTATCTAGCTTATATTATGGACCAAATACATCAATAGTCAAATGTATCTAAAAAGTCAAATTTGCTTACATTTTGGGACGGAGGGAGTACTTTAAAATATAAGATCTAAAATATAAAGTAACAAACAAACAAACAAAACAATATTGTTTACTTTAAATATCAAATTCATTAGCTTGTACTATCTACTATTTTAAACAAGCTCATTTTGCCTTTAATTTATAGTACTTGAAAACGTTGGAAACATATCTAATTCTTTACAACGTTGGAGTTGATTTGTTATGACTGACACTCTAGTTTGTATCAAACTGGAAAAGTTAAGGTTTGCAGTTTGCATTTAAATTGGATATGCAAATACTTAGAAAGAATTGATGTGGTTTGTGGCACTCTACATATGCAATCTGAGAGGCATTGCAGCCATTGTGTTTTCTTAGTTATGTGGACGTTTAATCACAGCGGCGGTGTTTATATTACGTGAAATCGGGTGAGAAAGTCAATGTGTCGCATCAAGCATGTTCTTACTGAGAGAGCAATTGAAGAACCAGATCCCAGGAGGTCTGCTGAGATGAAGAAAATGATAAATACTCTTTAATGACTTAAAAGGATGTAAGAATAGGCCCGCATAAAATAAAGACTGTGGGCCGCCCGCTAGCTCGCATATCGAGTATGAATGATGGAGGAGAAAAAAAAATTCTTACTATTTCTTATTTATTTTAAGTTCACTCACTAAAAGTTTTTTTTTTGACAAACAGAAACTTAGCTCATTTCATTATATAATAAAGTGTGGATACAATGCGGCATCAAACACTCACTAAAAGTTTAATTCTTCAAAAATTGTAACTTTTCTAATACTTGAACTTAGTTTGTTTTAGAAAACTATTTGAACTTAGTTTATGTTATTTTGGTTGATTGGTAATTTGTTTTGGATGATTTGAGGGTCTTAAAAGATGCTTGTAACAATATATGTGATTCTAAAATTTATTATAATTAATTTGGAATGTTTAATTTTTTTTTCTCAATAAAATTGATTTTTTTAGTTCAAAAAAACAAAAATAAAAATACAAACATGCCGGGCCGGGTTACCTGAAAGCCCGCTAGCTCGTGTAGAGCTGGAACTCTGACACTATTTTTTAAGGCCCGTTTTGACTGCTCTAGGTGTGATGTTGTTCCAATGGATGTGTGTCACCTCCTCCTTGAAAGACCATGGCAATATGAATATATGATCGTCACGTCAATCAAAATTGTTATGCCAACACATACTCCTACATCAAAGATGGAACTAAAATTAAGTTAACTCCATTACCACCAAGTGAACTTGATAAAAGCAAGAAAAAATCAAAGTCTTTAGCGTCTTTAATCACTAAAGTGCCGGTCAAAAAAGTTGTAGAAGGAGTTCCACATGGATTGCCACCGAAGCGAGATAGTCAACATGCCGTTGATTTTGTCCCTGGAGCAGTCATTCTTAACATGCCAACATATAAAATTAACTACCAGGAGCAAGTTCCTAAGCCTCCTTGGAAAAATGTCAATATGCAGAATGTTTCGATAATGGTACTAGCTGCAAACAAATGTTTAAAATTTGCTTATGTCATCCTATGTCATAAAATAAGGAAAGTCTTAACTCGAGGACGAGTGTCTTCCAACCCAGGGAGAATGATGGCGAATCATATCAAAGTCTCTATAGTCAAATTTACAACTCCATGTGATAGCAGAGATTTTGATAAACCAAATTCAAAGGTATGTTGTATTACTGAAACTAAGCTCATTACTAATTACACTAAAGCAATTGCATTAAAAAGATTAGACTAAATCCATGCCAAAATTAATGAGAACATGCCTCCCAAAACTAACATAAGTATTTACAATGTGTTTCTTCAATAACTAGCTCTATCCTCTAACTAATGTTGTATTGAAAATAATTTTTTGCTATATAAATATTAGCTATCCTTAATTCGAAAAAATATATTAGCTATTGTTGATAGGAAAAAATATTGGCTTGAGCAAGTGTAATACAATTAGTACAAACTCAACCCAATAACAATCTTAGGACAAACAATAATATTCATATCCTACAGATTTCCCTAAAGTTTGAACAAGCCCATCCATTAGTTGGGAAGTTTAAGACACTAAACCAAAAGAAATAACAAAATCCTACTTTCCATTAAGTGAAGCAACTACATAAAAGCAACAATGAAACAGTGTTGAAATAGAAATTCAAAATAATAATGTACAATAGAAAAATATCTTACCTAGTTTCAATCTTACAATAGACCTCTTGAAATCATTTCACGAAGAAGTTTCTCCGCCTTATCATTTTCATCTTTATCAAATAGAGAACGAATAATTATTTCATAAGTTATAGCATCTAGAATGCAACCATTGTCTTTCATTTTAGACAGTATAGCCAATGCTTCATCAAACAAACCGTTGTTACAAAACCCATTGATCATAACATTATATGTATAGACATCTAGATTGTAGCCTTTGACCAAAAGATTTTCAAAAACCTTTCTTGCATCCTTCAGCCTTCCACCTTTACACAATCCATCGATAAGAATATTGTACGTGCACATATTTGGTTGAATACCCTTGTCTCTAATTTTGGTGAACAATGCAATTGCTTTATCAACATGATTGTTTTTGCATAAAGCATCCAATATAGGATTGTAAGTAAATAAATCAGGTGGTTGACCTCTATCATGCATCTCGTCAACCAGCTCTAAAGCATATGAGATCCTTCCTGATTTGCACAAACCATCAATAAGGGAATTGTAAGTTACCTCATTAGGAATTATTTTTCTGCAATGCATTTCTTTGAGCAGATGCATGGCTTCATCCACCCTTTTAATCTTACAAAACCCATTAATAACGATGTTGTAGGTCCGAGCATTAGCAGTCACTCCCGTTTGGGACATGGTGTTGAGCATATCTTTCGCTTTGTTCACTTCATATACCATACAATATCCATCCATTAAAGAGTTATAAGTAACAACGTCCGGTTTGACACCTCTTCTCATCATTGTAGCAAACACACTTTTAGCTTCTTTCAGTTTTCCTTCTTTACAAAATGCATCAACCAATATACTAAAGGTATACACATTAGGGTTGATGTTTTCCATTATCATTCTATTAAATAATTGAATTGCCTCTTTCAATTGACCCACAATGCAAATGCCACTAATCAAAGCATTATAAGTGAAAACATTTGGAGAAATTCTTTTAGCAACCATTTCAGAATATAAATGAAAAGCATCATTAACAAGTTTATCCTTGCACATACTATCAATAATTGTGCTGTACATTACCACATCAGGCTGAACCAATTTCCCATCAACTCGTCTGAGCAACTTCAAGGCTGCTTGTGTTTGTCTGACTTTACATAACCCATTGATCAATGTGCCATAACTAACTTGGTTCAACTGAAATCCTTGGGCTACGACCTTGTCATGAAATTGCAATGCTTGATGGATTTCACCTTTGAGACAGAGAGCCTTGATGAGTGTAGACAAAGTTACAGCATTTGGCTCGTAACCCTTCTTGAGAATATTGGCAAATACAGAAAATGAAAGAGAATTTAGACCCAATTGAGAAAAGCAATTGATCAAAATGGTCAAAGTGATCAAGTTTGACGTCCATTTGACGATGAAGTTTCACAACAGTGGAGCAATGGTTGGCCTTGACAAGGGAACCTAAAATCTTACCAAATTGAATGATGGGTGGTGTTGGATTCTGTTGATGGAGCAATTTATTGAAAGAGGAAACGAGATTGTGATGTTCATCTTGGTCTTCATGATGATGATGATGATGATGGAAATGAGAGTATGGCCTTGTTGAGTTTGATGAAAATGAAGGGAAACAACAGCGAATGAATAATAATAATAATAAATTAGGGTTTGTAAAATTGGGAATGAAAGCAGAGAAAGAAACAGAGTTGAACTTTGAAAAGTACATTGCAATGAAAATTGTTGGAATACTCGAACTGTGTTGGATTTGTATGGATTTGGAGTTTCAATTTTTGTCACCGATAGGAATGGAGATAGGTATAGGATACTGAACTTTAAGGTTTGGGTTTGTGGAGAGCAAAAATCGTCCCTGTTCTCATGGAGTTAAAATTCTCTCCAATTTTCAAAAGAAATACTTCCTCTCCTCCTCCGTTCCAAAATAAATGTCATATTTATCAAAATTGTTTATCCCAAAATAAGTGTCATATACTATTTATAACATTAGTTTTTACTATTTTATCCCTTAAAGCAATCATTTGGTAAGAGAAAAAGTACACTCAAAATTTTACTTTTTAGTATTCCAATATCTACTACCAATAAAAAATATAAGATATTTTAGTAAAAGTCATATTCTTTCTTTTTATTTTACACACTTTGCTTAAAGTGTGTAATTTGATCAACTACAATACTTAAAATGGAACGGAGCGATTAAAAAATAACGAGATATAAAAATAAAGAGTAGGTAATAGATTCCAAATTCTAGTCATTAGGTAACTTGATAAAACAAAAAATTCCACCACCAAGGATATCCCACCATCATTAATATTTTTTAATGAATTTAAATATGCTTGTGTCTATGTCTCTCGAAATGGTAGTTCTATTTCTTTTAAAAAATAGAAAGAATCCTTACTCGAATGCCAAACACAGAAGAAGTGGACCCCACGTGATACAGCATCAACACTTCGTTTACTCTACTAATAATAAAGTAATTAAAAACATATTTAACTTTTTCTAATCACTCGCTCATACATGTTTCATTTAAAATACTCCCTCCGTCCCATTTTAAGTGTTACAGTTGACCAAATCATTCACTTTAAGAAAATTGTATAAAAGAAAGAGAAAATATAACTTTTACTAAAATACCCTCTGTTTTTATTGGTAGTAGACATTGAAATATTAAAAAGTAGATTTTTTAGTGTACTTTTTTTCTTACCTTAATAACTTTAAGGGATAAAATAGTAAAAACTAATGTTATAAATAGTATATGACACTTATTTTGGGACAAATAATTTTGACAAATATAACACTTATTTTGAGACGGAAGGAGTATTGTTTTAGAGTATCAGACACTTTTAATAGAGAATTGTGCTTTATTAAAAATAATTGTGAGAGGTGATGCAATGAAAAAAATTGATTTTTATATGATTTGTTAATAAGTAACAAACTGATTGTTCGCTACATATATAACAATCTTTTCAATTTTTTCCAATTTAACACACGCTAGTTAACTAACTTGAGGTAAATTTAAAAAGGAAAGAGAATTTAACACACGCTATTAGTAATTTTTTAAGAAATAAGTTAATGTGTGTCTTTAAAGCACATATGTAATGGCACATGTTAATGATTTTAGGCTTAATTACATATTTTGGTCCTTTAATTAAATTATTAGTTTCATTTTGGTCCTTTAATTATTAAACGTTTCATTTAGGTCCTTTAACTTTGTTTTTGTTAGTCAAGTTAGTCCCTTATATTTTTGTTAAAAAACTAACCATTGAATCATAAGTCTATTGTAAGGGACCAAAAGTGTAATTAAGCCTTAATGAGAATTCTTCCTAGCACAAGGTGTGCCGGGAAGAATTATCAAAAATACTACCAGTATCTCAAGACAAAAAACAAGACAAAAAAGACAAAGGCTCAGCCGATACCAATACAGAGAAAATGGTTCGACCGCCACATATGAGAATGTAAGTCTAGAGAGACATTAGTAAATTGCAACCATCCATACAAATGTAATTTTACTTTATTCCACAAAATGATGAATGAAGCTTTCTTTAGCCTTAAATACTCTGTTATTCCATTCATTTCACAAAACCTACACACAGCATAACCAAATCAACTGCAAGAAAAATCGGCAAGCATAAATATTAAGAAAATCGAACTATCTTTAAATTTTTAACATGTGACCTATGTTGACATGACTCATTTTTTAAATTTATTCAATAGTCTATTCTAAAAATGAATAAGTTATACTACAAATTGTTCATGAGAACATAACTTAATTGGTTAGGACATTGACATTTTATATGCAAGAGAAAGAGTTTGATCTCTAAATATTTCACTTATTCATCCTATGAGTTGATTTTCTAACCACTACGCTATATGATAAAAATTATAGTACAAACTTTCTAGGCAAGGAGGAACCATGTTCATGGGAAATTGAAGTATATTTAAGGATTATGCCTAGCAACGAAAAACATAGACAATGACTAGAGAGTTAAAACTTAAAAGTAAATGCATCCTTCAAATTTTGTCAACTTCCAAAGGCAAAGACCCCTTTACCTATGGAACTTGATGATTAGAGACTCTACAAATAATGGGTTCTTTACACAAACCTTAAAAATATATTCTTTTATGCACCATTCTTTTGTCCATGGCAACACCTTCACCTACCCTTTACTCCTCAAGTCATGTGCCAACCTCTTTTCCATTCCACACGGTACAATGCTTCATGGACATGTCTTTAGACTTGGGTTCCAAGCTGATACTTTTGTTCAAACTTCACTTGTTGATATGTACTCAAAGTGTTCGGTTATTGAATCTGCCACAAAGGTGTTTGATGAAATGACTCATAGAAGTGTTGTCTCGTGGAATGCTGTGATTTCGGCTTATTGTCGTCTGTCTTTGATGGACAAGGCGTTTTGTCTCTTGAAAGAGATGTTGGTTCTTGGTTTTGAACCCAGTTCGTCTACATTTGTTTCTATTTTATCGGGTTATTCTTCGAATTTGAATTCTCTTGAGTTTATCTGGCAGGGTATGTCGATACATTGTTGTGTTGTTAAACTTGGACTTGAGTGTTTTGAGGTTACTCTTGGTAATTCATTGATGGGTATGTATGCTCAGTTTGGACAAATGGATGAAGCTAGGAAAGTTTTCGATTTTATGGATGTAAAGTCAATAGTTTCTTGGACAACTGTCATGGGGGGTTATGTGAAGGTTGGGAATGTCGTGGAAGCGTTTAAGTTATTTAGTCAAATGCGGCATCAAAGTATTGGCATTGACTTTGTTGTGTTTCTAAATCTTATTTCTGGTTGCAGTCAATTAGGACACTTTTTGTTAGCTTCGTCAGTTCACTCTCTTGTACTCAGATGTGGGTGTGACGAAGAAGATTCCATTGAAAACTTGCTTATAACTATGTACGCAAAGTGTGGTAACCTTACATATGCTAGAACAATATTTGATGCAATGATAGTAAAGAACGTCCTATCATGGACATCGATGATTGCAGCGTATGCCCATTCAGGTCATCCAGCAGAAGCATTGGATCTGTTTAGGAGGATGGTAAGGACAGAAATTAGACCAAATGGAGCAACCCTTGCAACTATTTTATCAGCTTGCGCTGATTTGGGATCACTCATCATTGGAAAAGAGATCGAAGAATATGTTTTCGAAAATGGATTTGAATCAGACCAACAAGTCCAAGCATCTCTCATACACATGTACTCTAAATGCGGCAACATCAACAAAGCAAGAGAAGTATTTGAAAGGGTCAAAAATAAAGATTTAACTACTTGGACTTCCATGATAAATAGTTATGCCATCCATGGGATGGGGATTGAAGCTATTAGCCTCTTCGAAAAAATGACAACTTTAGAAGGGATAAAGCCGGATGCCATAGTTTACACTAGTATTTTGCTTGGATGTAGCCATTCCGGATTGGTAGAAGATGGATTAAAGTACTTCAAAAGTATGCAAACAGATTTTGGAATAACTCCGAGAATAGAACATTATACTTGTTTGGTAGATCTTCTTGGCCGAGTCGGACAACTTGACCGAGCTTTAGATATAATTGAGGCGATGCCAACAGAAGTCCAAGTCCAAGCTTTGGGCCCATTGCTTAGTGCTTGTAGGATCCATGGTAATGTTGAGTTGGGAGAGCTTGCAGCTGCTAAGCTATTAAACGCTAGTCCAAGAAGTTCTGCAAGTTATGTATTAATGGCTAATTTGTATAACTCTGTTGGTAAGTGGAAGGAAGCAAATACTATGCGAAACTTGATAGATGGTAAAGGAATGGTTAAAGAATGTGGCTGGAGTCAGGTTCAGATCAGTGGTTGATTTCATATTTTTTGCAAGAAATCGGCCTCACATTGGGTTAGACAGACATTTCTTGATTAATGGCTACTTCCATTTTTGGTACTGATGTATATTTATATATCATTCATAATTCATGCAATTTAGAATTTGGGTAAAGGTATTCATTAAGTTTCATGTTATACTATGTTCATAGTTGCCATTTTTCCTTACACTTTTAGGTTATCTTCCTTCTTTATTCCATTTTATATCTGATCTTTTAGAATTATACAATTTGAAGGAGCCAAAACAATAACAAGATGAATGTAATGTTCTCTAATATTTTTACGATGTTGCTTTCGGAAAGGTTAAAGATCATGATGCTGTGTTTAATGAAGTTGAATGCTAAGCATTTTTTTTTTACATTTATTTATTTATTTTTCATTCTGTTTAGAGAAAAAATGAAAATGCTTATGATGATTGTAGATGAAAATATTTATGTAATATTTAGTAAAAAGAAGTAAAGAGAGGTCAAATTTGACTCCTGGTTTTCACATTTAGCAACTTCCATACCATTGGAATGTTCATGGAGGCAGATTGAGAGCCTTGGGAATTTGTGCTCCTCTTGGCTAAACTGAGTTATACTATGAAGCACGGACGCCGGACACGACACAGACGCATCGACATGGATAAAAATTTGAGAAAGTGATGTGATTCAAAGTAATCAAAAGTCTTTGTGTCGTGTCGGTGTCATACACGATGTGTGTCCAACACCAGGACATGCCTAATACGAGAAGTGTCCGTGGTTCATAACTTCTTTTTTGTGACTGAAACTAAGTGATACTTGATCATATGTTAACTGCAAAAAGTGAACACTAATTGTATTACCATAGAAGATGATACATATAAAGTTTTTGTTATTGTGCTGCAACAATAGAACAATACTAACTGAAAATAACTAAGCAACTATCTTATTTCTTTCTAAGTACATAACTGATTTTAATCAAGCAGTAAATTAAGCTTGATCTTTGTTGTGACTCATGAGTGGTTTAGTTTTCAGTGTGAACTTCAGAGAGAAATAATAAACACGGTATCTTAAAATGTTAAAACAAGATAGGAATTGAAAAGTATCATGTTCCTTTCCTCTGCTTCCAATTCTCAAATCATAACATATATCTACTCTTTAATTCCTAGTACTGCTGAATCCTAGCCATTTGTCACAGCAGAGCACAAGGTCTGAAATGTGTTGAACTGGGTGATATTGATTACATTTTAACTGCAAAAAGTAGCACTTCAATGTTTATTCTAAGGGAGCTGAAATAAATCTTGGAGGGGTTTGTAAGGGGTAGAGAGGCACCAATGACTGAGTTTCTTCAGTGATTTTATTTTTGCACGACATTTTTGAATCGATCAATATAGAAACATTTTAATACAAAAAGCATGAGTGATTCCAATGAAATTTTGTATCTAAATTATAACTTCAACAATTTGAGAATACCTTATAGCTGAAATGATTATGCTCAATGTTTTTTTTTATAACTCAAAGGATCTTATTTCAGTAGTAGCAACTTTTGGGATGTCCTTAATAATTTTTCTTTGCTGTGCATTTTTATTTAAGTGGATTCATCATTTTATGTGGTAGCATATAAGACAGATCTATGGAAAAAAAATTTATTGTTATTATGTAATGCTTTGTCTATTTGCAGATAGGAATTGAAAATCTTATGGCGTTGTTGTTCCCAAGCGTCAGATTTTGTTAAACAAACATGAAGTTAATGAGAATAGGGAATAATTGAAAAGGGACAATCCAATCCCTTATTTTTCACGTATTAGTTAATATGTTGATGTATCATAATATCATTTTTTTACATATAAAACGTTTCATTACAGGTCCACTGCTGATATTGGTTCATTATCAGAATCTACTTTCAGTGCATCTAAAACAACCTCCAATGCAACAGAAGACCCTTTCAAAATGTTTGAATCAGCATCCACTCCAACTGGTTCATCCTCAGGCCACTTTACAGACCCATTAGAAGAAATTAGTAAATTTACTAGTTCTAGAAGCACAAAAAATGACAGTTCATCAAATGCTAATGGTGGAGTATACGATGATACTGATCCCTTTGATAGACTTGGAAATTCAGTACCAGCATTTTCATCAGAGAGGACTAGCAGGAGTGGTACCAGTTCTCCAACACCGAGGTCAAACACAAGTTCGAGTTGGACCAGAGATAAAGAATCAACTGAAAAGGTATCTGTGAGGAAATAAACGGACACATAACAAGATAACTGTTGAACATGAACAGGAGCTTCATCAAGCTCCATATGGCATGCCTGCATATTCATCTAACTCTAATAGACCAGTAGTTGGCCAAAGGCCTACTTCCCCTTCTTATGTGAATGATGGTTTTAGTCACGTCCATTCACATGCAGATATGCCTCCAAAATATGAAGAAAAGTTGGTCTCAGAAGATGATATATGGCTAACGGTATCTGAGATTCCTCTTTTTACACAACCAACTGCTGCTCCACCACCTTCAAGACCACCTCCTCCTCGACCAGTACACATCCCCAAGTCAGGAACAAGTTCACCAGTTTTTGCCAATGTCAGGAAGAAGGATAATGAATTTTCTTCTTTCCCAAGTTCCACTCGATTTTCTCAGGGTCCTAAATCTGCTCCTGCTGCTGCCAAGTTATCTTCTACATCACAGTTTGACGAACTTGAAGATTTTGCCATGGGTAGGAGTCATGGTGATGACGATGAATGTGAAAATGGTGTTCCTGATGAAGAATTAGGGATGAACTCAGCTTCTGCAGCTATGAAGGAGGCTATGGAGAGAGCTGAAGCTAAATTTAGGCATGCAAAGGAAGTTAGGGGGAGAGAGAATACAAAACCTGCTCAAAGCAAAGAACCCATACATTTGGAGAAAGATGACAGAGCTGTGCCAGAGGAGAGAAGCAGGTTAAACCATGAGCAGCAGCAAAAGGAGATGGAGGAAATGGAGCAAAGAAGAATTGAGAGGGAAAGGGAGGAAAAGGAAAGAGAACAACAGAGACTTGAGAGGGAAAGAGAAAAAGCAAGACAGGCTGTGGAAAGAGCTACTAGAGAAGCACGTGAAAGAGCAGCTGCTGAAGCTCGCCAAAGAGCTGAGAAGGCTGCTGTTGAGAAAGCTAATGCAGAAGCTAGAGTGCGTGCTGAAAGGGCCGCAGTTCAGAGGGCACAAGCTGAAGCTCGTGCAAGGGCAGCTGCTGAGGCAAAGGAAAGGGCTGAAAAGGCTGCTGCAGGGGCTAAGGGGACAGAAGCACGAGAAAGAGCTGCAGCTGCTAGGACTGAAGCTGAAGCACGAGTTAAAGCAGAACGTGCTGCCGTAGAAAGGGCTGCTGCTGAGGCCCGAGAAAGAGCTGCAGCTGCTGCAAGAATATACCAGCAAAAAAATGAAAACAATCTTGAATCGTTTTTCAGCATGAGCGGGCGGGCTAACAGTGCTCCAAGACCTCCTAGAGTCCTAGGCCTAGCTCTTCTGTGAGTACCAAGTCTTGTTAACATTATTTATACTAAAGTCACTAACTCTTGGCTTTGATGTTTAGTCTCTTCCCCGTCATTTTTATCCTAAATGCAGGACCTTATATTTAGTTAGTTTTTTTTTGCTTTCCATTTTTATTTTAATGAATGTTAAATAAAAAACGGATTTATAAAATTGGCAAGTTTTAATACTATTTCGTATGTTTTAAATGTAAACAGTTGGCTGAAATGCACCACCATAGAGTCATACTTTTTGGATTTTAAAAAAAAAACTCTGGATCTCTTTACTTTCAGGATTCAGTTTTTGATGCCCAATTCCAGCCTGATGTAAACCGGAAATCTACAAGTGCATCTTCAAACATAAAGAAGGCATCATCATCAAGTAATATTGTTGATGATCTTTCCTCTATTTTCGGAGGTAGGATTGTGTGGCAATATACTATTATTGATGTGAAAGTTGTTTGAATTTTCTTTTGTCTCAATGCTTACTTGGCTCTTTATATCCCTTTTCTTTTATGGTTTGAAGCTTCTCCCTCAGCTGGAGAATTTCAGCAACTTGAAGGGGAAAGTGAAGAAAGACGAAAAGTCAGGTTGGAACGCCTTCAGAGGACACAGGAGCGTGCCGTATGTTTTACTGTATTTTGTTCCTTAATTTTTGTTCTTTGTTGTTATTGATAGTAAAAGAAGGCAAACAATGTACAATGTTTGCATTAATTTGACATTGAGTTCATGTGGAAGTGTTGTGATAAAGAATAAAGGCGAGTTAGAGAAAATAGTTCTGTATGTTTGATATCTTGAAAGTGAAAGGAGAAACCTTGGAGAATAGCCTTCTCTCCTGCTCTGTTTATTCATTAATTCAAACAAAAAATATTCTCTTTTTTCTCATTTCTTTCTTTCTTTCTTTCTTTCTTTCTTTCTTTCTTTCTTTCTTTCTTTCTTTCTTTCTTTCTTTCTTTCAATTTTCCAACTGGTTTCTTTAAGATGCTAACTGGAAGTAGGTGTGCATTATTGAATAATCTTTTCAAACAGTTTGTCTGTTATTTGTAACCATTATCATTTTACACTAGGCAAAAGGATTGGCTGAGAAGAATCAACGGGACCTACAGACTCAAAGAGAGCAGCCTGAGAGACATGTAAGTAGTATATTTTTCTGCTTTCCTTTTTATTTGTGACTGGGTGGTTTCTGCTCATACACTTGGCATTGTGTCCATTGTGTGTGCATAGTACAAAATATATATCTCTGTAATCATGCCTATAAAAAAGCTATCTCTGTAATTTAGTTGGATGTTACTTCTGAGTTCTCTGTTAATTTGCACGATTTTTTAATGTCATGTGTTTTTATTTTTGCTATCTAATTTTATGTACACGTTTCAGAGGCTTGCAGAAACACTGGATTTTGAAGTTAAGCGATGGGCTGCAGGAAAAGAGGGGAACTTACGTGCTTTACTCTCCACATTACAATATGTATGTACCCAGTATTTGGTGATGGTAGAATGTGCGGGGTTTATTGCCTTATATTTTCTACAAAAAAAAATGCTCGGTGACAAATTTGAAGATAAGGCATGCTGGATTTTTAATATTATCTCCTTTACCTCATTTAATCACCTCTTTAACACATCTCCTTCATGAATGATGATCAGGTATTATGGCCTGAATGTGGTTGGCAGCCAGTTTCTTTGACTGATCTTATTACAGCCGCTACTGTTAAAAAGGCTTATAGGAAAGCTACACTTTGTATTCATCCTGATAAAGTGCAGCAGAAAGGGGCCACTCTTCAACAGAAATATATCGCAGAGAAGGTTTTTGATCTACTAAAGGTATTTGAGTCCTTTTTATATATTGCTTTCAAGTTTCAACATGACAATAGGACTTTCTTTTTTGAAGTAGTGTTGTTAGCTTTTTTTTTAAAATTAAATTGAATTGAAAAGGTTGATTGGCATGCATGGGAGTTCGTTCCAAGATTAGATTATTTTGCTATGTCCAGAATACTATATTCTTGCCTAAAAGCTTGATAATTAATAACAGGAAGCATGGAATAAGTTCAACTCAGAGGAGCTTTTTTAATCTCTTATGAACTTCACAACTTCAGGGTAGTTTGCACAGCCGGTTTCATATGGAGGAACGACAGCGCTATTTCAGCTACTCCTCCGTTATCTAATTATTTTGATGTTGCATCGATGTTGAATATTGATTTTTTTGTTTAGTGCGAGGATTCCCAAAAGTTACACTGGGGAGTAATCTTTGGTGTATATGCTATTCTGGGGAAGTTGGGTATATACGGATGCTTAAGAATGTTGCATATATTGTTGTAAAATACTACTGTCATTGTGGGCATCTGTGTCAATTTAATTCATTATTTCTGTTGAGTGAAAAACTCATGGCCGATCTTTAATTAATTATGTAATTGTGATATAGTAAAATCTGAATGCATACGGGCTTAGGCCCTCTTTTTTCAAAATAAAAAATAAGAATGCATATTATATATACCCTCTTGTGAATTGCCATTACAATGTGGCATTGTAACGTTCTAGTGTATCCCTGGAAGTGTTAAGACAAACGTTTCTAGGAGAAGAGAAGGTCATCATCTAGATAAAACTTCTCTTTCTTTTATGCAATGTTTCGATGTAGTAATATTATACCATTTGGTCATCTGAGGGTATAATATTATATCGTTTCGATGTTTCGATTATTGCATAAAAGAAAGAGAAGTTTTATCTAGATGATGACCTTCTCTTATCCTGCATAGCATTTAGATGACCAAACAATTGTTTTATCATGCACTTGCTACAAAGTCAATGCCTTTGTTAAATCAACCAAGTTAAATTCATATATATATACATATATATATATATATATATATATATATATATATACTTCAATGTTTAACTGCTGATTACATTATT
This sequence comes from Trifolium dubium, assembly GCA_951804385.1. NCBI lineage: Eukaryota > Viridiplantae > Streptophyta > Magnoliopsida > Fabales > Fabaceae > Trifolium > Trifolium dubium. The sequence continues at coordinate 6,089,667 of OX638074.1, forward strand.
GATATCGATTTACCTTTGGGTTCAAGGGAGCTGAAAAGTGTAATTAATTATAATATTTCCAAACCTAGAGGGTGTGATTGAGCTATTGGGGCTCATTCTTCCTTAATCAAGAGTCGGGGGTTTAATCCTTGCCTTAGGTACAGAGGAAATATCTGGCCCAGCTATCCCACTCTTTGAGGTGCCTCCAATCTAGCGAGGAGATTAATCACTACGGTGGATACCCTGATCTCAACCAAAAAAAATTAAAATATTTCCAAATCCTCACATCACCTTTTGCATGCAAAATGTACAACTATATAATATTTTCCAGTCATTTCATTATAACATGTTATTGTTTGATTTCAGCTTTCTGTAAGGAACTGCTTCATTAGAGGATCCGTGGTTAGATACGTGCAATTGGAAAGGTGACTTAGTTGAACTGGGAATTTACATTGTCAACAGTTTGGTTATTTGAGCTGTTTAATAATGGACTTTAGGCATTATCTCAAGGATATATCTTAACAAAGTTTTATAGATTTTCCTTTTTATGTGCAGAAGTTTTACATCAGTCAAGGATGATATGATTATGTCTGGCAGCACAGTCTCAAACTCGATGATATCCTGATTTTCAAACTCGATTATCCTCCAAATACTCTCTGTCAAATTGTTTCGCTGTCAAGATCTGCCAAATTATGGCTGTTGATGGATCTCTTCATGATTATGTTTGGCTGTAGGATAAATAATATATATTATGTTTAAATTTCCAGTTTTTTTTTTAACTAAATTTTAACTTTTTAGAACTTTATATGTTAAGTATCAATTGTTCATATGGATGTTTCATATTGAATTCAAAATTTATAGTATTAAGTATCAATTGTTCAAACCAACCATGCATCACAAAAAAAACATCTTACCAATACCAAGCTTTGCATTATCAGTAAAGCTCTAAGTGTATGTTTGGTTTTGCGGTTAGAAAATTTGATTTTTGACAGAATTGATTCTGTAAAATTGATTTGAAATTTTACACCTCTAGAATTGAAACAAACATACACTAAATATCGTTTCTCACAGAAGTTTCTCTGCATTATCTCTTCCACCTTTTTCAAAGAGAGCATAAATAACTGTTTCATAAGTTACAACATCAAGAATGCAACCACTGTCTTCCATTGTAGAGAGCAAGGCTAGTGATTCATAAAACCTGCTTACAAAATCCATAGTTCATAAATTACTGAAGCAAGACATGCAACACCGGCATGCTTACAAGTGATAACAAAGACAATAAAGAGAAAATACATAATTTAAATAGAAGTGGAATACTCCACATAGTTCAAACTATTTCAACAAATCCTCATGATAGTTCAATGAATGGAAAATGGCAACTCAAGTGTATAATAAATAAGGTAAACAATATATGGCCTTGTATAGCATTTCTCTGTCAAAGATTATTTGGTATCCAAACAATGAAATGAATCTTATATCATATAGCTATTGCAAATTTACAAGAGAACCAAGTCAATGAATTTTGGAACTCCAATGGAATGCAATAAAAGTATTTCTTCTGTAACTCTATATATGATTTCAATTGATCTTCTAATCCCCCTAGAAAATATACAACAATATTTGATACTAATCTCTTATTGATGAATGAGACTAATAGATTTCTGACATGATAAGAAGTCAGTAACAAATATTTAATCATTCTGACATTTACTGTGTTTTTTATTTCTCAGACGCTCTCATTTTCTCAACAATGTGACGTTTCTTTTCTTCAAATTTATTGCTCATTTTCTTTCGCAAATCAAGCATCCTTTCCCTTTTTCCAATTTTCTTCGGCTTTGAATCATCCTGTTGAACTGAACTGACTGAGATATCCATCACCGCACTATTAGAAGGCGAACTGCAAACAGAAACAACCTCTACCTTCTCTTCACTAGCTTCATGGTCACTTTCTAATACAGGCAAACTAAGATCTCTCGAGTGACTAGTTTCTTGTTGTTGGTCACTTTCTAATAAAGGTTTCGTCAGGTCTTCCAAACTTTTACTATTCCTTAATGCTTCTGAAATAGATGATACTGACGAAAGTGTTATAGAATCTGATATCCTAGCTGGTTCTTGTCTCGATTCGCTATTCTTTGTTTTTTGTTGTTTCGGTTCTGGATCATCACTTGAGGTCTTTGCACTAGCTTTCACTCCACCATAAGTTTGATTATTAGCATCAAATGGATTTGAAGTTTCGTTCCCAGATTCTTGGTTGATCCATATGAACGGAGCAACATTCCTAGGAATCCAATCATCCTTTTCTGCTAGCATCCATCCAATGCTTATGCTTTCACTATTTGGGAGCACTAAAGTGTCGCGAATCGCTGCCTGCAGAAGAGAAATAAATATTATGTTTGCCTCACATCTAAAAAATATGTAAAAATGAAGGCATGAAAATTGGCAGAAACAATATATGACATGTCCATATGTTGTATTCATCTTATTTCCATAAGCTCTCCAAGATAGTTTAGTTGCGTATGAAAACAGCTTATGACTTACAAAGCTGTCTTATTTTACTTCACCTTTTGGCTTTTGTTACACAAATAGCTTATATATAAACACTTACATGATATGTTGTTTATCGAAACGAACAAGGCCTTAGTCTTTTAACATATATTAAACAAGAAGTACACAGAAAGAAGAACAAGAAAATGTAACACTCCACATACATCTTTTCATAACTTAATGAAAAGGGAACTATTGTACCTTGAGCCGGTTGATCAGGAACAAAGCAACGTGCGTATTAGTTATCTTGTGTTCTCCAACAGATGATTCCAAGTTGAAGTCTATATCGGGCATAAATGTGAAACCGTACCACAGTTGATCAGATGGTGGTGGTTTTATTAGAAAACGCATTGTCCCTCTGAGGGATGCTACCCTTATTGCCAAAGAGATAGGAACCTTTTGATAATAAATAAACCCATTAGTTTGAGAACATGTCATTAGCTAGTTATAACTACAAGCTTACATAAAATAAATAGTAAAACATCTGCACATTATCAAATATATCTTATGCAGCACTGACACTTCAAAATGAACATTCGTAGTGTCTGACACCACATGACACATAATTACATTCAAACACCTCTATTTTATTAAATTATTATCAATTTCTACGAGTCGATGTCCGTGTTGTGCTCATGACTATACTTCATAGCTAGCTCAAATATGTTTCCTTGTGCATCTATCCACATGATAGTGGTCGCACTGTGCACATTTGAATAGCTTGTTAAAGATGTACTCCCTCCATCTCATAAAAAGCGTCTCATTTCCACTTTTTCTCTGTCTCAAAATAATCGTCACTTTAGAATATCAATGCAACATTTCTTATTTTTTACCCACTAATATACCCTTTTTTATTGACTTTCACTCCACTTAACCATTCCACTAACTATAATTAATAAGGGTGTTTTAGTAAATGATACTAATTTTATCATTAAAATCAACACAACTAATCATTTCCTTAAAAACCATGCACAACCCAAATAGGACATTTTTTTTATGAGACAGAGGGAGTAACAACAAAATCCATTCAAATGCTTTCACTTAAAAGTACATTTTTTTTGGGAGTTGGTTCTTGACACAACTACCAAGTGATTTAGAGTTCATACAAGTATAGAAACACACTACATAGTTATATAGAAGATTCTTAATACTGACAGAATTTAACAAAGAGATTGTACCTGTGAAACATGCTTGGCAACAGAATTTAACAAAGATTTCCATCTTGATCCATGATTTGAGGAATTTGCATTGTTCCTTGACTTCTTCGACACATCTGCAAAGGGAAAATTGACATCATCCATCTGAATGCTTTGAAATGAGACTTATATCTAAATATGAGGATTGAAACTTTCACCGTCTCTTTTAAAAACCAAGACACGTGAATGGTTTTATTACTCAAATACGCTTTCAATGCAAGAACTCTTTGAGAGACAAATTCTAAAATCTTGAGATTTTAGATAAAGGTTCATAAATGGTTTTAAACCATGAACAGAACTAACACTACGATCCGGTACAAAGTACATAAATAAGGGAATATGATAAGTACTAACCAGTGTTCCAGTCACCATCTTCTTTATTGTCTTGCAAATCATTTGTTCCTTCTGCAAGACCGAATTGCTTATCAAAATCTTCGAAATCTTGAAGAATATCTGATGGGACAGACCCAACATTGCTCGACTCGGGATTTGAGCCCTCTTTCTCAAATTCACGAACTTCTAGCCTTGTTTCAATCTCTAATATTGCACTTCCTGAATATTCAATGTCAACCTCTAAGGCGCATACCTCACTCATTTCCATCGGAAGAACCCTCATTCCAATGATACAGGGTGGAACGTTTCCCATGTTGATGTTTGTACAGACAACTTCACCGACATAAGCAGGAGTTCTCATGTTGGACAACGTCCTCTGTAAAACATAAAGACCATCACTTACCATAACAAAATGAAGTTTTCAATATGATTTCTCCATAAATAAAAATAAAAAATGAACATTATCTAAATTAACAAATTAACTGATAGATGTATATTAAAAGATATAATATTCTTCAATACTGATGAGTTAGTACTAATATCAATTTTACACGACTCAAGAAATTTATTGTTGGCCAAAATAATTTTCTTCTTCTAATGTAAAAATTCAATTAACTGCAGAATTTCATATGGGAAAATCTTAAACCTGAATTCTTTCTTGCACGGCTTTCTTCACTTGCTCGTTGCCTTTGATATCAAAAAAGAGTCTGGAAATCAACAAATTCCAACATAATGTTCCCTCATCAATACCGGACTTTTCATCGCTGTCAGAACAGACAGAAAAATGACTTTGGCTTCCTGAATGAGACAAAGTTGATGATACAGATGCAGCATCGTCTGACATGGAACTTTTTGCTGCTGCAGCATTTTTCATTAAGCCAGTGGCTAAAACTGCATCTTGACAAGCACGAATTTTTTCAGTTTTCTTCTTGTCTTCACGGCCTGAGAATGATGTCCAACTTGATTTGTTATCCAAACCAACACGGGAACTTCTTCTCGTGATTTTTTTCAAAAATTGACGGACCTTTGAGGAAGATCCATCTGTCTTAGTAGTCCTTTCAATTGCCTCAACACATGCTCCTACCGAAGGTTTCATAAAAGAATGATATTCAGTATTTAACGATGTCAGATAACTATGAAACTCATCTTGCAACTGTGAAAACCATTGGAGTTTCTCTCTTTCATCACATGAGGCCAAACGAAGGGCCTTACACCAGGCCTCTTTCTCGGATGAAGTCTCAAGGTAAACATAAAGAGTTTTGCTTCCGCGGTATATCACAGTGGTCTTGTTTTCCAATTTGATGGGGTACCTTTTTGCCCTGTAAAATTCATTACCAATCAAATAAGAACATGCAGAACCTATAAAATATATCTATCCGTAATCATTCGAATTATGATGCTCATAAACCAAGCCAGAAGAAGATACAATTTTCATTAGGCTGCATGCAGGGCAAAAATGAAATGAGATCTATCCTTTCTACATATTAGCTCACATGTATAAAACTCAACCAAATAATTTGAACCTATGAATCACAAATTGAAGTAAATAAACTAAAACTAATAATCAAGAATATAATGAAGACCACAAAACTCAAACTAAAGTCACATAACATAATGCAAACGAAAACAAACACCACACACAATATAAAATAAAACCTCTCCCACTTCACATTACCATTTCTTTGTAGGAAGGCTAGTAGCAGAAACAGCTTCAACAATGCATCCTTTGAGCTGAATGATTGTATGCAAGCCATCAGGCTCAGTTAAAACCAGTGACTGACCTTTGATTTTACCATACTTCCTAACAGGAGAAACCTCAAAATGCTCTTTTTTCTTCTTCACCTCCTTTGATGATCTTTCCACAAAGTACTTTGAAACTTTTTCTGGTTCTAATAACCAAACTACACCCTAAAGAAAGCCAAATCCAAACCCAAATCCAAAATCAATGACATGAACAATCTGAAACACAAAAAAAATAGTAAAATAGTAAAAAAAAATTAAAAAATTAAAAAATTATGTTGTCTTAGTAGACTCTACTACACAATGAGGGTTTCTTTTTCGATAGGCGAAATGACAATCCATTGAAAACTTAACACACACAAAGTGGAGGGACCGTGTTTGAAATCCGGTCATGTTTGAAATCCGGTCATAGACGTCTAAACTAGCAATTTCGGCATTTTCTGCCACTTAAGCTAGGATTTGTGGACTACACAATTAGGGTATTGTTGGAGTAAATTACTAACATTAACAACTAATTACTAACCAAAAGGGGTTACACAAAAAAAAAAAAAAAATTGAAAAAAAAAAAAAGGTATTTTGTGGAAGAATCAAAGTTACCTCTTTTTTGAAAGAATGATGATAATCAAGTTGGTTTATTGATGAAATTTTGGCTTTGTCACTGTTAATCTTGCTACGAAGTCGTTTAAGGAACCACAAGAAACCAAGAAATTCAGCAGCAACAATAACAATAACACCAAGAAGAAAACCAAAGAAGATCAACAAAGAAACCATAACCATTTCACACACTTTTCAATTGTTGAAAATTGGAAATTTGATTGGTTGAGAGCAATGTTAGACCTACCCAGAAGAAGGAATCGAAGAAAGAGTGGATTTTGAAGATACCCAATTGAAGAAACAAGTTGAAAATGAATGATTATGAAGGAATCAGAATCATATGCTAAAAAAAATAGTGAAAATCACTTCTTTTTTTCTTTTGGCCTTTACAAAAAAAAAAAAACCTCTTTCTCTTTTTTGTTTGTTTGTGAAGCTAAAAATTGAATCTTTGTTGGAAGGAAAGAGAGGGAGAGAAAGAGATGTTTGTGTTTGTTAAGGATGATTGGGACATGGGTTGATGTGATTGTGTTTATGTGTGCATGAAATGAAATGTTGCAATTGTTGTAATGAGTGGGAGAGGAAGATTTAGCGGTTTGATAATGAATGAATGGAAGTTTATTGAGATGAATTATGTGGGTACCACTCAAGAATTTTGTATGAATATTAATCAACACAAAAGAAAATGTGTTGAGGAAAAAAAGAGTGTTGGAAAATTTGTTGTAATATTTGTCTAACTTCTTTTTTGACAAGATAAAATTTGTCTAACTACTTTCTCCGTCTTTAAATATAAAACTTCCTCCGTCTTTAAATATAAAACTTCATTTTTTACGATTGTATGTACGTTAATGTATAATTTTGATCACACATATCTTTAATTATTTAAAAGTAAAATTATGAAACTTGATATTTTGAAAGTACTCATCAAAATAAATCAAATAAGATCTTATATGTTAATATTTACATCTATATATTATTAAAAAATATGGTCAAAATATGTTAAGTGAATAGTGCAATTTTGTCAAACAGTGTCTTATAAAAAGGGACGGAGAGAGTATTAAATAGTTCATGGATAATTTTTTTTTTAATTGGTTTAAGTGGTGAGGTTGTCTATATGTGGTCAGAAATTCGATTATTATTTTACGTGTGCACAGAAAATTTATTTGGAAAAGGAGAACTCATTTTCTGTGTTTCACATGTTTTGACCGAGTTTAATAATCTTTAGTGACAATGGAAACTTTGTATGAATAGTGTAGTAATAAAAAGAAATGGGAAAGAAAATAAAATTTGGTTGCATGTGGATATTTAGTGGGATTTGATATAGAAAATTTGCTTTATAGTATTTGTTAAACTATAGAGTTTGACCAAAAAAAAGTGGTAGAGAAAGTGGAAATTTGGTTGCATTTGGATATTTCAAAAATTTGTTTTAGACTTTTAGTATTTGTCAAACTATTAAGTGTAAAAAGGATGATATAGAAAATACTACCTCCGGTTCTTTTTAAAAGAAAGATTTTAGAAAATAAATTTGATTATTTTTATAAGAAACATTTTTAAAATTTTTTCTTTATTTATTAATTGCACAATTTCATTTGTACCTTTATTAATAATTAATTCCAATATTAATAAATTAATTAGAGAGACCTATTTTCTATGCTAGTCAAAGGTTAGTTTTGGAATGAAACATAAAATTTTGGAATTATTAATGTAAAAAATGAGTTTCCATGGTTTTGTGATTTTTTTCAAAATGTTTCTTATAACAAGGAACAGAGGGAGTGAAAAATTGGTTGCATTTGGACTTATAGGTGACTGCTAAATAATAAAGGTTTCGAAAGGATAATTTGGGCAATATTGTGTTTGATTTTAAAATTATTTACAGAACCAGATAAATTAAGGATCAACAAACTAGAGAAAAATTAAAATTATTGTTTTACTAAATCACAGTACAATTTTTTGTTATGCATAACCACAATACATTTTTTTGTCTTCTGCATAATTTGTTTACAATTAAAAAAAAATTGTCCCACACACAATGTACATGATAAAATTTAGTCAATATTTTAAATTTCGTCATGTGTTGTTTTGTCTGTGACATATGTTTTACAGATCAAATAGATCCTAGATTATAAGATGAAAAATCATTTATCTTTTTTTTAAAAAAATTTTGTTTATTCTTGTGAAATTGAATGCAAATCACACCAAAATATCAATAGATTATCCATGTAAAAAATTTTAATTTTTTTTTTGAAAATCATTAGATATATTATTAAGATCATCAAAATTAACGGTATTAAGTAAAAATTCATAAATCTTTAATTTGAGGGGTCTCATAACATTTTGTCCACCATATATAATATGATGTAAATGCACATTATAGTCAAACCCGGCCAAAGATATATTTAACTCAAAAAAAATTCATCTTTCCATAAAACTATTTTTTTTGTGAAATAATTATAGAGGAAAAAAAAACATATTTTTACTAAATTATAAGATGAAAAATCATTTATCTTTTTTTTTGAAATATTTATTTATTCTTGTGAAACTGAATGCAAATTACACCAAAATGTCAATAGATTATCCATGTAAAAATTTTAAAAAAATTGAAAATCATTTAATATATTATTAAGATCTATCAAAATTAATGGTATTCAATAAAAATTCATAAATCGTTAATCTTTAGAAGTCTCGTAACATTTTGTCCACCATACTATATAATATGATGTATTTATGCAAAAAATAATTTGGTACATGAAAAGGTATATTTTCAATAAGACTTATTTCAAGAAAAAGACATGCTAAATTATTATGTTTTGATTTTTTATAATAAATGTGATTTTTTTTTGTGAAAACTAATGTTAATTTAATGATTTTCTTGTAATAGTTATGAAAACAAAAAAGAATTGTTCAACCAAACGTTAGTTAGTCGTTCAGTGGTGATTGAAGCTGAGCTAATAGGAAGGATCGCGGTTTAATCTCCAACAATTGTGTTTGGGATATAACTAGAACTACTTAATAATTATGAAACGGTCTCAATAATTGATTAAATAAAATTACAAATTAGGTGATATGACTTAAAGTGAAATTTAAAGATTTTAATTGGGCTTTAGTTTGGGTCCAACTCTCTAATTTGTATGGGGTTGAGAAAGTGACATTCTACGTAGCTTTTTCTTTGATATTTTGTTGTAATTGGATTGTAATGGGTTAATTCTAGTCTAACCACTTCTTGTGCTATTCTAGAATAATTTTAACATATTAAGTTCTTTAGTTGATTTAAAAAAAAAGTTTATTCTAATTTTTTTTTTTGAACAAGCCAAAAATGAGACATATATATATATATATACACACGAAGAGAGACATATACTAGCACAAGGTGTGCTAATGCATGTCTATAAAGTAGTTTATTCTAAATATTACGAGTAAATTATTTTGATCCATAAAATTATAAGACGTCTTATATAATATTGAGAATCACATCACAACATATATTGAGGCCTAAGCTGAAATTTTAGATGACATTTTTTTTTACTCAATAATAGTATTTTAGTAAAATTAATAAATTTTGGTTTAAATATTATTTTTCAGATATTTCAAAATATAAAATCATTTTAATTTTTTAAAGTTTGATGTTTGTCCGAAATCGAATTTTGGATCAGTCTTAGAAACTTTATTCCTTTAGGCGTCGATATAAATGAAAGCATCGTCCTCTCAATTAAGTCCTCACTATCTTCACTTCCTTTAATAGTTTCGATTTTTTAGGTAGTCTAATGATTTGAATTTGACTTCTAAAATTGAATAAGAAGACGTACCAGATTAGAACTTCAATCCCTGCATATTATGTGAAATATTTCAACCAATTGAGTTAAATTCATGAGAATATTAGCTAAATTGGTTGGACATATTGCATGAAAGTGCAGGGATCTGGGTTCGAACTTAAATACATCAACTTATTCACGGGTGAATTTCTAACTACTAAACTACCTGATAAAAAAAATTCACGGAAATCTTTAATGTTTTCTCTATTGGCATTATTAATTAGCTAATGTCACATTTGACCTATTTTAAGTTGGACAAGTTTTAATTTTAGTGTCGGTTCATTCACTTTCCTACTAAGTTTACGACGTTTCTGAATGTCTTCCTCATGAGATGATATCATAATCAGCACAATGTTTGATATGTCCTTTTTTTGTTCATATGTTGAATCATTGTACTTTGAGACAAATTGGGCTTTTGCAACAAGTTCTCAATGTTGTCTAGCTTCATCAAAAGTACACCGGAGATATTAACTCATTTGTACGGATGATGTTGTCCTCAAAAAATAAATGTTTAAGTTATTAAAGTTTCGATTTTGTCTAACATGCACAAGTTATTCAAGTGGGATACTGTGCATCACTGATGTTGTGAATAAGATTATAAATGTTGTGAATTCGTTGAATAAAATTACAACAATAAGAATTTAATGTATGGAAGTAATCAAGCAACCAAAATTAAAGAGTATAGAGATGATGATATAAAGATGATTCACAACACACAAACAAGAGAGATTAGATAAAGCAGAAAAAAAGACACAATATTTGTTTGGCAGTTTTTGGACTAGGAAGTACATAGAAGAACAACAAGGTAATCCATATCCTGATATGCATATTGTTGGCTCTTGGAGTGATACAGTGACAAAGAACGATTATGTCTGAGATCCTCCATCTTAGAAGGATGGAAATTCAACTATCATTGTCATAGATGATAATATAAATCCAATTGTTGCTCGTGACTTGGAGATATTGCAAAATTTGCATAATAAAAATGCTGAAGAAATTCAGAATAAGATATATACTAATGAAGAAGAGACAACGACATCAATAAAATATTTGCATAATCATCCTACTGAAAATGAATAGCCTTTTATAGAAGTGATCATCACTAAGGCAAAAAATTAAAGAAAGAAAAATCTATGCAAAGAAATTTAAATTACATAACACCCGCGGTAGAAATATTACATAATGTTGAATTTTATTTTACTTTTTTGTTTTTGGGTTAGGTTTAAGTCTCACCATTTTTTTAATTTTTTCTTTCACCTTTAAATAATTTTTTTAAGCTCTAGTATTACCTCTGTTCCTTTTTACTTGTCGTTTTAGCAATTTAGATTATATTTTGCCTATTATATCCTTGTTCTTATTTTATTTTATTGACTAAATTTTATATAATTGTTTTTGTTGAAACAATAAAATATTTTTTATTGTATACAAATTTTGTTTGTTTTTAAATAAAGTTTGTTACAATTTTTTTGAAAATAGATAATGTTTGTGAAAAAGAAGGAATTTATTGGTGGATTAAACATATGATATATTTCAAAAAAGAGCATACTAGAAAAATAAGGTGCAAAAATATATCCTGTCAAATTAGAACCAATTTTGACTAATTGTGATTCTAAGTTCTTATGTTAGACTAATCAAGTCAAACTATCTGCCAATTTTGATTAATCTCTAATCTAACGTCTTATGTTTGACTAAATAAGTCAAACTATAATCGTTTTTGACTAATTTCAATTTTAAATTCTCACTCTTCCATCCTAAAATATAAGAAAAAATTTATCAAAAAAAGTTAATGTATTTGTTTAAAAAATTGAACTAAATACATCCACTTTGTTTAATAAATTTCTCTTATATTTTGAAACAGGAGAAATATATATCAGACTAATCAAGTCAAACTATAAGTCGATTTTGATTAATCTCAAACCTAATGTCTTATATTAGACAATGGAAGTCAAATTAGAATCAATTGTGACTTATCTCAATTCTAAATTTGTATATTTAGACTAAGGACCTTTTTGGTTCAACCGAGAGGGAGGGGAGGTAAGGGGATTAATTTTTAAGGAAAAGAAATGAAATAAAATATACTACCTTCATTCCTAATTATAAGACCTCGTTTGACCACTGCACGTACGTCAATGCACAATTTTGATTACTAATATCTTTAATTATCGTAGTAAAAAATATAAAAATTTAATATTTTTAAAGTACCTATCAAAACAAATCAAACAAGATCTTATATGTTAATATTTACATCTATGTATTACTAAAAAAATACGGTCAAAACATGATAAGTGAATAGTGCAATTTTGTCAAACGGAGTCTTATAAAAAGGGACGGAGGTAGTAATTTATTATGCTGACAAAATTACCCTCACTTTTTATTAAAATCCTAAATTATCCTTGTTGGAATATTAAAAATTAAGTTTTTATTTTTTTGACAACAATTTTTTTTTAGATTTTCTACTCATTAGATTTTTTTTGGTTACATATCCTTTAGATTTTTTTTACGTAATATATCAATTATAATTTAATCCTTATTTTGAGTTTATAAGGTTAAGGGTAAAAAAGTAAATTAATTATTCCCTTCCCTCCTCCTTCGTTAAAAAGTTGAACTAAATATAAAAATTTAAAATATTTCCTCTCCTCCTCTCCAAAAACCTCGAACCAAACAAGGCCTACGCCAAACTATAAGTTGACACTAATCTTGAATGTAGCATCTTATTTTAGACTAAGGAAGTCAAGTTTAGAAACGATTTTGACTTAATCTCAATTTTAAATTCTAATATTAGACTAATCAAGTCAAACTATAAGTGGATTAGACTAATCAAGTCAAACTATAAGTGGATTGTCACTAATCTCAATTCTAATGTCTTATATTAGACTAAAGAAGTCAAATTAGAGTCGATTTTGACTAATCTCAATTGTAAGTTCTTATATTAGATTAAGTAAGTCAAATTATATGTTGAATTTTTCTAAAAATGAATGTAGAACAATTTTATAGAGACTAAAAATACTATTAAAATTAAGAACGGACAAATCTTAAATGTTTTCCATATTATATAGGCAAAAAATATATTTAACCCTTTTATCATTTGAAGAATAGAATTTACTTTAAAGAATTTGAATTCCCTCAAAAATTACATTATCTCAAAATATTCTCTCATTCAAACACGCTCTTAATTTTCACAGAAGTTTTTGAAATCTCTTGCAAACATATTATTACTCAAATGGAACACATTTAAATATCAAGTGAATTAATGTTTTAATAAAATTGTAGACTTATATCTTGAGTTTCTTACTTTCATCTTGTGCTAGTTTGACTTCAATCTGATTCTTATATGCTTATATTTTTCTCAATGTTTCAAGTTTTTGAATTTAGTCGTCTCTATAGTGTAATTTTTTTTTTTGGTTTTGGTCTCTTTCCATAATTAAATCAGTCGGCTTTCATTTCTATGTCACGTATGCCACATCATCATGAACAGGTAGCAAAACGTTTGCCACTTGGACAGAAATGGACGGTAGGGACCAACGGCAAAAAAATTTGGTCGATACAAGGACTATTTTGGAATAAAATTATATACATGTACTAAAACTAAAATTTGGTGTACATACAAAGACTAAAAGTATGTTTAAGCCATTTAAAAAAATATTAATTTTTAATTATACCTCTTTTTTTTTTGTAATTTGGTTGGAATAAATGAAATATATGTACTTGTATAAATTTCTATTTAAGATTATATGAAAATTTCAGGCCCCTCTACTTGCTCCTGGACCCCCAAAAATTGAAAAATATACCCTCAAATTTGATCAGGTTGTTTTCATATAATAAGTTACGTACATTGTATTCATTTTGTATCTTGTGATACGAACATATGTGTGTTCGTATCCTACGAAACGAACATGACTGATATAGTAAAATTGCTGCACCATGAGGTTGTTTGGTATTGTTTTATGAAAAAGTTTTGATAGTTTGAAAATCTATCAAATTCAGAAGAAAATGTCAAATTAGAAGATACAATCCATCAAGTTCAAAAGATACAACCAAAAATTCATACTCACAAATGCTTCATCTTTGACCTTTGCTTGGATTGGATTTATGGTGAAGGTATCCTTTTGCTTCCATGAATTACGTTTAGTAAGAGACTAAAATTACTTGATGTTAGAATTCGCCCCGAACTCTAGAAACCAGAGGTAAAAACCAAAAAAATCATTTCTTATCAAGAATATCTTATCCTTGAGTTGAATATATGATTTGATCTTATCATTCATCGTAAATATGGTGACCATTCTTCAAATTTTTCATCTTGTTTCATTTTGAGTGTTTCTTTTCTATTTCTTGCTTGCTTATCAGAAATGATATATAGACAAAATAATCCAACAACAATACAACAAAGGTATGTACTGTTCATTTATACACACTTTTTTCCTATTTCCTTATTTTTCTTATTGACTTCTTCTTTCTCTTTTTTGTTTCTACTCTCTGTCTTCTCTCTCCCTAACCATTTTCCATTCTTCTTCTCCTTCACACCACCGAAACCAAAACTAATTGCATTTCTTCCAATACATCAGCAACCGCCGTGAAACCGTGGCCGTGCTATTTGTATTCTCCTTCTACTACAAGAAAACAGTAAACAGCGACACTAAATCTGGGGCGGGTGAAATCAAACCGCCGCTGCCTATCTCATTTACACTGGCGATTGTAACCGCCGCCGCTTGCCCTATAGGATTTCTAAAGGAGGGAACCCAAATTTTTCTTCCCGCGAATGTTTTTTCTGGACAGAATTCTCTCGTCTCTCTCTCTCTCACTCAACGTCGCTATTCAAACTGTTCATTAGCCGAAGCTCCTCTCTGTACGTTTTCTCCCCCCCTCTCTCTCTTTCACTCGTTGTTGCAATTGAATTTTCTCTTCAATTTTTCTGTTCTTTCCTTTTTAATGTGTTGATATTTTGATTACGATGATTTAGGATCTTGAGTTTCTATTAGATTTTGTTGATACTTCACTTTTTTGCTTTTTCTAGGGTTCTTGTTTCTATTTGTGTTTACTAATGACAATTTAGGTTTTTCTCTATCAATTTTTAGTCTAATTAGTGTTTTGAGTTTTGTTGATACTTTACTATGTTTCTTTTTCTAGGGCTTATGCATAATCATTTGCTAATTGCTAGTTTTCTTATCAAGGGTTTGATCTAACATTGCTACTTTACTAGTTTTCTAAGAATTTAAATATATTTTCATGCTAGGTGAGTCCCATTGTTTAATACCTGATGCAGGAATCACTCTTATTAGAAAGAGAGGTTAAAGAAGAGGCCAAAAAGCTCAGGCTGAGGCCGAAGCTAGAAATAAGGAGCTAGTTAATAAAGTTGAGGATTCTTATCGCAAAGTGGATCAGCTTCAAGAATTGGTCCAGAGGTTGTGTGCACAACTTGCTTGTCAGTTCACTCCTCTATATATGCATTTATGAAAATGACTGATACTCAATAGTTCGTAAGGACCGTTTTGCAAATTTGTTACACTCATTATTTTTCTTAATCTCTGTTTACAAACCTTAAACCACACATAACAAAGGTTGTTATGTATTTTTTCCTTAAACCATGTGTTCACTCATGTAATTTAGTGTGCCTTTGACTGAGTAATATGGTTTTTACGCTTCTTCTCTCCATGTTAATAGCCATCTATACCTTTGTTAATATAAATGCAATTATTTAGTCAAAAAAATAAATATAAATGCAATTAAATTTTCAAAATAATTCTATACAATACAGATTGGAGAAATTTTTTCCCAACACAGAGTCAGAAAATCTAGTTCTTTGCCAACAAACATTGGTTGCATCACCAACTGGAAAAGCTCTTACTAGGAGACCTAGGACAGTGATTCTTCAGGTAAGAAAACATACAATAGGTCATTGCTCAACTATGGTCTATGAAGAACTCACAATGAGATTTTGTGCATGATATGCAGAGGACACCAGAAAATGGGAATACTCTAAATGGTGATTGGTGAAGCAAAAACTGGGTCAGTAAGTGGACACTGTTATTTTTAATGAATATATATCAACAACTCATTTTGGTAATGAGGCATTTTGGTAATTTGAAGTCAAATGAGTTGTTGTTTCATTACCAAAATGCCTCATTACCAACAAAAGTTTATGATTGTGTTATACCGCAAGTAAATGTGACAGTTGTTGTTGTTATCTGATACTTTAATTACTTTATAACTCAGGTTCTCTGTTCATAATCTGAAGGTCTCGTGTTGGATAGTTCAGCTTCAAAATGTGATGTCTTGTTGACAATCGTAAGTGGACACTGTTATTTTTAATGAATATATATCAACAACTCATTTTGGTAATGAGGCATTTTGGTAATTTGAAGTCAAATGAGTTGTTGTTTCATTACCAAAATGCCTCATTACCAACAAAAGTTTATGATTGTGTTATACCGCAAGTAAATGTGACAGTTGTTGTTGTTATCTGATACTTTAATTACTTTATAACTCAGGTTCTCTGTTCATAATCTGAAGGTCTCGTGTTGGATAGTTCAGCTTCAAAATGTGATGTCTTGTTGAGAACGATTTATTCAAGCAAGACTGGATATCTAAAGCAAAGGCTGAGATAGTGCACTATGTGATTCTCAAAATGGATTGTTATTGGTTTAGGCATAGGCCTTGTTGCCTTCTTCAACAACATTGAATTAATTTTTGTATGTGCACTCATTATATTTTAGGTTTCACTGCTTTTGTTGATTTGTTTGAAATGTTGACATATAACACAAGAAACAATGACTTGAGTTTTGCATTACGTTTGTTTTTATTTCAGTACTTTATGGTATGGTGTAGAATTTATTAATGCAAGTTATTTGATCTTAATTAAGTATGGCAATGTTTTTCTTTTGGTTCTAGTATTTATTTGAGTTTCTTTTGGTTCTAGAATTTATTGGAGTTGTGAATGGATATTGATTTGTATAGCATAAGAAATAATAAGATTGTTTGAAATTGTTGCCAAGGCAGAGGTGGAAAGTCAGGGAGATATAACTGGAGAGTTGGAGACCTAGTTTGGTGAAATGGTTTAAACTCTTTTAAACTAGTGAAAATCATTTGTGTAATGAAAAAAATCATTACATATGTGGTGAGTCAAGTTCATTTAATTGGAGAGTTGATGAACTATTTTAATTAATAGTGTAAAATATTTCAAAGTTTAAAAAATCATTCACCTTTAATTTTGTTTTAACTTTAAAATCTTCAAACAATCAGAAGTGTGCCACATGTTAGTAAAATTCATTTTAATTATTTCCATTACATATGTTGGGAGTCATATTCGTATAACTGGGGAGTTGATGAACTACTTTGGTTAACAGATGTAAAATCTTTCAAAATTTAAAAAATCATTAACATTTAACTTTGTTTTAACTTTAGCACTTTCAAACAATAAGAAGTGTCCCCATGTAAAGTGTCACGCATGAAAAAGAACAATAAAATTCATTTAAATTATTTCCATTACAATATACAGATGTGAGGAGTCATGTTTGTATAATTAGGGAGTTTATGAACTACATTGGTTAACTGGTGTAAAATCTTCTAAAATTTAAAAAATCATTCACCTTTAAAAACTCTTCGTCAAAGTTTATATACGAGTGATTTTTACTAGTTTAAGTTATTTAACCAAACTTTGTCTCCAGCTCCCCAGTTATTTCTACACGACTCCCTACTAGCGTCTTTGCAATGATTTCAAAAAATTTTACTCCTTTCAAAAAAAAAAAAACAAATTTTACTATATTTTCACGCATGACATTGTACAGGGGTCTCACATGACCCCTAAATGATTTTTTTTTTCAAGTACTAAAGTTAAAACAAAGTAAAAGTTAATATACGAGTGATTTTTACCAGTTTAAACTATTTAACCAAACTTTGTCTCCAACTCCCCAGTTATTTCTACACGACTCCCCACCAGTGTCTTTTCAATGATTTCACTAAATTTTACTATTTTTTTACGCATGACATTGTACATGGGTCTCACTGAATGATTTTTTTTTCCAGTTATTAAAGTTAAAACAAAGTAAAAGTTAATATACGAGTGATTTTTTCTAGTTTAAACTATTTAACCAAACTTTGTCTCCAACTCCCCAGTTATTTCTACACGACTCCCCACCGGTGTCTTTACAACGATTTCACCAAATTTTACTTTTTTTTTTCACGCACACATTGTACATGGGTCCCACTAAATGATTTTTTTTAGGTACTAAAGTTAAAACAAAGTAAAAGTTAATATACGAGTGATTTTTACTAGTTTAAACTATTTAACCAAACTTTGTCTCCAACTCCCCAGTTATGTCTACACGACTCCCCACCAGTGTCTTTCCAACGATTGCATAAAATTTTACTATTTTTCACGCATGACATTGTACATCGGTCTCTCTAAATGATTTTGTTTTTCAGGTACTAAAGTTAAAACAAAGTAAAAGTTAATATACGAGTGATTTTTACTAGTTTAAACTATTTAACCAAACTTTGTCTCCAACTCCCCAGTTATGTCTACACGACTCCCCACCAGTGTCTTTGCAACGATTTCATCAAATTTTACTATTTTTTCACGCATGACATTGTACATCGGTCTCACTAAATGATTTTTTTTTCAGGTATTAAATTTAAAACAAAGTAAAAGTTAATATACAAGTGATTTTTTCTAGTTTAAACCATTTAACCAAACTTTATCTTCAACTCCCCGGTTATTTCTACACGACTCCCTGTCAGTGTCTTTGCAACGATTTCACCAAATTTTACTATTTTTTTCACGCATGACATTGTATATGGGTCTCACCGAATGATTTTTTTCTATATAAATACATTGTGTTAACCAACTCATATGCTTCAATCACATTATAATTTGCAAAGTTTCTTGAGCCAATTAATGATTTGCATGGTTAAATATTGTTTGAATATTGAGAGGAACGGCGAAGAAGATGAAGAAGAATAAGAAGATGAAGAAAGAGTAAAATTCATTTAAATTATTCTTATTAGAAATGTGGGGAGTCGAGTTCAGATATCTGGGGCGGTGATGAACTAATTTGGTTAAGTGGTGTAAAATCTTTCAAAAATCATTCACTTTAACTTTGTTTTAACTTTAACACCATCAAACAATAAGAAGTGTGCCTCATGTAAAGTATCACGCGTGAAAAAGAGTAAAATTCATTGAAATTATTATCATTACAAATGTAGGGAGTCATGTTCATATATATGGGGCGTTGATGAACTAATTTGGTTAATTGTCACAAAATCTCCCAAAATTTAAAAAACCATTCACCTTTAACTTTTTTTTTAAACTTTAGCACCTTTAAACAATCAAAGTGTGGCGAATGTAAAGTATCACGCGTGAAAAAACAGTAAAATTCATTTAAATTGTTGTCATTAAAGATGTGGAGAGTTATTGATAAGTGCCAAAAAGTAGTATATTTCACCTTTAATTAGGGCATTTGTTAACTTGTTTTGTAAGCTATTTGTATATAAAGTCTCTAAATTCTTGTACATAGTTGTTTAGTGATCTTTTACTTTGTGTTATCTAAATTTTAGACATTAAGTGTGATGTTCCATCCTTTCTCTTCTCTTCATCTTTGTAAGCTTACCACCATGACAATGAGGGGCTAAATCTCTTTTTGTTGGGATTAGATGTAATTTGTTCATGACTATGTTTCTATTTTGATCTTATTATATATATTTTTTGATCTTATTATTAAATAGTGATAAGTACTATATGCTATCCAAAAACCATTGTGGGAAATCCAGATTTAATATAATAATCAAACACAAAAAAAGCATTAAAAAAAAAGATTACACCACATAACATGACTATTATTGAAAATAAGAACATTACATTGACATGATGCATATATAGATCAATTGTTTTATTGATTTTCATTAAACTGGAAAATTACACTATGAAAAAGTACATTGGACAGAAAAATTACATTTTGAAATATAGTATTAGCCAGAAAAATTACATTACAAGTAAAAGATAACACATAAATGTAATCTTTTTACATCCGAGATCTCCTCCCCGACCACGTCCTCTTTGATCATGTACTTTGAGAAGTAAAAGATAAGTTTGATCTCGAAGATCTCCTCCCTGATCATGTACTTTAGGAAGTAAAAGATAAGCTTGATTCTAAAGATTTCTTCCTCTTTGCTCTTGTAAAGTCCGAAATCAACAAGAAATATGCAGAATCAACAAATAAATCCAACAAATATGCAGAACGAAACAAATTCAAGCTAATGTGGATGCTACAAGCACTGAGCTAATGCCAACAAGCTGAAATAAAACAAAAATCAGTGTTGATATTAAATCCGGAAAAATCCTCAAAATTTTTAATTTGGATTCAGATATTTAATCCTCCACATCTCAGAATTTTGAACACATTCAGATTTTTTAAATCCAGATGTGTTAAATCCACTTTTCAATTAAAATAAGTTCATATAATTCCTTACATATCATCTAAAATCCTAACCAACAGGATAAGGTATCAATTTAGTATCAGATTATATGAACAAAGTAGTTACATAAATCAAGATGACAAGACCAAACACTAATAGGAAAACCAAATTGCTGAGTTACTTATTTTGAAGATTTGAAGATGACAAGACCAAGCTATAACTATATAAGTACAATTAAGAAGGCAAAAACTACTATAGGAAAAGTGTACTCAAGTTGACAGAAATGGACTTACTTCAGCCACATACAAAGATGAAAGATCTCACTCCACTTTAGCAATCTTAAAATATACAAATGTCATATAATAGTCATATACCATAAGCTTTAAGAAACATCACCAACAACAATAGTTAATATAAAAGATAAGCAAAATTTTTAACAAAGTATAAGAGTGACTTAAAAGTACTTAACAGTCCAGTGAATTATATAAGCATATGCTCAAACTAGTTGATAGACTGTATACATATGTTCAATGGTCTTGTTAATTTCATCTTACTTGTATGTTTGTTTCTTACATCACGAAGTGCAAATGAATTTCCATATATAAGCATCTGATTAAATTAGCTTATAATGCAACTTATTTAACCTATAATAGAAAAATTCACAAGTAACTATTTGATGCAATCAAAACTATAATAATACAAAGAAACACTGTTACTTGTAATCATTTATCTTTACTTATTTGTATGTTTCTTACATCACAATGCATCATTGATGATGAAGTTATCTGCAGCAGCATAAGTGTACAACATCTACATATTAAATTGGGAAAAAATGAAAGTAGTTGCATAACTCCTAATTTATAAAATCCATGCCTAGATGATGAATGCACTATATTGCTGATGTTTTTCAAGACATATTTCATTCAACTCTTTCTTCCTAAATTTCTTAGAATGAGTCTATTCACATAAGTAAAATTATAACATCATATAAGATTATAAGTAAAACTTCAATAATTAACTACTCACAAATTGTATTTAATTATCCAACGAACATAGATGAAGATGAATTACATTACAGAGATTGGATAACATGATATTTCAGTGAAATCACCATAGACACAAATTGACAAAGGATTGTTGTTATTATAAACCCTAAGATTTCCAAGACAAATGCCACTATGGATATTAAAATTCAAAATCGAGCAAAAACAGAAAATCCAATTGATCAAAGATGGAGAACAATGTTGCCGCATTCTTCATACTCTACTCATATGACATATTCATGTCATCTATAGCTAGTTCAAGAACCTTAAAAAGAATTCAAGCTATTTCAACTAAAATTCAACTAAACCTAAACATAAACATCAATCAATTTCAAGAAGTAAAATACTACATAAAACAAACCCTCAGTCCAAATCCATTGCAGTAAATAGATTACACAGACAATCAATTTCAGATCAAACCCTAGAAAGCAAATCTGAAATAAACAAAAATTAAATCAAACCTGAATGCATAAATTGCTTTCCACTCCTTCGATGCTTCTTCTTCATCAATTACTTTCTCCTTTTCAAACGGAGAAGAGGTTTGCAGAGAAAGAGGGGGAGATGATCGGTGGTGGTGATGATGAGAATGAGCGGTGGAATAGTGTTGAACGGAATTGACAAGAGAGAGAGCACGCCTGTTGTGTCGTGTGAGCATGGAGGAAGAGAGAGTGTTGGTTTCTAATAAAAATAAAAAATAAATAGGAAAAATAGGTGTATAAATGAACAGTAAATACTTTTGTTGTATTTTTGTTGGATATTTTTGTCTAAATATCATTCCATGATGGACAATGTACACAAAAACTTCAAATGGACTTTTTACCATGTTTAAGGTCGTTTTAGTCACATGCTTGAATATAACTTATAGAACTTAAGATGCATAACTTCATGAGAGGAATGAATCATGAGTTTTTGTTTTAAAAACAAATCTTTTGGTTTAACCAGAAACATCAAAATAGAATTACTTACTATTGCTCATGGTTTGAAAGTAGCATCTATGCCAGATGCGGGTAAATTAATGTGATGGTTGGTTTGCGAAGTGTATTGTAAATTGGATGCTTGTTCTCCAAAGCTCAGTTGCATTTTCCTTGTAGATGTCATCAACATTTTGTAAATATTTATCTTAGCATATAAAAACAACTTATAAAAGGAGAATGATATACAAAAGTAATCTAAGCCCATATATTAAAAAGAGGACTATATGTATAACATAGTTCAACTACTTGTAATGTAAACAAGCTGTGATCTTGTCTCTAGGATAATAACTTATATTAAAAACAAAAACTAAAATGGTAGGTAAAATAAATCATCCACAATTAGGAAAACTTTACCTAGCTTAAAAGTTATACACCCTTTTGATAATATAACTCCTAATGTTCTAAATGTTTTCAGAATTTCACCAAAGGGGGTGACCTATCTTCTTTGTGCCGGGCCGGCATCAAAGTCTTGAAGTTAAATCAAAGGAAAATAAGGTAAGGATTGATAGAAATCAATTTACACTATAGAGTTTGATGTGAAGAAGGTGAAGTCATGGTGTTGGATATTGAGTTGTTTCAACCATGAATCTGCAGCACTATACAGATATGATATCCTTTCATAATCATCTGGATCGGTGTTTAGCCATATATCACTCTGCATTTTGTAAGTTGCTAGCCCAAATGGAGGTAGAGAAATAGAGCCATTGTTGTTTTTCTTGCAATCCTCTCCAACAATAGTTTCCCATCCATTGGAACAACATACATCTTTGTCTATGTCCATTCCTTCATGCTCCATTGCTGAATCTGCATACACACATAAGAACTAACATGAAGCTTTAAATAAAATAAATATGAGAGAAACACCGGCATGAAAGAACTTGGAGCGTATATCGTATCGACTAAATTGCATTTTTGGTCTCTTAAGCTTATTTTAGGGTTCAAGTTGGTTCTCTTCATGTAAACGGCTAACAAAGACGTACACGTGGATAACTTTAGGGGTTGTTACGTGGAAGTTTTAGAGAGAGTCAACTCAAAATTTGACGGAAATGACTAACTTATGCTAACATTAGTAACGTAAGAGACCAACTTGAAACTTAAAACTTATGAGACCAACTTGATTATACCAATTCTTAAGTAGTGGAAATAAATAGCAATGAAAATATAATATTGACTGAAATAACACTTTTAAAATACCTTGGAAAGATGATGACAATGTATGGTAAGTGAGGAAACATGCTTCCATGTCCTTGTCATTTTTTCGACTAGGGATGGTATATATCGGGTACCTATTCATCAACAAAGAATCAGCATAACATCCTTCTAACCATGAAAACCATAGAACTTACAGAAACTAAGCAATATAAAGAACTTGATGCTGAAATTTACTAGTTTATGTCATTGTTGTTTTAGAGTTAATCTTTGTGATCACAAACACAAATCATGACAACATAAACCATGTTCACATGTAACTAAGAGAGTGCACATATTCAATGTAAAAAGACCGAGAGCATAAAGTTATATTCACCAAGAAACAGCCATCCAACTTGCAGGAGAAAGATCAACACTCTTCAATGTCATTATTTCCGGATAGCTCTCAGCTAACTCAGGAATCTGAAACAAGTAACAATCAAATTTGATGTATAGTTTGAATGCAATATACAATTACATCTATATGTTTCTACTTAAATGTGGTGCGTAAAAACAAAATACTACAAGACAATATCGACGTTATAAAGGCTACCTTCTCCATAAGCGGAACTCTGTGGTAAGGCGAAGACATCTCAGAGTAGTTCAAGTAAAGGTAGCCAAGCTTATCCTTTGTTTGACATGAGCCATCTTGCTCAGAGCTTGAGTCTTCAGAAATAGCATCCCAAGATTTGCTTGAGTCATTACTTACTGATCGAGACAAGTTATCACTCCCACTATCATCGCTCCACGAATCACTTTCACATTCAACTCCATCACTATCCTCTCTCCGGTTCCTATATAACAGAAACGTGACTGGTAAGTTTTTGACGAGTGTATCATATTGCAACTGTAGTATAAATTTACCCTATTTGAAACACATTTTGAATATAAACATACAACATGGTTTACTACCTACCTGGATTGCATGCAGTCCTGCAGCCAAGATCAGATCCTTATTTGGACTGCAGAATTGCATGCAATCCTAATCCGTTTACTACATACCGAGGAGTTGCAACAGACTTGTTGGTGTATATTTGGATAGCAGATAGATATGGAACATAGTAGTGAACCACAGTTTCACCATTCTCCATTTCCACAGGTGTACCGGCACCATATGCACTCCATTCATAAAAACGGTCCCAGAGATCTTTCAGAGTGAAACATTCAATTGTGTCCTTACCAAGGGGCTGCCATTGGCTATTTAGATCATTAAAGCAACTCTGCAATGACAGGATAAAAGCAAAGAAAATTAATATAAAAAATCTACCAATTAGTAAAAAATAGAGTCATTGTGTATACTAAAAATAGGAGCAACAGCTATTAGAGTAAGTAACCACTATGTATAAGCAATATTAGCAACTAAGAAATTAACACTAAAAAAACTAAGAAATTAACAATGGTGCATCCATTGATAAAAGAATAATGGTGCATAACTAAGAAAACAATGGTGCTATAGCATCTAGTGTATGCAATAACACTCTCCACAAACTCTCTTTTTTGTGCCTTCATTTGCTCCTCTCACACAATTGTGGAGACTAATCACACAAGTTGTGTAGGACCTAAACGAACAATAAATTTGGCCTAAGTTATTTTTAGCTAATATAAGATTCTAATTAAGCTAAAAAGACTTTTTTCATATATTCTATCTACTTTGCGTTCATTCATACCCCACTCCCCCTTTTTTAGAAGGAGAAAAGTTCAGTGACTGGGCTCTGGGGCCTCACCAGGGTCAGAGCGGACCTCATGGTTCGCCGAGTGCTAACAGAGATTCTTTCCTATCATTCAACAAAGAGATTATCACGCAAGCAACAAGAGTTGAACTTACGCCCTTACGGAGTATGAGTGAACTTCTTACCAACTGAGTCAACTTCCATTGTCACATTCATCTTTTTTGAATAGACTAAAAATGCTTTAAACAAGAAAATGGAAAATCCTAGAAGAAATATCTCTCAATAATAGGTTTATAACAACAACAAAATAGAAAAATATTAATACCAACATAAACATAATTTTCTATGTATAGTATGACCAATTTTGCCTAAGTTAATTGATATGGCCAACTTTCTTGTCACACTACACATGGGGCATGTGTGACTATTATCATCTTAAAAAGTTAAGATTTATAATAAAGTTTGGCTTTGGCCTATGTCATCCTACAATAAATAGAAGAACAATACTTTGTTTTCTATCACATCACAAATATCATGTTTCCAAATAAAATCACTCTTTGATAAAAGAAAATTGATTCTTGCCATAACAAAACAAAAATAAACCCCACTATATTCTTCAAAGCAATAAATTAAGAAGACTTTGTGTGAGTTTTTTTCACCCTTTATTATAAGGAACCGTGTCTTTGACTAAATCAAAAAAGTTATGGTATTAAGATGAAAAAGAGTCTCATCAATTAACCTATTCAAGATGATTTGTACATAGAATAATAATGGTATGTGTTACCAAATTTAAGCATACAAGTTGCAAGCAAAGTGTTTCTTACAAATTGATTAGTTGGTTATTAACTTTGTTTAATCAAATCAAATATATATTAAGGGGAAAAAGTTTAGGGTAGTGTCTCATTCACATTAAAAGGACTCTATTGGAGTAAAACAAACATAATAATAAACACACAAAACTACAAAGTTTTATGTTTGAATTGAGTAAAAATATTCAATAGTTGTACCAATAAAATCATTAAAATAATATAATAACGTAGTTTAACTAATAGAAAATATCAAAATTATTGTATTAAAAAAAATACTGAAATTGTTAGGTCGGACATCCGTCACTGAGGTTCAAACCTATGTCCCTACCCATTGTATATGTGAGTTTCCAATAATTTATCATTTCTTCTATGTACAAAAAAAAATGAAAATAACATTCACTTTAAAATATTTGTTTGTCAAAGTGACACTTATTGTGAAACTAAAAAAATTCTTTATAAATAGAATATAATACTAAATTCAATAAAATACTAGTATTTGACAAGTTTAATGTTTTAAAATATTAAATGCATAAATTTCTGTTTGATATTTGGCATTAATGTTCTTAAACTATAAAATGCATAAATTTATTTGATATATTTTTTAGTAGTTATTAAAAAAAGCAGTATTAGGAAAACTCTTTGCTTTAATGATATACATGACTGAATAAATTATCAAAAAAAGATGATTGGATAAAGATGACCACAGTCCGCTAGATTAGTAAATTATAATTAAATAATAAAATTCAAATGCTGATTAAAAAATTCAAATATACCTTGTAAAAAATACCAAATAAACTCCAATATACCATTTATTTAAAATAAAATAGATAAGAAAAAGATAAAACTTCCCATTTTTCCCCCTTGTTCAAACCTTAAAATCTCATTTTGTAAAATTCTTTAAAGTGGGTCAAAATCTTTTTATGGAATTTCTGACTTTTCAACCTTTTAGATTATTTTTTATGGAATTTAAATTTGACTAGGTTGAAAATGAAACACATCTTTTCTAACAATTTAAAAATAAAATACTGTAAATAAAAACAAGAAATTAAGCTTTAAAATAACTACTGTATTTTTTAGTTCATTAATGTACATATGTAACAGACACAACTTTAAGAAACGATTAAAAATAAAAAAACAAGAAATTAGAGCATCACAATAATAACACTAGTAAATGTGTCATAAAATGATAGAAGTTTGACCCAATAAAAATATTATTTTTATTTTGACTATATATATAAAATTGGTATTGCTTGTGTTACCAAAAAAATGTTATTGCTTCAAAAAATAATTATTAAAGTACAAAAATGCCCCTTTTGTTTTGTTAAACAAGTGTCCCTTTTGTCTGAGTTACAAAATAAATATAAACTTTCATAATTCATCTTGTACAAATCCATCTTTTCGTTTTAGTACGAAATAGACGAAATGACAAATCCATCTTTAAAGAAATCGAAATTACAACTTTAAAGTCTAACAAGTTTGACATTTTTTCTCCAATTCAGAGAAAATTTGGGGACGGCGAATACCAATTCATCTAACAATGTCGACTTTACTAAACGAAATATTTATCATGTTTGAATCCAAGATTTCTCACAATGTATACGCGTCAAAATTTCAATAATATTTATCATTTCGTCTACGCACAAAGATAAATAAAACAAACACAATCAAACAAATACACAGTTCCATGAATTAACAAAACAAATACTAGGAAGAATGAAAACATTGACACCATGACAATTCAACACTAATCCAACAATTAAATAAAACTGAAAAATATAATTAAAAAATAAAAAAAATACCTGAGGCAGAGTCTGTGAAGGAATAACAGGAGTGACACATTGAAGAAAGCGTTGCAGATTAGATGGAGAATTTCCAAAACAACCCCAAGATGAAGATGACATTGTTGAAAATCAAAGATTTTCCCGAGAAAATGAGAGAAAATTTCACAAAAACCCCCACAAACCCAAAAGAAATCAAATTCTGGATGAATAAGAAAATGGGTCTAAATACTTAAGAGAAGCTTTCAACTCTCTGACTCATATTTGTTGAAGAAAACAGAAAAAGCTTTGATTTTTATATAAATGAAATGATGATGAAATAAAAATAAATAATAACAAAGGATTTTGTTTGTTTTTGTGTTTGTGTTTGTGTTTGGTACATTTATTTATGCATTTTTATTTTCTCATTAGCTCATCTTTCTTTAAAAAAAAAAAGACAAAAAATAATACTTTTTTTACTGATTTGACTGAGGTTGATTAAATTGAGAAATTTTATCGCCACTTTCCATCTACAAAAAGATTTTTAATTATATCACCATAAATAAAAATAAGGGATAATTTTATTTTTTTTGACTAAAAGGGATAATTTTATTTTATTTCTGAAATTAAGGAATACTTTATTATTGATTAAAAAAATCAAAATACCCATTGAATAAATAGAATAAGTGTCTTTTTTTAGTCAAAAAAATTGTCTTTTTTTTAGTCAAAAAATAAGTGTCTTTTTTTGGAAGACCATAAAGAAAAAAATGAAGAAAAGAGAAAATGGGTAGGGAGAGAAAAATGTGTAGTAACTCTTGTTTATTGTTGTGTGTGTTTTTGGAAGAGGAAGAGAAAAATTGAAAAAGAGAGAGGAAACAAAGAGTTAAAATCAGTTATATTTGAATTAATT
Source organism: Trifolium dubium (assembly GCA_951804385.1). NCBI lineage: Eukaryota > Viridiplantae > Streptophyta > Magnoliopsida > Fabales > Fabaceae > Trifolium > Trifolium dubium. The sequence goes on from OX638074.1 coordinate 6,118,617, forward strand.
ATTATTGTGAGAATTTAAAGAAACGGATTTTGGTTGTTTTCAGGTGACATTGAGAGAGATGTGGTGGAGATAAGGGAGACAGAGTTGGATCCACCTTGTGTTAAGGTTGAAGTTGTGTCAGAAGTTAGTATTTTTGTTTGAGAATCTTTTTTAAATTTTGGTTTTTCTTTGTTTTGAATTGTGATTTTTTATTTAATTTAATATTTCTCTTTGTTTATTAAAGATTAAAAGCTTTAAAATTTTGGATCATTTTTTCATTTTTTGAGGTGCATCTAATTCATCGAATAGAATAGTTATTGTGTTTAGTAGTGGATACTCTGATCTCGATAAAAAAAACGTTAGTTGATTCAATAGTAATTAATTGATGTCGAGTAGGTAAATACTAAGTAGGACCACGATTCGATCACACAATTGTCTTTGGAAGAAACCTTTGAATCATTTGAGGTTAGAACTCGCTCATAATCAAAATAGTCGGCTCAGTGAGACGAATGTTTGTGGTGAAAACTAAAAAAAAAAGTTTAATTTTTTGACTTTTTTTAACATGGAATTTTAAATACACAAATTGAATTGACTTCTACATATGAAATGTGATATTATTATCCATTGAACTAAATTCATAAAAAATAAGGGACTGGACAGAACAACTTCTGTTGTACTATGTTTGATTTGAAAACTGTCACTGAGACTGGACAAATTGGGGGTCAAGATACTAGACAAAATTAAATATTTTTGTCCCCCACTTAACCACGGACCAACTTTTTGTTCTCAGCACAACTTTTCTAAATCACTAAAATAACATTTTTTCCATCAAACATCATACAAGACAAAATTTGTTTAATATCGTAAACGTTTGTCATGTGATGTTATGCATTGTACTTTCTTGTACTATTTTGTCCAATACTTTCATTTTGTAGATCAAACGGATCCTTTAAACACTAAACTTTTAAGGATAAAATTCATCTCTTTAGATAAATAAGTGGAAAATCTCGAATACATTTATTAAAAATATTGCATTTTTACTATATCTTCATCTTGAAATACAACCTCTCTAAATATATTTATTTGTCTTGAGATATATTTTAATTTTTCAACCAAATTTATTATTTGTTTCATCATAATTTTAATTATAATACATTTGTTATGTAATCTATAATAAAAAAATTTATAAAAATATTAAATAACTCTTTTTGATATAAATATTGTCAACCTATATTTCATAAAAACTTTTTTAATTCTCGTCAGGGCGGAGGCAAAGTATGGGCAGCTTGGACACTTGTTCGAGTTTGGTCTAAAACTTTTGGTATTTTAGGACTAAGTTTAGAGTAAAATTGTGATTTTTTTTATGGATTAATTTAGTACAAAGTTGATTTTTTTTGTTGAAAATTATGAATTTTTGTTGCAAAATAAAAAATTTGATATTTTAAGAGTTTGTTTAGGGTAAAATTGAGATTTTTAGAGATTAATTTAAGACAATTTAAAATTTTTATTTAAACTTGTGATTTTATCATAACTTAATAAATTTTCTAGCTCTGCCACCGATTCTAATGATTCATTCAAAAAAAAATTATAATTTAAAACGGAAGTAATATATGAAACATTATTATTATTATTATTAGTTTACTCAAAAAAAATTATTAATTATTAGTCAAAGTAGAATGTAATGGTTTTAAAATAATGTGCATCGTAATAATTATTGGAAAAAAATTAAACTTTGTTACAAGTGTAAACAATAATTTATTTTAAATAAATTATTTTATTAAGATAACATTCATATTATGAATAAATTAATTCAAGTGGTAAGAATCGTAGCTCTTTAAATATTTAATTATAGATTCAATTCTTGGTTTATAAGTATGGAAAAATTTCAATTGGGAAGGAAGAATTCACCTTATATGCCGTACAAATTCTCGACAGAGATTAATCATCGTTAAGAGTGATGAAAATTTCATATCTATATCATGGTTTTTTTTACAATAAATATCTATATCATGGTTAAATATAATAAGATAACACTTATTTTTAAATGAAATTATTTTTTTTATTTTTATAAATTTAATTTAATAAACAAATCCAAATAAGATATAAAAAAAAGGTTTTGTTAACGAGTGCCCCTGGGGCACTCTTTAAGCATTTCATTTAAAAAAAAATTATTCAAAAAGTGAAACAACACAATTTTCAATTGCGTTGACTTCACAAATTTCTATAATTAAAAATTAACTATTTAAGATCTTAAAGAGTTCTCCGGAAACATTCGTTAGCATTTACCAAAAAATAATAAAATACTGTTGCAAGAAATATTAGACCATGTACAATGGTCATTGAATGGTTTGTTGAATGACGAATTAAACAAAAAAATATGTTGCAATGGTTGTTGAATGGTGAGAGCAGTTGAACGGAATCAACACGGATTATGCCTGTCACATACGGATACGTGGAACTCATTGATTTGCCAAAAACTGGCGCGTGCAGAACACGCGCGACAAGGACGAGTGGCGACAGAGATTTGCGGAGAGAGAAGAATCTTGTGAGATAAGCTTGCCATGTGTCAGGCTTTGATTGGTGCACGAGATTTTTATTATTTACTTATCTTTAAACTCAATTATTTCATTGCAAATTATTTTTTTAATTTTTTTTACCAAAGTTTGTAATTTTTTTTTCTCTATAAATAGAGACTTGGTTCATTTGATTTGGACACAGAAAAACAATCAATTTTTTCACTACCTTAATCATAATATTAGTGTTAATTTTGAAATTCAAGTGTATTTTTTAGTAAAAAATATTTAAATAAATTTTGTTAAATGTTTATTATTTTAATTTAATTTTAATCGATAATTGTAATTTTATTTAATTATAAAAAATAATATTAAATTTAAAAAAGAATATGAATTAAAAGTGGTGGGGTAGAGTGTTGAATGAAAAAATTATGGCAAATGCTAAACAGTGCCCCTAGGGCACTCTTTAAGCACTCTAAATAGAAAGTTTTTATGAAAATCTTTAAAGTCAACGCATTGTAACTTGTGCTGTTTATTTTTATGATTGAAAAGTTTTTTTAAGTAGAATGCTTAAAGAGTGCCCCGGGGGCACTCGTTAGCAAGACCCAAAAATTATTAAAGAGGATAAAAGTTAAATGTGTGTTGAGAGATGATATGGAGTATAAAAAGTGGAAAAATTGAATATTTACACTATTATACATGGTCTTATATGTTGGTGATGATGTTCACATAAAAAAGACATGATATATTATATGTTGACATTTTGTGTTATTTTAGACAAATAAATAATGTGGTCAACATTTACTTATAAGAAATAATTAATTTTTCTTGTCCATAGCAAAAAAAGAATTTTTTTTTGGGTACGGTATAGCAAAAAAAGAGTTGATTGTTCTTGTCTAAAAGAATTAATTAATTGTTATATATTAATGTATTTAATTGATATACATGTTTGACCAAAAAATAATTATAAAAAAATTATAAAATAAAAGAGAGTATTTTGTATTAGTAAAAACTAGTATTTGATTTTGTATTCTTAAGAATTTTTTTATTATTTTTAATAAAAAAACGTTGTCATTTAAAAAACTATTATGATTTTCCATATGTTTTTTTATAGATATATTACTTGTTTGTCAAAAAAAAAAAGGATTCAATTGAATATTTTTACAGAATTTTTTTTAACAAGAATTTTACTTTTTAAAGTAGGCAGTGGAGAATTTTTGAATTTTATTGTAATGTTTTTATTAATTGAACTATGTTCGCATGATTTTTTTAATATAAAGAAATTTTAATATATTGTTAGGCGACAAACAAATAATGTTACTCATAGTTTAACTAGTATTTTTATACTCTTTTTAATCTTAAATATAAGAGTAAATTTACTTTTTAGATGCGTTGAGAATCTAATATATTTGATATATAATATAATATGGACTAAATACATTAAATTTTAAATAAATTTAAAAAGTAAATTTTCTCTTATATATACAATAAGCAAGAGATTTTCGATCACAATGGAAACAAGTTCAAATATATGTGATAAGGAGTTTAATTATGGATTAAATAATTTATTTATTTTAGTTAGATGGAGATTTCATTTTAATTAGACTTGTTTAGTTGAACTTCTAGTTGGACTTCTTTGTGCTTTAAGCCCATTTAAGTTATTATTCATGAAAACTTTTTTTCATGCCCTCCGACAAAATGATGCGTCCCTTGCGTTTTCAAATTTATCCTTTGGTTGTTTGCTGTGTATTTAGGAACTAAAAAAATAATCTGTTGAGTTCGCTACTTAGAATGCGTACGTTATAAAACTCAAATTTTTTGTCCTTCTCACTATTCTCGTCATGTTCTTTTTGTTGAATAAAACATAGTCTGCAAAGTAAAGTGTGAACCATTCCTTCACCCTCAAGTGTGATTGACCAATACTATTGGATAATCATGGAGCAAATCAAAATATCATGCACACAAATGCAATTATACGATATTTCAATTTATAAAACTATATTGTATGTGTGATTAGTCGCTACTATGTCACAATCACTCTAGTGTCAATCAAAATATTCTTGAACGTGGTTAAATATTAGTAAGTTCACTAATTAAAGTGCAAACTAAATTTTCTACCTAGACAATAAACTGCAGTTTAGTTCGCACTAGAGTGCAAAAGTGCGAACAAAACTTGTGTTCGCTACTTTATTCTCATCCATATGATTGCCCTCATTTATAAATACATATTCGGTCATGAGACTGCTTGATACATCTCCTCGCGTTCGGTATTATTTGGCTGAACTGATATAAATGATAGATGACCCGATAAGAAATTTGATAGCATACGACTGAGCAAATCGTAGAGGCTCTAATACCATCTTAGAGTTAAGAGTATTAGGCCTAACTCATTCTTACACAACTTGTTAATAATTGTTCTCACTTATAAACACATATTCAGACCATCTCGCAATGACTTGACATTTCACTCCACATTCACTCGACCATCTTGCTTGACTACCACGGCCACCACAACATCACCAATTCACCATCACCCTTTTAATTCCGGTGCCACAACTATTCCCTACCATAACCCAAATGTTTCTACTCCTTATGGTCATGAATACCCAACATACTGCAACAACTATCAACAACAAGCTCAACATTCTTATTCACTGTTCAAAACATGTTGAAGCATTTCAAAATCAAAATACAGAACATTTCAAAGAGGTATGAATGAAATTTTAGAAGCTTCAAAAAAACTCATAAATCATTAATTTCGATAAGTCACAATAATATATCAAATAATTTTTATTTATTTTTTAACTTTACATAAATAATCTATATAATATAAACTTTTATTTCTAACAATAAATTTTATAAAACTTGTATCCATTTAAAAGCTGTGGACCGTGAAAGACTTGTTAGCCTATATTTAGTTATAATTAACATCTAGTCAACATTTTTTTTCACACAACTGGTATCCCTTTCATTGCCATTTGCCAGCACCCAAATTCGATCCATGCCTAGTGGAGCAATTTTCAATTTTTTTAATTATAAAAATGGAATTAACACTACAACTTCGATAAAAACGCGGGTTCACCGGTTCTCCCCAGTTTGATAACATGATCAGTCCAACATGCGAACCAAATCGATTACCCCTCCGGTTCCTAGTCTGATGACCAGTCCAACTGGTCAGTCAGGTTTTTAAAAACTGTTCAAATATCAAAATAAATACCATGTAGTTTTTTCTTCTTGCAAAGTATTTGAAAGAAGTTGAAAGAATAGGCAAATCTCCGAATTCATCATATTCATAAACCCAAAAATAGAATGAAGAATATGATTAAAAATATCGTCCAAAATTAAAACAAAAACTCACAACAATATTAGACATTTCCAAAAAGAGTCTACTATTGATTATAGCTTCATCAACAACAGAGATTTTAGATTAAAGAACAAAGAAAGTGAAAATTGCTAATGCTATATGCAATATAAAAATCAACCAGCCACTAAAACACAGGAAAAGGTGTCTTCACAAATCAACCACAAAATAGAACCTCAGATTAGTGTCTAAAATGACCACAGTTACATTTTACTCACAGCAGTTACCCAGTTTGTGTCGAAACCTTGAAATTTACTCATAAAGGTTTAGATAAACATAAATCAAGAGATCCTGTTTACTACTGGTTCAAGTTACAGTGAACATAAATCAGGAGATCCTATTCACTACTGGTTCAAGTGCCTCTATAGTGACAACACTATTTCCTCTGATTACCTGCAAAAAAAGTGAGTGAAATTAACAATATTAAAAGTTAAAACTATGCTCAAATTCTATTAGCATCTAATGTTAAAGTTGATATTGATAGTATAGAATACGAGGACTGACCACCATCCCGATGTCATTTTTCTCATTTCCATTAACCTCCACAGTATTGTCAATAACCAAATTCATAAACTGGTCAAAACCACGGAGAGTACCAACAATCTTGCGATTTGCATTCAGCTTTACTGCAAGGACATAACAAGTATTTCAATATTATTAGAGATAAAGTTGGTTAATAGTTAGTCAGGTTATTGTTCCTTGTTATTTGTTCATTTTCATACGGACTTGGATTAAAGATCCCCTTTATCCATTATTGATTACTTGATCAAATTATCAATAAATGAGATATTGCAATAATATGGTATTAGAACCAGACTATGCTACCTGTTAGACTTTTTTGAATAATAAAACACAATTATCCATAGATACACATAAATAACCCATATTTGCCTATATATCAATAGCGAACAGACACTAGAAATACTCACATACTATACAAACATGTAGATAACTAAATAAATAAGAATAGCCTCACAAAAACAAAAACAGGAAAACGACCCGATGCACCACTAATGAGATGAATATGAATTGTAGACACAATCATATCACTCACACAAACTATGATTCAGCAGTCAAATTGGTCCCTAAACTAAAATGTCCCTAATATATCCTTCCTCCAACTATTTAGTCCTTCTGTTAATAGGTTGGTCAGTTTAAAAGTCCATTAAAACTTAAAAGTATCTCAACTAGTGTTGTCAAATATCAGCCAAGGCAGATTGCAGTGGTAGATTTTTTCACAACCGCCATGGCTAATTTGTGAACAATGGTGGCGCCATGGTGTTTTATGATGGATATGGCAGTTTTTTGGCCTTGCTAATGATCCTCCATCGACAAGACTGACCTAAACTAAGATTGTACATCAAAAATATTATCCCTAAAGTATCATAAACAACAATTTAGTCCCTCAATTTTCAAAAAATTATTATTAAATACCTCAATTCAGGTTTCCTCTTCCATTTCCTAATCACATCTTTTCTCTAACTTCATTTTCAAATTACAGATTGAATCATGTATTTGAATATTCATAGAGTTGGCATGAATCCCATTGACTGACTAAGCAAAGTAGCAAACAATGAAGAACCATCTAAATTCTAAGACACCCGAAACGTTCTAAAAATTACTAATTCAACACACAAACTAACTACAAAAATCCTAAATTGATGAAAAAGCTACCCAATTTTTTTGAAAGTTCTTGGAGTTGTCATGAATCACACATTAATTAAGCAAAATAGCAAACAATGAAAAACCATCTAAAACTCAGGAACATTAATAAACAAACTTTACGATAATTCTAAAAAAAATAAAAAATCCTCAATTCAGTTTTCCAAACCCTAATCTCATATTTTCTCTAATTCCTTCAATTTCAAATTACAAAACAAATCAAGCTTCCGACCGTTCATAAAAATTATCATCAATCCCATTAACTAAACAAATGAACAAACAAACAATAAAGAATCATAAAAAATCAAGTATAACAAGGGACATTTTAGCAATTATAAAAAATACTCTAAAACCCTAAATTCATATAAAATAAATAAAAACAAAATTAGGTTAAAGAAACTTACTCTGAAGCTGTTTATCCATGTACCTATAAAATTAAAACAAAAAAAATAAATGCATATTAATATCACCGATCTATAAGAGTAGCATAAATTGAAAATCTAAAAAAGAAAAATAAATTAGTAATGATGAGAAGAATTAATTGGTTTGTTACTTACTTCTTCAAATCCGGTGGCTGTCCTGATCTGCTCATGTTGGAAGAGAGATTGTCAGATGAGAATGATGGAAGAGAAGCGGCCGCCGCTGCTGTACTGGAAAGAAGAAAAGAAACGAAGTAAGAATGAATATTTGGTTTTGAGAGTCTTCTATGTTAGTGTTAGCGGGTTGCGAATAACATTCGGTTCGGGTGAAGTTTGAATGGGCCGGGTTATTTTTTGTATCAATGCCCGAACCCATTTATCATTGGACATTTTGAATGACAAAGTTATTTTGCCCGCTAGGTATGCATAAGGGGGATCATTATGCATGGTGCTTATTACTCGCAAGTCGCAAGCATCTTAGAAATTTTTCTCGCGCACACTCCCTGTCCTCCCTAATGTAAGAATTAATTATGCTTGTTGTTTGACTCGTTTCTTAGAAAGTCATAATCGATTCTTAGAAAGTCATAATCGATTTTGAGTTGTTGCCTAACTTTTGCATACCACTAAAATCGAATCTCACGTGAGACAGAATGGATTATCAGCTAGTCTGAGAGTAGGTCAGGATCGATTCTCAATTGCTAGAATTGTTTCTCAATTTCCATAATTCATTGTCTAGTATGAGAGTAGGTCATAATCGATTCTCACTAGAGGCATAATCGATTCTCAACTGGTTTGAGAGCAGGCTAGAATGGATTCTCAATTGATAGAATTGATTGTCAACTGGTATGAGAGCAGACCAGAATCGATTATCAATTGGTGTTTATGTATGGTGCATAAATTATCCTTATGAATAATAATCAATCCCTTTTTGAATATGTTAACCAAATTTATTTAACATGTAGAATATTTACAGCACATATAATTCTTTGCTTTTACCACTTAAACTATCCTACGGAATTGATCTTTTGACCTCTCCTACCCAACTCATATATCTTTTAGCTCTTACAACTTTATCTATCATACGGTGGTGCACAAGTCATTAACATTATAATCAATATGAATTTTATAAAATTTACAGTTAGATTGAAAATTTATATGATGTATGTCGTTTGTGTAAGATTTTAAAAATTATTTGATATATTATTGAGATTCATCAAGATTAACAATTTATTTTGAATTTTTTTTTCCTCAAAATAGTTCATATAAAATTCAAATAAAGACTAAAAGTGAATCAATTTTTTCAATCTCGCTCTTTGGACCGAGCAGATGCACCTGAGTTTTCAACCTAATTCAATATAAGAGCTCTCAAATCGCAATTCAAAAGAGTCGTAGTGGTGATTTAAGGACATTCTAAGCCAAGTGTGTCGACAATGCCTCTACATCGAACTACTTATTCAAGTCCAATATATCGAAGACATCACTTCGTCGATATATCATTTTAGAGTTTGAACTCCTCATCAAGATCACTTCGTTTACCTTACCCTTTCCTTACCACCCCTACCATTTAAACTTTTGAAATACAACGTTTGCTTTTTGAAATACAACGTTTGAACTTTAGAATTTCAACACACAAAATTAATTCGCGTTCTAAAATTTGAACCTTTTTTTAAAACACCCCTTAATTCTTGGATCGGCCCTACTCAATACATATAATTGTACTAATCTGTCCCACTACATTCATTCAATATATATATCTACATAAAGAAACTATGAGATGGTACACATATTGAAATGTTTTAATTCTTATATGTTATTTATAGCTTCATCAATTCTCCACTTCCAACTTCTGCCAAACCTCTAGATTGTAGAAAAAGGACTTTTTTTTTCAAGTAGTTGAAGGCACCTATGACAAGGATAGCTTTTATTCATCAAACTTGTATTAATTGGTCCACCTAGCTAATATAAGCTCACGTGGATAGCCTTCTATTTATTAATCTCATCTTTCAACCATAACCATCTTTTTTTAGCCTAAAGTTGACAAAGTTGAAATTTTTGTTAGCCTACAGTACTTAGCCTGGAGTATGTATTAATTTAGAATTTTTTTATGAAACATCTTTTTTTTTGCTGACAGTAAAATTAATTTCATTCATTTATATGATAAAATAGCAATAATACAAGAGATAAAATAGTTAAATATTCACTAAAAATACATATAAAACTTTTAACTGGCAATATAACGGTAACAAACCAAAATTGAAATCCAAACAACCTTAGCAAAACCTTCCACACATGACCAAAATCCAATAATAATAATATGAGATTCACATCATCCATCAATTGCTTAGTAGAGATTGGAGTGTTGTTATTGACCACACTCTTCGGGAAGGGAACACATGTGCTGACGTTTTGGCCAAGTTGGGAACTTCGTTATCCTCATCCTTGATTGTTTTAGATTCACCTCCTCCGGAACTATCTAGTCCCCTTAGTGCTGATGCTTGGGGTATAGCTTTCATTCGGGAGTAGTTCGTTTATCTTTTCTTATTTTGTTTGTTTTTCCTTTATCTCTTGTAACAAAAAAAAAGTCCTGTTTAAAGTTGGGTATGCGGGCCAGCTTATTCCGTTTAACCCGTCCCGCATAAGCCTGTATATTAAACAGGGCGAATTCGAATAAGCTCGATAAAATAGTACTAATTTATTGTATATGATTAACTACTTTTAAATATTTTTTTAAAAAAATAAAGGCAAATTATACGGGCCAACCCGCATATTTAACTCGCATAATCTGCGGTTTTAACGATTCAATCCACACAGACCAAAATATAAACGAACCAAAAACATTAATCTTAAGTCCATACAGATTACGGGTTAAACAGATTAGTCTGCGGACGTTAGTCCATATAACCAACACTAACCCCAATCCATCAAAAACTAATCGCTCTATTAGTTAAACGAATTCACATGTTCTCTCGATCTACACTCATTTGAGTCTCTTAAATGAGAAATTCTATGGTACTCTTGTTAAAACATAATGTACCGGTACAATAGAAAATTTAACCAATAAGAAGCTACCTTTTGTCCACATCATCCTTTTTATATTATATTTTAAAATTGAATGTTTGCCACATGTAAAATATTATCCAACATGTCAAGTAACCATTGGTCAATATATTTTATTGTACCGGTACATGATGATTTATCAATTGTACTGTAGCATCTCCCCTCTTAAATAAGAGATTAATTTTCACATTTAGGTGCATAATAAAATTCAATTAACAAAAAAAAACATAATTAGACCAAAATAAAAATAAAATAAATAAATCAAAAATAAAAGATCAAAAGGTTAAGGTGTCATAACATATAAAAATAAGAAGTCAAAAATAAGGTCATAGTAAACAGTGCCCCGAAACACTTGTTAAACATATTAAAAATAGAAATATAAAATAAATTAAATATGTTTTTTGTATTTTTGATACACAAATTTTAAAACAAAATTGCTTTATTTATAAGTTTAACCAATATACCGGACACTGTTTATGTATAATGAGGGTCGGTTTGAAATTAAATGTATCCACCAACATCTATCTGTTCTCATTAATTGCATCATATAATGGCTGAAATTTATTACTACTACTTAAAACCTCAACAAACAACTTGTTTCTAACTAAATTTCTTTCGAGAATTGTGCTTCCAAACATGAGTGCTGCTCACAAAGAATGTGTGGTTTTTGTGTATTAGTTTCACCTTAGTTTTCTGAATATATTTGGCTCTTTGATCCAATCACTTCTTCTTAGCATTTCATTTCATTCCATGAAAATCACAAACCAAAAATCTTCATTACAAACAAGCATTTTTTGCATGTGACACCTTCAACCTCTTTCTCTTCATTCAATCATCATCTTATTTTTCAGTCAAAAATTCTCATCACACTTTCCAAAATCATACATTTTCTAATTTCACCATTCACACTTTTATTCACCTTTTTCTCTCTTTAACAAACTCTTCCTCAAACACACTCTTTCTATTTCACCCTCAAAATTCTCTTCTCTTTTTGTATTTTTCCTCTATAGAATTAATGCTAAAAGATTAACTTTTTATCATCAAATCTTTCATCTTTTAATACCCTTTTGGATAAAGTTTCAAACTTTATAAAAAAATATTGTATTAAACCAAAAGGGTGTGTTTGAAATTTCTCAAAAACTCTCAAGAAAATTAAGCCATGGAGATAGAACCAAGTTATAATAAACCAACATTAGGAAATGAAGTAACTACAAATTTACCATCTTTGAGTCCATTGAGTGAAACCCTTTGGAGAGAAAAAACAAAAACAGAATTCATTGGTGATGTATCAGCAAGATTAACATGGAAAGATTTAACTGTTATGGTAACACTTAGCAATGGTGAAACACAAAATGTTTTGGAAAATTTAACTGGTTATGCTGAACCAGGTTATTTTACTGCTCTTATGGGACCTTCTGGTTCTGGAAAATCAACACTTCTTGATGCACTTTCTAGTCGTTTAGCTTCAAATGCTTTTCAATCTGGTACTGTTCTTCTCAATGGTCGCAAAGAAAAGCTTTCTTTTGGAACTGCTGTGAGTATATCATTTCTTTTCTGTTTCTGTATTGTGATTTTTATTTTTATTCTTTTCTGTGAATATATTCATGTACTTTTGTTCTAAAATAGTGTTACTTTATAGTTGTACTGTACCTTTGTATTCTTTGTTTCTTTTAGATTATGTTTGATTTTGAACCTTTGATAGAATTTATAATCACTCTGATTTTTATATTCTTAATAGTTATATTTGTGTTTTTGGATTTTGATGTTCATGTGGAATTTTGGTTAGGTTCATGCCTAACATCGATATGAATTTATTAGGAATGTGAAAATAACTTTTTTGTTGTTATAAACATCTTTCACCCGTAACCGTAAAGACTAATCTAGCTGTAGTATTATACCGACAAGCTTAATAATTAAGCTAGAAGAGATTGAATTTAATTAGGTTCTTTCTCTTTTATTTGTCGCAAACATCATGTTCATTACTATCTTTTAACTTAATTAATAATTTCGATTTGAATAATTAGCCCGAGTGTCACTCTTTTAATTTTTAACTCTATTTATCAGAGTTGGATTCAAACTCAAGATCATTAATTAAGTTCGAAGAATCTAAATAGATTAAAAGATAATGAATCTAATGTTTGGTAATAAAAAGTTTTATTCTTGTATACTAATATATTTTTCAAAAAAATAAAAACAGCCAAAATATATGAAAAACACAAATATTTATTTTTGATTAAAATTTATTTTGACAATATTTTCATTAAATATCTTTATTAAGCAAAAGTATAAGACTATTTGTTTTCATTAATAAATAAGACAATTTTTTTAAAGACACCAATTAGTAATTACTGAGGTAAAGTAATTAAATCTAGATGGAATAAACTAAAAGTGATTTTTGTCCTCATCTTACCTTTATCTTACATTAGTAATTACTGTACTTCCAATTAACCTAATGTTTCTATTTTTACTTACCCTATATATCCAAAAAGTTGTGAACATTTTCTAACATTAGTCTATGTATTTTTTTTTAGGCATATGTAACACAAGATGACAACTTGATAGGAACATTAACAGTAAGAGAAACAATTTGGTATTCAGCAAGATTAAGATTACCAGATAAAATGTCAAGATCAGATAAAAGAGCTTTAGTTGAAAGCACAATAGTTGCAATGGGACTTCAAGATTGTGCTGACACAGTAATTGGTAATTGGCACTTACGAGGAGTAAGTGGTGGTGAAAAAAGAAGAGTTAGTATTGCATTGGAAATATTGATGAGACCTAGATTGCTTTTTCTTGATGAACCAACTAGTGGACTTGACAGGTTGGTTGTTACATATCATTGTTTTTGCATTTATTATTTTTGTCTAAGGTTTTTCAAAGTAACAACATGATTGTTGTGACTATAGTGATCCCACACATAAATTTATTATATCTAACCACCAACAATATATTTTCAGCTTTAACATGATACAGTTAGAGATATAGATTCTCTTATCTAAATTAACACGATTGTTGTTTTAAAATTTGTCTAATATGAAACTCTTAAAAGGTCTAAAAATAGACCTCTATTATTTTAAAATTATGATATATATAAATAATTTCAAATGTTAGGAAACTGTGGCTTTAGACTGTTGTTAACTTGGCATAAATAAAGAGAGATTATTTGAACTAAGTAAATTATAAAATTATTACATGTTTAATTAAATAAAATCTACTTTTATTCTAGGATTAATTTTGTAGTTATGCCAAAGTTAAATTTTAAATAATTTTTTAAGAAAATTAAGACAGGAATAAGAATAAATAATTAAAAATGTTTTTAACATTTATTTTATTGTATTCTTCCTTTACTATTTTTTATTTTTGGGACTTACTCATTGATTTATGGTTGATTTTTAGGTGTATTTATTTAATAAATAGTAGTATTTGTATAAATGAAAAACATGGGAGCATTAAATGATGGTCCAAGCCCATCTTCCTACATTATCTCTTTGAAATTATTATGGGCCCAGCATTATCCACCCCAAGTTTCGAGTTATTTTATCTCTCACCATTTTTATCAATGTGCTAGTAGGGTGAAATTTTTTTCTCCCAATAAACTGTTTTTATCAAAACTAAAAATCATTTAACACTTCAATGATTAAAATTAATCAATTTAGAATTAATGTTTTTTGTATTTTTGTTGTTTAGGATAGTCATACATTAATTGATCAAATTAGTAATTTTGTTGTTTTGGATCGCAAAACTAATGTATTTCTTCTCGCTCTATGTATGTCTTATACTTATGGTTGAATATATATATATATATATATATATATATATATATATATTTCTTCCGACCTTAATTATAAGCAACTTTCCACTTTTTAGATTCATTGGAAAACTAATGTATCCAGTCTTAATTATAGACCAAATACATTAGTTATTTAATGAATCTAAAAAGTGGAAAGTTGGTTATAAATAAGGCCGGAGGGAGTATATATTTGCTGAATAAAAAAAAATGTCTTTCTTTTTTTAATTTGTTGGAATTATGGTTTTGTGGCAGTGCATCAGCTTTCTTTGTGACACAAACACTACGTGCATTAGCAAGGGATGGAAGAACAGTGATAGCTTCAATTCATCAACCTAGCAGTGAAGTGTTTGAACTATTTGATCAATTGTATTTGCTTTCTGGTGGTAAAACTGTTTATTTTGGCCAAGCTTCAGATGCGTATGAGGTAATAAATTAATTCACACCAAGTTCTAATTATTAATACATTAAATAGTCATTTTAATCCTTAAATATGTCCGGTGCTGTGACAATATTTTTTTGAATATATCAAAATTACAAAAATATACCTAAATGTGTATTTCGTTAGTAACTCTCGAATGTGTCTTTTGATAGTAAATATATGAAATTATTTAATTTACTAATAAAATTACTAACAAAAAATACACATAAAAATAATTTTATAATTTCGATGCATTCAGGGAGTATAGTAGTGACAATGTCTCACATGTTTTGACACCAACATGTCTTTTACTTATTTTTTTATACTATTGTTGGAAAATTGCTTAGTATTATTATAATATGAAGAAATGAAGATTTTAATTGATGATTATATGATGTTGTATGCAGTTCTTTGCACAAGCTGGATTTCCATGCCCTGCTTTGAGGAACCCCTCTGATCATTTCCTAAGATGCATCAATTCTGACTTTGATAAAGTCAAAGCTACTCTTAAAGGGTCCATGAAATTAAGGGTATTAACTTTCTATGTCTTTAATCAATAATTAAAAAGTTATTTTGAATTGCTTAGTTATTTTGTTTTTGGTTTTGAAGTTTTTCATTTTAGACTTAGCGCGTGAGCCTTGGCGCAATGGTAAGGTTGTTGTTGTGTGATCTAGAGGTCACATTTGTAAATCCTGAAAATAGTCTCTCCACTTATTTGTGGGGTAAGGTTGCGTACATTTTTGCTTCCAAAACATTGCCAGATGCTAGCCTCGTGAACTAGATTATTTTCCTTTGAAGTATTTTGAAAACATTATGAAATGTTATTTTCTTAAAAGTACATCATTGTAAAATGAAAATAATTTAAATACGCGGTAGAAATATCGTAAGTTGTAGAGTGATCATTCTATCAAATGTGGCAACATTAGTATCAATATTTCTTAGCATAACTCTTCAATTTTCATCAATTACACTAACTTTTCAATTTCTTATCATATGGTACAATATTTCATAGCATTTTTGTTACTACTAATGACTTTGGGAATTTTTTCATTGAAATCTTGCTTTATCAGTTTGAGGGAAGTGATGATCCTCTAGACAAGATCACCACTGCTGAAGCTATCAGAACACTTATTGACTTCTACCGCACTTCTCAACACTCTTATGCTGCAAGACAAAAAGTTGATGAGATATCTAAAGTTGTAAGTACTTTTCAATTACTAGAACTTTTGCATGAAAAATAATGTAAATCAAAATTTTAGTTCTCAGAAATTTAAAAGTCGGTCAATTTAGTCCTTCAAATCTACTAAATAATGCCGGACAATGTAGTCATTTTTTTCAAAATGTTTTATGTTTGCTTTGTATCAATGCAACAAAAGATTATTTAAGTCAATATACAGACGTTTCATTAGTTTTTATAGATGTCCTTTAAATAGTTCGACGCTCGTTAATAAAAGACTAATGTGCTATTTTACAAATTTGAAGGACTAAATTGTTTGAATTTTATAATTTTGAGGACCCAAATGCTCATTTTCTGACAACTAATTAAGTGAATTTATTTTCATATATTATTATATGCAGAGAGGGACAGTGCTTGAAGCAGGAGGAAGTGAAGCAAGTTTCTTGTTGCAATGTTACATATTAACCAAACGTTCATTCATTAACATGTCAAGGGACTTTGGCTACTATTGGCTTAGGCTTGTAATCTACATTGTTGTCACTATATGCATTGGAACTATTTACTTGAATGTTGGCACTGGCTACAACTCAATTCTGGTAACTTATTTTTTCATTATTCTAAATAACTTCTAAGTTGTTTTTACAAATTACTTATGTATCCTTTTGATTCTTGCCTATAAAACACGGACACAAACATCAGACATGACACAGACAATAATATGTCGACAACAATAAAATTGTGTTTTTCTACTTTTCAGGCTAGGGGTTCATGTGCATCTTTTGTGTTTGGATTTGTCACCTTCATGTCAATTGGTGGATTTCCTTCATTTGTTGAAGATATGAAGGTAAAAATTTTGTGCCATTTTAAGCCTTTTCTTTTATTATAAGATTCAGTTAATAAACATTTTGTGCCATGTTTGCTTACAAGATATTTCTATAACAAAAGACATAATTTAATTTGATTGTTTTTGTATATGTTATAAGCTGTTTTCACAATCTATATCGAAGAACTTATGAAAATTAGTTGAAAAAAACTTATTAAAAATGTCATATACTGTTTTTATAAGTTTTTGCAAACAGTCGCAACTTATTTCAATAGATAAGTTTAAATAAGGCAATCCAAACATGCCCTTAGTCCATGTACTATTTGAGAACTTTTTAATTAAATCCTTGAACATTTAAAAAATGGAAAATGATAAACGTTTAAATTTATAATTAAGTCCTTCCTAAATTTTTAAATAAATCCAGTTTGTCCTTAAACGTTTAAATTTTTCAAAATAGTTCTGCAGAAACTTATCCGGCCTAAATATGATTAAACCAGAGATCAATCCCATCGTCCACTAGCGCAAGATGCTTAAAGCTTATTACTAAAATTAGTATAGTGTCATAACTTGATGATCTATTTCAATTACAGGTTTTCCAAAGGGAGAGGCTAAATGGACACTATGGTGTGACTGCATTTGTTATCAGCAATACATTATCAGCAACACCATTTCTTATATTAATCACTTTTCTCTCTGGAACAATTTGTTACTTCATGGTTCAACTACACCCTGGCTTTTCACATTATGTTTTCTTTGTCCTCTGCCTTTATGCAAGTGTCACTGTTGTTGAAAGCTTAATGATGGCAATTGCTAGTATTGTTCCTAACTTCCTCATGGGAATTATCATTGGAGCAGGAATTCAAGTATGTACCTAACTATAATCTTATGCATATATACATTAAATTACATCTATAAAAAACAATAATTCTTTTTTGCTTCATTATATAAATTTCTAGTTTTCCTGGTAAAAACAAGTCTCATATTGCTTGAGTATCGAGGTAAGATACCAAAACACCTTGTCCAACCGTGACACGTTTTATAGTGTACAAAACTACGAGGCCTTGCATAAGACTCAAATTGCACAATACCTCAAAATCTTTGATGTCACATACAAATACAATATGACATTTTACTAATTGCATGTCATGTTACATAGTACATACAATGTAAATTGATATTACATAGTTTTTAATTCAATTTTATTTACTATTTTTCAAATTTCAGGGCATATTCATGTTGGTCTCTGGCTACTTTAGGCTTCCACATGATATCCCAAAACCTGTTTGGCGCTATCCAATGTCATACATCAGTTTCCACTTTTGGGCTTTACAGGTAACAAAATCTACACAAGTCAATAATTGTTTGAAACACATGTGCTACACTTGCAATTTGACATTATGTTTATTTATCATTGATCAATCATTTTACGAGAAAACGATCAAAGTAGTCGTTGACTGTGTAAGACACTCTTAAATAGGTCCCTGACTTTGAATATTTTAAAAAGTTCCTGACTCTATGCGGACTTAATTAGTGATTTAAGCTGAACCAATCACACATTTATTTTCTTGATGTGTATATGTGTTTTGAACATAGTAAAAACAGATATGCCTCGTCCGATGATCCGATTCGTGGTTTTCCACGGATAAACACAACTAGTTTGATGATAAAATGATTTTTTTTTTCAGGGTCAATACCAGAACGATCTAAGGGGTTTGATATTCGACAACCAAACGCCGGATCTCCCAAAGATACCGGGCGAATACATCTTAGAGAACGTGTTTCAAATCACCGTGAGCAGATCAAAATGGATAGATTTAATCGTGATCTTATGCATGATCGTCATATACCGCATTATATTCTTCATCATGATCAAAATCAATGAAGATGTTACACCTTGGGTTAGAGGCTATCTTGCTAGAAGAAGAATGCAACAAAAAAGTGGAGCTCAGAATACAACTATTGCACCTGATGGTCTCACTCAATCTCCATCTTTGAGAAACTATATTTCTAATCAAAGTAGGATTTAGCCACTTTTGATAATATTTCACTTTAATTTGTCATGTGAATTTTTTGTCTATCTCTTTTGGTAATTAAGATTATTTAATTGCTAGTAAAGAGAGATAGATATGAAAATTTCACATGATAAATTATTTGAATGTGAAAATTTCTAATTATGTGGTGATACATTTTCTTGAAGAGTGGGATTTCAAAGACAAATTTATGTTCTCAGAGTTTGAATCAAGACTCAAGTTTTTATTTTTAAATAGGATTAGCTATATGATATATGAAATTTGGAGTGTTTATTATCAATATCTAAGTTTTTTTTGACCCAATTTGCGATATATATTTCATTCCTAATTAACACACACATATATTCCCTGGATTATTTATTTTTTCAAAATATCTTAAAAAATATTTTTCCCAAACTCTAATATATTCATATCTACAATTAGACTTTAGTCCAAAGTTCTTAATTTCCAAACAATAACTTTTTTTTTGGAAGAAACTAACAATAATAAAAATAAATAAAGTTTAGTACAAATAGTGCCTAACTAAAAAGAATATAGGCTTAAATATAGTTTGGAGTCACTACTTGAGTTTTGATCTCTGCATTTCAAAAAACTTTTAAATTGATCATGTACTTTCATTTTATTTTTAAAAAGGTTTCTGGGTTCATTTTTTGTTGATAATGTGTCACATTTCTGCACATGTGGCACTAATGACTCACATAGTTTTAGATGAATGGACAAAAATGCCCTTATTACTTACATATTAGACGCAAAATTACTCATTACTCTTCTTCGTGATATTGGACGCAAATTGTTAATTTTGTCCTAAACTAACATTAAGGCATTTTTAAAGATATATTGGACGCAATATTAATATTACTCATTACCCTTGTTACTTACGGATTGGCATTTTTATTTCTTTTTTTCTAAAGACTTCAACAACAAATCAACCAAATTACTTTACTAAACACATAAACACATAAGCATTACAAAATTGTAAAGCATTACAAAAATACTAAAATTACTAGATTATACATACAAAACTCTCTTCACTGAACGCATTTCACATGGGATATCCTGTGACAAATTTGACAAGGGCCTACTACTAGCAAGTTTCACAGGACCATAATGATATGGGATACGTATTTTTGTGAGCTAACAATATTGGCTCCTAGTATAACCCCTCTCAAATGTGTGTTTCCCAGAGACTTTCTTTAATTTGGCAGGAATTTCGCCTTGTGGAAACACAATCTTTCTTGTGGTGAAAATGCATAAGATTTCTTTATTTTTGTGAATTTCCAAATGTCATGAATTCTTATATTTTTAGACTCTTACAAGAGTTTACGAGTCCAATACCGGATAGATATTCGAGTTTGACAACCTTAGCTATAAATCTGGCTTACAATCTTCCTTAATTACTAAAGTTTCTTCGTGTATTACAACTTTATTTATCAAGGTTTAGAATGCAATAGTTCTATCTTAGATAAAAAAAAACAATAGACCATTTTATAATAGAAGTTTTTGTGCAAATCTAAGAGAAAATTATAATTTCATTACTTGCTTGCTTATGACATAACTGCACGTGTTACATTAGGCAAATTTTGGGAGAATTCAAACTGCACATAACTAGCAGACATATCACACGTGACATACGTATGATTGTATGGCCTACCTTGGACTGTTTTCCATGTACAAAAAGTTAGTCTACAACTACAACTTGTGCATGTAACCATATTCTTTGCACATGGCTATGGACAGTTCACATATAAACATCTTTTTCCAATAGGTTAGAAAATCATGAAAATTTCTCTTTTGCCCCCTCCACGTTTCTTTATTACTCCCCTAAAATCTTAAATTGCCTTTTAATTTGGAACGTAGATTTCGAAATGAAGTTTGATATGTAGAACCCGAAGTATGTGCGGAGTTTTGGAAGGTGTGGGCACCATTTCGGGATCTAAAACTTGAAATGGTGCAAGTTTTAAAGTTCAGCATCGATGCTGATAAGTTCAGCATCGATGCTGAAATGATTTATGGGTGAGTTTTGGGGGGTGCAGACACAATTTCAGGATCTAGAATCCGAAATGGTACAAGTTTTTACGTTCAGCATCGATGCTGAAATGATTTCTGGATGAGTTTTGGGGAGTGCAGACACCATTTCGGGATCTAGAACCCGAAATGGTGCAAGTTTTTAAGTTCAGCATCGATGCTGATAAGTTCAGCATCGATGCTGAGATGATTTCTGGGTGAGTTTTGGGGGTGCAGGCACCATTTCGGGATCTAGAACCCGAAATGTTAAGTTCAGCATCGATGCTGATAAGTTCAGCATCGATGCTGAAATGATTTCTGGGTAAAAGTAGCTCATTTCGGAACGTGGATACCGAAATACATTTCGGGTAATAGATCACGAAATTTTCATGTAAGGGTAAATAAGGTAGTTAGGGGGGGGGGAAAGAATATCGGAGGGGCAGAAGAGAAATTTTTGAAAATCATGCAGGTTACATTGTTTGCTTAAATATCATTTTTATCAATGTATATTTATGGAATTTTAGTTTTATTCTATAGATTTTTGTAGAAAAATTCGCAAGTTTTCGACAAATTTTTCTATAAATTTTTCTGCAAATTTTTGTTTTATAGATTAAAATAAAAAAATCTAATTGATTCAAGAACTTATTTAGAACAAAAATCAATACAGATATGACTAAAACCAATATTATGCATGTATACATTAATTAAAATTAACTAAAATGATATTTAAGCCTACATTTTTTATAAGCAAATAGCTAATTAATACTATTCTATTCACTATTTTTTGTTTTGATAAGCATTCTATTCACTATTAACTAGTCTCATATCAAAAAATAGTTCTTTTAGGTCCATATTTTGATTGGTCAATGAAAATAACATGAATATTCACATGGTGTAACATGATTTTATTTGAAAATTAATAATTATTTGTTGGGCACATGAGGTATGATTGTATGAATCATAATAATTTTTTTTTGAGGAAAATGAATCATAATATATTGTAAATCTTTAGTATGAAATAAATGAAATTGCAGCCACTGTACACAGTAAGGGACCATTACATATCATCATAATGAACACATCCAACAAAGAGAAATGACACAATTGAATTAGGCATAATATCTTTACCCAAAAACTTATAACACAATGGAGATACGAGTTTACTCGACAAGTCGACATTTATTTTTCTATTCAATGTGAGACTCTTAATTACTCATTTAATAAATATGCAAACTATATCAAAATTTGTGATGTGACCTTATAGTAAAGGAAAATAATAAACATTGTTTTTAGGGCAATGGTTAAGGAAACAAAAATAGAAAAAATACTCTTGAAACTTGTGCAATGTACTTTTCTATAATAATAAAACACAATTTTCAATATAAGTATTACTTTTTTTTGGTAAACTTATTTATCTATTGCACAATAATTGCAGTGCAATCATGAATCACGCCTACCTCCACATTGTAACTGCATTACAAACCACATTAGACAACTTTAATTAGCCATGTTCGTGTAAATCTTTTCACAAAAAATTAGTTTTTTTACCCCAAATCTCAAAGTTCTTCAAATTTAATGAAAAAATCTTACATTCAATATATATAGTCTTTCAACTGTGTTCTCTCAATCAATATTTATAGGAAAATGATAAACATTGTCCTTAAGACAATGGTTAAGAAAACAAAAATAGTATAAAAACTATCGTAGTTATTGCAAACTGACTCTACTACTATGGATAATATTGTAGAGGTACATTGACACTACCTTAAAATGTTTGTAAATAAATATTAAAAATCATTTCACATGTTACAACAATTACAGTGACCTCAATCACAACGACTGCAACATAACCATAACTATATTTTAAAATCATAATTATAATTGTGCTTTAAAATATCAAATATGATCACACGACCGCAACCACAATTTAAAATTATATTTGTATAGATGTCATTATCAAAATTTCAAACATCTTTCCTCCAACTTTAATATTTGGCCTTACTATATATGTCGGCAACCTATCATAATCTGCAAGCCAAATCAGCTTAATTATTCACACTGCATTGTCAAACTATATATAAATAGATCTTTCTGTTGAAAGATCAACTTCAAGAAGAATTTGACCAAAAAGAAAGGGACATTTAATATATTAAAACTATCATAAATATATTAACTAAAAGTTTTTATCACTTACCAAAAAAATAGACAAATAATAATCTAGTAGAAATTCACTATATATCTTACCTCTACACAAGGGAATTTAGATTTCATAATCGGAAAATGCAGCCGATGTGGCCAAAATTACAATGCCGTCTTAGAGACCTCAAAATCTATTATATTGAAGTCACAATTGCATACTACAACTTAAAATTATGGTAGATCATAAATAAGATACTGACATGAGAAGATGAAAGATTAACATAACCAAGGATAACTTGCCGGCTCAGTGAGGCAAAATAACAGGAACATGAGCCAATGCTGCCGGCAAGTCATCCTTGGCTGCATCACTCTCTCTGTCTCTTCATGCAAGTCCCTCTTTAGGAGGTGAGTTTTCTTTGCAGCATATAGTACTTGAGCTTCATATTGAAGCAAATTCACCAAGATTTATATAAGGTGCTATTGAAGTTCTAAATCCTTTGATTTGATTGCTTACACTTTATATTATATGGTCCCTTCACAAAAATTCCAAAAGTAGCATTTGGCCTAACATGCCAACCAAAGGCCAGAAAGTCACACCGCCTGTTTGCTACATAGCAAAAATAATTCAAAAGAAGTAAATATCAATTTTCTTCGTTAAATTTATATAAAAATATTTTGGATGTGTCTTTCTTTAGTGAATTTAATCATCCAATCGTACTTTATTAATTAATTAATTTGATCGTTGAATGTACTTTACTAAATTCATTAATAATTTTTTTTGACACAATTCATTAATAAATTCTATTTATCCCTTCTCCTAAAATCAGAGGTAATATATAAACCAAATAAAAAATTTAACAACGTACTATATAATTCAAACTTCAATCTCTACGTATTACGTGTAATATTACTATCAATTGAACTTTTTTTATAGGACAATAATTTTGTAATTTTAATACATTAAGAAACTATAATGACACCACCCCTCATATATTTTTGTAATTGTAATTTACAATTTTTTTTGAATCCAATTAAAAAGAGGTGCAACACAAGGACTTTTTAGGAGGTCATCCATCCTAGTACTACTCTTATATAAGCACGCTTAACTATGGAATTCTGATGGGATCCGGTGCATTAGTGCTGGTATGATCGCATCTGAACAAAATTTACAATTTATTCCACTCAAAAGCATATTGCTTTGGTATTGTAAATAGGGGACCAATTCAAGAAAGTATTGGACCTACTTTCACCTCTTTTTGTGTCATCCATATCATGGAGGGCATGGGAGAGATATGTTATAAATAATAAGAATCTTTCATCTGCCTTGGTGTTGAGTTGATAGTGACTTTTACCATCTCCTTGCATGTGTATAGCTTGAAAGCTTGCTTGACTTGAAGTGAAGTTTTCATTTTCTTTGGGTATACAATTAAGTTTTCATTAGAGCCTAGTATTTGGTAATGATAGAAGATTATTAGATCCTAAAATAAAGGGAAACAATATGAGGCAACCTTAATTTATTGCTTAAAATATATTAGCATGTTGGGGTGTTTTATGTTCCAAATTTCCTACAGTTGTATATTTGAGTAATTTATTGCTTAAAGTTTTTATTTGGCCAAAATAAAATGATGATCATTCATTTATATAAATAGAGTGCATAAATGATTTGCATCAGATACAAGTATAAATTTACAGCACACACGACATATTAATGCTTACAAATAATGTGATAAAAATAAAGTAACTTAAATATTTATGCCTTCTGATTTGCATTATTGACAAACTTGGTCATTAGTTGAACCAGTAAAATTGATATGTCAGTTGAATCCAAACAAACACCACAACAAGACGAGAAAACAAGAACGTTACATAATATGGAAAAATAAACATCGCACTGAGACGACGAAATCACTAAAACAAATCATAAAATTTAATCAATGTAAAAACTACTTATTTAAATGAAAAATGAAAGACAAAAGATATTAGGGCCAACTGTTGCTTATTAGCTAATCCCTTAGTGTGGTAATAATTCTTCAAAGCTTTATTTTCTAGTTAATGGTTGAATTATCTTTTTATAATTGTACAAAGTGAGATGAGATGAGATGATCGCTTGTCTCTAATTATATTTTGTTTTTCAAAAGAAGTCTTTAATAGGGGTTTGCTGAATTTGACGGACTCTAGTAGTATTGATAGATCGCGCAAGCGCATATCTTAAGAGAATTTGTGCAAAAGATATATATGAGACTCTCATTATAAACCAAAGATATATATGGGAGTCTCAAATATATCTTATATTGAGTGTTGATTTTTAGTTTTCACTATCAGTTTAATTTGGTTTGCAAGTTCGTTGGTTCTGACATCAATTAATTTTAACTCCTTTTTGATTGTAATTATTGGAGATCAAACTATGATCCTTCTTATAAAATTCAGCACCAATACACCATTGAACTAACTAATGATTAGTATATGAAAGTTGATTTGGTTTGGTTTCTTGAAACGAATTGATAAAAAACATATTCTAGAATCATAGATTTCATCATAAAAATATATTCTAAGTTCTAGTATTTTTCTCTTGCTATAAAAAAAATCATTTTAAAATCAATTTTAAATGTGAGATAAACAAATATAACAAATGTCCTCTCACTATCACTAGAAATGTGCTATTTTCCTGCAGAATTTTCTGCAAATTTGGACTTATACATTAGTATTATGGCTTAAACGTAGTTTTGTCTTTCCTATTGTGAACCTTTAAAAATTAACTATAAAAATCAAACGTTAGATTTATCAAGAACAATATGTAAGACTGATCTTAGATTGATCTCAACAAGTATAAAGTAAAACTTTTAACAAATTATAAAGAGTGTAGTGTGTGTTGTGATTTTGTAAAAGCTTGAGAAGAGTAAGAAGAACACACAAAAGTTTTTATACTGGTTCACTCTTAATCTTGGGCTAGTCCAGTTTCTCCACTATGTCTTTTGAGATACTATCGATCTCTTGATACAAATCTTCTTTTGATCTCACACAAGATCAAATTTCTTAATCTACCTTATCCCTAAGGTAACACTCAAACAATATGAACAATTGACTTGAGCAAATCTTTCTTACAAAGAGATGTGTTTTTTGTGTCTAAGCTTTTGTAGTAAAATTAACTAAGTTGAAGAAAGCTTATGAAACTAATATCTCTAAAAATCACTCTAAGAGTTTATACAGATCCAGTATAGAATTTGAGAGTATTGGAGTGATTGAGATATAAAGAAGAGCTTTGAGATTGCTTGTATGATAATGATATGATTGCTTTGATGTGTGCTAAAACTCTTGCTCTTCAATGTTGTTGTTGAGGCCTATCTATAAGAAATATTTGAGTCTTCAAGCCTTGGAAAACAAGTATAACCGTTACTCTAAATTAACTAGCCGTTAGAGCCTTTTCCAAATAAATTAATCAATTAAATTGCAAGCTGGAGCCTCTGGCAGATCGGTCTGAGACTGATCTTCAGGCAGATTCAAATTGAGGAGTGTGTGGAGCCTTTGCTTGATGATCTGGAGTGAAGGTACAATGCTTGGGCATCAAGAATAGCCGTTGGCATTATTTAGCACATGATAAAAATGCTGTTGGTGAGCTGTCTTCAAAGTACATATAAAATCATTCTTTAATTCATCAGTCTTAGACCAGTCTCAAAACTGGGCTGAGAAAGAATAATAAAATATTTGTTGGAGAATGATGATAGTACATTTGCATAGTGGATGTGTATTGTGAGCAGCTGGTAGAGGTACTTCACTTGTACCTTACTTCCGTAAAAGAAGGAAGACTAGCATAGGCTTTTAATAAATAAATCTTCTTTGAAGGTACATGACAACCAATAGATAAAACTTGTTGTTGTAATTTGATTGGTCTATGTAACCAAGTGAATCAGATCTGATAATAAATAACAAAACACTTGGAGAAACATTCTTGATCCTTTGCACATGCATTTTTTCTTCATAAGTTCAAATAAATGTAGGAATAATATTTATGATCAAATTATTCCTTCTAAAAATGAACTTTGCCATAACTGATAAGAATCTTCAATAAAAGTGTTATTTTGTCCTTAGTATGGTTGACTTATCATTAAATGTAGCAAGCTTGATAAAATGTTCTAACGAACCCAGATCAGAGATCAGTCTTGGATTGATCCTGAAACATTCAACTTGCTTAAAATAATGAACTCATAATAGCTTAAATAATCCATTCTTTCCTGTCTTAATAAGTACACTCAAAAGCACTTGTTAGACAACTAAATGATCAGAGTTACATTTAAAATATAATTAAGTTAGTTTGTTATATTTAAAACATCAAATAAGGATTTTTCGTCAACAATCTCCCCCTTTTTGATGATAACAAACTCCTTTAATTTATTTTAACTTGTGATTCTGATTTTGATCAATTCAAATATAAACATGTATCAGAGTTTTAATTTATCAATCTCCCCCTCAATTCAAGCATCCATTGATCAAAACATAAATATGATAAAGTCATAAACATTTGAATTCCATATATATCATTAATCATAAAACTCATTACAAGAGATTTCAAATAGATTGTGGTACATGATTAATGCAAAAGGATGTGAACTCAAATAGATGCAAAGTTTAGAAATGTAGTACATAATAGGAGAAGTTCTTATACTAGCCAAAAAGAGAACTTCCCAAACTATCTAGGTTCTTCTAAACCAGATTAATCAGAATAAGTGCTTTTCCAAAACAACTTAACATTGCTTAACACAGAAACATCTTCTAATCTCCCCCTTATTTACTTAATAACTTCTCCCCCTTTTGTTAACATCAAAAAGACATAACAAAGGATCACTTTGGGGCTGGTGCAGAGGTAGGAACATGAGCTTTTGCAGAACCAGAAGCAGGAGCAGTGCCATAAGCAAGATCAACAGTGGTAGGATCATTGACTTCTGGTGCATAGGGGCTAGAGCAAGCACTGAAGGTTGATGCACTTTGTTGTGGCACAAAAGCCAACTCAGGAACAAGATTGTTTTGTGGTGGAACTAATCCAAGCTGAGGGCAAACAATGGTTGTGAACCAGTTCCTCATAATCTGAGCCTGAAACACCAAGTTGTTATTGATTTGCTGGCCAGTGTAGAGTTTTGCCAAATCCTTTCTGATCATGGATTTTTCTTTGTCATCTTTGTTCTTCTTGGCACGATTTCCTTCATTCATATTCTCATTTCCATGAGTTTCAGGAGCAGGGTTTGATGGACCAGCTTGTGCAGAAGAGCAAAAAGAGCTTAAAGTTCCAAAAGTAGATGGAATTATTGGTATAGTTCTATCAGTGTAGATTGGTTCTGATAGACTTGGATAAATGGGAGATGAGGCAAATGCAGAGCAAAATTGTGACCTTAGACTTTCATGTGAAGAGGTCATCAATGGTGAAAACTTGGAAGTGATGTGAGGTGTGGATGATGAATGTGACTGAGAGCAAGTTTGACTGGTCAGAGGGGTTTCAATTCTAATCTGTGAATCCCAGTTCAAAGAGGTATCAGTGGAAAAGGGAACAGTAGCAGTAGTGTTTACCTCACTAGATTTTTCACTTGTTCCTGCTGAGGGATTGGTCTCAGATTGCACTCCCAGAAAAGCTGCAAGGTCTTCCAAGTCCTCAGCTTCTGCTCTTTTTCTTTTCATTCCAACTTCAGGCATAGGTGACTGAACTTTGTCCTCATTTTTCATGTGGGTGATATTCTTCTTATTGAAATGATGAATGATATTCTCCACTTTTTGGTTTGAACAATCTACCTTGAAATGTCTAAATACTTTGGAAAGTATCATTGCATAAGGTAGAGATACCTTTTTCAAACCTGAGTTTGCAGCATATATAATATGTTGAATGATAACATATGGAAGGCTAATCCTTTTTCCTTTTGACAAGTGATATATAATCATTATATCAATGTCAAACACTTTATCCTTACTTCCATTCCTTGGAAAAATGGCATGTTGAGCCATATTATGAAGAATCTTCATTTCCTTTTTCAGCATTGCAGTCCTAGGAATGATATCAGGATCACTTACTTCAGTAAATAAGTGATTAAGCACTTCTGTTTTGTTTAGATTCAAAGCATCATACCAATTTGTTCCATAGATTTCACTCCCATCTTGGGGAACATTCAATAGATTTGCAATGATATCAGTGGTAAGTTTAATCTCAGTACCTTTCAAATTGGAGATGAGTAAGCCCTTGTCGGCAAATACCTCAGCATTGTGATAAAAGGCTTGAACAAGCTCTGGATAAGTCGTTTCATGGATTTGAAATAATTGAGTCCAACCAAGTGGTTCAGTGTACTGCTTTAAATCAATTCATTCCTTGAGAAGCTCATCATATTGAAAGAATCTACTCACAACAATTGGCTTGGTTTTCCAGTACTTGTCAAACAATGCTTGAGTTTCAGGATGGACCAGAGGAGTGGGAATGAGATTGATTTTTGATTTGGAAACAGAGGAAGTTGCAGGTGCTTTTCCTTTAAAGACAGACTTTTTTCCATAGTTTGTTTTGACAGAAATCTTGGCAGGAGCAGACTTGGGTTTAGATGGTGTTTGATGGAGTTTTGTCAGAATCAGAGTCTTCAATGACATGCACTGTGTCATCTTGAATGATTGGCCTTTTTGTTCCAAAACCAGACATGGTCCTTAGTGATCTTCGAAGCATAGATGAATCCACAGATTTTGATTTGCTCATTGACTTGGATTTCTTTGATCTGACAAGTACAGGAGGGGTTTCAGCCATGCTAGGAACGACCATAGATGAAATGGGAGTGATTAAATCTTCAGAGGTGACCGGTTTTGAAACGGGGATTTGAAACGTTTCTGATGGGAGAGTAGTCTCAGAGAGTTCAAACGCGGAAGTGGTGAGAGGTTCATGAGATTGTGACAGTGTTTCAGAATCAGGGATTTGGTTGAGGATAATTTCGAAAGAATCTGGGTCAGATTCATAAGACTCCGAACTGTATTGTTTGTTCAAAGGAGAGGGAGGTAAAGGTGGTGATGGTGATTTTTGAAAGAATGAGGATGATGAAGATGTGGAAGAGTAAGCTCTAGGATTTTTCTTAGAAACATTTTTTGTTCTTGCCATTTTTTGCTCTAGGATTTTGCAAATGAAAGAGATAAGTTGCAGAGAAAGGAGTGAGATGAAGATGATGAATGATTTTTATGGAGAGAGGAAACTTGGGGAAGAGGAGAAAATTGTAGAGTAGGCTAGTACAAAATGAATAGTTGTAATTGGTACTTGATTTTGCTAAGAAAGAGGGAAATGATGAGGGAGTTAGCCGTTGTAGACATGGGAGAAAGAAACTGCCTCTGCATTAATTTGTTTAACCGTTCCACACCAAAATCGGCCAAAAGACATAAAAAATTCTGGGCTTTTTACAAAAACGCAAGAGTGGTGTCAGATCAGTCTTAAAGAGTTTTTTTTTTCAACAAGGATTTTTCATAATTTTCAAATTCTCTTTAATAAAATTAAAACGATCTTCCACTAAAGGTTTAGTAAAAATATCAGCTAATTGATTTTCAGTATCAACTAAAACTAATTCAACATCCTTTTTATTAACACGATCTCTAATAAAATGATGCTTGATTTCAATATGCTTTGATCTTGAATGTTGAATGGGATTTTTTGATAAATTAATGGCACTAGTATTATCACAAAATTTTTTAACATTTGTGTACCTTAATGAAAAATCTTCAAGTTAGTTTTTGATCCATATCACTTGAGAACAACAATTTGCAGCAGATACGTATTTTTCTTCAGTTGTTGAGAGTGCTATGATATTTTTCTTTCTACAACACCAACTTACAAGAGCTTCACCAAGAAACTGACATGCTCCACTTGTGCTTTTTCTTTCAAGTTTATCACCGGCATAGTTAGTGAAATTCTGGCTACCAAACAGACAAAC
Organism: Trifolium dubium; assembly: GCA_951804385.1. Classification (NCBI taxonomy): domain Eukaryota; kingdom Viridiplantae; phylum Streptophyta; class Magnoliopsida; order Fabales; family Fabaceae; genus Trifolium; species Trifolium dubium. Next base: position 6,149,917 of record OX638074.1, read on the forward strand.
GCTGTGAACAATGTAAGCACAACTGTCCGAGCGCGTGTCTAGCTCAGGACAAACACACAATTAAAACGTAATTAAAAGCAGCGGAAAAGTAAAGAACACAGTAGGTTTGTTAACCCAGTTCGGCGCAACTTGCCCTAATCTGGGGGATACCAATCCAGGAGTGAATTCACTATAATAGTTCTAGTGTAAGGAACAACGTAGCCTCACTACTTGTCTTCCACCTAGACCCTACCTCACGTGACAACTCTACCTAAGAACTCCTAGATATGAGACCCCGTCTCACCTCCTAACCTAAACAACACATTCAGCGTTGCTTTTATTCTTTTCTTGTTTGATATGTTTTCTTTGGACAAGAGACACACTCTTCCGACTGAATACTAACTCCGTACCTAGAGGCTTAGGAGAAGCACAATTACAACTCAACTAAACACGTCCTTAGCTTGACCAGCGATGATATAAGCAAGGCTCACAAACAAATAATAAACTAACAAACTAACAAAGAAGACTAAACCTTAAAACACACGCTTTAGAACACACATGGTTTAGCTTGAATTCTAGGGTCTGTCATTACATATATTTATACTACTAGAGTAGCACAGGGTTTGGGCTTCAGACACCTTTGGACGTTGTAAGGTCCAAGTCTTGAATCTTCTAGAACAAGAAATCTTCTTGTAAAATATATCAATATCACCTTGTAAAATATATCTAGGCTTGACCGCCTTAGACTCCTTCAGAACACGTGACTTAATCACCAAGTAATGGTTAAAATAAAAACCAAAGCGAATCTTATAAAAGATTGCATAAAATATTAAACGCGAGCTGGCGCGAGCTGGCAGATTACGGAATGCTGTTCCATATGCTACAACATCTGACCCATCATCAGTGATCATAGGCATCTGACCACACATCTGGCTAATATATGTTTTTGACACAATTGTAGCCAATCTTCAAAAACTCAACAGTCAGCATCACAATAAGCTGTTAATTCAAAGTGTGATCCTTTTTTGTACCATAATCCAATATCTGGAGTTCCCATCAAATATCTAAATATTCTTTTAACAGCAGTTAGATGAGATTCCTTTGGAGAAGTTTGGAATCTTGCACAGAGATCTACAGAAAAAACAATATCTGGTCTACAGGAAGTTAAATAGAGAAGTGATCCTATCATTCCTCTATATTCCTTTTCTTACACATCTTTCCCTTTTTCATCTTTGTCCAAGTTTGTTGATGGATGCATTGGAGTTGACATGATTTTTGCCTCATTCATCTTGTATTTTTTGAGAAGATCTTTGACATATTTTTCTTGACTAATAAAAATGCCATCTTCATGTTGCTTGATTTGCAAGCCAAGAAAAAATCCTAGTTCTCCCATCATGCTCATTTCAAACTCACTTTGCATAAGATTAGAAAAATCTTCACACATTTTTTCGTTAGTTGCACCAAAGATAATATCATCAACATAAACTTGTACAATTAATAAATCATCTTTATTTATTTTTCTAAAAAGAGTAGTGTCAATTTTTCCTCTAGAAAAACCATTTTCAAGTAAAAAATTACTCAGTCTCTCATACCATGCTCTTGGAGCTTGTTTAAGTCCATAAAGAGCTTTGGTAGGTTTATAAACATGATTTGGTTTATGTTCATCAACAAAACCAGGAGGTTGATGTATGTTGAGGCAAAATCCCAATTTGATGTTTTAAAGATAACAAACATCTTAATTATATTTTAAGTATAATTTTGGTCATTGTGTTATCTAACAAGTGCTTTTGAGTGATATTAAAAAGATAGGTTTCATTGTGCAAAGCAAATAAATTAATATCAGCTCAGGAGAATGATACAAGAAAGTCAGTTATCATTCTCTCATCATTCTCTGGCTCCAGCGTGATTGTTCTTCAATGCCAAAACACCTATTTATTTTAGGTGATAAATGAACAAGACAAAGGAACACTTTTCATGAGAATATTGCACAAGATCTCTACAGCAACATACTCCATTATGGCAAGTCAAAGTGATTAATATCTTATGAGACTTTCCTTCTTAAGCCATATCACATGGAGCATGTGCAAAGAATGTTCTTTGACCTCAAGGCATAATTTAATAATATCTGAAGTCAATATGGAAGAGAAGAACATAGACCAATGAGGAGAAGACAACAACTCTTTCACTATGAGTTGTTATGTACTTGCAAAGGATTATTTAATGATCTTTCTCCAAGAAAGTAGTAGTCCTTTCTCAAACAAAGGCTATACTCTATTTTATATCAAGGTTGTACTTGCAAAGTACTTTTCTAACATGCCTTGATCAGATCACAGCTGGTTGCTTGCATAGAAAACTGTCCCCACATCATTCTCCACTATTCCATGAAGCTTCTCAACACAGTTATGTGAGAATGTTCTTTCATCATTCTCCCTGAAGCATTGTTCTCTTATGACAGCACATTTCAAGTACAACGGTCACACTTGTTCATCAAGCAAAGAAAGTACAATGCCAGCTCATCAAGACGCTCCTCTTGGAGAACATTCTCAGAACATTCTTCAGCTTACTCCAAGTTTGTGAGTAACGGCTAGTTCATTGTTCTCTGATTTTTCTACACATTCTCCAAGACTCCAAAGGCTCTCTAAATATCTATAAATAGCATGGAATACAGCAGGAGCAAAGCAAGAGTTTGAACTACCATTTGATCATCCAATACTTGTCTTTCAAGCACAAGAATCTCACAAACTCTTTTTGATCTCTTTCACTCCAATCTTCACAATTGCATACTTGGATCAGCAATATATTTGAGTGATTTTCAGAGAGATTTTTATAGTTACATAGAAAGCTTTATAAACCTGGTTTGGTTTGTTGCTAAGCTTTAGATCCAAACACTTCTTTGTAATAAGAAAGAACTTGCTCAAGAATACGTGACTATTGCTTGAGCAACTACCTTAGGTGAAAAGGTAGAGATCACCTTGGTGATAAGGTGGAAGATAAGCTTGTGATAGCTTGACAAAGTTTTGGTCTTGGTTTAAGATCAAAAGAAGAATAGTGGAAACCCTCACTTGGTGTGGGAAACTGGACTAGCCCAATTAAGGGTGAACCAGTATAAACTCTTTGTGTTATACTTCTCCTTATCTTCATACTTAAGCAAAACTGATACACTTGCACACACTTGAATATTCTGTGAGAATATTCAAAGAACGTTCTCTGCCTTCTTTCATAGATTGATCAGAGAACATTCTCTCAACATTCTCTAAGTCAGTTTTGATTCAATACACTTACACATACAACAATATTCTGTGAGAATATTCTTTGAACGTTCTCTGCCTTCTTCCATAGACTGATCAGAGAACATTCTCTCACCTTTCTCTAATTCTGTTTTGACTTAATTCTTTTCATTTAAGTTTGTTTTATCATACAACTTATACTACTAACAAATTGAGTTCAATTTTAAAGGGTCACAATTCAAACCCCCCCTTTCTTGTGATAAACTTTGCTACTTCAATGTACATATACCTCTTCATTTAAGAAACCATTTAAAAAGACACTTTTTACATCCATTTGAAATAGTTTAAAACATTTGTGAGAAACATATGCAAGTAAAATTCTAATAGCTTCTAACCTAGCTACAGGAGCAAAGGTTTCATCCTAATCAATACCTTCTTGTTGATTATACCCTTGAGCTACTAGTCTTGCTTTGTTTCTTACCACTTTGCCATTTTCATCAAGCTTATTTCTGAAAACCCATCTAGTTCCAATGATTGAGTGATCTTGTGGATTTGGAACAAGTTTCCATACTTCATTTTTCTCAAATTGTAGAAGTTCTTCTTTCATATCATCAATCCAAGATTCATCAATGACAACTTCGTTTATTGTTCTTGGTTCAATTGAGAGATCATTGCAAGATTGGTCTCCAAATTTTTAAGTGATCTTCTAGTTCTTATTCCATCTTCAACATTTCCAATTATTTGTTCTTGAGGGTGATTGTTTACAATTCTCAGGGATTTAGGAACAGATGGTGAATGATCCTTTTGCGTATCATCTTGATTATTCTTTTCTATTTCAACTTCTTCTTCTTCATCAACAATCTTTGGTTGATCTTCATATTCATCAAACTTGACATGCATGCTTTCTTCCAAAGTTTGTGTTCTCAAGTTATAAACTCTATATGCTTTAGATGATAGAGAGTAACCTAAGAATAATCCTTTATCTGATTTTGAGTCAAACTTACCCAAGTTGTCTTTGATATTCAAAATATAACAATAACATCCAAAAATGTGAAAGTAGGAAATATTTGGTTTTCTATCTTTCCAAAGTTCATAGGGTGTTTTATTCAAAATTTTTCTTATGGTAACTCTGTTCAAGATATGGCTTCAGCCCAAAAATATTTTTCAACATAGGATTCATTTATCATTGTTCTTGCCATCTCTTGCAAGGTTTTATTTTTCCGTTCAACAACTCCATTTTGTTGCGGAGTTGTTGGACAAGAAAAATTATGAGAAATACCATTATCATTAAAGAATGATTCAAAGTGAGCGTTTTCAAATTCTCCTCCATGATTACTTCTTACAGATATGATAGTGGTACCTTTTTCATTTTGAACCTTTAAACAGAAGGTTTTAAAAGCATCAAAAGATTCATCTTTGTGTTTTAGAAAAAGTACCCATGTAAACCTTGAAAAGTCATCTACAATGACAAAACCATAATTTTTCCCACCAAGACTTGTAGTTTTGACAGGTCCAAATAAATCTATGTGAAGTAGTTCAAGAGGTCTTTTTGTTGAGATATACTCTTTTGGTTTAAAACTGCTTTTAACTTGTTTTCCTCTTGCACATGATTCACATACTTTATCTATGTCAAAATTCATCTTTGGTAATCCTCTTACAAGATCAAGTTTAGAAAGTTTTGAAATGGTTTTCATACTTACATGACCAATCCTTTTGTGCCAAATCCATTTGTCTTTTGCAATAGAGACAAAACATGATTCAACAGGTAGCTCATCTAAGTATATAACATAAATATTCTTTTCTCTTGATCCTTTAAAAAGAATTTCACCAGATGAAGTCTTTTTTATTTCACATGTGTGAGGATTAAAAATAACTTCAAAACCATTATCACATAATTGACTAATGCTTATCAAGTTATGTCCAAGTCCTTTCACATATTGAACATTTTCAATTTTAGCAGAATTAATCTTACCAATAGTTCCTTTACCCTTGATTTTACCTTTACCATTGTTTCCAAAAGTAACTTCTCCACCATCTTTTTCTTTAAAAGCAAAAAAGTTTTGTTTATCTCCAGTCATATGTCTTGAGCAACCACTGTCCAAGTACCAAGGCTTTCTCTTGACTGTCAGATGACATTCCTGCATTTGTGGTTAATAGTGTTTTAGGTACCCATAGATTCTTGGGTCCTTGGTTGTTAGTAAAAAATCTCTTATAAGGTGTCTTCTTATGTTGATAAGATGATCTCTTATATGGAGGTTTTGAAAAATCATTTTTCTTGTAGTTTTGAAAAACCTTAGATTGTTTGAAGAAGGTTCTAAGATTGGTCTTAGATTGTTGTTTGTTTTTCTTAAAACAAAATCTTTCGACATGTCCATCTTTAAGACAAAATGAGCATTTATATTTATATTTTTGAATTTTCTTTTCCTTAGGAGGAACAAAGAAGTTTTCATATAATTTTTTGTTTTGAAGAGATCTAAAACCAATTCTTGCTTTGTCAAAAATTCCTACTTGTGATCCCATTATGTTTTCAAAAGTTTTTGTAACATTAACAAAACAGTTTATATCATTTTCTAGTTCATGCACATTTTGTTTTAAGATGTCATTTTCTTCTAAAATCTTAGAACTTTCTTGAGGCTTTTCTTTATACTTTTCAAATTGAGTAGATAAATTAGAGTAGTCTTCTCTATACTTTTTGAGCATTTCCTTTAATTTTATGTTCTCAGATTTGTACTCATCTTTTTCTTTGGTTATCTTAGTGACTTCGTCTCTAAGTTGACCATTTTTTAGAGTAATAATTTGAGCATCATATAAAAGGTTATCAAACAAGTGTTCAGTTTTTTAACAGGAAGAGCAAGCTTCGAATGTTACCTCAGAGTCTGATTTTGTCATGAGACACATGTTTGCTTCTTGATCTTCTTCTTCGTCTTCTTCTTCTGATTCGTCCCAAGTAGCCATCATGGATTTCTTTTTGAATGGAGGCTTTCTTTGTTTTGAATTTGGGCACTCATTTTTGTAATGTCAAAATTGATTGCATCCATAACATTGTATTTTACTTAAATCCGTTTCTGGTTTAGGTCCACTCCTTTTGGCTGGAAATGATTTTTTGAGTTGATTTCTCCTTATTAGAAGTTTTTGAATTCTTCTTGAGAGAAGTGCAACTTCTTCTTTAGTGTCTTCTGGTATTGTATCATTATCATTAAAAGTATCATCATTCTTAGAGCATTCTTCGTCTTTAGCTTGTAATGCAATCATTTTCTTTCTCACAAGTTTATCCTCTTGAAAGATGGATTCATGAGCTCTCAAAGATCCCATAAGATTTTCTAATTTCATTGAAGTGAGATCTTTTGCTTCGGTAATGGCTGTGACAATATGTCTCCAACTTTTTGGTAAACATCTCAAGATTTTTCTTACTCTTTCATGTATGGTGTATCTTTTTCCAAGAGAGTTGAGTTCATTGATTATGACTGTGAATCTTGCATACATTTGATCAATTGTTTCATCCTCCTTCATTTCAAATAATTCAAACTTTCTTACACCAATGTCAATCCTTGTTTCTTTTACATGACTTGTTCCTTCATGATGAATTTGGAGAGTTTTCCACATTTCTTTTGCGGTTTTGCATTCCATAATTCTATCATATTCTTCCCTACACAAAGCACTCTTTAGAAATAATTTAGCTTTAATATTTAAAAGTACCTTGTCGGATTCTTGAGTGGTCCATTGATCTTGAGTTTTGGGTATTGTGACATTGTCTTTGTCGGTGATTGTTGGTACATGTTCTCCAACTTCAATAACCGCCCACATATGACTATCTTGTGATTTTAAGAACAATTCCATTTTGTCCTTCCAATAGTAATAGTCTTCTCCTTCAAATAGAGGTGGCCTATTTGAAGATCCTCCTTCGGATATGAACTTTGCGCCTTTCGCCATTACTTCCTTCCTGAATCTTTTTCTCTAGCACTTGTTAGATGCTTTACCTTTAGAGCCGAGCTCTGAATCCAATTGAAGTAGCAAAGTTTTTCACAAGAAAGGGGGGGTTTGAATTGTGAACCCTTAAAAATTAACTATAAAAATCAAACGTTAGATTTATCAAGAACAATATGTAAGATTGATCTTAGATTGATCTCAACAAGTATAAAGTAAAGCTTTTAACAAATTATAAAGAGTGTAGTGTGTGTTGTGATTTTGTAAAAGCTTGAGAAGAGTAAGAAGAACACACAAAAGTTTTTATACTGGTTCACCCTTAATCTTGGGCTAGTCCAGTTTCTCCACTATGTCTTTTGAGATACTATCGATCTCTTGATACAAATCTTCTTTTGATCTCACACAAGATCAAATTTCTTAATCTACCTTATCCCTAAGGTAACACTCAAACAATATGAACAATTGACTTGAGCAAATCTTTCTTACAAAGAGATGTATTTTTTGTGTCTAAACTTTTGTAGTAAAATCAACTAAGTTGAAGAAAGCTTATGAAACTAATATCTCTAAAAATCACTCTAAGAGTTTATACAGATCCAGTATAGAATTTGAGAGTATTGGAGTGATTGAGATATAAAGAAGAGCTTTGAGATTGCTTGTATGATAATGATATGATTGATTTGATGTGTGCTAAAACTCTTGCTCTTCAATGTTGTTGTTGAGGCCTATTTATAAGAAATTTTTGAGTCTTCAAGCCTTGGACAACAAGTATAACCGTTACTCTAAAGTAACTAGCCGTTGGAGCCTTTTCCAAATAAATTAATCAATTAAATTGCAAGCTGGAGCCTCTGGCAGATCGGTCTGAGACTGATCTTCAGGCAGATTCAAATTGAGGAGCGTGTGGAGCCTTTGCTTGATGATCTGGAGTGAAGGTACAATGCTTGGGCATCAAGAATAGCCGTTGGCATTATTTAGCACATGATAAAAATGCTGTTGGTGAGCTGTCTTCAAAGTACATATAAAATCATTCTTTAATTCATCAGTCTTAGACCAGTCTCAAAACTGGGTTGAGAAAAAATAATAAAATATTTGTTGGAGAATGATGATAGTACATTTGCATAGTGGATGTGTACTGTGAGCAGCTGGTAGAGGTACTTCACTTGTACCTTGCTTCCATAAAAGAAGGAAGACTAGCATAGGCTTTTAATAAATAAATCTTCTTTGAAGGTACATGACAACCAATAGATAAAACTTGTTGTTGTAATTTGATTGGTCTATGTAACCAAGTGAATCAGATATGATAATAAATAACAAAACACTTGGAGAAACATTCTTGATCCTTTGCACATGCATTTGTTCTTTATAAGTTCAAATAAATGTAGGAATAATATTTATGATCAAATTATTCCTTCTAAAAATGAACTTTGCCATAACTAATAAGAATCTTCAATAAAAGTGTTATTTTGTCCTTAGTATGGTTGACTTATCATTAAATGTAGCAAGATTGATAAAATGTTCTAACGAACCCAGATCAGAGATCAGTCTTGGATTGATCCTGAAACTTTCAACTTGCTTAAAATAATGAACTCATAATAGCTTAAATAATTCATTCTTTCCTGTCTTAATAAGTACACTCAAAATCACTTGTTAGACAACTAAATGATCAGAGTTACATTCAAAATATAATTAAGTTAGTTTGTTATAATTAAAACATCAAATAAGAATTTTTCCTCAACAATATCCAAATAAATTACTTATATCTAGATGTTTGCATATGGAAACGGATATTTATTTGGATATATTTAAATATCTTTTTATGGTATTTTCTTGTTTTTCTAGTATTGTTCTTAATTTTTTTTTATAGTAATTTATTTGTAGATATTTATTTATTTGTATATTTTCCCCTAATTTTATGGCACTTTTTAGAATTTTCTAGTAAATTTTAAAGAAAATAAATAGGTGGATAACTATAATGCACATGTGTCATAAAAAATAAAATAATATACATATCATCAATGCCACATCAGCAAAAATAAATCAAATATCATTGGGGTGTAAAAATTCTGAATAATCTAAAATAAGAGGTTGAAATTCCATGTTTCAAAATATGGAAGTTAAAATTTCGAATTCATCAAAATAGAAGAGACAAAACTGCATTTAGGTCAATTATTTTGTTCTCTCTCAAGATAATTAATATAGCAGTGCGCTTAATTGCATTCTAACCCAACCCTAATAGCTCATTTTCATGGTTACTTATAAGTAGCGAACCCATTAAGTTCTAATCTCATTTCTCCCTTTAATTTTCTCAAGGAAATCTTATCAATTCTCATGAAGGAGGATATAAGAACACATGAAAAGAAATCTCATGCCCCCTAGATCTGTATCATTGACGACTTAATCATTAAATAACACACCTCAATAAGACAAAGTACGAAAAATATCACGAAAGAGAAAAAAACTACTAAAACCATACAAAAACCACTTATTAAAATTAAAGAAGATGAAAAAGATTCACTTGCACGAAATAATTTGGGATCAAATTACAACCCAAAATCACCTATTTATCAGAGAATTGATCACATTTTTTTTTGAAAACTCGGTATCTGACTTTAGGACCGACTAATCAGAAAATTGATCACTTGATCAAGAAAATATATCCACTCACATTAATTAATACCAAAACTTTATCAAAATAATTAGTTTGTCATTTTTCACAATTCATACATCATACCAAAATCACAAATTCACAATCCAAGAAAATTTTCAAATCATCCCTGCCTCCATTGAATCTAATTCATCACAATTTCAACAGATTCATAGCCTCTTTGAATAGACTCTTTCACAGCATCCAACACAAGTTGAGTCTTTCTACTAACAACCGACCATTTCTTCTCTGGCTTCATCTCCAACCTCTTAACTTTTCCAACCAAATCAGCAAACTCCTTAATCATCCAAAAATCTTGAGAAAACTCTGTCTCAACAACATGTTCATTAGGTTTAGGACACCACATTCCTTGTTCAATCTTCCCATAATCAATCTCCGACGACTCCGTAAATTTTCCATACCCAAAACTCTCTTCAAATGGAAGTGTTAAATCATGAAGTCTAAGAGACCCTTTTGTTCCCAAGATTGTTACATCAAATGTTATATAAGTTAAGAATGAGCAATGGAATGTTGCTGATTTTCCATCTTCCCAATGTAATGAAGAACCACATGATATGATTACATTGTCTTCATTGAGTGTGGCATTTGGGAATGCAAGAACTGATTTTGGAAGTTCATAGTTTACTGACCATAAGATAGCTTGAATGCTGTACCAACCTATGTCACCAAGAGCACCAAGACCATCTAAATCTGGTTTCATGCGGATGCTGTTTTTCAGAAACTCAGGACCAGGATTGTATGTCATGCAACTGTGTATCTGATTATCAAAACAAACAAATGACATTAACTAAATAGTATTTAAGATCATTATTTTCTACTCTTGTAAAATAATATTACCTCCGGTCATAAACATTAAAAAAAATTGTATTAGTCTCCGTGAGTTTAGCGATTAGAAATAGAGAGGATTTTAACTCGAGTTTAACTTCGTTGATAGAACATTACATGTAATACTTAAAGATTAGAGTTTGAACTTTGATAAGTGGATTTATTCACCTTTAAAAATGTAAAATTCGATCAGTTAAACTATTTGGCAAAAAAAAAATTGGATATCCACAAAAGATGATATACGTATACAGTAAAATCTCTATAAATTAATAGAGTTGGGACTGGAGAAATTTATTAATTTAGAGAGTTATTAATTTATCGATAAATTAATAATTATTAATTTAAAGAGTTTTTAGTAAGCACTTATGATACAATACAAAAATGCAATTATGATACAAAAATTCACTTAATAATTATTAATACAAAGATGATACGATGTCTTTGGAGCCTGTTACGCGAAAGGAAGCACTTATGGCGTCAAACACTCTTCACAACTTTATGATATACAATACAAAAATGCAACACATGAACTATTGGATGCAATAAGAAAAGTTAGAGATGAGCTCCAAATGGATTTGAACTTAAAAGAAAATAAGCAACTATTGAATCATATTTTAATAGAGTGTAATATATTTTTTTTCAGTTTCTATGAATTATTAATTTATGATTTTCTTGGGACCGAAAATTATAAATGGATCTCCCGAAAAATTATTATCTTAATATTTTATCGAATTTTTCAATTTTTTACACTGGCTCAAGTCGAGACCGGACAATTTATTATTTTAGAGTGTTTAATAATTTACCGAGTATTAATTTAAAGAGATTTTACTGTATATCTAGACCATAGTTTATCAATTTTTGTTATATTAGTTTGGGCCAACAAAATTTTACTTTTGATTTTCTTAACATTGTTTCCTTAATGTACACATTAACATGACTCTTATAAATTTTGATATACTCCCTCTGTGTAAAAATATAGGGTTAAATATCTTTTTAGTTCCTATAAACTCTGACTCTTTTACTTTTAGTCTTTCTAAATTTTTTTCCCACTTTTTGGTCCTCCAAATATTTCCGATCATGATTTTTGATTCCTGCTTTTTACTCAACTATGTGTACGATTCAAATTTTTTAACGAAGTTTTGTGATCATTTTTATAATATTATAAAACTACTCAAAACAAAATTCATAATTTTTTAACAAATGATGAATTAACTATGCATTTTTAAGCGCAAACACTTCAAAAATTCATATTTAATTCATCACTAATTAAAAAAATTCAAATTTTGCAAATCAATTCAATTTTTAATATACTAAATATTACTGCAATACATAATTCTAAATTTTAATTAGTATACATGAGTTGACTTAAATGTAGGGACCAAAAAAGTGGGAAGTTTTTTTAGAGGAACTAAAAGTAGAAAAGTCGGATGTTTATAGGGACTAAAAACATATTTAACCGAAAAATATATAGCGTTTTAACATTTTTACACACATATTAAGAAATTTGTAACTTTTATAAATCTTATCAGAATTATACGAATTTTTTCTCTTTTACCCTTAACAAAATATTACTTCTCCCTTTCTCTCTCTTTGTTGGTATATGGAAGAATAATAAAATTGAAGAGAGAATAATGACAAGGAAAGATGAACAAAAAATATAGGGAAAAGAGAATAAAAAAGGTTATTTAGGATAAAAAAGTAACTCTACATTGATATTGTAAAACAACTTATATTTTGATACAATTTTTTTCAAAACGACATATATTGCGATACTTGGTTAAGTTGACTTCTAAACCGCTAATTGCTAGGATTATTGACCGATGGGACACATTTTTGATATCTTAATTAGCCACTAATGACAAAATGTTGTAGTGGATTACGTTTTGATCATTTCCCTTTACATAAACACAAAACAAAACTGCAATTACAGTAGAGCTAGTTGTACTAATTGTGTTGTTATTGTTCACCTTTAGACTGGGTCTATATATTATTAGGAATTTGGATCTACGTAGTAGATAAAATAATAATATAGTTTCACACACTTTTATATTATGGTGTTTGTATTTTTTAATTTATTGAGTAGAAGCATACCCAGCAAGTGCCTCCCCCAAATAAATTGAGAATAGAAGCATGTTCTGTTCTTTCGTAGACATGTTTCAAACTTTAATTAAAATTAAAATTTTGGTTTCTTTTTTTGAGCTCAATTTCTAATTTTCTATATGGATTGAAAGTGAAATAGTTTATAGTACTTGAACATCTTATTTTGTTAACAAATCTCTATAGAGGAAATTTTTGACCCATTGATCAATAAAGATGCAAACTATATTTTTCCTTTCGGATTTTCCGTACAAATTGTTAAATACTACAAAAAATATAATGCTAGACACACGTGACAACATGTTCATATATTTTTACAAAACCCATAGAAAATGACCCACCATATACCATTTCTCACGACATGTTCTTCAAATTTTTGGAATGATGCTAAGCCTTACCAAGAAAGAGCTACGTAACTTATAGTATATCTTATTATTTAATTAAGTCTAATAAAAATGTTGTCGGATGTAACCTTCGCATTCTTATCGATTTTTATTAAGTTTGATACTATCATGTCTAGTAAAGTATTAGCAAACTTTGTCTCCGAGTTTAGCATGAACATCGCATTATTTATGTAGAGATTAATGTTTTAATTTCAAACACGCCATTTTTTCATCTTTAAATTTAAAAAGGACTACTTATTCATTTTAAGAGTAGAATTTTTATCCACTAAATTATTTGACAAAAAAAAGTATTAACAAACTGTTGATATAGTAAAGGGCAATTCTCTAGGATTTATCTGCTTCTCTGTATGAGCAAAACATAAAAGCTAGTGAAAGAGTCTAGAGATTATAGTTTAATTGACAAAAAATGCTAAAATTACTAGATTTGATATTTCGATGTCCACGTTTAGAGTTTAAATTTCAGTCCCTCCACTTTCAGTATGTAAGTTTTTTTTCAGTCGTATTAAAAAAATTAATCATCTAAAAAAAAGAGAGGTATTCGTACACGTGAAATATAAACTAAATTAACAATTTTTATTGTAAACATGAAAAAAGTAAATAAAATACAAATTTATTTTTAATGACTATTTTTATAAGTTTTGATAAATATTTATATTAATTTGTTATCTATTTAGGCCTTAAAAGTGCATACATTTTTTTTTTTACAATAACAAACATTTCATTTATTTTATAGCACTAAAACACAAAATCAATATTTGTAGAGAACAAAATTTATTTAATCCAATAATAAAAAATAAATATAATATTTTCTTCATGATAAAATCTATGGTCTTTGTTTGTTGGTTACAAATAAATTATATATTTTTTTGTCAGGTAACTTAAATGTTAGAATTTTTTTAAAAGTGAATAAATAGATGTACCGTTTAAATTATGGTCCCTTCACATTGCACGTGTATAATATCTCTATCAACTGAACTAAACTTATCGGGACACTATGGTCCATTTTACTTTCGTGAAAAGGAGAGAAATGGAGTGTTGAACCAATTTTAGTCATCGTGCAAATATTTTAAACCAACTTGTTTATCATTCAATTTATTTATTTTTCATTACACACACATTCACACTCATATGATTCCTTTCATCTCATGCATGTGTACACGACTTCAATTTTATCCAATAAAACTACAAAATGTTTCATTTGATTAAGCAAGATCACGATTTTTGGTAAAATAATAAAGCAAATTCATGAATTCAAATTTTCCAGCTATTATAGCTGTCCATTGGCTGTTTAGTTATTAGTTGTGTATGAGCTGGATTTGTTTGGGTAATTAAGTTCTCTAACGTATATTCAGTAATATATTCCTCTTCTCAATTTGCTTAAATTTTGAGTGTATTTTTTTTCACCCTCTGATACTTAAGAGAATGAATTTTAATAGTCTAGAATTTAAAACGTGTTCTGAGATCAAGTAATTCTAATCTACTCTCAAACATTCAATTGAGTATTTTCTTCAAAATACGTATTATTGAATCAGAATATGTATTAATAAGTAAGTATTATGTTTATATTATAAATAAATAGACTACAAATATTAAGATCTAATATTGAATCAGATTCATATGAGACAACTCTATATTATAAATTCGGTCGAATGCATTTAGAAGTCCTTTAAATTTTAGATTTGTATTAGATATGTTCTTAAAATGTTGCACCATTATTACTCTTACAATTAAACAATTAAATAACCTATCTCTTATAAAAAAATACACTTAAAAGATATATCTATTAAAAAAAGTTTAAAAGATTTATTATATAATAAAAAATTAAAACTTAAAATCTCCATAGCATTTGACCTATAAATTTCTTGAAATACACCAATTGTCACTTATAGTTATCTTTAACGGTAATTTGTTTATCATCAATTGTTAATTAATATAGTGCTTTTTTGAATGAAAGGCGCCCTATGTTTGGACTTGGACTGGATCTATATTAGACAACTCTATATTCCAAGAAAATTATATAGTTAAAGAAATGTTATATAGTTGTTACTTTTTTTTTTAATATATTATATTACTATTGTTGTCTCAAATATACGCAAAATTTTAGTCAAAGAAAATTGAAGTATTTGATCCAAAATTTGCACCACATACATTAATTTTCTTTGATTAAATTTTGTTAATATTTGAGACTAAAAGAAAAATATTATTAGCTTGACTTTTTGACTTTTAACAATTTAGTAACTAGAGTTGAGACATTAGACTTTCAATCTATTTTGATATATGTTAGCTAACCAATTTAGCTACACCTTAGAAGTTCATATATAGAATTAAATTTAATACTGTAATAATAATAATAATAATAATAATAATAACAATAATAATAATAATAATAGAGTATATATTTTACATGAATGATAAAAAGGTTAGGGTATACTTAACCAAAAAAAAAAATTAAGACTATATATTTTACATGAATGCATCTTGCTTTTTTTTTTCCGACAAAAATGAATGCATCTTGCTATAGGGCCAATTAATGACAAAATATTCATGAAAAGAAAACAACGAAGAATGATCAAATTAATGAACCAATACTCTATGTCAAATTATAAAAACATACCCATTTGAGTTGACCAAAACGCTGCTCATCAGACAAAGCCTCCTTCATTTTTTTAGTTCGAGGGTGATGAATCCACATAGTACCATCCATAAACTGCACTCCATTAGCCCTACAAGCTTCAAGAATTCGGTCAAGTTCCGCCACATTCATGGCAACCGGCTTCTCCAATAACACATGTTTCCCCCTCTCAGCGGCTTTCACTGCCCATGTCACGTGCAAGGCCGTTGGAAGAGGGATGTAAACAGCATCCACCTCGTCGTCATCAACAACAGCCTCATAGCTACCACAAACCCTAACCGTTTCCGGCAACCCTTGTTCCGTCGCAAAAGCCTTCGCTTTCTCAAGCGAACGACTTCCAATGGCTATGAGTGTGGCATTTGGTGCTTTACTTATGGCTTTACATAACTTGATGGCGATTTGAGCACAGCCAAGTATACCAAAACGCACTTCCGTTTCATTAGCCATGGAAATCAAGATAGTGATTATTGTGTGAGTTATTAGAGTGATGTGAAATAATTAAGAACTAAGAATGAAGGATTTGTATTGTGATGATCTAAAGAAACTTTAGTTGTATATATTTGTTTTAAAATTAACATTAGTTTACCATTATACATATAATTGTTGTTGGGTGGATCCCAAAATGTTATTATATATAGTAATTTGACCTATGTTATGACATACCACATTTCTTTTGCATGTCTTCAGGAGAAAGGGAATCATCACATGATTAAATTTATTTAACTTGTCTCATTTGTCTGCTTTTAATTAAAAGGTATTGTTATCATATATCTACCATAATAATTTGTTTCATTAGTTTAGTCAAAAAATATTAATATGTTTCATTAGTTGTCTTTTGTAGTTAATAAGTTGTCTTTTGTACTCCCTCAGTTCTAAATTAAATGATTTAATTAACCATTTTACACATTTTAAAAAAAATATTTGGATTATATAAAAAAAATAGTGTTTAAATTAAAGAGAGAATACGACTTTTATTAAAATATCATCTCTTTTATTGTTCTTGTTCCTAATGTTTTTTTAGAAAATGTTTGACAAATTTAAAGATTTTCAAATTGATGAATCTATAATAATTTCATCTGTAAATACTAATTTCTAAGAAAATGATTAGATTATATTTACAATCACAAACCACTATCGGATCGATAATGCTATTAAATTGACAAATTGAACAAGAAATTCGAAATCCGAAATACTATAAAATATTCAATAGATTTCATGTTTTTTGTCAAGAAAAAAAATGGAGAATGGGTACTCAAACCCAGATGGAGAGGTAGGAGCTTGATTGCCCTTAAGGCAAGCCAATAAATTATTACACCAATCAACGAAATTTACATTAATCAATTGACCTCTGCCTATAAACTAAAACCAAAATAAATAAATGATTTGATCTAAAAGACTGGACAGGTTGAGAGGTGTGCCTCTAAAAATAATATTATTTCGAAGGCCCCAAATGACCACAACGTAGTTAACCAAATAAGATGGCGAAAGTCTTTACCAAATTGACCTTTAACCAAGCTTCCAATGAGATTGAAGTGATGAATGACTAAAACCGGTGAAACGGAGCGCATAGCATCCATCTATAAATATGTGTCCACATCATAATAATAAAATTGCAATGAAGAAAAATATGATTCAAACCCTTATTCTCCTGTTGATATAGCACACATCTTCCATTCGAATATCAACTTATTAGTATGAATACCTTATCCAAGTTATTAGAATGAATACCTTTTTGAAACAATTGTTCTTTAGACGGCAACTTTGCTATATCAACTTCCATTCGAATATGTGGACTTTAGAGGGTACATTATTCTTCCATAACTTCTTTACGGCGACCAACAAACTATTTTCTAAAGGGTCAGCTCGGTTCAAATCCTGCAACAAAGAGTAGTCTGATTGGTATGAAAACACGCCAATATTATGGGGAATCCATCTATGTTTATCCACCGAATTCCTGCTTAGCTGAATCTGCTCCAGCAAATTCTGCAACTCGGCTGCTGCAAGTTGATGCTCAGCGTTCAAAGGATCATTCCAAGACAACCGCCACGACCAACTATTAGGATCCCACTTCCCCATGTCTGAGATGGCTGCGTGCTGACAGGAAGAAACGTCGTACAAAGAAGGAAAAATGATGAGGAATGGTTCCAAACCAACCCATTTGTCCTTCCAAAATGATGATTCATTACGGAAACCAATATAATGACTAATATTTTTGCTGAACCAGTTCCCATCATCCACATTGCCTAAACACCATATGTCTCTCCACCATAAGGATGCAATCTTCAAAACATTCCTCATCATGCAAAAGAACCATATCTAAAATGTAAATGTTCTTTCCAAGGTGCGACTTGATCGCTTAAACAATGTCATTTCCATTTACAAAGTAAAGAACTAATCAAAGAGTCGCAAAGTTTTTACAATTAAGTGGGAAAAAATGTGATTGTAATATGTTTTACGACAAATGTTAACAAGTGCCCTTAGCTAGGGCACATGGTAATAGACTTAATAAAGAAATATTCGTCGTAAAATCCTTGTATTCTTTTTTTTTAATGGTCAACTAATGTAGTCTTCAATAAATTAATAAAATTCTATTTTTGGTTCCAATAGAGACACCTCAAAAGGTAGGACAATTGGTCAAGGGAATTACAGATTCATCATACCTAAAATGAGTATCGAACCTTCGACCCTTAGTTAAAAGAGGATGAACACCATCAACTTTTTTTTTTAAAATAAATAATAAAATATAGTTGTTATTAAAAAAAATAGTGTTTGTCTACAAAAAAAGTAGTGAGTAAGTGATTCTTATTTATAGTTAATATCATAAAATTCTCAAAATCTATATGTTTGACAAAACGTCTCAAGCAAGATTATAACTCGCCACTTCACCCTTCCATACATCATTAACAGTAATTAAGGTTGACAAAGAGTCGAGCTGAGTCGAACTTATAGGTTCAGCTCTGCTTGACTAGATAACTGTTAAATTGGCTCAAAACTCGATTCGAGTTCATGCTGAACTTTTTTTTCAATTCAAATTCAGCTAATTTCGAGTTCGTGAACAACTCGGTTTGGCTCGAATAAAGTGAATCATCAACTACATAGATGAATAAGATTATATTCATCATATATATATGTATGTAAAGAAGATACATATGATTTCACCAAAATGGCCATGCTTCAAAACTTGACACCTCTCTTATTTCACTAAAAAAAAGTCATTTCACCCTTTCCTTGTCCTTTTTAAACTTATAATAAACAACTTATTCTTTGATTCATTGTGTAAATGCATTTTGCCGTTTTTATCAACCATCATTGTATTGTCCAATGGATATTGTTGAAAATTGTCATATACTTGTCATTGCCTTTTCACTCAAAGAATATGTCTTTCTCTACCAAATCTTAGATACCATATCATTTCCTCCTACCAAAAACCAGAAAATTCAAATCAAGAACAAGGTAGAAACTTTCCATCCGTTTCCTTTTTGAAAGTTTTTTTTTCTTTCGTACAATCATTTTTTTTCTCTACCAACTTATTTTCATCTTTTTCATTTTGTAGATCTAAACCAAGGTGAAGTAGCAATATCTAAACCAAAGTGAGATCTACTTTTGAATTTACATAAGTCTTTCTACAAACTCATTTCTTCAACTTTTTCTTTGTAAAACAAACAAGCACTACAAAAAATTTGAATAATGGCGGCGGGTTTATTGCGGCGGTTGACACGGAACCGCCACTAAAAAAGATAACTGCGTCGGTTAATTGAACTGCCAAAATAAATTAACAAACTGCGGCGTTTGCAAAGTTAATTGTGGCGGGTTAATATGACTGATGCAATAAGTGGATTAACTGCGGTGGATATAAAACTCATTGCGGTGGATTGGCGGAACAGCCGCAGTAATTTAGCTTATTGCAACGGTGGAAATTACTAATTGCGGCGAGTGTTTGAATTAAAAATAATATTTAAATATTAACTACTTTACGTATTTCGACCAAACAAAAAATAAATTAAAAACAAAAAAGAAAAGAAGGTTAACTCAACGTATTTGCAAGAATTGGTTCCATCGATTCAAATCAACAAAGTCGTCCCATCCCCACTCATCACCGCCGTCAACACCACTCGTTAGCGCTGTCACAGACGCCAAAATTGCCATAAAGCCTCTCAACCCACCCTCGTTCACTCCCAAATTTTCTGGTTCCTCTCTTTATTCCCTTCTTTCTTTTCTTTTTGTTTTTCTTTTATTGATTATTTTAAGTTCTTTCTCAATATGATTGTGATTCTCTATTAGATATTTTGATTTGTTGATTTCAATATGTATATTTTTATTGGCATTATTGTTAATTTAATTTGTATCCTATTGTCATGTTATTTTAATTTCTTTCTCAATATCATTGTGATTCTCAATTAGGGATTTTGATTTGTTGATTTCTATGAGTATTTTCAGTGACATTATTGTTAATGTAATTTGTTTCCTGTTGGTTTTGTTCTTTTTCTCTGAGAGCATAATGGTTTCGATGAACACGAGGGGGCCATTTTTTCGCACCCAGGTCTGCTGTAATTTGTAACCTGTTTTATCTTCTATATGTGAATTTCTATCTTTGTGATTCCCGTTTGTGTTGTTGTGTAGTTAGAATGGTCTATTTTTTGGTTCCTGTTTTTTGTGTCCCTGTTATTTACTAGTACTTCTTGTTGTTTGATATGGTTGTGTGGGTTTTCAATTGCTAGCATCTATAGGTGGTGTGTTCCCTGTGGAGTTTGTTTAGTTTTATTTGCAATAAGGAAAAACAGGAAATGAGATACAAATTAGATTAATAGTGAAAGGGATTTGATTTGTTCTTTTTCTTAATAAGATAATTCCATATACTTGGATTGGTTAATTGTGACTTTGGATTGTTCCATCTTGTTATTTGATCTCTCTTTTAGTTATGTGTTTTTTTGTTTTATATTTATCAATTTTGTGATTTTCTGCTGTATTTTTTAGTCTTGTGCTTTGGTGTTTTCTTGTAAATTATTTTCGGCCTAGATTGTCTTCTCATTTTTGCGCAGGCTGCTATTAGTGTGGCTTCTGTTTTGGTTTTTTGACGGCTACCTCTTGCTCCCTTGTGTTTGTTCAGGGCTGTTAGACATGGGGGTCTGTGGTTTTTGGAAAGACATAAAGGTACAAGGTATAAATTAATCCCAACATTAATTACTAAGTTTGTTTGTTTTCAAAATATTGTAGAACATCTGTGCACAAAATGCAGCAAATCAAAGAAAACAAACTATTCCCCATACACTTGGTGTAAAATCAATTGCTAGGAAATGTCATGAGCTAGTATAATTTCTATATTATTTTCTTATTTTATTGCATAGATTTTAAAATCAAAGTTGTTTATTAATTTAGATATACCATTTCAGGAAAAGGAAACAAGGAGGACTTTTACTCGAGGAAATATTTATTTTGTCGCTCATACAAGAAAAGATGAAAGTGTTAATGAAGAAGCTAAGCAAAAAAGTGAGTCATTTTGTTTCTTAGCAGTTTTTAGTTTTGTGAAGTTAAATATTTTGTATTTTAAGTTGTGCACTAAATTATTTTTGTAAATTTGTATATAGGTTGAACTAGATGAGCAAATAAATGACTCATGTTCTGAAACTGACATATACACTAAGGTGTTTGTTAAAGAGCACTCAGGATATGTGTGTGACATGGGGTATGGTGTTCTACCTAGTCAGTTTGGGAGCTCAGGTAAGTCTTCGCTTGGTGGTGATTCTTCATCAGAAATTGAAAGGTTTAAATTGGAACTGCAAGCAAGTAACGCAAGAGTCGAGCTTTGAAAGAACAAATGACCATCATCATGCAAACCTCGGGCAACATTCAACTTCAACATAGAGCTGACTGGCAAGGAGCTAGTATTAATGGAGCTAGTAATGGCTAAGCTGGTACCAATATTAGTGGAGTTAAGCTGGTAATATATGGAGCTGGGATTTGAGTTGGTAATGAGCATGGAGATGGTAATGGGCACAGTGTTGCATATTAAGTCTTTACTAATTAAGAATAAATACTTAGTTTTAGTTTGTAAATGATACTTAGCATTTTGTTAATTCAAGTGTCACTTAGATGCTTTTTCTTACTGTAAGTGATACTTAGGTGATTTTTTCTTACTTAGATGTTATAATATTTTGAGTTGAATGGATATTATGTTAGTTTACATTTTATATTTTCTGTTAAACTATTTTAAAAGTAATTGAGCAAAATTTCGTAAAAAAAACCTTTTGATAAACAGAATACTGACAAAAAAAGGAGGCAAAAAAAAAAAAGAAAATTGCTGCAGTTCAACCGCCGCAAAAATCTATTTTGAGTTGAAAACCGCCTCAAATCATAAATGCTGCCAAAACCGCCGGTAAAATCATTGCGGCCCTTATTCCAACGGTTGGGTTAAACCGCCACAAAACGTCGTGTGGCGCATAACACCGCGGCGGATACAGAACTGCCGCAATAAACATACAGCGGCAGTTTTAACCGCCGCAATTAGCAAACGAAACCGCCGCGAAACGCTCTGTTTGATGTAGTGAAGATTCAACTTCAAGGTTGAAAAATCGTCCTTTTCCTTTCTCCTTTTTTGATTTCTAACTTCATTTCTACTAACTCAACACTAATTTTTTTGAATCATTGTTTTAGATTCTTGCATTTTTTTCACCGAATCATCATAAAGTTAACAGGTAAGTTCTTCGATCTATGAATAATCTACTTCCATTGAGTTAATGCTTAAATATTCATCTCTATCCCATAACACAACTTACTATCTTCTTTTCTCTTCACCTCTTTTTACCCTTTAGTTTTTGTTCATCCTTACATCTTTTTTTGTCTCTCTAACAAAGATTTACTGATTTGTGTTGTCTTGATTTTTTTTAGGGTTGTTGAAGTTGAAACAATGGATTTGTGACACAATTTTTGTTTTCTAGTACTCTCTGTTTTTGAAGGTTTTTTTTTATCTCTTATGGTTATTTGATGATTTATGTTGTTTTTATTAGTTAATGTTGTTGAAGTTTGGGACCATGGATTTCTGTTTTTTTTTCCTCTCAATTTTTAAAGCTTTCTCTCCATCTTTAATGGTGATTTGTGTTGTTTTTATTGTTTAGGGTTGTTGAAGAGAATAATTTTGTACACTATTTATGCACACCAATAAGGAGGTAAAATTGCTTCTTTTTCTGCTCATATTGAATTAGTTAACTAAAAGAAAAATATAAGTTATGTCATCTTTGTTGTCATTTTTCAAATTAAAAGGTATGAAAATTCTTTTTCCCTCATATATGCATGTCACATGTTTGATAAAATGCTACAATGGATTTTTATCATCATTATCATCACAAAGTTGTGATTTTTGTTATTTACGGTGGTTGTTTCAATTTAACTTCTACAATGAGGGTCATTTCTGAAGTTTTATCTTATGGTGGTTGTTACTTTTAAAGTTTTTTCTTCATTTCTAATGGTAATTTGATGATTTGTGTTGTTTTTATTGTTTAGAGTTGTTGAAGAAAATCATTTGACATACTATCTATGCATACCAATGAAAGCAAAAAAGAACTTGCTATGAACAACTACTTGATTAAGATTTGCAAGTTTTTGACCCCCTTTTATTCGAGACAGTTTTACCATTTTTTTTCTTCCACTACTTGATTGAGGTATGTAATACTTGAACACCATATCAGGACTTACATTTAGCACTTAAGCACAATCTTAAAGTTTGGCTTTGAATGAGTCTAATAGTAGGTATTGTTTGCTATTTCAAAATGTGAGTGGTGATTTAATTATTATTTGTGTTTTATTTTTTATTGCAGATTTTGTTTGTATTTTGTTGTATTGTTTGTATTTTCGTTTGTACTAGTGACTCCTTTTTTCCAAATCCCTGATTTTTCAATCCTAAATTTCCTTCATTTGTAATGATTATCAAAATGGTTTAGGAGCCTTTATTTCAAATGTTTCCACAATTGAAAGTTGTGAACTGTGATGATGAAGCATATTTCTACCACGGTTGCTGCTAAATTTGGGATTCTAGCAAATAAGGTATTTGAACTAATGACTTGGGAGAGATTTTGTGTCATTTCATAGTACTGTAGTTTGGTTTTAAAATCCTTCTAACAATTTGCTATTTTTGTAAGGTTATGTAGCAACAATTTCTCTAATTACCAAAGAGAATGCTTAGCCAATACCTTATTGTACTTTATGAAAATTCTAATAGGTAGATTGAAAACATATTGTAAACTTTATGAAAGATTAGTATCTATTATTAGGGGTGTGCAGAGTTCTTCGACCCCACCGCAAACCGATTAAACCGAGTAATTTATTGGTGTGTCGGGCGGTTCGAAATGGTTTGCGGGTCAATATATTTTAGTTTACAGTTCCACACAGTTATAAGTGGGCGGGTGCGGTTTGAGAAAATTTAATCTCTCGGTACCCAGCCCGACCGAATTGGTGACAAAACTAGTACTTACTATATATTATTTGTCTTGCTTTTGTCCAATCACACAACTTTTCAGAGAAGCAAGTTAGCTACTTTTTCTTTCAACAAACACAAAAGCTAGTACGCCTATAGTCTATATTTATTTATAGCCACAAAAACACCCTCTGACTGACTTATTTTCATTTTCAAGACACGTAGTAATAATTAATCCTGGTAATAACCCACCAACTACTCCATATACTACTAGTAACTAGTAAGGTCTTTCATATTTTTAACAAAGAAAACACAACTACAAAATTTTCTTCTTTGATGGGAACTCTTTTCTTCTCTACATTCCAACTCCCCATTAGAGAAGTAGAAGCAAAATACCATGATATAGAGTTCTTCTTAGTTGAAATTGTGAAGTCCAACTAATTTATTCCTTCTTTCTTATGTGATAGAAGAGAGAGGTGACTGTGCAAGTCGTTGTTGGAGTGACGGTGGAAAGACATAATCTTCTTCCTTCTTTCTCTTTGTATCACCCGCGCCCACTCGCCTGTTAACCTCTCACCCGAAAAACCAGCACCCGAGAGACCCGTACATGAGTTATGGTCGGAAACAGACCTCATATAATGTCGTCGGTTGTTCTGCGGTTTTGGGGTTTTCCACCCGAGCCCGGCCGAACCCAACCCGTGCACAGCCCTATCTATAATGGTTTATTGTTATATTATTGTTACACATTATATCAAGAATTATTGTTAAATTATGGCCGAACAGACAAAATTGCATCAAAGTTTTATAATACTTTGTGCTGCTATTATTATGTTTGAGACCTCAATTACTTCAATAACTGGAATAAGCCCAGCTTCATACTCTATGCATCTTATACATACTATCATTACTAAACCATATTCCTATAGAATTAAGGTACTATTACTTCTTTCATGCTATTAAATGAAGAAATTAATCTATCAAACTCTACAAAATCTTAACCTGTCAAACTTTGTACTTAACACTATCTTATGAACTCAGAATTTATTGTTGGTCTACCAATCCAACAAATGCAAGCATCAATGCACTACACCTCAAGTGAATAACTTTAAGTTTAGATTAGAAGTGTATGATAGGCGAATCACTCGTCCCATGGTTTAGTGGAGGTCCATGGGTAGATAAAAGGCAACATACATCTCATAGTTATGGGTTGGGGGAATTAAGGAGACTCTAACTTTATCACCAATATTGATCCCTCTATCGGAGCATAGATTAACCCATCCATTGCCTGTCACCTTGCATGCAAGTTGTTCTTCAGGATCAACACCAAACCTCAACTTGCAAGGATATCGCTTAGAGGTAGTATCGATCAAGACCAGGTCAGAAAAAACAAAGTCCAAGAGGTATTCACCAAATCTGTACCACGGTAAGATCTGCCAGGGAAAAAATGTAAAAAGAGTTGAATCAAGAGGTACTAAAAAGAAAACAAAACAAAGGGAGAAAACAAAAAAGAGAACAATACCAATGTTCCAGAATGAAGATCGTAAAATGTTATTTGCTTGAAGTGATTACGCACATAAATCCAAGGCACCACTATGCTCAGTCCTAACCAACAAACGCTTAAGAGGGGGGTCGTGTGTTGGACACATCTTGTTGTAATTCTTATTGTTAAGAGATTGGGGTTCACATAGGTGAAGGCAACCCAAGCACCCAACAACAACTTATAGACAGCCTTAAGAGTGGACCAACCGTCGTCAAAGTACAACTCTCCGGTTTTTTTGGCAACACGCACCTCGAACTCATTGCAGTTAGGATCTCGGAGCATAAGCTGCGGAGCAATCACATCACCAAATTCTCGAGTAAAACATTGAGGAAGTCTTCCCACTGACTGTAATCATCACAAAAATTAGTCAACCACATTTTTTACATCACAAAATTCACAATGAAACCACTATAAAATTTAAACCAAAGTTGTCAAGTGTAGATTAAAAAAAATTTATTCAATGGAAGTTAAAATTTAGACCAAGGAAGTACGGAAATGCAAGGATGAAAGCTTCGTAGTTCAACAATACATACACTTTCAGCATGAAGCTCCATTATATATGTTTGCATGGTGGCAAGGACATCATCCATGCAAGTATTTTGATCCTGGCCATTTTGATGTGTAGCTTCAACATCAACAAATGAAACTAGATGATACACAAATGTGTAGCAAGTCATGGAAGAGAACAAAGAGATAGTGACCATTGGAAGAAGAGTAAAACGTACAAAGTTTGGAAGAGGAATTTAATGAGGATGTTTGTTGGCTTGTTGAGATCTACATGAAATATCCTCTAAGTGTTGGATTGGTTGTCCATTAAATGATGCATTGCTTATATACTCGGGCACTATATTCTCCCTGATTATAATCATGATAGTATGAGTTGACCATTTTTTGGTTAATTGGAGCCTATACAATGAGTTAGAAAAAAAAAATCGCAACGTATAATTATTGGGACAGTTCAAATTTGCTCATCGTAAATATGCGACAATGTATTTATAAACACATATTACTTCACACTAAACCTTTTTTTTTGGTTGGTTGGTGTTGCAAATATATAGCATCGCATTGTTTTGCGCTATGACATTTTTAGTCCGTAGACAATTTATTTCTTATAGAGATCTTCCATCAAAGAAAGGCACAAAGAACCCTTCTCATTAAGTTGCGTGTTGCAAAATCATAATAGTGTGAGTTGACTATTTTTGGATTAATTGGAGCTTATACAATGAGTTAGAAAAAAATGGCATGGTCTTGACAGCAAAAATACTCCGCAACATATAAATATTGGGACAGTTCAAATTTGTTCATCGAAGATACGTGATGATCCATTTATAAACACTTTTTACTTCATACCAAACATTTTTTTTGGTTCGTCGATGATGCAAATATATCGCATCGCATCCTTTTACAATACGACATTTTTACTCCGTAGGCACAAAGAGCCCTTCCCATTAAGTTGAGTGGTGCAAGACACTTGTAACATATTTACATGGACATAGAACACTCGTAGTGTTTAGCAACGTGGTCCAATAGAAATTCATGCATGGTTATCAATCTATAAATAAGCACAACACTCATTTATTTGGTGCAAGAGTGGTTGGTGTTGGTTAAAGTTAGAGATGGTGTCGCCCAAGAAATTGCAAGATATGAGAACAATCTTATCAAGTCAGCCAATAACAAAGTTTCATGTTAGCTCCCTAGCATCTCAGGTATACAAACACATATCATCTATTTTACCATTAGTTCTCTCTATTTTTTTTGTCATTCCAAAATGATTAATAATTTGAATTCTATAACTTGCACAGAACTTTGCAGAAGTTGATCCAGTTTTCTACCACAAGCATCTCACAAGATTTCTAAGCACCTGGTTTGTATTAGATGGCATTGGGCCCTCTCATAAGCTCAAGATCAATGGGAAGCCTGGATTTCCTCTCATCATTGATAGATGAAACACTCTGAAAACACGCCACGGCTTACCGGACAACGTGGAAGTGTTATTTTCTTTCTTTGGGCACAACCTATTTGGTATAATGGGATTTAAGGAAATTGAGTCCCCTGACCAGCTCCTACCTTTCCATAGTAGAAGTGAACTACCATTCCAGACAACAAAGTTTGATGTCATGTTCACTGATCTAATAACAAAACACGGTGTCATGGTTAAGTATCTTCTTCAAATTGTGTTACTATACTTGACATATACTCTATACAATACTAATCTAACCTATTTCTCTCAGGTTGTTGACAAAAAATTCACGGAGTACATCAGAGATTTTGAGTACCCAAGCATTTGCATGTGCACCGATAATGGATGTGTGGATTCTATCACCGTTAGTGTAAAGAAGAACTCGCACAACACACTGCTGCTGGAAAATGGATGGACCAAGCTCTGCGAAGAAAATGGCTTTGCTACTGGAGACATTGTGCGTTTCAAATTTGCATCGGACCGTAGATGCCACGTCTATAAAATTGCTTAGTTATATGCAATCATGTTGGTCTTTCTATCGCATTTTATATTACTTATTTCTACTATAATTGTTGCTGTTCTAGAAATCTTCCATGTAAGCTATAGTGTGAAATAAATTTGAATTATGGTGTTCCTCTTAGCAATGAATTTGTATTGGCCAAAAAACAACTCTCTCAGACGCAAGCAAAATTGAATGGAAGTATATAGAGTGGACATGCAACAATATATTGGTGAATCATGTTAGTGACTATAATGTGCTGTATTAATGGTAATTAAGTTAATTTACATGAAAGAATATGGATAGATGTGAGTATTGCCATGTAAATCAGTCAACTTGATTAATTCAACTTTGCCTTGTGCTAGCATTAATCCATGATATCATTTTTACTTTTGGAATTACTATTGGCATACTCAAAAGGTACACCGTCCCCATTACTACTCAAATATCCACCTTCCAACTACCCCTAATTAATTCAACTAATAAGCATAAGTCACCTAAGCAAAACAATGAACCTAATCTATTGCAACTCCAACTACATAAGGACGTTTTACAGAAGAGAGCTCCTCAAACAAACCACAAACACAATTAGGTTGACAAAGGGCATCCACCATAGCAAGAGGCCATTCCCCTAAGAAACGAAATAATTGACATGATCTATCATGGGCCAGATTTTCTCATGGAGAATTGCAGAACATTCTCAGCAAGGGTTGAAGAACTCATCCTCGCAGTAGATTACGGTGATCCAATCTCAAGAAAAGAAGCGGTGTTTTACAATCGACTCTTAAGACTAAAAGATGAGCTCATGGAAAGTGCTCCATTCATCCTGTGTTATGAAAAATCTCTCAGTGAGAAACTGGAAATGGAGTCGCTGTTCCAAGAAAACCTGGGGTTGTTGGAAGATGGACTTCGCATTAATGCAGCCAGCATTGCAGCTTTCTTGCAGGAACTCGAAAACACTCACACAGCTGAGCAAAAGGAAGAGCTGCATGCAAAGCTTGCAGAAAATGTCACTGATGCCTTGCACAAAAGACACTCCATAAGGGTCCTCCAACTCAGAGCCAAAAGCTTGCAGGAAGAGATTGAGGGTCTAGAAAATCAGGTGGAAAGTTGCAAAATACTCAGAGAAAGCATTGAGGAACAATATGAGGAACTGGTTATTGCTGTTAGCGACCTCTAGCAAACTGAAAAAGTGTGATCTGTTTAGTGATGCAAGGAAGTTGTGTTTTATTATTTCCTTTTATGTGGCAACATTAGTGTGACATGACAATTTAATTGAAACATCAAAGCTTATGATTTATTTCATGTCTAACAATACATTTTTCTGTATTAATCATTCATATATAGCTTTATTAGAAATGGAACAATTAAATAAGCACACACCCGGGGATTGAAGTTTTAATTAGAAAAAAAAAATCTTGCATGAAACTTGATTGGAGGAATCGCAATTTTTTACAAAGGGTGGCAGATTGTTTTTCACTCTCTATAGTTTAGCTTACTCAAATAAGCAAATTCTTTCTCGCACGAACAAAATTAAGTGATGTTATAGAGAAAGGACACATGGACGAATAAAAATTCATGCATGCTTTAAACATAAGTTACACAAAAGTCAAAACATCAAAAAAATAATAATCTTGAAAGGTAATCTTTTGTCTGAAGGGATCAGGACAGTCTTGGAATAAAAACTCTTTCACCAACATTACTTCTGGTAATGATTTTTCCTTCAACGATGTATTTCCCCATTCTTGTGACTATCACCCGCGTTCCATTACACAACCCCAAAGATGGATTCATATTTCTCATCAACATTACTGGGACCCCAACCTTCAATCTCAACTTATGATTCGGCAATCCAGAAGAATCCGCGGTATTTAGAAACTCAGGAGTGTGTACATCATCTGGGGTATCAACGCTTGTATTGGTATTGTATGGAGAATCATAACTAAGATAAAGTTTTTCTTCAGTTCATATTAGATCCAACACGTAATCATTTATGGCATGCACAATCACATTTTTAGGAGCTAGGATAGCTCTGTCTTGGAAAAAGGATGGATCCCTCATATTGCGCAACAAATTCAGATAGGTGCTCTCAACAATAGATGAGAGTGGATCATGAGAGTCATGAATCAACACATCACCAGGCATACTGACTGACTGCGATACGCTCATCATCTGCATCCCCAATGCTCCCATCACCAATTCCTAAAATCCACTCTGAAAACCTCCTTCTCTCCTCAAATCCCGCCACCGTTAATATTCGTGAAATCACTATTAAAAGGAATATCATATTCTTCAGTATTAATTGCACAAATTGTTTGGCCAACATCGCCGTTGCACATGATAGAAGCACCGTCGTCTACAACAGGATCATAGGAGGCAACTTCAATTGTTCACCAAGAAAAAAAAAACGACCACTAAAATAGACAACATGGGCATTAAAAAATCAAAGGCCGTGTCAAAGGAATAAACGGAATCATTGGTTCGTACCTTCATTAGGAAGCATGTCATTGTTTGAATCCACTAAATCATTGTTTGAAGGAACATGGCATTCCTCAGTATTAGTTGCACATGTTATATGTCCAATATCGTCATTGTGAGCAACAAAAACATCATCATCTACAATTAAATTAGAATTAGTAAATATCATATAAATCATGGTAGGTAGTATCCTATTTTCAAACTAATGGTATACCATACCTTCGTAAGAAACACGGCGCGGTTTAACGGAGGCTAAATATGGAGTAGACCACCTCTCCAATGAATCTCCTGCTAATAAGGGAAAAATAGAATCAAAGGGCCAAAACATTGGGACATGAAGAAATATAGTTTTAGAGGCATGGTTTAAAAAAAAGTAATGACTACCAATACAACAAATTTTTTCAGGGGAATGTACACCATCACTGTATCTAAATCTCTTGGGGTTTAGAGAAATATCTTCAAGGTGGTCTGTGCTGCTTGATGAATTCATGTAGATGCAGTGTGAAAAGTCCTACTTTAGTGAATATAGATCACAAAATTAATTTCCAGAAAATATTGTCTAGCATGCAGTGTGTAAAAAAACCTTGCTAGTGGTGTAGAACACAAAGGAACTACCAATTCAATTTTGTTTAGTCCAAATGAACATTTGATTATGGCTCTAACAACAAAAATTATCAATCCATGATCAAATGTTGGATTATCACTCTAAACATGTTGAATTGTCACTCTAAACTTAGGCCAATCAACTTTAAACCACTCTTTCTTATTTGCATTACACGTTGAATAATACGATTGTTTGCATGAAAGGAATGTTGATGGCCCCAATAACCACCATGCCTATCATGTCTCAATTTGAATGGTGAGCCAATGAGATAACTTTGCAAATAAGTCATCCATTTTGTTTGACACGTTAGAGCTTCTCATTGCTTGCATGTAAGGAATAAGAGGGGCAATGACTGCCACTATTAATGATCAAATTTTACACAGCATAAATCTCACTCAAGACAGAAAACTAATATGTCGGTGTTTCATAATTCTAAACGTATGGCTAACAGATACAATTGAATAATTTTTACGAAACAAATAAGAGAAACGAATTATTGTTCTAAATACACAGTTAAGGTATATAAGCGGATAATTTTTACAATGGATCATTTACCACCTATACTCAACCACCCTCATTAACACAATTAATGTTGATGAGACATTTAACCACAACAATTAATTCATTTAAACCCAAAGTGACCAAGAAAGGCCACGCTTCTTGTCCTTCTATTTCAAGGCAAAACATCCTCTTCTCCTCCAACACCTCAACCACAAATACAAACACTCCACAGCACCATGACCACCAACCCAAACACCCTAACAAACAAAATCAGAGAGATGATATTTGAAGGGACATACTTCCTGATTGAAAACCAAGAGCTATTCTTAGCAAGAGTGGATGAACTTAAGGGTAATATGTCCATGCTATCACCAAAAGAAATCACCTTTTCTAGCCAATTGATAAGACTGAAGGAAGAAATTGTGGCAAGTGTTCCAATGATGCTGAACACAGCAAAAGACTTACACCAAAAAACTGAACTGAAATCATTGGTGCTAGAAAACTTGTGGCTGTTGAGAGACTCCATGCAAATCAGTGCACACAGCATTGCAACTTTTTGTCATGAACTTGATATTGCGGTGACCAGAGAAGCAAAGGAAGAGGCGAATGAGGATAGAAGAAAACCTCATTAATCGATTATATGTAAAACAATCAATTAGAATGCTTAAATTGCAGTTGAAAAGATTGTTGGGAGAGATTCATAGGTTAGAGAACCACCTGAAGTTCTACAGAACTTCAATTGATACACTCCACCAAGTAGTACTTCATGCTGCCAATTGCTTGTAAGTCCATGCTAGGCTATAACCTTGCATGCATGGTATGAAAGAATAGCATTGTTATTATTGTGGTTTATATTTTCTTTTGTCACTGTCCTTAACCTTGTCCCATATGTGAATGTGTTGCAAGTTAGTGATGTTCTTGTTCAATTATGTCATGTAAATGTAGTGTACTGTAAAATTAATTGGCTTATAATGAAAACAGTCAATTTAAACATTCTAATCATACTTTGGATGATCTCATTCTTGCATTTTAATGAAGAAATCCTGCTGCCCAAGAGAGAGAGAGAGAGGAGAAACACCATGCATTCCAATTGATCAACTTTGAGATTGAGAAAGGGCCATCCATGCCTCTCAAAATTGCTAAAAGCAAGTTGTAATCTACTTTGAACTAAAAATAATTTTTACTACAATCACTCACCACCAATAAGAATGAAAGTAGATAGTGAACAAAATTATATCTATTAGAGGATAACATTCGTACAAAGCATAACTAACATGACAAAATTATTCCCAACACAAACTACATATTAAAACACAAACACATCAACGCCACATAGTCTCACAAATACAAACAACCATGCACAACACACTTGAAAAAACAAAGTGCCACAACTAACTGCAACACTGATCACTTGACACCTTCAATCTTCACACACACCATCTTGGTTTCCTTGGTTGCAGACGCATCAACCCCACCAGCAGCAACATTCCTTTTCCCAACTGCCCTAGCCCTTGCAGCACCACCAGCAGCATTCCTTCTCCCAACTGTCTTGGACTTTGCAGTATCAACTAAATCAACCAAGACCACATCATCACCCACAACTTCCTCAGCGACAACATCAACATTAATGGACCTTTTTACAGATAACTTGCTTGTGGGTGTTTGAGCTGCATCAGGCCTTTTCTCAGATAACTTGCTTGTTGGAGTTTGGGCTGCATCAGGGACAACAATCTCTTCATTGTTACTTGAACCAACGTCCTGATTTCACACAACATCACCTAATAAGTCAAATAAAAAAAATAAAGGACAAACAAATATAATAAAATCATGGGAGAAAACTACCAATGGAGCATCTTTGCCTAAGTCACACGGAGGGGCATCAGGGAAATCACAATCATTACCATCGCTTCCTCCGCCAAGCTATTCATTAGTTAAAACAATTAGAATATCCTAATAGACAAACCAAAAAAAAGCACATGACGTTGCTAAAGACATACATTTAACCCATGAAGCACGGCAAAATGATTGATGATTGCCTCATCACAGGTCAATTTTTTAACTGTATAACCGCACCAATTCTGATACAGATTGGCATCAGTCACCTCAACCTTGAAAAGCATACGCTTGCCAATAAACACGTCAAGCTCTGGAGGATAGGCACAGGAGCCAGAACCCTTCACAAAAAAAAATTAGAAGTCAAATAACACAACCGATGGAAGGTAGACTGCGCATAAAGCAAAGACAAAGAAAAAAATTACATCACTCATAGAATCAAGCAAATCCTGAACAATCCTCCCTAGCACTTGATGAACAACACGATAAAACATCACAAAAGTTATAGACCCTGTGTTGTCTATAACCTGGAGACTAACCTTGAACCTAATTAAATTTAAAATGTCATAATTAATCATCAAAATCAAACATTGGGTCAACCAAGAATAGACAGTGTCTAAATACAATACTTTGGAACTGCAGTTCTTGGCATCTTGCACTTCTCACAATAGAGTTGGCCTCTAACAGAATTAACTCTTGATGCGCATCTAATACAGACTTGGTAATACCAACCGGCATCAGTATCAAACTCACATGTCCACGCCAACACAGAACCACAACATGTCTACAACAAAAGTTAAAGCATAACTTAAACGTATTTTTTTAGCAAAAATGAAACAATGGGAGAGGATTAAAAAAAAAACAAACCTGAGTAGATTCAATTAAATCCTCAATTGTCATTTTTGGTGTATGCAACAAATCATGACCAACACTCACCACAGATGGGCTAGTCATCTAACTAACCACTTGAGTCAGCTCCACACCGGCGGCATTCATCCTATCCATAGACAAATAGCAAGATAGTCTAAGAAAGAGTAAAAAAAACACAAACCAAATGCATCCAACAATGGAGATAGCAACCTTTCCATATAATTAACCACTTCAGGTAACTTGGAATCCACAAGCAACTTTGTTCCATAAAAAGGATTGGTAGATAAACAAACGCACTCCAAATCCTCAAGAGTAACATCCATGACTTTGTTTGTCTTCCCATTTTTCTCAGTCTCCTTCACAGCATTCTTCTCAACAACATGACCAATGGCATATGCGGGAAACAAATATAGTGAGCAACACAATACCTCGCTAGACAAATAAAACGACTAAAATACATAAATCATACCAAGAAATCGATCCTCTTTAGTGCATGCAAGAATATCCTTGAAAGGCATGAACTCAAAGTGATTCATTGGAATTTCAGTGGCGTTACAGACCTTAAATATCACAGTATTACGCATGAAATTTAATTTGTGCTTGTGAGGAGTGCTCCTGAACGTAGGACCGTTCTTAGCAACCATGAATCTTTCACAAACATAAGCAGAGCCCTCTTCAATCTCTTCCTTAAACCGAGAGATCAGATCCTTCCTAATAGTTGCATGAATTCTCCCACGCTGCACAAAGGAAACACATAAAGTGGCAAGCAAGACCAAGAAATGGAGCCAAGCTGAAAATGAAACTGACAACTTACCCCTTCATCAAGGAAAACCATGTGAATAGCTCCATCCTCCGCAGGATTTGCACGATCGGGTGTAGTCCAAAGGTTGATCACTCGAACTCTCAGATGGAAATCAATCTTTCCACCAGTAATCTCAGAAATCTTAGTGGGCTTGACATACAATCCTGACATCATTTCTATTATTCCAATGATCTTAGTTCAAATCAACCGAAGCAACATAGAAAGGGAAAACACAAACAAAATGAAAGAACAAAGTGGTTACCTGGATTAGACATTGTGAGTGAACATGCAAAGGTGATGATAATAGTGTGGATGATGGTGGAGAGAAGAAAGGAATTAGGCCATGGTTGATACTTATACACAGAGCGATGCATAAATGGAAGCCTCCAATTGGTGGAAACAAAGACCTAACCAAAATTGACATGTGGTCCAATACAATTTCATGCAAGCTCATACATGGCAATTGACATGGATCTATAAACCAAAATGGATGACACATGGAGATGTCCTATTGATGCAAGTAAACATCCAATAAAATTTCATGCAACTTTGGTGGATCAATCCAAATGGTTGAAAGAAAGGTCCAATAGAATTTCAAACATGCAACCAATGTTGGAGCACTGACATGTGTTCCAATACAATCTCATGCAAGCTCATACATGCCAATCACACGTGGAGATGCCCAATTAATGCAAGAAAACATCCAATGTAACTCCATGTAAGATTGGTGGATCACTCCAATTGGTTGAAACAAAGGTCCAATAGATTAAGAGACACTTATCATGGATCAAGTGGATCTCAACATGCAAGCAATGTGGGAACAACACTTGACTTCTCTTGCAAAAGGACACATGGGTGAACTTGAAGGGTGAAACTTGCAATGCAAGTCACGGCTTGCATCACCACCTCACACGCTTGCTTGCAACACAACCATGTCCACGTGGCCCTGCATGGTTGGCCAAGGATTAGGGCAACATTAGGGCAACAAAGATGACGTCATGATGACATGGGGCATTAGGGTTCACCCTAATCAATCTTTAGTATAATATAGAGATTGAATTTTGAAATTGGCACTTTAAAAATTTGGCTCCAATTACTGAAAATGTGACTATTTTATTAATTCTATGAAGTAGTCACTAAAGCAATTTTGTCCTTTAACCCAAAATAGAAGTGACTTGTTAGGGTAGATGTAAGATTCAACTTTTGGATTTGGTGGCATGTAGACCATGCAATTCGTGGTCCCCAAGTTTTGTGTGAATAATTTATAATAAAGCATGTACTATTTATCTTTCTTGATGTTTTGAATATCTTTGCCAACCTAGCATGAAGTGACTATATGAAAGATTGGATTTTCCATATAATATAGTTTAGGCTTAATTGCAGTTTTGGTCCCCCTATTTTCACTATCTTGTAGTTTTGGTCCTCCTATTTTAAAATCAAACAATTTTGCCACCCTATTTTTATTTTTGTTGTAGTTTTAGTCCAAGTCCAATTTTGTCAATAAAAACGCTGATGTGGCAATATCATGTCATCAAATTAATTGTTTTATTAATAAAATTAGTTAAGGAGTAATATTACAACTTGATCTAAAACTTCAAAACCACAATAATTTCCATCTAATTTCATTATACTGTCTTAATGGAAAATCATGAGTTTTCGTGAAACTAAGTTGTGGTGGAATGAATGGAAAGGTGGGATTGTTAGTGATTTGATGTTTGAGTGAACTCTAACAATCAAATTCATTGAGTTCCCAAGGGGTGAAATTGAAAAAGAATGGATACATTTCAGAGGTAATGAAGATAATTGGGGACTGCAAATTTCAGATAATTTAGAACATTACAGGAATGAAAATAAAATTCCAGCACACTATAATCCATATGATTCAAATGTGAAAGTAAAGTCCAGCGCAATAAATTAGTCAGCAATTAGGTCACGAATCGAAGAAGACGATGATGGCGATGAGAAGAAGAAGAAATAGTGAAATTAGCATCAAGCTATTTAAAATGTATAAAATAAAGAACCTTTGTACTAATCCCTTAATTAAACTATAGGCTAAATTGCAGTTTTGGTCCCCCTATTTTCACTATCCTGCAGTTTTGGTCCCCCTGGCAAAGAGCGCAAGCATACCGATATACGAAGGCCTGATCTATCACAAGAGAGATTAGCACTTGATCCTTTAACTATCTTCTCTGTAGGTTGATAATCAATGGATTGATTGATAATGGGTAGTTTATTCTTCAAGATTGATTCACAATCATCTTTTGTTGCCACAACCTATAAAATTGCAATCACACTTAACAGCCATGATAAGGAAATTACATCAGATACTGGGAAACAAGTCTTACGTCCACTGTGAAAGAGGAGGTGTTCATTG
This sequence comes from Trifolium dubium, assembly GCA_951804385.1. Classification (NCBI taxonomy): domain Eukaryota; kingdom Viridiplantae; phylum Streptophyta; class Magnoliopsida; order Fabales; family Fabaceae; genus Trifolium; species Trifolium dubium. The sequence continues at coordinate 6,187,535 of OX638074.1, forward strand.
TGCAGGATAAGCCATGTGAAGAAAAGTAAGACTTGACATTTTCCAACACATTAAAGCCACCATGTTGGCGTTGAAGACCCTGCAAAGTAAATTTGTATAATGAAGTTAACGGCATCACAATTCAGGCTATCCACATTAAGCCTTAGACCCTTAGTATAAAAATATATATTTAGATTGTGTTCTCAACAATTCTATCAAGGGTCGTGCTAAAAACTAGAATTGCCCAAGAGTAATACATCCATTTTCACTGATGTGGGATAGGAGCCAATTTTTGAAGAAAAAATGAAGTATGTGTCAGCTTAAAGTTAAAACAATACAGTTGCTAGATACTGTTAAAAAGATCTTAAACCTCAAGCATGAAGGACATGGTATTCTTGTTCGGCAAAGAAACTAATGACTTCTGTTGCACAGTATGCAAGAAAGACCAAGCAAGCCCCCAACGGGACGTCCTGCTCTGGACAAATTCAGTTGTCTTCACAACAGTGACTCCAACTTCCCAAAGTTTTGATATAAGGTATTTGAGATTTGATTTTCTACCTATCATTGAAGTGAACCACCTATGAAGACATTGAAACAAATGAGCTCAAACTTACTAAAAGTAAATATCAACAATTACAAATAAGAAACAGAAATGCTATCCATGTAAAAAATGTGATACCTAAAGTGATGCTTCAGTTCAATACTATCTTCAATAATACGAGTAATAAAGGCTTTCTCACCGCCAGAGCAAATCATTTCTTCAGAAGTGCTACCGCAATAAGATTTTGGATTAAGTCCACCTTCCTCCAAGCTTTCAAAAAATGGTGGATTACACATGTAAAAATCAAACTTCTCATCATCCCTAACTACACCAACAAGTATGAGAGGTCTATGATAATTCTTATTGTCACATGAACTCAAATACAGAGGTAATATCGGCAAAGGCTCTGCTTTCGTCTTAGTTCTACTGCACAAATCTAAGTCGCCACTAAGGCCTGACTCTGCATCATGCAACCCTTCCACAAATGAAGTAATTGCATCGGTTTGAACCCTCCTAATTTCAATCAACTCAGAAATATGTGGATTACTATTACCATTTCTCTCCGGCCACTCAATTGCAACATCAGTTATATCTGCATCCAATTAAACAAACTTGAAAAACTCAATTTTTCTTGTTTCATTTTATTTTCACAGCAACCACAAGATAAAACCAAAACATACATTCATACCTGATCCTACAAAACTCCATCCCAAAAGGGATGCACCAAGAAGTGGATAAATGCAATTGGCTCCGATTCCTATATTAAATCCTCTAACCTTACCTCCACTTGAAATAGTATTCGAAATGATGTTCGATGAGAGAAGATCTTGAAGCCAATGAATGTAATTAGACCTATTCGGTACAGTAGGACAGAGTTGCCCATCAAGAATCCACCTAAGTAAAATTTATTCATTAGCAAAATGTGAGTACATTGGACATAGCTTGTTAGTTAAGTTAACTCGAGATTACACAACACTCGGTTAAGAAAGATAATAAAACAGAAAATACCAGTTAACAGCATGGTCATGAAGGAGCAAAACACGAGTAAGTTCACGAGTTGCATTAAAATCACAATCGATTCTAGGGTTTCCATAACGCGAGTATTGTACGAAAGATTGGAAGGATGGATACAGAGAAGCCAAATGAGCAAAGTCAGGTGGGTTCTCAGCATATTTGTTGTTGGGGTGAATGGTGGGTCGCTCATCTTCTCTCTTCCTCTTCTTGTTTTTACCCCCCATTTTCTAAAAATCAAATCTTTATAGAAATTCTACAAAGTTGCTTAGCTTAATTCTACAAAATTCAAGATATAATGAATCAAAGCTGAAACAATTAAGAGGCAGAAACTGAAGTACATAAGATTCAATGATTCATAATAAACAATTATTACTAGAAATGAATGATGTGCTAAGGAACTAAGATTGAAGTTTGAAGGTTACCTAATACAGTATAGCGCCAACAGGAAGATTGCTGAGGTGCTAAGGTTGTCGGTGAGATCGCCCGCCACGACAAGAGCGGTTGGCGACGGTGAAACTTTGTGCTAAAGTCAGTTGTTTATGTTGTATCCATAATCTTGACAATAAAGAGGCTACTTTTGGCACTGTACTATCTAAATTCCAATGAATTTGACATTTTCCACCTAAGCAATGTGATTAAGTTAATTGAAAAAGAAAATAAGGGTGACACACACTACTTATTTGCTTCTCATGTTTTCTCCTTTCCTTTACATATTATTTTACTCATTTATTTGTGGTGGGAAACTTCCCTCCAAGTAAGAGGTCTGTTTTGAAATTCAAATTAGGCAAGGCAATATATGGGGAAGGCAATTTGTGACGAAGGCACATTACAACAATGCAAAAAAAAAATCTTGCTGTCCAAGATTCATAACTATCAGATTAGTCGGTCTTTAGGCCGGATACCGAGCTTTCAAAAAAATAATGGTTAATATCTAATTTTAACTGACATTTGAAAATTCAACAAGGCCAGTTAAGTACAATTCTCAAACCAACTGAAATGGTTCTTACAAGGTTTAATACCATATAAAATTTCTCAATGGTAAATAGTGCCTCCAGAAATTATTGTTGCCATATATTTCCTTTTTTTACACCAACATAGCACCCCTCACCTGTTTTCTATAAATTTTGACTCCAAAAATCAACACTCATGAACTTATCAGCATCTCATAACATATTCAATCATTGTTCCGAATAAAAGTTACAAAATCAAAAACCCTATACAGATTTAGTACAAAATTTATTCCGTAAAGCTTCTTCCAGTCTTTGGAAAATCACTGAGAACACTCCTGCAAGTAGAAAAAACAACAACAAAACAATTTATTTACTTATTTAGAGGATGCATTGTGTCTTGAACTTAACCATTGCAATTATCAACTTATCAATCATCGCGACCATCTTACAAGAATGAAAACAGAACGGAGAGTCAATATGCACAAGCAGAAAACAGAAATTTTCAGTAAAGTGGTTAGCAAACAATCAGAGCGACAATTTTTTAATGCAGACGAAAACCCATGTTCGAAAGATTAATCATTTCACTTGGCCAACGACATTTCAGCAAACCCAAGGTAATAACACATTCTTCCAAAGCTATTTTAGAATCAGCTATAGACTAAAATAATGAAAAAGACAATTGGGAAAAACAGTTTGGAGAAAAACCTAATAATAGGCTATTCCTATCTTGTACTGAACCTTTCACCAACAGTGTACCAGGGATTTGCTAAAAAACCTGCAGGATGGAAAAATAAAACACCTAAGATCAACATGAATGTGCCGGTCAAAATTATTTTTCAAGCTGGCAAAGAGCGCAAGCATATCGATATACGAAGGCCTGATCTATCACAAGAGAGATTAGCACTTGATCCATTAACTGTCTTCTCTGTAGGTTGATAATCAATGGATTGATTGATAATGGGTAGTTCATTCTTCAAGATTGAATCACAGTCATCTTTTGTTGACACAACCTATAAAATTGCAATCACACTTAACATCCATGATAAGGAAATTACATCAGATACTGGGAAACAAGTCTTACGTCCATTGTGAAAGAGGAGGTGTTCATTGTGCAGGATAAGCCATGTGAAGAAAAGTAAGACTTGACATTTTCCAATACATTAAAGGCACCATGTTGGCGTTGAAGACCCTGCAAAGTAAATTTGTATAATGAAGTTAACGGCATCACAATTCAGGCTATCCACATTAAGCCTTAGACCCTTAGTATAAAAATATATATTTAGATTGTGTTCTCAAAAATTCTAACAAGGGTCGTGCTAAAAACTAGAATTGCCAAAGAGTAATACATCCATTTTCACTGATGTGGGATAGGAGCCAATTTTTGAAGAAAAAATGAAGTATGTGTCAGCTTAAAGTTAAAACAATACAGTTGCTAGATATTGTTAAAAAGATATTAAACCTCAAGCATGAAGGACATGGTATTCTTGTTCGGCAAAGAAACTAATGACTTCTGTTGCACAGTAGGCAAGAAAGACCAAGCACGCCCCCAACGGGACGTCCTGCCTTGGACAAATTCAGTTGTTGTCACAACAGTGACTCCAACTTCCCAAAGTTTTGATATAAGGTATTTGAGATTTGATTTTCTACCTATCATTGAAGTGAACCACCTATGAAGACATTGAAACAAATGAGCACAAACTTACTAAAAGTAAATATCAACAGTTACAAAAAAAGAAACAGAAATGCTATCCATATAAAAAATGTGATACCTAAAGTGATGCTTCAGTTCAATACTATCTTCAATAATACGTGTAATAAAGGCTTTCTCACCGCCAGAGCAAATCATTTCTTCAGAAGTGCTACCGCAAGAAGTTTTCGGATTAAGTCCACCTTCCTCCAAGCTTTCAAAAAAAGGTGGATTACACATACAAAAATGAAACTTCTCATCATCCCTGACTACACCAACAAGTATGGGAGGTCCTTGATAATTCTTATTGTCACACTTAACAGCCATGATAAGGAAATTACATCAGATACTGGGAAACTAGTCTTACGTCCACTGTGAAAGAGGAGGTGTTCATTGTGCAGGATGGGCCATGTGAAGAAAAGTAAGACTTGACATTTTCCAACACATTAAAGGCACAATGTTGGCATTGAAGACCCTGCAAAGTAAATTTGTATAATGAAGTTAACGACATCACAATTCAGGCTATCCACATTAAGCCTTAGACCCTTAGTATAAAAATATATATTTAGATTGTGTCTCAACAATTCTATCAAGGGTCGTGCTAAAAACTAGAATTGCCCAAGAGTAATACATCCATTTTCACTGATGTGGGATAGGAGCCAATTTTTGAAGAAAAAATGAACTATGTGTCAGCTTAAAGTTAAAACAATACAGTTGCTAGATATTGTTAAAAAGATATTAAACCTCAAGCATGAAGGACATGGTATTCATGTTCAGCAAAGAAACTAATGACTTCTGTTGCACAGTAGGCAAGAAAGACCAAGCAAGCCCCCAACGGGACGTCCTGCCCTGGACAAATTCAGTTGTCTTCACAACAGTGACTCCAACTTCCCAAAGTTTTGATATAAGGTATTTGAGATTTGATTTTCTACCTATCATTGAAGTGAACCACCTATGAAGACATTGAAACAAATGAGCACAAACTTACTAAAAGTAATATCAACGGTTACAAAAAAGAAACAGAAGTGCTATCCATATAAAAAATGTGATACCGAAAGTGATGCTTCAGTTCAATACTATCTTCAATAATACGAGTAATAAAGGCTTTCTCACTGCCAGAGCAAATCATTTCTTCAGAAGTGCTACCGCAAGAAGTTTTCGGATTAAGTCCACCTTCCTCCAAGCTTTCAAAAAATGGTGGATTACACATACAAAAATCAAACTTCTCATCATCCCTGACTACACCAACAAGTATGGGAGGTCCATCATAATTCTTATTGTCACATGAACTCAAATCAAGAGGTAATATCGGCAAAGGCTCTGCTTCCGTCTTAGTTCTACTGCACAAATCTAAGTCGCCACTAAGGCCCGACTCTGCATCATGCAACCCTTCCACAAATGAAGTAGTTGCATCGGTTTGAACCCTCCTAATTTCAATCAACTCAGAAATATGTGGATTACTATTACCATTTCTCTCCGGCCACTCAATTGCAACATCAGTTATATCTGCATCCAATTAAACAAACTTCAAAAACTCTATTTTTCTTGTTTCATTTTATTTTCACAGCAACCACAAGATAAAACCAAAACATACATTTATACCTGATCCTACAAAACTCCATCCCAAAAGGGATGCACCAAGAAGTGGATAAATGCAATTGGCTCCGGTTCCTATATCAAATCCTTTAACCTTACCTCCACTTGAAATAGTATTCGAAATGATGTTCGATGAGAGAAGATCTTGAAGCCAATGAATGTAATTAGACCTATTTGGTACAGTAGGACAGAGTTGCCCATCAGGAATCCACCTAAGTAAAATTTATTCATTAGCAAAATGTGAGTACATTGGACATAGCTTGTTAGTTAAGTTAACTCGATATTACATAACACTCGGTTAAGAAAGATAATAAAACAGAAAATACTAGTTAACAGCATGGTCATGAAGGAGCAAAACACGAGTAAGTTCACGAGTTGCATTAAAGTCAGTCCAATCGATTCTAGGGTTTCCATAACGCGAGTATTGCACGAAAGATTGGAAGGTTGGATACAGAGAAGCCAAATGAGCAAAGTCAGGTGGGTTCTCAGCATATTTGTTGTTGGGGTGAATGGTGGGTCGCTCATCTTCTTTCTTCCTCTTATTGTTTTTACCCCCCATTTTCTAAAAATCAAATCTTTTTAGAAATTCTACAAAATTGCTTAGCTTAATTCTACAAAATTCAAGATATAATGAATCAAAGCTGAAACAATTAAGAGTGAGAAACTGAAGTACATAAGATTCAATGATTCATAATAAACAATTATTAATAGAAATGAATGATGTGCAAAGGAACTAAGATTGAAGTTTGAAGGTTACCTAATACAGTATAGCGACAACAGGAAGATTGCTGAGCTGCTAAGGTTGTCGGTGAGATCGCCCGCCACGACAAGAGCGGTTGGCGACGGTGAAACTTTGTGCTAAAGTCAGTTGTTTATGTTGTATCTATAATCTTGACATTAAAGAGGCTACTTTTGGCACTGTACTATCTAAATTCCAATGAATTTGTCATTTTCCACCTAAGCAATGTGATTAAGTTAATTGAAAAAGAAAATATGGGTGACACACACTACTTATTTGCTTCTCATGTTTTCTCCTTTCCTTTACATATTATTTTACTCATTTATTTGTGGTGGGAAACTTCCCTCCAAGTGGGCGGTCTGTTTTGAAATTCAAATTAGGCAAGGCAATATATGGGGAAGGCAATTTGTGAGGAAGGCACATTACAAAAATGCAAAAAATAAATCTTCCTCTCCAAGATTCATAACTATCGGATTAGTCGGTCTTTAGGCCGGATACCGATATTTCAAAAAAAAATTGGTTAATAACTAATTTTAACTGACATTTTAAAATTCAACAAGGCCAGTTAAGAACAATTCTCAAACCAACTGAAATGGTTCTTACAAGGTTTAATACCATATAAAATTTCTCAATGGTAAATAGTGCCTCCAGAAATTATTGTTGCCATATATTTCCTTTTTTTACACCAACATAGCACCCCTCACCTGTTTTCTATAAATTTTGACTCCAGAAATCAACACTCATGAAATTATCAGCATCTCATAACATATCCAATCACTGTTCCGAATAAAAGTTACAAAATCAAAAACCCTATACAGATTTAGTACAAAATTTATTCCGTAAAGCTTCTTCTAGTCTTTGGAAAATCACTGAGAACACTCCTGCAAGTAGAAAAAACAACAACAAAACAATTTATATACTTATTTAGAGGAGGCATTGTGTCTTAAACTTAACCATTGCAATTATCAACTTATCAATCATCGGGACCATCTTACAAGAATGAAAACAGAACGGAGAGTCAATATGCACAAGCAGAAAACAGAAATTTTCAGTAAATTGGTTAGCAAACAATCAGAGCGACAACTTTTTAATGCAGACGAAAACCCATGTTCGAAAGATTAATCATTTCACTTAGCCAACGACATTTCAGCAAACCCAAGGTAATAACACATTCTTCCAAAGCTATTTTAGAATCAGTTGTAGACTAAAATAATGAAAAAGACAATTGGGAAAAACAGTTTGGAGAAAAACCTGATAATGTGCTATTCCTATCTTGTACTGAACCTTTCACCAATAGTGTACCAGGGATTTGCTGAAAAACCTGCAGGATGGAAAAATAAAACACCTAAGATCAACATGAATGTGCCGGTCAAAATTATTTTTCAAGCTGGCAAAGAGCGCAAGCATACCGATATACGAAGGCCTGATCTATCACAAGAGAGATTAGCACTTGATCCATTAACTGTCTTCTCTGTAGGTTGATAATCAATGGATTGATTGATAATGGGTAGTTCATTCTTCAAGATTGAATCACAGTCATCTTTTGTTGACACAACCTATAAAATTGCAATCACACTGTTAGCCCATATTTTGGTTAAGTCAAAATATGCCCTAATTATTCTTTGAATATAATTACTGGACCTTTTAATTATGGAAGTTAATATTTCCAAATCATTAATGATGCAATAAAGGTTGAAAGTAATATATTTAAATAATATTTTCATGTGAAAATATTCTAAGACCTCAGAAGATGGAAAATATTTACAAGTCCAAGAAGCAAATCAAAATTTGGTTCGAGTAATCAAACAATTCGAATGGCATTCAAGGATTACTCGAAATCGAAGACTACTTAAAGACTTAGCATATTTTTTCAAGTATTTCTGAAGATTCAAAATTCAAACCATTGCAACGATTCATTCAAATGTGGCAACTATTGACATTCAAGAATGAAGATTAGGTGGCAAGACACTTGTCAAATGGATGTTATATAGTCGTTAATAGATAGTTGTAGGATTTATCTATAAATACTAGTTCATTTGATGTAATTTCTATCACAAATTCACATACTAAAAATCCCCTTAAACACTCAAAGTACCCAACGTTCGAGAGAAACGAGTATACAAGGAAAACAATGTATGTTATTGTGATCAATGTTTATTAATTCAATGCAATTTATCATTCCATGCAATTTACTGTTTTCATTTACTTTTCTTGCATTTTAATTCATTGAATCATTTACTTTTTCTTGTCAAATACGTACTCATTTTGAGTATTTTTACTTTTCTTGTCATTCAAGTCATTTATTTTCATTTACTTTACTTGTTTTAAACAAACTTGTTCATTTGCGTTAATGAACATTGCTATTTTCAAACTTAAACAATGAATGCACAAAACATGTTCCGAGATTCTCTAGTTGGTCTCTGAAGCATTGCAAACTAGCGGTTGTTTACCAAAAATCAGTGTAAACAAATTGGCACGCCCGGTGGGACTGGTTTTGTGTGTTTTAGTTTAGTAGTTTATGTCCAATTTTTCTGAAAAATTATTAGTGCATGAGCATTGCATTTTGCATAAAAAAAATTCTAGAAAAGTTTACAAATTCATTGTTGTGTAGTGTATGCGTTTAAGAAGTGGTAGAATAAAACCAGAAATGGTGAGAGCCAGAGCAATAAACGCTAATAACAACAACAATAACAGTAATAATAATAATAATAATGAAAATAATGATCCACATGATGATCAAGACTTCGATGATAGCCATCCAACAATAGAGTTTGGCACATCAAGGGCCATGACTGGCCCAAATCAAGTTTCGAATTCCACATGGATTGCACAAGAAATTCCTGTGTTAATACCTACGGGGTCTACCAACCCCTCAAGGAGTTCGAATGCATCAACAACATTATTGGATCAGTCTTCAACAGCCCCTGCCATAATTTCCTCCTAAATGGGGACTGACAATGATAGTTCAGGGCCAGCATTTGACTTTATGAGTCAATCAGGGTCATTATATCATTCAGGTAGGCCAAATCCCTATGGGATGCCAACCTTACTCATGCAGGGTATGTACACACATCAATCTACATACTCTGATAATGCAACGGTTCGATCCCCACTCCATGGGGGACAAACATCTATTAATAACCGTACTAGAGGAAGTGCACCAACCTTTACTACAGATTCCATGTTGGCTATAAGGCAACAAATGGATGAGAGTAATCATCAAATGGTGAACTTACTCACAACACAAATGGGTACAGTAATTAACCCATTAATTCGAGATACTAACAATAGTTACCAAGCATTGGCCACCCAAATGGGTAGAATAGCAGATTTCTTTGGTGGCCCTCAAATGCCTAGGGAACCATTCCAACAAATTCAGGCCCCAGAGCCTGAACCAGTTGCGGAGGCTCGAAATGAAATACTGCAGAGGCCACAACCAGTGCCTCGAGTAATAGAACAGCCTGTGCAAAGGAATATTGAACCTGGAGTGGTGTTAGTTAATCGAAACCAAAATGCTGATGAGGTTTTGAGAAATGCCCAACAAAATGATTATGGGCAAAATAACTTAACCAATTTGGTAGAGGCAATTCTTGCCCAAAATGGTCTTAATGTGGGCCTACATAGGCCAAATTTTGTGTCACCATTAACTGAGTTTGTGTTGCAAACAGAAATACCTAGGGGTATGAAAACCCCGAAATTTACTAGGTTTGCTGGTGACACTACAAAGTCCACAGTTGAACACATTGGTAGGTATCTAACAAAGGCTGGGGACATAGCAAATAATGAGAACTTGAAAATGAAATATTTTCCAAATTCCCTGACCAAGAATGCTTTTACATGGTTCACCACATTGCCTCCCCATTCTGTGTATACATGGACCCAATTGGAAAGACTTTTCCATGAATAATTCTACATGGGTCAAACTAAGATTAGCCTAAAGGAATTAGCAAGTGTGAGGCGCAAAACACCAGAGTCTGTTGATGACTATCTCAATAGGTTTAGGCTTCTTAAAGCAAGATGCTTTACTCAAGTCCCTAAACATGAGTTAGTGGAAATGGCTGCTGGTGGCCTTGACTATTCAATTCGAAAGAAATTAGATACTCAACATCTTAGGGACATGGCCCAACTTGCTGATAGAGTTAGACAAGTTTAGAGGCTTAAAAGTGAAAAGGCTAGAAATTCTAAGTTTCATAAATCAAAGGAAAAAAAAGCCTATGTTGGGCATTATGAGAGTGATAATGACTTTGAGTTAGAGTATGAAGAGGTTGAAGAAAATGAAATAGATTTGGCTGAATTAAAGCCAGGGCCTCCTTATACTTGCAAGTTATTAAAGCCCTCGAATGGAAAAAACCCAGTTGAACCTAAAAATGATAAGTATGTTGCAAAAACCTACACATTTGATGTTACTAAATGTGATGAAATTTTTGATTTATTGGTTGCTGATGGCCAAATAGTTGTTCAAAAAGGATTAAAAGTTCCTACATTAGAACAAAGAAAGAAAAGAGGTTATTGCAAATTTCATAATTTTTTGGGTCATAAAACTTCTCAATGTTTTGTTTCCAAGGATCTTGTTCAGAAGGCATTAGGTGAGGGAAGGCTGAAATTTGATGAAAAATCCAAGCCTCCAATGAAGGTGGATACTAATCCTCTTCAAGTGGCTGAAACTTCTTACGTTGAGCCATTCGAGTGCCTGGTGATGGATGCCATGGAAGCTTCTCCAGTTCGAGCTGTAACTGAGAAGGAATACGAAGAGAAGATTCAGAAGGTCTATCCTCAGGCTGATGAGGAATTGATTGACTTTCTGAATAGGTGCAAGTTAAGCAATACTGAAGTCATGCTATGCCCTCGTTGCAGTGCTATTTGTAACAAAGAGGCTACTGCAGGCCTTAAGAATGTTATGCCCTATGTGGATAACAAAAACAGATGGTCCAATGCTAGACCAAACAAAGGAAACTATGTGAAGCAAGACCCTTCCATCCATGACAGGTTAGGGAAGAGGCAAACATATGTTCCTTCCAATAGGATCCCAATCAATCAATGGTCATCTGGCCAACACCAAGCCTTCCAGAAAAGGAAGTTGGAGATTGGGAGCTCGAGTCATTCTACTTCGAGCAACAATGCTGAAGCCAAGAGGTTCTCTTATAATAACAATTATAAGGGAAATAACCCAATGACTCGAACACAATGGCGTAGGTATCAACGCCAAAAGAAGTTAGAAAGGGAGATGGCCCTAGCTGGGGGCAAATCTCATCCAATTGCCCAAACTGGGGGCAATTCTAACAAAGTTGCCCATGCTGGGGGCAACATCAACAAAGGTGCCCATGCTGGGGGCAACACAAACAAAGTTATCCATGCTAGGGATAACAAAAACAAAGTTGCCCATGCTTGGGGCAACAAAACTAATGCTGGGAATAATAAACAGATTGTTCCCAACAAGGCTGAAAAAGCCTTAATTGCTGACCAAGGCTCTTCCTCGAAGAGGCCTGTTAAGGAAAGAATATCACTTCCTGATGACAATATGGAAGATGATATAGTAGATGAGGATCTACTCGAATCTGGATCTGAACCAGATTTTGATGTATTGGTCAATGTGGTATCTATATTGCCACGAGAATATGACCTTAGGTCAACCTCTGATCCTGAAGAGGAATTTGAAGAACCTGACCTAGATGATTACACCCTTGTGTGTTTCTATGTGATGAATAATGGATGCATAGAACAACAGAAGGCCTCATTCGAATGGCCTCACGAGGGAATGAGGAACCACCTGAAGCCTTTATACATTAAGGCTAAGGTTGGTGGTGTGGGTGTGAATAAAGTCTTAGTAGATGGGGGTGTTGCAGTTAACTTAATGCCCCATTTCATGCTAAGGAAATTGGGAATGTATGACATTGATATGCATTCTCATAATATAGTTCTCTCTAATTATGAGGGAAAGAGTGGCGAATCCATGGGTGCCATTCAAATGGATGTTGCTGTAGGCAGCACCATTAGGCCAACGCTGTTCATAGTTGTGCCATCAAAAGCTAGTTTCAATTTGCTTCTAGGAAGGGAATGGATTCATGGAGTGGGTGTTGTACCCTCCACCCTTCACCAAAGGTTAATACTTTGGAGGGAAGATAAAATAGTTGAAAACATTGAAGCTGATCAAAGTTTTTATATGTGTGAGGTCGATCACATTACTAAGAAAACTTTTGATAAAAACTTAGCTTCAATTTCTCCTTGTAGGGAGAGAGATAGTGGCTTTCGAGGAGCCACCAGTAATAATGTGTATCATTCCATAAAACTCCATCCAACACATGGATTCTGTTGGGAAAGGGAAGTAGTTGAAGATTTCCCTCCTGAAGATGGAGTAATCCCACCATCTGGTTGGGATGATGATGAAGAGTCAAGAAATGTCTGAGCTTTCTGCATGGGCCAAGATAACGGCATATGTTGCCGAGAGAAAGCTTGAAACGGCCTTGGAGGCTGCACTTGAACATAATATGGTTGAAGAAACCATTGATGAAAACAATGGCAAAGTCTTGCCAATTGAGCAAAGGCTGGATTGCATTTATGATGATGAACCCTTAGGATTTGAAAAAGATCCATTGAATTCAAATCCAAAAATGCAAGCCCAAGACCCTTTGCAAGAAATTGATATTGGAGATGGCCCCATAAAAAGGCCAACATATATAAGTACCAATATTGATTTCGAGTTAAAACAAAAACTGGTTAATCTACTCAAAGAATTTAAAGATTGTTTTGCCTAGGACTATAATGAAATGCCAGGATTGAGTAGAGAATTGGTGGAACATAGACTACCACTCAAGCCAGGGAAGAAGCCAATCAAGCAGTTACCAAGGAGATTCAACCCTGAGATCCTGTCAAAGATCAAAAGTGAGATTGAAAGATTGCTGAGGAGCAAATTCATTCGAACTACAAGGTATGTTGAATGGTTAGCAAATATTGTGCCTGTTATTAAGAAAAATGGTAGCCTTAGGGTATGTATAGATTTTAGAGATTTAAATAATGCAACACCTAAGGATGAATATCCAATGCCAGTGGCAGAAATGCTAGTTGATTCAGCAGCAGGGTTCGAGTACCTGAGCATGCTTGATGGCTATTCTGGTTATAATCAAATTTTCATTGTTGAAGAAGATGTGGCTAAAACAACGTTTAGATGCCCTGGGACATTAGGGACTTATGAATGGGTTGTTATGCCATTTGGTCTAAAAAATGCTGGTGCCACATATCAAAGAGCAATGAATTTAATTTTTCATGACTTTATTGATGCCTTTATGCAAGTATACATTGATGATATTGTTGTGAAATCCTCTTCTAGTGATGATCATGTGAGTCATCTTAGAAAATCATTCGAAAGAATGAGAAAATGTGGATTGAAAATGAATCCACTAAAGTGTGCTTTTGGTGTACATGCAGGGGATTTCCTTGGTTTTGTGGTGCATAAGAAAGGCATAGAAATCAATCAAAATAAAATGAAGGCTATTATAGAAACTCAGTCTCCAAAGACAAAGAAACAACTTCAATCCCTATTGGGAAAGATCAACTTTTTAAGAAGATTCATTTCGAATCTAAGTGGGAAGGCTCATCCATTCTCTCCACTGCTTAGAAAGCAAAAGGGTGATCAATTTCATTAGGGGCAAGATCAACAAAAAGCGTTTGAAGACATCAAATCTTATTTGGATAATCCACCAACGCTGATGCCTCCCATTCGAAACAAAGCAATGAAGTTGTATATTTCAGCATCTGATTCAACTATTGGTAGCATGCTTGCCCAAGAAGATGAAGATGGTGTTGAAAAAGCTATATATTATTTAAGTAGAGTATTAAATGATGCTGAAACTAGATATAGTGCTATAGAAAAACTATGTTTTTGTTTATATTTCTCTTGTATCAAACTTAAGCATTATATAAAGCCTATTGAAGTTTATGTCTATTCTCATTTCGATGTTATTAAACATATGCTTCTGAAACCTATTTTACATAGTAGAATTGGTAAATGGACTTTAGTTCTAACTAAATACTCACTAACATATAAACCTTTAAGAGATAAAAAAGGTCAAATAGTGGCAGAATTTCTTGTTGATCATTCAGTGATTGAAATGCCACTAAGTTATGTGGAAACACAGCCTTGGATTTTGTATTTCGATGGTTCCAAACATATGCATGGAACTGGAATTGGGATTTTAATAATATCTCCAATACAAATTCCAACTAAGTTTAAATATAAAATCAATGGTTTTTGCTCCAACAATGAGGCAGAATATGAAGGCTTAATTGCAGGTCTTGCACTATTAATAGACTCGGGGGCAAAAAACATTATCATTCGAGGTGATTCAGAATTGGTAATCAAGCAATTAACAAAAGAATACAAGTGTATTAAAGAACATTTGGCTAAGTATTTTGTGATTGCTAGTTCCCTACTGGATCGATTCGAGTCTGTGGAATTTGAACATATTCCTAGATAGCAAAATCAAGAATCTAATGACTTGGCTCAAATAGCTTCAGGTTACAAAGTTTCTCCAGAAAACTTGAATCAATTGATTGAGATTAAGGAAAAATTGGTGTTTCATGAACCATTAGCTTCAGAATTATCAATGGCAAAACATGTGGGGGCAGATTCACCACAAAGTGTTGATAGCTACTCGAATACAGAAGAATATGAACGAGCTGACATTTTTACCATTGATAACTTGGTAGATGGTGATTGGAGAAAGTCAATAGTGGAATATTTACAAAATCCTGTTGGTCAAGTGGATAGAAAAATCAAATACAGGGCTTTAAGCTATGTAATTATTGGAATGAGTTGTTTAAGAAAACAACTGAAGGTGTTTTACTAAAATGTCTTAGTGAATCTGAAGCCTTTATTTCAATTTCTGATGTACATAGTGGAGTTTGTGGTGCTCACCAAGCAGGCCACAAAATGAAGTGGTTATTATTTAGACAAGGTTTATATTGGCCTTCTATGTTAAAAAATTGCATAGAATTTGCTAAAGGTTGTCAAGAATGTCAAGTACATGCAGGAATTCAACATGTACCTGCAAGTGAATTACATTCTATAATTAAACCATGGCCATTTCGAGGATGGGCCTTGGATTTGATTGGTGAAATTAAACCTGCTTCATCAAAAAACCATTATATTTTAGTTGGTATTGATTATTTTACAAAATGGATTGAAGCAATACCTTTGCCTAATGTGGATCAAGAGGCAGTAATTAATTTCATTCAAAATCATATTATTTATAGATATGGCATTCCAGAAACAATTACCACTGATCAAGGTTCAGTTTTTACTGGTAGAAAAATGCAAGAATTTGCCAATGAAACTGGATTTAAGTTGCTTACTTCAACACTATATTATGCTCAAGCAAATGGTCAAGTTGAAGCAGCAAATAAAATTATCATTAATTTGATAAAAAAACACATTGCTCAAAGGCCAAGAAATTGGCATAAAACTTTAGATCAAGTTTTATGGGCATGTAGAAACTCTCCTAGGGAATCAACTAATACTACACCATTTCGATTAACATATGGTCATGATGCTGTTTTACCTGTTGAAATAAATATGCAATCATTTCGAATACAGAGACAGATGGAAATACCACATGACCAATATTGAGAAATGATGTTAGATGAATTAGTTGATTTAGATGAAGAAAGGTTACAAGCTTTAGAATACATAACTAGGCAAAAAGATAGAGTTGCCAAAGCCTACAATAAAAGGGTTAAGTCAAAAGCTTTTAACTTAGGAGATATAGTTTGGAAAGTTATCTTGCCTATGGATAAAAAAGATAGAATTTTAGGTAAATGGTCGCCTCATTGGGAAGGTCCATTTAGAATTGTTCAAGTTTTTTCAAATGGTGCTTATGAAATTGAGGAGCTAAGTCCTGAAAAACATGTGTTGGGAATAAATGGTAAATATTTGAAAAAATATAAACCAGCTTTGCTCGAATTGAATATAAGCGCTGAATAAAAACTTAGAACAAATAAAAGAAATGGCAAATAGAATTAAAAAACATGTTTGCCACAAAAGGGATTTTTCAAGATTACAACCAAATTAGTTCCAAAAGAAAAATTGTTCAAGACATAAAACAAATTACAAAGCAGCCGCCACTTCTCGATACAAGGCCTTAAGAGATATTTTCTCAGTATTGATCGTCTGTTGGTCATCTTCGAGCTTCTGAATCTCTTCTGCAATGGCGACTGAGTTATCAAAAGCTTGAAGGCCTTCTCTGCTTTTGGCATCAATCTCAGCTTGGAAAGGTTGATTGATCTCAGCTTCTATGGTCAGTTGAGTTCTGCGTTCTTCAGATATTTTTAGTTGGTAATCCTCGATTTGTCGTTGAAGATCAACAATGTTAGCTTCCCAAGCAGCAATATTATTTTTGCAAGTAATAAGTCTTGGTGTTTGAACTTCAGCAGCTTCTCTTCGAATCCTGACCACTTCGAGCTGTGCCTCTTGAGCTTTGGCCAATAAACCTGCTGAGTATGTTTTTGGGCATTTAATTTGGCATCAAGCTCTCTTTCCTTCTGCACTACCTTGGCGTATTGATCAATCACACTTTCGAGTTGGATTACTTTGCAGAATGTAAGAGGATCAGTAAGGGGATTATGCAATTTGGCTAGGAATCCCAAGTATCCAAAAGCTTTAGTGGGGTTCTCCTCGAGCGTCACCAGCACATTCTGCAGGCCATATTCAGTTTTGAGTTTGTTAAGAAGTGAGTCTTGCCTTACATTGGCATTGACTTCTGCACTGGAAGGATAAGAAACCCCATCAGTCCTTTCACTCGAAGATTGGGATTGTGACTTTGATTGGAGAAGGAGATCAAGGGCTGCTGCTGGATTAGTTTTTTGCATAGTGGCAAAAGTTTCTTCTGGAACCCCAATGCTTGCAGAAAGCTTTGAAGTTGAAGAAACTGACAAGAGTTCTGGCCCACCAGCAGTTGCTTCCTTTATAATGGTATCATCTTCTCCATTCACATCCTCGCCTTCTTCAATTGACTCACTGTATGCCGAGTCACTCGAATTAGTGACATTTCTGCTAGGAGTAGGAGTTGGCAGTTCTGAGGGATTGGTTTCTTGAGTAACCCATTGAGGGTCAATGGCATTTCTCCAACTGTTTGAAGTTTCTTCCAGTTCTACCTCTTTATCGATTTGGCTTTAAGTCACCAAGATGGGGGCACCAAAAGTAGCATTACCATCTTCTTCGTTTGCACTCGAGCTAATCTGAAACATAATTGAATGTTATGTTAGTAAAATTGTGTAAGCAGGATATGATGAAGTATTCAAGAAAGAAAATAATTGGTACCTTGCCATATTTTGCTTTAATATACTTTTCTACAGGAGTAGGACTTACATGCTGGTCCTTTTCAATAGGCTCTTCAAGAATGTTCTCAGCCTATTATATTAACAAACCAAGTTAAGAAATTGGTTAAGTATAAAATGTTCATTCGAATATAATACAAACCAATACAATGGCATACCTGAATATTTTCAAAATTTTCTCCAATCTTCCCTAGGAGAGGGTTATTATCATGTCCCTCTTGGCTAGGCATTTCCTGTTAAATACAGTGAAAATAAAAATTGGTTGAGTACAAAATTAATTCGAGTGAATGACTCAAACCAACAAAAATGCATACCTCATTTGCAGTAGGTTGAACAATTGGTTTTGTCTGAAATGGAGAAATTCCTCCAACATCTGTATTTGCATCTTGTGCATCTGGCTGGGTGAAGTCAGGATCCATACGTGTTGTACTGATAGAAGGATCTGACTTCGAGGATCTAGAAGATTTGCTGTTCTTTTTATGCTTCTTCTTCTTCTTGCCCTAACCCTGCACTGATTGTTCGAGATACTGAGGATCTTTTTATGTGTTAACAGTTGTTTCTTCACTAACTGCTGTTGCATTCGAGGAACCATCTTTCTTGTTCTCTTTATCTTTCTTGTGCTTCTTGGATTTAGGGACAGTGGGATTTGTAGCAGGAGATGCATCTTTTGGTTCACTACTCTCAGTAGTAGTAGTTGACTTATGTTTCCTCTTCAAAGGTCTCTCTAGATCATTTTCCTGCAAAGTTAAAAATATGAGAAATAATTCATAGAAAGATGGTAAATGTTAAAAAGAGCATTCGAATGACTAACTTCTTCATCCTCTAACACCACAATGTGTGGAAGTTTGGGTTCTCTTGGAGGTTTTACAACAGTATGTTTTTCCCTTGGGATCTATTAATTTTCAAAAGAAAACCTATTAAAAGAAGTTCATATGAGTGGTTCAAGGTATAAGAATTAATATAAAAGTATACCTTATCATTCTTTGCTTTGGTTCTTTCTTCTTTCTGCTGCCTATCATCATCATCTTCCAGATGAATACCTCCAGTATTCTTTGGCTTTCCTCGAGCCGTTGGCTTAGTGGATTCATCCACTATATTTTTTCCTAAGTATTGGGAGAAATTGTTTTTAAAAAAAAAAAAAACATGTTCGAGTAAAAAAGATGAAATGAAGGAATATTATTTCAATGTTTACCTTTGTTTTGGAGTGTGGCTTGTAAGTCATTGAGTTGTTCGAGAAGAAATCCACTTTCAAGTCTTGCAATGGTAGTGGTGATGTTGTTGGCCAAGTTTACAGTATAATGTTGTGTCCACCAATCATAATACTTTTCAGTACAGTAGAAATAAAAGTTGAATTCGATGGGATTAACATTATATGCAAACTCAGCAGAGGCCCTCAGGTATTTGGCAAACATGTCCTTTGAGACTTCTGAGCCATCCACCATGTGCTTCTCTCTCTTGAATAGACATTTGGGAATGGTTTGTAATAGCCCAAACTGCCTAGAGACCAGGTTTGGTTGGTAACCTACGAAAACGTAATGATTTGACTTACTACCAATCCTGCAGGAGAGAATGGTAGGATGCAGATAGTGTTGCCATAGTTCGTTGACGGCCTCAGCGTTGTCAGGATTCGAGGCAGGGAACTCGTCCTGCAGCCATGCAGGTCCTACCAATATTGTTACAAATGGAGCGTGACGTGGTTGAAAATGGGAGAAGTGTAAGAAAATCTTTATGTACTTGATGAAGAGTTCCTGAGGATCAGTTTCATTTGAGTTGGGGGCTAATACAACCAATCTAACACCTTCAATCGAACGCTGATTCACCATTGTTTGAAACTGAGGAGGGACTGTTAATCCCATCTCTCGAGTAAAAGTGGCGTTAAGCCAAAGTTGAAGTAACCATAAGGGGCCTGATACTGGAAAGGGTGCTCCATTTTGTGCTTTTTTCAAATTATCACAAAATTCCCACATAGATTCATAGAGTACACCTAGCAATAAGCGTCCAAGTACAATGGGAGCACCTTCATGAATTTGGATTGCTAAAGGAATGTACATTTGGGCTACCTGTAATGACTTCGAGCAGAAGACAAAGTGTGATAGCCAAAGAGTAAGGAAGGCCACATGCTCTTCAGCAGAGACTTCACCCTCATCATGATGTTCCTGTATAAACTTGTAGAAAGTTTTTTCTTTGAGAGTGAAGTAATTGTTCTTGCTGGACTTCGAGGGATCGAACGTCTCCCCAGTTGGCCTTAGGCCAGTAATAGCAGCCACATCCAGCAATGTGGGAGTCATCATTCCACAAGGAAAATGGAATGTGTGAGTACTTCTCTCATAAAACATGAGTGCAGCTGTGAGCATCTCTTGTTTATAAGGAGGGCCATATCTGGACAGTTGAATTATGTCAAAAATTCCTAAGTTTGTCCAGTATGATCCCCACTTTTTCTCGATTCGATCTAGCCACTTAACATAAGTTGGATTTTCACAATGTGGTGCAGATCTCCACATATTGTGAGGCTTTCGAATGAATGTGAAATTGAATGGATCAGTGAGAAAGAGTTTAAGTTCACATGTTTTTTTAATAGGAAAAAATTCACTTACTCGAGATAGTTGAGTTGCCTCTTTTGGAAGAGGGCCTCCAAACGCAAACACGTTGAAACCAACTGAGAATGGGAAGACTAGTTCATCTTCCCAGCGTTGTTGATTTTCCACTGTCCAATTTGGTTCAGGAACCACTTCAATTTGGTGAGGTTTCATAATGGTTTGATCCCATTTACCAGCAAAGGGAACGATTACTTGTTCTTGTTGATCGGCCATTAATAAGGATTTTAAGATGAACAGTTGAAGAAAAGAAGTGATTTTGAAATGGGTACAGTAGGATAGAGTTGCCCATCAGGAATCCACCTAATTAAAATTTATTCATTAGCAAAATGTGAGTACATTGGACATAGCTTGTTAGTTAAGTTAACTCGAGATTACACAACACTCGGTTAAGAAAGATAATAAAACAAAAAATACCAGTTAACAGCATGGTCATGAAGAAGCAAAACATGAGTAAGTTCACGAGTTCCATTAAAGTCAGTCCAATCGATTCTAGGGTTTCCATAACGCGAGTATTGCACGAAAGATTGGAAGGATGGATACAGAGAAGCCAAATGAGCAAAGTCAGGTGGGTTCTCAGCATATTTGTTATTGGGGTGAATGGTGGGTCGCTCATCTTCTTTCTTCCTCTTCTTGTTTTTACCCCTCTTTTCTAAAAATCAAATCTTTTTAGAAATTCTACAAAATTGCTTAGCTTAATTCTACAAAATTCAAGATATAATGAATCAAAGCTGAAACAATTAAGAGTGAGAAACTAAAATACATAAGATTCAATGATTCATAATAAACAATTATTACTAGAAATGAATGATGTGCTAAGGAATTAAGATTGAAGTTTGAAGGTTACCTAATACAGTATAGCGACAACAAGAAGATTGCTGAGGTACTAAGGTTGTCGGTGAGATCGCCCTCCACGACAAGAGCGGTTGGCGACGGTGAAACTTTGTGCTAAAGTCAGTTGTTTATGTTGTATCCATAATCTTGACAATAAAGAGGCTCCTTTTGGCACTGTACTATCTAAATTCCAATGAATTTGTCATTTTCCACCTAAGCAATGTGATTAAGTTAATTGAAAAAGAAAATATGGGTGACACACATTACTTATTTGCTTCTCACGTTTTCTCATTTCCTTTACATATTATTTTACTCATCTATTTGTGGTGGGAAACTTCCCCCCAAGTGGGAGGTCTGTTTTGAAATTCAAATTAGGCAAGGCAATATATGGGGAAGGCAATTTGTGAGTAAGGCACATTAGAAAAATGCAAAAAATAAATCTTGCTCTCCAAGATTCATAACTATCAGATTAGTCGGTCTTTAGGCTGGATACCGAGCTTTCAAAAAAAAAATAATGGTTAATAACTAATTTTAACTGACATTTTAAAATTCAACAAGGCCAGTTAAGTACAATTCTCAAACCAACTGAAATGGTTCTTACAAGGTTTAATACCATATAAAATTTCTCAATGGTAAATAGTGCCTCCAGAAATTATTGTTGCCATATATTTCCTTTTTTTACACCAACATAGCACCCCTCACCTGTTTTCTATAAATTTTGACTCCAGAAATCAACACTCATGAACTTATCAGCATCTCATAACATATCCAATCATTGTTCCGAATAAAAGTTACAAAATCAAAAACCCTATACAGATTTAGTACAAAATTTATTCCGTAAAGCTTCTTCCAGTCTTTGGAAAATCACTGAGAACACTCCTGCAAGTAGAAAAAACAACAACAAAACAATTTATTTACTTATTGAAATTCCTAGCACTCAGTAGTAAGATGCTTTAGCAATTGCTACAACGTCTACTCGCTACACAGACAATAATAAAAACGATAAAGAACAGAATGTAAATAACACAAGAGTTTGTTGACCCAGTTCGGCGCAACTTGCCCTAATTTGGGGGATACCAATCCAGGAGGAATCCACTATTATAGCCCTAGTTCCAAGACACCAGTAAACAACCCGTTTACTGATCCTAACCTAGCAACTACCTTGTGCAACTCAACCTAAGAACTCCTAGGTCAAAGGCCCCCCGCCTTACTCCTTACTAACAACACGGACAGTGTTGTTCACAATCAAACAAACAACTTTAATGGTGAGAACACACTCGAACAAACCGATCAACTCCGTACCTAAAGGCATAAGAGTAAACACACAAATAACACAAGACAACAGTCTATGTCTTTAGCAAGTATCAACGTGATATAAGAAAAGACTCACAAAGTTCACTAGGGAAAAATAAAGACAACACACGCTTTAGTGAACACAATAAAATTCCCACAAACCTAACTAGGTTTTACACATGTATATATAGAGTCTTCAGCGCAGCTTGACTTGTTCCTTAAGAAAAGGAATCTTCAAAAATATATCCAATAAAAATAAACCAAATCCTAAAATATTGGAATTATATTTTAGAATTAAATCTTCACATAAGAGATAACTTCTGACCCAAGGCGCGTTTAGTTATGCCAGCTATGCATGATAAAATATATTTTTAAAACAAATCTTTCCAAGATATATTTCAAAAATAAAAATGCGCGTGTCCAAGCAGCTTCAAGACTTAACATACTCAGATGCTTCTGCATGTCCTAGAGCATGTGACAAAATGGGTTTTTGCAAAATTATAGCCAACATACAAAAACGCCAACAATCTCCCCCTTTGGCAAATTTTGGCTAAAACACTTTTGATCAGCATGCATAAAATATAATTCTTCAAATCAACTTCAAAATATAACTTCAGAAGAATAGGACATTACTTGACTGCATAGGCTAACCATGTATCAGAGGCATGCAGCGGATATGAAATTCAACTAGCCTCAAAGAGTATGATTAGAGAGACTTAAACTCTCAAGTGGATTCCAGAGAAACACAATCAGCTTCAAAAAAGCATCAACAAATTTTAAGGATTAGGAAAAATAAATTCCTCCCCCTCAATTCATGCAATCAGGATTAGGAAAAATAAATTCCTCCCCCTTAATGCATACAATCAATAATACTCCCCTTCAATGGAAAAATAAATTCCACACATACATACTACACTACCCCTGTCTTCATGCAATGCTAAATATCAGATAGATGATGAGAATATCATAGAAATCAGTAGCAATCAATAAACGTCAGTAGTGCATCAACACTAATAATACTCCCCCTTTTTAGCCAAAGATTTTGACCAAAGGAAAGGAACATCATATTGTCAAAATAGCAAATAAGTAAGGAATAGAACCACATAGTACTTATTACAGACCAGATAGCACACATAGGTGTATAGAGAATCCAGGGCTTCACCCATAAAACAAAAACATCAGAAAACAAAGAAAATGGATTATTAAGAATCAGCACTTCCTTCAGAATCCTCCATCACTAGAGCTTCATCATAAGCACCCAGCTCTTCAGCTTCCAAGTTTTGAATCACACGATCAACCAAGAACTTCTTGTCATCCAAAGCCTTACTCACAACCTTCAAATCAGCAATCATTTGCTGTCTACTGAGCATAGCAGATTTGCCTTTGGCAGATGCTAGAGCAATATCTGCAGCATGTGATTTTTCCAAAAACCTAGAGTCTAAAGTAATTTCTGACTCTCTCTTAGCAGGCTCATCAGTAGGAAAACACAGCTCAGGAAATTGTTGCAAGATAATATCACAAGTCAGGGTTGGAAAAGCAATAGGAATCTTTGTGGCATTTGTCTTCCTATGTGCTATAGTTTGGTAAAAAATAAATTCACCAAAGTTAAAAACAAATTTTGTACCTATAGCATAGATGAATTTGCTCAACCCTCTGGACACATCATTAGAATGGGTAGTTGGCACCCAATTAGCAGCTGCAATCTTGTTCAGTATAGCATACTTGGTAGAAAGCTTAGCAGCAGACAAGTTGCTCTTCATAGGCCACTCCTTGACCAGATCACCTGTGAGGGTTTTGCAGATCTGATTCTGAGTTACCTCCAACTCAGCAACATCTTCAATACTCCTGCCTAGATATTCATTGATTATAGCAGGTGAAAATTTGACACACTTGCCACGCACATAAACCTGTCTATATTCTGGACTCATAGGATCATCACAGTCAGCTCCTATGTTCACAATGAATTCTCTGACCAGCTTTACATAGCATTTACCCAGCCCTTTCACAGTCTTCACTAAACCAGTTGCTTCAACAACCTCCATGAGCTCTTGAAGATTCAATAGATCATGATGTAGGTTCCTCTCAACAACTACCCTTCTTTCACAGATGAACTTCCATCTAGAGGCACCTTCCTCATGGTGAAAAGACACATTGTCTAGAGGATTAAATGGAACAATCTTTGCTCTTTTCTTCCCTGTATCAACTGGCTAGTCAGATGTGCCAGCATCCTCTACAGCATCCTCTTCAGCAACAAAATCACTATCATCAGATGACACATGTTTTCTCTTTTCAGAACCTTCTTCTTATGCTCAGCATTTGGAATGTGTTTGCTCTTTGTTCTGCCAGGACCATACCTCACTGGCTTCAATCCATCAGCATCTTTGGATTTATTGGTTGACTTTGGTGGTGGTGTAGGTTCTTTTCTAGATCTACTCCTTAACCTGCCAGCAATGCTAGGTACAAGAGCCTTCTCCACCATTTTGTCCACGGTTGACAAAATCTCAACATTAGGTTCTTTGTTCAGCGAACCTGTTTGGGGATCAGACATAGTGTGATCCTCTATTTTAACATCAGCAGTCTTCATGCTCTCATCACTCTGAGAGACTTCAACAGTATCACCAGACACAACATCATCTGCCTTTGTAGTGTCTAAGACATCAGATGTCTAGCATCTGTTACAGCATCCACATTTTCAGGAAGGTCAGTACCTTCATGATCTTCAGCCTTTTAAGAGGCAACAACCGTTGTATCATCTTCCTGAGTTGTCTCTAGCACAACATTCTCTATGGTCTTAGTAGTAGCACCACCATCAACAACCAAATCACCAGAATCATCTAATCCTAGGGTTTGAGACTCTTGAACTACCCTACTAGAAGATTCAACATTTTTGCCATCTAAATCATCAAGATACAGTTCTTGCATAGTATGAGTTTTACTAGACTTGGATTTAGACTTAGATTTCTTCTTCTTCCCTTTTGATTTCACAGATTCAGGAGAAAGAACACTTACCGACTTCTTCTTCTTCTTTGATTTTTCTTTCTTTGATTTTGCGGTAGTGTCGGGAGCGACAACAGTTATAGGATCTGCAACAGCAATCATCGTTGCATGTTCTTCTTGCGGTGGTGAGTTTGGAGATCCTTCTCTGACCGGTGATGAAACGGGAGTTGTCATAATTGTTTTGTTGTGAGAAGTCTGAGAGATGATAGAGATCGAACGAAAACAGTGATAATGCAGAGGAGAGAGTGATCGTTTGAGTTTATGAGAGAAGTAACAATGATTACGGCAAAGAGAAATTAAAAAGAAAACTGTTCCTTGATACGCGTGCACCCTAGCTTGATAGGAGGGAGAAACAATTGCACGCTTTTTGAAATATAACTGCTATTGGCTTTCAAATAGGCAAATTCCCAATTTGCCCCTCAACTTCTCAAATTGTGTTGCATCCAATGCCTTTGTGAAAATATCAGCAAGTTGTTCATTTGTTGCTACATGCTCAAGTGTGACAATCTTCTCTTCAACAAGATCTCTAATAAAATGGTGCCTTATATCAATATGCTTAGTCCTACTATGTTGAATAGGATTTTTAGAGATGTTTATGGTACTCAAGTTGTTACAGTATAATGTCATAGCATTTTGTACAACATTGTACTCCTTCAACATTTGCTTTATCCACACTAGTTGAGAACAACCACTACCAGCTGCAATATATTCTGCTTCTGCAGTTGATAGAGACACACAATTTTGTTTCTTACTAAACCAAGATATGAGATTATTACCTAGGAAGAAACATGCTCCTGAAGTGCTTTTCCTATCATCTGCACTTCCTGCCCAGTCAGCATCACAGTAGCCTACTAACATAGAATAATCACTATGACAATACAAGATTCCATAGTCACATGTCCCATTCACATACTTTAGAATTCTTTTGACTTGTGTGAGGTGACTCATTTTAGGCTCAGCTTGATATCTTGCACATACTTCTACAGCAAAAGTAATATCAGGTCTACTTGCTATGAGATACAATAAGCTTCCAATCATACTTCTGTAAAGACTTTGATCAACACTGATCCCTTTCTCATCTTTGGTAAGCTTCAAATGTGTTGCTACAGGTGTTCTTTTGGTGCTAGCACTCTCCATACCAAACTTTTTCACAATATTTCTTGCATACTTTGAGACACAAAGATAGTATCCTCCATTTGTTTGACTTGGAGGCCAAGAAAGAAAGTTAGTTCACCAACTAGACTCATCTCAAATTCTGACTGCATATGCTGCACAAATTGCTGGACCATCTGATCAGACATTCCACCAAAAACTATATCATCCACATAAACTTGTGCTATCATCACTTTATCTTTCTCTTCTCTCACAAACAGAGTCTTGTCATTGCCACCCTTTCTGTATCCATGAGTAACAAGAAATTCAGTCAACCTTTCATACCAAGCCCTAGGAGCTTGCTTTAGACCATATAAGGCCTTTTTCAATCTGTAGACATAATCTGGAAAGCTAGGATCAACAAAACCCTTAGGCTGTTCAACATAGACTTCTTCATTCAAGTACCCATTGAGGAAGGCCCTTTTCACATGCATTTGAAATAGTTTGAACTTCAATATACATGCAACCCCTAAGAGAAGTCTTATGGATTCAAGACGTGCTATAGGAGAAAATGTCTCATCAAAGTCTATCCCTTCAATCTGAGCATAGCCTTGAGCTACCAGTCTAGCCTTGTTTCTAGTTATGTTCCCACTCTCATCGGATTTGTTCTTGAAGACCCATTTTGTACCAATTACATTCACACCTTTAGGTCTAGGCACAAGATCCCATATCTCATTCCTCTTAAATTGTTCAAGTTCTTACTGCATGGCGTTAATCCAGAATTCATCAGTAAGAGCTTCCTTGACATTCTTGGTTCAATCTTTGACACAAAACATGAATTAGACACAGCATCTCTTGTTCTTCTTGTAACAATGCCTTGGTTAAGATCTCCAATGATAAGCTCTTTTGGATGATTCTTCTGAACTCTTGTAGATGGACCTTTGTTGGGTTCAGTACTACTTGATCCAGAGTCAACATCTTCCTTTTCAGTTTCAAATACCTCTTCTTGCTGATCAGATGCTATAGATATTGCTGGAGCATCAGACCTCTTATCTTCACTGGAGTCATCTACAACAACATTAAAGGATTCCATCATGACTTTGGTTCTGGAGTTGAACAGTCTATAAGCTCTGCTATTGGTAGAGTATCCTAAGAATATGCCTTCATCACTCTTGGAGTCCAATTTTCTTCGTTGTTCCCTATCAGCTAGGATATAGCATTTGCTTCCAAAGACATGGAAGTAATTGACAATTGGTTTCTTATTCTTCCACAGCTCATATAAGGTAACTTTTGAGCCAGTTCTCAGAGTGACTCTATTATGTATATAACAAGCAGTATTCATAGCTTCTGCCCAAAAATGATATGGGAGATTTTTGGCATGTAACATAACTCTAGCTGACTCTTGCAAAGTTATATTCTTTCTCTCAACCACACCGTTTTGTTGTGGTGTAATTGGTGAAGAAAATTCATGTGCTATCCCTTCAGCTGTACAGAACTCATAGAACTTGGAATTCTCAAACTCCTTGCCATGATCACTTCTTATCTTCAAGACCGTACTATCTTTTTCTCTTTGTATTTGAACACATAACTCCTTGAAGACATCAAAAGTATCAGATTTCTCTTTAATGAATTTGATCTAAGTGTACCTTGAGAAGTCATCTACCATTACAAACGCATATCTTTTACCACCTAAGCTTTCAACTTGCATAGGACCCATCAAATCCATGTGTAACAGCTCAAGTATTCTGGAAGTTGTCAGATGTTGTACCTGATGATGAGGCTTCTTTGTTTGTTTCCAAATCTGACATTCCCCACATATATTCCCTTCTTCAATTTTGAGTTTGGGTAGACCTCTGATTGCTTCCTCAACTATGGCATTCTTTATATTTCTTAGGTTCAGATGACCCAACTTTTGGTGCCATAACGTTACTTCATCTTCCTTAGTAAGCAAGCAAGTTGACAAGCCAACTTCCTCTTGTGGTTCCCCTAAGTAACAATTATCCTTTGACCTCACACCTTTCATAATGACTTCACCTTCTTGATTAGTGACTAGACATTCAGCTTTTGTAAAGTTAACCAACAACCCTTGATCACATAGCTGGCTGATACTGATTAGATTAGCCGTCAAACCTTTCACAAACAGGACTTTTGTAAGTTTAGGTAGACCCTTTCTTTCCAAGTTTCCTATCCCTTTGATTTCACCTTTAGATCCATCACCAAAAGTGACAAAGCTTGTTGAATAGGACTTAATATCAACCAGAAAATTCTCAATTCCAGTCATGTGTCTAGAGCAGCCACTGTCAAAGTACCAATCTTCCCTAGATGTTGCTTTTAGAGATGTGTGAGCAATGAGTGAAACAAGCTTCTTTCTAGGTTTCCATTCTTTCTTGACAGACTTTCTGGACTTTGCTTGCTGCCTCTTACTAGGGGGTCCATGGAGTAAGAAACAATAAGGTTTTATATGACCCTTTTTCCCACAGTAGTGACATATCCAAGGTTGAGATTTTTCTTTAACTCCCAGATGTTGCACAGATTGCTGAGGCAACTGACTTGGCCTTGCAGAAAATGTTTCTTTGAGAGGTGGGTACATGGTGTTCTGAATATACTCATTCTTCTTGTTAAACTTCTCATAGCTAAATCCAACACCTTTTGGCCTACCTGAGATTTGTTGAGTCAGTAGATCATCTAATTTCTCAGTGCCATTAGTCATCATAGAAACAAATTTCTTCTGCTCTCTGATTTGTGAATTCAGCACAGTCACTTCGTCTTGGAGATCAGAAATAGCTGATAAGTATTTTTCTTTCTCACCTTGGAGCTAGGATATGGTCTCCTTTTGTTGCTCATTGATTTTGAACTCTTCAGCACTTTTGATACATAATTCCTTATAAGCAGCTGCTAATGCATCATAGGTTAGGTCTCCATCACATGATCCTCCATCAGATAGACATATTCCAATTAGTGCAGTGATGTTCTTTGCAGACTCAGTCTCACTTTCTTCCTCAGAGGTGTCTTCATCTGACTAAGTTGCACTCATACCTTTCTTCTGCCTCTTCAGATAAGTTGCACATTCAGTTCTAATGTGACCATAACCTTCACCTTCATGACACTGAACACCTTTGCCTTGAGCAGGTTTATCATCAGTTCTTGGGCTCTTTTGAGAAGCACTGTTTCTGTTGAGTTCATATGATTTACCCTGAGCAGATGTTCTAGCATTTCCTCCAGCAAGTCTCAATCTGGGTCTTTTATCCATAGATTTCAGCACCTTTTTAAACTGTTTTCCAAGCATTACCACAGCATTTGATAAGCCTTCATCAGGATCTATGGAACTCTCCACATCATCTTCATCAATGTTCGAGGCAACAGCTATACTTTTATTTTTCTTTTCTACCCTCTCATTGATTTTTAACTCAAAAGTTTGAAGGGAGCCAATCAGATCAACAACTTTCATATCACTAATGTCTTGTGCTTCCTCTATTGCACACACTTTCATATCAAATCTTTTGGGTAAAGATCTTAGGATTTTGCCTACTAGTTTTTCATCAGATATCTTTTCTCCCAAGGATTCAAATGAGTTAGCATACTCTAGTACATTCATATGAAAGTCACGAACACTTTCTTCTTCCTTCATCTTAAGATTCTCAAACTGAGTTGTTAGAAGTTGGAGTTTTGACTTCTTTACCCTCTGAGTACCTTCATGAGCAGTCTTCAAGATATTCCAAGCATCCTTGGCAACAGTACATTGGTTGATCAGTCTAAACATGTTTGGATCCACTCCATTAAATAAGGCGTTTAGAGCTTTGGAGTTTCCAACTGCTGCAGTGTCTTCAGCCGTGGTCCACTCTTCTTCAGGTTTGAGTTCATCAATATCAACATTATTAGCGTCTTTCACTTTGGGATGGTCCCATCCTTTGAGTACAGCCTTCCAAGCCCTGCCATCTAGTGATTTTAAGAAAGCCGTCATGCGAGACTTCCAAATATCATAGTTAGAGCCATTCAACAGGGGTGGCCTATTCACCATTCCTCCTTCTTTATCCATTATGCCAGAAATAGTTCCCTGGAGCTCACCCAAACAAGCAGGATGCCTGCTCTGATGCCAATTGAAATTCCTGGCACTCAGTAGTAAGATGCTTTAGCAATTGCTACAGCGTCTACTCGCTACACAGACAATAATAAAAACGATAAAGAACAGAATGTAAATAACACAAGAGTTTGTTGACCCAGTTCGGCGCAACTTGCCCTAATTTGGGGGATACCAATCCAGGAGGAATCCACTATTATAGCCCTAGTTCCAAGACACCAGACAACAGTCTATGTCTTTAGCAAGTATCAACGTGATACAAGAAAAAACTCACAAAGTTCACTAGGGAAAAATAAAGACAACACACGCTTTAGTGAACACAATAAAATTCCCACAAACCTAACTAGGTTTTACACATGTATATATAGAGTCTTCAGCGCAGCTTGACTTGTTCCTTAAGAAAAGGAATTTTCAAAAATATATCCAATAAAAATAAACCAAATCCTAAAATATTGGAATTATATTTTAGAATTAAATCTTCACATAAGAGATAACTTCTGACCCAAGGCGCGTTCAGTTATGCTAGCTATGCATGATAAAATATATTTTTAAAACAAATCTTTCCAAGATATATTTCAAAAATAAAAACGCGCGCGTCCAAGCAGCTTCAAGGCTTAACATACTCAGATGTTTCAGCATGTCCTAGAGCATGTGACAAAATGGGTAGGTTGATAATCAATGGATTGATTGATAATGGGTAGTTCATTCTTCAAGATTGAATCACAGTCATCTTTTGTTGCCACAACCTATAAAATTGCAATCACACTTAACAGTATAGCGACAACAGGAAGATTACTGAGGTGCTAAGGTTGTCGGTGAGATAGCCCGCCACGACAAGAGCGGTTGGCGACGGTGAAACTTTGTGCTAAAGTCAGTTGTTTATGTTGTATCCATAATCTTGACAATAAAGAGGCTACTTTTGGCACTATACTATCTAAATTCCAATGAATTTGTCATTTTCCACCTAAGCAATGTGATTAAGTTAATTGAAAAAGAAAATATGGGTGACACAAACTACTTATTTGCTTCTCACGTTTTCTCCTTTCCTTTACATAGTATTTTACTCATTTATTTGTGGTGGGAAACTTCCCTCCAAGTGGGAGGTCTGTTTTGAAATTCAAATTAGGCAAGGCAATATATGGGGAAGGCAATTTGTGAGGAAGGCACATTACAAAAATGCAAAAAATAAATCTTGCTCTCCAAGATTCATAACTATTGGATTAGTCGGTCTTTAGGCCGGATACCGAGCTTTCAAAAAAAAAATTGGTTAATAACTAATTTTAACTGACATTTTAAATAAGCTCAGGTGATAGAGCTCCACACAAAGTGTTTTGAATAGCACAATCCCCACACAATAGCATAATAATATATAAAGAGAAAAAATAAATAATGTGGAATTAAAATAAAGTAAATTAGACAAATGATAAACAAACATGGCAAGAAAATGAACTAACACTAAAAGCTAAACTAGCTAACTAGGTTTGACTCACTAAGAGAGATACTCCCCAGCAGAGTCGCCATCTGAAGCGGCCGGAAAAATGCGCGGGCAGAAAACGCTCGCTAAACAGTAGAGTCACCACCGAAATTTTATTTTTGAAGGGAAACGTCGATAAAACCCTTCAAGAACAATAACAGGGTCATCGCGACCAAGTTTTGGGTTCGGAAGTCGGTTATGCGATCGTCACCAGTCTGCCGCTGGTGAAACGATAAAGAATGATCGTAGCCAGGTGGATCCTGGTTAAACGATAAAGGTGCAATCGTCACAGTCTGATGCTGGTGAAACGATAAAGAATGTGATAGTTATCAGATTGACTCTCGGGGGAGTTTTATCTGAGAACCTTAGTGGCTGAGAGTAAGTCCCTTAGGGATTGAGATAGTTTTTGGAAGAGGTCCGCTGGGGAATTTTGAAAGAAAACTTGTTAGGGAAATTCTTGAATGAGGTTCACTAGGGAACATGGCTTGATACCCGCTTAGTGATTTTGAATGAAGATCACTGTGGGAACATAGCTCGACACCTTCTTGGGGATTATGAACGAAGTTTGTTGGGGAACTAAATGGTAACTCACTAAGGAGTGTTTTATTGACGTTCATTGGGGAACACTTGATACTCATTGAGGAGTTTTTGATTGAAGTTCACTGTGAACCAAGATAACTCGCTAGGGAGTGTAAGAGATTTTTACTGATGAAGGGATTTCATGAGGAAAATGTATGGTGCAATATGAGATGCATGCCAATGAATGCGGACAATGTAGTATGCCGACTCTTGAGATAAGCCAATGATGATTAGGCTTTTGAAGTGGTTAGACAATGACGATTGGGCTTTGAGTTGACTTCCCAATGAAGATTGGGCTTTAGATTGGCAGTGAAGATTGGGCTTTGAATTGCCAATGAAAATTTGGCTTTGATTCACCAGACGAGAACTGAGCTTTGAATTGATTTAGACCGTCTTAAACGACTGTTTATTGGGAAAGATTCCTGAAAGATCTCACTAGGGAGTAAGCTTGTTGGGAAACAATTTTGAACTGCAGTTATACGAGGAGCTTATCTGCTGAGGAAAATCAGTGACTCTTCTTTATGAGATAAATCCACTTGGAGAATGTGACCAGTTTTGCTGGGGATCAATCTGGACTTCTATGAGCAGTCACTATATCATTGCTTTTGTTATGCATGCATGTTTTATGCGTGATGTGATATGTTTTGAGTTTATGCATTTGTTGATGCATGAAGTGAATGATATGCCTTTGGTTGCTGGACGTGTTGTTAATGAAATGCGATGCTAAATGATGCATGAAATGGAATGCATGATCGATACATGAAATGAATTAGTGCCAAAGGAAATTGGGCTTTACGAAGAATATGTCAAGGGTGTTTAAATTTTTCTCTTGATAGGAAAAGTCAAACAGAGTTGGAGTTTGAAAAGTCAGAGAGGACTGGACTTTGTGTGCCAATAAAGATTGAACTTTCAAATGTCAAGCAAGATTGAAATTTGAGACGTGCCAAGCAAGGTTGGGCTTTGAGAGATGCGAAACAATGTTGGGCTTATGAGAAAAAAGGCCAAGTGAGTTTAGGCTTTGAGGTGCCAAGTGAGGTTGGACTTTGAGAGATGCCAAGCAATGTTGGGCTTTGAGAGGTGCCAAACAAGGTAGGACTTTGAGAGATGCCAAGCAAGGTTGGGCTTTGAGAGGTGCCAAGCAAGATTGGGCTTCTGGGAAATGCCAAGCAAGGTTGGGCTTATGGGAAAAATGCCAAATGAGTTTGAGGTTTTTATAGATGTTAGATTCTGGTTCTCGACATACCAGATGAATGATATGAAGGATTTGATGCTGGAACAAAACGACACGCTTAATGGTGACAATGATTTGGATGTTTCAACATGCGCACATATGGCAGGTAATGGAATGGTTAAGACTAAGAAGTCTTTTTGCAACAAGGCCTCTTGTCAAAAGATGGTAGGAAGATGTGCTAGCACGATTTCCCGATACTTGTTTGGAACTCAAAGGTTTCTGATGTACAACAAATTTTGCGTGAGCCAATCAAAGGTGTGCAAAGGATTTGCACCTCTAAAGCTTGCCTTGCCCCAATCTGTTGGATCTTTGAAACATTTTGTCTAAGAATGAGTTTTAAAGTCGCTTGCCATGATGTGATGTTGAGCTGGCTTGCCCCAATATTTTGAATTAGAAAGCAACCTTTTCCTTCTTTAACCGTTTCTTGAAGCCGTTCAACTTTGATTGATATTGCCTTTGGTTCAGCCAAGCCTTGAGGTGGTCTATTTCTGATATGACCAATACTTGAATTGAATTGCTCCTGACGGTAGCTCAAAATGGCTTACCCCAATATGACCTTGAGGTAATTTTGCCTCTGCTGGTGAGACCCATAGGGAATTTGCCTCTCGGTCGAAGAAAGTCATGAATTTGTTTGACCCAGATTGAATCTTTTATGAATAACTTAATTTCTCGTTGATTGCTCAGTGATCGCTCTTGGTTGGAATTTCCTTGTCGCTAAGCGTTACTTGTAGATAAAATTGTTGCTTAGAAATGGTAATTACAATGCAATGATCATGCAAGTTTTGAAATTGAAAGTGATATGATATTGATGTATAGTGGAGGAATGTTGATTTAGATATTTGAAGTGTGAAATGATGATAAGAGAATGTGATGTCAATAATGATGAGTAGCAAAAATCTTTGGAGTCAGGTTAACGCAACCTCACTATCGTATGCTTTCAAATTAAACCTTGCTTCAACTAGGTCTTTTGAGGTTGTAATGTGGCTTGGTTCACGGTTATTGAATAAAAAGATATAAGGCTCAAAAATTAATTTTAACCCACCCCATTCTCCTTGATGATCTTCAGTCCTATGTTCAGTTAATTCAACTCATGCATACAAGTTCTAAGAGAAGTTTAGAATCACGATGCTGATGATGAGATGGCTCATGGGCCAATGATGGTTTCTTGACGTGACAGTCACTTTTGCCTTTTTGTCAGTCACACAATTTTTCTTGTTAAGAAACTTGGTGACACTCCTGTAACACCCGGCGCAAGCACAAAATAATATTGTAATGAAGCCGCCACCATATTTTATTTATCCCGTGAGGGGAAAGAAAAATAATGATAAAACCTTTAAGAGTCGGGTTCGGGAGTTGTTTACATGAGGGGAAGACGTTAACACCCCCTCATATCCGTTGTACTCAACGGGAACCATTTGAGGAATTTGGTTTGCATAAATAGAAATGACCGCATAAAAGAAAAGAATACCGCATATTGAACAGAAAAAGGGAAAAAAGAGTTTTTTATTATTTGGCTTGACGAGATTACGATCTCGCTCCTACGTATTCCCCATTTTCAATGAGAAATTCAAAGCTCACGTAGTTCTTCCTGAAAAAAAAGTTTGTTTGTTGGTTGTTTTTAATGAACAACACTTATGTCGCATTCCACTGATACGACAGTTTGCTTGTATGCTCGACTGAGGCTTAAGCGTTTGTCTGTATCAGGGGAATGGATAAAACATCGTCCTTTTAAGAAAAGAGATTGAAAAAGATTTAAGTTGAAAAGGAACTAACTGCGCAAGGGCAGGAAAAAGATTAAGTGTGTTGAGTTATTTTTTAGAGTTTTGAAGAGAATGTTTAGTGAATGGGGATTGCACGCTACCACAAGATGTGCATCAGGGGTCGGGCTCACCCGGGCGGAGAAAGATGTGCACCAGACTCCCCCTTTTACCACTCAAGTTGAATTAAGAAAAAGAACATTAATTAAGATGAGAATAGTACACCATCCGTGATGTGCACCAGAGACTGTACTATTCAGGCTGAGAAAGGTGTGCACCAGACTCCCCCTTTTTCACCTTAACTAATTAAAGAAAATCATTGATTAAAATGAGAATAATACACCATCCACGATGTGCATCATGAACTGTATTATTCAGGCCGAGAAAGGTGTGCACCAGACTCCCCTTTTTTCACATTAATCAATTAAATGTTCGTTAATCAAAATGAGAATAATACGCTATCCACGATGTCCGTCATGGACTGTACTATTCGGGCTGAGAAAGGTGTGCACCAGACTCTCCCTTTTCACTTTAATTAACAAATCATTATTTAATTATTTTTAGAAAAGAAGTTTCCAAGTTAAGACAGGGCCAAAAAACAAAACAGAAAGGTAGAAGATGAGAGTGATGCATAATAGACAATAATATCAATGATAAATGAATGATGATGTAAGAATTAAATAGCTCGAAGTAAATAAAGCATGAACAATTAAATCAAACGCTAAATAAACGAACATGAGTTAAATCACCAAGCATCGTATCAATTAAGTGTAGATTAATTGATTAAAATAAGCCGAAGTGGAAATAAGCGGTTATTATATAAGTGATTATGTATATAATCACTTTTATAATAATAGCTTATTTGAAATAAACTTTTATTATATAAATAATTATTTGCATAATCACTTGTATAATAATAGCTTATTTAAATAATCACTTGTTCTCAAAAGTGATTATGTAAATAATCAATTTTGCTAACAAATAATTATTTTACTTAAGCTCTTTTTTCTAAAATAAGAGTCAAAATTAATTAAGTTCAGTTGGTGCAAACAGTAATAAAGGGATGTGCAGGAAACAGTAAAAAAAAAACAAAACAAAACAAAAAGGCCCAAAGGAGCCTCAGCCCACCGAAGCGGGTCGGATTCTGGGTCAACCAACTACCCATCAGCCCAGCTGGGGGGCGCGGGTAGTAATATGGGGGGCGCGCGTGAGTAAGGCTGCAGCCACTTAGCGCGCGCCACGCGTCCCCATCTTCTTCTTCCTTTCACCAGAATTGAAACATGGACGCGCACGGGGAGATGGTGGCCGCGCCATGGCCGGCGGCAAACAACCCCAAACGTTCACCAAAATAAACTTATGAGTATACTGTTTCGATCGGAATTTCGCAAGGAACTCAAATCTACCATTAGTTTTTATAAATAGTGAACATAAAAGGCAAATCTGAGCTTCAAAGATCGGATCTCAAAACGTAAAAACACCTTTCTCGCGCGGAATCTAAGGAAACTATCAAAAAGGAAAGGTCCAGACACGTTCCAGAAGCAATAATCAATTGATATCTACCTTTAATTGCGTGTAAAACGGCGAGATCAAAGAATTTGTTGTCGGCCGGAATTTGAATGGTGGTTTAATGGCTCTCCGGTCACTTTTTGACGAAACGGATGGTAGATTTGAACTCAGAAGGCTCGAATTAGTAAGAAATGAGTGTTTGATTTTTAATTTGGGTAAATTTTTGGGTCGGCCGGAAAATGGTTCAAGATGGTGGTTGGTGGCCGGAAAATGGAATTCCGGCCACCTCTAGTGGTGGTTCTGATCAGTGAAATTTTATGGAGAATTGTGCACACCTTGATCTGATTATCATAATGCTTTTATAGTGAAAGATTAGGTTAAATGGCATAATATGGTAATAAACTCAAGTTAAAA
This sequence comes from Trifolium dubium, assembly GCA_951804385.1. Classification (NCBI taxonomy): domain Eukaryota; kingdom Viridiplantae; phylum Streptophyta; class Magnoliopsida; order Fabales; family Fabaceae; genus Trifolium; species Trifolium dubium. The sequence goes on from OX638074.1 coordinate 6,225,218, forward strand.
GGGATAAAATAATAATGTGTAAAATTTAGATAATTTTAATATATTTTTGTGAATGAAAATGAATTATGATACAAAAGTGGTGAAGTGGTATGATATGATTGGTTCATGTAGAAAAATGTTTTTGGTGATGAAAAATAATACCTTTAATGTTATTTCTTTAGTTTGCGAAATTAAAATAAAATAAGATAGATAAATAAAAATGAACGAATGAAACTGAAATGGAACGTATTTTTTATGATTTTACACAAAATTAACGAAGAGCGCGAAATCATTATTTTTGAAGCTTATTTTTGACGTTTCTTGTAAAATAAGAAACAAATTTTAAAATAAAATGTTTATTTTAAAAAGGTGCAAAATTAGGGTATTACAGCTGCCCATATTTAATTATCTTATACTCGAGTGCACCAATGACTTGCGTCCTTGTGCGCTCGTAGTAAAAGGTAATTAAATATGAATGCCCTAATTTTGTGATGTGAAAGTGATGTAATGAGATGAATGCTGATGAGAGATGAGGGTAGAAATTATATCTGAAGCAATTAGGAACTGAATACCTGAGAAAGAAATGATCGTCTCCCGTCCGGGTGCTTTGATCTTAGAAATGAGTCGTCTCCCGCCCGGGTGCTTTAACTCTAAAATAAACTGATCTTCTCCCGCCTGGGTGTTTGAATCATGTAAAAGAAAACTGAATCTTCTCCCGCCCGGGTGCTTTGATTCAAAAATAAACAGAGTTGTCTCCCGCCCGGGTGCTTTAACTCCAAAAGAAAAGTAAACTGATCTTCTCCTGCCCGGGTGCTTGAATCATAACTGAATCGTCTCCCGCCCGGGTGCTTAAATTCAAAAATAAACAGAGTTGTCTCCCCATCAGGGTGCGTAAACTCAAAACTAATCGTCTTGAAATGTTCTTCACTTCGTCTGAAGAATCAATAACCAATTCGTGCACTTATGATAAAAATGAGACTAGTTTGAATAATTCCTCACTTGGTCAGAAGAATCGTAGACCCAACATGTATGCTCAAAACAAAAGATAAGACCCACTTGAATCATTCTTCACTTAATCAGAAGAATTACCCCTCTTCACTGAATGTGAAGAAAAGTCGAGACCAAATGGAAACCTCCTTCACTGAATCTGAAGAAAAGTCGAGACTAAATTTAATCATTCTCCACTTAATCAGAAGAATTAAGAACCCAATCCGTACACTCACTGAAAACTTGCTGAAGTAATTTGCTGAGATGTGAGGTATCTTGAGGAAAATCACTCGCTGGGAAGAGAAAGTTGAATATTCTACCATTATTCTTAATAACTGTCAAGTAATTGTCTTGCTGAAGAACATGGTTCATCAATCAATTTAGTAGAGATGTTGTGTACTAACTTCATTGGGGATATGGTTCAGAAACCAACTTGTTGAGGTACGGAGTACCAACTTTACTGAGGATGCAGTATGCTGACTAGCTTACTGGGTATGACTTATTGATCCATTCACCTGGGATGCTATGCATAAACCAACTTTGCTGGGGAAAGTAGTTTAACAACCAACTTGCTGAAGATGCGGTGTTCAAACTGACTTATTGAAGATGAACAATTATCAACTTACTCACTGGGGAAAGAAATGATTCATCATCCTTTCTTATTGACAATATGGTGCACTGACCAATCTACTTGGGGATGACTTTTGTTGACCAATTCACTAGGGAAAAGATTCATCAACCCTTCTCGTTGAGAAATTACGACTCAATAACCGTCTTGTTAGAGAATTAGGTACATCAATCCTTTTTACTAAATGAGAGATCCAAGTTCACAACCTGTTAAAACAACATTTTGAACATGTACTTCATGAATGCATGATTACGTATATCTAATGCTTAAATGCGAAACTAATGCAGATGAAATGTCTGATCGTATACAAAAATTTGTGTGATCTTTTTTGAGTTTGTATGCATGCATGTGTGAACTTGCATGGATGAATGCATGAGTTTATATGCATGAATGCATGACTTTCTGAGTTTCTGCTGAAGAGAGTTTGAATTTCCCGGCACCGAGAATTTGAGTAACTCTAAAACTGTTGAGATGAGGACCTTTGCAAGCTTCTGTTGCAGGACAGGTGTTCAAATAGGCTTCCAAAGACGAACAACAACTTTATTTATCTGATGGGTATGCCCCAAGCACTTTTTGAAAGATATAATCTTGGCATAGTATGGCCCAAGTACTTGAATCTTCGAAGGATATGCCTCTGACCAACTGGTATTTGCAGTGTAACCAATTCGACCTTGGTAAGCAGGGTATTCCACTTGTTTGCCCCTGATTGGCAGAATCTATAGGTAACTTGCCCCTAGCTAGAAGCGTCTCAAATCAGCTTTGCCCATGATCAGACCATAGCTCAGATTTCTTTAATGCCAAGTATTAATTTGCAAGAAAATCATTTCTTTTGAAAAGTATTTTTCATATAATGCACATGCGAGAGATTTTTTTCGGACCACACATGATGTGTAAAAAAAGAATGATAATTATCACTCAATAAACAGGAGGAGTCAGCTTAACAATACATTTGCTGAATGCTTTCAAAGTGAACCTAACTTCAACTAGGTCTTTTGAGGGTTATAATGTGCAACAACAATCATGTAAATTGAACCAAAAACAATGTCAACTTGTGTTATCAGATTTCTCCATACTTGAGTCTTTGATTATCTTTAAGTACAAAAATAATAACTCTTTTTAGCACATGTTTGAAACAGAACACGACAACTTTATTCATATGTGGTTGCCAGCTAGAGAAGAAAATCAAGTAATAAATATCAATACCAAGGATACTGTAGTAACACAAAACCACACATTGTAGTCAAAGACTCTCATCAGATGAAGACAAATCTGGAGTGCTTATTGCGACTCTAACTTTTGCTTAAATTTTGTTCACCCTTTTCATTCGAGTGCAATCACATTAAGCCCGTTATCTTGTACACGCTCATGGTAGAAAAATCTATTAGTGATTATGATCACATATCGAGGGGTGCTGATAACATAAGTTTGGTAAACCCCTTTTTCTCTTCCAAATGCAGTTGTGGGGGATCGGATCGCAACCCGCCCTACCGAGTTCAGAACCAAACTCCTCTGAACCAACTACTAAATGGGCATATTTACTATGGTTTTTCTTTGTATGTTCAACAACTGTTGGGTTAAACAACCGAGTGAGGGTTATCTAACTCAATAAGTAGCTCAACCAAAGTATGCAAATTTTCATTTATGGATCATTCACTTATGTTCATCGATTTCCTACTTAGTTTGTGCCCAAGATGGTGCCGACTGCTAAGATAAACTACTAAGGGTTACCTTAAAACTTATATTCAGGTCTTCGTCAAAATTAGTACTCAAATTAACCTTGCATACTTCTGAGAGTCTAAGGTGTTAAGACAGTACCGATTTTATTGAATCATTACTAAACCTTCATAACATAGCCTAAAGTGCAAAACAACTTCCATACTCTTAAAGTGTCATGTCAAGTATCAAACCAAAATTGCTTTTTTTTTCTTTCTAAAAATGATATATCTCAAGAAACTAGGAGAATCAGATAATAACAGAACATATGCAAGAACGGCTCAACTCAATTTTTTTCTTTTTATTTTATGAAATAATGAAAGAGAGTGAGACAATGCCATACATCATCAACTAGGTTTTTTTACCATTGAAAGCATTTATCAGCAAAGATCAGTTATTTGTTTTTTCATCATCCTCGCTCCAAGTTTGTAAGTAATAAAATAAGAGAAAATAGATGGATACAAATGGATTAATTCCAAAAAGCATGCATGTTTATTATATTAAAAGTACTTGACAAAATACATAATCTTAAAAACAAACAAATGCTTGACAAGAAAGAAAATAAAAGCCAAGCGATCATAGGGACATTGACTTTGACTAGATAACTTCCCTTTTTTTTGGAATTCCCAATTTGAACAAACTCTTGGTCCATCAATTTTTGCAGACATTTTTTCATTTCAATGAAATGATCAGGGTTCTTTTCACAAACTTCACAGTCGGGATGCAACTCCAAGAACCGTCATAATTAAGAAACATTTTTCTGACAGATGACATGGAAGTCTTGACCATAGAAACATCTTTTATCTAGCCTTCAAAAGTTTCAACCTGATACACATCGGTTCCAGAATGCCTCGACAACCATTAATATTTCATAACCGGCTCACCCTCCTCGAAGGACAATAGTTGTTTATTAATAAGCAATTGCACTTTGTATTTAAATGACTTGTAGTTATCAGTAGTATGACCCTCAGTACCAGCATGATAATCACAATTAGCATTAGCATCATACCAAGCCGGAAACGGCGCAGTCATTGGCTTCAGAGCTTTAGGAATCACCATTCCACTGTGTACTAGATATGGAAGAAGTTAACTGTATGACATAAGAATCAGATCGAAGACCTTTTTGGACTTTTGTTGGGCCGGTCTTTCCTTTTGAGTTTCTTGCGGCACATTCACAAACACTTGAAAAGGATATCCTGGGTACTGTTGATGTTGCGCTGTTGTCACACATGGATATGAGAAATATGGGAACTGAACAGGCATTATTGGCGGAGCCTTGTCAATTTCAGAAGTAACAACATCAGTTTCCTCCTCTTCTTTTTCTCTAGAGCTATCAGATGGCTCTCTTGTACAGTTTTGAGAATTGGCAGTGAGCTGAATCTTGCCACTTTTGATCCCCATCTCAATTCTTTCCCCAATTCGGACCAGATCAGAAAAGTCAGAGGAAACACTACCAATCATTCTTTCAAAGTATGCCCCTTGCAGGGTATTAGTAAACATGTCCACAAGTTCTGACTCTAGGAGTGGTGGACGTACTTGTGAAGCCAATGCTCCCCACCTTTGTGCATAGACCTTGAAGGGTTCTCCTTCATTTTGACTCATATTCTGAAGTTGAGTACGACTTGGAGCCATGTCTGAATTGTATTGGTATTTCTTGATGAAAGCATTAGCCAAATCTCTCCATGACTGGATATGACTTCTCTCGAGTTGCATGTACCAGTTGAGAGACGCACCAGTGAGACTATCTTGAAAGCAATGTATCATAAGCTTATCATCATTGGTATAGGAAGCCATCTTTCTGAAGTACATTGTCAAGTGGTTCTTTGGACAGCTTAAACCTTTGTACTTTTCAAAATCTGGAACTTTAAATTTTGGTGGGAACACCAAGTCTTGTACCAAGCACATCTTAGTGAAGTCTAATGGATCATTGCTTCCTTCCACCAAATTCAACCTCTCCTCTAGAGCTTGAAATTTCTGATTGGCCTCCTCCAACTGATGGATAGCAGAGTCCACTTTTGACACATCAACAGGCATCTAAAGACCTTGGTGAGAAATCATAGGATCAGTCAAATTCTCTTGTGACAAATTGAGTCCTTGATGAACTGGAGGTCCTCTATTCTGATTCTCGACAGCTTGGGAATTAGATGAAACATCAAACACGAATGGTACATATTCAGGTAGAGCATATCTAATTGGTACACCATGAGGTGGCCAATCCACTGCATTCACCGGAGCATTCTCTTGTGGGACCTCAACTGTAGGTGCAAGAACCTCATTCACAACCGTTCAGGGTGGCAGATTCAAACCAGACAACATCTCAAGAACTCTGTCCAATTTTCCACCCATCTGATTCACTTCGCCTTGCAAGGCATCATGTTTTTCTTGCCAATTGTCCATGATGTAAGGAAGAACCTTTCTTGTCCAAATACTGGTGCCGGGAAGGTAACTGGAGGAATGAATGAACGAAAATGAGATTTCTTGATTGAAAAATGCATGATTTTTTATGATTGAAAATGCGTGATTTTTATGCAAAAACTTTTCTCATCATTTATTTTTTTTTAAGGAAATGTATGCAAGATGAATATGCATGATTATTTTTCATGAATGCATGGATGTCATGAATGCAATGAATGTATGGATCCACTATTGTACAATTGTATCACTTGGCGAACTTGATTTTCAAAGTTACAAGTTCTTTCACATTCACAACAATTGGGTTCTTTTCAAAGTGGAATCTCTGAAGCCAAAAGTCCAAGGTCACCTGTAACCCATCCCTTTCACATGTTGTTCTAGGGTTTGGCACGGTTTCCAAAATAACTGATTACTATTTCTTTAAAAGCAACCTTGACACATGTTCTAAACGGTGGTCCCTAAACAAATGTTTCGGATACCTAGACCGGATAAAAGGCCCCCAGAGTTGATGACCCAACACGAAGGAATTGGCGCTCAAAGATGTGCATCAGAGAACCCAACACTTCGTGAGAATCTATTCTGGGCGGAATTTTTCATGTCAGCGCTCAAAGATGTGCATCAAAGAACCCAACACAAAAAATCCCTCAACTAATCCTAAGTTTTTCTCAAGCTCGGGTACAGAGCTTTCGCACCATAACCAAGAACCGGGCCATGAAGGCAAAAAGAAAAAAAAGAGTAGAAGAGAAGACAAAGCCAGCAAATCCAGACAGTTCAATATTTTGCGATAATGTAGAAGATAGGACAGATACGGCTAACCTGGAATAAGCAAACCAAAAGCCTCAAATTAGGCTTAACTCACTAATCATATGTCCCCAGTGAAGTCGCCAAGCTGTAACACCCGGCGCAAGCACAAAATAATATTGTAATGAAGCCGCCACCATATTTTATTTATCCCGTGAGGGGAAAGGAAAATAATGATAAAACCTTTAAGAGTCGGGTTCAGGAGTTGTTTACATGAGGGGAAGACGTTAACACCCCCTCATATCCGTTGTACTCAACGGGAACCATTTGAGGAATTTGGTTTGCATAAACAGAAATGACCGCATAAAAGAAAAGAATACCGCATATTGAACAGAAAAAGGGAAAAAAAAGTTTTTTATTATTTGGCTTGACGAGATTACGATCTTGCTCCTACGTATTCCCCATGTGCAATGAGAAATTCAAAGCTCACGTAGTTCTTCCTGAAAAAAAAGTTTGTTTGTTGGTTGTTTTTAATGAACAACGCTTATGTCGCATTCCACTGATACGACAGTTTGCTTGCATGCTCGACTGAGGCTTAAGCGTTTTTCTGTATCAGGGGAATGGATAAAACATCGTCCTTTTAAGAAAAGAGATTGAAAAAGATTTAAGTTGAAAAAGAACTGACTGCGCAAGGGCAGGAAAAAGATTAAGTGTGTTGAGTTATTTTTTAGAGTTTTGAAGAGAATGTTTAGTGAATGGGGATTGCACGCTACCACAAGATGTGCATCAGGGGTCGGGCTCACCCGGGCGGAGAAAGATGTGCACCAGACTCCCCCTTTTACCACTTAAGTTGAATTAAGAAAAAGAACATTAATTAATATGAGAATAGTACACCATCCGTGATGTGCACCAGGGACTGTACTATTCAGGCCGAGAAAGGTGTGCACCAGACTCCCCCTTTTTCACCTTAACTAATTAAAGAAAATCATTGATTAAAATGAGAATAATACACCATCCACGATGTGCATCATGAACTGTATTATTCAGGCCGAGAAAGGTGTGCACCAGACTCCCCTTTTTTCACATTAATCAATTAAATGTTCGCTAATCAAAATGAGAATAGTACGCTATCCACGATGTGCGTCATGGACTGTACTATTCGGGCTGAGAAAGGTGTGCACCAGACTCTCCCTTTTCACTTTAATTAACAAATCATTATTTAATTATTTTTAGGAAAGAAGTTTCCAAGTTAAGACCAGGTCAGAAAAAGAAACAGAAAGGTAGAAGATGAGAGTGATGCATAATAGACAATAATATCAATGATAAATGAATGACGATTTAAGAATTAAATAGCTCAAAGTAAATAAAGCATGAATAATTAAATCAAACGCTAAATAAACGAACATGAGTTAAGTCACCAAGCATCGTATCAATTAAGTGTAGATTAATTGATTAAAATAAGCCGAAGTGGAAATAAGCGATTATATAAATAGCTTATTTGAAATAAACTTTTATTATATAAATAATTATTTGCATAATCACTTGTATAATAATAGCTTATTTAAATAATCACTTGTTCTCAAAAGTGATTATGTAAATAATCAATTTTGCTAACAAATAATTATTTTACTTAAGCTCTTTTTTCTAAAATAAGAGTCAAAATTAATTAAGTTCAGTTGGTGCAAACAGTAATAAAGGGATGTGAAGGAAACAGTAAAAAAAACAAAACAAAACAAAAAGGCCCAAAGGAGCCTCAGCCCACCGAAGCGGGTCGGATTCTGGGTCAACCAACTACCCATCAGCCCAGCTGGGGGGCGCGGGTAGTAATATGGGGGGCGCGCGTGAGTAAGGCTGCAGCCACTTAGCGTGCGCCACGCGTCCCCATCTTCTTCTTCCTTTTACCAGAATTGAAACATGGACGCGCGCGGGGAGATGGTGGCCGCGCCATGGCCGGCGGCAAACAACCCCAAACGTTCACCAAAATAAACTTATGAGTATACTGTTTCGATCGGAATTTCGCAAGGAAATCAAATCTACCATTAGTTTTTATAAATAGTGAACATAAAAGGCAAATCCGAGCTTCAAAGATCGGATCTCAAAACGTAAAAACACCTTTCTCACGCGGAATCGAAGGAAACTATCAAAAAGGAAAGGTCCAGACACGTTCCAAAAGCAATAATCAATTGATATCTACCTTTAATTGCGTGTAAAACGGCGAGATCGAAGAATTTGTTGTCGGCCGAAATCTGAATGGTGGTTTAATGGCTTTCCGGTCACTTTTTGACGAAACGGATGGTAGATTTGAACTCAGAAGGCTCGAATTAGTAAGGAATGAGTGTTTGATTTTTGATTTGGGTAAATTTTTGGGTCGGCCGGAAAATGGTTCAAGGTGGTGGTTGGTGGCCGGAAAATGGAATTCCGGCCACCTCTAGTGGTGGTTCTGATCAGTGAAATTTTATGGAGAATTGTGCACACCTTGATCTGATTATCATAATGCTTTTATAGTGAAAGATTAGGTTTAATGGCATAATATGGTAATAAACTCAAGTTAAAAGGGATAAAATAATAATGTGTAAAATTTAGATAATTTTAATATATTTTTGTGAATGAAAATGAATTATGATACAAAAGTGGTGAAGTGGTATGATATGATTGGTTCATGTAGAAAAATGTTTTTGGTGATGAAAAATAATACCTTTAATGTTATTTCTTTAGTTTGCGAAATTAAAATAAAATAAGATAGATAAATAAAAATGAACGAATGAAACTGAAATGGAACGTATTTTTTATGATTTTACACAAAATTAACGAAGAGCGCGAAATCATTATTTTTGAAGCTTATTTTTGACGTTTCTTGTAAAATAAGAAACAAATTTTAAAATAAAATGTTTATTTTAAAAAGGTGCAAAATTAGGGTATTACAGCTGCCCATATTTAATTATCTTATACTCGAGTGCACCAATGACTTGCGTCCTTGTGCGCTCGTAGTAAAAGGTAATTAAATATGAATGCCCTAATTTTGTGATGTGAAAGTGATGTAATGAGATGAATGCTGATGAGAGATGAGGGTAGAAATTATATCTGAAGCAATTAGGAACTGAATACCTGAGAAAGAAATGATCGTCTCCCGTCAGGGTGCTTTGATCTTAGAAATGAGTCGTCTCCCGCCCGGGTGCTTTAACTCTAAAATAAACTGATCTTCTCCCGCCTGGGTGTTTGAATCATGTAAAAGAAAACTGAATCTTCTCCCGCCCGGGTGCTTTGATTCAAAAATAAACAGAGTTGTCTCCCGCCCGGGTGCTTTAACTCCAAAAGAAAAGTAAACTGATCTTCTCCTGCCCGGGTGCTTGAATCATAACTGAATCGTCTCCCGCCCGGGTGCTTAAATTCAAAAATAAACAGAGTTGTCTCCCCATCAGGGTGCGTAAACTCAAAACTAATCGTCTTGAAATGTTCTTCACTTCGTCTGAAGAATCAATAACCAATTCGTGCACTTATGATAAAAATGAGACTAGTTTGAATAATTCCTCACTTGGTCAGAAGAATCGTAGACCCAACATGTATGCTCAAAACAAAAGATAAGACCCACTTGAATCATTCTTCACTTAATCAGAAGAATTACCCCTCTTCACTGAATGTGAAGAAAAGTCGAGACCAAATGGAAACCTCCTTCACTGAATCTGAAGAAAAGTCGAGACTAAATTTAATCATTCTCCACTTAATCAGAAGAATTAAGAACCCAATCCGTACACTCACTGAAAACTTGCTGAAGTAATTTGCTGAGATGTGAGGTATCTTGAGGAAAATCACTCGCTGGGAAGAGAAAGTTGAATATTCTACCATTATTCTTAATAACTGTCAAGTAATTGTCTTGCTGAAGAACATGGTTCATCAATCAATTTAGTAGAGATGTTGTGTACTAACTTCATTGGGGATATGGTTCAGAAACCAACTTGTTGAGGTACGGAGTACCAACTTTACTGAGGATGCAGTATGCTGACTAGCTTACTGGGTATGACTTATTGATCCATTCACCTGGGATGCTATGCATAAACCAACTTTGCTGGGGAAAGTAGTTTAACAACCAACTTGCTGAAGATGCGGTGTTCAAACTGACTTATTGAAGATGAACAATTATCAACTTACTCACTGGGGAAAGAAATGATTCATCATCCTTTCTTATTGACAATATGGTGCACTGACCAATCTACTTGGGGATGACTTTTGTTGACCAATTCACTAGGGAAAAGATTCATCAACCCTTCTCGTTGAGAAATTACGACTCAATAACCGTCTTGTTAGAGAATTAGGTACATCAATCCTTTTTACTAAATGAGAGATCCAAGTTCACAACCTGTTAAAACAACATTTTGAACATGTACTTCATGAATGCATGATTACGTATATCTAATGCTTAAATGCGAAACTAATGCAGATGAAATGTCTGATCGTATACAAAAATTTGTGTGATCTTTTTTGAGTTTGTATGCATGCATGTGTGAACTTGCATGGATGAATGCATGAGTTTATATGCATGAATGCATGACTTTCTGAGTTTCTGCTGAAGAGAGTTTGAATTTCCCGGCACCGAGAATTTGAGTAACTCTAAAACTGTTGAGATGAGGACCTTTGCAAGCTTCTGTTGCAGGACAGGTGTTCAAATAGGCTTCCAAAGACGAACAACAACTTTATTTATCTGATGGGTATGCCCCAAGCACTTTTTGAAAGATATAATCTTGGCATAGTATGGCCCAAGTACTTGAATCTTCGAAGGATATGCCTCTGACCAACTGGTATTTGCAGTGTAACCAATTCGACCTTGGTAAGCAGGGTATTCCACTTGTTTGCCCCTGATTGGCAGAATCTATAGGTAACTTGCCCCTAGCTAGAAGCGTCTCAAATCAGCTTTGCCCATGATCAGACCATAGCTCAGATTTCTTTAATGCCAAGTATTAATTTGCAAGAAAATCATTTCTTTTGAAAAGTATTTTTCATATAATGCACATGCGAGAGATTTTTTTCGGACCACACATGATGTGTAAAAAAAGAATGATAATTATCACTCAATAAACAGGAGGAGTCAGCTTAACAATACATTTGCTGAATGCTTTCAAAGTGAACCTAACTTCAACTAGGTCTTTTGAGGGTTATAATGTGCAACAACAATCATGTAAATTGAACCAAAAACAATGTCAACTTGTGTTATCAGATTTCTCCATACTTGAGTCTTTGATTATCTTTAAGTACAAAAATAATAACTCTTTTTAGCACATGTTTGAAACAGAACACGACAACTTTATTCATATGTGGTTGCCAGCTAGAGAAGAAAATCAAGTAATAAATATCAATACCAAGGATACTGTAGTAACACAAAACCACACATTGTAGTCAAAGACTCTCATCAGATGAAGACAAATCTGGAGTGCTTATTGCGACTCTAACTTTTGCTTAAATTTTGTTCACCCTTTTCATTCGAGTGCAATCACATTAAGCCCGTTATCTTGTACACGCTCATGGTAGAAAAATCTATTAGTGATTTTGATCACATATCGAGGGGTGCTGATAACATAAGTTTGGTAAACCCCTTTTTCTCTTCCAAATGCAGTTGTGGGGGATCGGATCGCAACCCGCCCTACCGAGTTCAGAACCAAACTCCTCTGAACCAACTACTAAATGGGCATATTTACTATGGTTTTTCTTTGTATGATCAACAACTGTTGGGTTAAACAACCGAGTGAGGGTTATCTAACTCAATAAGTAGCTCAACCAAAGTATGCAAATTTTCATTTCTGGATCATTCACTTATGTTCATCGATTTCCTACTTAGTTTGTGCCCAAGATGGTGCCGACTGCTAAGATAAATTACTAAGGGTTACCTTAAAACTTATATTCAGGTCTTCGTCAAAATTAGTACTCAAATTAACCTTGCATACTTCTGAGAGTCTAAGGTGTTAAGACAGTACCGATTTTATTGAATCATTACTAAACCTTCATAACATAGCCTAAAGTGCAAAACAACTTCCATACTCTTAAAGTGTCGTGTCAAGTATCAAACCAAAATTGCTTTTTTTTTCTTTCTAAAAATGATATATCTCAAGAAACTAGGAGAATCAGATAATAACAGAACATATGCAAGAACGGCTCAACTCAATTTTTTTCTTTTTATTTTATGAAATAATGAAAGAGAGTGAGACAATGCCATACATCATCAACTAGGTTTTTTTACCATTGAAAGCATTTATCAGCAAAGATCAGTTATTTGTTTTTTCATCATCCTCGCTCCAAGTTTGTAAGTAATAAAATAAGAGAAAATAGATGGATACAAATGGATTAATTCCAAAAAGCATGCATGTTTATTATATTAAAAGTACTTGACAAAATACATAATCTTAAAAACAAACAAATGCTTGACAAGAAAGAAAATAAAAGCCTAGCGATCATAGGGACACTGACTTTGACTAGATAACTTCTCTTTTTTTTGGAATTCCCAATTTGAACAAACTCTTGGTCCATCAATTTTTGCAGACATTTTTTCATTTCAATGCAATGATCAGGGTTCTTTTCACAAACTTCACAGTCGGGATGCAACTCCAAGAACCGTCATAATTAAGAAACATTTTTCTGACAGATGACATGGAAGTCTTGACCATAGAAACATCTTTTATCTAGCCTTCAAAAGTTTCAACCTGATACACATCGGTTCCAGAATGCCTCGACAACCATTAATATTTCATAACCGGCTCACCCTCCTCGAAGGACAATAGTTGTTTATTAATAAGCAATTGCACTTTGTATTTAAATGACTTGTAGTTATCAGTAGTATGACCCTCAGTACCAGCATGATAATCACAATTAGCATTAGCATCATACCAAGCCGGAAACGGCGCAGTCATTGGCTTCAGAGCTTTAGGAATCATCATTCCACTGTGTACTAGATATGGAAGAAGTTAACTGTATGACATAGGAATCAGATCGAAGACCTTTTTGGACTTTTGTTGGGCCGGTCTTTCCTTTTGAGTTTCTTGCGGCACATTCACAGACACTTGAAAAGGATATCCTGGGTACTGTTGATGTTGCGCTGTTGTCACACATGGATATGAGAAATATGGGAACTGAACAGGCATTATTGGCGGAGCCTTGTCAATTTCAGAAGTAACAACATCAGTTTCCTCCTCTTCTTTTTCTCTAGAGCTATCAGATGGCTCTCTTGTACAGTTTTGAGAATTGGCAGTGAGCTGAATCTTGCCACTTTTGATCCCCATCTCAATTCTTTCCCCAATTCGGACCAGATCAGAAAAGTCAGAGGAAAAACTACCAATCATTCTTTCAAAGTATGCCCCTTGCAGGGTATTAGTAAACATGTCCACAAGTTCTGACTCTAGGAGTGGTGGACGTACTTGTGAAGCCAATGCTCCCCACCTTTGTGCATAGACCTTGAAGGGTTCTCCTTCATTTTGACTCATATTCTGAAGTTGAGTACGACTTGGAGCCATGTCTGAATTGTATTGGTATTTCTTGATGAAAGCATTAGCCAAATCTCTCCATGACTGGATATGACTTCTCTCGAGTTGCATGTACCAGTTGAGAGACGCACCAGTGAGACTATCTTGAAAGCAATGTATCATAAGCTTATCATCATTGGTATAGGAAGCCATCTTTCTGAAGTACATTGTCAAGTGGTTCTTTGGACAGCTTAAACCTTTGTACTTTTCAAAATCTGGAACTTTAAATTTTGGTGGGAACACCAAGTCTTGTACCAAGCACATCTTAGTGAAGTCTAATGGATCATTGCTTCCTTCCACCAAATTCAACCTCTCCTCTAGAGCTTGAAATTTCTGATTGGCCTCCTCTAACTGATGGATAGCAGAGTCCACTTTTGACACATCAACAGGCATCTAAAGACCTTGGTGAGAAATCATAGGATCAGTCAAATTCTCTTGTGACAAATTGAGTCCTTGATGAACTGGAGGTCCTCTATTCTGATTCTCGACAGCTTGGGAATTAGATGAAACATCAAACACGAATGGTACATATTCAGGTAGAGCATATCTAATTGGTACACCATGAGGTGGCCAATCCACTGCATTCATCGGAGCATTCTCTTGTGGGACCTCAACTGTAGGTGCAAGAACCTCATTCACAACCGTTCAGGGTGGCAGATTCAAACCAGACAACATCTCAAGAACTCTGTCCAATTTTCCACCCATCTGATTCACTTCGCCTTGCAAGGCATCATGTTTTTCTTGCCAATTGTCCATGATGTAAGGAAGAACCTTTCTTGTCCAAATACTGGTGCCAGGAAGGTAACTGGAGGAATGAATGAACGAAAATGAGATTTCTTGATTGAAAAATGCATGATTTTTTATGATTGAAAATGCGTGATTTTTATGCAAAAACTTTTCTCATCATTTATTTTTTTTTAAGGAAATGTATGCAAGATGAATATGCATGATTATTTTTCATGAATGCATGGATGTCATGAATGCAATGCATGTATGGATCCACTATTGTACAATTGTATCACTTGGCGAACTTGATTTTCAAAGTTACAAATTCTTTCACATTCACAACAATTGGGTTCTTTTCAAAGTGGAATCTCTGAAGCCAAAAGTCCAAGGTCACCTGTAACCCATCCCTTTCACATGTTGTTCTAGGGTTTGGCACGGTTTCCAAAATAACTGATTACTATTTCTTTAAAAGCAACCTTGACACATGTTCTAAACGGTGGTCCCTAAACAAATGTTTCGGATACCTAGACCGGATAAAAGGCCCCCAGAATTGATGACCCAACACGAAGGAATCGGCGCTCAAAGATGTGCATCAGAGAACCCAACACTTCGTGAGAATCTATTCTGGGCGGAATTTTTCATGTCAGCGCTCAAAGATGTGCATCAAAGAACCCAACACAAAAAATCCCTCAACTAATCCTAAGTTTTTCTCAAGCTCGGGTACAGAGCTTTCGCACCATAACCAAGAACCGGGCCATGAAGGCAAAAAGAAAAAAAAGAGTAGAAGAGAAGACAAAGCCAGCAAATCCAGACAGTTCAATATTTTGCGATAATGTAGAAGATAGGACAGATACGGCTAACCTGGAATAAGCAAACCAAAAGCCTCAAATTAGGCTTAACTCACTAATCATATGTCCCCAGTGAAGTCGCCAAGCTGTAACACCCGGCGCAAGCACAAAATAATATTGTAATGAAGCCGCCACCATATTTTATTTATCCCGTGAGGGGAAAGGAAAATAATGATAAAACCTTTAAGAGTCGGGTTCAGGAGTTGTTTACATGAGGGGAAGACGTTAACACCCCCTCATATCCGTTGTACTCAACGGGAACCATTTGAGGAATTTGGTTTGCATAAACAGAAATGACCGCATAAAAGAAAAGAATACCGCATATTGAACAGAAAAAGGGAAAAAAAAGTTTTTTATTATTTGGCTTGACGAGATTACGATCTTGCTCCTACGTATTCCCCATGTGCAATGAGAAATTCAAAGCTCACGTAGTTCTTCCTGAAAAAAAAGTTTGTTTGTTGGTTGTTTTTAATGAACAACGCTTATGTCGCATTCCACTGATACGACAGTTTGCTTGCATGCTCGACTGAGGCTTAAGCGTTTTTCTGTATCAGGGGAATGGATAAAACATCGTCCTTTTAAGAAAAGAGATTGAAAAAGATTTAAGTTGAAAAAGAACTGACTGCGCAAGGGCAGGAAAAAGATTAAGTGTGTTGAGTTATTTTTTAGAGTTTTGAAGAGAATGTTTAGTGAATGGGGATTGCACGCTACCACAAGATGTGCATCAGGGGTCGGGCTCACCCGGGCGGAGAAAGATGTGCACCAGACTCCCCCTTTTACCACTTAAGTTGAATTAAGAAAAAGAACATTAATTAATATGAGAATAGTACACCATCCGTGATGTGCACCAGGGACTGTACTATTCAGGCCGAGAAAGGTGTGCACCAGACTCCCCCTTTTTCACCTTAACTAATTAAAGAAAATCATTGATTAAAATGAGAATAATACACCATCCACGATGTGCATCATGAACTGTATTATTCAGGCCGAGAAAGGTGTGCACCAGACTCCCCTTTTTTCACATTAATCAATTAAATGTTCGCTAATCAAAATGAGAATAGTACGCTATCCACGATGTGCGTCATGGACTGTACTATTCGGGCTGAGAAAGGTGTGCACCAGACTCTCCCTTTTCACTTTAATTAACAAATCATTATTTAATTATTTTTAGGAAAGAAGTTTCCAAGTTAAGACCAGGTCAGAAAAAGAAACAGAAAGGTAGAAGATGAGAGTGATGCATAATAGACAATAATATCAATGATAAATGAATGACGATTTAAGAATTAAATAGCTCAAAGTAAATAAAGCATGAATAATTAAATCAAACGCTAAATAAACGAACATGAGTTAAGTCACCAAGCATCGTATCAATTAAGTGTAGATTAATTGATTAAAATAAGCCGAAGTGGAAATAAGCGATTATATAAATAGCTTATTTGAAATAAACTTTTATTATATAAATAATTATTTGCATAATCACTTGTATAATAATAGCTTATTTAAATAATCACTTGTTCTCAAAAGTGATTATGTAAATAATCAATTTTGCTAACAAATAATTATTTTACTTAAGCTCTTTTTTCTAAAATAAGAGTCAAAATTAATTAAGTTCAGTTGGTGCAAACAGTAATAAAGGGATGTGAAGGAAACAGTAAAAAAAACAAAACAAAACAAAAAGGCCCAAAGGAGCCTCAGCCCACCGAAGCGGGTCGGATTCTGGGTCAACCAACTACCCATCAGCCCAGCTGGGGGGCGCGGGTAGTAATATGGGGGGCGCGCGTGAGTAAGGCTGCAGCCACTTAGCGTGCGCCACGCGTCCCCATCTTCTTCTTCCTTTTACCAGAATTGAAACATGGACGCGCGCGGGGAGATGGTGGCCGCGCCATGGCCGGCGGCAAACAACCCCAAACGTTCACCAAAATAAACTTATGAGTATACTGTTTCGATCGGAATTTCGCAAGGAAATCAAATCTACCATTAGTTTTTATAAATAGTGAACATAAAAGGCAAATCCGAGCTTCAAAGATCGGATCTCAAAACGTAAAAACACCTTTCTCACGCGGAATCGAAGGAAACTATCAAAAAGGAAAGGTCCAGACACGTTCCAAAAGCAATAATCAATTGATATCTACCTTTAATTGCGTGTAAAACGGCGAGATCGAAGAATTTGTTGTCGGCCGAAATCTGAATGGTGGTTTAATGGCTTTCCGGTCACTTTTTGACGAAACGGATGGTAGATTTGAACTCAGAAGGCTCGAATTAGTAAGGAATGAGTGTTTGATTTTTGATTTGGGTAAATTTTTGGGTCGGCCGGAAAATGGTTCAAGGTGGTGGTTGGTGGCCGGAAAATGGAATTCCGGCCACCTCTAGTGGTGGTTCTGATCAGTGAAATTTTATGGAGAATTGTGCACACCTTGATCTGATTATCATAATGCTTTTATAGTGAAAGATTAGGTTTAATGGCATAATATGGTAATAAACTCAAGTTAAAAGGGATAAAATAATAATGTGTAAAATTTAGATAATTTTAATATATTTTTGTGAATGAAAATGAATTATGATACAAAAGTGGTGAAGTGGTATGATATGATTGGTTCATGTAGAAAAATGTTTTTGGTGATGAAAAATAATACCTTTAATGTTATTTCTTTAGTTTGCGAAATTAAAATAAAATAAGATAGATAAATAAAAATGAACGAATGAAACTGAAATGGAACGTATTTTTTATGATTTTACACAAAATTAACGAAGAGCGCGAAATCATTATTTTTGAAGCTTATTTTTTATGTTTCTTGTAAAATAAGAAACAAATTTTAAAATAAAATGTTTATTTTAAAAAGGTGCAAAATTAGGGTATTACAACTCTCTTTTTAGTTTTCAGTCTATCGGGATGTCCAATTTTTTGGCTAAGTCATTTTTGTAGTTTGGACTTAGCGAGCTCCCTTTTTTTTTCTTTTTTTTTCAAAATTTGACTGCCTTGCTAATGGTTGGTGATGAACAACACTTTTTTTTGGATTTTGGTATGAAGTTCATTGACATCATGTAATGTGTGCAAGGTAGAAGATGCGGTTAATCATCGGAAGAGATGTTTTGGTCATGAAATTTGAATGCAGAGTCAAATTAACTAAACACTACCCTGCCCCTGGTTAAGATTGCGGGTTTTTTCGTATAAAAAGAAACACCAACTTCTAGGCTCAAAAAGGGTTAACTACGGATTATCTCCTAATAACTTCGGTGTTTAGTGATTGAAGCAATGCCTTATGTTATTAACAAAATTTTATTTAAAAGCATACTATAACAACTTTGGTTATTTCGTTTTCATCATTCTCGCTCCAATCTTTGCTTAAACAACAAATTTGATAAAGAAAAGTGAAGAGGAGAAGTATTACATTTTTTTTTTTACTTTTTTGATAAAGTGGGAAAAGATGGAAAACATATGAGTGGACACGAAAAGATTGATTCAAAACATGCATACTCATTTAATTATTATTAACATTCCAAAACAACAAGTTTGAAAACAAATAACACTTAGCAGACAACAAAATTACAATGATGAAAATAGTCTATTGATCGCTAGCATTCAGGAAACTCTTTGTAGAGCAGGATCTAAATTCAAGACCGGTATTGTAACATGCACCGATCGAGGCTGAACAAGGCTGTCATTTTTCGGAGGTGTGTAGCTGAGAGGAGACTGGACGGAGGCCATGATGCCTTCCTCACACTTCTTGCTGGTTGAGGGTTATCTTTTTTGTTAGCCATGGTTTGTAGGAGCTCGAGAGGGTATCCATTTTTCCATCGAAACTGTCGACATCCTCCCTTAGTGCAACCTGATTTTGTTGCGGCTGATCCATAACCCTTTGTTGACTTGTATGAATTCCATCTGAGTGTCGGAGAAGGGATTTGCCGGTTTTTTTTTTTTGTATTTTTGGGTGGAATGAAATGGAATTTGACATATGAAGACAAATGTATGCATGTCATGGATGATGTTAATGCATGAATTTTTTTTGATTAGTTCTAGGAAAATGATTTTATGCATGTTGATGCAACCCATGTATGCTTTGTGAGTGTATAAATGATTGAGAAACAAAACTTAAGAATGCTCCCTATGAGGGCTTAGTTCTAAGTGCTCTCTATATCAGGGTTCTCACAAATGTAGTTCTAAGGTTTTGTTTATAATTTAGTAGTATCTAAAGTCATGGATGCTTCTCAGAATTTCGCCATAATAATGGGTTAACCATTATATGGACGACCTTTCAACGAGTGCGACTCTTCTAGAAGGGGTTTGTACCAACTAAACGAGATGTCTACCTCGACAGCCAATACAAACACCAAAATTTGAAGATGTTCTAAGTATAAGGTCCTTAGAGTTAGGGGTTCAATTCGGAATTTCGCCATTATAACGGGTGAACCATTATATGGACGACCTTTCACGAAGAGGACCATCTCTAAGCGGGGTTTACATATTGACTAAACGAGATGTCTATCTCGAATAGCCAACACTACGCAACCACCATCCTAAACCTAGGTTTTTTTTTAAGCTCGGGTGATAGAGCTCCACTCAAAGTGTTTTGAATAGCACAATCCCCACACAGTAGCATAATAATATATAAAGAGAAAAAATAAATAATGCGGAAATAAAATAAAGTAAATTAGACAAATGATAAACAAACATGGCAAGAAAATGAACTAACACTAAAAGCTAAACTAGCTAACTAGGTTTGACTCACTAAGAGAGATACTCCCCAGCAGAGTCGCCAGCTGAAGCAGCCGGAAAAATGCGCGGGCGGAAAACGCTCGCTAAACAGTAGAGTCGCCACCGAAGTTTTATTTTTAAAGGGAAACGTCGATAAAACCCTTCGAGAACAATAACAGGGTCATCGCGACCAAGTTTTGGGTTCGGGAGTCGGTTATGCGAGGGGAAGGTATTAGCACCCCTCACATCCGTTGTATCCAACGGGAACCGTTAATTAGTTTAGCTTATTTAAGTGTTAGTTTCATGTTTGTTTCCTTATTATTATGATAATTGCTTGCAAAGAAAGAAAAAGGTTTAAAGACCAAAAAATGGTGTTTTATTAGTGTGCTTGACAAGAGATGTATCTTGCTCCTACGTATCTCCGGGTGCGATGGAGAAATCAAAGCTACGTATCTCCGGGTGCGATGTATCTTGCTCCTACGAATATTCGACAAAAGCGAAGTGTCTACCTCTTTTTCAAATATTCGGGGATGCGTCGAGTGTCTACCCGATTTTTCCTTTTTCGTTCGCTTGAATCTTTTGTTTTAATATTTTTTGTTTAAATATTTTTTTGTTTAATTAAAAATTTAATCGAAAGAGGAATACTTTGAACGTGATCGAGATGGGGATCTCGCGTTCCGCATTCGAGAGAGGCGTTGGATGTCTACCCGATTTTTCTCTTTTTCGGTCGATTAAACTTTTAATATTTATTTTTAAGTGTTTGAGATATTTTTGCCATCAAATTAAACCCATAAAAAAACTAACTTGTTTTTTTTGTAAGACATTTTTATGTAGTTGTTAAAAATAAATTAAAGGGGTTTAAATAGAATGGGCTTAGCCATGCTCTAAACAGCCCAACTAACATAAATAAATAAATAAAACAAATAAACTAATCTGATAGGAATGAGAAATTAAACAGGAAGATTAAAACAGAACATGAAAACGCAGAAACAAGAGAATGAAAGGAAAAAGAAGTCACCGAGAGTGGGAAAGGGGAGCGGCTGCGTGAGAGAGAGACCGACCGAGAGAGGGGTCAACGGTGGACAGCGGCGGTGGTGATGAGTTTATGGATGTTCGGCTGCTGGGTGGTTTGACGGCGGCAACGAAGACGGCGGCGGATCTCACTTTCTCTCCTCTTCTTCGATCTGTTGTTATTATTGTGTTTGTTGCTACTGTTTTGTTTTTGTTTTGTTGGTGATAAGTGGTTGGATATAGTGGTGGAGGAAGTAGTGATTTTGGTTTGTGATGGAGTAGTTGATGGAATGAAGGAAAATTTGTTAGTGATGAAGGTTTATGGTGTATGATATCTACATTTTTGTTGGTTTGTGTTTTCTTGTTTCTAACCTC
This sequence comes from Trifolium dubium, assembly GCA_951804385.1. Classification (NCBI taxonomy): domain Eukaryota; kingdom Viridiplantae; phylum Streptophyta; class Magnoliopsida; order Fabales; family Fabaceae; genus Trifolium; species Trifolium dubium. The sequence goes on from OX638074.1 coordinate 6,246,833, forward strand.
TGATTTTCTCCTTCTAACCCCCTTTTTCTGATTTTTCATTCTCAATTTATAGGCTCCAATGATGAATGGTTATGACCATGAGATAAAATTGTGTTTGAATTTTTGACTGCTTTGGGCAAATAAATGGATTTGGATAGAAGTAGAAAGAAGGGGCTGCACTTTTTGGTTGATTGTTTTCTTAGTGAAGACTTGGCTTAATTTGAGACAAATTGAAAAGAAAGCAAAACAAGGGGAGGGGGCGCACCACTGTTGCTTTGTTTCTTGCAGGTTTTTTTGTTTTGTTTAATGGATAAATTGAGTGTTGGAATTTTGAGAGGTTTCATGTAGAAGACTAAAGTTTGTTATGGTAAAAGGTAGAAAACACCATTGCTAAAACTAGGGGATGGAAGGGGCGCAACACTGTAGCTGTGTTGTTGTTCAGATTTTTGTTTTGTTTAATGGATAATTTGTTGCTTTTACTAATTAATTAAAAAAAAGTAAAGAATGGACTAATTATAACTATAGGTATAATAACAAATAATTGAAAAATGAAAAGAAGGGAAGGGGGGACGCAGCAACAACACATTGTTGTTATTGTTATTATATTTTTATATTACTTTCTTAATAAAATTAAATACTAATATAAGTTAAATTGATATTGAATATACAATTTGGACTCAAAAGATTAAAGTGCTAAACAAATGTAAATAGACTTATTTTTTTGTCTTTTTTTTTAGATCTTTTCAATTAAAGTCACGAACTCTAAACAACTTGACAGATTTTGAAATTAAATGCATATTTTTGAATTTTTTTCACAAAATTGATGAAAAGCATGAAATTTAGTTAAAAATACATGAAATTAAAAGTTAAAGTTATACAACTTATAAAATTAAAATAAACACAAATTAGATTACGATCATAAAAAAGTTGTGACAAAATTGGGGTACTACACAATCACTGTTCCGAATAAAAGTTACGAAATCAAAAACCCTATACAGATTTAGTACAAAATTTATTCCGTAAAGCTTCTTCCAGTCTTTGGAAAATCACTGAGAACACTCCTGCAAGTAGAAAAAACAACAAAACAACTTATTTACTTATTTAGAGGAGGCATTGTGTCTTAAACTTAACCATTGCAATTATCAACTTATCAATCATCGCGACCATCTTACAAGAATGAAAACAGAACGGAGAGTCAATATGCACGAGCAGAAAACAAAAAATTTCAGTAAATTGGTTAGCAAACAATCAGAGCGGCAATTTTTTAATGCAGACGAAAACCCATGTTCGAAAGATTAATCATTTCACTTAGCCAACGACATTTCAGCAAACCCAAGGTAATAACACATTCTTCCAAAGCTATTTTAGAATCAGCTGTAGACTAAAATAATGAAAAAGACAATTGGGAAAAACACTTTGGAGAAAAACCTGATAATGGGCTATTCCTATCTTGTACTGAACCTTTCACCAACAGTGTACCAGGGATTTGCTGAAAAACCTGCAGGATGTTAATATAAAACACCTAAGATCAACATGAATGTGCCGGTCAAAATTATTTTTCAAGCTGGCAAAGAGTGCAAGCATACCGATATACGAAGGCCTGATCTATCACAAGAGAGATTAGCACTTGACCCATTAACTGTCTTCTCTGTAGGTTGATAATCAATGGATTGATTGATAATGGGTAGTTCATTCTTCAAGATTGAATCACAGTCATCTTTTGTTGCCACAACCTATAAAATTGCAATCACACTTAACAACCATGATAAGGAAATTACATCAGATACTGGGAAATTAGTCTTACGTCCACTGTGAAAGAGGAGGTGTTCATTGTGCAGAATAGGTCATGTGAAGAAAAATAAGACTTGACATTTTCCAACACATTAAAGGCACCATGTTGGCGTTGAAGACCCTGCAAAATAAATTTGTATAATGAAGTTAACGGCATCACAATTCAGGCTATCCACATTTAGCCTTAGACCCTTAGTATAAAAATATATATTTAGATTGTGTTCTCAACAATTCTATCAAGGGTCGTGCTAAAAACTAGAATTGCCCAAGAGTAATACATCTATTTTCACTGATGTGGGATAGGAGCTAATTTTTTAAGAAAAAATGAAGTATGTGTCAGCTTAAAGTTAAAACAATACAGTTGCTAGATACTGTTAAAAAGATCTTAAACCTCAAGCATGAAGGACATGGTATTCTTGTTCGGCAAAGAAACTAATGACTTATGTTGCACAGTAGGCAAGAAAGACCAAGCAAGCCCCCAACGGGACGTCCTGCCCTGGACAAATTCAGTTGTCTTCACAACAGTGACTCCAACTTCCCAAAGTTTTGATATAAGGTATTTGAGATTTGATTTTCTACCTATCATTGAAGTGAACCACCTATGAAGACATTGAAACAAATGAGCACAAACTTACTAAAAGTAAATATCAACAGTTACAAAAAAGAAACAGAAATGCTATCCATATAAAAAATGTGATACCTAAAGTGATGCTTCAGTTCAATACTATCTTCAATAATACGAGTAATAAAGGCTTTCTCACCGCCAGAGCAAATCATTTCTTCAGAAGTGCCACCGCAAGAAGTTTTCTGATTAAGTCCACCTTCTTCCAAGATTTCAAAAAATGGTGGATTACACATACAAAAATCAAACTTCTCATCATCCCTGACTACACCAACAAGTATGGGAGGTCCATCATAATTCTTATTGTCACATGAACTCAAATCAAGAGGTAATATCGGCAAAGGCTCTGCTTCCGTCTCAGTTCTGCTACACAAATCTAAGTCGCCACTAAGGCCCGACGCTGCATCATGCAACCCTTCCACAGATGAAGTAGTTGCATCGGTTTGAACCCTCCTAATTTCAATCAACTCAGAAATATGTGGATTACTATTAACATTTCTCTCCGCCCACTCAATTGCAACATCAGTTATATCTGCATCCAATTAAACAAACTTCAAAAACTCTATTTTTCTTGTTTCATTTTATTTTCACAGCAACCACAAGATAAAACCAAAACATACATTCATACCTGATCCTACAAAACTCCATCCCAAAAGGGATGCACCAAGAAGTGGATAAATGCAATTGGCTCCGGTTCCTATATCAAATCCTTTAACCTTACCTCCACTTGAAATAGTATTCGAAATGATGTTCGATGAGAGAAGATCTTGAAGCCAATGAATGTAATTAGACCTATTCGGTACAGTAGGACAGAGTTGCCCATCAGGAATCCACCTAAGTAAAATTTATTCATTAGCAAAATGTGAGCACATTGGACATAGCTTCTTAGTTAAGTTAACTCGAGATTACACAACACTCGGTTAAGAAAGATAATAAAACAGAAAATACCAGTTAACAGCATGGTCATGAAGAAGCAAAACACGAGTAAGTTCACGAGTTGCATTAAAGTCAGTCCAATCGATTCTAGGGTTTCCATAACGCGAGTATTGCACGAAAGATTGGAAGGATGGATACAGAGAAGCCAAATGAGCAAAGTCAGGTGGGTTCTCAGCATATTTGTTGTTGGGGTGAATGGTGGGTCGCTCAACTTCTCTCTTTCTCTTCTTGTTTTTACCCCCCATTTTCTAAAAATCAAATCTTTTTAGAAATTCTACAAAATTGCTTAGCTTAATTCTACAAAATTCAAGATATAATGAATCAAAGCTGAAACAATTAAGAGTGAGAAACTGAAGTACATAAGATTCAATGATTCATAATAAACAATTATTACTAGAAATGAATGATGTGCTAAGGAACTACAATATAAATTGCCCACCTTTCCTTTCATCTTTTCTTCAACCCTAAAATTTATTTCCTTTCTTTATTGTGAATTGAGTTCTTGAACCTGAAAATAAAAAACACAATTGATTAGACAAAGCATGAGACATGGACCATTTATTATGTTATTCTGTTTGAGATTTGAGTTTTTTTATTATGTTTGTTCTCTGTTTTATTTATTGTTTTATAGGTGAAAATGAGACTCACTTCATTCATGGATCTTGCTTGTGTTTCACAAAGGTAAAGATTACTTTGTAAAGATTACTAACAACGAAAACATAAGCATCATTATAGTTTTGAAATTTATCTTGCTTTATTTAGTAGAAACTTCTATAAACACAAGCATCCTTAATAGTGTTGTTATTTATTTCAACTTCTATAAACACTGATCATTGAAATTATTTACTAACAACTTCTATAAACTGTTCTTATAATCTATATCTTGCTTGTGTTTGAAATTTATGACCTTAATTGGAAAAAAATCTTTAAATATGTGCCAAAATTATTCTTTCAAGTGCATAGAGGACCTTGAATTAATAAAATTATTCTTTAAATGTGTGGCAGAGTTTGAGAAGAGCGTATCGAAGAGCATATCAACTATTAATGGAGCCAACAAATTAAAAACTCAATCTATAGATTGCAAATATTGCTTTCATTTTTATGACAATAAATGAAAACAAATCTTTCAATGTGTGTCAAAATTACTCTTTCAAGCCTGAAGTAAAATAAGATTACCTTAAATGCTAATGTGATAGAAAGGAAAAAGCATTAGAGTTTTTGAAGAACAACATACACTAATAATGGAGCCTACACCACCAATACAAGACAATGAGTTTATAAATAGGATTACATAAAAAGAGAGCATAGTTAAAAAGTTATTCTTTCAAAGTTTCAAACTACATTGGGCTATTTGCGATATGTTTTAATGATGTGGTATATGATCTGATGATGGGAAATGATCAATAGTGATAAAGTTGTAATGAAATCCTTTAAGAGGCTCATTTAAAAGATGTTGTTTCACCAAAAATCAATTTTGAATAAAACCCATATCAGAGAAAGGAACTTTACTTAATACTAATTAATAGAAAATCTTTAGAGCAAAGCATAAATCAAGAAACTAACATCACTTCCTACAAAATGAAAACCAGAATGGAGAGAAGAAGAAAGAGTAATTACCTCTTGAAAAAGTTGATGAAAGGGTGTTTCATGAGTTATGAAGGGTCATTTGAAACAAAAGGAAGAAGCAGAACGCAGATCAAAGCTTCCTTCTTGGAAAAACTCCACCAATTCAATGTTACAGTTCTTCTACCTGTCATAATGATGGGGTGAGTTAGATTCAAAATGCAGCTTCAGTCATCACACACCCATTTGAATATTCCTATCTATTTTTGTGTTCAGACAGAAATAAATAGATTTAACAATCAATTTTCAGTAAAAGGATGATGAATAAATTCAATTTTGTGTTTTTAACAGGATGCATAGAGGAGTTAAATGAAAAGCAACAACTGGATATCAAACAAGATTTATACACGACAATGGTAGATCAAACAATTGTATATCACACACCTACTGCATATTTGTTTTCTATTACTAATCTTTTGTTGTGTCAAATATGAAGGTGTTATACAAAAAACAGCTACTAACCCACTTTTCTTTGTTAAACTGCATTTGATTTTCACAAGACATGATGGAAGAATGACTGCAAACCTTCAACTACAATTTTCATTTGATCTTTTTTAAATTTGTTTTGATGTATTCTCTTCAAATAGATTAACAAACAATTCCAGAAAGAATATATAATAACAATTTGAAATCATGTTTTGTCATTTACCATTTTATTTATCTTAACCTATATATACTAAAAGGTTATTTGAATTAGAAAAAATAAAGAATATAAAAAAGATAAATAGACAAAATTATAAAATTGATGAAAAAAACTTAACAGTGAGTGAAAACAACTAACAGATGAAAGAAATAAAATCTCATCATTCACCATACAAATATAACGAACAAACAAATTTTCATCAAAATTAATTAATTTTTATACAAATAGAAACATAGAAAATCTATGGGACATACAGAAAAATGATATTCAAACGCTGATTTTAGTTGTATTTCCGGCACGGTGGCGGCGGTGGATTTCAAAACTTGATTTTTCTTTGCCGGTGTTGGTGGTTTAGGGTTTAGGGTGGAGAAGAAAAAATGATAGATTAGAGCGTGTAGTGTGAAAAACATATGAACAATTTAGTAAATGGGCTTGGGCCAATGAACAATTTTTTTTGATAATGGTCAATGAACAAAATTACCGTAAGATAGGATAGTTTAGTTTTTTTTAATCAAACAACAAACATTTTTTGTTTAAACGTCATTTTAGTCCTTATATATACGCGAAATTTTGGTTTTAGTTCGTGATTTTACTCTAAAATAGTCTCTGTATCGACCAAACATTTTGCTTCTGGTCCCTAAAACAAAAATCTGCAGGAAAATTCGCAGGAAAATCTGCAGGAAACTTGAGAATTTTCCTGCAATTTTTTGCTATAGGGACCAGAAGCAAAAAGTTTGGTCGATACAGAGACTATTTTGGAATAAAATCACATACAGAGACTAAAACCAAAATTTGGTATACATACAAAGACCAAAATGATGTTTAAGCCAACATTTTTTTGACAAATCAAACAACAAACATGAGACACATAGGATAGTATTTTTTTTTTTTACTAAACACATAGGATAGGTGTAGTGTATAATAATATTCCCTCAATCTTAATTTAATATTCTAATTGACTATTTCACATACTATAAAAAAAAAAAAAAATTGTCGAGACTGGGGTATCTACCTCCAAACGCATTGACTAATCTCTCGCTAGATTGGAGGCACCTCGATGGGTGGGATAGCTGGCCCAAGGATTTAAAGCTGCTTCATAGAAGATCGAACTATTGACCCTTGTTTAAAGGAGGATGAGCCTCAACCGCTCAACCACACCCCTTGAGTTCTATAAAAAAAAATTGAATGAAAGAAAAAAATATGTCTTTTACTAAAATATTTTTTCTTTTTATTAGTAGTAAACAATAGAATACTAAAAAAATAGATTGCTTTAAAAGGCTAAAATAGTAAAAGTTTTTTATTTTTTGAATAAACAATTTTGGCAAATAAGACATTTATTTTAGGACGGGGGAGTACTAATTTTTTATGAGAGGAAGAGTAATAATAATAATTATTATAACTTTTTTTTATACCTTTTTAAACTACATTGATAGTTAAAAGTAAATTGCACTATTTTTTTTTTTGAAAGTAAAGTAAATTGTACTATTATTAATCAATTAGTTAATAAAATATTTTTTAGTCAAAAAAAAAAAGTTTATAAAATATTTTTATTTTAATTGGAATGTTGTGTGTCATTAATCATTAATACAAGCACGAGAAAATATATACATGCTTTTAAGAAAAAAAAAACTATCATTTGGTCAAATAAAAAAATTAAAGATGTCGTCTGATGTTTAATTGTTTCAATCAATTTTTAAAGATGTCAGTTTCTCTTAAGCGTTTGTTTTGCGATGACAATAAACAAGAGTCAAGGTCAAACTCTGGGACATGTTGGTATTTTCTTATCAAAACTTGTGCTTACTCATAGACAATTGTCCGTTTTTATTTCTCGTGTTAAAATGCGCGATGGATTAAAGATTTTAATCATAGATGAAAGTCACAAAAGTTCTACAAATATTGTTAACGTAGTTTATCCAAAAATATTTCAAAACGTATTTACTCATAGATATATGTATTTACTAATACATTTATGTTTTATGTGTATTTTAAGTTCTTAAGTTCTATGATTTTAGAATATTATATCCTTTGAATTTATATTAGATGTGAATGTAAAAGTTGCAATACGTTTTTTTTTTTTTTTTTTGGTTATAAGTTGCAATACGTTTTTACTGGAAGATTATATAATATATTTATATTAATAATTGATCTAATTAAATTTTTGTTGTTTTGCTCATAATTTGGTGAAACCATGCGGGAGCACGGGCTAAGAGATACTAGTTCACCACATATTGAGTAGATACTCCTTCGTCCTAAATTATAAAAGAAAAATAAATTAAAAATCATAAATTTAAATTTAATTGATAGAAAATATCGAAATTGTTTGATCAGAAGTTGTTTGATTCATTTTATTTGTTTGAGTTTATGGTGGCTTGAAAAACCAAAACATGATAATTTTAAATATGTTCTTGTGAATTTTCCGTTGTATAAAGATGTAAAAACAATTTTTTTATTAGTATCTATTTATTGAGTAAATGGAAGAGAGAGATAATTAAATTTATATTTAATATTACAAGAATAAGTAAAAAAACATTCTAAAAATATTTTTTACTTCATAATTTGAGATAAAAAATGAAAAGTTTTTTCTCTTATAATTTAAAATAAATGGAGTATTTTTTACTCTAAATAGGTTTTTGACTCTATCATATTTTTAAAAGTACTAGATTGAAAAAAAAAATTGATAAAAACAAGGACTGCAATGAGAAAAAATTGAAAAATCTAATTTGAAATATTTATATAATGAGTGATCTATTTGAGAGACATCTTTGTGTATAGAATTTTAAGGTAGTGGTTGGGGGCGCGAGAAATGGCGGTGGGTGGGGGCGCGTGAGAAATGTTAACATATATGGGGGGTGCGCGAGTAAAACTTGTTGAAGGAGGCATGTTAACTTCCTCTCACATGGGTGGAAGTTAGCAAACCCCATATATATATATATATCCCATATATATATATATATATCGAGTTGTTTCACGAATCAAATGAGTCGAACTATATATATTTAGCTCAAATTCAACTCATTTATTTACCGAGCTTTATTTTAAATTTAAGTTCTACTCGTTTGGTCATGAACTAAGAATCACAGCACCAAAGAATCCAAGTTGCAACAAAGAATCACCGCGCCTAATTGTAACACCCGGCGCAAGCACAAAATAATATTGCAATGAAGCCGCCACCATATTTTATTTATCCCGTGAGAGGAAAGGAAAATAATGATAAAACCTTAAGAGTCGGGTTCGGGAGTTGGTTATATGAGGGCTAGACGTTAACACCCCTCATATCCATTGTACTCAACGGGAACCATTTGAGGAATTTGGTTTGCATAAACAGAAATAACCGCATAAAAGAATATATTACCGCATACTGAACAGAAAAAGGAAAAAAAGAGTTTTTTATTAATTGGCTTGACGAGATTACGATCTTGCTCCTACGTATTCCCCATGTGCAATGAGAAATTCAAAGCTCACGTAGTTCTTCCTGAAAAAAAGTTTGTTTGTTGGTTGTTTTTAATGAACAACGTTTGTGTCGCATTCCGCTGATACGACAGTTTGCTTGTATGCTCGACTGAGGCTTAGGCGTTTGTCAGTATCAGGGGAATGGATAAAACATCGCCCTTTTAAGAAAAGAAGTTGAAAAAAGTTTGACTGCGCAAAAGCAGTTGAAAAACAATTGAGTGTGTTGAATGTCTTTTATGATTTTATTAAGTTATTTTGAGAATGAGAATAACCCTAAATCACAAGTCGCTCGACAGGGACCAGATCATTCAGGCAGAGACGAGTCATTCGTCAAGCTCCCCTTTTTCATTCAGTTTATTAATTGAACTTTATTAATTAAAGTGAAATAAGCCGAAGGCGAGTCGTCAGTTAGGCTCCTTCTCATTTCATTTAATTAAAAAAAGCTCCATTTTAAATGATATGAGAATAACTCAAAGTCACGAGTCGTTCGACAGGGACAGATTTATTCCCATTCCATTTTCAAAGATAAGTTTTCCACAAGCCAGAAAAGAAAGAAAAGAAAGGGTAGAAGAAGAGAGGAATGCAAATGTACGAGGAATGCTAATGACAATATAATATGATGACAATGTAAATAATGCGGCAATTAAATAATACTCGAAATAAACATACAAACATTCATAATTAAATGAATAATTAAATAATCGAGCATAAACAAAATGGCAAACAGAGAGATGAATTAGCGGACATATAGCAAGCAAACGTAAAAATAAGCTCAAGATGAGTCGTCAGTCAGGCTCTCGCTTATTTCTATGTTCAAACATCAAATTATTTCGAATGGAATAAAAATAAATCCAAGACGCGAGTCGTTCGACAGGGTCTGATTTATTTTTATCCCAAATATAAATTTTAATTAGTTGAAAAGAAGTAAAAGTGAAAAGCACTTATCAAAAATAAATTAAATAAGATTGCAGTGGGGGTGTATTCAACCATATGGGGGTTCATGCAGAAATTAAAAAAATCAGAACAAAAACCAGTTGGGCCCAAAACAAACAACCCAGACCCAAGTACCCTCAAACCGGACCAGGTCGGTTTAAACTGGGTCAAACAAAACCCAGTTGGGGGGCGCGTTAAGAAGAATGGGGGGCGCGCGCGAGAAGGCCCTCTGGCCACTCAGCGCACGCCACGTGGCATCCCCATCTTTTTCTTCCAACCAAAACAGAAGCAAGGTCGTGCGCGGTGGTGATGGTGGCCGCGCCATGGCCGGAGTTTTTTGAAGCTTTTCCGTTCACCAAAATTAACAAACCCATATACCAAAAGAATCGGAATTTAACGTAGATTATGAATCTAAACTCTAATTTCACAAATAAAACGTAGATTATGAATCTAAACTCTAATTTCACAAATAACGCATAAAAAATACAGATCGAACGAAAAAGTAAACGGATCCAATTTTTTTTCAAATGATTTTCCAACCGTTTTTAGTCATAAAAGGAAACCACGAACAACCTTCTTCAACACTTGAATCGGCCGGATCGAGAGTTTCTTTTTCGGCCGAAACTTTGAGCGTTGATTTAATGGCTTTCCGATCACTTTTTGACGAAACGGACGGTGGATTCGAACTCAGGAGACTCAAATTAGTATAGATTGAGAATTTGATTTTAGATTTTTGATGATTTTTGGTTACCGGAAGTTGGCCGGAAAAAGAAATTCCGGCGGTGGTCGCCGGAAATGTGTTGGTGGAGTAAGGAGGAGATACTAGTTTCTTTTTTCTGATTTTTTTGTGTATTGGGATATGTGTCCAATGATTGAATGATAAAAAAATAGTATATATAGTGGTAGAATTAGGTGGTGGTAAAATGTGTAATAATGTGTAATTTTGTGGTTAAGAGAAGATTAACGTGAAAAATGGTGATAAAATGGTAATAAGAATAAAATAAAAAATGATTATGAGGTGTAAGAGATGACGTGTCAAAAAATGATTGATCCAAATTTCAAGTTTAATTGATATCGGAGAAAATACAAATAAATCGAATAAAATGGATTAAAGTGCAATTAAATGAAAAATGCACTAAACTTATTTTTTAATTATGGAAAATGTGGGGACAAAGGTATAAAATTAAATAAAATGTTAAATGAACTAAAATTATTTATTTTTGATATTTTCTTGTAAAATGAATAAATTGCATAAAAATGAAAATAATAAAAAGTAATCATATTTCGTAATTCTTTTTGGACATTTCATATAAAAATAAGAAATAGTTTTCTAAATAAAAAATAATTTAAAAAAGTTAAAAATTAGGGTATTACAGCTGCCCCTATTTAATTATCTTATACTAAAGTGCACCAATGACTTGCGTCCTTGTGCGTTTGTAGTAAAAGGTAATTAAATACAAATGCCCTAATTTTGTGATGTGAAAGTGATGTAATGAGATGAATGCTGATGGGAGATGAGGGTAGAAATTATACCTGGAGAAATTAGGAACTGGATACCTGATAAAGAAATGATCGTCTCCCGTCCGGGTTCTTTGATCTTAAAACGAGTCGTCTCCCGTCCGGGTGCTTCAACTCTAAAAACAAACTGATCTTCTCCCGCCTAGGTGTTTGAATCATGAAAAGAAAAACTGAATCGTCTCCCGTCCGGGTGCTTGAATTCAAAAGTAAACTGAGTTGTCTCCCGCCCGGGTGCTTTAACTTAGAAAAAGAAATGATCTTCTCCCGCCCGTGTGCTTTAACTCCAAAAGAAAAATGGACTGATCTTCTCCCGTCCGGGTGCTTGAATCATTCAAAAGAAAAACTGAATTGTCTCCCGTCCGGGTGCTTGAATTCAAAAACTGGTTGTCTTGAAATGTTCTTCACTTCGTCTGAAGAATCAATAACGAATTCGTGCACTTATGACAAAAATGAGGCTAGTTTGAATCATTCTCCACTTAATCAGAAGACTTGTAGACCCAACCTGTATGCTCAAAACAAAAGATAAGACCAACTTGAATCATTCTCCACTTAATCAGAAGAATTACCGACTCATGTCGTACGCTCATGACAAAAATGAGACTAGTTTGAATCATTCTTCACTTGGTCAGAAGAATTGTAGACCCAACCTGTATGCTCAAAACAAAAGATGAGACTAACTTGAATCATTCTCCACTTAATCAGAAGAATTATCGACTCATGTCGTACGCTCATGATAAAAATGAGACTAGTTTGAATCATTCTTCACTTGGTCAGAAGAATTGTAGACCCAACCTGTATGCTCAAAACAAAAGATAAGACCCACTTGAATCATTCTTCACTTAATCAGAAGAATTGCCCCTCTTCACTGAATCTGAAGAAAAGTCGAGACCAAATGGAAACCTCCTTCACTGAATCTAAAGAAAAGTTGAGACTAAATTTAATCATTCTCCACTTAATCAAAAGAATTGTAAATCCAATCCTTAAAACCCTTTGTGTCTGCTTCCTACTCATTCTGAAAAGCTTTAAGACTGAATTCTTGAAAGGATGAGACTGGCTTGAGTTTATTCTCCACTTAATCAGAAGAATTAAGAACCCAATCCGTACGCTCACTGAAAACTTGCTGAAGTAATTTGCTGAGATTTGAGGTATCTTGAGGAAGATCACTCGCTGGGAAAAGAAAGTTGAATATTCTGCCATTATTCTTAATAACTGTCAAGTAACTGTCTTGCTGAAGAACATGGTTCATCAATCAATTTAGTCGAGATGTTGTGTACTAACTTCATTGGGGATATGGTTCAGAAACCAACTTGTTGAGGTACGGAGTACCAACTTTACCGAGGATGCAGTATGCTAACTAGCTTACTGGGTACGACTTATTGATCCATTCACCAGGGATGCTATGCATAAGCCAACTTTACTGGGGAAAGTGGTTTAACAACCGACTTGCTGAAGATGCGGTGTTCGAACCGACTTATTGGATATGAACAATTATCAACTTACTCACTGGGGAAAGAAATGATTCATCATCTTTTCTCTTTGAGAATATGGTGCACTGACCGATCTGCTTGAGGATGACACTTTGTTGACCAATTCACTGGGAAAACATTCGTCAACCCTTCTTGTTGAGTAATTACAATTCAATAACCGTCTTGTTGGAGAATTAGGTACATCAACCTTTTTTACTGAATGAAAGATCCAAGTTCACAACATGTTAGAACAACATTTTGAACATGTGCTTCATGAATGCATGATCATGTATATTTGATGCCTAAATGCAAGACTAATGCAGATGAAATGTTTTATCGTATGCAACAATGTGTGCGTTCTCTCTTTTTTTTTTTTGAGTTTGTATGCATGATTGCATGAACTTGCGTGGATGAATGCATGAGTTTATATGCATGAATGCATGACTTTCTGAGTTTCTGTTGAAGGGAGTTTGAATTTCCCGGCACCGAGAATCTGAATATCTCTGACATTATTGAGATGAGGACCTTTGCAAGCTTATGTTGCAGGACAGGTGTTCAAATAGGTTTCCAATGAGGAACAACAAATTTCTTTATCTGATGGGTATGCCCCAAGTACTTTTCTCAGAGATATAATCTTGACATAATATGCCCCAAGTACTTGAATCCTCGAAGGATATGCCTCTGACCAACTGATATTTGCAGTGTAACCAATTCGACCTTGGTAAGCAGGGTATTCCACTTGTTTGCCCCTGATTGGCAGAATCTATAGGTAACTTGCCCCTAGCTAGAAGCGTCTCAAATCAGCTTTGCCCATGATCAGACCATAGCTCAGATTTCTTTAATGCCAAGTATTAATTTGCAAGAAAATCATTTCTTTTGAAAAGTATTTTTCATATTATAATGCACATGCAAGTTCTTTTTGTTTTTTTGTTTTTGAAAACATATATTGTATATACAAAAGATAATTATTGACTACTCAACAAACAGGATGAGTCAGCTTAACAATAAATTTGCTGAATGCTTTCAAAGTGAACTTAGTTTCAATTAGATATTTTGAGGGTTATAATATGCAACAACAATCATGTAAATTGAGCCAAAAACAAAGTCAATTGTGTCATCAGATTTCCCCATACTTGAGTTTTCGCTTGTCCTTAAGCACACAATAGTAATTCTTTTTAGCATAGGTTTGAAACAGGACACGACAACTCTAATCATATGTGGTTGCCGGCTAAAGAAGAAAATCAAGTAATAGATATCAATACCAAGGGTACTGTAGCAACACAAAACCACACATTATAGTCAAAGACTCTCATCATAGGAAGACAAATCTGAAGCATTTTATTGTGACTCCAACTTTTGCTTAAATTTTATTCACCCTTTTCATTCGAGTGCAATCACATTAAGCCCGTTATCTTGTACACGCTCATGGTAGAAAAATCTAATAGTGATTATGATCACATATCGAGGGGTGCTGATAACAAAAGTTTGGTAAACCCCTTTTTCTCTTCCAAATGCAGTTGTGGGGGATCGGATCGTAGCCCGCCCTACCAAGTTCAGAATCAGACTCCTCTGAACCAACTACTAAATGGGTATATTTACTATGGTTTTTGTTTGTATGTTCAACAACCGTTGAATTTAACAACCGAGTGAGGGTCGTCTAACTCAATAATGGTATCAACCATAGTATGCAAACTTTCATTTCTGGATCATTCACTTATGTTCATCGATTTCCTACTTAGTTTGTGCCTAAGATGATGCCGACTGCTAAGATAAACTACTAAGGGTTACCTTAAAACTTATATTCAGGTCTTTGTCAAAATTACTACCCAAATCGATCTTGCATACTTCTGAGAGTCTGAGGTGTTAAGACAATACCGATTTTATTGAATCATTACTGAACCTTCATAACATAGCCTAAAGTGCAAAACAACTTTCATACTCTTAAAGTGTCATGTCAAGTATCAAACCAAAATTGCTTGTATTTTTTTTTATCTAAAAAATGATATGTCTCAAGAAACTAGGAGAATCAGATAACAACAAAACATATGCAAGAACGGCTTAATCCAATTTTTCTTTTTATTTTATGAAATAATGAAAGAAAGTGAAACAATGCCATACATCATCAACTAGGTTTTTAATCATTGAAAGCATATATCAGCAAAGATCGGTTATTTGTTTTCATAATCCTCGCTCCAAGTTTGTAAGTAATAAAACAAGAGAAAATAGATGGATACAAATGGATTGATTCCAAAACATGCATGTTTATTATATTAAAAGTACTTGACAAAATACATAATCTTTAAAAGAAACAAATGCTTGACAAGAAAGAAAATAAAAGCCTAGCGATCATGGGGATGAGCGTCCTAGCATCACCGACTTTGATTAGATAACTTCTTTTCTGGAATACCCAATTTGAACAAACCCTCGATCCATTAGTTTTTGCAGACATTCTTTCATTTCAATGCAATGATCAGGGTTCTTTTCACAAACTTCACAGTCGGGATACAACTCCAAGAACCGTCATAATTAAGCAACATTTTTCTGACAAATGACATAGAAGTCTTGACCATAGAGACATCTTTTATCTAGCCTTCAAAAGTTTCAACCGGATTCACATCGGTTCGTGAATTTCTCAACGACTATTAATATTTCATAACCGGCTCACCCTCCTCGAAGGACAACAGTTGTTTATCAATAAGCAATTGCACCTTGTATTTAAAGGACTTGTAGTTATCAGTAGTATGACCCTCAATACCAGCATGATAATCACAATTAGCATTAGCATCATACCAAGCCGAAAACGGCGGAGTCATTGGCTTCAGAGCTTTAGGAATCACCATTCCACTGTGCACTAGATATGGAAGAAGTTGACTGTATGACATATGAATCAGATCGAAGACCTTCTTGGGCTTTTGCTGGGCCGGTCTCTCCTTTTGAGTTTCTTGCAGCACATTCAGAGGCACTTGAAAAGGATATCCTGGGTACTGCTGATGTTGCGCTGTTGCCACACATGGATATGGGAAATTTGGGAACTGAACAGGCATTATTGGCGGAGCATTGTCAATTTCAGAAGTGACAACATCAATTTCCTCCTCTTCTTTTTCTCTGAAGCTATTAGTTGGCTCCCTTGTACTATTTTGACGACTAACAGTGAGCTGAATCTTGCCACTTTTGATCCCCATCTCAATTCTTTCCCCAATTCGGACCAGATCAGAAAAGTCGGAGGAAACACTACCAATCATTCTTTCAAAGTATGCCCCTTGCAGAGTATTGGTGAACATGTCCACAAGTTCTGTTTCTAGGAGCGATGGACGTACTTGAGAAGCCAATGCTCTCCACCTTTGTGCATAGACCTTAAAGGGTTCTCCTTCATTTTGAGTCATATTCTGAAGTTGAGTACGACTCGGAGCCATGTCTAAATTGTATTGGTATTGCTTGATGAAAGCATTAGCCAAATCTCTCCATGACTGGATATGACTTCTCTCGAGTTGCATGTACCAATTGAGAGACGCACCAGTGAGACTGTCTTGAAAGCAATGTATCATAAGCTTATCATCATTGGTGTAGGAAGCCATTTTTCTAAAGTACATTGTCAAGTGATTCCTTGGACAGCTCAGACCTTTGTATTTTTCAAAATCTGGAACTTTAAATTTTGGTGGGAGCACCAAGTCTGGTACCAAGCACATCTTAGTGAAGTCTAATGGATCATTGTTTCCCTCCACTAGATTCAACCTCTCCTCTAGAGCCTGGAGTTTCTGATTGGCCTCCTCTAACTGATGGATAGCAAAGTCCACTTTTGACACATCAACAGGTGTCTGAAGACCTTGGTGAGAAATCATAGGGTCACTCAAATTCTCTTGTGACAGATTGAGTCCTTGATGAACCGGAGGTCCTCTATTCTGATTCTCGACAGCTTGGGAACCAGATGAGACATCAAACACAAATGGTACATATTCAGGTAGAGCATATCTAATTGGTACACCATGAGGTGGCCAATTCACTGCATTCACCGGAGCATTCTTTTGTGGGACCTCAACTGTAGGTGCAAGAACCTCATTCACAACCGTTCGGGGTGGTAGATTCAAACCAGACAACATCTCAAGAACTCTGTCCAATTTTCCACCCATCTGATTCACTTCGCCTTGCAAGGCATCATGTTTTTCTTGCCAATATTCCATGATGTAGTGGGAAACCTTTCTTGTCCAAATACCGGTGTCGGGAAGATAACTGTTGGAATGAATAAATAAAAATGAGATTTTTTTGTGATTGAAAAATGCATGATTTTTTTTTATGAATGAAAATGCATGATTTTTATGCAAAAACTTTTCTCATTTTTTTGTGAATGTATGCAAGATGAATACGCATGATTATTTTTCATGAATGCATGCATGTCATGAATGTGATGCCTGTATGGATCAACTATAGCACAATGTATCATTCAACGAACTTGATCTCAAAGTCACACTTTTTCAACAATTCGGTCATTTTCAAAATGGAATCTCTGAGGCCAAAAGTCCAAGGTTACCTGTAACCCACCCCTCTCACATGTTGTTCTAGGGTTGACACGGTTTCCCTAAAATCAACGATTACTTTTTCCCAAAAAGCAACCTGATCTGGGTGAGATTATAACACCAACTGGATGAGTCGACATTATAACCTCGACACATCAAGGAAACATGAAACCCGCAAGACGTCAGTCAAGGAGTTTCAGACACCTAAAGGTCACCAACGTCTCTGACCCATCAAGGAAACATGAAGCCCGCAAGACGTCAGTCAAGGAGTCCACTTATTCCAAGAGGATCTATTCTGGTCGAGACCGTTATATCCAAGCTCAGAGACGTTCGTCAGGGAGCCCAATATAACAATCCCTCATCTAATCCTAAGTATCTCTCTAGCTCGGGTACGGAGCATAATCACACTGTAACCAAGAACCAAGCCATGAAGGCAAAAAGAAAAAAAAGGAGTAGAAGAGAAGACAAAGCCAGCAAATCCAAACAGTTCAATATTTTGCGGTAAAAGTAAAAGATAGGACAGATACGGCTAACCTGGAATAAGCAAACCAAAAGCCTCAAACTAGGCTTAACTCTCTACATTTAATTTTCCCCAGTGAAGTCGCCAAGCAGTAATAACCGCATAAAAGAATATATTACCGCATACTGAACAGAAAAAGGAAAAAAAAGAGTTTTTTATTAATTGGCTTGACGAGATTACGATCTCGCTCCTACGTATTCCCCATGTGGAATGAGAAATTCAAAGCTCACGTAGTTCTTCCTGAAAAACTTTTGTTGCTTGTATGCTCGACTGAGGCTTAGGCGTTTGTCGGTATCAGGGGAATGGATAAAACATCACTCTTTTAAGAAAAGAAGTTGAAACAAGTCTGACTGCGCAAAAGCAGTTGAAAAACAATTGAGTGTGTTGAATGTCTTTTATGATTTTATTAAGTTATTTTGAGAATGAGAATAACCCTAAATCATGAGTCGTTCGACAGGGACCAGATCATTCAGGCAGAGACGAGTCGTTCGTCAAGCTCCCCTTTTTCATTCAGTTTATTAATTGAACTTTATTAATTAAAGTGAAATAAGCCGAAGGCGAGTCGTTAGTCAGGCTCCTTCTCATTTCATTTAATTAAAAAAAGCTCCATTTTAAATGGTATGAGAATAACTCGAACTCACGAGTCGTTCGAAAGGGACTGATTTATTCCCATTCCATTTTCAAAGATAAGTTTTCCACAAGCCAGAAAAGAAAGAAAAGAAAGGGTAGAAGAAGAGAGGAATGCAAATGTACGAGGAATGCTAATGACAATATAATATGATGATAATGTAAATAATGAGGCAATTAAATAATACTCGAAATAAACATACAAACATTCATAATTAAATGAATAATTAAATAATCGAGCATAAACAAATTGGCAAACAGAGAGATGAATTAGCGGAAATATAGCAAGCAAACGTAAAAATAAGCTCAAGACGAGTCGTCAGTCAGGCTCTCGCTTATTTCTATGTTCAAACATCAAATTATTTCGAATGGAATAAAAATAAATCCAAGACGTGAGTCGTTTGACAGGGTCCGATTTATTTTTATCCCAAATATAAATTTTAATTAGTTGAAAAGAAGTAAAAGTGAAAAGCACTTATCAAAAATAAATTAAATAAGATTGCAGTGGTGGTGTATTCAGCCATATGGGGGTTCATGCAGAAATTAAAAAAATCAGAACAAAAACCAGTTGGGCCCAAAACAAACAACCCAGACCCAAGTACCCTCAAACCGGACCAGGTCGGTTTAAACTGGGTCAAACAAAACCCAGTTGGGGGGCGCGTTAAGAAGAATGGGGGGCGCGCGCGAGAAGGCCCTCTGGCCACTCAGCGCGCGCCACGTGGCGTCCCCATCTTCTTCTTCCAACCAAAACAGAAGCAAGGTCGCGCGCGGTGGTGATGGTGGCCGCGCCATGGCCGGAGTTTTTTGAAGCTTTTCCGTTCACCAAAATTAACAAACCCATATACCAAAAGAATCGGAATTTAACGTAGATTATGAATCTAAACTCTAATTTCACAAATAACGCATAAAAAATACAGATCGAACGAAAAAGTAAACGGATCCAATTTTTTTTCAAATGATTTTCCAACCGTTTTTAGTCATAATTTCGCGAAGATGAAAGAATGAAAAATGTTCAGAATGACCTCAGGAGTAAAAGGAAACCACGAACAACCTTCTTCAACACTTGAATCGGCCGGATCGAGAGTTTCTTTTTCGGCCGAAACTTTGAGCGCTGATTTAATGGCTTTCCGATCACTTTTTGACGAAACGGACAGTGGATTCGAACTCAGAATACTCGAACTAGTATAGATTGAGTATTTGATTTTGAATTTTTGATGATTTTTGGTTATCGGAAGTTGGCCGGAAAAAGGAATTCCAGTGGTGGTCGCCGGAAATGTGTTGGTGGAGTAGGGAAGAGATACTAGTTTCTTTTTTCTGATTTTTTTGTGTATCAGGATATGTGTCCAATGATTGAATGATAAAAAAATAGTATATATAGTGGTAGAATTAGGTGGTGGTAAAATGTGTAATAATGTGTAATTTTGTGGTTAAGAGAAGATTAACGTGAAAAATGGTGATAAAATGGTAATAAGAATAAAATGGAAAATGATTATGAGGTTAAGAGATGGCGTGTCACAAAATGATTGATCCAAATGTCAAGTTTAATTGATATCAGAGAAAATACAAATAAATCGAATAAAATGGATTAAAGTGCAATTAAATGAAAAATGCACTAAACTTATTTTTTAATTATGGAAAATGTGGGGACAAAGGTATAAAATTAAATAAAATGTTAAATGAACTAAAATTATTTATTTTTGATATTTTCTTGTAAAATGAATAAATTGCATAAAAATGAAAAGAATAAAAAGTAATCATATTTCCTAATTCTTTTTGGACATTTCATATAAAAATAAGAAATTGTTTTCTAAATAAAAAATAATTTAAAAAAGTTAAAAATTAGGGTATTACACTAATGACACGTCTTAGCCTAGAATTTGTGGACGTAATACTTAACATTTTCATGAGAGATGGGTCTGAAAAAATATAGAGCCCCTCCAAATTTTGAGGCCCGTGGCGGTGATCCTGCTTGTCCTACCTCTGGGCCACCACTATGAACTTTAAAACACATATTAATAAGACCCTCTAAGTTTCTTTTACTAGACAACTTTGTAGTATCTTATATCCTTTGTGGGCAAAAATGTTATGTAATATGCTATATGGAAGTTATAGAGATGAATATTCAAAACATTACATAGTGATGCAAATAACATTGGTGGCATTGGGGAAATTTTGTCCTAACATCTTTGCTGTAATTATAACACATTGAGGCGAATTATAGGTAAAAAGGGAAAATTTGCACTGCCTCAACAGTCTTGATGTTAAACAGTATAGCAACATGTTTTGATATTTTTTGTTTTCTCTATCTAACCTAAACTTCAACAATTTTTTTTTGAGAGAAAGTATATATTTATTTTTTTGAAATAAAGTATATGTTTATTATTCCTCTTTATCACACTTTTATCAAATCACACTTTTTAAAAATATTTTTGAGAGGAAGTTTGCGCATTTGTTCGGATTGATGGTCTAAAATCAAACATTGCAACATTGACGAAGGCTTTGTACGCTCTTTGAGGCGTTAATATAAGGTAATATTCATTTTCATTCGCTTAGTTTGTGTATTGCAAGGTTTATGTTCGTCATTTTCAGACACGTGGTTAATTCGGAAAACAAAATCTAAATTATGGTTCGGAAAACGCATTTCAAACTTTACTTAGTTGCATAATTTTGTAGATTGAGCTATCCCGCTATGGCAATTTTGGAGTTGACCGCTATGCTTCGCTATCCGCCATTAACAATTGTGATACTATCTAACATTTTACTATGCAGTGGTTTAATTTATTGTGTTTTGAACTTGTAGATATTCAATGACAATTGGCCATATGAAAAAGAGTCGACAAACAAAATTTGACAGCTTTGGGCTCAATTCTTTTTGCAAATAGTTGAAGAACAAAAACAATTAGAAAACCAAATGACAATGGTTGAAAAGACAAGCAAGAAGAGCACCATGTAAATAAAGAAAAGACAACAAAATATAAGCGGTGGAAAAAACTTACATATAAATGTTTGATTTTTTTTTTGTTCTAGTTTGGGTTAATTTTTAGCCGTGTTTTATCTTTGGTTTTCTACATCTAGTTTATTGTCTTGCTAATTAGGTTTGACTAGTAGAGGTTTTCTAGGATTCAACTTTTATGCTAGTGGGACACCTTTAATGATGTTAAGGATTGTTTTAGTTGGTAGATTTTAGTTTTTAGCTTACTAACAAGAATCAAGGGAATGGTGGAGTGAGTTTATGTTTTGTTATGTACTGTATATTAGCTAGCCCTTAGATTAAATTGTTTTAGGAGATTGGGAATGGCATTTTGTACCTTTTGATTGGATATAATTTTGTGAGTCGACATTTTTTGTATTAGGTTTTCCAAGTTATATGTGTACTTGAAGAATTGAAAGTGTTTTTTTTTTTCTAAGGGGGGTATGATATCCAACAAATGTAAGTCGGGTATTAAATTTTTTTCTAAAATATTATATACACCTTCAAAAATAAGTTAACAGATGTAATTTTAAATTTATTAGAAAAATATGTACGATTAAAATTAATTATTATAAAAAAAATTTTAAAAAATTTTCTATCCAAATCAATAGCAATTTTTTTTTATAAGTAAAAATTAACACTTGTTTTGCACGGGTAACTTATACTATTATATTATATAGATATCGATGCTCTTCTCTTAGCATTTCAACATTAATGACTGCCACATGTCATTCTTTCACATGAATAATTAATGATAGTCTTTATTTTTTACATTAATGTTATTATCTTTTATATCTTTTATGAAAGGCTTAAACATTTTTTTGATCCCTGTATGTACATCAAATTTTGCTCTTAGTCTCTGTATGTGATTTTATTACAAAATAGTCCCCGTATCGACCAAACTTTTTGTTTTTGATCCTTAAAGTTAAAATCTGCAGAAAAATTCTCAGGTTTCCTGCAGATTTTCCTACAAATTTTCCTGCAGATTTTTACTTTAAAGGACCAGAAGCAAAAAATCACTACAAGAAAACTGGTTATTAGCGGCACATGAATTGCGGCGGTTTTAGTTAAACCGCCGGTAATACAGAAAAACAAATATAATTGTGGCGGTTCTGTGGCGGTTTTGGAAAACCGCCGGTATAATTTCATGTACCGGCGGTTTTTTTGGTGTACTGGCGGTTCAATCCTCCTTTTTTATTTTATTATTATTTTCGACTGCCCTTCTTTCGTTCCAGATTCGTCCTAACATAGACCGTTCCTCTCCTTCAACCTCAGCCGCCGTTCACTATGCTTCAATTTATCGCGATAGTACACAACATCAACTTCTCTCCTTCCTCGGATCAGATTCCAGCCGTCTCAACTCCTTCTTCTCGCACGTCGTTTCCTCTGTGTGTCTTTTGTCAATGTTGTGTGGGTTGAACAATTCCTTCCTCTTCTTCCTTCCTTCAAACAAATCGGTATGTGACTTTTTTTTAATACTCCCTCCTTCCTGAATTCGATTTCGCGTTCAGGAATTTCGATTGAATCCTATCGCGACTGAATCCTCTGTTTGTGTCATGTGATTTCGATTTCGACTGAACGAAGAGGAGTAGTATCGATTTCGATTTCGATTGAACAGGTTTGTGTTCTTGGGTTTCTTCCTTTTTGTTCTGCAATCCTTTCGCGTAGTAGCTTGAAATTTTCTGCTATGTTTTTGTTACATTGTATGATGAAGGATTGTTAAGATTAAAGTTTAAATACTTTTCACTATAATGGAGATGGAATCCGTTAGCATGTTTTAAGCGCTAAATCTCAGTTTAGGTTCTGTAGTTTTTGTGTTTCGGTTATGCTCTATCTAGTTGGGTGGTTGAGCTTTTTGTGTTTTGTCTGGCTTTTTGGCCTGCTTCTGTTTTGCGTTTTGGCCTTTCCTCTGTATACCTTTCTTCTCTCCTAGCACTTCTTGTGCTATGAGTGATTTTATATATAATTTTGGCTTTTCAAAAAAAAAAATGTATATGAATATGAAAAGTTTAAATACTTTTCTTTATAGGTTGAAAAGAAAATGTTTTACACCTGCATCCTATCGTGTATATGAATATGAAAATAGTTGTGAAGATGTTTTAGGGATTGATGTAACTAAGTGGTATAACAATGATATGAGATATGATTAGATTATAAATTTGTACATTTTTTGTTTTACACCTGCCGCCATAATGCAGTTTGAAGAGGTGTTTTTGATTGACTAATGAAGTCTTTGTGTTTTTTAACTTGACATAGTACTGAGTTTATCCTGCTTTCTTTTGCTATTAGATTAGGGATGCTGTTTATGCGCTGTGGAACACTCGTGGCTTGAACTAACAGAAGCAGAGAGCTAGAAGTTTTGACATTATTGATTGGCTTAGAGCATTGTTTGATTTCCAGGTATGTATTTGGTACGTACGCAGAATAATATGGGAGGAAACAGATCCATTATTGACCAAATTTTTGTATGGCCTCCTTCAATTGTTAATGTATTCGGTTTGTTTGAGCACAGATGGAGTTAGTATCCATAATTTTCTTGAAAATAGCTGATGTGACAAGTATCTTGAGTAGAGCATCCTACTAAATCAATTTGCCTGTGGCAGTGTGGCTATTTAATAACACTTTGTAGTTTGTACTAAATAGTGTATCATAGAACCATAGCAACTTGTTCAAATTCCGCTATTCTATAGCGACACTATAGTTGCTATTTGACTACATGAGTGCTCTTCATTCTTCTGAACACTAGACAATCTCTATTATATATGAATCTAATGAACAATTTTCAGGTTAAAATTTTATAATGAAGTTGCAAAGTGTTGACTTTTTTTAACCTTGCAGGCTGTGCAAAATCTGGTTGATGAGGAGTTTCAAGGCATTGTCCATCTGCGCACATCCTCATTGCATTACTTCAGGTATATGTAGTTTGGAATCTGCAGCATTATACATGTCAACCAATGATTGTTATTTGACATGTTGTATTGAGATGCAGTGTAGCTCGAGTTTTCACCTAGTTTATCTGGGGATTTTTTGATTCTGAGTTTGAACTTTGATACTTGGGTGTATTTTTTCATATAACTCCGCATATGCTATTCACTCTCAGACTAGTTTTATTGGATGTTATTTTGATTCACTTGGTTTTTATTTTGTAATTTGTGATCATGTGATTACAGGTATTAGAGTCAAGTCTTGCAAAGGGTAACAAGGTAATGGTTTTCTACAACACATTGAATTCTAGCCGTGCTGTGGATCACTTTCTTGAGGAAAATCAGATTTCTACTGTGAATTACCATGGGGAGGTACCGGCGGAGTAAAGGTAATATACTAATTTAGGATTCTTTGGATACTTCTGACTCCTAATACTATTATGTATGATATATTCAAAGTTTAAGTGCTCTATCTTTGACCTCAGTTCATAAGAGAGCATTATAGTCTTGTATGATTAACATATGTACTGACACTGCCTCTCATGCTACATAGTTCACAATGCGCGTACATATATACCACATGTTTTACAATATCTATGCCATATTGTCTTTGCAAATGTAATATAATTGTCTTCTCTTTAATCCATATAAATATAAATATATTATTGATTTATGCATTTGCTAACATTGGTCAAGTTTGACCTCAGATGGCATATGAACTGCATGGTTTATTGGCTGGAAATGTCAGCATTGTCACTGGTGAAAATATCAAACCTTCTTATGGTGGAGAGAACGAGTCATTCCTATGAAAGGTTATCACACCCTTCTATCGAGTAATTGAAAAGGTGTGATGTTGTCTTGCTGAATTTTATGCAATAAAGGATCAATTTGTATATATTATGGCTAATATGCAAAACTATGTAAGACAATATTTTTATGTCTTACATATATATAATGTGAAGATATATTGACTTGTTATTGTTATAATATAGTTTTTTTAATCAGTTTTTTTTTAAATTATTTCATGTTCAAATTCACATGATTTTAAAATGATTTTAAATTTAAAGTGCATTTTTATGTATGATATATATATATGTACTATAATGCTTTTGTTTTTATAATCATTTATATTTTGTTTTCAGGGGTATAACATAGGATTACCGTTTGAAGTATGACGCTCTTCTGAGTCTAGTCATGATATGCTTGGGGGTGATCATACGACACCACGTGATTCAACTTAAATATATAATTTTTGTTTAGGCGTGTTCAACTTTTGCTATTTGTTTTGGCTTTCATATCCTAGGCACATGTGTGACCTATGTTTTAGTTTTTTGTTAGGTACTATTCAATATAAATTTTATTATATTATTTTGCTATGTTTAATACTTTATTTAATCAAATGAATTGTATTATGTTTTTTTTTTGAAAAATTTCTATATATACAATTGTTTATGCATGAATTAATTTTTTAATTCAGCATTAGAATGAATTAAAAAAAACAGGGAAAACAAATTAGGCCTAAACAAATGGCAGGCAAAAAAAAAACTTAAAAAAACTTATTGTTGCGGTTTAAAACTGCCGCGAAAGGTTGCAGTAAGGAAAAACAATACCGGCGGTTTAAAACCGCCGGCCTTTCAATATTTGCGACGGTTTAAACCGCCGCTAAAAAGCAGCAGCAGTTTGTCTGACGGTTTCAAAAACCGCCGCTAAACATACATCCGTCACATACTATAGGGGCATTGAACAAACCGCCACAAATAAGTGTAGCGGCGGTTTAAAACCGCCGCAAACTTGAAAAATAACTGCCGCTGATAGGCAGTTTTCTTGTAGTGAATTTGGTCGATACGAGGACTATTTTGGAATAAAATCACATACAGGGACTAAAACTAAAATTTTGCGTACATATAGAGACTAAAATGACGTTTAAGCCTTTATGAAATAATAATGATAAAAAATCTTTATTTTATACATTAAAGGGATTCTTTTACTTGTTTTTTTAACAAAATTTTAAATTTGTGTCTTATATTCATGCATGAATTTTTTTTAACCAACAACGATAAATAATTTATTAACTTGAAATAAGCTCTTTTAAGAAAAAATCAAACAATTATAACCCAAAAAAAATGAAAAGGTTTGCAATTAGATTCAATCTAATTTGATAAGGCTTACTGTACGATCTTTTAAAGCTTAGCGGTGCAAAATCTTTGTGGAAAATCACACAGGATACAAACATATTCAAGATATCATTCCATATAATTATTTTTTCTTGAAATTATTATAAGAAAACACACGAGATACACACACATTCAAAATACCATTTAGAAAAACACGGGGTAGACACAAATTCCAAAAATTATAAGAAAACACATGGGATACAAACACATTTAAAAACATATTTTATTTAAAAACACATAAGTAATTTTTATTTAAAAAAAAGTCAACAGCGCTAGGAAATACAAAACGGGGTAAATTTGATGGCCAAAATCGAACAATTAAAATTTAGTTGACTATAATCGAGCAATTGTAAAACTTTGGGAGTTAAAATCATGTAATGGAATTATCGATGCAAAATCTCTGTGGAAAATCACACGGGATACACACATATTCAAGCATTCAATATAATAATTTTTTTCTCAAAAAATTATAAGAAACACACGGAATACATACACATCAATATATCATTTACAAAAATACAGGGTACACACAAATTCAAAAAATCATAATAAAACACACAGGGTACAACACATTTAAAAACATATTTTCTTTAAAATAACACATAAGTAATTTTAATTTTAAAAAATCAACGGGGCTAGGAAATGCAAAACAGGGTAAACTTGAGGGCCAAAATCGAACAATTGAAATTTAGGTGACTAAAATTTACCAATTGTGAAATTTAGGTAGTTAAAATCAAGTAATTGAATTAGTGCGATACACAATCTCTGTGGAAAATCACACGAGATACGCATTCAATATAATTATTTATTCTTAAAAAATTTATAGAAAAATACACGGGATACACACATATTCAAGATACCATTTAGAAACATACTATATACACACAAATTCAAATAATTATAAGAAAAAACACAGAGGTACAACACATTTAAAAAAATATTTTTTTTAAAATACCACATAAGTAATTTTAATTTTAAAAAATCAACGGGGCTAGGAAATGCAAAACAGGGTAAACTTGAGGGCTAAAATCGAACAATTGAAATTTATGTGACTAAAATTTATCAATTGTGAAATTTAGGTAGCTAAAATAAAGTAATTGAATTAGCGATACACAATCTCTGTGGAAAATCACATGTGATATAAAGACATTCGATATAATTATTTTTTCTTGAAAAATTTATAGAAAAATACACGAGATACACACACATTCAAGATATCATTTAGAAACACACGAGGTACACACACATTCCAAAAATTATAAGAAAATACATGGGATACAAACACTTTTTAAAACATATTTTATTTTAAATACCACATAAGTAATTTTTATTTTAACAAAGTTAAAGGGGCTAAGAAATGCAAAACATATATATAAATTTCAGTTAACATAATATAAAATCAAGTAATTGTGAAACTTAAGGAATTATAAAACCAAGTAATTGAGTTAAAGTCACTTTAATCAATAAAACTTTTCTTCTTCTCCATTAATTAAAATATCTCTGTGGAAATTTTTATCAATTAAATTATCAAAGCAAAAACATATATATAGATTTCAGTTAACATATTCATTTTATATGGTTAAAATATTAAAATAAATGGATAGGGTAAAAAATTTAAGTATAGAAATTAAATATTGTGCACAACTTTTTTTTTCCTGCCAAGTAGTTTAGTGGTAAAAAATTCACATTTTAAAATAAATAGGCAGAGTATCCTGATTTTAAACTGTGAATCTTTCAAATTGTAACGTCTCTTAACAACTGAATTAATATTCATGGGGATTATTGCACCAAAAATTCCAACTAATCAAAATATCATGATTTTTATATTTTTTTTGAAACAGCTAAATGAATTATATTAACACACTAAAGGAGCACAAGGTGTGCAACCACTAGAGGAAAAGCAAGAGTGTAAAACACAAATAAAACAACAATTATATGTGAGATAAGTAGTAGATACTCAGGTCCCTAAATTTTTTCTAAGGGGTATGATATCCAACAAATGTAAGTCGGGCACCAAATATTTTTTCAAAATATTATATACACCTTCAAAAATAAGTTAACAAATATACCTTCAAATTTACTATAAAAACATGTACATCTGAATTTAATTATTGTAAAAATAATGTTTAAAATAACTTATATTATAATAAAAAACAATTTATATTTTATAAGTAAAAATAAACCCGTGCTCTGCACGGGTAACTTATACTAGTAATTTTTTATCCACAGGTCTGATTCTGATTTTTTGGACGTCTAGAGCAAATAATTAAAATTGACTCCCAATAAGAGTTGTCCTATTACATATTGAAGCTTCGAACAAAATGGATAAAGAGTTATTTGAGGGTCAAATAAATTTAGTTTAATGTCTTTATTTTTTTTTTTGACCAAAGTTTAATGTTTTTATTAAAAAAGCCAAATTTTATAAATGAATAATTTTTATTTACAGTGTAAATTGTAAACAGTAGCATTAATATAAAAAAATAGTCATATTAAAATCAACAATAACAAACAGTGAAGTTATTTTAAAATAGTTTGTGTTTGTGTAATGGTTAGTATGAACTAATATATATCATTAAAATAAAATAAAAACATCAAAAACTACCCACAAAGAACAATAAAATAATAGTAACAACACATATAAGGAAATTAAAAATACAGACATGATCTCGTGAGTGATGTTCTTTGACGTGCAGAGTATCAGTGAAGAAATAGGCACCCGTAAATATTTTGATTGACCCACATGACAGGAGATCAACACATAGGCCAGTTGATGTTTTGATATATGGATTGGTAGGAGGAAAACATGCATGTGTTGACTTGACTGGAGTTTCTCCACTTGTAGGATTAGGGACTACGAGTTTTCATGTTGGACAGGCGGCCCTCAAGGCCGCTTCAAGCAAAGCCACAAAACATGAAAAAGCGTGTTTTGATAATCAACATGCTTTTATACATTTTGCTTTTGACACCAGATGTTGTTAATCTTTTAAATAGAGTTTAAAAAGTCATGCATAACAATGTTGTTGTGTCCCCCAAATATGTAAATGTGATCTTTAATCGAATTGGTTTTGCAATTAAGAAAAGAATAGCAACACAGCTTGTTAACCGTTTACACATAAATTGTCCCATACACATCATCAAATTCTTTGCCACATCTTTAAAAAATGAGACATCAATTTAGAGTCCTTAAATCTAAAAGGAACTAAAATCGAGTGATTTTCAAATGAAACAATTAAATTCATGAGTAAAAAATAAAATAAGGAAACCAAAATTATAATTAACACTTTTCTTTTTAAAATACAGACGATAACGCTTTACATTTTGAGAAAACTTTCTATACTCAAGCCATGAGTGTCAGGTGGGATTAGTTTAATGCATTTTTTATTTCTTTTTAAAAAACTTTTAATCCTTTACGTGGGAATTAGTTTAGTGTGCCATGACCATGAGGGGTTGGTTTAGTATTTATTTGCTTGCCATCCTACCGAAAGTAATAATGCCTTAAGCTCCTTAAAAAAAAGGGAAAATACTAATACTCTCATCATTTTTACAAGAGATATTTTATTTTTATAAATTGATTAAATAATTAATATATTTGATTAATATTAGATATTAATACATTAATTATTTAATGAATTTAAAATTTTAAAATAGTTTTTAATTTATAAAAAAGATCTGAGAAAATATATACTTTTAAAACACTTGTTAATACATTTTTATTAATACTAGTAATTTTAAATTTTTTTTTGAAGCAAACACAATCAACGCATTTCATTTAAAATATATGGTTCAATACAAAGAGGTATAAAGGTAAA
Organism: Trifolium dubium; assembly: GCA_951804385.1. Lineage (NCBI taxonomy): Eukaryota > Viridiplantae > Streptophyta > Magnoliopsida > Fabales > Fabaceae > Trifolium > Trifolium dubium. The sequence continues at coordinate 6,277,330 of OX638074.1, forward strand.
AGACATGCGTCCAGACCAAGAATTGGCTACCCTAGTTAAAGTATGAGCCACCATATTTGTTTTAAGCTTAATGAACTTAATCTCAAAATTCGTATTACATAGCAAAATAGATTTAATAACTAAGATGATAGAACTTAGATCCGAAGCTTCGGAGATTTTTGCATGAATAGCATCCACGACAACTTTGGAATCACTTTCGAACACAATATTGGACCATTCTTTATTCACAGCTTCGCGCATTGCTTCCAAGATGGCTTTGGCTCCCTCCGCAACATTAAAGTTCTGTGAGCAAGTATTAGATCCTGCAGCTACAAATTAAATATATCTTCCGAATTGTGTAAACACCATCCCCATCTCGTAGAACAAGTGTTAGGGGAGAGGCTAGCATCGATGTTGCACTTCCACCATCCCTCCTGAGGTTTTTGCCATTTCAGCAGCTCTCTGATGCGCGTGGTGTTGCCCGCGGGTGTGTGCTTGTGATGATCGATTGATGGGACTGGACCTGCAACTCAGGTGCTGATCTGTTCGCAGTTTACTGCTCCCCACTCCGCAATCATGTGCATAATTTTGTATTAAATATTATAATTTTGCCATGTATTTATGTTAAAAATATCCTTACCATAACCAAAACCTATGAAGTCCAAATACTTGATACGACACGGATACGACGATATGAGAAAATTTTAAAATTTAAGATACGATGCGGCTGAGATACTTCAATAAAAAATTAAATATATAAATATAACTAAAATTGATAATAAAGAAACATTCACATTATTAAAATTATCAAAACAAGAAAATTATACATATCAAATACTATCAAAAAAGCGAGTCATGCGCATCTCCACTAATGTCATATAATTTTTTCGCTCCTTTCATATATTCTTCATCTTTCTTGGATAAAAGTTTAACATTTGTATGCACACATTAACCAAATTATTAGCCATTTTGGATCAATTTAATTTTTTTTCAAAGAATGAATATAATATAAACACTGAATACTTCTCTGATACGTATCGGGAAGTATCTGATAAGTATCACAAAAGTGTCGGATTTTTTTTATTTAAAAAATAAAATTTAATTATTGAATATTTCCCGATACTTATAAGGAAGTATCGGAAAATATCTAACACATATCGGTAATAAATACGATATCTAACATAATACTTGATCAATTTTAGAGTATCGTAGCTTCATAAACCAAAACATAATGCTTTAAGTATTTATTTGCCATGTGTGCCACGAGGGGTTAGGCATTTAAAATAAAATTTGGGGAATTTTTCGTGGGCCACGTTGTTCTGAAAACATATAAAGCATCTCACCAACTATCTGGCGTTGGGCCATAAATACTGTACCTTGCTGGCTTGCTCCTTCAATCCTTATCGTATATAAGGTTGAAAATAGTTCAGACCGACTTACAGAGATCTATAAGCTAGTCTACATAGGCTCAAGTTAGGTTGGCTTATTTATTAAAAAGATCAGACTCAGACTTTTAAAATATTCTCTTTATTTAAATAGGTCAGGTTTAAACTTTAAAAAAAGCCTACAAAGCCTAACAGGCCGGCCTATATACATATAATTTTTATTTTGCATATAAAAATATACATAATTATTAAAACTTACTTTTATATTCTATAATATAATTTATAGATTAAATAGAGAGAATAAGAAATAATAACTTCTATTAAAAATAATAAAGATAGTAGCAACTAGAAGTCTCACATCGGTTATTTAGTTATAAATAGTTGTATACTACATATTTGTATACCAAGTTGATTCAAGTTAAACCAATAGATACAATATTACTTCATTTTTTTTAAGGTGTCATAAGTGATTCCATATGGCAAGACCCATGGAATTAGTTTATAAAAAATATGTAATATAGACTATATAAAAAAATTTATGTAATGTAGGCTTTAAATAGGCTATATTGTCTATTTAAAAAAATTAGATAATATAGACTAGATTGAAATTTTTATATGTTCTAAATAAAATTAAATTTTTTATATGATTTAGGCTTTTATGTAGGCTATAAGGTCAGACTAGGCTTTTAAATAGATCAAGCCAGGTCAAAAAAATTAACTTTTAATAGACAGTAGGCCAGATTCATGCCTAAAAAAATTTCGTAGACCAGGCTCAGGTCTGCCAAAGCCTGGCCTAGCCTGGCCTATTCCTAACCCTAATCGTATCTCATCACTCTAAGTACGAGTGTACGACTAAGGTGACATAAACATATATAATTATTAATTAGATTTCAATTTTGAAATCAAATATAAAAATATATAAAAATATAGTTTTTTTCAAGATTGAACTTTACAGTTCAAAAAAAGATAGCAATGTAGTTTAATGTCTGATTACTTTCTATTCATATGTAATTAAATTATATATAAATCAAAACAGGAAAATACATTTCTAGTATCGGTCTAAAACCTTCGCTAAGGAATTGAGATTGTAAATGAAATTGAAAATAAAATTCAGATTAGGATGGAATTGGAATATAGAAATGTTACTCTTTCTCGTCTAAAATTAGTGAAATTTATTTTTAAATTTTTAGTACATATACATATAAAAAACAACGATAAAATCATCATAAACTTATACATATAAAATAAAAAGACTTAAATTAAATTTCGATCATAGATATCCGATCTAACAATTTAAACATTTTTATAGCTACGATTTTTGGATCATCAACATAAATTTTAACCAATTTTAAAAAGTATTATTGAGTTTTTAAAAAAGAAAGTGTTGCCAAACCTTTTTCAAAAGCATGAACAATAGAGCATTATGGTTGTTTGTTTGTACTACCAAATATAGAGGAGATATGGTGAGATATAGCCACATGATTGTAAATCATGTTGCAGATATGGTTGTTTGTTTGTACTACCAAATACAATAATAACATTGAAATCAATTTCATAGTGGAATCTGAAATTAAGTCCTATTTACTGCTATATATACAAATGCAATGAAAGCAAAGCAACAAAACACAAACAGTATACACACATTAAGAAAACCATGAATCCCACTTTCTCCCTCACCATTTCCTTCCTCCTCTTTGCTTTTATCTCAAACCTTTCATCAAACAATGCTGTTCAAGACATATTTGACATAAAAGGTAACCCTGTTGTCTCTGGTAAACAATACTTCATTTTTCCAGCAAGTGATAACCCTAAATCTGGAGGGCTTAGCCTAAACAAAGTTGGTGATGATTCAAACTGTCCAGTAACTGTCCTACAAAACGATGCTATAACAGGCTTACCTGTTAAATTCACCATGCTAGAAAGTAGCACTGATAAAATAGTGACAGGTACCGATCTTAAGATCGAGTTTACTGAGAAGCCTGATTGTGCTGAATCTTCACAATGGTTGCTGTTTTTCGACGACAAAGCTCAACTAAATTGTGTTGGTATTGGTGGTCCTGCAAACTATCCTGGTGTAGACATATATACTGGGAGTTTTTTAATTGTGCAACATGGACCTGGGAATGGGTATAGGCTTGGTTTCTGTGATGCTAGTCAAGATTGTGGTTTGCTTGGATTGCAAGTGATTAACTCTGGAGAAGGTGGGTCACGTTTAGTTTTGACTGCAACTCATGCTTATTCTGTTGTATTTGTTGATGCTGCTTCTGTTAAATCTGAAACTATTGTGTCTGCTATAGAAAATCCAAACAGTGCATTGGCTATTTAGTCTTAGTTATGATGAATAAGAAGAGTAATTGTATTATTACTTTCTTAATTATAATAATAATTGCACTTTGTTGGATGGATCTTATATTACATTTTCTACTGTCTTTTTATTTGTTGTTCTTGAATTAGCATGCATAGATAGATATGTGAATAGGATTTAATGGAGTAATTTTGTTAAGGGAGTAATTAATGTCAGCCCTTTGATTTAAATTAGTGGTTGAAAATTGAAATTATTTGGTGATAGTTTAATCTCAGTGACTCAATCGTCCGATTTTATATCAATGGTTGTGATTCAAAACAGTGGCGAACTTTAATTTAAGAAAAATAAATGCAGTAGAAATATATATAAATATAAAATACTAGCAAATAACAAAAATTAAAAGGTAGGTTCTTTTTTTTTTTAACAAAAACAAACTTATTGCATTTTATTCATAATAATTATTTCAATACAAGATGAACAATATTCAAAGACTTGAAAACTAACAATAAAACGAGTTTTGTATGAGCTAATTCATGAACTACTCAATTGGTTTATTTCCCAATATAACTGATCTTACAATTCTAATTTATATTTATTAGACTACGACACATTTCAATAATATTCCCAAACTCCGTGTTATTTCTAGTATTTGTTGTGATAAACAATCGGTTTCAACATGAACCATTAGCATGTGATTATTATATATCCATTGAAGTGCTTCCAAAACACATATTGCTTCCACTGAAGTTAACTGTTGTATTAATCATGTTGATAATTAGAATTATTTTTATAACTTTATCTTTTGCATAGAAAAAGAAATTAATAATTGCAGTTGAAAATTTTAAAGAATTCTTATCAAATTCAAAATAAAATTTTGAAAAGCATCTTTTTTTTACTTCAATTGAATTATAGCAATTGAAAAGGATCTATGTATAGTATTATATTTTATAATACATGTAATATATGTTCAAAAATTAAAAGCAATTTACTCTACTCTATTAATATAATCTTCCCATACTGAAGCCATGATTGTCAGGTGGGATTAGTTTATTGCATTTTTTTATTTATTTTAACTTATAATAATCCTTTAAGTTTAGTTTAGTTTTTTTTTTTGACGTAAAAAAAAATAGGGTCAGATACATATAGATGTGCCACGAGGGGTTAGTTTGGTAATTATTTGCTTGTGATCCTACCGATAGTAATGCGTTAAAATTTTTAAAAAAAAGTTCCTAAGATAAAGAAATGTTTAAAGATCGTCGTTAACCTAACTCGATCGATAAAGAATATTGCATATTTGTGTATAAATTGGGATTCAAACTCAATATATTTATTTAATCATTTTTGAAGATTAAATTTCTTTTTTTCTTTAATCAGATAGTCTATTGCTAAAAATTCATCCTTTAAAAATGAATAAATGGACGTATCCATGTTTAAACTTGAGTTCATGCAATATCATATAATATTTCTAATTAATTGAACTAAACTCATAGATTAAGGAGTAAATTTCTTCTTTTTGATGAAAAAAGAGTAAATTTCTAACCGCTAAATTATTTAAAAAAAAATATTTAAAATACTATTTGGAAAAAAATACCTAAAATAGTTATTTGCCATGTGTGGCACGAGGGGTTAAGTTTAGTATTTAGGCTTAAATACACGTTTAGTCCTCTAAATATTTTCAAGGTTTTATTTTGGTCCTTTAACTATTTTTCGTTCCGTTTTGGTCCTTTAACTTTCATTTTGTTAACCTACTTGGTCCTAATCGTTAGAAAAATGTCAAAAACGAAATGTAGAAGTCTCTAATGAAAAAACAGACATCAAATTTGGATTCAGCGTAAATCATGAGAGGTTTTGGAGTATCGTTTCGTAAGTTTTCGTGACTGGAAAGATCATCGATGATGTGGACGGAGACAGTGATGGAGGATGCTCCGTACGCGATGAAGAAGGTCTCTGGCCACGTGATATTTTTCTATTGGATCTCACACCAAAGTCATCAAGTCCCTAAGTGTCACGTACGCAAAATTAACGTTTTTGACATTTTTCTAACGATAATTAGGACCAAATAAATTAACATAATGAAAGTTAGAGGACCAAAACAGAACGAAAAAATAGTTAAAGGACCAAAACGGAACAAAAAATAGTTAAAAGACCAAAGTGAAACCTTGAAAATATTTAGAGGACCAAAAGTATATTTAAGCCTAGTATTTACTATTTGACATGTAATATAGTTCAGAAAAGATAAAGCATCTCACCAACTATGTGGGCCATAAAAATTGTACTTAATTTGCTTCTTCGATCCTTATCTTATTGCATCAGTCATCACTCATTGAGTACAACAAAGGTCACATAATTATATATAATTATAAAAAAAAGGTGACATAATTATTTATAGTTCAATTTTAAAATGAAGTGAAGAGTAATTTAATACATCTGAAGAATGTAAACTTTACATCTGAAGAGTAATTTAATTCTAAATCCATCTACTTTACATCTGAATAAATGAAATGAAGAGCTATGAAGGCCAGCTACTTCAAAATTGATTAAGTATCGTTTCATATGCTGTATCTGATATCGATATGTGTCAGATACTTCTCGATATGTATCGGGAGAGTATCAAATGTTTAAATTTTATTTTTTAAATAAAGAAATACAGACACTTCTGCGATACTTATCAGATACTTCCCGATACGTATCAGAGAAGTATCCGGTGTTTATATTTTATCCATTCTTGGAAAAGAAATAAAATGGATCCAAGAAGGACTAAATATTTGGTTTATGTGCATACAAATTTTAACTTTTATCAGAGAAAGATGAAGAATATAGGAAAGAAACAACAAGATTATAGGACATTAATGAATATGCGCATGACTCGCTATTTGAATTATATTTAAGATATGTAATTCACTAGTTTTGATAATTTTAATAATATGAGTGTTTCTTTATTACCAATTTAGTTATGTTTATATATTTTACATTGGTATATTTAATTTTTTATTAAAGTATCCTAGCCGTATATAGAGCTGTCAAAACGGGCGGTCCGGCCCATTTTGGCCCGACCCGGACGAGCAATAGATTTTATCGGGCCGGGCTAAAAAGCCCGGGATAAAATATTAGTTGGAAAATTAGTGTCTGAGCGCGGCCCTTTACGGGCTAGCGGGCTTTCGAGTAAGTCCGACCCGCATCAATTCTTTTTTTTTCTTTTTTCTTTTCACTATCAAAAAATAATTTGTTGGAGGAAAAAATTAAACATTTCAAATATAATACAAATAAGTTTACATTATTCAAAATAACTTATCAATCAACCAAATATTATAAAATAAATTCAAAGAATTTTTCAAAACAAACTAAGTTCATGCATAATCAAACAACACAATTATAATTTACAATCAAAATATCACACAAAACAACATAAATAAGCATAATCAAACATAATTATAATTTTATGATTATTTTGTAAAACTTGGACTTGAGTTGTGACTAAAAAAACAAACAAAAAAAACACATATGCGGGCTTTCGGGCGGCCCATGGGCCATTCGGGTAAGCCCATATTTTTATCGGGTAAATACGGGCCGAGCTAAAAAGCCCGGATGAAAATTTAGGTAGAAGTTTTAAGGCCCAAGCCCGGTGCTTTTTCGGGCTTTGTGGCCCGACCCATTTTGACGGCTCTAGCCGTATCGTATCTTAAATTTTAAAATTTTCTCGTATCACCGTATCCGTATCGTATCTTGTATTAGAGCTTCATAGATGAAGAGTAACTTTAATATTGGTACACAAAACCAAGATTACATAGTTATATTATAAATTTTGTACAATTTATTGTTAGATTAAAATTTTATATATTTTTTTTAGAAGCAGCTAAAACAATATATATTAGCACATTAGATTAGCACGAAGTGTGCTCGATCTATGGCAAAAAACAATCTGTTACAAAAAATGACGTAAGGCCACCAGAACCAATAAAGCCTACAACCCAGAGATAAGAATTAAACATCAATTATCTCTAAACAAGCTAAGGGATTCCTACACCATAAACTAAAATCATAAGAGAAACTAGCACTTCGCACTTTTAAACACCACCAACACTGTAGTTTGACACGCTCAATCGCCTTATCAACATCAAATGCTTTTTGTTGGAACAAATAGTCATCTCGGGCTTTCCAAATCATCGAAATAGTCACCAACCAAATAGCATGCAAGATATTTTTGGGTTTTAATGGTCGAACCTGCAAACCAATAAACTGCTGTACATGACTAGCGGCCTCTAAGTGAAACACGGCCTAAAAGCCTAGCCAACGTAGAAGTCCACACCACACCCGCTACGAAGGGGCACAAACAAAGAACAAATGCGATAAAGATTCCAAGTGCTCGCTGAAATTCCTGGCACGCTATGCACAGTGTCGAATACGATGTGCTAAGCACTTGCACAGTGTTGAATACGATGTGCTAAACACTTTATTCAACACTTTACGTAAAACAGTAAAATAAATAGAAAGCACAAAAAAAAGAGACACAATATTTGTTGACCCAGTTCAGCGCACAACGGCAACCTAATCTGGGGGATACTAATCCAGGAAGGAATATCACTATGATGGTCCTAGTTCAAAGTTCTCAGCAAACGCCCCGTTTATAACTTATCACCTAGGCACTACCTATGACTCTTCAACCTAGGAACTCCTAGATCAAAGGCGCCCCGCCTTACTTCCTCTCAGTTTGAAGACCTCCACGCAAACAACCTCTGGTTTACTAGTCTTCGCCCTGGTATAAAGTTTAACACAAATACTTTGGAGACACACTCCTATAAAACTATACACTCGTACCTACAGGCTTAGAGTGTTGTAAAACCACAATACCTACTCCGTACTTCATTGCTTAGGAGAGGCACACAAATACAACTCAAAGACAACACGTCCTAAGCTTGCATCAAAGAGATACAAGAAAGGCTCACAAAAACACACGCAAAACCCAGAATACTAGACTCTAGAAACAAACACGGCGTGAACAATTCTCTTGTCTGAACTAGCTTTAGCAGCTCCTTTAAATAGGCAGTAGACGTTCTTGAGCCACAAGCAACTTGGGCTTCACATATTTGATCCAACCTAATTTCTTCAACAAATAAAATATATTTTCTGAATAAATAAAATATATCTTCTTCAGAAATAAGCTTCATGGAGATTCTTGATAAAAATATATTTGACAATAATCTGAAGCATTTATTGCGCCATGCATGATCCATGAGAGAGAAATAAAGATATTCTCTTAAAATATAAACGCGCGCGCACACAGTCAATCAGGTTGATAAGTATTCCAAGCACTTTATCCAACATCCTGTCACAATGGTTTATCAACAAAAAATGCAGCCAACACCAAAGACTCAACACTCGCAATCCAAACTACACAAGTGAGAACCGGTTGGAATAATGCCACGGGAGACTAAATTATCTCTACTAGGTAGTCGATTGAGAAAGAAACGTCAATCAAACACTGACACCTTCAACGGCACTAGCTTGTGCCAAGAATGATGAACAACCGAGTCTGGTACTCCCTCCGCCTCCTCCTGTCTAGTTAAGGAAATATATGCATCTTTCACCGTATAGATATCTATATGAGAGCCTCGCCAACGCCGCCTGTCAGAAATACTATGTTGCAACACAACATTTTGTAAAAGTATACAACAAGACTCCAACAATTCCTCTGTTGGAACAAAAGTGGTTCTAACTAAGTCCTTAAAGTTTTGATGATAACAAAGTATTAATAAACAATAGGGTATTTTAATATTTTATCTAAGTGTGCAGGATTAAAAGTATATTATGTTCACACTTGATATAAGAAACTCTGAAACAAGCGCCAAAATTAATATCAGAAGCATTGATATCAGAGGCAACAACATCAGAAGCAACATTGGTCAGAAGTTATTCCAAGTCAGAAGCTGGTTAACTCAGAAGTTATGTTAAGTCTGATGGTCTTGTATTTCAGAAGCTGAGAAATCAAAAGTTATGTTGGGAACATAAATTCTGAATGACATGCCAGACAACGTCAGTGTTAACTGATTGTGATTCAATGATTGGAAATCATTTGAATTTAAAGGCTGTGATTGATTGTGAAATCATAGTACTACATCCTTATCATCAAGATAGTGACGTTAGTACTATTTTACTTCATAAGGGCGAATATTCTCATACAAAAGGAATGAAAGGATAAGCATTACCAGAAATGGCAAATATCCCATGTTACTTTTGTCCTTACACAGCTGGCATGAAAATGACCTCTGCAACGGTCAGTATCCTCAAACGTCTCTTTTCTTCTATCTCATATAAATAGAGAACAACGCTTGAAGATCAAGTGACGCAAATACAAAAGCAACAACACTTACTCTGTTTTTCATACAAGACTGCAAGCACTGCTTCTGAACTTATCTGTTTGTGCTTCTGACATTTTGCTTTCTTAGGAATCAATTGTTAGAGTCTTTACAGTTGTGTTGTATTGTTTTTGTGGACTCTTGATTTTAACATCAAGTGTTCAAAACTCTTTTCTATCTTTTATTTTGTGTTAGGAAGTCTCTTGTTTGAGAACTTGAGCATTAGGAAGTCTCTTACTAGTGTGTTAGAGCATTGTGTAATCTAAGTGATTATAGTGAAATCCCTTGGAAGTGCAAGGGGACTGGACTACTCTCGGTTTGTGAGAGGAACCAGTATAAAATTGCTTGTCTCTCTCTCTCTCTCACACTCATTTTATCTCTGCTTCTGATTGTGCGCGTTTATTGTGTTTGTTTTATCCGCTGGTGATTCTGATAAGTTCCTTGAACTTAAAAAAGTTTTTAAAAATACCAAAACACAATTCAACCCCCCCTTCTTGTGTTTTTCACACCTTCAATTGGTATCTAGAGCTCCGGTTGTTACGCATCACTTAACAGTGAAACAAAAAGATCCTGAAAAACACTATGTCTGGAGAACTGGATGTTACTAAGAAGACTGAAATTCCCTATGACTACAACTATGAGAAATGAGAGAAATATGGTGGTGTCTATAGCAAAGCACCTAAGTTCAATGGTGACCAATCAACCTTTACTTGGTGGAAATACAAGATATATCCACATATTATAGCTGAAGATGAAGGTTTGTGGAATATCATTAAAGAAGGTGTTATCTTTCAAGAACACCTAGATGAAGATGGCAAAACTACTGCAGCTGTCAAGAAGACATTCACAGCTGAACAAAAGAAAGAGTGGAAAAGACACAACAGAGCTATATCTATCCTTGCTGAATGTATTACACATGATGAGTTTCTGAAACTTGGAAACAGATCTAGTGCTAAGGGTATTTATGACTCTCTGTGTGCTACTTATGAAGGGAACCAACAAGTGAAAGAAGCAAAAGCAAATCTTCTGGTTCATCAGTATGAAATGTTTAAGATGAAAGACACTGAAAACATTGAGGAAATGTATGCAAGGTTTAAAATCTTGGTTTCAGGTCTTGGAGTCTTAAAGAAGAGTTATACAACTTCTGATCATGTAAAGAAGATTCTGAGGTGTTTACCACCTAAGTGGAGACCAAAAGTCACTGCTATCCAAGAAGCAAAAGATCTCAATACTTTGAGCCTAGAAGAGTTAACTAGTTCACTCATAAGTCACAAGATGGATTTAGCTTCTGATGAGCCAAAGAAGAAATCAAAGTCATTGGCTCTGCCAGCAACTTTGAAGTCTCCTAAGGCTCTGAAGGCAAAAATTATTGAATCTGATGCTGAGGAATCTTTTGTAGATGAACATGAGGATGGATCAGATGAGGAACTTTTTGCTTTAATCTCAAAGTTCAGAAAATGAAACAAATATAAGAACAACAAAGCTTCTGGGAAGAGTTCTGGTTCAAAGAGTTATGGAAACAAAAACTCAAGTTTGAAAGACAAGAAAGACAACTCTAAGAATAGTTGCTTCAACTGCAAAAAGACTGGTCATTTCATTGTTGATTGTCCTGAGTTAAGCTCAAATGATAAAGGGAAAAATGGCAGTTTCAAAAACAGAATGAAGAAGAGTCTTATGGCAACTTTTGAAGATCTTGAGAAGTTATCAGATGAAGATGATGATGATGAAGAGGCTAACATAGCTCTAATGGCTACAACATCTTCTGATAATGAATCTGACATGGATGATGAATCTGATACTGATGATATTGATGAGGTAATTTTTAAACTTCCTCATGATAAGCTTCTGATTGCTCTTAAAGACACTATGAAGCAATACATAAACAAGTCAAATGATTTCAAAAGTCTGAAAACTAAAATTGACTTGCTTACAGAGAAATCTGACCAACTTCAAACTCAATACAATGAATCTCTTTTGAAAATCAAAGAGCTTGAAGAGGGTTGTGTTGCTTGTAACAAATCACATGATAAGCATGAAGTTGCTCTTCATGAATTTGTGAAACAGAATGTCAATAAGAGCAAAGTTGCTTCCATGATTTATAGTGTTAGCAAAAACAAAGGATATGGGCTTGGTTATTCTGCATCTTCTGATAAAGAAAAATCAACTCAATCTGTTTGTATAAGCAAAACACCTCCTCCTCTTTATTCCACTTTTGTATCAGAATCAGATAATTCTAAGAAAGTTTCACAAACTGCTGTTTTGAACAAGGGTAAGTCAAAAGCTTCAGAAGATAATACTTCAGTAGCTAAGATTAACTCTAATTCAAAAATGAGATATTCAGAAGTTAAGATTCTGAAGAGACCAGTTCTTAAGGAAACTAAGGTTCTGAGAACTTCAGAAGCTAGTACTTCTAATACAAAGTCAGTGAAACCTATTAGAAGTTTTGGCAAGAAGAAGTATGTTTCTCAAACTGATTTTCAAAAATCATACTTCTATAATGTCTATGCTAACAAATCTGGACCCAACAAGTTGTGGGTACCAAAATCTGAAATAGTCTACGTGCAGGTTTGCACTCAAAGAGAGAAAAAGGAAAGTACTTGGTACCTGGACAGTGGTTGCTCACGTCACATGACAGGAGAAAAGGATTTGTTCCTCACCCTGACTCACAAAGAGGGAGGGAATGTAGGATTTGGTGGGAACCAAAAAGGAAGAATAGTTGGTACTGGTACAGTAGGTAACTCTTTCTCAACTATTTCTGTTGTTTTATTAGTTGATGGATTATTTCACAATCTTCTGAGCATAAGTAAATTATGTGACAGTGGTTATGAAGTGGTGTTTAATAAGAACACATGTATTGTAAACAAAGACTCTGATAAGTCCATTGTTTTCAAAGGAAAGAGGAAAGGCAATGTTTATAAAATCAACCTTTTTGAACTAAAATGAAATTCTGGCAACCAGACAGACAAATGCTGTGCACAATGTTAGAGCACTTGTCCGAGCACTTGTCACACAATAATTATAAAACGCAGCGTAACAAGTAAAATAAACGTGACTGAAAGATAAATAACACAGTAGATTTGTTAACCCAGTTCGGCGCAAAATGCCCTAGTCTGGGGGATACCAATCCAGGAATGAACTCCACTATAATAGTTCTAGTGAAAAGCACAACGTAGACTCACTACTTGTCTTTGCACCACGACCCTACCAATGGCTGCTCTACCTAGGAACTCCTAGGTATGAGACCCCGTCTCAATTCCCACTAACAGTACAGACAGCACTGTTAAACACACACTTGTTTCTATAGTTTGAATAAAAGTCACACTCTAAAGAACACAACTTACTCCGTACTTCAAAGCTTAGGAGCAGTACACCATTACAACACAAAACACAGAGTACTTGACTTGAATCAGGGTGATACAATCAAGACTCACAACTAACAAGAAAACCTAAAACCTTAAGACACACGCTTTAGTACACACACGGTTTTCCACACACAAAACTAGGGTTTGTGTTTACATATATATAATACTGAGCAGTCATTGGTTTGGGCTTCAGCACACAGCTTGGACGTTGTCAGGTCCAGCAAATAATTCTTCATGAGCAAGAATATTGTTTCCAAAAATATATCAATATTAATTATGGAAATACACCAAGGCAAGACAGCCTTTTACAGCTCATTAAACCTGCGCGTCTTGATCAGCACGCTAGGTTAAACATAAAACTTCATAGAATCTTCAGAAGATCTTGCACAGAAATATAACGCGAGCTGGCGTGTAACAATCAGATAACACAATGCTGTTCAACTTGCTACAGCATTTGTCGCAGCATTTGGCTAGTAGTTGTTTTTGCAAAATGTAGCCAACTTACAAAAACCCAACAATCTCCCCCTTTGGCAAAATTTTGGCTAAAACAATATATAGCCAGCTCTTGGAGAGATACACAGAATTTCTTCCATTCAGATTAGCACACGCCTTCTCAATTCAACTAAACATAATCTTGGCATATAATGAAACTACTTCCAAGGGGACTCTTTTAATAAAGATATCTTGTAAATAGTATCAGAGGCAAATAATCATAATACGCCTAGCCTCACAGAAATAGCCAGATAAAAAGAACATATATATAGTGGGTTCATTTAGAGATGAAAACATACTCTTGAATAGATAATTCCACTACATAGAGGAGATAATCAGATATAAGCGCTCCCCCCAACACATGCACATCTACATGTCATAATAAGTGCTCCCCCTCAAAACATGCATGCATATACCATAACATAAAACTTACTTCAATGGGACACTTGTCAGAGCATCTGTCAGAGCAATCTTCAGTCATGAGAAAAATAAATACTACATATTCTACTCCCCCTTTTTAGCCATAAATTTTGACAAACATCATCATTGTATAAACGGAATCAAAGAGTAGCACACCAGTTCACAGAGGTCATAGAGTCACAGAGGCACAGAGAGGCCACAAATAGAGTTATTACAGACCATAAGGCACACACAGGTGCATAGCAAATGAACAAAAGAAAAAAATTACACAATGATTAATCAGAGGCAGTCTCATCAGAGGCAGCAGATACTTCCTCAGTATCACCAGTAGCAGAAGCATTTCCTCCTTCTTCTTCCCTGTCCTGACCTTGTGCAGGAGGCTCACCCTCAACTGCAGTCTCAGCTTTCAAGGCAGCTATAACCCTATCAATCTTCAGCTTCTTAGCACCCAGGTCCAAACTAATATCTGTAAGCTCAACTATCATCTCCAGCTTACTCATACCACCAGATGACTGGACAGAAGTGCCAGCCAAATCATCAGCTCGTGGCTGGGATATCAACCTGCAATCCAAACCAAGAGGACTAGGCCTCCTAACAGGCTCATCTGTGCTCACCAAAATATCAGGGTGTTGTTGTAGAATAACACCACACACTAGAGTAGGAAATGGAATAGGGAACTTAACAGCAAAAGATTTGGCTTGCTCCAAAAATTGATGATAAATATAATAACCAAAATCAAAAGCAGATTTAGTACCAACTGCATAAATGAGCTTACCAAGAACAGTGGCCACAGAATTTGAATGAGTAGTGGGGGACCAGTTATTAGCAGCAATTTTGTTCAATGCAGCATACAGTGGAGTCAATTTTGCAGAGGACAGAAGCCCAGACCAGTGTCTAAGCTTGTTACCTGTAATGGTCTTGCAAATTGTGTCATCAGTAACTTCCAGCTCAGGAGTGTCTTCAATAGATCTTCCAAGATAAGCATTGATCACTTGAGAAGAAAAATTGACACATCTACCACGCACATATACCTTCCTGTACTCAGGATACCTAGGATCATCACATTCTTCAGGAATGTTGACAACAAACTCTTTCACCAATTTGTCATAGCAGTGACCTAGGTTCTTCACCGTCTTCATCAGCCCTGCAAATTCCAACACATCAACCAGCTCTTGGCACTTTAACACATCATCCTTCAAATTCCTTTCAAGTCCAAGTCTCCTGTGATAGACAAATTTCCAGCGAATAGCTCCACTTTCCAGATGAAATGAGACATTATCCAGAGGAGCTGAAGGAATATCCAAAGGGAGTTTCATACCCTTGAAAGTTTTTCTAGATGCTCCACTGGATGGGGCAGCATCTGTCTCAGCAATGTCAAAATCAGAATCACTTGAGGGATGATCCTTTCTTTTGAGGCTCTTCTTCTTCTGACCAGACTTAGGAGTCACTTTACTCCAAGACTTTGGGGGACCAGCCATAGGCTTCTTCCCAGTATCAATAGCTTTCCTTTTAGTGCCTTTAGCACTCTCAACAACTTCAGAAACAACCTTAACAGCCTTGCTCCTTGTTCTGCGAGCAACACCAACAGCAGGAGTCTTTTCCAAGGATTTACCTGCAGACTCTTCTTCATCAATATTGACCACAACCATTGGTTCAATGTTTACATTCTCAACTTGATTAACAGTTTCCTGAACCTCATCATGTTGATCTTGAGGCTTGGGAGAATCAGTTTCAGGAGCATTCACAGTCTCAGGAGTGTTTGGTATTACCAAAGACTCCACATCAGTTTGTGCCAAAGATGTTTGAGCATTTGGCACAACCTTCTGAATAGCAGCAGATGGATCAGCATGTCCCTCTGTCACAGCAATGTTCTCAGCAACACGAACATCATCAGCAATATACTTATCACTAACATCAGCATTTTCAACATCATGCAAATTTGTCTCATTAACATTTAATTTGTCATCTACCTTAGGATTAACAGAACCTAGGGTTTCATCAATCTCTTCAGTACCCTCAATGGGTTTCTCACCAGATTCAGTGACACCAGCGTCAACATCTGGCTCTACAATAGTCGATCTAAAAGGGTTTTCTTTACAGTATAGGTCATGCATTGTGAGACCTACTCTCTGAACAGCAGGAGTTTTCTTACCTTTAGATTTCGAGGTCTTCTTCGTTGTAGATGAAGTTGATCCCTTTCTAGTACCCTTTTTCCTTGCAACAAGCGCTTTGGGACGCTGTTTGATCGAAGTGGAATCGGTGATCGTTGCAATCGGTTGAACATCCATTACCACCGGTGAAGTGGTTTCTGGAACAGTGGGGGAAGTTTGATCGTTTGCGATTGGTGATTGAGTGTTTGTTGAAGTAGACATGATGATAGAGAGATTTGTGAGTACTGGAATGATTGAGAAAGTTGAAACAGCGAAGGGATTAGCAAGTGAGAAGATGAGCAGTTTTGAAAAATTAGGAGAAAGGAAATAATGATGAACGCGTGTAATTGTTTTGTTTAAGGGAAGTTGGGATACTCTTCCTTGATTTGCGTGCATAAAGCGGTTGAGGAGGGAGAAAATAACTGCTGCACGCCTCCCATTAATTAATTGCTACAATTCCTCAATTAGGCAAATGCCTAACCGCCTTCTTAATTTTTCAAATTGTGCAATATCAAGAGCCTTTGTAAATATATCTGCTAATTGCTCCTTAGTTGAAACATGCTCAATAGAAATAATTTTTTCTTCAACCAAATCTCTGATGAAATGATGTCTGATATCAATGTGCTTGGTCCTGCTATGTTGTACAGGATTCTTAGAAATATTGATTGCACTCAGATTGTCACAATATAATGTCATAGCATCTGTCTTGACATTGTACTCACTTAGCATCTATCTCATCCATACCAATTGTGTGCAGCTACTACCATCAGCTATGTACTCAGCCTCAGCAGTTGATAAGGAAACACAATTTTGTTTCTTACTAAACCAAGATATAAGATTGTTACCTAGAAAGAAACATCCACCAGAAGTACTTTTTCTATCATCTGCACTTCCAGCCCAATCTGCATCACAATATCCTACCAACATAGTACTCTCTCCATGAGAATACAACAAGCCATAATCACTGGTACTGTTCACATATTTCAGGATTCTCTTCACTTGAGTCAGATGGCTAATTTTTGGCTCAGCTTGGTACCTAGCACATACTCCAACAGCAAATGTGATATCAGGTCTACTAGAAGTCAGATAGAGTAGACTTCCTATCATACTTCTGTATAAGCTTTGATCTACATCTTCTCCCTTGTCATCTTTAGATAATTTGACATGTATGGGAGCAGGAGTTCTTTTGGTGGCAGCATTCTCCATACCAAATTTCTTGACCATATTCTTTGCATACTTGCTTTGAGATATAAATATAGTATCTTCCATTTGCTTTACTTGAAGACCTAGAAAGAAATTGAGTTCACCAACAAGACTCATTTCAAACTCAGATTGCATCTGTTGAACAAAATGCTGTACCATCTGGTCAGACATTCCTCCAAAGACTATATCATCAACATATATTTGTGCAATCATAAGCTTTCCTCTCTCATCTTTCACAAACAGTATTTTGTCATTACCTCCCTTTCTGTAGCCAATATTCACCAAGAATTCAGTTTGCCTCTCATACCAAGCTCTAGGAGCTTGTTTCAAACCATATAGTGCTTTCTTCAACTTGTATACATGGTTTGGAAAGGTTGGATCAACAAACCCCTTGGGCTGTTCCACATAGACCACTTCATTTAAATAACCATTCAAAAACGCACTCTTGACATCCATTTGATATAGCTTGAATTTGAGAACACATGCAATTCCAAGTAATAATCTAATGGCTTCTAGTCTAGCTACAGGTGCAACCGTTTCACCAAAGTCTACCCCTTCAATTTGAGCATAACCTTGAGCTACCAATCTAGCTTTGTTTCTAGTGATGGTACCATTTTCATCAGATTTATTCTTGTAGACCTATTTTGTACCTATGATATTAGCATTATCTGGCCTAGGAACTAGATCCCACACATCACTTCTCTTGAACTGAGTTAGTTCTTCTTGCATGGCATTTATCCAGAACTCATCAGTCAAGGCCTCTTTAACATTCTTAGGTTCAAAATTTGAGATAAAGCAAGAATTTGATACCTCATAGTTTCTTCTTCTTATTGTAATTCCTTGATTCGGATTACCAATAACTTGATCTATTGGATGATTCTTCTGAACTCTGATGGATGGACCTTTGTTATTAACTGTATCTTCAAAACTTATTACCTCACTATTTTCCTCATTGACAGCTTCATCTTCTGTCTCTTCTTGTAAGTCAGATGATGTGCCAAATGTACTATCTTCTGGTGCAGCATTATTGCCCTTATCATCAATCACAACATTTATGGATTCCATCATGGCATTAGTTCTGGAGTTGAATACTCTATAGGCTCTGCTATTAGTTGAATAACCTAGGAATATGCCTTCATCACTTTTAGGATCCATCTTCCTTCTTGGTTATCTGTCAGCTAAGATATAACATTTACTTCCAAACACATGAAAGTATTTCACAGTGGGCTTTCTTTCCTTCCATAGCTCATACAGAGTTGTAGATGTCCCTTTTCTCAAGGTTACTTTGTTATGTATATAGCAGGCTGTGTTCATAGCCTCAGCCCAGAAGTGGAATGGTAACTTCTTAGCATGTAACATTACTCTGACAGACTCTTGTAGTGTTCTATTCTTCCTCTCTACTATTCCATTTTGTTGAGGAGTAATAGGAGCAGAGAATTCATGGAATATTCCTTCAGTCGTGCAAAACTCAGAAAATTTACTATTTTCAAACTCCTTCCCATGATCACTTCTGATTCTAGTGATACCACATTCCTTTTCTCTTTGAAGTTTCAAACAAAGATCATTGAATTTTTCAAAAGTGTCAGATTTCTCTCTGATGAAATCAATCCAAGTATATCTCGAAAAATCATCTACCATGACAAAGGCATACTTCTTTCCACCTAAGCTCTCAACTTGCATAGGTCCCATTAAATCCATGTGCAACAATTCAAGCACTCTGGATGTGGTCAGATGCTGCAGCTTCTGGTGTGGCTTTTTTGTCTGTTTTCCTATCTGACATTCTCCACATATACTTCCTTCTTGAATCTGAAGCCTAGGTATGCCTCTAATAGCTCCTTCAGCAATAGCTTTCTTCATACTTTTGAGATTTAAGTGTCCAAGATTTTGGTGCCACAAGTTCACATCATCTTCTTTGGTTACTAAGCAAGTAGACAGCTCAGCTTTGTCTTGAGATACCCATAGGTAACAGTTATCCTTTGATCTTTCTCCCTTCATCAGTAGATCACCTTTACTATCTGTAACTAAGCATTCACTCTTTGTGAAGTTGACTTTTAGACCTTTGTCACACAACTGACTAATGCTTATTAGATTAGCTTTCAGCCCCTTCACATGAAGAACTTTGTCAAGTTTAGGTAGTCCTTCATTGATTAGTGATCCTATGCCTTTGATTTCCCCTTTGGCTCCATCACCAAACGTTACAAAGCTTGTAGCATATGGCAAGACATCTGTCAAGTAATCTCTATTTCCTGTCATATGTCTTGAACATCCACTATCAGAGTACCAATCGCTTCCAGATGATGCTCTTAGAGAGGTATGAGCAATTTGAGCAATCTCCACACTCTCAGATTCTGCTTGGTTAGGATCATCAGCATTGCTCTTCTGCTTCCACTCCTGCTTGACATTTTTCAGAATAGGTTCCATAGTCTTCAAAGTAGGTTCAGCATTCTTCAGAATAGGTTCAACTTTTGGTATATGAGTTTTAACAGGATACCCATACAATTTAAAACAGTAAGGTCTGATGTGTCCCTTTCTTCCACAATGATAACAAACCCAACCAGAATATCTTCTCTTAGGTTTAGTGTAGTTTCTGATTGTTTGTTGTCTCACCGGATGCTGGGGCATCTGTCTTGACATAGTTGGATTATAGGTAGTAACAGACGGGACAAACTTCTTTATAGGCACCGTTTTCTGATTAATTAGTGACTTGTAATTGAAACCAATTCCTCTTGTATCATTAGACTTTTGTCTTGTCTCTAGAATTTCTTCTAGCATATCAGTACCTGTGTTCAACATCCTCAATTGCTTGTTCATATTGTCAATCTTGGATTTATATAGAGTAACATCACCCTCCAGTCTTGAATTTTCTTCCTGAAGTTTGTTTTTCTCTGCTTGCAAGATAGCAATAGTCTTCTTTTGCTTTATCACAGTGTTACCAACCTCTAGGCTTTTGAGCCATAATTCCTTATAGCATTCAACTAATTCATCATAAGGCATATCACCATCGTGTGACTCAGCATCAGAAGCACATATCCCAGTTAAAGCAATCACATGGTTAGCTGATTCAGACTCTTCCTCAGATTCATCTTCATCAGACCAAGAGACAGTCATTCCTTTCTTTTGCTTCTTAAGATACGTGGCACATTCAGTCCTGATATGCCCATATCCTTCACATTCATGACATTGAACTCCTTTGCCTTGGCTTGTCTTGTCATTTGTCTTTGATTTCCTCACATTGTTGTTGTTCCTATTAATGCCGTGACTGTTGTTTGGAGCATGTGCCTTGGTATTTCTGTCAAACCGCTTGAAGGCTTTATTGAATTTCCTCCCTAGCATCACAATGGTTTCAGATAGACTTTCATCAGTCTCCATATCACTCTCCTCAGATTTGGAGGTAAACACAATACTCTTTGTCTTTTTTTCAGATCTCTCATTTGCAATTATTTCAAACGTTTGCAAAGACCCCACTAGTTCACCCATTTTAAATTCTGAGATGTCCTTGGCTTCCTCTATGGCAGTAACCTTCATGTCAAACTTCTTAGGTAAAGACCTAAGCATTTTCTTCACCAGGTTTTCTTCAGAAATCTTTTCTCCCAAGGCATCAAATTGATTATCAAACTCAAGCATTCTCATGTGAAAGTCTTGAATGCTTTCATAATCTTTCATCTTTAAGTTCTCAAACTTACTGGTCAACAGTTGCAGTCTTGAGCTTTTTACCTTTGAGGTACCCTCATGAACAGTTTGGAGCTTAATCCATGCATCCTTTGCAATAGTACATTTTTTTATTAGTTTGAAATGTGCGCATCAACTCCATTGGTTAAGGCATTTAGAGCCCTTGAATTTGCATTGGCTAATGCTTCTTCATCCTTGCTCCATTCGTCCTCAGGTTTCAGCTTAGTGATGGTCTCCCCTTCCTTACTAGTAGTGACTACAGGAGGTTCCCATCCTACAACCACAGCTCTCCATGTTTTGTGATCCATGGATTTCAAAAACGTAGTCATTTTAGACTTCCAGTCATCATAGTTTGCATCACCAACCAAAATTGGTGGTCTATTCATCAGTCCTCCTTCTCTGTCCATCTTAGCCAGAAATATCTTCCCTAGAGCTCACCCAATCAGGCAGGGTGCTTGCTCTGATGCCAATTGAAATTCTGGCAACCAGACAGACAAATGCTGTGCATAATGTTAGAGCACTTGTCCGAGCACTTGTCACACAATAATTATAAAACGCAACGTAGCAAGTAAAATAAACGTGACTGAAAGATAAATAACACAATAGATTTGTTAACCCAGTTCGGCGCAAAATGCCCTAGTCTGGGGGATACCAATCCAGGAATGAACTCCACTATAATAGTTCTAGTGAAAAGCAAAACGTAGACTCACTACTTGTCTTTGCACCACGACCCTACCAATGGCTGCTCTACCTAGGAACTTCTAGGTATGAGACCCCGTCTCAATTCCCACTAACAGTACAGACAGCACTGTTAAACACACACTTGTTTCTATAGTTTGAATAAAAGTCACACTCTAAAGAACACAACTTACTCCGTACTTCAAAGCTTAGGAGCAGTACACCATTACAACACAAAACACAGAGTACTTGACTTGAATCAGGGTGATACAATCAAGACTCACAACTAACAAGAAAACCTAAAACCTTAAGACACACGCTTTAGTACACACACGGTTTTCCACACACAAAACTAGGGTTTGTGTTTACATATATATAATACTGAGCAGTCATTGGTTTGGGCTTCAGCACACAGCTTGGACGTTGTCAGGTCCAGCAAATAATTCTTCATGAGCAAGAATATTGTTTCCAAAAATATATCAATATTAATTATGGAAATATACCAAGGCAAGACAGCCTTTTACAGCTCATTAAACCTGCGCGTCTTGATCAGCACGCTAGGTTAAACTTAAAACCTCATAGAATCTTCAGAAGATCTTGCACATAAATATAGCGCGTGTTGGCGCGCAACAATCAGGTCACACAATGCTGTTCCACTTGCTACAGCATTTGTCGCAGCATTTGGCTAGTAGTTGTTTTTGCAAAATGTAGCCAACTTACAAAAACCCAACATAAAAGAACAAGATGTTGTTTTTTTATTGACTCTGAGTGAAGAAAAATGGGTCTGGCACAAGAGATTGGGTCATGCTAACTGGAGATTAATCTCTAAGCTTAGTACACAAAATCTTGTGAGAGGCTTACCAAATTTAAAATATCACTCAGATTCAGTTTGTGGTTCTTGTCAAAAAGGGAAGCTGTTCAAAAGCTCTTTTAAAGATAAAAACATTGTCTCTACTTCTAGACCTTTGGAATTACTTCACATTGACTTATTTGGACCAGTTAGCACTGCTTCAATAAGTGGTAAGAAGTATGGACTTGTCATTGTTGATCATTATAGTAGATGGACTTGGGTTAAATTCCTCAGATCCAAGGATGATACATATTATGTGTTTAGTACCTTCTGCACTCAAATACAAGTTGAAAAAGATTTGAAAATTGTTAAAGTAAGAAGTGATCATGGTGGTGAATTTGAAAATGAACCTTTTGAAATCTTTTGCGAAAATAATGGAATTCTCCATGAGTTCTCTTCTCCTAGAACTCCACAACAAAATGAGGTTGTATAAAGAAAGAACAGATCTTTACAAGAGATGGTCAGAACCTTGATGCATGAAAATAATTTGGCTAAGTATTTTTGGGCAGAAGTAGTAAACACAACTTGTTATATTCAAAATAGGATCTATATCAGACCTATGATGAAAGTAACAGCATATGAATTGTTCAAAGGAAGAAAACCTGATATTTCTTATTTTCATCAATTTGGATGTACTTGTTATATCTTGAATACAAAAATCCATTTAAAGAAATTTGACTCTAAAGCTTCCAAGGGTATCTTTATTGGATACTCTGAGCATTCAAAGTCATACAGAGTGTATAACTCTGAAACTAATACAGTTGAAGAGTCTATGCATATAAAATTTGATGATAAAGAGCCTGATGATGAAAAATCAGAGCACATTGAAGTAATTGCAGATAAGCAGGTATCAGAAGAAGAAAGTTCAGAAGTTCACATTAGTTCAGAACCTGAATCAGCTTCTGATAAACATGATAAAGCTGTTTCTAAAGATGATCCAACAACTCAAGATGATAGTGAATCTGATGCTGAGAAAGAAGAAGTAATAAAAAAGAACTCCTTCAAATACAAGTCATCTCATCCACAAGAGTTAATTCTGGGCAACAAAGATAGTCCTAGAAAAACTAGATCAAGCTTTCAAAATGAGAATTCAATGATGTGTTTAGTATCTATTACTGAACCTAAGAATGTTGATGAAGCTTTAAAAGATGAAGCTTGGATCCTAGCTATGAAAGATGAGCTATATCAGTTTGAAAGGAATGATGTTTGGAATTTGGTCCCAAGACCAAAGGATAAAAACATTATTGGAACAAAGTGGGTTTTCAGAAACAAGCTGAATGAACAAGGAGAAGTTACAAGAAACAAAGCAAGATTAGTTGCACATGGATATAGTCAGCAAGAAGGAATTGACTACAAAGAAACATTTGCTCCAGTTGCAAGATTGGATGCAATCAGATTATTCCTATCCTATGCAGTTAATCATGGTATCACACTATATCAAATGGATGTTAAAAGTGCATTTCTCAAAGGTTTTATTACTGAAGAAGTTTATGTCAAGCAACCTCCTGGATTTGAAGATTCTCAAAAGCCTGATCATGTCTACAAACTAAAGAAGTCTCTTTATGGCCTTAAACAAGCTCCTAGAGCTTGGTATGAGAGACTAAGTAACTTCTTAGTTAGTAATGACTTTGAGAAAGGGCAAGTTGACTGCACACTATTCAGAAAGACTTTGAAGTAAGACATCCTAATTGTTCAAATATATGTTGATGACATTGTATTTGGTTCAACAAATGCTTCTTTATGCAAAAAAAATTTCAAAGCTAATGGAGAAAGAATTTGAAATGAGTATGATGGGAGAAATGAAGTACTTCCTTGGTATTCAAATCAATCAAAAAAAGGAAGGAACTTACATTCATCAGACCAAATATACCAGAGAGCTTCTGAAGAAATTTACCTTAGAAGATTGCAAGCCTATGAACACTCCGATGCATCTAACCACAAGCATGGAGCTGAATGAATCTAAAGGCAAAGTTGATTAGAAAGCTTACAGAGGTATGATTGGTTCTCTACTCTATCTAACTGCATCTAGACCTGATATTCTATTCTCTGTATGTTTATGTGCAAGATTTCAATCAGATCCTAGAGAATCTCATCTCACTGCTGTGAAGAGAATCTTTAGATATCTGAAAGCAACTTGTAATTATGGATTGCTTTATAAGAAATCTAATAAATATGAGTTAAATGGATTCTGTGATGCTGGTTATGCTGGAGACAAACTTGAAAGAAAATCAACAAGTGGCAGTTGCCAGTTTATGGGTGAAAACCTTGTCTCTTGGAATAGCAAAAGGCAGACCACCATTGCTATGTCCACAGCAGAAGCAGAATACTTTCAGCTGCTAAATGTTGCACACAACTTCTTTGGATGAAATATCAATTAGAGGATTATCATATAAGCAGTCACTATATTCCTTTATATTGTGATAATACTGCAGCCATTCATCTTTCTAAAAATCCTATTTTACACTCAAGAGCAAAACACATTGATATCAAACATCATTTTATTAGAGATCATGTTGAAAAAGGGATTATAAATATCCAGTTTGTTGAAACTGAAAAACAATGGGCTGATATTTGTACTAAACCCTTAGCTGTTGAAAGATTTGAATTTATAAAGAAAAATCTAAACATGGTGTTTGTTCCTGATTGTTAGCTTTTGTGAGTAAGATTTTGTTTTAAATCTGATGGTAATCAGAAGGTGTTGGACTTCAGAACCTCAAGGTCAGAAGTTCTGATAGACAACTACTTCTGATAATTATCAGAATCAAAAAATGGTTCTGATGTGGTAGTGGAACAGTTGTTTTTTTTTTGTCCTGTACTTACTTAACTGTTGTCCACTAACGCGTCAGTTATTTAAAATAAACCTCTATACGTGTCTATTTGTAATTAGTCTGAGTATTGGTTAATGATGATTAAGTGCTTTATTTAGTAAATGACTCCCTTGTCCTTTTGCATAGTACTGTCTGTTGTTTGTTTGTTTTCTAAGAATATACATGTCATAAACGTTATACACTTACACACAAGCACTCACTACCAACACTTTTCATATTCTTCTAAACCTCCAAACACTTCAGTTCTTCTCATCTCTCTAGCATTACCAAAACCCTAACCTTCATCAATTACTTCTTCATCATCAGCTCCAACTGGTACTTCTACTCAAGCTGCATCATCGCTTTTAGCTCGTGATGTTGGTCCAATAGTTGATTTACAGAAACAAAAAAAGTATTCTATAGCAAAGGATACGATGAAGTTCAAAAGCACGCATCTGAAATGCATTGTTGAGAAAAGGGTTGATTTCAACAGTTTGAAGGCAAATGGTTTTGATGTTCAGAAAATGTTCTTCGAACAAGGTTTGGAAAAGTACTTTAACATATTGAATGGTCCGTATTTTGATGAGATGGTAAAAGAATTTTGGATGAAGGCTTATGTTTTTGACAAACACTCAGCCTATGAAGAAGTTGAAAGGCTAACTAAGGAAAATCCTCTCTTGAAAGGGAAAACAAGAGAAGAATTAGGGCTTCCTAAGTTCACACAAACTGAGATTAGGTCCAATATTGCAGGGATGGACATTGTGATAACTGCTGATCACATTGCAAAGGTGTTAAATCTGCCTAATCATGGGATGATTCTAAATGGTTACAAGAACAAGGCTCACAATCCAACTGTTCAAACTCTGCTGTTTGAAAATGATAAGCCGTCTGAGCAAAGAGACTTAAAAATCTATTTCAAGGTGGTTTATAAGATTCTTTTTGAATCTATTGCAACAAAAGTAGGTGGAACAAATTGTATATCTTCTGAGCAGAAATACTTCATGTATTTCTTGCACAACTTCATTAAAATGAATGTGCCAAAATACATATTTGACCATCTATGTGAAGTAATTGTTAATGCACCAGTTCCCCTCCGAGTTTTAATAATTGTCAAAACACATGGAAATAGAGTAGAATATGTTTAGGCAACAATTGAAATTGACTTGACAGCAAAACATTGTTTTGAAACTTTGAAAAATCAATTTTTAGGTGTTTTGTATCGATACATGTAAGTCTGTATCGATACAAATGTCCTGAAACATGAACAGGCTGATTATCACGCATTTGTATCGATACATAGCACCTTTGTATCGATACAAATTGTTCTCATTGAAGTCAGAGGAGTCTCTGTGTTTTGAAAAACACTTGTATGTTTCGAAACACATGCAAACTCACCTGAAGTCAGAGAGAGCCTTGTGTTTCGAAACACACCTTTGTGTTTCGAAACATATCAGTCAATTTCTATTTTTCTGGTGTATGTATCGATACATACGCGTGGATGTATCGATACAAGAACACAATCCTTTATGCTGTGAGTTGCTTGTATTGATACATACTGATGCATGTATCGATACAAGTCTGTTAGATTGTGCCTAAATTTGCTCAATTCTACTTCCATTATAAATAGCTTTATGTGTTATTGTTGTATGCATGAGAAACCAGTATTGAAGAGTTCTTTGGTCAAGATTGTTTGAGTGTTTTGTATCAAGGATCATTCAAGAGAAATCATCATCTTCCTTCATTACTTCTATCAAATTGAAGATTGAGTATGGGTTCAATTGGAGATTGATTTGAAGAATTCGAAGGATAACGTTCAAGGAGAATTCGCGGTGAATCAGAATTCGTCGCTCGGGTTGATTGAGTCTTGAAGGTTGGGTTTCTCATCCGGTTTCAAGAGTTTGCTTGAAGGTTACAATTCGGTTCGTTGAGGGAATTATTCGAACGATCATCACGGATTCTTGGATTGGAGATCGCGTGAAGGATTGATCGTTGGGAATGAATATTGAAGACGAGATCGAATTGGGTTTGCGCTTTTACAAAGACGGGTTTATGTTGAAGATGGTGAAGACCGGGTTTAGCGTCTGTATTTTACATATTTGAGTCGTTTGTAAACTGTGCATTGAAAGAGTTTTTCCGAAGTAAAACTCTCACCTTGTCCGTTTGATAAGGTGGGCGGAGAGGTACCGGCCGACTGCGAGGACGTACGAAAGTCGGGAACTCCGTGATCACTCCCTTGTGTATCTTTCTATCCTTTATCTCTTTTACATTCCAATTAGTTATTCACTTCACATGTTATTGAGATTTGCAATTGTACAATTTGTGTGTGACTCAATTTCAAATAGAATAAGTGTAATTTGAAATTGATTGACTTGGTTAATTCGAATTGCATTCATTGTATCGTATTCATTCCATCGGCTTTTACTACTTTTCCTTTGATCGAGGTGCAATAGACTACCGATCTAGGTAGCTTCCGCGCTTACTCGATTATTTTACGAAAAAACGTAGTTGTTGTTTGAAACGCTTTGCTCGTCACGTTTGAGCGTAGCCTTGTAGTCTAACAGTAATTACCTGTAGCATTGAGCTTGGACATTTTAACTGTCATCATGCTAGGTTAGTGTCACACATGTTCTTCTTGAGCAACTTTCATGAAATCCTGAAAAAGGATTACCCTGGTTTTGTTAAGTCATCCTTTCTTAAAGAGAGAGTTATTGATGGAAAATCTCTCAATAAGATGCATCTGTTTAAAACTAAGGTGATTGTTCCAAACAATCCTCACCTAATGAACAAAGAAGATCAGAGGCTGCTGTCTTCCCTTCCTGAGGTAAATGTAGAAGAAGCAAAGCTCATTGTGGATGGTCTGATAAAGCACTGATAAGATGTAAGATTTTGTGATGAAGTCTGTGGTGAAGAGAGATAGAATTTTGAAGAAAAACAAGAATGCCGGAATTACAATTTTAAATGAACAAGAAAAAGAGAATCTGGAGAAGGAGGCTAGAACAAAGAAGATGAATGATAATCAGAAAAACAAACGAAAGCTTGTATGTTCTGATGATGAGGAAACAGATGAAGAACCTCTGGAAGTGAAGAGAAGAAGGATCAAGAAAAATAGAGAAGAAGAAGTAGCCAAGGTATGTCTTCTAAACACATTGTTAATGAGCCTACTGAATCTCAATCTAGGGATGTTAAACCTAGAAATGTTAGTTCTTCTCAACCCAAACCTTCATCTAAACCTGTTGTTGTACAAGAACCTTTACCTGAACCAACAACAACTGCTGAACCTTCACATGAACCCTCAGTTTTAGATATGTTATCTGAACATCTGTCACCTCAAACCATTCATGCTGAAACTACAAAATTGCTTGAAACCCCATCCAAACCAATTTCTGAAGAGAAAAAGAAAACTAAGTTAGATGAACTTGAAGAAAAACACCTCAAAATTGTTACTGACTTAAGTTCTGATTCTTCTTCAGAAGATGAACAACAACCTCTCACTCCACAACATATCCAAACACCTGTCAAACAACCAACTCCATTTAAACCAACCATTCAAATCATCAATCCTTTAACTGAAGTTACTTCTGAACCCCAATACATTGTCACTTCACCTCCATCATCTCCAATTCACATGACAACAACTTCAGAGCCATAAAACTTTTGTCAAACCTTTTCTGAACCAGAAATTTCCTATCAATCTATACTTGACAAGATAGTTTCTCAACACCTAAACAACACTGTGTCTAGTATTGAGATTTTGGACAGACTTATTAATAGTGATATTAGAAGACTACATTCTTTAAAATCATCTCATGCTATTATGCCTAGTCAGATTGTTGAAAAGATTGATGAGATTGATGGTTATCAGAGGTTGATTATGGCTGCTTTGAAGAAGATGTATGTTGAAGAGCTCACTTATGAACATTTGCAGTTTTGTGATGAATCTGAAAATGCATTTGTAAAATCCATTCAGAAACATAAACTTGCTCTTACTAGCTGCTCTCATGAGGACATGATTCTTTTGGATTATGAAAGAAGGATGATGATGTTGAATGATATTAACAAATATGATGGTGAATAATCTGTTGAGATTATGAATGAAAGTACTGTTGCTGATAATCAGACAAGATTCTTGAAGCTTGAAGAAGGTCAGAAGGAACACAAAGACAAGCTCATTTCCTTGGAAGCTGGGTTAAATGAAGTCAAGTCCAATCAGAAAGATCTGAAGGAGACTATAGATGAAAATGATGAGAAGGCAGATAAACAGTTTGAAAAGTTATTGTATCTGATTGAATCAAGACTACCACCCAACCCTTCTTCATCTCAAACCTAGGATTCTATGTCTGAGCACATTTAATGTTGCATTTTTTTTGGGATGTAATATTTGAACATGTTTTACTTTATTTGCATGAACATCTGCTTGCTTATGTTTTAACATGTTTGGCATTATTTGTGTGTTTATGTTGTTCTGTTAAAAATATTTTTTGATTTTCTTAAAAATAATTTATATATAAAAGCACAAAGAAATAATAGAAATTTTCAAAGCATAAACCATGAAATTTTTTATTGATTATAAGAATTATTAGTACATGAGATCCTATTTTTATTTGGAATCTACATATGACTTCTAAGAAATTCTGCATAATCAGAATCAATTTCATCAGAATCTGAGGAAAGTGTTATATACACTGGTTCTTTTGGTGCTGCTTTTGATCTGAGTCTATTACTTCTTCTCAATGGAGCTGAAGAAGAACCTTATCCCTTCAATTTCTTTCCTTTTGGCTTAGATTTTGATGGTGACTCTTCTTTCTTTACTTCTTGTGGTATGTTACCCTTGTTTTCTCTTCTATCCTTATCCATTATTCTGAATATAATGTGTGGAAGTGTTGAGTAAATTGAACTTGGTAACGTACTGCTTTTATAGACTTCAAATGGTTTAAGTCATGTGGTTTTTCAAGAATGTCATTTATGATAGAGTTGTAACTATCCACTGACTTGACTACTTGGAAGTTGTGCTTTGACTGTTTTCTTTATGTTATTAATGTCTTTACTTCTTTTCATAAAACTGTTTTTGTTTGATGACAAAAGGGGGAGTAAGAGTCATTAATCTAACCATACGAAGCACAAAACTGAAACCAAAAATCTTTACAGTTTTGTTTTTTTTTAGTTTCTGGTTATTACTTATATTATGTGGGAAACATAAGTTTATATTGAACTGAATTTTTTATGTGATGAAAAATGAAAAGAGTGCAATTTTTTCATTTATTATCAGACTTAGGGGGAGAGCGTGGAAAACTAGCCCTTGTAAGTCAAAATATAAAAAATTGGAGTCAAAATAAAAATATGTTTTATACTATTTTAATTATTTCAAATGTTGAACTTAGGGGGAGTTTGCAAAGCTTGTAAACCTAAGTGAAACTTGGAAAATTAAAATAACAACCATTGTTAATTAATACTAAGTTTGTCATCAATCAAAAAGGGGGAGATTGTTGGAACAAAAGTGGTTCTAACTAAGTCCTTAAAGTTTTGATGATAACAAAGTATTAATGAACAATAGGGTATTTTAATATTTTATCTAAGTGTGCAGGATTAAAAGTATATTATGTTCACACTTGATATAAGAAGCTCTGAAACAAGCGCCAAAATTAATATCAGAAGCATTGATATCAGAGGCAACAACATCAAAAGCAACATTGGTCAGAAGTTATTCCGAGTCAGAAGCTGGTTAACTCAGAAGCTATGTTAAGTCTGATGGTATTGTATTTCAGAAGCTGATAAATCAGAAGTTATGTTGGGAACATAAATTCTGAATGACATGCCAGACAACGTCAGTGTTAACTGATAGTGATTCAATGATTGAAAATCATTTGAATTTAAAGGCTGTGATTGATTGTGAAATCATAGTACTACATCCTTATCATCAGGATAGTGACGTTAGTACTATTTTACTTCATAAGGGCGAATATTCTCATACAAAAGGAATGAAAGGATAAGCATTACCAGAAATGGCAAATATCCCATGTTACTTTTGTCCTTACACAGCTGGCATGAAAATGACCTCTGCAACGGTCAGTATCCTCAAATGTCTCTTTTCTTCTATCTCATATAAATAGAGAACAACGTTTGAAGATCAAGTGACACAAATACAAAAGCAACAACACTTACTTTGTTTTTCATACAAGACTGCAAGCACTGCTTCTGAACTTATCTGTTTGTGCTTCTGACATTTTGCTTTCTTAGGAATCAATTGTTAGAGTCTTTACAGTTGTGTTGTATTGTTTTTGTGTGAAATTCTGGCAACCAGACAGACAAATGTTGTGCACAACATTAGAGCAATTGTCCGAGCACTTGTCACACAATAAACATAAAACACAGCGTAGCAAATAAAATAAGCGTGACAGAATGATAAATAACACAGTAGGTTTGTTAACCCAGTTCGGCGCAAAATGCCCTAGTCTGGGGGATACCAATCCAGGAATGAACTCCACTATAATAGTTCTAGTGAAAAGCACAACGTAGACTCACTACTTGTCTTTGCACCACGACCCTACCAATGGCTGCTCTACCTAGGAACTCCTAGATATGAGACTTTGTCTCAATTCCTACTAATAGTACAGACAGCACTACTAAACACGCACTTGTTCTTTTGTTTGTATAAGAGACACACTCTAAAAACACAAATAACTCCGTACTTCAAAGCATAGGAGCAGTACACCATTACAACACAAAACACAGAGTTCTTGACTTAAATCAGGGTGATACAAGCAAGCCTCACAACTAACAAGAAAACCTAAAACCTTGAAACACACGCTTTAGTACACACACGGTTTTCCACACACAAAACTAGGGTTTGTGTTTACATATATATAATACTGAGCAGTCATTGGTTTGGGCTTCAGCACACAGCTTGGACGTTGTCAGGTCCAGCAAATAATTCTTCATGAGCAAGAATATTGTTTCCAAAAATATATCAATATTAATTATGGAAATACACCAAGGCAAGACAGCCTGTACAACTCATTCAACCTACGCGTCTTGATCAGCACGCAAGGTTAATTATAAAACTTCATAGAATCTCCAGAAGATCTTGCACAGAAATATAGTGCGTGCTAGCGCGCAACAATCAGGTCACACAATGCTGTTCCACTTGCTACAGCATTTGTCTCAGCATTTGGCTAGTAGTTGTTTTTGCAAAGTGTAGCCAACATAAAAAAACCCAACAATCTCCCGCTTTGGCAAAATTTTGGCTAAAACAATCTATAGCCAGTTCTTGAGGAGATACACAGAATTTCTTCAATTCACATCAGCACACTAATTCACAACTAAAACAATCATGGCATATAACGAAACTACTTCCAAGGGAACTCTTTGAATAAAGATAACTTGTAAATAGTATCAGAGACATTCATCATCAATACTCATAATACGCATAGCCTCACAGAAATAGCCAGATAAACAGAACATATATATAGTGGGTTCATATAGAGAGATGAAAACATACTCTTGAATAGATAATTCCACAACATAGAGGAGATAATCAGATATAAGCGCTCCCCCTCAAATCATGCACATTCTCATACCATAAGTGCTCCCCCTCAAAACATGCAGACATATAACATAACATACTTACTTCAATGAGACAAATGTCAGAACATCTGTCCAAGCGTCTTCATGCATGATAATAACATAACAACTACTAGAGCATGTGTTAGAGCATCTTCAGTCATAAGAAAAATGATTTCTAACATCTATTCTACTCCCCCTTTTTAGCCATAAATTCTGACAAACATCAATATTGCATAAGAGAAACCATAGAGTAACACATCAGTTCACATAGGTCACAGAGGCACATAGAGGCCACAAATAGAGTTATTACAGACCATAGGGCACACTCAGGTGCATGAATAAAAGAGAAAAAAAAATTACAAACATCAGAAAGAGGCAGTTTCATCAGAGGCAGCAGATACTTCCTCAGTATTACCAGTAGCAGAAGCATTACCATTTCCTCCTTCTTCTTCCCTGTCATGGCCTTGTGCAGGAGCCTCACCCTCAGCTGCAACCTCAGCTTTCAAGGCAGCTATAACCCTGTCAACTTTCAGCTTCTTAGCACCCAGATTCACACTAACCTCTGTAAGCTCAGCAATCATATCCAGCTTACTCATACCACCAGATGACTGGACAGAAGTGCTAGCCAAATCATCAGCTCGTGGCTCGGATATCAACCTGCAATCCAAACCAAGAGGACTAGGCCTCCTAACAGGCTCATCTGTGTTAACCAAAATGTCAGGGTGTTGTTGCAGAATAACACCACACACCAGAGTAGGAAATGGAATAGGAAACTTAACAGCAAAAGATTTAGCTTGCTCCAAAAATTGATGATAAATGTAATAACCAAAATCAAATGCAGATTTAGTACCAACTGCATAAATGAGCTTACCAAGCACAGTGGCCACAGAATTAGAATGTGTAGTGGGGGACCAGTTATTAGCAGCTATTTTATTCAAAGCAGCATATAGAGGAGTCAGCTTTGCAGAGGACAGAAGCTCAGGCCAGTGGCTAAGCTTGTTACCTGTGATAGTCTTGCAAATGGTGTCATCAGTAAATTCCAGCTCAGGAGTGTCTTCAACTGATCTTCCAAGATAGGCATTAATCACTTGAGGAGAAAAATTGACACATCTACCACGAACATACACCTTCCTATACTCAGAGTATCTTCAGGTATGTTGACATCAAACTCTCTCACCAGCTTGTCATAGCAGTTACCCAGATCCTTCACCGTCTTCATCAACCCAGCAGACTCCAACACATCCACCAGCTCTTGGCATTTGAACACATCAGCTTTCAAGTTTCTTTCAAGTCCAAGTCTCCTATGATAGACAAATTTCCAGCGAATAGCTCCACTTTCCAGATGAAATGAAACATTATCCAAAGGGGCTAGAGGGATATCCAAAGGGACTTTCATACCCTTGACAGTTTTTCTAAATGCTCCACCAGATGGGGCAGCATCTGTCTCAACAATGTGAAAATCAGAATCACTTGAGGGGTGATCCTTTCTTTTGAGGCTCTTCTTCTTCTGATCAGGCCTAGGAGTCACTTTACTCCAAGATTTTGGGGGACCAGCCATAGGCTTCTTCTCAGTATCAGAAATTTTCTTTTTAGTGCCTTTAGCACTCTCATCAACAGCAGATGCAACTTTAACAGCCTTGCTCCTTGTCCTGCGAGCAACACTAGTAACTGGAGTCACTTCCAAGCTCTTTCTTCAGACTCCATTTCTTCAACAATAACCACAACAGTTGGTGCATCATTCACAGTATCAGCCTGACTAACATCTTTCTGAGTCTCATCATTCTGATCTTGAGGCTTGGGGGAATCATTCTCTTGAGTATTCACAGTCTCAGGAGTGTTTGGAACGTCCAAAGAATCCACATTGGCTTGTGCCAAAGATGCTGGAGCATTTGGCACAGCGTTCTGGATATTGGCAGAGGGATCAACAGGTTCCTCTGTCACAACAATATTCTCAGCCATGTTCACATCATTAGCAACAGTCTTATCACCAACACCAGGATTATCAGTATTTTCAACATGCAAGTTTTCATCTAACCTAGGATTAACAGAACCTAGGGTTTCATCAATCGCTTCAGTACCCTCAGTGGGTTTCTCATCAGATCCGTTGACAGAAGTGTCAACATTTGGTTCTACTACAGTCGATATAAAGGGATTTTCCTTGCAGTATAGATCATGCATAGTGAGACCTACACGTTGAACAGTAGAAGACGATTTCTTACCTTTTGATTTTGAGGTCTTCTTCGTTGCCGAGGAAGTTGACCCTTTTCTAGTGCTTTTTCCCTTTCGTGACACAAGCGTTTTAGGACGCTGTTTAATCGGAGTAGATTCAGTGATCGTTGCAAGCGGTTTAACATCCATTACCACCGGTGAAGTGGTTTCTGGAACAATGGGAGAAGTTGAATCGTTTGTGATTGGTGATTGAGTGTTTGTTAAAGTAGACATGATGATAGAGAAATTTGTGAGAGGTTGAATGATTGAGAAGGTTGGAACAGCGATGAGAGCAGCAAGTGAGAAGACGAGCAGTTTTGAAAAACTAGGAGAAAAGAAATAATGATGAATGCGTGTGATTGTTTTGTTTAAGGGAAGTTGGGATATTCTTCCTTGATTTGCGTGCATAAAGCGGTTGAGGAGGGAGAAAATAACTGTTGCACGCCTCCCATTAAGTATATGCTACAATTCCTCAATTAGGCAAATGCCTAACCGCCTTCTTAGTTTTTCAAATTGTGCAATATCAAGAGCTTTTGTAAATATATCTGCTAACTGCTCCTCAGTTGAAACATGCTCAATAGCAATAATTTTTTCTTCAACCAACTCTCTGATGAAATGGTGTCTGATATCAATGTGCTTAGTCCTACTATGTTGTATAGGATTTTTAGAAATATTAATAGCACTCAAGTTGTCACAATATAATGTCATAGCATCTGTCTTGACATTGTACTCACTCAGCATCTGTCTCATCCACACCAATTGTGTGCAGCTACTGCCTGCTGCTATGTACTCAGCCTCAGCAGTTGATAAGGAAACACAATTTTGTTTCTTACTAAACCAAGATATGAGATTGTTACCTAGAAAGAAACATCCACCAGAAGTACTTTTTCTATCATCTGCACTTCCAGCTCAATCTGCATCACAGTATCCTAACAACATAGTACTTTCTCCATGAGAGTACAACAAACCATAATCATTGATATTGTTCACATATTTCATAATTCTCTTCACTTGAGTCAGATGGCTCATCTTTGGCTCAGCTTGGTACATAGCACACACTCCAACAGCAAATGTGATATCATGTCTACTAGCAGTCAAATAGAGAAGACTTCCTATCATACTTCTGTATAAACTTTGATCTACATTTTCTCCCTTGTCAACTTTAGATAATTTGATATGTGTGGGAGCAGGGGTTCTTTTGGTGGCAGCATTCTTCATACCAAATTTCTTGACCATATTCTTAGCATACTTACTCTGAGATATAAATATAGTATCTTCCATTTGTTTTACTTGAAGACCTAGAAAGAAATTTAGTTCACCAACAAGACTCATTTCAAATTCAGATTGCATTTGCTGAACAAAATGTTGTACCATCTGGTCAGACATTCCTCCAAAGACTATATCATCAACATATATTTGTGCAATCATAAGTTTTCCTCTATCATCTTTCACAAACAGTGTCTTGTCATTACCTCCCTTCCCGTAACCATTATTCACCAAGAACTCAGTTAGCCTCTCATACCAAGCTCTAGGAGCTTGTTTCAATCCATATAAAGCTTTCTTCAACTTGTATACATGATTTGGAAAGGCTGGATAGATAAAGCCCTTGGGCTGTTCCACATAGACCACTTCATTCAGATACCCATTCAGAAATGCGCTCTTGACATCCATTTGATACAACTTGAATTTGAAAACACATGCAATTCCAAGTAATAGCCTAATAGCTTCAAGTCTAGCTACAGGAGCAAAAGTCTCACCAAAGTCTACACCTTCAATCTGGGCATAGCCTTGAGCAACCAATCTAGCTTTGTTTCTAGTGATTGTACCATTTTCATCTGATTTATTCTTGTAAACCCATTTTGTACCTATGATATTTGCATTATCTGGTCTAGGAACTAAATCCCACACATCACTTCTCTTGAACTGAGTTAGTTCTTCTTACATGGCATTTATCCAGAACTCGTCAGTCAAAGCCTCTTTAACATTCTTGGGTTCAAAGTTGGAAATAAAACAAGAATTTGATACCTCATTATTTCTCCTTCTTGTTGTGATTCCTTGATCAGGATTACCAATGACTTGATATATTGGGTGATTCTTCTTAACTTTGATAGATGGCCCTTTGTTATTAACTGTATTTTCAGAACTTATTTCTTCTCCATCTTCCTCATTGACAACTTCATCATCTGTCTCTTCTTGTAAGCCGGATGTTGTGCCAAATGTACTATCTTCTGGTGCATCATCATTACCCTTATCATCAATCACAACATTTATGGATTCCATCATGGTATTAGTCTTGGAGTTGAATACTCTATAGGCTCTGCTATTTGTAGAATACCCCAGGAATATGCCTTCATCACTTTTAGCATCCATCTTCCTTCTTGGTTCTTTGTCAGCTAAATGTAGCATTTACTTCCAAACACATGAAAGTATTTCACAGTGGGCTTTCTATCCTTCCAAAGCTCATACAGAGTTGTAGATGTTCCTTTTCTCAAGGTTACTCTATTATGTATATAGCAGGCTGTGTTCATAGCCTCAGCCCAGAAGTGGAATGGTAACTTCTTGGCATGTAACATTACTCTGGCAGATTCTTGTAATGTTCTATTCTTTCTCTCTACTATTCCATTTTGTTGAGGAGTAATAGGAGTAGAGAATTCATGGAATATTCCTTTAGCCGTGCAGAACTCAGAGAATTTACTATTTTCAAACTCCTTCCCATGATCACTTCTGATTCTAGCAATTCCACATTCCTTTTCTCTTTGAAGTTTTAAACAAAGATCCTTGAATACTTCAAAAGTGTCAGATTTCTCCCTGATGAAGTCAATCCATGTATATCTAGAAAAATCATCTACCATGACAAAAGCATACTTCTTTCCACCTAGGCTCTCAACTTGCATAGGTCCCATTAAGTCCATATGTAACAATTCAAGTACTCTGGATGTGGTCAGATATTGCAGCTTTTGGTGTGGCATCTTTGTCTGTTTTCCTATTTGACATTCTCCACATATACTTCCTTCTTGAATCTGAAGTTTAGGTAAACCTCTGATGGCTCCTTCAGCAATAGCTTTCTTCATGCTTTTGAGGTTTAAATGTCCAAGCTTTTGGTGCCACAATTTCACATCATCTTCTTTGGTTATTAAGGAAGTAGACAACTTAGCTTTGTCTTGAGAGACCCATAAATAACAGTTATCCTTTGATCTTTCTCCCTTCATCAGTAGATCACCCTTGCTATCAGTAACTAAACATTCATTCTTTGTGAAGTTGACTTTTAGACCCTTGTCGCATAATTGACTAATGCTTATTAGATTAGCTGTTAGCCCTTTCACATGAAGAACCTTGTCAAGTTTAGGTAGCCCTTCACTGATCAGTGACCCTATACCTTTAATTTGCCCTTTAGCTCCATCATCAAAAGTCACAAAGCTTGTAGCATATGGCAAGACATCTGTCAAGTAATCTCTATTTCCAGTCATAATTCTTGAACATCCACTATCAAAATACCAATCACTACTAGATGATGCTCTTAGTGAGGTAT
This sequence comes from Trifolium dubium, assembly GCA_951804385.1. NCBI lineage: Eukaryota > Viridiplantae > Streptophyta > Magnoliopsida > Fabales > Fabaceae > Trifolium > Trifolium dubium. Next base: position 6,316,280 of record OX638074.1, read on the forward strand.
GAGCAATTTGAGCAATCTCCACGCCTTCAGATTCTGCTTGATTTAGATCACCAGTATTACTCTTTTGCTTCCACTCTTGCTTGACATCCTTCAGAATAGGTTCAGCTTTTGATAAATGAGTTTTATCAGGGTACCCATACAATTTGAAGCAGTAAGGTCTGATGTGTCCCTTTCTTCCACAGTGGTAACAAACCCAACCAGAATATCTTTTCTTTGATTTGGTATAATTTCTGGTTGTCTGTTGTCTCACCTGATGCTGGGGCATCTGTCTTGACATAGTTGGATTATAGGTACTAACAGACGGAACAAACTTCTTTACAGGCAAAATTTTCTGATGAAACAGTGAATTGTAATTGAAACCAATACCTCTCGTATCATTAGACTTCTGTCCTGTCTCTAAGATTTCTTCTAGCATATCAGTACCTGTATTCAGCATCCTCAATTGCTTGCTTATGTTGTCAATCTTTGATTTATATAGAGCAACATCACCATCCAGTCTTGAATTTTCCTCTAGAAGTTTGTTTTTCTCAGCTTGTAGTATAGCAATGGTCTTCTTTTGCCTTATCACAGTGTTACCCACTTCTACACTTTTGAGCCATAATCCCTTATAACAATCAACCAATTCATCATAAGTCATTTCACCATCGTGTGATTCAACATCAGATGCACATATTCCAGTTAAAGCAGTCACATGTTTAGCAGATTCAAATTCTTCTTCAGATTCATCTTCATCAGACCAAGAGACAGTCATCCCTTTCTTTTGCTTCTTAAGATACGTTGAACATTCAGTCCTGATATGCCCATATCCTTCACATTCATGACATTGAACTCCTTTGCCTTGGCTTGTCTTGTCATCTGTTTTTTATTTTCTCAGATTATTGACGTTCCTATTTATGCTGTGACTGTTGTCTGGAGCATGTCTCTTGGCATTTCTGTCAAACCGTACCTAAGAACTCCTAGATATGAGACCCTATCTCAATTCCTACTAAAAGTACAGACAGCACTGCTAAACACGCACTTTTTCTTTTGTTTGTATAAGAGACACACTCTAAAAACACAACTAACTCCGTACTTCAAAGCTTAGGAGCAGTACACCATTACAACACAAAACACAGAGTTCTTGACTTGAATCAGGGTGATACAAGCAAGCGTCACAACTAACAAGAAAACCTAAAACCTTGAAACACACGCTTTAGTACACACACGGTTTTCCACACACAAAACTAGGGTTTGTGTTTACATATATATAATACTGAGCAGTCATTGGTTTGGGCTTCAGCACACAGCTTGGACGTTGTCAGGTCCAGCAAATAATTCTTCATGAGCAAGAATATTGTTTCCAAAAATATATCAATATTAATTATGGAAATACACCAAGGCAAGACAGCCTGTACAACTCATTCAACCTACGCGTCTTGATCAGCACACTAGGTTAATTATAAAACTTCATAGAATCTCCAGAAGACCTTGCACAAAAATATAGCGCGTGCTAGCGCGCAACAATCAGGTCACACAATGCTGTTCCACTTGCTACAGCATTTGTCTCAGCATTTGGCTAGTAGTTGTTTTTGCAAAGTGTAGCCAACATAAAAAAACCCAACATTGTGGACTCTTGATTTTAACATCAAGTGTTCAAAACTTTTTTCTATCTTTTGTTTTGTGTTAGGAAGTCTCTTGTTTGAGAACTTGAGCATTAGGAAATCTCTTACTAGTGTGTTAGAGCATTGTGTAATCTAAGTGATTATAGTGAAATCCCTTGGAAGTGCAAGGGGACTGGACTACTCTCGGTTTGTGAGAGGAACCAGTATAAAATTGCTTGTCTCTCTCTCTCTCACTCATTTTATCTCTGCTTCTGACTGTGCGCGTTTATTGTGTTTGTTTTATCCGCTGGTGATTCTGATAAGTTCCTTGTGAACCTAAAGAAGTTTTTAAAAATACCAAAACACAATTCAACCCCCCCTTCTTGTGTTTTTCACACCTTCATCCTCCTCCCAAGCAAAAAGAGGCCACCGCCATACCCATCCACCACCATCAAATCCCCATCCACGCCGACAACTCTCCCCAACCGTCAACGAATCATCCCCGCTCAACCCAGCAAGCCGTGGGAACCGAGTCCGCAACGACTCCCCTACCACCACCTAGGGATCGTTCCAAAAAGAAATATGATCCCCATTGTCCACCTCTCGAACTAGAAAACTACTAAATCACCCATCAATGCCATTAAAAAGACCTGCCCTAACACCCACCACATCCCGCCACCATATCGAAGCATGTTTACCCCCATCCTTCACCAACCCGCTGTATCCAATGAACCTTTCTAGCCTCCCCATCCCCACCCCACAAAAAAGGCTTAAAAAGAGATTCAATGATGGAAATTATACCTAAGGGGGCTTTGAAGAAAGAAATAAAATAAACCGGGATCGACGACAAGGCTGCTTTAAGTAAACCAAGACAACCACCCATTGATTGATTACGACATTTCCACATCGACATACGAGATTTCACCTTACCAAGAACAGGTTTCCAAAAAGATAATCTTTTGGGATTTCCCCCAATAGGAAGACCCAAGTATACGAAAGGAATAGAGCCAAGTCTACAATTAAGAATATTGGATGCCTCCTAAAGCCAAGAGGTCGGCACATTTAGCCCCACCAACTGACTCTTGTGGAAATTTACCTTTAAGCGCGAAAACAATTCAAAAAGCAGTAAAATAGCCTTAATATATCTAATATTCTCCCAACTCTTATGTCCAACCAACAACGTGTCATCAGCGAATTGCAAATGTGAAAACTTCAAATCACCTGCCTCCCTCACCGAGAAGCCGGAAAAAAGATCAGCCTGCACCGCAGCCTTCATCATAGAACTGAGACCCTCACCTGCTAAAAGAAACAGAAAAGGAGATAAAGGATCCGCTCGTCTCAAACCTCTTTCGAAGAAAAGCTCATCAGTAGGACTGCCATTCACTAACACAAAAGCTGACACAGAACGAACACATTCTGCAACCCATTGACACAACTTTTCAGGAAAATTCATCGTAGACATTACAACAAACAAGTAGTTCCATTCTACCGAATCATATGCCTTTTCAAAATGAACTTTAAACATAAGCAAATCCTTTTTCCTCCGTTTAGCGTCATCCACAATTTCATTTGCAATCAGAACACCATCTAAAATTTGTCGCCTTTTTATAAAAGCACTTTGAGTTTCTGAGATCACACTCCCGATCACTTGGCTTAGATGATTGGCTAAAACCGTAGCTAGGATTTTATTCATTAAAAAACCGAATCAAATCTCCTTTCAACTCTGGCCAAAACTCTTTCACAAAACCACTATCCATTCCATCCCATCCCAAACTCTTAAAACTCTCACAACCCCATACAGCCTGCTTAATTTCCTCTTCGCCAAACGGAGCCAATAGTAAATCAGCCTTACCTTTAGTGAGAGAACTAAAAGGCAAATTCCCCACTTTCATCCTACTCGTCCTAGACGACTGGAAATGAGGAGAAAAATGATTAAAAATAGCCCTACGAATATTCTGCACCCCCTTAAACACATGAAAATCTAATATGCCCTGGACGTGATAATGATAACTAGGGAAATCATCCCAACATTTCAACATACGGGACGGTCTCAGACCCCAATCAGCTGTTTCCTGGTGCAACACTAAAGGAAAATGATTAGAACACCCTCGCAGAAGAGCCAATTGAAAAGGATCATGCCAAACATCCAGCCAATATGCAGATAGAAGAAAACGATCAAGACGACTCATAGCAGTGCCATCTGCCCGGCTCCACGTAAAACACTGTTCAACAAGCGGCAAATCAACATGCTCAGAATCTAAAATAAAATCATTAAATCTCTCCATCTCTGCCTCAGCCCCACCCACACCCGCGCCTTTCTGTTCCCCCACCTCCCGGACGGAATTGAAATCACCACACACACACCAACACCCACCACGATCAACTTGCAACAACCCACTAAACCGCTGCCAGAGCTCAGCCTTACTGCGAGCCTCACATGGAGCACAAATAATAAGCACAACAAACTAAGTCCCAGTAGACCCACGTAAACCATGCTTAAGTAAAACGTGATCAAAAGAAGAAGTAGAAAACATAGTCACGGTGTGCACATTCCACATAGTAAGGATATCGCCAGAAGCCCCCACCGACGGTCTAAAAGAGAAATCAACATCTTTACTTCCCCACATTGCCTCACACAAATACCTATCCACTACTTCCAACTTTGTTTCCTGAATACAGACTAAATCAAGGCATATCTCCCCACAAGTTTTCGCATCTTCTTCCGTCTGAACGCACCCCCTAACCCTCTGATTTTATAGCATAAAAACCTCATTTATAACTCAAACAACACCCAATAAAAGCAACAACAGCATTATTGCGCACCTACTGCCACCTCTCCTCTTTTAAGCACTTTATTATGAACAATATCTTTAATTTGTCCCACTACCACCTGTTTTCCTTCCCCAAAGTGCAACTGCAATTTGTCCCCAAAAGTCACAACATCATTCACATAGTTATCATCCTCCCCTTTCAAAATCATCAACTTTTTCCAATCCTCCTTTTGTTGCGCACAAGAAGAAAAAGAGGACGATGAAATACCTTGAAAATTAGAAGGAGCACTAGCTCCATGTTGAATTCTCAACTTGCGTTTCTCCATAGTCTTCCAAACACGGTTACGTTCCTTCTCCGACATACGAGCTAGAGACTTCAGAGAATAACACGATCTACTTTGCAACTTATTTGTAAACACAGATTTATAGTTTGATTTAGTTTTAGTAACCTCATCCACCTTCGAGACTCCTCCGCCTTCCCTCGAAGCATCATACACACCCCTCACCGGAACCACTTGGGATGGGGTCGATGCCACCACCTCCACCGTTTGAAAAAAATCATCTAAGGACACAAACTCATTGGATGCACTATTCTGGTTCACAGCTTAAAAACAAGGCTCTTCTAAAGAGACATGTTGTGTATTGCCTGGAACAAAGTTAGATTCCATGTTATCAAAATTATTGGGCCTAACAACATCAGCGAGCCCACGCGATCTATTCCCTTCAATGCCACCGTCTACTCCCTGCACCTCCCATAAAAGCTCTCCACCTACGACATTAGCCACTTCAGCCACCACTTGGGCCACAACAACATGAGACAAAACGGGCCCGATGACATTAATTAGTCCAGTTTGTCCAGAAGAAAGAAGTTGTCCTTCCTGCACCCCCCCCCCCCCCCCCCAAATGTGGTTTCTCAACAATACAAGGCCTACCCACACTCTCCACCACGCCATTTCCTGCAACATAACTCTCCTCTCACACCTCCCCCTCCACACCTCGTGATACATCCTGCACCCGCACACTCTCCGCCAAAGAAATTTTGCTCTCCCTTTCTGAATAATTTGCAATTTTGAAACACTCCCAATCTTCATTAAGGATTTTTGCAATATCATTGATGCGGTCATTACTACTAAGATCCCTACATTGTATTGAAACATTTGAATTCAAGAAGAAACTATTTTTTGTCACAGGTGTGGTCTGTTTAATAGCCGGTGCATATAAAAAAGCAAAATCTACTTGAGTATCAAATAGGAAGTGATCCACCAAGCTGATCAGAAAAGGTTCGTTATGAATCAATGCTTCCACCTTCATATTTTGCACAAGCGCATGCGAACAGTATAGTTGAATTCGCGCAAAATCAAAACGTAGTTTCTTCTCAGTGGCATAATCAACCCTAATGAACGTTTCCATTGTCTCCGCCAACCTTTTAAAGAACGCCAAATTCCAAGCATGCAAAGGCACACCAACAACTCGCACCCACATACACCGGCCACTTTGTCCCATCAAAAAGGTAGATATGTTATTAAGACAACATTAATAATATTACATATATATATATATATAGATATATATATATATATATATGTTTTGATTAAAATTTGTTTACATTCTTTAATTTTTCATATGTAAAGTAGATGAATTTAGTATTAAATTATTTAACAAAAACTCACCACTCCATATCATGATTTTAATTTGTTAATTTTTTGAACTTAATTATTAATTCTAGATATATTGTGTTGGTTTTTACAAAAACACATCTTGTGTTTGAGTAATGTTTTAATATATTTATCAGTAGTTTCTTAAACATAAAAAAATAGCATTATTGTCTTTTGAACTAAGTTTTAAAGTTAGTGTGGTTTTTAAGTTCCTTTTTTATATACACATCAAAATATCAATAAATATTTCCGTGAACATAATTTAAATGATAGCAACTTTATATTTTATTTGGCGAAATTGAGATTCAAAATCTCAAACATGCTATTTGTTTATTTAAAAAAAAATTATTTCTACTAAATTATTTGACAAAAAAATCATTAGAAATAAAAATAATAATAACAATTTTATAAAACTCTTAGTTTTGCTTCAAAAAAAAAATCTCTAGTTACATATAATTTTTTTTTAGGCAAGTTACATATAAATATTTATCGAATATGACACATTATATGAATTACTTGTCAAAATTGTTTGTCCCAAAAGAAATGTTCTATACTATCTATAACATTGTTTTTTATTATTTTATCCTTTAAAATAATCATTAAGTAAGAGAAAAAGTACACTCAAATATCTACTTTTAATATTCCAATGTCTACTACCAATAAAAAGATGAGGTATTTTTGTAAAACTCATATTCTCTTTCTTTCATTTACACACTTTTTTTTAAATGTGTGATTTGATCAACTGTGAAACTTAAAATCGGACAGAGAGAGAATTTGATATGTTAATACATTCCTTATTACTTGATACAAGTGTAAAATAATTTTTAAATAAAAAATTGAAAGGTACCACAGCAATTAAATTTTTTAAAATAAAAGTTGTATTCAAAAGCACGAAGAGATAAATTAATCATAGAGGAGATATGGTGAGATATAGCCACGTGAATATGTAAATCATGTTGCAGGTGTGTACTACCAAATACAATTATCAATTAAATAGTGGAAGCTTAAAGTCTTGTTTCCTGCTATATATAGATGCAATTAAAATTGTAAGGTACCAAAATACATACACAGTATACACATTAAGCAAGCAAACCATGAATCCAACTTTCTCCCTCACCATTTCTTTCCTTCTCTTTGCTTTTATCTCAAACCTTTCATCAAACAATGCTATTCAAGACATATTAGACATAAATGGTAACCATGTTGTCTCTGGTAAACAATACTATATTTTTCCAGCAAGTGATAGCCCTAAAATTGGAGGACTGAGTCTAAACAAAGTTGGTGATGATTCAAAGTGTCCACTTACTGTCTTACAAAACGATTTTACAATAGGTTTACCTGTTAAATTCACCATACCGGAAAGTAGCACCGATAAAATAGTAACAGGTACCGATCTTGAGATCGAGTTTACTGAGAAGCCTGATTGTGCTGAATCGTCAAAATGGTTGTTGTTTCTTGACGACAAAACTCAACTAAATTGTGTTGGTATTGGTGGTCCAAAAAACTATCATGGTGTAGAAATAATCAGTGGGAAGTTTTTAATTGTGAAACATGGTTCTCTAGATAGTTATAGGATTGGATTTTGTTTGGATGTTAGTGGTGATTGTGGTTTACTTGGATTGGAAGTTTCCAATTCTGAAGAAGGTGGATCACGTTTAATTTTAACTGTAACTGATGCTTATCCTGTTGTATTTCTTGATGCTGCTTCTGTTAAATCTGAAAATATTGTGAATGCTAAAGAGAATGCAAACATTGCATTACCTATTTAGTTTTAGGATCTGATGAATAAGAGGAGTAATTGTATTATTACTTTCTTAATTATAATAATTGCACTTTGTTGGAATGGATCTTGAATTCCATTTTCTTCTCTTTTTATTTGTTTTTTTCTTGTCACCCCCAGCTCCAATTTAAATCAGTGTTTGAAATGTTTAGTTATAGCTTAAAAGAAGAAAATTTTAAAATAAAAATATTAATTTTTAAAGTTTTGAGGAGTTGACTGCACAATTTCCAACGTCATATTTTTATATTTGGATCTTTAACTAGTGCTCCAGAGGCACCGATTAGCATTACACTAGTTTAATTTCAATTGTTAGATCTAAAGAAAAGAACACAATAAATTTATACCGTTTCCATTCTAAATTAAGAGTATGATAAGTACTTTTACACACTGTCAATGATTTCACTATATATGAATTCTTGTTACTAGCAAGCGTCACTCCAAGGATTCTCTAACAATTTTCCAATACATCATTACAATATAGCACCCTATTATCTTTAATGATAAGAATCTTCACCAAATCTTAGTGTGTTCTGTTAGGAATAATTAAGTGTGCCCAAGATGTAATTAGTCATGTAATCAATTTTAGACTCAATATTGATTTTATTATTATGTTTACTGTTTAGTGAAATAGTTAATTTGATAAAGCCCTTGATTAAAATAATAAACTTGTTATCATGATAGAGATCTTGATAATGAGAAACAAGTCTTTTATTATTTTAATCTAAATTGTTCTTGATCATAGGATTATTGTGATTAGGACAACAATAATCCGGATAGATCAATATATATGTGATAGTCTTTATTGGATAAAGATTAATAAATCTCATTTATTAAATTACATATATAGGTGATGCATATGTAGATATGATCACTGAACTGACTCAGCTGAGATTTTCTAATGGTTAAGAATTACCTTAAATTGTCAAAAGAAAATTCTCAAGAAGAAATATAATAAATTTCTTTGACCTGAGATTATCATAGTAATTAACAAAATATTTATTGTATTTTAATTCTGGACACCTAATACCTTAGGGTGTTAGTTGAAAGGATATTGGATACGATTAAATACTTGTATAATTAATGATTAATCAAGATGGAATCCGTCAACTCCCGGTAATGAGTTTGAGCTCTAAGATAAAATGAAAATTCTGGCCAGAGAAATTAATTGATACAAGAAATGAGTTTCTTAAATCATGAATGTTAACTTAATAGAGTTTGACAACAGTACCATACTCTAGAGTTAACGAGAGCTGTAATGACGGAAGGAAATATTATATTATTCTTCTAGTGGTTCTTGAAAGTAAATATTACTTTGTACTATCCGGACGTTAAGGAGTGTTGCTAGACGCCTACCTTAATTAATAATATTAATGCGATTAATTTATTATCGGCTTAGTATTGAATCTACAGGGTCACACACAAACGAGTGTTCTAATTTTTGCTATAGAATTAATTTATTATTTGATAATTAAATTAGAGAATTTAATTAGTCAATTTAAATTATTTTCTAAGTGGAATATTATTGTATTTTTTGCTAGCACTTAAAATATAAGTAATATATATTTATATATATGTACTTATACGAATTAGTATTGGTATATAGACAGGTGAACATAGAAAATCACGTTTTCTATATTATTGGAATTAACATGTGACAATTGATTCATAGTGGATGCAATTAACATGTTAATTATTTTCATATTAGTGGAAATATGAAAGGAAAAGGTTTTCTATAAAGTGGGTATTGCTTCTTTTTATTTCGATAAAAGTTCACATACTTATAAATAGATACCATATAACTTGTTCAAGATATACTACTTTCCAAAGCAGAAAACGTGTATATATGTATGAATATGAGCAAACAAAATTCAAGTAATCAAATCTTGCTTGGTAAGTTGAATTAGTAATGGAAATTCATTTTAGTTTTGGAAAATACTATGTTAGACATAGTTAATTTTTATGTGATAGAAATATGTATGATCCTATAAATAGGTATCATGTAATCTCTCCAAAATATGATATGATCATGTAATTGAAGCCATAACACTAATTCTACGTTGCTCATAATTTTGGTTCCACATTCAAAGGGTTGATAGCAAAATTAGTTTCGGTGTGGATACTTGTAGTTTCTTCACATTATTGAAGAAAATGTTATGATTCAAGAGCTGAATGTCAGGTACACGTTTATAGCATTATATAGTTTAATATAATTTAAGTGCAAAATAGATCTAAATTTTTTCCGCTGCGCGTGTTGTGAACACCGATTTTTCCTTCAATTGGTATCAGAGCCTTGGATTTTTTTTGCTTAAATTATATTTTAGTATTATCAAAAAACTATAATTTATTATTGGTCACGTAATTACTTACCACATGATATTCAAATTGGGAATTTGTATTAGAAGTTGTGTGACGTAATAATTAAAGATAGTTTTTAATTTGCTTCTTTTCATTTTGATGAAACAGTACTATGTATAGGATGTATAGATGTGCCCAGCATGGATTTATGCTTCTGTTTCGGTATATATATCATATATGCTTTTGCTTGTGTATCACCTGCACATTTTTTAATGTTATAAGTGACACAAGCATTCATCAATTGATACATCTATATGTATAGTGCATTGCTACATGTGGTGAATTCCTAGATGTGTGTATACATACTAGTATTTATACCCGTGCTTACGCCCGGGGAAGAAGATCTTTATTGAATAATTAATAGAAAAAGTATTATTGATTGTTGAAAATATAATATAATTTGGTGGTGTTGTTAAATTTATTGAACAATTTAAATGTCAATTTCACAAATTAATATTTTCAAACCGACATAGCGTTCTGTAAAAAAATAAACAACAGACATAGAGTAAATGCTAAATAGTTATTACAATAGTAATTGACTAATAAAACAAACAAACATGCACACATGGTGTTACATAATGTTTCAAAATAAAAAAACACAGTTCATCTCATCACCAATCAAAATGCTCCAAAATGTATCTCACAGTGGTAAAGCTATCTCTCAAATAACCTGAAAAGCATTAAATTTTAGAAAAGTGTTACATATACAATATCAGTGACATGATATATATAATCCAATAATCTTGCATGACATAAAAAATAAATAATAAACATACTTGTGTTACTCACCTTTTATATGATTCAGCAATCTCAGGACAAATTAAAGCTATTGGGGGAAAGTGCATGTTTGATTGAAATTAAAAAAAGGACAGTTGAGAGGGTTTGAAGGAAAGGGACCGTGAAGATTGTGTAGTTGGTTGGATGTATTTCTCAAACCCTAATTTGACTGGTATATGTAAGTGGGATAGTGGGCCGGTTTCCAAAATTTTCTTTGGATCAGAATAGCATATTGAATGCAAGGAATGAGTAGAATTGGGTCACCGGGCCCCAATACTTTAATTTTGACTTATGGTCCAGAAGAATTAATGTTGTATTAAAAAGTTTGAGGTACTTAAGAGACTATAGTATTTTTTTTTTAATTTGAAAAAATCTTACAGTTTTTTGAAATGTATAGTATTTTAATTTAATTTTATTTGTTTTTATTCTCAAATCTAAATTGAATATTCACAACATATTAACAAAAAAATACATAAGTCAACACTAATAGGATTATGAATCTGACTTCATTGAATGTTGCATAAAATGCAAAAGTTACAATCACAAAAGTGACAAATATTTAAAATTACAATAAAAGAAATTACAAACTTAATTTAAATTGAGAAATTAATTTACAATATTTCAAACTCAATGACTAAAAGACCATATAAATGTTAAGTATCCAACCTGCATAAAAAAAAAATGTTAGGATATCAAAAGATAAAAGAAGAAAAAAAAGTAAGTGAAAAAAAATGATAATTTAAAATGAAAATAATGTACCTGGCAGTTTGTTTTCATGTATTTACTTACATGAGAAGTGTAACTAATATATGAGGTTAATGTTAGTAGCATAAAACAAAATTATAAATGTAAGCATAAATAAGTAACACATAATTAAAAACTACATTAAGTAGTACAAATCAAAGAGATCAATATCCTCTCTTGGTAATTAACAACAATATCCAGACTTAATCAAATTCAATAACCAAAGTGAGACCAAAATATTAAGACTTAACAGTAATCAAACAACCAAATCGAAATTGTCCAAGAATAATTCAACAAAACAAAATAAAAACCAAAACATCATTAGACTTGGCAATTAAAATGGTTTTTTCTTTCTTCCATCAGGTAAGAGATTTTCCTCAAACTTGTTCAATCTTGACTGCCTTTTTGAGCAACTTCAAAGGGAGATTCATCTCCTCATCATCAATATCAATCACCTCATTTGGTGAACCTCTCTTGCTGCCAATAGGCTTTTCACTGCTAGGATCTTCTTGTGCACCAACCACAACATCAGCATCCGAAAACTTGGTCATTAGGTCCTACAAAAATGAAATAAGTCAAAATGTGATATACAACATAAACAACATCAAACTTTAGTCATTTGTCCTACAAAAAAGATATTGGGACTCATCAGCCCTACAAAGTCTATCAACCTGAGAAACAGCAACACCAATATTTTCCACAAACTTTCCTTTTCCTTTGACATCCTCAGTTCAAGACAGTGAAATTGGTTCCTAATAGAAAATTTCTTAGCAGTCAACAACCAAATAGTACAAAAAATATTAGCTGTGTATTTATGTCATGTGTTTAAAGTAAGCAAAGTTAAAAATGACCTGTGACAGAATACTGCTTGAACCAACCACCATTTTTTGCTTCCCTTTGTCCATTATCACACTTAAAGAAGTGTTTTCCTAACAATAAGAGTGAAATGACAGTTAGAATTGTTAAAGGAAAATATTTTAAAATTAATATGAGAATAGAAATTATAGATAGTAATATAAATAATGAACTTACATTGATGTTCTTAACAAAACTTGCCTCCTCTTTCTCCCACTTTTCTTTGAACTGTTTGATAATTTCAACATCAGAGCAGATTTTGCGAACCTTGAAAGTCTGTTCAAAGTTTTGATTCACATTAGAACTTGTCTCAACTTTGAACAGCAAGGTCCTCTCAACCAAAGCCCTGATTTCAGGAGGTACAACACCATGATGTGCAAACACATGCTGTGTATGACCAATTTTCCTCATTCATGATGTGCTTTATAGTACCAAGCAAGACATAGCAAGAGTCCTAATTACATATAAAGATAGTTAACTAATATTTTCATAAAAATAGTTTGATTATTTCCACTTCATATCATATGGATAAAAAAAAACATGAATCTCCCTAAAATAAATGGGCTACCTTTCTGCAATCTTTGAGTTGTTGAAGAGTAATCCTTTGAGCTTGAAACAGAAATTCATCAAGGGGACTAACTCCTTGCTCAATAAAAAAACAGAATATAAATCACTAAATGTAACCACTATATATCAAAACTTTAAATATGAAAGGGAAATAAAGGTTGAAGGTTGGTTACCTTGAAAGCTTTTCACTTTGCCAAGTTGCACAATAACAACAGAATTTTGTATGTCACCGGTTGCTAAGAAGTTGTTTAAGTCATCAACATAGGAACCAAAAAGTGTGCACTGGATTTTGTGACTGATAGAAACAAACAAATTTTTTTTATCAATAATAATAACAAAAAACAATAATAAGATTAGCTAAGAGTTTATGAAAAAAAATATACCCCTCAGCCTCTAAAGCTATGACATTGAGCTTTGTGGTCACACCATTACGTTCATACTCACGTTCGGTGCCAACACCAGTTAAGGCTCCAATGATATCTTATAAAAAGACCATTATTTAGTTAGAAAAGTTTTAGAAAAAATATAAAGAAATAGAAATCCAACTTCTCTTTTAAAATCAACTTACCAACCAAATAATCTGGGTCATGAACACCTCCAACAACATCAGCAATTGGAACAAAGTTAAATGGTGACTTAGTTACAGTACCATTTTGAATTTCAACAACCTTAGTGCCATATTGGAAATTAACTTTGTAAGGATGTTTGGTAGTACGATAATTACCACCATTGTTAGCAACTCCTAAATTTTCAAAAGAGAAAACTTTTCCTTCAGCAATAACAGACCTAAATCTATAAAGCAGTGTTTTCTTAATAGTTGCGTGAATTTTGGAACCATCAGAATCCAACAATACCATCTCAAGAGAAAATGGAATGGTTGGTCTGTTGAAATCATTCACTTCCCACAAACGAATCACTTTTGCCCTTAAATTCCAAGAAACTTTTGAACAATCAACTTGAGAAATGGTTTGAAAGTTGTTTGCCATTTTTTCATGAAAAAAAAATGAGTGTTAAAACCAAGTAATAAAACCAAATTTTAGAGAGGAACAAAAGGCAGTGCTGTGTTCGTTTGTGGTGTGGTATCACAAACCCTAATTCACTTATTTATAATAGTAAGATAAGATTAAAAAATAGAAGATGCAACAATCACATGGAGGGAAACTTTGAAATTACAAAACAAAACCCAAGGAAGCTTGACTTACAGCTGTATTCAAATCTTCAATCCTTGATACATCTGAAAAAATTTCGGTGAAGGCAGATTTGAGGTATAAAATAGACATTGAAATGGCAAATTTTGAAGATGGGTATTATGTTTTGATTGGATATGACCATATTAAAGATGGAAGAAGTAGGTTTAGGGAAAGGGGAGAAGAGATCACGCGATATACATACTGCTCTAGGAAAAGAAAATCACGTTTATCAGGTTTATGTATTCTTGCAGATGCAGATTGCAGATTGCAGATTGGGCTTATTATATGCTGGGCTCAATGAAATTGGGTCTCAATGAAATGTGGCCCTTCATAACATATTTTGAGAACAATGCACTTTGATTGGTCTAATTCAAATTATATTCTCTAAGAAGTAAAAACTTTGTTTTTTAATGAAGCTTTGATTTCTAAGTTGTATGATTTAAAGCATGACACCTGTAATTTTTTGCCATTTAGATTGTGTAGTTGGAGATAATGTCTAAATGGAGTTAAAATAAAATAATTAAAATAATGACCTTACAAAAGTTGTCAATTTGTAGTTAACCATGTGTATAGTAGGGGATATGCTGCATATTGTGACATGTAGTAAAATTCTTTACACGTTTTTAATCTTACATATAATGATATGGACTTTATCATTTGAGACGTGTATATACTGAATTGCTGCTGGAATTTATTTTTCTTTGTGTTCATATATCAATAATTATAACCTGTACATGATTAGATTGATAATTAGTTGGGTGTATGATGCGAGGATTGATTAATTAGTTAAGCAATTTGATGTGATACTTATATATTGGATATATTTGCTATTTGTCCGTGTAATAAGAAATAAATAGAAAATTTAGTTTGTTAGAATTTTGATATTAATATATTTGGATATATATAATATTAGACGTTGATGAAAGTTTCAATATATTGATGATTCAATTTTATTTTATAGTGATAAAAATGTATGAATTGAACTATTAGAACTTTTATTTGTGCAACTTGAATTTCTATTTAGTTTCTTAATATTTAAACATATAATTTTTATATATGTGATATATAATAAATTAATATGTATTTTCTATATATATGTGGTATATATTAAATTAATATGTATGTGATTATTTATACAAGCGGTGTATAAATTTTTGTATTTGATACAATTAATAATTAATAGAGTAAGGAACGACCTGATAACCAGGAGACTTATGAGATTAATTATTGACTATAGTATATGATACATACATATTGATTACGTATGGTGTAAATTTGGTTATAAGCAGTGTCACATAATAAGGATACCTAAGTTTCATTTTGATGAACTATTTATACATTATATATTTGATTAAAATGTATAAATTTATTTTGTATATGATACAAATTTGTAATATATAGTTAATTAATAATTAATAAGAAGGAACGTCTTGACAACCAGGAGACTTATGTGATTAATTATTTATTATATTACTGATATTAATACAAGGGGCGTCTTGATTACCAAGAGACTTGTGATTAATAATAAGTTATAGCATGTGATGCATATGATACGATCTTAGAAATTAATTATATACTTAACGTCTAGACTACCTAGATAAGTATATAATTAGTTTGTGAAGATATAAAAGTTAGACCAGCCAATCAGGAATTTGTGTGGTTTGACATCCTTATTTTATGTATATGATGCACTATGACTTAAAATATATATGAGAAACGACTTGATTACCAAGTGACTTATATATAATTTTTAAGTGACCTCCCACTAAAAGAAAAGTATGTTATGATACTACTATTTTCTTTATATATTTTTATCATGTCTTCCTTGTCAATTCGTGGATTTCTTGAATTTGAAATTGAATCTATGAAGATCAATAAAGTTTGGACTTTAGTTGAAACTTCAAATGATGTAAAACTCGTTGGTTGTAAATGGATTTACAAGAAAAAGATAGGAGCTTTATGAAAAGGTAAAGACCTATAAAGCTTGTCTTGATGCCAAAGGATTTTGTCATAAAGAAAGAATAGTTTATGACAATGTGGCAATGTTAAAATCAATTCAAATTCATATCCTTGTGTGATCACGAGTTCATGATAAAGTTTGTAAACTACAATGCTCAACGATCCACTTGTGGATTAAAACAAACTTCAAGAAGTTGGAACATTCGTTTTAACATTACAATTGAAAAGTTCAATTTTGTTAAATGCGAAGAAAATCCTTGTGTTTACAAAAGATTAGTGGGAGCACAATCATTTTCTTAGTTGTATTCAGATGATGTATTATTTTTTGAAAAATGATATACCGACAGTTCTCCGTGAAAGGCTTGTGAGAATCATCTGCTTATAAGATTTATAGAGATTAATCTAAAATATTGTTTGGACTCTCTCGATTTGTGTACACTGATACCATCTTAACGATGTATAACATGGAAAATTTCAAACAAGCTTATTTACCTATTGAAATTGGAGTTTCTGTCAAGAGGACTAATTGTCCATAACTTTTGAAGAGAGAGAACACATGAATAAACTACCATATGCTAGTGTAGTGGGAGCTATCATGTACGCCATGACTTGTACACATTCGGATCTCGCTTGTTCAATAAGTTTGAAATACTAGACTGATTGGGTCTTGTGCAAGTGGGAGATTGTTGGGGAATAATCAGGTATGCCCAAGATCCAATCAGTAATCTAATTAGTTTGGATTTAATATTGATTTTGCTCATGCAATGGAATTGAATTACATGTCTAATTGGGTCTTGTGCAAGTGGAAGATTGTTGGGAATAATTAATTGTGCGCAAGATGCAATTAGTCATGTAATCAATTTTAGACTCAATATTGATTTTATTATCATGTTTACTATTTAGTGAAATAGTTAATTTGATAAAGCTGGTAACCAGACAGACAAATGATGTGCACAATGTTAGAACACTTGTCCGAGCACTTGTCACACAATAATAATAAAACGCAGCGTAGCAAGTAAAATAAACGTGACTGAAAGATAAATAACACAGTAGGTTTGTTAACCCAGTTCGGCGCAAAATGCCCTAGTCTAGGGGATACCAATCCAGGAATGAACTCCATTATAATTATAATAGTTATAGTGAAAAGCACAACGTATACTTGTCTTTGCACCACGACCCTACCAATGGCTGCTCTACCTAGGAACTCCTAGGTATGAGACCCCGTCTCAATTCCCACTAACAGTACAGACAGCACTGTTAAACACACACTTGTTTCTATAGTTTGAATAAGAGTCACACTCTAAAGAACACAACTAACTCCGTACTTCAAAGCTTAGGAGCAGTACACCATTACAACACAAAACACAGAGTACTTGACTTGAATCAGGGTGATACAATCAAGACTCACAACTAACAAGAAAACCTAAAACCTTAAGACACACGCTTTAGTACACACACGGTTTTCCACACACAAAACTAGGGTTTGTGTTTACATATATATAATACTGAGCAGTCATTGGTATGGGCTTCAGCACACAGCTTGGACGTTGTCAGGTCCAGCAAATAATTCTTCATAAGCAAGAATATTGTTTCCAAAAATATATCAATATTAATTATGGAAATACACCAAGGCAAGACAGCCTTTTACAGCTCATTAAACCTGCGCGTCTTGATCAGCACGCTAGGTTAAACATAAAACTTCATAGAATCTTCAGAAGATCTTGCACAGAAATATAACGCGAGCTGGCGCGTAACAATCAGATAACACAATGTTGTTCCACTTGCTACAACATTTGTCTCAGCATTTGGCTAGTAGTTGTTTTTGCAAAATGTAGCCAACATACAAAAACCCAACAATCTCCCCCTTTGGCAAAATTTTGGCTAAAACAATCTATAGCCAGTTCTTTGGAGAGATACACAGAATTTCTTCAATTCACATTAGCACACGCCTTCTCAATTCAACTAAACATAATCTTGGCATATAATGAAACTACTTCCAAGGGGACTCTTTTAATAAAGATAACTTGTAAATAGTATCAGAGGCATTCATCATCAATAATCATAATACGCCTAGCCTCACAAATATAGCTAGATAAAAGAACATATATATATAGTGGGTTCATATAAAGAGATGAAAACATACTCTTGAATAGATAGTTCCACAACATAGAAGATAATCAGATAGCACTCCCCCTCAACACATGCACATCCTCATACAATAAGTGCTCCCCCTCAAAACATGCAGACATATAACATAACATACTTACTTCAATGAGACAAATGTCAGAGCATCTGTCCAAGTGTCTTCATGCATAATAATATAACAACATAACAACTGCAAGAGCATCTGTCAGAGCATCTTCAAGCATAAGAAAAATAATTTCTAACATCTAATCTACTCCCCCTTTTTAGCCATAAATTCTGACAAACATATATTGCAGAAGAGAAATCAAAGAGTAGCACATCAGTTCACATAGGTCACCAAGTCACAAAGGCACATAGAGAGGCCACAAATATAGTTATTACAGACCATGGAGCACACTCAGGTGCATGAATAAAAGAAAAAAAATTACAAACATCAGAAAGAGGCAGTTTCATCAGAGGCAGCAGATATTTCCTCAGTATTACCAGCAGCAGAAGCATTACCATTTCCTCCTTCTTCTTCCCTGTCATGGCCTTGTGCAGGAGCCTCACCCTCAGCTGCAACCTCAACTTTCAAGGCAGCTATAACCCTGTCAACTTTCAGCTTCTTAGCACCCAGATCCAAGCTAACCTCTGTAAGCTCAACAATCATAGCCTGCTTACTCATACAACCAGATGACTGGACAGAAGTGCCAGCCAAATCATCAGCTCGTGGCTGGGATATCAACCTGCAATCCAAACCAAGAGGACTAAGCCTCCTAACAGGCTCATCTGTGCTCACCAAAATATCAGGGTGTTGTTGCAGAATAACACCACACACCAGAGTAGGAAATGGAATAGGGAACTTAACAGCAAAAGATTTGGCTTGCTCCAAAAATTGATGATAAATATAATAACCAAAATCAAAAGCAGATTTAGTACCAACTGCATAAATGAGCTTACCAAGAATAGTGGCCACAGAATTTGAGTGAGTAGTAGGGGACCAGTTATTAGCAGCAATTTTATTCAGAGCAGCATACAGAGGAGTCAGCTTTGCAGAGGACAGAAGCCCAGGCCAGTGTCTAAGCTTGTTACCTGTAATGGTCTTGCAAATTGTGTCATCAATAACCTCCAACTCAGGAGTGTCTTCAATGGATCTTCCAAGATAAGCATTGATCACCTGAGGAGAAAAGTTGACACATCTACCACGCACATACACCTTCCTGTACTCAGCATACCTAGGATCATCACATTATTCAGGTATGTTGACAACAAACTCTCTTACTAGCTTGTCATAGCAGGGACCCAGATCTTTCACTGTCTTCATCATCCCAGCAAACTCCAACACATCCACCAGTTCTTTGCATTTGAACACATCAGCTTTCAGGTTTCTTTCAAGACCCAGTCTTCTATGGTAGACAAACTTCCAGCGAATAGCTCCACTTTCCAGATGAAAGGAAACATTATCCAGAGGAGCTAAAGGGATATCCAAAGGGACTTTCATTTCCTTGACAGTTTTTCTAGATGCTCCACCAGATGGGGCAACATCTGTCTCAGCAATGTCAAAATCAGAATCACTTGAGGGGTGATCCTTTCTTTTGAGGCTCTTCTTCTTTTGATCAGGCTTGGGAGTCACTTTACTCCAAGACTTTGGGGGACCAGCCATAGGCTTCTTCCCAGCAGCAACAGTTTTCTTCTTAGTGCCTTTAGCACTCTCAACAGCATCAGAGACAACCTTAACAACCTTGCTCCTTGTTCTGCGAGCAACACCAACAGCAGGAGTCTTTTCCAAGGATTTATCTGCAGACTCTTCTTCATCAACATTGACCACAACAGGTTGATCAATGTTTACAATCTCAACTTGATCACAACTTGTTTCCCGAACCTCATCATGTTGATCTTGAGGTTTGGGAGAATCAGTTTCAGGATCATTCACAGTCTCAGGAGTGTTTGGTATGACCAAGGACTCCACAGTGGCTTGTGCCAAAGATGCTGGAGCATCTGGCACAGCGTTCTGAATATTGGCAGAGGGATCAACAGGTTCCTCTGTCACAGCAATGTTCTCAGCCATGTTCACATCATCAGCAACAGTCTTATCACCAACAGTAGGATTATCAGTATTATCAACATGCAAGTTTTCATCTATCCTAGGATTAACAGAACCTAGGGTTTCATTAATCGCTTCAGTACCCTCAGTGGGTTTCTCATCAGATCTGTTGACAGAAGTGTCAACATTTGGTTCTACTATAGTCGATATAAAAGGATTTTCCTTGGAGTATAGATCATGCATAGTGAGACCTACACGTTGAGCAGTAAAGGACGATTTCTTACCTTTTGATTTCTTCTTCGTTGCCGATGAAGTCGACCCTTTTCTAGTGCTTTTCCTCTTTCGTGACACAAGCGTTTTAGGACGCTGTTAAATCGGAGTAGATTCAGTGATTGTTGCAAGTGGTTGAACATCCATTACCACCGGTGAAGTGGTTTCTGGTACAGTGGGAGAAGTTGAATCGTTTGCGATTGGTGATTGAGTGTTTGTTGAAGAAGACATGATGATAGAAGAAGTTTTGAGTGTATGAAAGATTGAAACAGCGATGGGAGTGGCAAGTGAGGAGATGAGCGGTTTTGAAAAAGTAGGAGAAATAAGGTAATGATGATTGCGTGTTACCGTTTTGTTTAAAGGAAGTTGGGATTTTCTTCCTTGATTTGCGTGCATAAAGCGGTTGAGGAGGGAGAAAATAACTGCTGCACGCCTCCCATTAATTAACTGCTACAATTCCTCAATTAGGCAAATGCCTAACCGCCTTCTTAATTTTTCAAATTGTGCAATATCAAGAGCCTTTGTAAATATATCTGCTAATTGCTCCTCAATTGAAACGTGCTCAATGGAAATAATTTTTTCTTCAACCAAATCTCTGATGAAATGATGTTTGATATCAATGTGCTTGGTCCTGCTATGTTGTACAGGATTCTTAGAAATATTTATTGCACTCAGATTGTCACAATATAATGTCATAGCATCTGTCTTGACATTGTACTCACTCAGCATCTGTCTCATCCATACCAATTGTGTGCAGCTACTACCAGCAACTATGTACTCAGCCTCAGCAGTCGATGAGGAAACACAATTTTGTTTCTTACTAAACTAGGATATAAGATTGTTACCTAGAAAGAAACATCCACCAGAAGTACTTTTTCTATCATCTGCACTTCCAGCCCAATCTGCATCACAATATCCTACCAACATAGTACTCTCTCCATGAGAATACAACAAGCCATAATCACTGGTACTGTTCACATATTTCAGGATTCTCTTCACTTGAGTCAGATGGCTAATTTTTGGCTCAGCTTGGTACTTAGCACATACTCCAACAGCAAATGTGATATCAGGTCTACTAGCAGTCAGATAGAGTAGACTTCCTATCATACTTCTGTATAAGCTTTGATCTACATCTTCTCCCTTGTCATCTTTAGATAATTTGACATGTGTGGGAGCAGGAGTTCTTTTGGTGGCAGCATTCTCCATACCAAATTTCTTGACCATATTCTTTGCATACTTGCTTTGAGATATAAATATAGTATATTCCATTTGCTTTACTTGAAGACCTAGAAAGAAATTCAGTTCACCAACAAAACTCATTTCAAACTCAGATTGCATCTGCTGAACAAAATGATGTACCATATGGTCAAACATTCCTCCAAAGACTATATCATCAACATATATTTGTGCAATCATAAGCTTTCCTCTCTCATCTTTCACAAACAGTGTTTTGTCATTACCTCCCTTCCTGTAGCCATTATTCACCAAGAATTCAGTTAGCCTCTCATACCAAGCTCTAGGAGCTTGTTTCAAACCATATAGTGTTTTCTTCAGCTTGTATACATGATTTGGAAAGGCTGGATCAACAAACCCCTTGGGCTGTTCCACATAGACCACTTCATTTAAATAACCATTCAGAAACGCACTCTTGACATCCATTTGATATAGCTTGAATTTGAGAACACATGCAATTCCAAGTAATAATCTAATGGCTTCTAGTCTAGCTACTGGTGCAAAAGTTTCACCAAAGTCTGCCCCTTCAATTTGAGCATAACCTTGAGCTACCAATCTAGCTTTGTTTCTAGTGATGGTACCATTTTCATCAGATTTATTCTTGTAGACCCATTTTGTACCTATGATATTAGCATTATCTGGCCTAGGAACTAGATCCCACACATCACTTCTCTTGAACTGAGTTAGTTCTTCTTGCATGGCATTTATCCAGAACTCATCAGTCAAGGCCTCTTTAACATTCTTAGGTTCAAAATTTGAGATAAAGCAAGAATTTGATACCTCATAGTTTCTTCTTCTTGTTGTAATTCCTTGATTCGGATTACCAATAACTTGATCTATTGGATGATTCTTCTGAACTCTGATGGATGGACCTTTGTTATTAACTGTATCTTCAGAACTTATTACCTCACTATTTTCCTCATTGACAACTTCATCTTCTGTCTCTTCTTGTAAGTCAGATGTTGTGCCAAATGTACTATCTTCTGGTGCAGCATTATTGCCCTTATCATCAATCACAACATTTATGGATTCCATCATGGCATTAGTTCTCGAGTTGAATACTCTATAGGCTCTGCTATTAGTTGAATAACCCAGGAATATGCCTTCATCACTTTTGGGATCCATCTTCCTTCTTGGTTCTTTGTCAGCTAAGATATAGCATTTACTTCCAAACACATGAAAGTATTTCACAGTGGGCTTTCTTTCCTTCCATAGCTCATACAGAGTTGTTGATGTCCCTTTTCTCAAGGTTACTCCGTTATGTATATAGCAGGCTGTGTTCAAAGCCTCAGCCCAGAAGTGGAATGGTAACTTCTTAGCATGTAACATTACTCTGGCAGACTCTTGTAGTGTTCTATTCTTCCTCTCTACTATTCCATTTTGTTGAGGAGTAATAGGAGCAGAGAATTCATGGAACATTCCTTCAGTCGTGCAAAACTCAGAAAATTTACTATTTTCAAACTCCTTCCCATGATCACTTCTGATTCTAGTGATACCACATTCCTTTTCTCTTTGAAGTTTCAAACAAAGATCGTTGAATTTTTCAAAAGTGTCAGATTTCTCCCTGATGAAATCAATCCAAGTATATCTAGAAAAATCATCTACCATGACAAAAGCATACTTCTTTCCACCTAAGCTCTCAACTTGCATAGGTCCCATTAAATCCATGTGCAACAATTCAAGCACTCTGGATGTGGTCAGATGCTGCAGCTTCTAGTGTGGCTTTTTTGTCTGTTTTCCTATCTGACATTCTCCACATATACTTCCTTCTTGAATCTGAAGCCTAGGTATGCCTCTAATAGCTCCTTCAGCAATAGCTTTCTTCATACTTTTGAGATTTAAGTGTCCAAGCTTTTGGTGCCACAAGTTCACATCATCTTCTTTGGTTACTAAGCAAGTAGACAGCTCAGCTTTGTCTTGAGATACCCATAGGTAACAGTTATTCTTTGATCTTTCTCCCTTCATCAGTAGATCACCTTTACTATCTGTAACTAAGCATTCACTCTTTGTGAAGTTGACTTTTAGGCCTTTGTCACACAACTGACTAATGCTTATTAGATTAGCTTTCAGACTCTTCACATGAAGAACTTTGTCAAGTTTAGGTAGTCCTTCATTGATTAGTGATCCTATGCCTTTGATTTCCCCTTTGGCTCCATCACCAAACGTTACAAAGCTTGTAGCATATGGCAAGACATCTATCAAGTAATCTCTATTTCCTGTCATATGTCTTGAACATCCACTATCAAAGTACCAATCGCTTCCAAATGATGCTCTTAGAGAGGTATGAGCAATTTGAGCAATCTCCACACTCTCAGATTCTGCTTGATTAGGATCATCAGCATTGCTCATCTGCTTCCACTCTTGCTTGACATTTTTCAGAATAGGTTCCATAGTCTTCAAAGTAGGTTCAGCATTCTTCAGAATAGGTTCAGCTTTTGGTATATGAGTTTTAAAAGGATACCCATACAATTTAAAACAGTAAGGTCTGATGTGTCCCTTTCTTCCACAATGATAACAAACCCAACTAGAATATCTTCTCTTAGGTTTAGTGTAGTTTCTGATTGTTTGTTGTCTCACCGGATGTTGGGGCATCTGTCTTGACATAGTTGGATTATAGGTAGTAACAGACGGGACAAACTTCTTTATAGGCACCGTTTTCTGATTAATTAGTGACTTGTAATTGAAACCAATTCCTCTTGTACCATTAGACTTCTGTCTTGTCTCTAGAATTTCTTCTAGCATATCAGTACATGTGTTCAGCATCCTCAATTGCTTGTTCATGTTGTCAATCTTGGATTTATATAGAGTAACATCACCCTCCAGTCTTGAATTTTCTTCCTGAAATTTGTTTTTCTCTGCTTGCAGTATAGCAATAGTCTTCTTTTGCTTTATCACAGTGTTACCAACCTCTAGGCTTTTGAGCCATAATTCCTTATAGCATTCAACTAATTCATCATAAGGCATATCACCATCGTGTGACTCAGCATCAGAAGCACATATCCTAGTTAAAGCAATCACATGGTTAGCGGATTCAGACTCTTCCTCAGATTCATCTTCATCAGACCAAAAGACAGTCATTTCTTTCTTTTGCTTCTTAAGATACGTGGCACATTCAGTCCTGATATGCCCATATCCTTCACATTCATGACATTGAACTCCTTTGCCTTGGCTTGTCTTGTCATTTGTCTTTGATTTCCTCAGATTGTTGTTGTTCCTATTAATGTCGTGACTGTTGTCTGGAGCATGTGTCTTGGCATTTCTGTCAAACCGCTTGAAGGCTTTATTGAATTTCCTCCCTAGCATCACAATGGTTTCAGATAGACTGTCATCAGTCTCCATATCACTCTCCTCAGATTTGGAGGTAAACGCAATACTCTTTGTCTTCTTTTCAGATCTCTCATTTGCAATTACTTCAAACGTTTGCAAAGACCCCACTAGTTCACCCATTTTCAATTCTAAGATGTCCTTGGCTTCCTCTATGGCAGTAACCTTCATGTCAAACTTCTTAGGTAAAGACCTAAGCATTTTCTTCACCAGGTTTTCTTCAGAGATCTTTTCTCCCAAAGCATCAAATTGATTATCAAACTCAAGCATTCTCATGTGAAAGTCTTGAATGCTTTCATCATCCTTCATCTTTAAGTTCTCAAACTTACTGGTCAACAGTTGCAGCCTTGAGCTTTTTACCTTTGAGGTACCCTTATGAACAGTTTGGAGCTTCATCCATGCATCCTTTGCAATAGTACATTTTTTTATTAGTTTGAAAATGTGCGCATCAACTCCATTGGTTAAGGCATTTAGAGCCCTTGAGTTTGCATTGGCTAATGCTTCTTCATCCTTGCTCCATTCGTCCTCGGGTTTCAGCTTAGTGATGGTCTCCCCTTCTTTACCAGTAGTGACTACAAGAGGTTCTCATCCTACAACAACATCTCTCCATGTTTTGTGATCCATGGATTTCAAAAACGTAGTCATTTTAGACTTCCAGTCATCATAGTTTGCATCACCAACCAAAAGTGGTGGTCTATTCATCAGTCCTCCTTCTTTGTCCATCTTAGCCAGAAATATCTTCCCTGGAGCTCACCCAATCAGGCAGGGTGCCTGCTCTGATGCCAATTGAAATTCTGGCAACCAGACAGACAAATGTTGTGCACAATGTTAGAGCACTTGTCTCGAGCACTTGTCACACAATAATAATAAAACGCAGCGTAGCAAGTAAAATAAACGTGACTGAAAGATAAATAACACAGTAGGTTTGCTAACCCAGTTCGGCGCAAAATGCCCTAGTTTGGGGGATACCAATCCAGGAATGAACTCCACTATAATAGTTCTAGTGAAAAGCACTACGTAGACTCACTACTTGTCTTCGCACCACGACCCTACCAATGGCTGCTCTACCTAGGAACTCCTAGGTATGAGACCCCGTCTCAATTCCCACTAACAGTACAGACAGCACTGTTAAACACACACTTGTTTCTATAGTTTGAATAAGAGTCACACTCTAAAGAACACAACTAACTCCGTACTTCAAAGCTTAGGAGCAGTACACCATTACAACACAAAACACAGAGTACTTGACTTGAATCAGGGTGATACAATCAAGACTCATAACTAACAAGAAAACCTAAAACCTTAAGACACACGCTTTAGTACACACACGGTTTTCCACACACAAAACTAGGGTTTGTGTTTACATATATATAATACTGAGCAGTCATTGGTATGAGCTTCAGCACACAGCTTGGACGTTGTCAGGTCCAGCAAATAATTCTTCATAAGCAAGAATATTGTTTCCAAAAATATATCAATATTAATTATGGAAATACACCAAGGCAAGACAGCCTTTTACAGCTCATTAAACCTGCGCGTCTTGATCAGCACGCTAGGTTAAACATAAAACTTCATAGAATCTTCAGAAGATCTTGCACAGAAATATAACGCGAGCTGGTGCATAACAATCAGATAACACAATGTTGTTCCACTTGCTACAGCATTTGGCTAGTAGTTGTTTTTGCAAAATGTAGCCAACATACAAAAACCCAACAAATAGACTTGTTATCATGATAGAGATCTTGATAATGAGAAGCGAGTCTTTTATTATTTTGATCTAAATTGTTCTTGATCATAGGATTATTGTGATTAGGACAACAATAATCCGGATAGATCAATATATATGTGATAGTCTTTATTGGATAAAGATTAATAAATCTCATTTATTAAATTACATATATAGGGGATGCATATGTAGATATGATCACTGAACTGACTCAGCTGAGATTTTCTAATGGTTAATAATTACTTTAAATTGTCAATAGAAAATTCTCAAGAAGAAATATAATAAATTTCTTTGACTTGAGATTATCATAGTAATTAACAAAATATTTATTGTATTTTAATTCTGGACACCTAATACCTTAGGGTGTTAGTTGAAAGGATATTGGATACGATTAAATACTTGTATAATTAATGATTAATCAAGATGGAATCCGTCAACTCCCGGTAATGAGTTTGAGCTCTAAGATAAAATGAAAATTCTGGCCAGAGAAATTAATTGATACAAGAAATGAGTTTCTTAAATCATGAATGTTAACTTATTAGAGTTTGACAACAGTACCATACTCTAGAGTTAACGAGAGCTGTAATGACGGAAGGAAATATTATATTATTTTTCTAGTGGTTCTTGAAAGTAAATATTACTTCGTACTATCCGGACATTAAGGAGTGTTGCTAGACGCCTACCTTGATTAATAATATTAATGCGATTAATTTATTACCGACTTAGTATTGAATCTACAAGGTCACACACAAACGAGTGTTCTAATTTTTGCTATAGAATTAATTTATTATTTGATAATTAAATTAGAGAATTTAATTAGTCAAATTTAGATTATTTTCTAAGTGAAATATTATTGTATTTTTTGCTAGCACTTAAAATACAAGTAATATATCTCTATATAATATATTTACGGATGTCTCTCTCCTGGTCGTAATCCTATGTGGCAAGCTATCAAGTACTTATATACCTATGTGGCAAACTATGAGACTATCTAAATAACAAACAAATTCTTCCTTAATGTATCACTCTTCGATTCTCACTCAAGACATTTTTTCAATTATGAAATATTTTATTTTACTTTTTAGAATTCCTTGATGTACCACTCTTCGATTCCCGCTCATGACACTTTTTTAATCATGCTACAATTTATTTTATTTTATTTTTTTAGAATTCCTTAATGTATCATTTTTTGATTTTCACTCATGACACATTTTTAATTATGAGACATTTTTTAAAAGATACTTTTGAAACACATATTCTATATAACTAAGATTAATAGTCACTTATAGACAAAAACAAACAAAATTTTTGGATAAAGATAAGTAAATCAAGCCAATTTCTAACAAATAACAATAATTTTTTAAGATTAATACTTTTAAAGAAATTTTTTCTTAATAACGTTTCCATAACTTTTTTTTTAATCATCATAACTAATGATATATCATAAAAAAATTAATTGATTCAAATGTTGAAATACTATTATATGAATATAAGTACCCAAACAATTATATGTATCTATTTTTTAAAAATAAAAGTGTATGAATTAATATATACTACTACATAAATATTATTATGATAAAAAAATTCATAATTTCTCAAATAAAAGTATATTTTATTAATTTAATTTTTAACTTTTATTTACATGCAAAACTTAACTCATTTCTATCGATCATTTTTTTTATTACTAAGTTGTATCAAATATAAATCATACTTATTATTTATGTTTTATTTGTATTTTATTAAGAACATATTTTTATTCCTATATTAATAGAATAAACCCATTTTTTGTAATTTTTATCATTACTTATATTTACACTTATATTAATATCAGTGCATGTCTTTATAATTTACACGGGATCAATATTAATAATCATATATTAATGCAAGAGCTTATTTTTTTATTTAAAAAATGAGACTTTATATTCACATATCAAAACAAAGTCCTATATTTTTTTAAATTGCTACGGCGATGGGAGAAAAAATATCACATTGTTGAAAACGAAAAGTGGGAGATCATTCTCCAGCTATGAATTATATTTACACTCATGTTAATATGAGTGTATTTTTATTTTGTAATTTATACAAGACAATATTTATACTTATATATTAAAACAGATCCTATTATTTTTGTAATTTTTACAAGGACAAAAAGAAAATATCATACTATTGAAAACGGGGAGTGGAATATCATTCTCCACCATGTTCCATCCATTTAAAATGCCTAAATATATAATTATTTTTTATAATTAAATAATATAAATATTAAATCAATTTCATAAGTAATTAGAAAAACATAAATTATATGACAAAAAATTCATTAATTAAAAATAAGATATAAAAAATTACATTAAATTACAAAAATTAATATTTAAACTAATCTACTTTAACATTTATTATATATATTAATATAATTTTGAATTTTAACCCGTACATTTGTACGGGTTAGTTATACTAGTATTTATATATATGTACGTATACGAATTGGTATTGGTATATGGACGGGTGAACATAGAAAATCACGTTTTCTATATTATTGGAATTAACATGTGACAATTGATTCATAGTGGATGCAATTAACATGTTAATTATTTTCATATTAGTGGAAACATGAAAGGAAAAGGTTTTCTATTAAGTGGGTATTGATTCCTTTTATTTCGATAAAAGTTCACATACTTATAAATAGATACCATATAACTTGTTCAAGATATACTACTTTCCAAAGCAGAAAACGTGTATATATGTATGAATATGAGCAAACAAAATTCAAGTAATCAAATCTTGCTTGGTAAGTTGAATCAGTAATGGAAATTCATTTTAGTTTTGGAGAATACTATGTTAGACATAGTTAACATTTATGTGATAGAAATATGTATGATCCTATAAATAGGTATCATGTAATCTCTCCAAAATATGATATGATCATGTAATTGATGTCATAATACTAATTCTACTTTGCTCATAATTTTGGTTCCACATTTAAAGGGTTGATAACAAAATTAGTCTCGGTGTGGATACTTGTAATTTCTTCACATTATTGAAGAAAATGTTATAATTCAAGAGCTGAATGTCAGGTACACGTTTATAACATTATATAGTTTAATATAATTTAAGCGCAAAATAGATCCAAATTTTTTCCGCTGCGCGTATTGTGAACACCGGTTTTTCCTTCATGTTCTACTGTGTTTAGTTTCCCCGTTGAATCTACCTTTCTCACGCTTCAATGCATATTTTGCCGTGAATCTACCTATCTTTAAAATTTTGCGGTACTGAAAATAACACCTTATATGGAGTATTTAGTTTGTATGTAATTTTTACCAAATTAATCTTTGTTTGTACGTGTATAAATTTGACTTTTCGTATTTCAATGCAAGTTAGTAGTAATAGTTAGAATATAATATGAAGAGAAAAAAATAATAAATGCAACTAATAATTTGCAAATGAACTTAGATTTTGGGATTAAACTTTTTTAAAAGTGCTTATAATTTAGGACGGGAGGAGTATATCTTCGTCTTAAAAATATAATAATTATTACAAAAAATTTAGCGGCACAACTTGTTGGCCATTTATTTTTTATTCAAATGTAATTATTTATTTTTATATAATTGCAATTGAAATTCTTAAAAAATACTTTTAAAATAAGACAGTCAAAAATTGAAAAGGATCAGATGTAATATATACTCAAAAATTAAAATCAATTTACTCTACTCTATAATATAATCTTGCCATACTCAAGCCATGATTGTCAGGTGGGATTAGTTTATTGCATTTTTTATAGTCTTGCCATACTTATAACTTATATTCCTTCCGGTTATATATATAAGTAAAAAAAATTACTTGCGCGGTGTATAAGAAATTTAGTTAAATATAATTAACTATTTTTTTGATTTAATATAAAACAAAGTTAAGTTTACTATATTATCTTTTTAATTCTTTTTGGAAATTACATGCTTTTGTAAAAGTGAAATAAATGTATTGAAAAAGATAAAATTAATTAAGGGTATATTAAGAATAATAGTATTAATTGTACCAAAAAAAAAAAGAATAATAGTATTAAGTCCTACGAGCTTAGCTCAATTGGTTGAACACCACATTATATATGCAGGGGCGGGGGTTCGAACCCTGGTCACCCACTTCTCCACCTTAAAAGTTGATTTTCTAACCGCTAAACTACTTGACCAAAAAAAAAAATTAGTATTAATTTGTTTAAAAGTTGTTAATTTTTGCTTATATTACTGATCAAAATTTAAATTGTTTTTTACTTGTAAATGTGACAAATGTGACAAGAAGGAGTAGTTATAATCCTTTAAGTGGGTTAGATTGGTGTGCCACGAGGGATTTATTTGGTATTTAATTGTATGTGATCCTTCCTACCGACAGTAATGCATTAAGTTCCTTAAAAAAAAAAAACCTAAAGTATTTATTTGCCATGTTTGGCACGAGCGAGATTTGCAATTTATTAGTTCTGAAAAGATAAGCATCTCACCAACTTCAACTATATGCGCCATAAAATTTGTATTTAATTTATCAAATGTTAATGTTTTGATTTTCTGTAATAGTCGTAACGTGTGTTGTTTTAATTTCTTTTTTAATAATGCATTGTTTTGATTTCTTGTTTTATTATTACAATATTGTTTTGATTTTCTGTCTCAGTAAAATGTTTATTTTTTTTAAATTTGTATATTATTTTTTTTCGATCTAAATTTAGTAGAGATGACCAAGAGTATTGTTCAAGTGAGTTGTACACCACATTTTTACCCAAAACCTTAAGGCATTGGGTTTATGGGTCTTCTCACTTATAAATGCTCAACTCTCCACACATTTTTCCAATGTGGGACTTCTTCCCCATACTACTCATACTTGACACTTCTTGAATTTCAACATTATCATCTTCAACGCTGCAAATCTAGATGCATGAGCATGACTACTCCAGACCTTTAAATTTTATTATATAAATTTTAGATTTCGTCACATTTGTAGACATTAAACCGTTTTATATATGAACTCGTATGCTATATATTTATTTGCAGATTCATTCATTTTTAATAATTTGCAAAATTAAATATATAATAATTACAATTAATGTATTCTATCAGTTTTTTTTGGTAGTGTAATGTATTCTATTAGTTTAAATAAATATCATTATTTTTTAGTAAAATAAAATTTAAACATAAAGTTGAAAGGTACCATACCAATTAAAAAATTGAAAATAAAAGTTGTTTTAATTAATAAAGTTGTCTGCGAAAGCACGAAGAAGAGAGAAATTATAGAGGAGATATGGTAAGATATAGCCACGTGATTGTAAATCATGTTACAGATAAGATATGCTTGTTTGTTTGTGTGTACTACCTAACTACCATATACTCTTCTCCTAAATAAATTAAGTGTTTTAATTGACTACTTCATACATTTAAAAAAAAATGTAAATAAAAGTATTTATAACACACTTTAAGATTTTTACAGAAAATACTTCTACTTTTTATTTGTAGTAATATTGGAATATTAAAATGTAGATTATTTAGTTACTTTATTATCTATTTTAATTATTATATTATAAAGTAATAAAGATAAAATAAGAAAAAATAATATTATAAATAGTATAACTGTATAAAACAATTATTTTAAAACAAATAATTTTTGCAAGTAATTATTCGGTGAGTGCCTGAGGAGTGCAATAATATTACAATTATAATATTGAAATCAATTAAATAGTGGAAGCTTAAACTCGTGTTTACAACT
This sequence comes from Trifolium dubium, assembly GCA_951804385.1. Classification (NCBI taxonomy): domain Eukaryota; kingdom Viridiplantae; phylum Streptophyta; class Magnoliopsida; order Fabales; family Fabaceae; genus Trifolium; species Trifolium dubium. The sequence goes on from OX638074.1 coordinate 6,348,970, forward strand.
ATATGACCAGATGCAAAATAAATTGAAAGGTTCCAAAATCCATAAACAGTACCACATTAAGTTAGAAAACCATGAATCCAACTTTCTCCCTCACCCTTTCCTTCCTTCTCTTTGCTTTTATCTCAAACCTTTCATCAAACAATGCTTTAAAAATTGAAGACGTATTAGACATAAATGGTAACCCTGTTGTCACTGGTAAACATTACTACATTTTTCCAGCAAATGATAACCACAAATCCGGAGGACTAAGCCTAAACAAAGTTGGTGATGATTCAAACTGTCCAGTAACTGTTCTACAAAACAATGGTATTGATAGAATAGAATATTCCTGTCATCTATGAAGCACAGATACTGACAAGGACACTGACACGTTGAAATATATCATACTTTTTGAAAAGTGATATAATTCAATGTAATTATAAGTGTCGCTGTCATGCCGGTGTCGGACACGACAAGTGTCCGACAATGGATACGTCTAATGTAAGGAGTGTCCGAGCTTCATAACCTGTTATTAAGCATAATCATATAGTTTCTGTAATTATTTACAATTATTTTCTATTCTATCAGGTATAACAGGTTTACCGGTTAAATTCACCGTACCAGGAAGTAGCAGTGACAAAGTAGTGACACATACTGATCTTGAGATCGAGTTTATTGAGAAGCCTGATTGCGCTGAATCTTCGAAATGGTTGTTGTTTGTTGATAATAAGACTGAACTAAGTTGTGTTGGTATTGGTGGTCCTAATAACTTTCCTGGTGTAGAAATAATCAAAGGAAAATATTTGATTGTGAATCATGGATTTTATAGGCTTGGATTTTGTTTAGACGATGGTAGTGAAGATTGTGGTTTACTTGGATTGCATGAGTTTAATTCTGGAGAAGGTGGATCACGTTTGATTTATACTGTATCTAATGCTTATAATATTGTATTTGTTGATGCTGCTTCTGTTAGCACCTACCGGTATTCCAAGGAAACGAAAAGGAATCGACTCTACAACGCAATTTAAAAAAGCCGTAGATGCATTATATAATTCTGTTAAATCTGAAAGTATTGTGTCTGCTGAAGGTAATCCAAATAGTGCATTATCTGTTTAGTGTTAGTGCTTGTTCTGATAATTAAGTGGACGAGTAACTGTATTATTACTTTCTTAATTATAATAATTGAACTTTGTTGGGATTGATCTTGTATTTCATTTTCTTGAGTTTTTTTGTTGTTGAATATGTATGCATAGATGTGGGAATAGGCCGGATTTAATGCAGTAATTGTATCAACGCAGCAATTGATGTTAGTACCGCGATTTAAGTATGTGGTTGAAATTGTTTGGTGATAGTTTAATCTCAGATTTTTGATCTAAAATCAGTAGTTGTGATTTAAAATAGTGGCAAACTGTGTGAAAAATAAATGTAGTAGATTTGTATCTGTATCCATAGATCTGCATATATATCATATTTTTTTGAAACAAAGAGACTCAACTCATATCATTAATCAATTGTTGTTTAATAGGAGGAATCGAATGAAAAACGCAGCGCCTAGTCCAAGAATTGGCCATCCTAGCTAACTTATGAGCAATTTAATTAGTTTGACGCTTAAAAACTTTACCTCGAAGTTGGGATGTTAAAACAACAAATTCTTAATACTCGAAATCAACAGATTAAGTTCAGAGTCACCAACATTATTGGCATGCACAGCTTCCACTACTATTTTTGAATCACTTTCAAAGATTATGTGCTCCATGTTTAAGTTGATTGCTACCTGTAATGTTTCCATCAAGATTGATGCTTCTGCTTCAATAATGGAATAAAGCACCCACTTCGCAAGCTTTACCTGCTTCGATAAACTGTCCATCTTCATCTCTAATGCACTAACCACCTGTTGTTATTCATCCTTCATCTTGAGAGCCGGCATCAACATTATATTACACTTTAGCCATCCATGCCGCGGTGGCTGCCATTGATGTTGCTGCTGTACCTGTGCAGTATTTTCTATGACAGTGCTAAAACTTTGTGCTACATACCACTCATTCCACACTTGGGAAGCTTGTACTCCTAATTGTGATGCGCTGATCTTTCCATTATGCCATAGCCAATTGTTCCTATTGTTCCAAATCATCCATATGCCATTACAGCTTCTTTACCTGCTATATTTTTTGCCTCGTTGCTGCAGATATCATCTATCAGTTCTTTTGCAGAACTGAATACCGGCAACATATCTTCGATCACTATATTTAAACCGGCCGCTGCCCAACACTTCCGGCTCTCTACATAGTCAAAAAGCACGTGCCGATCATCCTCTTGATCTCCACCACACAACTGACAGGTTGCTGGGCAATTCACATAATATTGTCACAATCAGACCCTGGTTGGAAAGGCACTCATGACAGATACCCCAAAGTAAATGCTTTGCTTTTGGTGGCGTTTGAGTTCTCCACAAACTCCTCCAATCCCTTTGCACACAGTGACACCCCACTCCTTTACCTCGCATCAGCAACCTATACCCTGACCTCACAGAATAATGTCCGTGTTGTTCTTCTTTCCACCCTAGCCAATCATCTTCCACTGCCAGAACTAAAGGTACAGCTAAAATCACCTCTGCTGCATCATGTGAACATAAGCTTTTGATTTTATGATAATCCCATTTTTCCACCATCCAACATCAAGTCATTCACACTAAGATTATACACACTTTGAGCTTGCGGTGCTTGTATCCATCCGTTTCCCTCACCCCTCAGCCATGGATCCGCCATTACCATAATATCCTCCATCTACAACCAAGAGTAAGCACACAACGATATTTCCATAAACTTCTCCAAACATAACTTGAGTTATTCTCAAGGTTAGCTTCGAAAATGGATGAGCGGGGAATTACCTTGCTTTGAATACTCTTGCTACTAGGGTCTCCACCGGCTTCATCATTATATGTCAACCTCTCCCACGACAACCACCGATCCCTTTACTATTATTTCCACCTCCCCACCAAATTGCGTTTAGTATCGTTTCTAAATCATTCACCATAGCATCCAGAAGAATGTAAATACTCATGACATAATCAAGGTATTGCTTAAAGTACGGATTTAATCATTACTTACCTCCCTTCCCACTTTAGAAATCGGCCTGCCCTCCAATCCAAGAATTGATTCTCTTCCTCACACGATCTTTTAGTAAAGGCAAATGTCTATTTTTTACTCCTTCCCACCATAGAGGGTAAACCCAGGTATGTACTTGTGCCTAACACACGCCGCACACCCATTATTTTTTATAAGTCTTCTTGATCGTCGGCCTTCTAATATGTCTACTAAAGAACACCTCAGATTTTAATAAATTAACTTGTTGATCAGGTGCCTCTTTATACAATCGAAGTATCTTCATAAGATGTTTTGTTTATTCTATGTTGGCCCTGCAAAAAAGAAAACAATTGTCAGCAAAATGTAGATGGAACACCATCGTTGTCCGTCTACAATCCTCACACCATGTATATATCCCCTTGCCACCGCTTGCTACATGAGAGATGTGAGTCCTTCCACCACCAAAATAAATAGATAAGGAGAAAGCGGATCTCCTTGTCCTAACCTCTTCCCGATTGAATCGGCCCAACCTTATTATAATTAATATAAACTAAATAATTCACGGAGCTAACACACATCATCATCCAATGTATCCATCTTTTTGAGAATTCCATTCGACTGAATACCCCTCTCAAGCTCTGTTATCAATCTAACAAGTGCCCACTCACCTCTAGCACCCTCGTCTTTCTCTCTTCAATTCCTGAACGACTTCAATTGCTATAAGTGCATTATCAATGCATTAATGACTTTGGTTGTTGCTCTTAATTGGTTATGCTATTACAAATTTGGTTTATTTTCGAGATTAATTTGTAACAACCTTAAAGCTTAGTTATTGTCATTTTTTTTTTGGTACAATTTATTGTCATTTTTACTTATATTTCAAAAATTATATTATCATATTACAGTTTGTATTAAGAGTTTCTAAAACCGTGTGATATAAATTTGTTTAAGCCTTGAGATGCATCATTATTAGCATTCCAACGTTTTGATTATGGCTTGGTCATACTAATTTTCTCTACTTTGCACTTATTGCAATTCATTTTTTCAAATGGTCATAGCATTATTCCTTCATCAATGATATATATATATATATATATATATATATATATATATATATATGTGTGTGTGTGTGTGACACACAAGTTGTTGTATAAAGACAACAAAAGTTGATACTGTAACATTCCAGACTGCTTTCCGGATGACCGACTGACCTCACAAACCAACACGAGTATTTTCAGCATGTTTTGTCCTCACTTACATGCATTCTAGAAAATTTCTCAAAAGGTCACTCATCCAAACACTACTATCAATCCTTATAAACCATCCTTCAACCATGCAGTCCCATACATGCACAGCCTCAGGATCCCTCTCATTTCAATGTGAATTCGGGCTATTGCTTAGAAGCTGCCAAGAGCCGCACATTGTCATGCCTTGAGCACCGGCGCTCACTCCCTGTCCTCGTCAGCCTCAGGTATTACAGATACAGCATCTGCCGTGGGTATAGGTTTAACATTTGTAATGACAAACACCAGACCTTGAGCGACATTCAAAAAAATATCACATAACACCCCGTTGAAGTTGACACCAGTCATGGGTGTCAATAAAAGTTCAGTAAACCTTTAGCTACGGATTTTAGTTTTTTAGTGGTGAATTTTGAATTTCACTAAATGTCAAATTTCTTGTAGTGGAAGAGGATGAAACAATGAAGAAGAATAAAGAATGTAAATGAGTTTTAATTGCTTTAGAAAATAATTGGGCTTAAATTGATGAAGATGAATAAGAATGAAAATGAATGTTGCTACTTTGACTATAAGAACTAATTAACGTATTTTTTTTTAATAAGACTAGTATGAACCTCATGTCATGCGTGGTATAAATGTTACATCAATTTATAAGGTTCTCCGTTCAATATTATAAGATAATAGATGGTAATAATGAACATTAAGTTTATACTCATGCATAATAGTCATGCATAGACCACTAATTTGAAACAATTTCAAAATTATTCATTGAATAGATATTTTCTTCTATAAGTTCTTTTTCAAATTTATAAATTAAAGTACGACGTACTGTAACTTTGTTGTCCTGTACAATTTTTACAATTGAATTCATTAGTATAATGTTTAATTAAAATTGTTGGTTGTTGTGGTATATACACATCTTGAACAAACTAAAATTGAATTACTCAAACTACAACATTCAAACTCTCATTATTTTAGTTGATTTCATATAATTGATTAATTTTGAGAGCAATTTTTTATTGACTTACATAAATGAAAACATAATAATACGAACGGATATGAAATAAAATTGTGAAGTTATTGTGGACACATAGTTTCTATTTATAGTTAGTTCGTTTTAGAAACTTAAAATTAAACATGAATTTATGAATTTTAATATAAGATATTTTATTTAAATAATTATGATTTTCATGTAACTGACATATATGTTTATGAAATATAAAATTGATATCGTAACGTTTACTTGATTTAAAATAATTTATTTGTAACTGATGAAATTGATAATATTTAATTTAATATAAGACGTTTTATTTAAATAATTATGTTTTCTATGTAACTGACAAATATGTTTATAAGAGAAAAGTTTATATTGTAATTTTTTTTTAGTAACTGATAAAATATAATTATAACACCTAATATTAAATTGACACATTATCATCATTAATTTAAAATTGACACGTCATCATAACCAATGTAAATGTACACATGTACTTTTCTTATGATGAGTGTGACTTTTATATGAATATTGTAGAATGTAGATATAGATGTAGATTTACGAAGAAAAAAAAATTGTATATTTTTCGACATAAATTAATAAATAAAAATAATAATTAAGTATTAATTGAAAAAAAATCATTAGAAAAATTGTTTCTTTTGTAATAACTCAATTGATCAATAATTGCATATTTTTGAAATTTATTTTTATGAGACATGCTCAAAATATTTTACTTGTTTGATGGTTTATTGATCAACATAAATAATTGCATAATTAACGTTTAACTTCAGATAGTTGATTAATTTTATGAGTTATTTTGTATTGTCTTAAGCAAATGATAAAGACAAAAATGATAAATACAAAAATATAGTTAAATATAAAATGAAATGAAATGGTAAAGTTGTTGTGGAAATATGCAACATATTTATAGTGAATTTGAGAAACACAAAAATAAATTTAATTTAATATTGACCGTTTTATTTTAAATAATTATGATTTTTACGTAACTGTCAAATATTTTTATGAAACATAAAATTGATGTCATAACGTTTATAAATATTAACTTAATTCTTTTGTAACTGACAAATATGTTTATGAGACATAAAATTGACGTTGTAACATTTGATAAATTCAATTTAATTCTTTAGTAACTGACATAATAATAATAATAAAACATAAATATAAAATCGAAACGTTATATGCAAAATCGAAACGTTAAAATATTTAAATATAAAAAAGCTACGTCCGCATCATTAAAGCTAATAGTACTCATGTACTATTTTCTTATGAGGAAGGTCACAAATATTTATATATATATATATATATATATATATATATATATATATTGTAAATATGTGAAATTGCATGATGTACAAACCCATCATAGTTCAACTGAATTGCAATCATTTTAGTTTTCAAACCATTTCGCTCATACTCTTTTTCTATACCAACTTCGGTTAACATTCTCATAACATCTATAAAATATATAAATTTTATTTTATTAATATAACATGATGACAATGTTTAATGATAAATATAAAATTATACATAAAATATATAAATTTCTTACCATGAAGATAATTGGTATTGTAATCAGGAGCAAACACTGGAAGAGGACTTTCAATCTTATAAATATTAGAAGGATTTTTTCCTGAATCATAAATTTTAACCTTTGTGTGGAACTAAAAGTTAAGTTTATATTCATGTCTAGTAGTCTTATACGAACCAGTGTTATCAGCTATTCCAAAATTAGTTATTGAGTAGACATTACCTTCTATAAGTTCTTTTTCAAACTTATAAATTAAAGTGCGACACACTGTGCCATGAATCTTGTTTTCCTGTCCAATACAATAATTTTTTTTAACATAATAAATGATAAAAACAATAATATTAGTGATTATAAGAATAAAATTGTATATTATCAACAAAAATAATAATATAAATTTGACTTATATTTTTGTCTTACCTTTGAATCCATTAAAATCATGTCTAATGAAAATGTTTGGTTGTTGCGAGGCAAATCTCGAACAAAGCACAACCGAATTACACAAACAACAACATTCAAACTTTCACTCTTTGCATTGATTTCAGATATTTGATTGATTTTGGGAGCCATTTTGTATTGACTTAAACCAAATTAGAAACACAAAAATGAAAAAGACAAAAATATAGTTGGATATGAAATGAAATTGTGAATTTTATGTGAGAATCTACAATTATTTATAGTGAGTTTTCGAAGCACAAAATTAAATTACATTTATTATAATTTTAATTTAATGTTGAACGTGTGTCAAAAAAAAAATTTAATGTTGAACATTTTATTAAAATAATTATAATTTTTACGTAACTGACAAATATTTTTATGACACATAATATTGATATCGTAACGTTAATATTATTTAATTTAATTCATTTGTAACCAAATGAATAATTTAATTTTATATTGTCCGTTTTATTTATATAATTATTATGATTTTTTACGTAACTGAAAAATATGTTTATGAGACATAAAAGTAATATTGTAACGTTTATCAATGTTTTCTTATAGTTCAAAGTCTTAGTTCAACTGATAAAATATATCAAAATTGTTAGCCCAAAGATTTATTACTGAGATTCGATCTCCGGTCTCTCCACTTTTTGTGTGTGAATATACAATAACTTTGTAAAACACACACACAAGTTTTGTTTAACATGAAATAGTTAAACAAGTGGCGCCCGGTGCACAATTATAAAAAAAATACTATAACGAATAAGAATTTTATAAAATCTACAATTGGATTGAATGTTTATATCATATAGATCATTTATAAAAAATTGAAAATTATTTGATATGTTACTGAGATACATTAAGATTAACGGTTTATGAATTTTTATTGAATACCAGTTAATCCTATTGGGTCTCAAGAACACATTGAATAATTTTCAATTTTTATTGAATATCAGTTAATCCTATTTTGTCTGAATTGAATGGTCTAAAAAATTGAAAAGTGTTTTTGCTGTCAAGTCAATTTCAATTGTTGCCTAAACATATTCTACTCTATTTCCATGTGTTTTGACAATTATTAAAACTCGGAGGGGAACTGGTGCATTAACAAAATGGAAACAAAACAGAAAATAGGAAGTAAAAGAGAGAGGAAATTGTACCTGATTAAAGAGTATAAAGAGGAGATTTCAAACACAGAAGTAGACAAAGTCACCAACAAAGTAGGAAACTAAAATCTGCCGAACGATCACTTATAAGCTAAATAGAGGTGGAAGTTTAAAAGGTTATCACGAATCCCAAACGATGGGTATTTGAAAAGTTTTCTCCCCCTTCCTGCGTGACAGCTCACCCAAACAGATGCCAGCAAATGGGCCATTCAATACAACAATTAAGCTTGGGCCTGAACTTAAGCATCTCATCCTTTTGAGCAAAGGACTCATGCTTGGGGGGCTGTGGACCGGTTAGGAAGCATTGGGCCACATTGGCAGATCATGGAAGGCAAGGTCCAGCCCATTAAGCTAGTCCAGCACATTCCTGCAACTGATCCACGAGCTACTACACGACATCTACTACCTTCCCCCATGATTTCACGATTTCCCGCTCTCTTGAAAAGCAACTGAAGAGTACCCACGACTAGGGGTCAACCGCACGGCAAAGGGTAACTTCTATAAAAAAATGAGAAGGAGGACATAACCATAAAAAAACTATAGTGAGAAACCATTCTCAGGGATATTCACCCCTCACTACCAGACGAGAACAATTTATGTGAGATAGAGATAGATAAGATGATAAAAAAATGTAATGATAAATGTAATGTAAATTAAAATAAAATTGTGAAAATAAAATAAAAATGTAAACATTTTTGGTATTTTTATAATATGTGATGAAATATAAAATGAAAATAAAAGTAGAAAAAGATTATTTTTGATATTTTTGATCTGTTACGCTAATTAAGAAATTATTTAAAATAAAATAAACTAAATGAGTAAAATTGTTGAAAAATTATAAATTACGCAAACAATTTAAAATTGTAATAAAATGTGCATGACATAACACTATTTTTGGAAGAAAGAAATTTAAACTATTTTTTATATAAAATGTAACTGTTGATAAAATTAGGAAAAATATGAGAATAATAGCAAAAAAAATATGCATGAAAAATGATGTTAAAATACGCGTAATAAAACAGATGTATTTTTGTATATTTTGATATAAAACATTAAAATTGGATTTTGGGTCCAAAATTGGGGTACAACAAACTGCTTATGTGCCGTCGATAAGACAATAGCACATAAGACATAAGACAATAGCACTAACCGCTTTCTTATTCAACTCAGATTTCTCATAAGCTGAAAGTTTCACCGGCATATGTGCTTCTCCCTTCAAGGCTTCATCACAATTGTTATGGACTAAGACCGCCTTCATCTTTACCTTCCACAACCCGAAGTCGTTTTTCCCGGTAAACTTCTCGACATCAAACTTCGAACCCATGATACCTAATTCACGCTTTGATCCTTGCCCCACGGTGGGCGCCAATTGTTGTGAATTCCTTTTAGGTAAAGTCACACCAATAAATTTGATGTGTGGAGCAAAGTGATTAAGCAACCACGTATCAAAGAATATAGAGACAATGAATATTAATCCAACAATATGAAGCAAGAGAGAATATAGAGAAAGCAGTAAAAGACACAATAGTTTGTTTACCCAGTTCAGTCAAATTCCGACCTAATCTAGGGGAGAGAGCAGCCCCTCCGTTCCACTATTTCCAAAGTATCACCGTTACAATGAAACTCCCAATAAGGGTTACAAGAATTAGAAATATAATCCTACCATATTTCCAAGTTTCTTCCCGTAACCTAGAAACTTAATATAGTGTTTCCAAGGTGAAGAATAAACAAATATTTGTTTTTTTTTTCCTTCTTCACTTGTTTTCTTAGAGCTACATCTTTGCTCTCTTGTTTTTCTTTGTTCCTAAACCTCTATATTTATAGGGTAAAATATAATAATAAACTAGGAAAAAATCTCATATAAAACAAGAACAAATCTGACCAAAAAAGCCCAAAAACAACAAAATAAATATCTGGTCGCGGGCGCACGTTGAGCGTCCCTTCCAACACGTTGTGCGTGCCTGGCAGTAACTTTCCTGCAGATGAGCACGTTGCGCGTGCTTGGCAGAATATGTTTTTTTTTTTCATTTTTCCATTCCAATGAGATTTGAAGACAATTCTAACACCTTCAATGGCCTATAATAAGAGTTTGACTTTGACTTTTGTATTTTAATTTAATTGCGATAACTCTTTGGCAAGTACCAAAAATTTCATATATTAAAATCGTTTATATCCATAGTCATTGAGATTAATTAGACTTTTTTTTCTGACACCAATTAGACTTTTTTTGGGTACATGAAATTTGGACTTAAATTAATGATATAAAATTATTATGATTTAGAAACTCTTCTTGTCTCTACATAATAATAAAAGTCCCAACTATTACAATTTTTTTAGTTATCACACGGGAACTCGACTAGTTTTCTATTCAAAAGAAAAGGAAATATAGAGCAGATGGGACATAAACCAAAACCATTGTATTTGTAGATCGAGAGCAGAAAGTGATCTCACCTGACCAGAAAGAATGACCACCACTGGTTCCGCCGTAAGAGCACTGCTGAAGAAGGAGAAGGGGGTTTGTACCTGCAGGGACTCCGACGCTCAAGTCAGCAAGAGTGGGAGTAGCGAGTACAAAGTTAGAGAAATAGCTACCTGAACCTTTGAATGGAATGGCATATATATACCCCCAGCGCTGGGCCAAGGCCATTAATGAGGAGGCAAAGATTTCGTCCCTGTCATTAATGGCTGTCGGGATTTTGACTTGCGGTCATAATGAGCAGTAAATGCCCATCATTCCGGTGTCGTCCGTTACGTCTCTGTGTAACGATACGAAGTATTTCAATGGCAGGCATGCGAATGCTCGACGTGACAGCACCATGCTCGAGCAGCATATTGCTCGCAATGCGGTGTGATTGTTGTGGCTAATTGTCGAGCATTATGGAGATGTCGAGCGCGATAAATTGGGCTGGTCGTCGGCCTAGTCCAGAACAAAAGCCCCCCAAGTCGCCATTCTCGAGTTCGAGAGTGGTGAGTTAGAAGTCGAGGAAGGTTTCCAAATCTGCAATTTCTTTCTACTGTCGACTAAGCGCTTACGTTCGCGAATCTTTGTTGTCGAGCATTGGTTAAGGAACATGTGTTGTAGCTCGTGAATATTGTTTGATGTCAAGTAAGTGTGTGTTCTCGAGCATGTGTTTTGTTGCTCGCTTTGTTGCTCACGATACTCTTTAAATAAGGTGGATGCATCATTATGTCGAGGATATTCTCTTTCCCTTTGCGTTGGGATTCCACAAATCTGGTGATCTCAAACGTTGCGAGATTTTAGTGACGCGCGCGGATTTCGAACTGAAAGAGGCGATGTTTTGGCATCTACTTTTTCAGATTTCCGCCACGTGTCAGCTGCGATCTGACGCACTTGAGTGCTTTTCTGTTTTTTCGCGGTTTTTGAGGCGCGTGTGGGGGCGTGGAGGCGCGTGAGTCAGTCACGTCTTTTCGTTTCTGCCGCGTGAGGCTCAACCGCCAGCCCTTTGGGCTTTTCCACTTACTTTCAAACTGCTATAAATGCAGTTTGAGTGGGTTTTTATCCCACTTTTTCAACTTCCTCTGTTTCGTTCTTCTTCCTTCTTCTCAACTCCCAAACTTCCGTCATTTTGCTTCTGTTCTATCACACTCCAAAGGCGCTTTTCTTCGTTTGAGATTTTCTCCATCGTCATTTACTTCCTTCAATCAACAGTAAGTACCTGTTTCCTTTGATCTTGTTTGCCTTCATGTTTTGTTGTATTATGCTTGTAATGTTGTTTGTTGTTGTTTATCTGTGGTGTTCTGGAATCTCTGTTGTTATTCGTACTGCGTGCGTGCGTTTGTTTATGTTTTAGGACCCATAAACTATTTCTAGGATAGCGAACCATAGGTTAGAAGATCATATAGTTTGGATAATATGAAATTTTATGGTTTTTAGTATGTGTAAACTTGATGCGTTTTTGGGTTGAGTGAGAAAATCGTGAGTGTGAAGAACATGTCGAATTGAGGGAAGAACATGGCGAGCGCTTAGTAACTGTCGAGGGTGTGTCTTTGTAGTAGACTCTGTTCGACATTCCCTTAAGAATGAGTGATCGCGTTTTCAGTTCCCCGCTTTCAGTGTCGGGAATGATCTTGATCGTTGGATTTATTGTCTTTTTGTTCGACTTTCAGGTGCTAATGTCGAACAATGATCGTTCAAATTTTGAGCATAGTGAAGGCGAGCATTCTGCCGCCGCCGATCGCAACACCGTCGAGCATTCTGTTGACAGCGAGCATACAGTTTCTGCCCAACCTGAGGACGAGGATGCGGTGGAACAAGGAGTTCCTTTTCATGAGAGGGATTACTCCTGGTTGGCTGACGAGCCTAGGATGACGGGTTCCGTGTATGCTGATACTGATCCCGATGATCCATCGTGCTTTCAAGAGATAGCTTCTCCCTCGACAGGACAAGAGTGGGGAATCTTTCTTCCTTTAGCCCGTCATGCCATATGCATGGAATTTCCTAAGTGGAGAGTTCCCACGTACGGGATTTGCTTTGAGAAGATGGGTTATAGGATGCCTTTTACTGAGTTCCAGAAGAGCGTTTTTAGGCATGTAGTCCTTGCTCCCTCTCATATCCATCCCAATTCGATGGCTTTTATTCGCGCCTTCGAGTTGGTTATTGATTATCTAGGCTTTTCCCCGACTGTTCCTTTGTTCTTTTATATTTTCACTGTGCAACGGGCACCGAAGAAAGCCGGGGGTTGCAGTTGGGTTTCTTTTAAGCAGGGAACCCGTTTCTTAAATATGATTTTAGATTCAGTGAGGGATTTCAAGAAGAAATTCTTCCTCGTAAAGCCAAAGAATGACCCGGCTTATTTCACCATGAGCGAGGTTCGCGACGTTCTCGGGGAGGATGGTCGACCGTTGCTAGGGGAAGATGGGAAGCCGATGGGGGAAATACATCATTTCTTCCCTTTCGTATGGGCTCGCGACCATTATGCTGGTCGACCATCTAGCTTCTCTTTTTCTTGGGAGCAATTGACGGCGGATGAGCAGCTGGCTTATCGGCTTTTGAAAAACTATGTAACCAATTTCGAACTTGGTTACGTGATCGACAAGGATGGGAATCCTAAGGTCGACCAAAATGGGAAGCAGCTGCGAGAGATTCGTTACATCAATACCAGGGCCCTTCTGTCTTGCTCATCAAAAGAGGAGGCGAGGGTTTTGTTAAGTATGACGTCGATTTACTCTTTCTTGTTCGATGTTTGTCGCTCTTCTTTCAGTTCTTTATTCTTTTTCGCTATGGTTATCTGATGTTTCCCCTTTTTTTGTTTCAGGAAATATGTCAACTTTGAAGGAGCGGATGAGGAGGATGGCTGCAACTAAAGCGGCGAGGCTGGGGGGAGCGGCGATTGTAGTCCTCGAGCAACAAAGGACTGCGGTTGGTACCGAGGAACACATGGCACCGAGCACATCTGCTGGAGAGAAGCGAACCTCACAGCCCTCCACTCCGGGACCTACTGCTAAGAAAGGGAAACATGCTGAGGGTGTCGGGGACGTGGGCCAAGGTTCCGTCGGGGATATTCCTCTACCCGAATTACTTCTCAACCCTGGCCGCCTTGGGGTCAAAGTTGCCCCTGGTGACGTTGCTGTCGTGCGCAACCTGGATGATGGGGATCGTCTAGGGAAGATTGAGACGCTCGCCCATTCTTTGGGAGGTGCAATGTCCATGCTGCGCAATTTGCACGACATGGAGTCGTCCCATCTAAAGGAGCTGGAGAGGCTTCGAGCCAAAGTGTTGACCTTGAAGGCGAAGTTGACGAAGACTGAGAATGATTTCGAGGATTACAAGGGAAAATATGAGGTTCAGGTGACCATAGCGAGTGAACTTGAGGCGGCAAAGCTAGGGATTGAGGAATTGGAGGAGGAAGCGTCCAAGTTTGCCGAGGAGAGGAAAAAGTTGATGAAGGATTTGGCTGCCGAGCGACAGAAGTCTAGCTCCCCTGATGTCGAGGATGCCGAGGATGATCCCGAATTCCAAACAATGTCCAAAGCAGCCCTTATTGCCAGACTTCGGAAGCAAGACGAGGAGTTTATATCGGGCGTCGACGAGGCCTTTGCCAATGCCTTGGCCCAAATTAAACTGAAGAATCCTGGTGTCGAGCTGAACTTGGAGGGAGTTAGTAACTACAAGATAGTGCAAGATGGTCAGCTTGTCGACATCGTTTCCTACTCCCCGGAAGTGCAGAATGCTGATGATCACTCCCTCCGCCCTGAAGATGCCTCTTGATTTATTTGAAATGTATTTGATTGTGGCCTGCGTGCCCTTTGGCCTGCGTGCCTTTTGTTGTAACACCATGACAATATTTATTCTGACAAGTACTTTGTATAATTGTCCGTTTGTTTATTTACTTGTACCTTTGTTTTATTCGTTTACACAATTTATTTGCGAGGAAGAATCCCCTTTTGTATGCTCGACTAGTGGTCTTTGCTGTCGAGAGATAATTCTCATGAAGTGTGGGGAACCTCATGGTTGCTCGATAAGTGATCTCGAGCTTAAGCGGAGGAGGATCGAGACGTTATAGACCTACCTCTGCGGCGAAGACTTCCCATCGCGAGCTGGGTGTTTCGCCAGGGTACCCGACAAGGATGAATCGTGAGGACACATTTGTCGCACAGGTTTTAAGGCAGATGCTCGTACCTAAGCAGCTCCCCGTTGTACAGGTGTGCCCGACCATTGTTTGATTTCGACATCACCTTCGTTAAAGATAATATTGTCTTAACTTTAACTATAATAGTGTTTTAGCTTATCGCCATTCCATGTTCTTGGGATTTCGCCTCCAGCGAGGGTTTCCAATTGATATGCTCCGTTTTCAGTTTTCCCTCGAATTTTGTATGGTCCTTCCCAATTTTGAGCCAATTTTCCTTCCATCGAGTCTTTTTGGTTGCGGCGAAGGATGAGGTCGCCTATCTCAAATGATCTCTCGATGACTTTTTTGTTGTGGCGAAAAGCTATTTTTTGCTTCATAGTGGCCTCTCGGATGGCGGCCTTTGTTCGTACTTCGTCGATGAGGTCGAGTTCCTCTTGTAGGAGTTCGTCATTCATTTCCTCATCGAATGGTACTTCTGTTCTCCTTGATAGTTCCCCGATTTCCACCGGGATTATCGCCTCGGCGCCATAAGTTAGTCGGAAAGGGGTTTCTCCAATCGTCGAGTGTGGTGTAGTTCGATAGGCCCACAAGACGTAATAGAGTTCCTCGACCCACGAGCCTTTGGCGTCGTTGAGTCTTCTTCTTAGTCCTCCCAAAATAACTCTATTGGCTGCTTCTGCTTGCCCGTTTGTTTGTGGGTGTTTGACAGATGCGAAATGTTGTTTTATGTTTAACTTCGCCATAAATTCTTGAAACTTTTTGGCTGTAAATTGCGTGTCGTTGTCAGTTATAATCGCTTGGGGGATTCCAAAGCGGACCATTATATTGCGCTTGAAAAAGCGTAGCACGTTTTGGGCGGTGATCTTGGCGAGAGGTTCTGCCTCGATCCACTTTGTGAAGTAATCCACTCCCACGATCAAGTATTTGTTCTGCCCAGGGGCGAGGGGAAAAGGTCCTAGTAGATCTAGTCCCCACTGTGCGAAGGGCCACGGGGACGATAGCATTTTCAAATCACTTGGTGGAGCATGCAGCATATCACCGTGTATCTGACACTTTGGGCATTTCTTTACATGTTCCTTTGCGTCATCTTGCATCGTCGGCCAATAGTACCCTGCTCTGAGGGCCTTCCTTGCGAGTGAGCGTCCGCCTAAATGTTGACCATTTAGTCCTTCGTGTATCTCGAGCAGGATGTACTCCACTTTGCTTTCCTCGACACACTTGAGGAGGGGAATGGAGAATCCTCTCCGATAGAGTTTGTTGTCGAAGATGGTGTACATGCATGCTCTCTTCTTGATTTTGGCCGCCTCTTTAGAGTCGGATGGTAGCTCACCGCTTGACAAAAATATTAATACGGGGGTCATCAAGCTGTTCGCCTCTCCGATACTGAGGACGTCGATCAAAGGTTTATTTTTTATTATGCTCGGCTTTGACAAAGTTTCCTGAATGACGAATTTGTTGCCTCCCTTCTTTCTTCTTGTGCTGGCCAATTTCGAGAGTATGTCTGCTCGACTGTTGTGTTCGCGGGGAACGTGTTGGATGTCCACACTCTCGAATTGGGCCAACTTGTCTTTGATTATTGCCAAATACTCGGCTAGGTTCTCATCTTTCGCCTGGTAAACTCCTGTTACTCGAGAAGCCACAAGCTGGGAGTCGGTACAGATCTTGATTTTTTGTGCATCGAGATCATTTGCCAATCTCAGTCCGGCGAGGAATGCTTCATATTCTGCTTGGTTGTTGGTCGTCGGGAATGAGAGTCCTAGTGATACTTCTATGAGTATTCCTTCTTCATTTTCTAGAATGATTCCGGCTCCGCTTCCTTGGGAGTTTGAAGATCCGTCAACGAAAATTGTCCATAGGGAAGAGTTGTTGGCCGTTGGGGACATTTCGGCTACGAAATCCGCTAATACTTGGGCTTTCAAGGCTTGCCGTCCTTCGAATCGAATATCGAATTCGGATAGCTCCAATGACCATTTCAACATTCTTCCGGACATATCAGGTCGTCTGAGCAATGTTTTGATCGGTTGTTCTGTTCGAACGACGATGGTATGTGCGAGGAAGTACTGCCGGAGTCTGCGGGCGGCGAATACTACGGCCAGCGCAATTTTCTCTATTTGCTGATATCTTGTTTCCGGTCCTTGTAGCGCTTTGCTTGTGAAATAAATAGGTTTATGTCCTTCACTTGTTTCTCGGATGAGAACCGCGCTCAAGGCTTCTTCCGATATCGCGAGATAAAGGTATAGCTCCTCGCCATGGTTTGGTCTCGACAACACGGGAGGTTCGGATAGTGCTTTTATAAGGTTCTGCACTGCTTGCTCGCACTCATCAGTCCACTCGAATTTTGATTCTTTTCTCAGTAATTTGAATAAGGGAAGGGCGTGTTGCGCGGATTTTGCCACGAAACGAGAGAGTGAAGTGAGCATGCCATTTAACACTTGTATCGATTTCTTTGAATCGGGTGTGGGCAGAGCGGCGAATGCTCGACATTTGTCGGGGTTGGCTTCGATCCCTCGTTCGGTTAGATAGAAACCGAGGAATTTCCTGTCGTACTCCGAACGTACATTTCTCAAGATTAAGTCTCATGTTGTATTTTCTCGCTTGGGAGAACACTTTGTTGAGATGACGAGTATGATCGATATCCTTTTCGGATTTCACGATCATGTCGTCCATGTACACTTCGAGGATGTCTCTGATTTCGTCTTTGAATACTTTGTTCATCATTCTCTGGTATGTGGCGCCTGCGTTTTTCAGGCCGAACGGCATTACATTATAGTAATAATTACCGGATTCGGTCATGAAGGCCGTACTCTCCTTGTCAGATTCGACCATTGGAATTTGATTATACCCTGAATATGCATCCATAAAAGACAATAATTTAAAACCAGAAGAATTATCAACTAATTTGTCTATGTTAGGTAATGGATAAGCATCTTTGGGACAAGCCCTATTAAGATCGGTATAGTCAACACACATGCGCCATTTTCCATTAGATTTCTTAACAAGTACAACATTTGATAGCCATGTTACATATTTTGCTTCAGAAATAAAATTTGCCTGTAAGAGGTCTTTTACAGCTTTTTCAGCAGCCTCCTCTTTCTCGGGAGACTGCTTCCTACGACGCTGAACTACAGCACTAGCCTTTTCATTTATAGCCAGCTGGTGGCAAGCGACATCTGGGTCAATGCCGGGCATATCAGCTGCACTCCAAGCGAAGAGATCAGCGTTTTGACGGAGACAGGCAATCAGTTGTTTTTTCACCAAGTCGGGGAGACCAGTATTCTCATCAGCATCTTGACTGCCTTCATTGAATCGAGCATCTAGATCGACAAGGTTGCTAATGGCACTGACGACTTCTGTTTTTACTGGATCTTTTTCTTTCTTCGGAGTTTTGACAGAAGCCTGATTTCGGGCAGCAGCCTCGAAACATCTGCGTGCAGCATCAATGTCGCCATTTACAGTCGCAACTTTGCCATTTGGAGCGTAGTATTTCATCTTCAAATGGACAGTTGAGGGCAATGCGAACAGTTCCGCGATGGTGGGTCGACCAATGATGCAGTTGTACAGCGATGGGCAGTCCACGACTAGGAATTGTGCTTTTACAGACTTGGCCGCTTCACCTTCGCCGACGGTGACTATTAAGTCGACGAAGCCCCAAGGTTTTGTGGTCGACCCGTTGAATCCTTGCAAATCGGATCCAACATAGGGAGCCAAGTTTTTCTTGGTCAGTTGGAGGGTTTCGAACAACTTGGTATACATGACATCACATGAGGCGTCAGTGTCGAGTAGGATCCTTCTGACGTTGAAGTTTGCCATATTCGCTTTGATGAGCAACGGAATCTGGTAGTTTGGAGTACCTCCGGGCACTTCATTTTTGTAGAATGCCAAAGGGAGATTTTCTCCTTCCTCTGACAGAGTGACGAGCTCAGTTGGGGACACGCTCATCAGCTCCTGGAACTTCCTTTTTACAGATCCGATGGTGGATTTGTTAAAGCCACCACCGGAGATGACCATCGCCTTTGGGAAGTTTTCCCAAGATCCATCCATGTGCTTGGTGAAATGGTACAGGAGATCTTCTCCTTCTCTAGGTCGAGCAAGGAAGTCCTTTGGTCGAGAAATACACATGGCTACTGGCAGTCGGCCAGTCCTTTCAGATTCGTCGGCAGATGGGATGTCATTGTCTACCTCGTTGACATCGCGAACTTTCTCTTCTTTAGGGCGTTCTTCTTTTTTGTGCTTTTTCTCCCCCCTGGCGGTATACTGTTTTAAGTACCCTTGCCCAATCAATATCTCAATGGCGTCCTTCAAATGGACGCAGTCTTCGGTCACGTGTCCATGGCTGCGATGGAAACGACAGTATTTACTCTTATCCATCCCCGGTTTGGTGATTCCTTGCTTTGGGTACAGAACCTGACCTTTCCGAAAGTCAATATTTGCACATTCGGCAAAGAAACGATCCATGGGGGCATTCAGGGGGTATAGCTCGCGAATCATCCAGAGGGAGGTTTGAACTCCTTTTTCTCTTTATCCCTTTTTTTGGGATCTCCATGCTTTTTCTGCTCGCCGTCTGAGTTTGGTCTAGCGCCTGTTGAGCTCAACTTTGCGAGCTTCTCAGCGGAGGTTTTCTCCTCGTAACAAATGTATTTCTTCGCTTTTTCAAGGAACTCTTCCAGTGTTGGAATTTCCTCGATGCCAACTGCCCTTTTGAAGTCACTGCCTTGGAGTAGGCCTCTTTCTAAGAGGTACAGTTTCATTGAATCAGGAGTTTCAACCTGAACAGCCTCTTTGTTGAACCTCGTCAGATATTCCCTTAGAGGTTCTCCTTATTTTTGAACAACGGCTTCTAAGGATGCTGCCGTTTTTGGGTGCTGCCTTGAAGCAGCGAAGTTGGTGGTGAACCTTTTGCAAAGGTCAGTCCAAGAATCGATGGAGTTAGGGGGAAGGCTCCTAAACCACGTCATCGCCCTTCTTTTCAGGGTAGTAGGGAATAGTTTGCATTTTAAGGAGCCTGTGGCTCCTCGGCAGTCGAGTACGGCATCTACGTGCTCGATGTGGTCATCCGGGTCTCCTTCTCCATCGTATAAGTCCATGGTTGGAACTTTCTCCAACGCATGTGGAAGCCTCATCTCCCGGATTCTCCTCGACAGAGGATTTTTGGGCTGTTCGTCGTCAGGCCTGGGACGCTGCCCCTGAGGGTGATTCTCATTCTGTCGAGGACTCCTCAGGGATCTTGGACGTCTCGGGGAGTGATTCCTAGGTCGAGGAGGAGGGACGACCCTTTGTGATGGTCGGGGAGACCTTGTCCTCGACCGAGATTGAGCCTGTGATCTTCGGTTGGTTCTGGCGTCAGCAGCGGCATGTCGAACAGACCGGGATGACCTAGAATACTCGATCGCAGCGAGCGTGTTGTCCTGATTTGTGAGTCTTCTATCTTGATTCCTTATCAGCTTGGTTTGCTTGTTCAGGATATCAATCAGCCTTTGAGTCAAGGCATCAGCTTGTGGAGGAGGTTGAATGACTGGAATGTTTGGTTCAGGAACTTTCTCCTGGACCTGCTCCTCTTCTGAGACTGGGGTCATTCGTCCGTCTTCGACGATTTCGAAGTATGGGCGTGCTTTTTGGTCCAGCGCGCCAGTGTCGGTAGTCACCTTGGCGCCGGTAGCAGCTTTGGAGGAACTCTCGATAACCATCGTGGATGTTTGATTTTCTGGTAGTTTTGGTCTTAAGCTTTGAGAAAAGACGGGGAAACTAATGAATTCCCACAGACGGCGCCACTGATCTCACCTGATCAGAAAGAATGGCCACCACTGGTTCCGCCATAAGAGCACTGCTGAAGGAGGAGAAGGGGGGTTTGTACCTGCAGGGACTCCGACGCTCAAGTTAGCAAGAGTGGGAGTAGCGAGTACAAAGTTAGAGAAATAGCTACCTGAACCGTTGAATGGAATTGCATATATATACCCCCGGCGCTGGGCCAAGGCCATTAATGAGGAGGTAAAGATTCCGTCCCAGCCATTAATGGCTGTCGGGATTTTGACTTGCGGTCATAATGAGCAGTAAATGTCCATCATCCCGGTGTCGTCCGTTACGTCTCTGTGTAACGATACGAAGTATTTGAATGGCGAGCATGCGAATGCTCGACGTGACAGCACCATGCTCGAGCAGCATATTGCTCGCAATGCGGTGTGATTGTTGTGACTAATTGTCGAGCATCATGGAGATGTCGAGCGCGATAAATTGGGTTGGTCGTCGGCCCAGTCCAGAACAGAAAGCATAAAGAAAAAAATAATAACTCTTCAAAAATTGAATTTTTTTTAAAGTACTTACATTGAATTTGGTAGAGTGTAATACATTTTGCTAGTATCAGTCTGCTGTATTTCTTGGTTCATCTATTCAGACGTAACCACATATATTAACTTATATGCACGGCATCTTTTATTGGAGGATATTTTTCTACAATTGAATGTTGAATTAGCAGTGCATCTCGTATGTATTTTCCTGTCAACTATGTAGTTTTTTTAATGACACAATTTGATTTTTTTGTCATTGTATTTCTTTTTCGGGGGTTGTGTATTTTTTGTGCACAACAATTATCCTTGAGAGACTGATGACATTATAAAGTGAACAAATTAAGTCTTTCAAATTCCACATTAAAAGTATAATCATTTCGTTCAACTAAATGGAATTCAAGCAAGAATTTGTTGGCTTGTGGTTCTTCCTTAGTCGGAACTTCTTATACACTAAGCTCTATTCAAATGGGGAGAAGTGGCAATATGCGCTGTTTCTGGTGTATTGGAGACTATAGCATATATATATATATAGAGTGTGATGAACCACTAGGGTCTTATTATTTCGTAATGCGTCATCATGACATTCACTCATATAGAGTCCATATCGACTAATTAATTAATTATCGAAATAAAAATCTAATTAGTCTTTTTAACATAATTTGATCACTAATCAAGTAGGCTCCTAACTGATAAATAACTAATATAATTAAATAATGATATATGCTCACAAAATAATATTGTAATATAATTATTTCCTCCGTATCACAATAAGTGTCTTATTTGGATTTTTCACACTTTAAAAAAATGGTTAGCTAGTTTTGTTGATTTAAATAATAAATTGAATTGTTTACTAAAATACCATTATTAATGGTAGTTAATGAGATAATTTAGTGAGTTTGAAATGCAATAAATAAGGGTGTTGAATAAAATAGTAATAATTGATGTCTTGATTTTTTATAAGGAGAAATAATTTGACACAAATAAAATATTTCAACAATCTCCCATGGACAATACAGTATATTTTTATAATTATATCAAAATTTTATAGGTGTGCATCCGAATGCTACTTATCTTTAGATTTTTTCTTTACAATCTTGTCCACCTCAAAAATCAATAATGTGAGGTATAATATGACGGAACTCCGACAACCACCACATCAATGTACTTGATGACATAGATCAGTATCGATGAGACATGGAAATTTCATGTAATGTGATTTCTAATTATACCTATTTCCAACTAGTTAAACTGAAATCTTTTGTGATTCAAAAATAAAAACTGAAATCTTTTGTGAGATCAAACTGAAGTTTGCAAATTTAATATTTGCGCAAATGATATAAAAATTGGTTTGACCCGCCATGATGATCCATTTAACTCGTTATTTTCTGTCGGTTAAATCTAAATTTTGAATTTGACCCATTTAGATGGCCTGCTTCGTTTACTCTGCTGAAAAAATTGGATCGAGGTGAGGACGCACGCGTACAAAGTTCCATCAAAACTATCGATAATTTTTGGTGATGATGTTATGATTCTTTTTATTCGGTTACCATATGTTATATGTATGAAATTTTCACCGTTATCGGAGAACCTATTGGACACATAAGATAAGTTCCTCGTTTCAACTAAATTTTTTCATATGCAGGAGACATATTGAATTCTTAAACATAGTGCTCAAGACCTTACCATTTGACTATTTTAGGAAATTCATTGTTATGGTTCTAATTCATGATAAGAAAAGTTAAAAAATTCTTCCGTAGTCAAGCTTAAAATACAATCAAGCTGCGGGAAAATGATTTATTACATATAGTATATTAATGCATTATTGTATATAGTCATTATTCTTTGACAAATTATTGGTTATTTTCTTTATTTTCATTATGTTTTGTTATGCATAAAAATAAATAAGTTTTTGTTTGACGGATCAAACATGTCAATTCGCTAGTTCTTCGTCATTAAACAGGGTAGTGTAATATTTTTAAGGCTTAAACGTCATTTCAGTCTCTGTATGTACGCGAAATTTTGGTTTTAGTCCCTGTATGTGATTTTACTCTAAAATAGTCCATGTATCGACCAAACTTTTTGCTTCTGGTCCTTAAAGCAAAAATCTGCAGGAAAATCTGCAGGAAACTTAAGAATTTCCCTGCAGATTTTTGCTTTAAGGACCAGAAGCAAAAAGTTTAGTCGATACAGAGACTATTTTGGAGTAAAATTACATATAGGGACTAAAAGTAAAATTTGGTATACATACAGAGACCAAAATGATGTTTAAGCCTATTTTTAAACTCGGTTACCCAAAAATTGATTTGTCTCATCCCACTTTTAGTCGGGCTTAAACAAAAACACTTAAATGATGGTTAAATGTATGGATCAATATCCCCTTTCTTGGTTCAATTTTCACATAAGGCGTAAACTTGTTGTTTGTCTCGGGGTCAAGAGCAGTAAGTAAAATGCTAATGTTAAGAGAAATTATAGGGATATCCCTTTGATGACAGAATAATAATAGGATATTATGGCTTTATTGTATTTTTATTATAGGAGATTTACATTGCCACTTGTTACTATCGTGAGAGACTTTTTCTCATGGATCACTAGAGTATTCCAAATATCCTTGATTAACATGTTATTGATCCTTGGCTGCTTCAAAAAAAAAAAACATGTTATGATCCTAATATATATACATGTCCGTATGTTTAGTTGGTTTTCTCATTAAAATGTTTGAATCTTTGTGTTCAACATGTGTATATGGTTAATTATTAGATTAATTCGAATAAATGCTAAATCATCATTATTTATACTTTAATTTTATAAAGTTTTGAAACAAAATTAAAATGCTAAAAAGATCATAGATGAGAGTCATTGGAGGAGACAACATAGAGACTGAATTTTTTTTTGTATTTTAGAGATTAATTTAGAATAAAATGGTTTTTATGATTAATTTAGGGCAAAACTGTCTTGGTTCAAAACTGAAATTTTTTATTACAAAATAATTTTTTTTATGTTTTATAAATTAATTTAAAGTAAAACTGAAATTATTAGAAATTAATTTAGGACAAATTTAAGTTTTTTTCGTAAAATTGAAAATTTTCATTGCAAAACTAAAATTTTACCCAAGTTTTATAAGTTTCCAGGCTCCGCGAGTGAAAACTAATAAGTTGCAAATGTATTATCGTGTGGTTGCATATGTAATTTTTTTTACACTACTCACCCGTCCCAAAATATAAGAGAAAATAAAAAAATCACACTTATTAAGAAAACCAAAACATGAGAATTTGAAACATAATTTTGTGGGATTTTTCTTGAAATAAGTTGCATAGAAAAATGTAAAAATAATTTTTATTGGTTGTTGTTTATTGAGGAAATGATAGAGAAGGAAAATTAAATGTAATTTGTATTTAATTTTATGAGAATAAGAAAAATTTATGTTTGGGAATGATAAATGTTTGTTTTTTTCCCTTATATTTTGGGACAAAAAAATGTGTTTTTTTCTCTTATATTTCAGGATAGAGGGAGTATTACAATAGTCCTCCTAAAATCAATAGCATTTCGTCGGAAAACATCCTATCTTTTTTTACCTGAGTAGTCCTATGCATAGTTAGTACTATAGCCCCAATCATGGCAACTAATTAAATGAGACTAGAAACCAAATTACAATATGGATCTTTTTTCCTTTGGTACAACAAAACATGTATCTATTATCTAAATCGTAATGTTTCATCTTGTCAAAAACAAATTCATAAACTTTTACGTACGCCTCACGTTGCCGATATTACGTTTTCTTTGGTTTGCGTTTATAATTAGTCAATTCTAATTTTTAACGTTTTAATCACGGTTCATTTTTTTTTATTTGTACTACTTATTAATTTGATTCCCTTTGGTGTGTCCTTTATCAAAATACAAAGTTCGATTTATTTTTCCCGTTGATGTTGAAAGTTAGCCGAAATATAGACTAATAGCTTTCAACAATGATTTTTAGGCTTTGTCAAAAAAAAAACAATGATTTTTAGGCATCAAATAACAATTTGGTGTTTTATGCTATTTACATCAATGTTGTTAATTTATTCTTTGTTTTTAAAAAGTTAAATTAGTCCACTTAAATTATTATCGGAAAGAATCAAACATAAGACATCGAGGAAGAGCACACTCTCAGGTCCCAAGTTAATATCATCATAACAACCCAAGTGAGTTGTTGTTAATTTATTCTTAGTTCCAATCTTTTTGTTTTTGACTATTTTAAATATATATTGCATCGATGAACTCTAATAATTTGAATAAATGAATATCTCTCAGCTGAGTTTCTAACTTACAGAAAAGAGTGTTAAATACAATATTCTTAATTTTATCATTAAATAATTTTTACCTCCTATAAAAATTTAAAAAAATTGTTTTAGTTCACAATTTTTTTTTGACACTTTTTTATTCTTCAAATATTTTTAGGTAGAGACTTATAACTCCTTCTTTTCAGTCATCTATGTGTATTATTCATATTTTCAAATAATATTTTGTATTCATGTTTATAGTATTATACAAATTTAAATATGAATTCATGTGATGAATTAAATATGAATATTTAAATGCCAAAAAATAAAAAATTCATATTCATTTCATCACTTATTAAAAATATAATAAATTTTGCAAATTCATTCAATTTTAATGTATTGAACATGGCTGCAAAAACTAATTCAATTTTTTTTTTGAACAAGCAAAAATGATATATATATATTAAGAAATTTTCTACGGCACACCTTGTGCTGTAATAGGCAACAACGGTTATAATGGAATTACATTTAGGAACACAAAATAGAAACACAATTAGTCGATATTTAGACAAGTAAGAAGGATCGACCACCACCATTTATAGTTTGAAACTAAATAAACATCCACTTCCTTCAACCACCAATAAGAGTAAAACTTAACCATGTCCAATAACTTAATCTTAGACTTTGCTGCAGTTTTGAAAACTCTTTGATTTCTTTCGTTCCAGACAACCCAAACACACGCCATGTTCAAACAAGCCACCTAAAGAATAAGTAAACTAAAGAAATTGATTTGGGATGTTTTAAGCATCCACTGAAGAAAAACCAATTTGTGCTTGAACTAACAACTTAATTGGACCAAAGATACTGCAGGAGAAATCGAGCTGACTCTACGCCCCCACAAACGGACACACAGAAGTCAGAATCTGATGTGATATAATGCCACGGGTTGCCAAGTTTGCCTTTGTTGACAACCTGTCTCGCAAAAGACACCGTGCAAATATAGAGACCTTCAATGGAATATGTTTGTGCCAAATAAGATCTTCACCTGCATTCAAAGGAATAGAGCCCATCATAGTCAGGATCTGATAAGCATTGCGAACTAAATAGCATGTAGCCGGATCAAACTGCCATAATCACATATATGGGACCTGAGCCTGCACTAAAACATGTAGAAATAAAGTCTAACATTCCCCAACATCTCCTCCTCCCAGTCCCAACCTCCCTCCGCCTCTCCCTCAACATCTCCTCCTCCCACACCCACAACTCCCTCCGCCACACCCAAGCCTGCCAAATAATTCAAAATTTTAAGTGATACACATGAGTTGACTTAAAAGAAAGGATTAAAAATTGTGACATAAAATATTTGGACGACCAATAAAGTACCAAAAATGTTTTGAGGGATTAAAACTGTAAAATTTAAATATTTATAGAGATCAAAAACATAATTAATTAATCATTTAATTTATTTTATTTTGAGCTACTATAAAGTTAAATCAAATCATTTGTCTGTTAATGAGTTTCACCAAAAAACGAATTTTTGGAAGCACCCTGAGTTTGATTCATGGTGCAACAATTTTTTGGTCAGACTTTACTTAACTCACGGCAAAACTCTAGGATAGAACTAGGTTTTATTCATGGAAGCAACAATTTCTTATTGTGACTTTATTTAACTCGCAACCATGCGCTAGAGTATTAGGACATATTTCCCTTAAAAATTAGAGGGTTAATAGCTTCATTCATTCATTTTGAATTGCAAAATTTGCAAGGTTCAATTTTTATAGGCAAATACTAATCCTACTTGCCAAAACAACTTGGCCTATAAAATTTAACCTATAGCTCGACTACTTAAGTTGTGAACGATATTTCTTACTGTGACTCTGTGAGAGATGATGTATGTTCCACAATTCGGTTTGATCCTTTCATTTGGCGACATTTTTTAATAGATTTCATTAGCCTAATAACCTTCAACTAACAATTAATTAATTTAATAAAAAAAACTAACATGTAATTTACTTTAAGTGTAAGTAATTTTACTATATGTATAAAATTAATGAAAATAAATATTATTTCATAAAATAAATTAAGAGAAGTCTAATATAATTCCCGTTCAAAAATAATTTATTGTATTTTAGTAAATTTTATTAAATTTATATATTTATTCTCCATTTTTTTATTACCACCAACGTAAGATTTTGAGATTCCCTCGACGTAATCCACGATCCAATTATCGACCAGATAGATTAGAAGATGTTGCAGGAGGGAAACAAGTGTTGGGCTGACTGGTAATGATGCCACGATTTTCTAAGTTTGTCTTTGTTGACAGTCTATCTCGCAGAAGACACCATGCAAATATAGAAACCTTCAAGGGAACCTATTTGTGTCAAATGGTGTCGATCTTCAACAACATCTGATCGAACAGATCATGCGACATCAGGATCTGATATGCATCGCGAAGTGAATAGCGTGCAATTGGTCATGTTGTCAGCCACTTATCTGAAACATGAGCCTGCAACAAGAGGTTATGATGTAAAGCCTGACACTCTCTCATCATCTTCTCCTCTCACGCCCACAATTGTCTCCGCTATACACCCACGCCTCCCCTCCTTCACACCCTAGTAAAGACATCTCTATTACCGTACTCGATTTATTCTCCGCCATATCAAATAAGCGCAGAAACCTCTCACACAAAGGAATCCCCCCTAGCCAAGCATCAGTCCAAAAGAATGTATCCACCCCATCTCCCACCTTTCGCACCACTCCCTCCATAAACCATTTACCCGGCCCATACCCCTCCAACACCATCGGAAATCCTCACTATCTCCCTCCACCAAGAAGATCCACTCCTCCCTCCCTCTCTCAAACATCCTCTCTCCACCCTATAACGAGTTGCCAACACCCTATTCAATCAATAGTTGACATCATCAACGTTACATTATCTTGAGATATGAATATTTCGAGTACTTAATATTTTGAGGCTTATGATCAATTTTTTATTTTATGTTATTAACATGGATGATGTGAGTTTTTTTGCAAATTTATACTTTATTTTTATTGATTTTAAATTTGTATATTGCATCTATATATCCTATCAATTTAAATTAATGAATATTGTTTATTTTTAATCAAAAAAATACCCTCCCCTTCCTTGAGAGATACGTAAAAAATTACACTCTTTCACTCTTATATATTAAAGAAAAACTACACTCTCCTCTTTTAAGAGAAGTTTAATTTGAATTTCATTGTCCACCCCTCTCATATTTTCCTCATTTAGCAAACGATATATTTTGATATAATTACACTTTTAATGCATATGATTTCACAAGAAAAAACCTTATTCACATCATTTAATTTACAAGTGAAATATCAAATTATCCCCTGAAATACCAAATTCACAATTTGATTGACATTTTACAATTTTAAGGGATATTTGATTATTTTAAAATTTCAAAGAGGTATTTAATGAATTTTGAAATTTCAGAAAATTTTTGACATTTCACTCCATCATTTACATACCGTTGTCACAAACTTTGAAGTTTTTTACTTTGTTTTTAAGGCTAAAGGAGAAATCTTAAAGAAATTACTAATGCCGATGAAAAATCTATTTTAAATAAATTAAATTTTATATTAAAAAATTATAAATAAAAAATTTCATACTAAAATTATAAATAATAAATTTTTAAAGAAAGAAAAATTTAGTAAAAAATGACTTAAAAATTTGTTCACATAAAATAGTGGTTTAAACTTCATTATTATCCACAAAAAATATGGATTTTAGCTAAAAAAGTAGATTTTAACATAAAAAAATAGAAGAGTGTAATTCAAAATTCTTTAAAATAATAGTATAATTTACTCTATAAGAAAACATTATTCTAACACATATTTTAGATGTTGTCTCACCCGTTCATGAATAGTCAAAGATAAGAATATTATTTCAAAGTAACCTTTCAAAGCAACCACTATCTGAAAAAAAAATGTTATATATATAGTTGCAAACATAAATATTAAATGTTATATATATAGTTGGTAAGCAGAGTGTTGTAAATTCTTGAGATATCGATTATTTCTCCGATATAAAATTAAAATGGAGTGGCAAAAATATTATATGGATATATTGCTTGTACCATGCGGGTTTATCATCATTCTTTTATATCATTTATGGTTATGGCATATGACTAGAACACAACCATTCACCACAACTTTTGGAAGAGATGCAGATGGTCGAAGATTTTGGGTTCCTGCCATGATGAAGGTAACACACACAAAGCCTTAAATATAATTTTATTGTAATCACACACACAAACACACATATGAATATATATATATATATATATATATATATATATATATATATATATATAGTAATTTCTCATTTTTTTTTAATTTCTTTCATTTATTTAGTTCTATTTTGGATAATTTATTTATAGTTTATAGAACAAATATTTATTATGATAATCATGTATAACCTATTTTTCTATTGCGAGTGATAAATTAAACTTAAATTATTTGATATAAAAGCTTTTTTCATAAGTAATGTGAGCGACTTTCTAATAGGTGTTTATCCATGTATCTTTAGCAAGTTTCGGTTTATCTCTTGGAATTTATTTTATTTTTATTATCCACTTGTAATGTGAAAATTCATCTTTTATCAATTAAGTGGACGTAACAATGACTTTCTGCTTATACAAGTGAATTTTTTGTAAGCCACGTCAGCAAAAATTCATTGAAGAGAGGTAAACTATAGAATTTCTACATTATAGGGAGTGATAAAAAAATTACAGGAGGGATAAACTAATACTCCCTCTGTATCAAAATATAAGTCATTTTGACTATATCACACAAATTAAGAAATGTATTCATTGTTGTATTTTTTTTTAAAAAAAACTAAGATATATGTGAATAAATAATTACACATGAATAAAAGGTAGACGGGCAACAAGCTGCGCCACTAAACCTTTTTGTATAACAAAACCTAATCTTTGAAAAACTACATTCATAGATCTAGGTGACGCAATATTGCTATGCATGACTCTTTGGACTCTTTGCAAAAGTTCTACAGTCTCCGGTGCTAGAAAACCAAAAGTGTCAAAAACAAAAAGTATAAAAATTTGTTGATTGTCACAACATGCTTGTTCATGTTTGACAATTTTGCTTGAAGCAGCTTTTAGGGCTGCCCGTCCCACAGTAAAATCACCCCCTCCTAGTCCCACAAGTGGGGAAACTCTAGTCAAATTTACACAAGCATGTTTCCCTCCTACTTATCCATACACCAGAAGATCCGCCGGGCGAAGTGTCGATCTCCCTTGTTGTATGGAAAAGAGAAATTATGAGTTAGTTTACAAAATTGTCCTTCATTAATGGTATGGAAAAGATAAATTGTATAAGTAAAAGAAGAGAGAGTAATAAATAGTTAAAGGTATAATAAGAAAATTAGCATTAAATGTTGCATTGATATTGTAAAACGACTTATATTTTGGTACAAATTTTTTTTTCAAAACGACTTATATTGTAGTACGGAGGGAGTACTTGCCCACATTGCAAGGAGTAAACACCTATTAACTCATAATTTATTTGTAGTTTATAGCACAAATATTTATAACGATAATGACTTACTCCTTCCGTCTCAATTTTAAGTGTCATAGTTAACCACTTCACACACTTTAAGAAAAATGTGTAAATGAAAGAGAGAGAATAATACTTTTACAGAAATATCTCCACTTTTTATTGATAGTAGACATTGAAATACTAAAAAGTAGATATTTTAGTTACTTTATTAACAATTTAATCATTACACTATAAAGTAATAAGGGTAAAATAGGAAAAAATAATGTTATAAATAGCATGTGACAATTATTTTGGGATAAACAATTTTAGCAAGTGTGACACTTATTTTGGGACAGAAGGAGTACGTATAAACTATTTTTCTATTGCAAATGAT
Source organism: Trifolium dubium (assembly GCA_951804385.1). Lineage (NCBI taxonomy): Eukaryota > Viridiplantae > Streptophyta > Magnoliopsida > Fabales > Fabaceae > Trifolium > Trifolium dubium. The sequence goes on from OX638074.1 coordinate 6,380,479, forward strand.
AAATTAAAGTTAAATTGTTTATATAAACTTTTTGCATAAGTCATCTTAGAGAACTTATGAAAATATGTTGATGACAACTTATAATTATTTTTATAAATTTTGTCAAACAATCTCAAAAAATAAGGTCAAATAAATCAATTATATTAAACTAATTAGTCCTATTATGTAAAATAATGATTCTATCAGCTATGTGATTTTAGAGACTTAATTTACATGCGTTTATTCAAATTGTTTTTGGGTTATTAAAAACATAGTAGTGTAATCTCTTAAATATAACTCATTTGATAAAAAGATACAACATGTCAACAACAACATTGATGTTTGATATGTTGTAATGCTGGTATGAATCTGCATTTTTTCATAATTTTTTGATTTAATGACCATTTTTTGTCCCTTTATATACTTGAAATTTTAGTTTTAATTCATGTATCAATTTTTGTTCTAAATACAATCAAATTCTTCTATTAGTTTTTCTTAATTACCACTTAGCAAAAATATGCAGGATATTGACAACAAGAATGCAATAGCAATCCAAGCTCTTAGAAACATAATAATGGGAACAACTCTTATGTCAACAACATCCATTCTCTTATGTGCTGGTCTAGGAGCAATTATAAGCAGCACTTATAGTGTTAAAAAGCCAATCAAAGAATCAGTTTTTGGAGCACATGGTGAATTTGTTGTGGTACTAAAATTTGCCATAGTACTCACAATGTTATCATTCTCATTTGTGTGTAACACTCTCTCAGCAACATTTATCAATAGAGTAAATATACTAATTTGCACACCACAAAATGTTAATTCTATGGTAACCCCAGATTATTTGACCCAACATCTTGGAAAAGCTATGTTATTGAACATAGTTGGAAATAGGCTTTTCTATATTGCAATTACACTTCAACTTTGGATCTTTGGTCCTTTGTTACCTTTCCTCTCTTCAATGTTAATGGTTTGTATACTTTACAATCTTGACTTTGCCGGCGAGGACCGCCCTAAGACCGCCGAGCTGGATTTTATTCGGAGCAATCCTTGAGATACGCTACTGAAAAAAATATATTATTGAATACATTTAAAGATGAAAAATATGAAATTCATTTGTTTCTTTAATTTTCTTCTGATGAAAGTTAATTCTATTTCTTTTGTAATAAGTGATGTTGAAATGTTTAATTTATTTATTTTTTATAAGTGAAACATCAATTTGTGGGTACTTGACAACATGTTTTTAAATATCATATTTAATTTATTTTTTTTATTTTGAATGGCATATCATAATTATATGCAAGTACATAATAAAAGAATAAATTGAATGTTTCGTCAGTTTAACTCAGTTGGTACAGACATTATACATAAACTAGTTGAGGTTCGAACCTCAGATACTTCACTTATCCACTTTTTAATCACTTGTAAACTTAAAAGACAAACAGAAGAAATAAAAGACAAACAAACTTTATAATCACTTGGAAAGAGAAGATTATAGAATTGCAAATTGACCAACTATTATATAAATACTAGAAACAAACTGCAAATCAACAACTACATAGAGACAATATTTTCCAAACACCAATGTTCAAATTAGTAGTAAAACTAGTTTCACTAGCATCACGGAAAACACCTTGAATATCTCACAAGACTACCAAAACAAAAACAAACAGCAAAGGGCACTAAGCATAAATACTACGGGAACCCAAAAGCAAATCACCAATCAAAAGAAACAAATTTTAACGGGTGCAAATGAGGAAAAGGAACAAACCGAACATAAATTGCAAACCGAAATAGAAACTGTAGCGAAGTTTGACTTTCAGCAAAACAACATATCCACCGGTCTTGGATTTCATTCGACCAAACAATGGAATTCAAAATATAAACAGTAGAATTCAACCATATCAATCATACAACATTCCCAAACTTATGGGAATTCGATAACGGAATAACGATGATACAGTTCAAGGAGGATCGAACAAAGCTCTAGATACCATGTTATAAGAAAAGAGACACTAAAACAGAAAAGGTGGCTAGAATTTCATTACAATAAGCAAAAAAATTATGGGTACAAGAGTAACTTTACAGTATATAATAAACATAAAGAACTAAACTAACAAAATGTCCATTACATTATTATAATTCACTAATATATTATCTAACATCATTAGTATAATAAACATAATTACTTCTTATAATTATAATAAAAAAGAATTTGATAAAGACAAACAAATAATTATTGATAATCATAATCAATGCCACATATAAGAAAAGTCATTGGAATTATTTATGTTGAGCATTGGTGCTCTTATACTTTTTGTGAATAATCAATAAAGTACCACTACTTTTACAACATAAAGTTGTAAACCATATACACCCAATGACTTATATTCACGTAGTATTAATCTTAAAATCCCACCAACACATTCTTTTCACATACTCTATCAAATTGAATGAAATTTATATAAATCCCACTAAATTATGTGTATCACATAATTAACTAATGATCAGATTCATATAAATTTCAACCAATAAATATTTAATTATTTTAATCTTTAGAAATATTGTGAGACTCAAATTAATTTTTGAAAGAAAATATAAAAATTCACATCTTTCTCTCCTAAATTAAATTAAAGCTTCACATTTTTTCCCATAAACTTCACTTTAAAGCGTATATTAATAAGTATAATTACATTATTTTTAATCTTATCTATATGGATATTCTGCCTCTTAGCTAATCAAATTAGACATAGTTGCTTTCATCATTAAGCTTTGTCTTTGCTTTTCCACTCCCACAAACAATGTCAAGGTTGTAAAACACTATCAACATAGCCAATGAGCACAAGAAAACCAAGACAGGACCAAAGATCCAAAGCATAAGTGGAAGAGCAGAGTAGAAAATCCTGTTTCCAACAGTGTTTAATGTTGTTCCTCTTTCCAAAATCTCTCCCAAATAATCAGGGGTAACCATGGAATGAACATCTTGTGGTGTGCAAATAAGTAAGCTTAATTGGTTGAGAAACCTAATTGAAAGAGTGTGACAGAAAAATGAGAATAAGAATATGGTTAGGAGTGTCACATATTTAAGTGCTACCATAAATTCACTATGAGCACCATAGAGAACGTCGTCAAGAGGCTTTTTTACACTGTAAGTGCTACTTATGATAGCTGCTAAGCCAGCTGATAGCAGAACTGATGTGGTCGCCATTAGAGTTGATCCCATTATAAGATTTCGAAGACTTTGAGCTACTAGAATGTTCTTCTTTTCAATATCCTGAAATTAACATGAGGTTATGAGTATAAAAGTTTATTGATGTTTTGAAATATGTCAAGAAAATTAAGTCACTTCTACCATTGCCTTTGGTTCATTTAGTTTGTATTATATAAGGATAAGGATTTTGTTCTACGAGTTTCTTAAATCCTATTATTGGCGGTATATGAAATAAAAAAACAAATTTGGACAAATTACTAAAGCATATAAGGAAATTAATTTTATGAATTTTATCTTGTAAAAAATTAAAAATAAAATATTTAATTTAAAATTATTTCTCATTTACTCTAAAAAAAATTGTCAATTAGTTGAGTGGTTAAAAATTCATCCGTTAAGATTGGCACACGGAAAAACACAGCCGGCCCTAGGGTGATTTTTTCACTCCATTTTTTCTTGTTGAGCTTCTTTTTCTCTCTTGCTTATTAGAGAGGGGTGATTTTAGGTCTTTTTTGACCTAGAATCACCCCTTTACTTTTGTTTTTCCATTCTTTTCATATAAATAAGTGATTCTCACATAGATCAAGTTTTTCTTTTGTATTTTGTGCGATTTCGTCGTCTGAGTGAGGCGTTGTGTTGTTTATTGTCTTGTGCGGCGTATTGTTTTCCCGTATTGTTGCGGTGTTCATTTGGTTCTTATTGAAAGATCGGCTTCAGTCAACTACAGATTCAAACAATGATTTGGTCATCAACGTTGCAGATCCGGAGAAATGGATATTCCGGTGACTTTAAGTTTATCATATTATTTGTAGTAGGTTTTTTGCCGTTGTATGCTATTAACTTGGATGTTGTGAGTTTGTTTGCAGATTCATCCTTTACGTTTTTAGTGATATTGATTATGTGGTTGTATTTGATGTATTCTCTCAATTTGAATGAATGAATATCATTTTGTTTTTGTCAAAAAACAAAATTCATCCGTTAAGATGAATAAATGAGAAGTCCTAAATTCAAACTCTGACCTCTACATTTATAATATGATGTCTTTGAATATTAAATTATTATATTAGACGACTACTGAATATACGTTTCTTTAATAAAAAGAATTGTAAATTCCAATGGATATATAAGAGGTTAGAAATGCACTCCCTCCGTTTCAAAATAAGTGTCACAATTGACCAAATTATACATGTTAATGTACATCTTTGATCACAAATATCTTTAATTATATATTATAAAAAATTCTAAAAAAATTATATTTTGAAAATATTTATTGAGACAAATTGAACAACATCATATATACTAATATTTATATTGAATATATATGGTCAAATTAGTATGTTATATGAATAGTGCACATGTAACTCAAACAACACTCATTTTAAAACAGATAGAGTATTATATTGTTTTCTTTTTCGTGGAAAATATTACAATCAAAACAATACTAAAGAAGTAGTGTCATATATATTCTGCAAACCTTTTTCTTTTTTATTTTAAAGATACTAACCAAACTTTTGAATTAAATTGGCAATATCATAATTTTGCAAAAGGCCCAACTATTATGGTCAAAAGTACCAAAAAGCCTAGGGAATTCAATTATGTGTAGATTCTACAGGGTATTATTAAACATTAAGGGTCCGTTTGGTTAGAAGAAAAGAAAGTAGGAAGGAAAACACGGAAATCAATGTATGTATTTGGACTATTTTATAATCTTAATACATCCCTCGGATTTTGTGTTTTCCTTCATTCCTACTTTCTTTCCTTCTAACCAAACGGACCCTAAACAAGATTAAAAAATGAATGAATTCTTAAGCAAACACGTTAATAGTAAAAAAAATTCATTTATGAATAAAAGTTAGAGACACCATTGGGCTAAGGGACACTTTTCATAGATAATTTAACTTTCTTCATTCATAAATGAATGTTATCTAAAAGTAATTTATTTATTATACTAGTAAGACTATCAAGTTATGCTCTCTTCCCATCTGAATCTAACAAAATCTTGATTGAGGAGTGAAAAATTTAGAGTATAGCTTGAGTTATTATGAAAGCAAAAGAGAAGTGGTGAATAAATAATATAAAACGAGAAATATATTTGATATGTAAATATAAATTAGAATAGAATATGTGATATTTAATAATTGAGTACTAGATAATGTTTTAGGCATGTTTTCACTATGAGTTATATATATAAGGAAGCAAATAAAAAAGAAAAATTACAAAATAATATACTATTAATACATAGTATATACACCTTCAATTTATTCAAGAAAGTTTAAAAGATAGATAGTACATAGTATATACCTTCAACATGGTAGGCACCCAAAATCGTCTAGCATAAGCATTGATTCCAATTGTAGTTGAAAAAGGATCTGATCGAGTCTTATGCCACAACCATAAATTATAACCAATAGTCATCAAAAATCCTAATGGTACAAGCATCATATCCAAATAATATGTCTTCCATTCCATTATTAATTTTCTTCTTTGCTCTTTTCTTACTCTTTGTTGTTTGTTAACCTTATACATTATTTTTCTTCTAGCAATGAAGTTCTATATATATAATGGAAAATCATGTGCGTGGGGAAAAGCAAAAGATATTGGAAGTGGTTGCCTAAAAAAACAAGTAACATATAGTGTTAGCTACATTACAAAATAAAAAAGTTAAGATTTATGGTGTTAGTGATAAGTGATGTGAAATCAACTTTCGTAATGACTATTATTAGAGTGAGAATTTCTCTTAATTATGAGGGCGAAGAGTGGAATTTTATCATAAAGATCTTTTTCGTTTCTTTAGTAATTATTTCCTTAAAAATTGGAGAGAAATTATATTTATGCACGAAGTTGTTTAGCCACGGATACATAGACTCATTTTTTTACATCAGAAACGCTTCCGTCAAAAATTGATCAATAGATCTCTTATATCTAATCTAAATGTCCTTCAACTCATACGACTTAAATTATCCTACAAGGATGAATACATAGACTCTACACACATCACATATTATGCAAAATATAAATTTATATTGTACTTGTTAAAAATATTATTTGCAAGTTTAAATTCCAAATCTCTTACTTTTTTAAGCTTGAACTTTAGTAAATTTGATCGCTATTCTATTTTAAAAATAAAAATTCTAATTTGATAAGAAGAGTAGTCCCAAGTTATAAGGAGATGATCCCACTTTTCTCTTCCTAACTTTCCAAAAGGAGGATGGTCAAAAGGATCCAAATAAAGTTTATAAAAATGAGTTGTCAAGTCTCATGCGATTGGTCTAAGTTGAGTTCATAAAGGTTATTGGGTATGCTTTAATTTATCTACTTTAAATTAAAGAAAATATCGACAATTATAATCCTTTTTTGGCTCAAAAACAATTATAATCCATTTTATTTTTTGACAAGTGTTCTTTTCCCTTAATTTTTTATGTTAATCTTTTTCTTTTTAAAAAAACATTAATCATTCTGAAAATGACAAATCGCCATTTTTCATTCTACAACCAGATGAACAAGATAACAAAATTATCTAAACTATAACAACATTACCACCATTAAATTCTCCTTATAATAGTCTCATTAGTCACATCCAACCTCCTTCCAAGCAAAATTATAATTTGAGTATCAATCGTTACTTGATTCAGTGATAATTGACGCTGAACTTGGTAAGAAGGATCACGGTCCGATCTCCCGCAACTGTGATCGGGAGGGGGCTAGAACCACTTGATGCAGAACTGATCTCCGAACCAGATTAAACTGGTGGTAAAAACAAAACAAAAAAATTATAATTTTAGTAAAATATATTTGTTTCAAAATGATTTTCAAGTAAACTTTGTTTCAAAATGATTGTCAGGCAAAATGAACAGAGAAATATAAAAATTATAAAATTAATTTTTGCATCAATTCAATTTGCTTCTTAAATTAAAATTTTACTTTGCATCAATTCTAATCTCCAATGGAAAGATTAAATACTACTTCAATTTTCAATTTCTAATTTCAATATCACTTCAATTCTCAATCTATAATTTCAATATTATTCCAATTCAATTGAATCATTTATCAGGTTCTTTTCTTTCTAGTTGAATCACTCCAAATCTTCAACTCATTTGAATATCTTAACTCTTGTCATGAAATTTCATACTATTATTTATTTATTGTAAATTGTTAACACTTAAAACAAATTACTTTATGCACTCAATTTTAACTATTTGAATTTTATATTGGATTGAAGAAATATAGTCTATAATTCAAAGTGACCGATTACATTGCAAAGGTGCTATTGCTCTCTACTAGAGTTCTTTTTTTTTAGTTTATATCCGGTATTTGATTGATTTGAATATGAATCCTAAAAAACACTTACCTTATTGGAGAAAGATATGTTGGTGAACAGTGAATGTTGGTATGATTATAAATGCTTAAATGCATTTTTGGTCTCTTTATTTTGATATTTTGAAATTTTTAGTCCCATTATTTTAAAAACCAACTTTTTGGTCCCTCTATTTTAAAAGTCAACATTTTTTATGATTCATTTCTCATTTTAATGATGTGGTGCTACAATTGATGATATGGTTATGATGATTAGGAAATAAAAGTTCCATGTCATTACTTAATTTCAATATTATTTAAAATTGATTTGATTAACTAATATAATTAATAAAATTAAATAAAAACAAATAATTGTTTTTGCTAAAAGAAAATTTAAAAGAACCCTAATTTCTATTAAACTCCAAATTATTTCTTCATCTTCTACAATTCTCCACTAATCTCCATTAAAACTTCACTTCTTCATCCATGAAATCATCATCATCACCATTCTTGTTCATCTCATTCACAAAATTTAGCAAGCTTAAGTAAAAAAGAAATGTAAACTCCAAAAATTATTTTTTTTTCTTTCCCCTTTGAAATTATTTGAGGTCATCATCGCATAACCCAAAAATGAATTAACTACAATACATAACCCATAAGTTGATTATATTAGCCCAATACATGAACAACAAATTGGTTAACCTAGGATTCTTGACAAGTGAGATCTAATCATGAAGAAACCCATTAGATGAAACCCAATGAAAAGGTAACATAAGGGAAAGCGATGAAGAGGATTACATAAGATGAAAACAATATAATTTGTGTATGTACAAAATCAATTCATAAATCAAATTTTGTTGTATAATTTCTAATTAGCTAGGAAAACATGGTATGCTAGTTCCAATTGGTAATGAAGGTTAAGAACATCAAGGATGAAATGTGAAGTTTCAATGGAGATTGATGGAGAATTGTAGAACAAGAAGAAAGGATTTGGTGCTTAATAAAAAGTAGGGTTCTTCAATATTTTCTTTAATCTATACTATTATTATTTAGGACTCTTTTTTCAAAGAAAATTGTACACATGTCAATCCTAGATGCATTCTCTTCTCATATTGTTTTAACATTAAATGCATTATTATTATATTATTATTTTTATATACATTCTTCTCTCATATAATTTTTGCATTAAATGCAATATTATTTAGACATAATAATTATTAAATCAAAGTTAGTTCAAAAAAATCAAAGTTGACCGTAATAACTATTACTATTAGATTTTTTTTATAAGGATTATCTCTATAAGATTGTTGGTATATGTAAAGAAAAAAATATTATATTTTTTTTAAATTCAAAACATGTAACTTTTTTGGATAAATATATTTTGAGGGACTAAAAGCATCTATTGTTTTATAGAATTTTTTAAAATAATGACTATTCCTACAAACTGCAATATTATGGAGGCTTAAAATTACCATTAAAATAAAAAAAAATAGTATAATTTATATTTAACATTTTGAAAAAAGAATTATTTTACTATCATCACTTTTTTTTTATATCTATAAAAAAACGTATAGTTTAAATGTCTTTAAGAAATTAATTAAGACATAGACAATTTATCCTAAACTTTTGCACATGATATGAAAAAATAATTCCATATATATACCAAAAAAACGTGTGACAACATTCACCAATTAATCACCCTAATATTAATTGATTGGTCAACAATTTAGTTATGGAATTGTCTTAAAAAATATTAATTAGTTACGATTTGATGCCAATTATATTTTCATTACAGCCCTATTCTCACTATATAAAGACATGACAGTCAGTACAAAAATTTTCAAACATTTGTCACAAAATATTAATCTTACTTCTACTGATTTATGTTGTTCAAATTCTTCTTTTGTTCAATTTCTATTTATTTCTATTTATTTGTTAATGATTCTTTTTTTTTATTATTAATTTTGTTTGTTTGTTTGTTATATTATCAGGATTTGCAAAAATTTGGAGATTAAAGTTTGATACACATGACACTTTTTTCTATTGATTTTGTTTGTTTTTTTACCGGAATTTGCAAAGTTGGAGATCAAAGTTTGACACACATGATATACAAATGAAGATCTACCATTATGTGACAATATTGATCAATTTTAAGGTACAAATATTACACTATGCTTTATAGTTTATAGTTTAACATGTAAGAGATTATCACATGGTTTTTGGTTACTAACTCTTTTACGATTAAAAATTGTAAAGATAGAAAAATTGTAATACAGTCTTAATTTTACAACTTTGTTTGATTACTATAGTCTTTTAGAAAAAAAATGTTTAAAGTTAAACTATAAATCATTGGATTATGATAATATATTTTTACAATGTTTATTTTTTCAATGCCAATTCTTAAGTTTAAATTTTGTTATCATTCTGATTGTGATAGCATACTATTATACTCTATTTCAACGTTGATTGAAATTTTTAGTAAACAAAATAATTTTTAAAGTTTAATATTTAATTATAATTTATCACATATCACAAATATCCTAATATATAAGTTAACCAAAAAAATCCCAATTAAAGAATCTATTGTAGACTTGGAGTTATGGAAAATATTCTCCTCTCTTATGCATTTCACTTTTCACATTTATATCATTGGATTTTAATGATGCAACCAAAAAAAAAATAACTGGACAAAAAATTTGTACTATTAAAGGCAATATTCGAATTCTTATTTTAACAAAAAAAAATCACATTTACCATACAAAATTTCAATTTCGTAAAAAATTTAAAATTATTCTCAAAAAATGAGTTTTAAAAAATAATAATAATAAAATGAAAAATTACTTCGTGTTTTTTAAACGATAATTTAAATGAATATGCTTTTAAAAAATAGTAAATTAAATTTTAAATAGTAAAAATATTATTCAAAAAAAAGTAATTGTTTATTTAGTAAATAATTAATGAAATTATTATTTCGATTATTTCTCACAGTAGTATAATGAAGCACGATAATGAATATTTTCTACCTAATATGAATTTGTTTCCATTTACAGGTTGCACGGTTATGAAAAAAAATATTCAAATTGTTGTCAAAATAAAAATATATATTCAAATCAAATGTATAATTTAAACACAATCTTTATTGAGTTTAACAAAGTATTTCTCACACCGAATACATTATTTATTCCAATAAAAGTTAAATATATTCTTGATCTCCATAAAGTTATAAAATTTTGTCAATATAAATTTAGTCTCTCAAAATTTTAAATATTAATGTTATTTTTGTTTCATATTTATTTTACTATAAATATTATGAGATTATTTGACTTTTTTTTGTTTCTTTAGGGGCTTTTATTTGACAAAAACATAAGAATTTCATTTATTCGAATAAATAGTGTCGCGCCGCGAAAATCGCCCGAGCGTTTAGGACACTCGGAATGACACAGAGTCGCCACCAAATTTTATTTTAATAGGAAAATATTGATAAAACCTAAAAACAATGGAAATATGGTCATCGCAACCATTTCCAGGTTCGGGAGTTGGTTATGCGAGGGGAAGGTATTAGCACCCCTCACATCCGTTGTACTCAACGGGAACCTCCTAATTAGTTCTAGGGTATTAAGCATTTTTTAGAGTTTATTTACATGTTTTTTATTTATTAGATTTTTATTTTATTAAGAGATATTTACATAAAAAGAAAAGGGGGAAAATTATATTTTTTATTATTATGCTTGACAAGATGACTCTTGCTCCTATGTATCCTCCGGTGCGATGAGGAAATCAAAGCTACGTAGTTCTGGGTATTGTGTTGGTTTGTGTTTTTTATGAAAAAGATTTTATTTTTACCTCTTAAGGTGTTTTTTAAGAATTGACCCGAAGGCGAAAAATTAGATTTTTGATTGGTTGATATTTTTTAGTGTCTTTTCATGGGTTTGAGTGGAAAACGACTAAAAGTCGGACAAAGTGTGCACTAAGCCCCCAATTAGTCGAGAAGCGAACGGATGTGCATCCGCCTCCTCTTTTTTAATCCACTATATTTTAAATATATTTTTAGTATATTTTGTGTATAATAACAAAATTAAAATTGTATTTTTATGTATTGTTTTTGATATTTACATCATGTTTAAATTAAATAATTTAAATAACAAACTAAATAAATTGAAGGATTAAATTGAGTATATGACTTTTTGACAAAATTAGTTTATGTGACTTAGATGAATTAACATGTGAACTAGACATGCCTAAACCGTGTTGCATTTCAAGTCTGAAGCACCCAGAGCCAATCAATTTTCTACACGTGGCATTCATCTTTGAATTATATAACAATTAACAAGGCAATAGATAACATGAAAAGGTGTAAAACTAAACAAAAAAAAGAAGAAACATGAAGAACAAAACCTGAAATTCTTTGCGATCTCCTTCCTCTTTCTGGTCGGAGGCTTCACACGGATGTCGGAATCCGGCGGTGATGGTAGTGATGTATTGATGATAGTTGTTTTGGATTTGAAGGAAATTAGTGGTTGTGTAAGGGAGAATTGATTGTGGTTTATGAAGAATTTTGTGGTATGAATGAAGAATTGGTGTGTGAATTATTGTGTAGAAAGGACCCCTATTTATAGTTTTGAATTAGGCTTTTTAAAACTTGAATGAATCTTGAGAGATTTGGTTTGTAAATTAATTTGAGAGATTTTGTTTGTTTTTAATGATTGATTTGCTCTCATTTTATATTTTAGTGTTAATTCTCTTGCTTGTTCTTCAAGACCAAAGATTTGGTTTTATTTTGTTTAATTTACTTCTTTTTTATATTTTTGTGTCTTTTCTTATTTTCTTTCTATATAAGTTTATATATTTTCCTTCTTTTTATATATATGCTTTATTTTTATAATTCTGGACAAACAAAAAAAGTGATAAAATATTTTTAATACAAAAAGTTTCTCGCCAGAAAAATAAGTAAAATTGACTAAAATAAATATGTACTAAAAATTTAGAGGGTAAAATTTGGGGTATGACAAATAGAGTACATCAGAAATAAAGTAATCGGTATACATATGTCTCTAGATTTGCATCATTGACAAACTTGATCACTGATTGAATCAGTAGTTGATCAAAGTCGATCTGTCAATCTGAACCAAACAAACACCGCACAAGACGGGAAAAAAAGAATATCGCACAATACGGGAAAACAACAATAGCGCACAAGACGGGAAAACAAGACCACCGCACAAGACGGGAAATCAAGAACATCGCACACGACGGGAAAACAACTAACGTCGCACTAAGATGATGAAATCTCACAAACAAAAAACCAACAGAAAATCTAATAGATATAAAAATCAATTATATAGATTGAAAAGGAGAAGAAAAAATATGCACATAGGCTCTATTATTTATAAAGTGTATAAAAGTATAATTTTATAAAGTATATTTAAAAGTCAATAAATTTACAAATGTATTATTTTCCCGTGCATGACACGGGCTCATAAACTAGTTTTAACAAAAACAATTATTTGTTTTTTTTTCTTTATTTTTTACAATGTTTAACTTTATTAGTTATTCATTAAATTTTAAACGGTATGAAAATTATATAATAACATGGAAAAATATATATTTCCAATCATATTTGCCACATCAGCAAAGCAATTGTAGCTCCATATCATTAAAATGAGAGGACAGAGGAAGTATATATGAATCATACCGTAAAAACAACATAAATATTGTGAGTAACAACTAGGGAAATGAGGTCACAAGATGATTATAAATGTGAATTAATTTATTTATTTTGGTTTACAAATGTGAATAATTTTAGTCCACGTCAAAAATACTTTCAGCGTTCTCAAAATAGGCTAGTTCGAAGATTTTTTTTTTAAAAAAAAAGGTTAGTTCATATGGTTTAGCTCATCGTAAGAGATCATCATTTGTTGTGGGCCAAAAGTCCTCCACAAGTTATAAATTTGTTGGCAGCCACAAGTCCCAATAAACCATCTGTTGCATAATTTGTTGGCGGTCAAAACTGCCAACAAATAAAAAGTTATTTTTGGACAATTTTCCTCACAGTTGGAGCTGCCAACAAATATATATTTTTTTATAAAAAAATAAAATGTTTCATCATTTCCTATGTCTCTCATAGACTTGCACATCCAAATCCTGCTCACCACATCCCACATCCACCACCACCGTCACCATATCCACCTCCGGCCACGGCATCACCATCATAATCATGGTGAGAACAAGTCCAAAAATACAAACAGAACTAAAACAGAAAAACAATTAGATTTGGCAAGTTAGGAAATCAAGTTTATCAAGTAATCGACGCCATACAAGAAGAGAAATGGTTGAGAACAGAATTCGAAGACGAAATCAAAGCCGTGTGCGGTGGTGCAGAGAATATGTTGTTGCATCAGTTTTGGATTTGAAGGGATAAGGTGAGTAGAGTGGAGAGAAGAGAGAAGAGAGAGAAGCTCCAATTTTGGATTTGTTAGGGAGAAAAACGCAAAGAGGAATGTTACCGCTGATTGAGTAGAATTTTCGATTTGCGGTTTTGGATTTTGCTGGTGAGAAACGTAGAGAGAATAAATGAAATGGCGGAGTAGTAATCCAAAAAAAAATTAAAGCTACTCAAAAAAAAAATATGTAAAGTAAATAAGGATAATTTTGACCATGGGTTTGATCTCCGGCTGATGCGTATGGATAAGTATTTGTTGGGAGAGGTCGAGCCCTTAAATGAATCTCAGTTAAGGGGATTAGTCTCTGCAGTTGCGCGCAAATGATATTTTTGGCTTACCACAAAATAAAAACAAATTTCACTTCATCCCCTTTGTCGATATCTCATTATTATATAAAGATGAAAGTATATACAAAAACTGGGGGACATAGACCTGACCCAGTGAGTCCATGCAAAAGTATGTTGAGCAAAAAGAACATATCATCTTCTAATTAATCCTAAAAGACAAAATAGAAGTCTAGATATTTGAGGCGTATGAACCGACCATCAACGCGAAAACAGTCCAAAATCATGGAATGATTTGGATATTGATATAGAACCAGCACAAGTCTTGTTGTTAGAATCCAAATCAACACCGAACCAATAGATAACCAGATCGAGGGATGGTCAATAAACGTGACTGAGCACCGCAAGCACAAAAAAAATCAACAAACCCATTAGCACGACGATGATTACTACTATCAACACGGAGAATCTATTCACCCAATCCTTTCGAGCAAACAATGCATAGAGATATAAAAACATCTATTGAGAATGGTGAATGGATCTAACAGCCAACACGGAAACAACAAATCCATGAACCAACTGAGTTAAGAACCCGCGAAACAAAAAACAAAAACGATGATCACATTGCAATTGATTTTACTTTTTTTCACTAATGATGCGCAGAAACAGAAGAAACCACCACTGTACACAAGTGATGTCCTTGACATGAACTTGAGGTTACTCTATTCCATACCCAAACGTGAACAACGACGGCGCTAAAGCTCGCGTTACCAAACGGACAAGGCGGCAATGCACAACCACCCTGTTTAACTACCCATAAAGGTTGGGGGAGGTGATGTCGCGACCACCGGAGGCCAATCGCACCACCAACCTTTGGTGCTACATCGTGACGAGTTGGAAGAGGGGGAGGAGGAAGGCGGCGAGAATGACTTTGAGTGAGACAAGGGTGGAGAACGTGTGCTGAATTGAAGGTGGATTTGGTGGTGCGGCTACATATACAATATTTTTTCAATTATTTCATAGCATTTTAAAGAAATAAATATATTATTAAAAAATTATAATTCAAACATGATAAATAAATAATATAATTTAATCGAACAATGTCTTATATTTATGGACGAAGATAACAAAAAAGTAGTAATAATAAGTTGAGTGTAATTTTTTTGGGCAAAATTACACAATTGATCCTTTATCTTTTTTATTTGTAACAAATTAGTCATTTATCTTTCATTTGTAATAAATTGGACCTTTATCTTTTTCATTTGTAACAAATTGATCTTTTATCTTTTTCATTTGTAACACATTGATCCTTTATCTTATATTATTTTTTACAAATAAGAGGTCCTATAGTGCAAATGTTAGTAAAGACAAATGACTAATTTGTTACAAATGAAAAAGATAAATGACCAATTTATTACAAAAAAAAAAGATAAATGATCAATTTGTCACAAATGAAAAAGATAAAGGACCAATTTATTACAAAAAAAAGATAAATAATCAAATTTGTTACAAATGAAAAAGATAAAGTACTAGTGTAATTTTGATTTTTTGTTTTTTGCTGCGGTCATTTACTTACTTACTTCCTTCCTTCTGTTTATTCGACCAAAAACGCTGCGTGTAATTTCCAGTCAGTTTGCTGAGATACACACACACACACACGAGTGCTCCAACCACTCACCACCAAACACCAACTGAAATCTTTTTCTTCTAGAATCTTCCTCTTCCTTCTCTAACCGCTTTTGCCTCAGTCAACCTTCTTCAATCTCGAGGTTAATTTCTCTCTTCAAATTTCACCATTTTCGTACCCAAATTCGGTATTTTCTTGTTATACTGTCAGTGTAATCGATGATGTCTGACTTTTATTTTTCTTCCCCAATTTGGTTACTGTCAGTGTAATCGATTGATTCTCAATTTACCCGTTTTAGGTTACAAATGCATGTGCAGATTTATCTGTCAATTTGTGTTTATTTATTTTTTTAGGAAATTTCTTAGTGCATTTTGTTTCTGTAATTCTCATATTCTCAGATGTTTTATTATTAAATTCACTGAATTTGTGTGTTTTTTTTAAAAAAAATTCTGTATGTGTATTTTTTTTTGTTGGTATTTCTTAGTGCATGTTTGTCTTAGGTTTAATTTTGGAGTTAGGAGGGAAAGAATAGTGTGGAGGGGTTTGTGAGGAGAAGAGGGGAGCAAAGAAAGCGAAATTTCATTAATTAGCGAGTATTGTTATATAGCGGTTATAATGTAGTTATAGCTAGCGGAATTTGAACAAACTGCTATTGTTCTGTGATTTGCGACACGACATTGATTAAGGGACAATTGATAACACTGAATAGGGGACAAGACTTATGACTAATATTTTTGTGATCAAAATTGGCCCTTTTTTCCGGTTTTCACGATAAATAAATTTAATTTAGTTTTGGAGAGACAAATATTGGTTTGTAGAGAGAGTTAATTTGAAATAGTTTTCTCCTTTTAATCTCTCAGCTATTAAATTAATCAGATGGTTGATATTAATTGTGTAGAGAAGACAACGATTTGGTTGACATTCTTTAATTAAGGGACTAAATTGCCATTTTGAAACTTTGAGTGATTAAATTGTCCAATCCTTACAATCCAATAACCAACATGTTGATTTACTCTCCAGTGTTTTCTTCAACTAATTTCTGCTTCCAGTATTTGTATTTCAATTAACTTTTTATGTGTTTTCTTGTTATTTTGAATTTCTCATCAAACTTTTAATTCTTAGCACTTCTAAGTTCTTCTTTGTTTTAGAATTCCACTGCAACACAAAATGCATATCCGGGTTGTTTTGACTTTTGTGTTTTCCTTTTTACCATTTTCTGCTGCCAATTAATGTCTTTCTTTTTAAAATTAATTTTGACAAAGGTTAAAAGCGTGGGGACGGATAGATTGGTTGCTAGCGGAAGAGATATCAGCAGAGGAAACAGTTGAGTTTAGGATAATGATAGAAAGGATAGATGATGGAGGAAATGGTTCTTTCTGGATAGAGGAAATTAATGGAGAGGTTCAGACCACTGTGAGAAAGAAAAGGAAATACAAACCAAAGAAAAAGGAATACAATGGATGGGGATCAACGTCCCTAATTCAGTTTCTTGAATCCATTGGTAGAGATACAAGTAACAAGATAAGTCAAAGTGATGTCACTCAAATTATAAACGATTATGTTAAGCAAAATAATCTTCTCCATCCTACAAAAAAGAAAAGAATTGAGTGTGATGCAAGGCTTCATTTGTTGTTCGGACGGAAGAGCATTAGCCGGTTGAAGATTAGTGACTTGCTTGAATCACACTTCGCAGAGAACTGCGGACAATCTGATGATGATCTTCTGTTGGACTCAGAAGATGACGAGTATGTGGGGGCATGCGAAACCCCAAGACCAGTGTCTTTGGAGAGGAAGAGTCAACCGAAGAAACAAGTTGTGGAGAAGCCAAGGAGCTGTTTTGCCGCCGTCAATCCTTTCAACATCAAGCTTGTTTATTTAAAGAGAAGTCTAGTTGAGGAACTTTTGAAGGACCCTGAATCTTTTGAGACCAAAGTAGTTGGAAGCTTCATAAGAATCAAGTGTGATCCCAATGACTACCTTCAGAAAAACTCCCACCAGCTTCTGCAAATCACAGGTAACTTGGCTGCTTTAGATTGATTTTGCCATTGTATTCTAACAGTTGCTTCTTTATTTTTATAACTTCAAATGTACAAGTTACTTTTGAAGGTAGGCTTTGTCTAAGGTGCACAAAACCCACCCATATCTTGCACCGTGAAAGACT
This sequence comes from Trifolium dubium, assembly GCA_951804385.1. Lineage (NCBI taxonomy): Eukaryota > Viridiplantae > Streptophyta > Magnoliopsida > Fabales > Fabaceae > Trifolium > Trifolium dubium. The sequence goes on from OX638074.1 coordinate 6,398,471, forward strand.
TCTTTTGGCCATTGGATCAAAATAATCTACAAGATAAATAACATGTGTGCCGTTAGTATTATATTAATTAGTTTTTATTTTGTTGACTCAATTTTATATTAATTAGTTAAAAACAATTAATTTTTGGATATCTCTCCTCTCTCACTCTTGAAAAGACATCTCTTCGTCATCAAGTTCTTGCCACTCCTGTACTCGGAAAAAAAAGAAGCTCTTGCCATCCTTGTCAACAACAACAACAACTAAGCCTTATCCCACTAAGTGGGGTCGGGTACATGAACCAGATCTAGAGAGATTCGGTCATGGTTGTGAAAACAGCCCAAAGGATTTTTTGTACTGATTTTCAATTTTGGCCAGCATGAAATTGAAATTGCACCGAATCACCGATACATACTGCTGGGTCTAGGGAAAGAGAGTTTGAAAGGGGTGCTTGTTGTCCTTCCATGGAAATTCTAGATTTGGGTGAGGTGCTATGTGGCTGGTGAGTGGGCGAGACGCAAAGAGACGGAGAAGACAACGGTAGCCATCAGACAAATTGGTGAGAGAGAAAGTTGCGGTTAATTGGATGAGAGGTGGGATTAACGGTCTTCTTCACCAGGGATCCTACAAGAGAGATGGGATTAATTGGATGAAAGAAAGATGAATACATGAGATGATATGGTGTTGAGACAGCATTATATTATGATCGAACTGAATGCATCTAACCGATGAAGTAAATTCTTGCACGGTGCAAGACTTGGGTGGCTCGTGCACCGTAGACGTCGTCCAGAAGCTATGCTCATCAACTGCATAAGTTTAATACTTGTGCTTGCCATAAGTAGCAACCACAAGTAAAATGTACTTATTATGTATGCTTCTTTAACATTCACTACTGTAGGTCATATGCATTTTTTATGATTTGGAAAAGTAATTAAATCAACGCTTTGGACTACTCTCAATAATTGATAAAGAATGCGAAACCTTATGATGGGTGGGACTCACATATGAAGCAAACTTAAATGTGGTTACAAAGTACTCTCTTTGACATCATTATTTAGTATTTGTGATTAGACCGAATTAAACATGTTTCCATTCAAAATCAATGACAATGAACAAAGTAGTTGAATCCAATATCCTCAAGCTCCGTGGTATTCAAAAGACTGAAGATTCTTAGTATTTTGGTTGGGCCTTACTCAACCTTCAAAAACCAGCTTGTCAGTTAGGTGTTGATTGCCCCCACTTATAAACATATGTTCTGGCCATCTCTCATTCAATTTGGAACTGTTATCAAAGATAACCAAATTGTGTTTGTCGTGTATTATTCTCTTTTGACGTCATTAGTATATGTTATGTGCTGGGTGTTATTACATCATAATTGAATGATTTAGACAATTCGCAATGAATGACAATGAAGTAATAATCTTAATCCATTTGATCTCCTTCCATAATCATTTTTAGTGCTACAAGTTCAAGTTATTTACTTGGAAATTTGGTATGTCAATTGAAACTTATATGTGACAGATATAGAAAATTAGATCACGAAATTTATCTTTTCTAAATAGCTAAAGTATATTTGTTTCTTGGCTTTATTCCAGGTATAAAGAAGAGCTCAGGAGTGGGTGGGGAAATTCGCTTGCGAGCTTCTGGTTTCATTAAAGACATCAGCATTAACATGCTTTCAGATGATAATTTCTCTGAGGTACAGCTAAATTATCTTACTCTTTTTAGCTTTATTTAGAGTAAAAACTATGGTATCTGCCAATGAGGATTAGCTCAACTAGTAGGATTGAATTGTATCAACTAATAGGCCTTTGGTTAAGTTTATGTTACTGATCCTTCATTGACAAGTCAATTGTAACTTAAGTATTACCCTGTACTTTTAATGGGTTAATTTTTCGCCCACCGAATTTTCATGTACCGTAAAATAGTTGTCAGCTCTGTCCTGAAGTGTTGAGTTAACTGTGTAATCATTTATTTTAATCAATCTTTAACAAGTTAGTGCTCGATTACCTTATTGGCTTTTAAATAAACCCGTGCTAACTGGAAGTTGATGATTTATTTGGTTTTCTGACTACTGATTCTCTTCACTCTTCAGTACTGTTCTTATTAACCTATCTAAATTGTATATTTTTTTAAAAATGTGAGGCTTAGTCATGGATGTGGTGAGTTATAATATCTTGCAAGTGGAAATATCTATGCAAGATAAAGTTGTACAAAATGCTAATAAAAACATGGGTGGCGGGGGAACCGGCATGTATCATAATGGTCTGTGTTGTCTTCTGACTATAATAATTGTTAAGATCTCACGTGAGATGAGATAAGGCCTGAAAATGAGTTTATTAGTGGGAGCCATCCCTTACCCTAAAAGCCGGTTTTGTAAGATAATATTAGTCTACCCAAGATCCATTGGACCACTCTCTATAGGGCCATTTGGATAACGTTTTAGATGTTTATGTTTAGTCTTGGCAAGAGAGGTGTGTGTTTAAAGTCTCGCGTCGAATAAGATAAAGCCTGAAAATGAGTTTATAAGTGAGAGGGCATTTCTCACCTTACAAATCAGTTTTGCAAAGGTTGAGTTAGGTCCAGCCCAGATTTTAAGAATAATTATAGAATAATGTACGACGAAACCATCTTTTTATTAATCAAGTTCTAGCAAATTTTGTCAGTCTGAACTTTTTCTATGCCAATTATAGAGGATATAAAGTGATAGAGTAAAGTGCTTCAAGGTTATATTCTAGTACCAATTAATGCAAGCCTAATATTTCAGAGAAGTAAAGTAGGGGCTGGGGCATGGAGTATAATAAAAGAAAAATCCACATGAAGTTTCCTTAGTTTTTAATTAAGCTGGTACCTTGTCTTAAACTTTGTGGATCTGGGGCTGTGTTTTTTTTCTGTTACAAAATCAAATCTTCATTCTGACCAGTAATAGGGCTTATTATGTAGCTTCCTTGTGTCATCTATCAATGAGGTTTATAATGTCCGGGAACTTTCTGCTTTACATGATATCCGTTTTGTTGTGCTTTTAAAATTTTGGGTTTTGTATCTATGACTTCGGTTTCAGGTTGAGTGTCAGGATTTGCATAAAAGAGTCAAAGACGGCTTACTCAAGAGACCTATGATTGTAAGTTCTTTTCAGTACTTTCAGATTGAATTATTCTGATTAACGGAATTCATGCAGAACTAGAACAATCAGTTTTGTTGCTGTAAATCTATGCCTGGTGCTTTTATTGAATCTAAATATTATGACAATGCCTTTTTTTGTTTTATTCATCGTAGGTGGATATGGAGGAAAAGGCTAGAGTATTGCATCAGGATATGACTAAGCATGTATGCAAGAACCCTTGCATTTTGATTTCTTCATTCATGTTTCATTTCAATGATTTTCTCACAATTTGTTTCCATGCACTTCTAATAAGTGATTTACACCAGTTGTTAGGCACAGTAAGTATAATGATATATAAGAATAAAGATAAAGAAACAAGTTTTCAAGAAAGGACGTCCATATTAGTCACACACATTTGCACGAATATTGTGTGGATATCATTTCATGAACTCACCAATATTATTCTTATTATTGTTAGGCTGGATTAACAATGAGACAAGACACATAACAAATGAAACAATGTGAAATGTGGTATTTAACTGTATAAGTAATTTTATTTTGATAGTTTATTTAGATGATAAACTGTTGTATCCTGTCTTGTGTGTCAAAAGATAGATCAAATAATATGAACATCTGTCTACCTATTTATAATCTTAATATATACACTTGTCTCTGTTCTGTGTGTGTAAATTAAAACTGTTTGTGCTGCACATCCGGTTTCAAACAATAATTTATGTCTATTCTTTGATATTTGGGTTTGATTCTTTACCTAACTTTTCTGCTTTCTTGTTATGTGGGGAATCTGACATAGTGGCTTGCAAAAGAAATTGCTCTGCTACAAAATCTTATTGACCGAGCAAATGAAAAGGGTTGGCGAAGAGAATATCCTTTTCTGATATTTATCTATAATAATTTTTTCTTTATTGTGGTAATGTCTCCCTATTCATTTTTCCCTCGGAAGATTCATACTTGAATTTTGTTGCTGAACATTGTTAATCCATCACAATATTTGTTACATAACTAAATTTGTTCTCTAGTAGATTTTCTATAGATTGTTAAGTTGACTATCTGTTGCAAAAAGTAATTATCAGCTACTTTTGGCAGTAATTGCTAGCAAAGAACTGGTTAAACTCTTAGTAGGTAAATCGGATTACACTTCGTACTGATTACATTACAATACCATCTAATGCTTTGAATTTTATTCAACCCATGCTCATGAATAAGATTGCAGTCAATTGAAGTTATCAACATTTTGCATTAGGATTTTGTCTTTTCGTCATGAGTATTATGCTATATGCTTTATTTAGAAATTCTTTATAGTCAAAAACATCTATAAGATAGATATTCCTTAATCTATTGGAAGCACATTAGACGGGTACCTACAAAAAAGGGCCAAGCTTAAGAGTCCGGAGGAACAGGAACGGTTATTGCATGAGATTCCTCAAGTAATTGCAGAAGATCTAGAATCAGAATATGTCACAGCAGATGTTCCAGATAAAAAAGATGAAATCAGTTTCAAAGAGTTGTCACAGACTACCTGTACAAAAGCATCATTAGCAACTGAGGTCCCAAAGGCAGTTACAGATGATTTTGACGATGATTTTGCAGATGATCAAGAATGGTTATTCCATGACATTCCCCAAGTTACTACAGGTTATCTAGAATTTTCAGAATCCAAAACACCAGAAGTTCCAGATAGAAAGGCAGAAAATAATATGCTAGGGTTTCAGGAAGCTAATTGTACAAAGGAACCTTTAGTGACCGAGGTCTCAAAAACGGTTGCTAATGGTTTCGCATGCAAGCCTACAAAACTGTACGCTGCCGATCAAACAAAACAAGAAAGTGAGTCACCAAAGTCGATTCTCAGTCTTAGTAGACCATCAGAAATTCCTCTTTTCAATATGGCAATGAATAGCACTGCGTTGAATTGCATTTCGCGTGACACAATCACTTCTGCAGGTTTGTTATAATCACCCCCTCTTTTTCCATGATTCTCTATTTTAATGTAAGCATGTTGTTTGTCTGTGATTGTATTGGATGGTACTGCCTGGTACTTATCATAAGTTCCTTAACTATTTTCACATATATTAAGAAAAGTATGTAGTATATTTAATATGTTCATTTTGTTTTTAGATGTTCCTGAAAATCTAAAATACTCTTTATCATAGGAACTCGATCGACTTTGACTTGTCATCTTCTAAGAGACTTAGTAGTGAGTATATTTGGAAAAAAATATTAATGGTATCTATCTAGTAAATTGAAATGGAACTTATATCAAGGGACATTGTGTTTTTTTCAATAGAGGTTTATTATTAGGGACAAAGTAGTATTGTCATAGTAGGTTATTTAATGGGAAGTGTGCTACATTTATTTTATTATGCCACAGAAGCACATAGATAGGATAAGCCATGTCTTTGTCATTCATTTGATGTTCTCTGCATGTTTTGGCAGTGCACCAATGGCCTAGTGCTCCTGTTCATCAGCAACCAGCTAAACAAACAGACTCTGGATATAAGAAGGATGGTGTATCTATACCAGCTGAATCAAATGGAGTTTTAAAAGCTAAGATTACTCAAGGATTGTCGGACAAGCAGGAACGACCAACTCCAATTCAAGTTATAGAACTGAGTGATGATGATGATGATGAGGAGCAAAATGAAAAACCAAGCAATGTAAAACCAAGCATCATAAATCTGGTTCCTGCTGAGGAGTTACATTCCTTAATGTGGCATTACATAGATCCTCAAGGAAAGGTGCAAGGACCTTTCTCCATAACTTCTCTAAAATCTTGGAGTGACGCTCGCTACTTTTCACCAGACTTCAGGGTTTGGAAGGCAGGCCAAAGCCAATATCAAAGTGTTTTGTTGGTTGATATTCTACCCAAATTTTTTCCGTATGGATGAAATTTCGTATGAGGTGTCAACATATCCGGGATGTCAATTATCAGAGTATGCTTTAGCATATCAATTTTGATTTAAAAAATGTATGATGCTTTCCGATCCTGGTCAAAAACTCGGTTTGATTCAAATCCAACCAACCACCTGCGACTTAAAATTGTAACTGTGTTGTTTCAAGTTGCATCTGATGCATCTTATTCTTTGTTCATCACCAACTTGTAACTTTTTGTTGTAACTAGGAACTAGGTACTCATGCTCTCTATTTGATGGTTTTTTGCGTCCTTGCTTGTCTCCCATTATCTTACCAAAGTGAACTGTGATTCATGCATGAATATTACACATCATGCATCCAATTGGTTGAAAATGGATTTGCTATGTTCCAATGTTCAGCTGATGATTGTGGATGCTGTCAAGAAAAGATATCAATTTGGTGTGGAGGTTGATGCAATAGATTTGGCTAAATGAGACTCAAAGATCTGAGCTAAATATCGCTAGATATCTTCCATAGCTTAGATTACAAATAAAATGGTTCACTTTCAAATTGATCCAAAATTTTTTAAAACTAAACATAATGTTTATTCATTGTTTGTCTTTAGACTTCTTTTTCGGAATTAACTTCATTGGATTTGATTTTGGATTGACTTTAAAATATTTTATTGATGGGACTATTATATATATTGTTTGTTGATTATTTTAATGCTTATTGATTTAATTTATATTTTATGATAATTGATAATTGATGTTATTTAACTTCTAATGCATGATTCACTATGTTGGAGCATGTTTCCTTCAAGGTCTTAGTACAAATTTTTCATCTTTTTGTTTGAATCATGGTTCAAACTCTTCTTATGTCACTTTTTGTGTTGAATTTGTCAATTCAGAGCAAAACTTTGGTCTTACATAAAGGCAAACTATCTGCATCCTTTTAGTTAGAATTAGGGTCTGTTTGGCAAGTCCTATTTTTGAGTTTATAGCTTATAACTTATAGCTTATAAGCTCATCTGTCATAAAAAGCTCTGTTTGGTAATTTCTTTTAGCTTATAGCTTATTTTAGTAGCTTATAGCTTATTTTCCAGACGCTATTTTGAATAGCGTTTTAGCTTATAGCTTATAGCTTATCATATTTTCTTCCTTTTTTACCCTTATTATTTCACTTAAAATCTCATCTTATCCTTTATAATTTGTTATTGTATTTAATACAAAACATGTATTATGTTCACTTCCGAGTATTGTTGCCTCTTCGTTTTATTTTTTAGTTTGACCCTACTAATTAATTTGTTGACTATATTATTGTGATTTTTTTTACGTCTTGGGCTGTAGTACAATACGTACTATATTTTGATTTTGTTTACCTGTTTTATGCATGTCTCAATGTATACCTATATTATATATCAAAACTTTTTTTTTATAATCAATCTTTTTTTTAAAATTCTTTTAATTTATCATTTATATTATAAAAATTGTTATTCGTAATTTATTTCATAATGTATAAATATGAAATAAAAAAGAGAAAAAATTCAAAGAATAAAATATTTAATATATAAAAACATATTAAACAAATTTAAATTACTACTAAATTTTAAGTATCTTAAATATTAATTTAATTATGACTTTTATTAAAAAAAAAATACAAAAGGTTTTACAGTTAAGAATACCCTTTTATGTCATTTTACATTTATCTGTCAATTGAACCGCTAATTTTACCAAACACTTCAATTAGCTTATCAGCTATCAGTTATCAGCTATAAGCTATCAGCCATCAGCTATAAGCTATAAGCTATCCGCTATTTTTACCAAACAGACCCTTAGAACTTAGAAGTAACCCACCATCAACGTCTCGGATACACATAGCAAGGCCTACACAAATATAATTATAAATCGGAAAAAACTGAATTATTTTATTCATTTCAATCTATTGAATTGCATTAGTAAAAAAAGGTGACAACTTGTGTATCTTTTTAAGATTTGGAGTATTTACCTCTACACCACTCAATAATATTTTAATTGATATAAATTTTATAAAATACACTGTTTGATTGAAAATTTATATGATATATATTATTTGTGTAAAATTTCAGATAAATCCAAAATTATGTGATATGCTATCGAGACACATTAAAATTAACGGTTTTTAAAAAAATCACACAAACTGTTAATTTTGATGTGTCTCAATGATATATCACATGATTTTGGATTTGTAAGAAATTTTACAAATGATTTATATGATATAAACTTTCAATCCAACGGATCGGTTAAAATATTATTAAAGTTATTGAGTGGTTTCATTTTTGCTTTTTTTTTTATCGTTTTCACCACAATTTAATCTAGTTCGTGTGTCAGTTCTGAAATCAAGTAGTTGTATCCATTTTCAAAGGCAATTGTAGAGGATCGAACAATAATTCTCTCTAACAAATTCAACGCCAATCATCATTGGACCAACTAATGTTAGTCATTTTTGCTTTCTAATAGACATAATATTTTGACACAATTAATATTTGTTAAACATAATTTTTCTTTTGACAAATTGTTAAACATAATTTTAACATGCAAAAGTTTGACATAATAGATAAATATATAATATAGACACATTTTGAACATTAGATATTATAACATTAATATCAATATGAATAAGGAATGATTATTAGGGATAAAAAATAAAATGGATTTTTTTTGTAATAAGACGAAATGACAAAATAATTGAAAACTCACACAAATAAAATGGAGGGACCGAAATTCAAACCTCAATCATAGACGTTATATTTAACAATTTCGATATTTTTTATCAGTTGAACTATAAATTTTAAACCGTAACAGAAAATTTTAAAAAGACAAAAACACATTTTATTTTTATTTTTATAAACTAAAATCAAAATTCATCAAAAAAATAAAATAAAATAAAAACTTATTTAATTTATAAGATTCACTATAAAATTCGTCAAAAAAAATGAATTTATTTTATTATTTTTCTTTTTGCTATATGCTATTTTTTGTCGACAAGTTTTTATTTTTAATTTATTTTGTTAAAAAACATATGAGTAGTTTATTTATTTACCAAAAAAACAATTATATAATTATAATTATTATATAAATAAATATAAATAAGTACTGTGTATGTAGTAGTGTTCCAGGGTTTTCTATAGTTCTACTTGTAACATTTTGGCGGAAAACCTGACTGAGAAGAGCGTACACCTCTTTCCTCGCGACGCATTCTACACACTACACTCTCTTCTCCATTACCGATCCTCTCTCTGCCCTAACTCTCCCTCCGCCGCCGAACATTCCTTCCGAACTTCTGGTAAACTTCGTTCTACTCTCCGATCTGGTTTCATTTCTCCATCGCCACCTTTGTATTCATATTTAGGGTTTTAGTTTCGATTCGTGGTTTTGTTCGCTTGAAGATAACGGTTGAATCTATATTTTTTGTATTTGAAAACTGTGTTGTTGTTATAGTGATTTGAGTTTGAATATTGATTGATTATAGTTTGAAAAAATGTGCAGCGAAGGTTAAATTATCGCTAGTGTCTTTGGAAGAAAGTACTTTGCTACTTGATTTGGTTTTTGTTTTGGAAAAATCTCGGCAGATTTTTTAACCTAGAAATCATGCAATCTTCAGTTCTAGTTCTCAGTAAGTTCTCGCTCTCGCTTTTGTTTAGTGTTTTAGTTTGATTTTGATGGATTTGAAGTGTTTTAATGTTTAGTATGAGTTTATTTAGTAATCAATTATTTTGCTATATTTTGTTTGATTACTTAATTGCAGTTTATTTTGGTGCTATGAAGCACGGACGTCGGACACGACACTGACACATTAACACGGATAATTTTTTGAAAAAGCGATATAATTAAATGTAAATAAAAGTGTCGGTATCATGTTGGTGTCGGACACCAGGACACGTCTAACCTAAGGAGGAGTGTTGGATCTTCATAGTTTTGGTGTTTATTGTTTCCATTTTCACATTCGAGAAAAAGCTTGATGGATGTTTTTGAAAATGAGTTTAGAATTAGAAATAGGTTTTTGAAAATTTTGAAAAATTCTTAACGTTGGTATGTGTTTCTGGAAATGTATTGATTCTTTTTTCTCTATCAAAATTTAAAAGGAAAATGTATAGCTAAACATTATTTATGCCACCTACATATAGAGTAAAAATTGAAAATGGAAGTTAAAATTACTTTTATCTTCAATTTCTGTTGTTCCAGCCACCCAAATGACATCCAATCTTCCATTTTAATCTTGATGTTTGTTAATGTTTGATTTCTGTTGTACAATTTAGCTTCTTTTTTTTAATATGGATATGGATTGACTCATCGAATCTGTGCTTTAAATGTGCAGAGGACTCTACAAAACGTGAGTCTGGAGCGAAGGTTCATCATGCTAATATTCAGGCATCAAAGGTGAACCTGTTACTGATTACAGGCCGAAACTTAGTAGTGGTTGTTAATGTTTTTTAATACTCATTTGTTGTTTCTAATTTAATGTGGCTGTTTATGAATGGAAGGCTGTTGCTGATATAATTCGTACAACTTTGGGACCCAGATCCATGCTAAAGATGCTTCTCGATGCTTCTGGAGGTTAGTGTTTTCATTTCTTAAATCAATGTATATGTATAGGTTATTACTTATTAAGATTAAGGACTATTGTGAATCACACTGTTTGCAGTAGTCATTCACTGAGGGAAACTATTTTCTTATGTGTTTTTTTAACATGATATTTAGGTTGTGTATGAAATTGTTGATGTGATAATAGTGTTTGTTTATCATAAAGTTTTAGTTTTATATCTTGTGTTTCCATGTACTTAGACACCTATTCTTTTTCTATATAAACTATAACAGGAATTGTCGTGACAAATGATGGAAATGCTATCTTGCGTGAGTTAGATATTGCTCATCCGGCTGCCAAGGTACTTGTATCTCATGCTTTATTTCATTGACCACGTCTTGTGAAAGCACAACCTTCTGGTTTGCATTTAATTTTCTTAGTTTAGTTTCTCTTTGTTTCACACTTTCTGAAATTATTGGCTTATTGGTGTGCCTACAGTCTATGATTGAATTAAGTCGCACTCAAGACGAAGAAGTAGGAGATGGAACCACATCTGTCATCATTCTTGGTATGTTAAATCCACATATATTTATTAATGTCATTCATGTATATTTTATGTCTTATATGTATTTAATAATTGATAATTGATTATCATCATATCATGTATTACATTATTAGGCCTATTCTGAAATTCCTCCTTTTTTAAAAGCAAAATTGGAATAACTCTTCCACACAGCAAAAAATTAGTAATGAAAACAACCACCTTAGATTTTTGATTAGACAGGGTTGGTTGACTACATCTATCAATCAATGCCATGAAGTCCTGTCCTGCATTAGTTCCAAAGATAGACCATTTTCCTATAAATCTTGATTAATGGTTGACTAGCTGTATGATTTCAAACCTTTTCTGCTTATACAATATAATTCACCTGTAGTAATAAACTTGCATAGAATATGCCGTGTTATTTCTACTTAAACGAAAATCGCGTGTCTCAAATTTTTACAACATTTTATCCATCTCTTCTTTCAACTTCGCATGATTAGTTTTTTGGGATTTCTTTTTCCTTTATTTGGGGCCTGTTTGGATAAAGGGTTTATTTGCCACTTATGGCACAGGTGCTTATCATGATAAGTGTTTATGTTTAAGATTACATTAGCTATTAATATTGCAAAAGATAAACTAAAGATGGATTTTTTTTATATATGCTACGAGCAATATTCATAAACTATATTGGAGAACTTGTGAAATTAAGTTGAAAAAAACTTATGAAAATTTTCATAAGCTGTTTTCATTAGTTATCCCAAAGAGACCCTTATTTGTTTGTTGTATTATACTGAGTCGATGATTAGTTTTTCCTTGAATTATTGTGATCGCTTTTTTCCATTTTTTGTGCAGCTGGTGAGATGCTCCATGTTGCTGAAGCATTCATTGACAAAAACTATCACCCTACAGTTATTTGCCGAGGTAATAAAATAGTATTAATCAGTGGTTCTAGCCTATAGTATAAAATTGTGTAATTGTGTATGAATGCTACAATTTTGTAATTTGCAGCATATAACAGAGCTTTGGAGGATGCTATTGCTGCTATTGACAAAATTGCGATGCCTATTGATGCACAAGATCGTAAGTTTTTTCTTTCAAGATGTTTTGTTTGTTATGAAACCCTCCCAGTATTTTTCAAAAGCTCATGTTCAGCAAGCTAAACTGTCATTTCTATTTTCCAACTTTTTTGGAGGAACCTAGATAGATTGTCCAAATAATTAGTTGGGAAGTAATGTATACAGTGCCAAATTATGATTTAGTTTGCTTCAAAATTTTCTAGTGGTCTTCAGTAATATGTAAGAAATGTATATCACTGATCCATTGAATGTTTTCTTGACATATAATCTTATGCTATTGATAAAAATGCAGGAGGTCAAATGCTGGGGCTTGTTAAAAGCTGCATAGGTACCAAATTCACAAGTCAATTTGGAGATTTGATTGCGGTGAGTGTATATACCTCTTGGCTAGGTTTCCAAATGATATTCTTCTGTTCTTTTATATTTTCAAATATTTGAACTAGATATATAATTTGGCAATGGTTATTCTTGAAATGCTTAGTAAAGAATTTGATTTGACCAATAGTTGTTATGTGAAGTGTTCTTTAACCAGATAATTATACTTTTTTTGTGGTACTTGATAATTTGTACTTTTCTACAAAAGCACATATTGAATTTATTTTGTCACTAATCCTATGAAGATAACTTGAACACACCTATCTTTATTTAGTTAGGTGGGCCAATATAGCTAGGGAAGCAACACATCTACGATTTTTTTGGCTCTGATATTTTTTTCTTTATCAATTTAATTGCTTTACATGTAAACCTAACAGAATAGTGTATAAATAATCTCATTATTTGTGCTCTTGTTCTTTAGTTGTATTTCTGTTTGAGTGAACAAGACTAAAATTGGATGCTAATATAAGTGCACATAATTATTATAGCCCTTTATAATTATTGCCTTGTCCAATTGTATGGCATTGCTAGATCTATTGAATTATATTTAACGTGTTCTACCGTGGCTATACTCCAGGACTTAGCTATTGATGCCACTACAACCGTGGGTGTTGATATTGGCCAAGGTTTAAGAGATGTAGATATTAAAAATTATATCAAGGTTGAGAAGGTCCCTGGTGCGCAGCTTGAGGATTCGAGAGTTCTCAAGGGAGTTATGTTTAACAAAGATGTGGTTGCCCCTGGCAAGATGAGGAGAAAGATTGTTAACCCACGTATCATTCTTCTTGATTGTCCTCTTGAGTACAAAAAGGGTGAAAACCAAACAAATGCTGAACTGCTTAGAGAAGAAGACTGGAGTCTCTTATTGAAATTGGAGGAAGAATACATTGAGGAGCTCTGCATGCAGATATTGAAGTTTAAACCAGACTTGGTAATTACAGAGAAGGGTCTTAGTGATTTGGCATGCCATTATCTGAGCAAGCATGGAGTTAGTGCAATCAGAAGGCTGAGGAAAACTGATAACAATCGAATTGCCAGGGCATGCGGTGCTGTTATTGTGAACAGACCAGATGAGTTGCAAGAGTCTGATGTTGGTACTGGTGCAGGGTTATTTGAAGTTAAGAAAATTGGAGACGAGTACTTTGCTTTTATTGTTGATTGCAAAGAACCCAAAGCTTGTACTGTATTACTACGTGGTGCTAGTAAGGATCTCTTGAATGAGGTTGAAAGAAATCTACAGGTAACTTATTGTTTTTTATTTACTAAAACACCAATCCGATTTGATCATACTGCTTTCTGAAACTCGTCTCCATGCCAGGATGCGATGTCTGTTGCTAGGAACATAATAAAGAATCCAAAACTTGTTCCTGGAGGCGGTGCTACGGAGATGACTGTGTCAGCTGCTTTGAAACAGAAGAGTTCTTCTATTGAAGGCATAGAGAAGGTGAGTGTATTTCACTGTTTTTTCAGTAAACCAGTGGATACTTTCTTCATATTTGGTGGGTCCTAGTTCGTATAATGTGTTCAGCAGCAGTTTACTCTTGTTCTCACTTTTGATTCTTGTTGACCAACAGTGGCCATATGAAGCTGCTGCCATTGCTTTTGAATCTATTCCACGTACTTTGGCACAAAATTGTGGAGTAAATGTCATCCGTACAATGACTGCACTACAAGGAAAAGTAAGAATAGTTTGCTTGTGTTTGTGTGTGTATGTACACACACAGTCCTGTCTTTGAAGTCTTGATTTTGCTAACTTGTGTTTTTTAAAATCGTAGCATGCAAATGGAGAAAATGCATGGATTGGCATAGATGGAAATACTGGTGCCATTGTTGACATGAAAGAGCGCAAGGTACTTCATTTTCACCTTATTCTTGAAGTTTACATGTTCTAAATGATACCTAAAGCTATCCATTGTCATTTTGGCAACCAAAGTTGGTCACATAAGAGACATTTCATAAGTTATGATAACTCTCAATTGAATACCACTAGATGATTTCGTTGCCCTGAATAAGAAAATTTGATAGTTTTAATTGAATACCACAAGATTTATTTGTATTTTATAAAAGTCTTTATTGAATACCACAATATATTATCAAAAACATTTAAAATCTTTTGAAATCCCAATCCAATAACACCCCCTGTTGGGCACATGAGAGTTTAAAAGATACATTTTCCATTTACTTGTAAAAGATGCAGAACAATGAAGAAATCCATGTTTATTTTATTATAATGGCAATACTCTTGCACCATATAATGTTACCAGTGCTGTTTTCATCACCTCCCCCATTTATTTACTCGTGTCTTATTTCAATTCACCGAGCATATGCTTAGTTATATTGTTAGTGTATGTCAGAAATTGAGCTCCAAAATGTTTTTTTTATGGTGCTAGATCTGGGATGCCTATAATGTGAAGGCACAAACATTTAAGACTGCCATTGAAGCTGCTTGCATGCTTCTGAGGATTGATGATATAGTGAGTGGAATCAAGAAGAAGCAGGCCCCTGGAGCAGGCCCTTCAAAGCCTAAGATTGAGACTGAGGGAGATGCCGACGGCGAGCAAATCCTTCCTGACTGAAAACAGAGTTCCCTTGACGTTGTTTATTGACATAGAGTTGAAACTTTGCTAGGTTACCTACTAGGTTCTTGTTCTTCTTTGAACTATATCATTATTCTTAAAAAGTTTTGGTCCCTTGATTGTGCTGTTGTTTGTTTGATACAAATTGTTAACTTATACTGATGATGTTCCAAATGTCACCTGCTTTATCTAGTGTTCTCAGTCCGTTGTTTTGAGATTGTACCAGCCTGAAAATTGTTGTTTTCACCATTTGAGAGTTGCTTGTTTTCTACTAAACATCAGAACATATATCTTTCTGTGGGAAATTATTAATTTTTTTTTAAGAAGCTAAAATAGCCCACTCAAATTGACTGGGTAATGTTTTTATGCAGACTCTGCCGTGTCAGCAGTTTCTTCATGTATTTTGAATTAGAAATTTAGAATAGTACCAAATAGATAAATGCTATGGAGAGTTGGTTACTTTGTGCCTAGTACTACAATCTGGCAAATGGAATGAATAATGCAAGTTTGTATAGGTTCATGTGCTGAAATAACAAATTTGGAATGTGTTGGTTGGCCTAACGTGTATTGATTTGTTCCATGGTTATGACATATCTGTATTGCATCGTACATGCCATTCATATCTTGAATAAAAACAATATTGAATCCAATCAATACTTGGTATGTGTACATGAATTGTATGAATTGTAGTATGAACAGTTCAAAGATGTGAATCAGCTTGTCGCTGCATGATTCACGGTAGTTGTCGGTGCAACCTTGAAAAGGGTTGTGTTACTCAATCGTTGTTGACTAAGGTTGTTTTTCTGTTTGTTGCATAATTTTGTTTAAAAGGGAATAACATCAACCTAACATTTTCTTATGGTTTATGTCTTTTAAAATATACCAAAATTTTGCCTTGATTGTTCTTTTGGTTCCTAAATTTACCATAGCTTTTAAAAAAGCCTGTTTAGTATCTTAATTTGACAACATTTCACATGTTGGTTAGTGGATTTGAAATAGTAGTTACTTTTATCATGTGTGTGTAATGAATAACAAATAAATAAAGTCAATGTTTGTATTATTGATGACTTAATTCACTTCCAAGTGCATGAATTAGAATTTAGAAGTGAATTTGGTATTACAAGCTTGATGAATGAGTTATAGGAATTTAGGAGAGAACTATGGAAGACTAGAGTTCCCACTCTAAGCTTATAAGCTATCATTCCCACTCTGTCACTGATAGAGAAGTGCCCAAAATATTGCATTCTTAATTTTTGATTCTTCCATAAAGCCGCAGAGTTATGTCTATATAGTTTTAGTTTACCAGCATTTGATCTCCAATTTGGATTGCAACTCCCTTCTTCTATGTTTATCAGCTTCTGCCTTCATTACTTGTTGAGCTTTTTTCAAGTTATCCTTTAACTGAGTTAGTAATATATCTCTTCATATTTTTTAACTTATAAATTGTAATATATCATATTTAAATTTAAATTTTTAGGGAGTTTTATTGGTGTTCATTATTTCACATCATCATGTTGTATGACACGTTTAAAATATGTGACTTCATTTTTAGGGGGTTGATTTCGCACAAGATTAGAGGTTTTGAGAAGGGTTTAGAGACTATCCAACATTTGAAAATAAGGGATATAGAATAAAATGGTTATACATGTATGTGACGCTTTAAGATTAATACGTTCAAATTTACAATGCACATATCATGATTAAGCTTTAAAAAACAGCGTTGAGTCTTTAATGAACAAAAGAGAGACTTTTAAAAATGTTGTTAAATATTTAATGCGATGAATGAGTGGAAGTAAATAGGGCATTGTAGGGGAAAGATCAAAGTATTCGTCAATTTTCAAAGCATTTTGAAAAATATAAGGACCGGGTCGACAAAAAAATGGCGTGATTTTGAAAAATTGGTTATAAGTTTTTAATGTCGTGAGTTGAGTGGAAGCCAATGGGGCACATTATAGTGAAAAGTTGGTTTATCAAAATTGAAGTTCTCAAATTAAAAAATTTAAAGTTAGTTTATCGTCTCAAATTAAAAATTTACAAATAAAATAAACATTAATATTGTGAGAGCCCCTTAATAGTGATTATGGAACCAAGTTTGAGTTCTTTAAACCCTGTATTGAAAATGCTCTAAAAGCTTATCCCATAAACTACTAAATAAATTGTTTATCAAACATGGCTTTTGTCATTCATGCAATCATATCATATCGTGAGTTGATCGATTTCCAAACATGACTTTTCTATTAATTCAAATTAAACCAAAATACGCATTGGATTTTTAGATCACAACAATCAATAACTGATACAATAAACAAGGAAAAGTACAAGCAACCTTGTTTAGAACATGTTCACATTACATGACAAAACTATAACCAAAATATAAAACAGCTTACCAAAAGTCATTACTATTACCAATTTTCAGACTTAGCTATCGATGAGGGATTCTCATCTGATCATTGCATTAGACAAAACTATAACAAAATCTCAATATCTTACCAAGTCATTACTATTACCAATTTTCAGACATAGCTATCAATGAGTGATTTTCTCATCTCATCGACAATGACACTAGGCTGTGAGTCTCTCAGCTTAAAAACACTCTCAATTACAGAGAGCTCTGTTGCCGTGGTGTCTGAACCACAAAATGCTGTCCAGTCATTAACTATCATTCCAGCAGCGATCACTTCACTACCTCGGTTCACAGTTCCGGCAACCAAAGGAACTTGAAGAAGTGTAGAAAGTTCATCCAAGTCTTCTATGGAAGTGTGAGGATGGACCTGCATCAAGTGTATGAATATGATAAAAAGAGAGTATAGATGGAAAAAATATATGAATTTCAACGGGAAAAAAAGCATTTTTTAACTCACCAAACCACCTCTGTTGGAGAGGGCACAGAAACTACCAACAAGAATATTACCGGCAATGGTCTGTCTAAAAACTTCTACTCCAAGAACATCTGCAATCATCTCTTCGGTATCCTGAACAAATTATTTCACAATGATAAAAAGTAAGCCAAGATTCATATATAAATATAAAATTCAAAACAAATGGATATAACAATGATTGATACAAAAGGAGATAATTTTAGGCTCTAATGAGAGGACATTTAATGATATGAGCAGTGTGTTAACAATGACTCAAACCCTATATATCAGTAATTAGCTTCAAAGATATCACAAATCATAATGAAAGAACAAATTAGATGACAAATAAAACTTAAATAAGATTCTTAACATAGAATTGAAGTATTGTGGTTGAAATTATAATCAAGGATTTGTTTGATTGAGTAATCAAAATTTATGCTTCCTTATTCAACATCCATGCTTTCAAGTCTTTTTCTAATCCTAAACATGAATAACTGATTAATAGAGGAAAAGAGATTATAATAATCTACAAAAAAACAATACCCTGTCAAGATCGGTGTGAGTGAGGGCCACGTGGTCATTACATGCTATACAATTTCCCAAAGCAGATAATTTTTCTTCTATCCTCTGAACAACAACTTGATCAGGTAGACTGTTTCTCAAATGTTGAAGTTCTGCAGCATTAACCACAAAAATATTATCAATACCATATGTTCATTTTGTATGGCATTATATAACAAAAGTGTAACATAAGATACAAGGAAGGGATATTAATGACATTCTAAAAAGCAATCCTAAATTATAGAGGTAGCGAGTTTATACAAATGGAAATATGTTACAGCGAATGAATCTAGAGAATAGGGCATTGCTAAAGTTATGGTGTGATTTTTTAAATTATTTTCAATTACAATTACACAGAAGCATTAGTGTTTGTTTTTAACAGAGACAGGGAATTTGTATCATCTCATGTGCGGACAGCAATCAGAATCGTTGGTCAAATTCAGAGTAACAGTTCTTCAGATGACAAGGGGAATTGCAAAGGTGTTTGAATAGGCCATCAAACATCCAATTATAATAGCATCATAAAGTATCAAAAAAAAATTAACATATATAACAACAAATAGGAATTACCTTGGTCTGTGGTGGTATGGGGCAAGAGAAGGCCATTCTTGTTTCCTAATGTCAATGGAAAGGTAAGTTAGTTAGGTACGATAAAATGATTATGCTTTACAAAAGGAAATCAACGCGGTAATCTCATTCTGTGCAGAAAGAAATAGGACACGGCCATCTCAGGAATGACCATCAGAAATTAATAGTGGATGAGGGTAAGAAAAGCTTTACCAGCACAAAGACGACCAACAATACGAGTGCCAGCAATAGATGCCTTCACCACCGGGATAACATCAGATAGCTCAGATTCAAATACACTGCATCAAGAACCATATTGCTTTAATCATTTAGAAAATGAACATAACGCTTTGAAATCCTTCGAAATCAAATTCTAGTAACTTAAATAGACCAAGAAACTAATTTTCATTAGTCTGAAAAGAATGAAAACCTGTAGAAGCTTTCAGAACCTCCAATGGCAACCATACAATAGGCATTGGTAAGTTTAGAAAACACTCCAATATCACAATTATTCTCAAACTGAAGTCCTGCAGAAAACTCATAATGATTCAATATCTTAATTTAAAATTAATATGGAATTCTCTAAATGTATGTGTGTAAGTATATGTCACACTTACTAGTGGCCATGGTTGAGACTGACAAAAATCTTTAACCCAAGTACTGAAATGGAAGATTTACAGTATTAGAATTCTTATCAGAAAAATAAAATAAAGAATAATGTGTCAAATGGAAATAAATTCAAACAACGTTGATAATACTAGCACCAAATATATAATCACCTGTCAATTGCATGATAATACAGAATTTGGCTTACAACTGTTAAGATCGCGACAAAACAATTATGAAAAGAAAGTGTGAAATGTGAACCAATATTTATGCATAAAAGTACCACTTAGCATGACGGGGTATAGATTGTTCAAACTTTAAACCAACTCTACCATGAACAGTCTTATATATTTATATACTAACAAATCACATATTAAGTAAATAGAACTGATGATTTTCAACAAATTCGAACGAAAACTTCAAAAAACGGACATTATCACCACTATAAACTCAACCATTAAAAAATATCACATGTTTTCATAACTTAAAAACAATTTCCCCATTGAATCATTTAACAACTTCCACATAGAAAACCAACTCAACAAATCCACAAGCAATACCAACGCTTACAATAACAACCCTCAAAACAAACAGCACCTACAATTGCTTCAACAGTACAGAAATCAACCTCAAAACACACAATTAGCTTCATCTAAAGCAAATAAAAAGCTAAGTATAACGCGAAAATCAACGGCCAATATTTTAATCACCCATGATTTCCTATACACATGCATATAATTTCAATCATTTCATTTATCAACAATTGATACTATTCACTATCAAAAAATTTAAAAAATAATTTTTTTTTCTGCATTTAATTTTTTTTTTGCTACAAACTATGCACATAGTTAATATCAACAATAATTGTAATAATTGATAACCCTAATGAGAAAAAAACTAGAAACATGATAAAGCAACAAAATTTACAACAAAACTGGAAGGTAAAATTGATAAACAAATTTGGGGTATTATTGATTTTGAAGTTGAGAACAAAGAAAGAAGCGTTGGGTTTGTAACAGTGAAGAGAAGAATACCTGATGCGGCGGCGGTTGAGATTGGTACGGTGGATAATACGACGGCGAGCGAGAAGAGGCTGCCGTGTTGTGGAGAATGAATGAAGTTAGGGTTTGTCTTTTGTACTACTCTCTTCCGTGGGCTGCACACTTTTTTTTTAGATATTTTTTTAATTTTTAAAATCAAAATGATAGAATAAAAAAATAATTTTCAACACTTTTTTTTTCTAACTCTTGTCTCATTAATTAATTATCCAAAAATAAATAAGATTGTGTGTAATTTTCCACACAATTTCTTTCAGTTTAATTTCGGCGATTGTGTGAAAGATATCCATTCATACGAAGAAAATATATCAGATTTATTAATTATTTTTGACTCATTTTTAATATTTATTCTGACATTATATTTTTAGTAATTGTGTGTAAAAGATATTCATTCATACGAAAAAATATATATTAGAATTATTAATTATTCTTGGTTCATTAATTATTCTTGGTTCATTTTTAATATTTATTCTGACATAATATTTTTGTTTTTATAAGTGTCTATATGGTGGATTAAGAGTTAAGACTACCATTTATCAATTATGTTTTTCTTTCATTAAGCTAAATCTGCAATTTTCATAAAATATTCCTTTACGTTGTGTTTGGTTTGCAAGAAAGAGGGAAGAGAGAGTAACAAACGAGAGAAATAGGTGTGAAATGGTCAATTTCTTTTGTTTGGCAAAGGAGAGAAACATATAACATAGCACAATTTCAGTGGGACCCACTGTTTTGCACTTCTCCTCAAAATAGCAAAGAAAATGGAGAGATTGACGTGTAATTGTCTTTCTTCCTTTAATACTCCTATATTGATATTTGTGTTTTACAAGTAAACATTCGCCACCATTCAATTAATTTTAATACTTTTAAGTAATTAATTGATTAAATTAATAAATAAATTAATATTTAAAATATATTAATTATTTTATAAAATTAATCCAATAAAATAAATTAATGAAAAAATATATTATGTATTTTATTTAATTAAATAAATTGAATTTGATAGTTTTGTAAAATTTAAGGGTAATTTTGTATATATTGAAAAAATTAATATGTAGACTTTTAAAAGGTTGAATGCACAACTTTTACAACAAAATTTTTATATTAAGTATCTTAAAATGTGACTTAAGAGCACATGTTAACATTTTCCTTTTGTATATTCATAAATAATCAATATTTCTCTCTCTTCTATTTCTCTTCTCTTTCTAAAAAATCAAACAATACTCCAAATCTACTCTATTTTTCGTCTTCTTTTCTCTTCTCATACTCTCTCTCACCACTTTCTCTCTTCACATTCTCTCTTTATAATCAAACAAAGGTTTAATAATATGAAAGATATTATTGACCAAAAGAACAGTGAACTAATTATTTTAAAAAGGAAGAGTGTGACTTAATTTTATTTAAAAAGTAAGTGGTATATTAAAATAAGGGTAGAATGGAAGAAAAAAACTCCAATAACTCATTATTTAAGTTGGAGATATTTTTTCTAAATGACACTTAAAAATGAATGGAGGGAATAATTTTTATCAACCAAAAAATATTACATGACTAATATTACATGACTGACTCATTTTAGTTAAATTTAAATTATTTTTACTACTACTACCACTACTACTACATTTACTCAGTTTGTCTTTGCAGCATTTGGTAGTCGGGATCAGAGATTTTTTATGCAGCTTATCTAATTTATTTGTGTTTGAGTTGTGTGGACAGAGCGCAGTCAGCGCTTCTTCAACAATTTGTTTCTTTGCTTTCACTACTCTTTCACTTTGTGGTTCTTGATGTAGACTTTTTCAAAATCCTCTAGCATGAACTAGTGTTAGTTAACACTAGTTCATGTTAGGATGACATAGACTCTCCCTTACTCTACAATTGCCATGTTGTTGAGAATAATTAAGTGTGCCCAAGATTCAATTAGTCATGCAATCAATTTTAGACTCAATATTAATTTTATTATCATGTTTACTGTTTAGTGAAATAGTTAATTTGATAAAGTCCTTGATTAAAATAATAGACTTGTTATCATGATAGAAATCTTGATAATGAGAAGCAAGTCTTTTATTATTTTAATCTAAATTGTTCTTGATCATTAGATTATTGTGATTAGGACAACAATAATCCGGATAGATCAATATATACGTGATAGTCTTTATTGGATAAAGATTAATAAATCTCATTTATTAAATTACATATATAGGTGATGCATATGTAGATATGATCACTGAACGGACTCAGCTGAGATTTTCTAATGGTTAAGAATTACCGTAAATTGTCAATAGAAAATTCTCAAGAAGAAATATAATGATTTTCTTTGACCTGAGATTATCATAGTAATTAACAAAATATTTATTGTATTTTAATTCCGGACACCTAATACCTTAGGGTGTTAGTTGAAAAGATATTGGATACAATTAAATATTTGTATAATTAATGATTAATCAAGATGGAATCCGTCAACTCCTGGTAAAGAGTTTTAGCTCTAAGATAAAATGGGAACCCTGGCCAGAGAAATTAATTGATACAAGAAATGAGTTTCTTAATCATGGATGTTAACTTATTAGAGCTTGACAATAGTACCATGCTCTAGAGTTAACGAGAGCTGTAACGACGGAGGAAAATATTATATGATTCTTCTAGTGGTTCTTGAAAGTAAATATTACTTCATACTATCCGGACGTCAAGGAGTGTTGCTACACGCCTACCTTGATTACTACTTTTGACAGTCAGATGTGGAAACAATAGCCTCTGTGTCGCAAATTTGTTGGAGTTCAAAGAGAAAGTTAAAAATTATGCTAGAAGGATTTTTCTCTGACTATTTATTTATCAAAGAATATTAGGCTTATTTGTGAAGCATAGATCCATCAACTTATCAAGGGTTATTTTGGAGATATGAAGCTCAACTGCACATAATCATCTTTTCATTTTAAGTCAGAATTCAACTACTAAGTCCTAAAGTGAATTAAAAAACAATGAGAGAGAAACTAGTGAGAGAAACTCTGGGAGTGAGTACGAGAACATCAAGAGGAAAAGGAAAAGGTAGCAGTTTCGTTCACAACCTTGACAAGACCACAACCTCCTTCTTCTTCACCAACTTCCCGGAGGAGACGACATCGGAGGAGTTATGGAAGCTGTTTTTGAAACATGGAAGGGTATGTGAAGTATATATTCCAAAGAAAAGAGACAAATGGGGGTGCCGTTTTGGATTTGTCAAATTCAAGGAGGTGTTGGAGATTGAGGCTTTAAGTGAAAGCTTGAAAGAGGTGTGGCTGGGCACTTATAAGATCCGTGTCAATCTATCTCGTTTTGCTAGGATGGAGATCAAGAAAGGGGTACCGGCGAAAGCTTCGGTGCAGGGGCTTAATACACCGGTGTCAAACAGAAGGTCGTTTAAAGCTGCTCTGTCGGGAGGTGAAATGAAGGCAGACGAGCAACAGGTGATGAAGGCAAAGGTGAATGTTGAGTTGAAGAAGGAACTTGAAGGAAGTATGGTGGGGTTTTTGGCAAGCGAAAAAGACTTCCGACGAATCCAAACAACTCTTTTCATGGAAGGTTTTAGTGCAATCTCTGTAACAAATATGGGTGGAAATATGGTTCTCATTCGAAGTGGGGTTGAAGGGGATGTGGAAAGGCTTATAAGAAGCAAGAATGAATGTCTAGATTTTTTCTTTAAAGAGTTGAAGCCATGGTCGCCGGGTCTGATTGCAGAACAGAGAGTTGTGTGGGTTAAGTTGTACGGGGTTCCAGTCCATATTTGGGGTGACGAGTTCTTCAAGATGGTGGGAACAAAGATGGGTGTTTTCCTCGACTATGATGAAGAGACAGCCTCCATGGCAAGGTTAGATGTAGCTAGAATTAAGATTCAAGTTGCTATTGGGGCTAGTGTCGATACTGTTCTGAAGGTTGATGTTGAAGGAGATCGTTTTGATGTTTGGATTGTAGACGATAAGGGGAGGTTTGAGGTGGGTGGAGCTGTGGTGGATGAAGGGAGTGAGGTGGTGTCGTCGGAAGAGTCAGGAGGGTTAGAGGAAGGTTACGGTGGAGGTGCTGAGTTCTCCGGCGATGAAAGTGACAACTCTGTCTCCGACGACGATGGAGATGATATTGATGGTGACGTGGAGAAAAAGCTGCAGAGTGGGGAGGGTATCAATGTGGAGAGGGACTGTCCCATGTGTGTTGTTGTGCCTAAAAGAGGGAAAGCCTTGTTGACATGTGAAAAGTCAACAAAGATTTCTAGTTCTAAAGAGGATTTGCTTGTTGTTGTTCCTGCAAATGTTGATGGGGCGATGGTGACCGGTCATGAGGAAAGAAGGCTAGGTTTGGTAGAGTCAAATATAGATGAGAAAATTGGTGAAGGTGGGCCCGAGTTGTGTGAAGAGAGGGAGTATTTGTCCGATGTGGAGATAGGGTCAAAACAAAGGGGAGAGGAATTGGGTTGGGTTGTCTCAAAGCCCATTTCAACTTCTAAAGTGAAGAGTCTTTTGGGCCATGTTATCCCTTGTTGTGCTGCTAGTGGCCCAGTTGGGGTGATAATTGAAAATAGATTTTCAACTCTATCAGAACCAGAGGAGGTCTTCCAACCTCTTAAACGTGATAAATCAAAGCAGCTCTCCAAGACCAAAAAACATAAAATCTCTTCTAAAATTCCAGCTCTTGTTCGTCCCAAACATGTTCAATTAGTTGAAGCTGTCCAGGAAAGATATTCCAGGATCCGACGGCAAGGAGGCAGGGGCGGGGGTAATTCGACGCGAGAGAAAGGTGCTTCGGTGGCTGGTGGAGACATATGTGAGTCGGTATCGTTCCTCTGTTGCACCGGTGGCTGGGCTGAGCGCAGTTGGTCGCCCTTCTCCGTTTGGGGTTAATTTAATTTCACCAAGTGTTACTTCTTTTGTTCCTGAAACGCAAAACTCTGATCTTATGGGGGTTAATGTGAAAGTGAGAGATGCAAAGAAACTTCTCCAATTACAAAAACAGGTGGGGATTACGTTCGATGTTGTTGATAATGAGGTGATAAAACAGCTGGTGGCTCTAGAAGAAAGCGATAGAGGAAAGAAGTTGGATTGGGAGAGTAGAAATGGTAATTTATGATTGTGTTGTCTTTAAATATTAGAGGACTAGGGGGGGTGGTGAAGAGGAGAAGAATTAAGGAGTTGATTAAAAGTCAAAAAGTTGATTTTTTGGCGATCCAAGAAACAAAGTTAGAGGAGGTCTCAGAGTCGTTGTGTTTTAGTTTATGGGGTTCCGATGATTGTGATTGGGCGTTTTTACCATCGGAGGGGAGGAGTGGCGGAATTCTCTCTTTATGGGGTAAGTCTAATAACAACTTGATTTTTTCATTTAAGGGTGAAGGATTTGTGGGTGTTTGCCTTGAATGGGGAGTGGAGAAAACGGTGTGCTTTGTAGTTAATGTGTACTCTAAATGTGACATTAACTCTAAAAGACGGTTGTGGAATATGTTGGTAGTGTGTAGGAGAGGGCTAGGAGAAGGAAGGTGGTGTGTGGTCGGAGATTTTAATGCGGTGTGTAGAGGAGAGGAGCGGGTTGGTATCAATAGCGGAGGAGGTAACTTGAATTCCATGGAAGCTACCGAGTTTGGGATGTTTATGGAGGAGATGGAATTGGTGGACCTTCCCTTGTTTGGAAGGAGATTCACTTGGTTTCATGCTAGTGGGCGTGCGATGAGTAGAATTGATAGAATATTAATATCGGATGAATGGGCTTTGAGATGGGGTGCTTGCTCTCTTTGGGCGTTGCCTAGAGATGTTTCCGACCATTGCCCATTAGTTCTAAAGTATTCGCTTGAGGAGTGGGGACCTAGACCTTTTAGATATAATAACTTTTGGTTTGAGAACAAAAAGTTCGTGAAGATGGTGAAGGAGTGGTGGGGGTCTCAATCTTGTGACGGTTGGATGGGGTGTGTGTTAAAAGAAAAATTGAAGGGGCTCAAATCCTTCCTTAAGGATTGGAGTAAAGTTGAATATGGAGGTATGGAGGCGAGAATTAAAGGGCTAGTTGCGGAGATTAGTGCCTTGGACTCTAGATGTGAAGAGATGGGGTTGTCAACCCTTGAGGTGGGGACGAGAAAAGCGAAGTTTGAAGACTTGTGGAGATGTCTTAAGAGTAGAGAAGCACTCGTTTTTCAAAGGTCGAGATCTAAATGGTTGAAGGAAGGGGACGGGAATACTAAGTTTTTCCATGGTTGCATAAAAGCGAGGTCTAAGTTGAATGCGATTAAGGCTCTTCGGGTGAATGAGGGGTGGTTAGAGGACCCTAGTCTTATTAAAGAGGCGGTTATGTCTTATTTTGAGAATCATGTGTCCTCAAATTATGTCGCGAGACCTAAGCTTGAGGGCGTTGACTTTCCTAAGTTATCGGAAGAGGAGAATGAGAGTCTTATCTCCCCTTTTTCACTTGAAGAAATTGAAGAGGTGGTGAAACATAGTGATGGTAACAAAAGCCCGGGGCCCGATGGTTTTAATTTTGCTTTCGTGAAGAATTTTTGGGAGATGTTGAAAGGGGATATTCATATTATGTTTGATCAATTTCATGGAAATGCTTGCCTTCCAAGGAGTTTTTTGTCGTATTTTGTTACGTTAATTCCAAAGGTCAATTCGCCGGCTACTTTATCCGACTTTAGGCCAATCTCGCTTCTTGGGTGCCTTTATAAACTATTTGCAAAGGTGTTGGCTAAAAGACTAGCGAAGGTGATGGATTCTATTATATCTCCGAATCAATCGGCTTTTATTAAAGGTCGAAATTTGGTTGATGGAGCGGTGGTGGTTAATGAAGTGGTTGAGTTGGCTAAGAAGACGAGAAGAAAATGCCTTATTTTTAAAGTAGATTTTGAGAAGGCTTATGATTCGGTGGATTGGGGTTTCCTTGATTACATGCTTCACCGTGTTGGGTTTAATGCTAAATGGATTGAATGGATCCGAGTGTGTGTCTTTGCCGGTAACTTGTCGGTGCTAGTGAACGGGTCTCCTACCTCCGAAATTAATATCCAAAGGGGGCTTAAACAAGGAGGTCTGTTGGCTCCGTTCCTCTTTCTCCTAGTTGTGGAAGGCTTTAGTGGAGTTATGCGTAAGGCGGTAGAGTTGAGTCTTTTTAAAGGATTTTCGGTGGGAAGAGAGCGATTGGTAATCTCTCATCTCCAATACGCGGATGATACTTTGTGCATTGGGGAGGCGTCGGTGGAGAATCTTTGGACCTTAAAGGCGATTTTGAGGGGGTTCGAAATGGTCTCGGGCCTAAAAGTAAATTTTTGGAAGAGTGGGCTCTCCGGTGTTTATGTTGAGGAGTCGTTTATGGCGATGGCGTGCTCTTTTCTTAATTGTAAATTGGGGTTGATTCCGTTCAAGTACCTTGGTCTCCCGATAGGTGCCAACCCGAAGAGTATGTCTACGTGGGACCCCATGTTGGGGTATTAGAAACCGGTTGTTTTCGTGGAGGAATAAATATATTAGCCTTGGCGGTAGGATTGTGTTAATTAATGCGGTGTTGAATGCTATACCGATTTTCTATCTTTCTTTTCTTAAGATGCCGGTTAGTGTGAGGAAAAAGGTGACGCGAATCCAAAGGGAGTTTCTTTGGGGAGGTGCGAGGGGTGGGAGGAAAATTTCTTGGGTTAAGTGGTCGGTGGTTTGTAGAGAAAAGAGGTTAGGTGGGCTCGGAGTGAAGGATGTGGAGATAGTTAATATTAGTCTATTATCCAAATGGCGGTGGCGGCTACTACAACCCGGATTGCCTCTTTGGAAGAAGGTACTAGTGGCAAAATACGGGAAGCATATCCTCACTCATGTTGATTGGAGGGAGTTTAGAGTCCCAATTTCTTCGTCCTCTTGGTGGAAAGAGATTTGTGCCTTGGAGGGGATGGTGGAGTCTAAAAATTGGTTTGTTGATAGTGTTGCTCGGTTGGTGGGAAATGGTAGGTCCACGCTTTTTTGGTTGTCTAAATGGGTAGGTGAAACTACTCTCGCTTCTTTATTTCCCCGGTTATTTTCTCTATCAACCCAAAAGGAGAGTATGGTGGAAGAATGTGGTCAAATGGAGGGAGATAGGTGGGTTTGGGCTCTTTCATGGCGTAGGGATCTTTTCCAATGGGAGATTGACCTTGTGGCCCATCTTAAGGATCGTTTGGAGGGGGTGAGGTTGTCTTCGGAGGAGGACATGTGGAGATGGATTCCGGATCCGGATGGTGGTTTCTCGGTTAAATCTTCGTATCATCATCTCGCTAAAGAACTTCGGGTGGTGGACGACTTGGATTCTAATTTAGAGGGAGCGTTCAATATTATTTGGGAGAGCCACGCGCCCTCAAAGGTAATTGCTTTTTCTTGGCAACTTCTTCATGACCGGCTTCCAACGAGAACTAACCTTGACTATCGTGGGGTTCTCTCTTTGGAAGCTCCGAGAAATTGTGTGGGATGTGATTTTGCCCTTGAAACTTCATCTCACCTTTTTCTTCATTGTCCGTTTGCTATGACGGTGTGGTATGAAATTTTTAGGTGGTTTGGAGTCGTTATTGTCATGCCTCCTTCGTTATCTATGTTATTTGATGTAGTTTGGGATGCGATGAAGAAGACGAGTTTGAGGCAAGGCTTGCTTTTGATATGTCACACTACTCTTTGGTCTATTTGGAAGGCCCGAAATGATAGAATTTTTGCGGATGGTTTGTTGGAGGTTGGTGCAACTGTGGTTGGCATTAAGGTATTGAGTTGGAAATGGAGTATTGTGAGATTGAAGTTGTCGCCTAGTTTATTTTATGAGTGGAGTTGGAATCCGACCGATTGCTTGCTTAGGTAGTGGTTTTGTAAGGGGAGTGATGTTGGTTGTGTGGGTGATTGGCGGTTAGCTTTTAGTTTTTCTCTTTTGTCTCTTTTTGCTTCTCTTGTACATCTTGTTAATGGAGTAAGCATGAATAAAATTTTGCCATTTCAAAAAAAAAACTACTAAGTCCTAAACTCCATGAAGTATTGTTAATTTGTTATCAACTTTGTAAGTTCGTGTTCTTGACTTTAGTGTCTAATTTCATAGCCCCTATTATAACATTAAGACTAACTTACAAGATGGCAACACTATGCAAAGGCTTTACAAAAAAGAGGATTTGATATTGTACTTTGAAGAATAACTTGCACTATGAGATTTTGTCTAAGAATATAGCACCACATTAAATGGGCTAAACATATTATAATCTATCTATGATGCTATATGTCTTTTGCTTTTCTTCCTAGAACCTTCCTAACTCACCCTTGGGTTGAAATTAGTAGGACTAGAATTGAGGTCAATAGAGATTATCTTGTTTGGTTTGGGAACTTCATTTTTAGAGGGTTTGAAAGAGTATGTTGATTCTTCATTACCATTTCTGTTTTGTATTTTAGACTCCTGAGAAAAGGTTTTGTTTTCCTTTATTTTTGGGTTGGTGTGGTTACCTATTACTTTGTTAATATGTAAATAATAATACAATTTTTTATCCTTCGTATATAAACATGATGTGCTGATTTGGTTTCGCACAGGTTACCTATCCATACACTTGATACTTTTTGAGTTTTATTAATATTGTTATTGAATATATCAATAGTGGGGAAATTACAAGCTTTGTTGTGCTTAATGCTTATTGTTAAATTAGATGATTCCTAGGCATTCAATGTATTCACTGTATCCTCATTATAAATATACACACACAAAGTTTACATATTTCAATACTTATCATTGAGTCCCATAAGAGAAATTTTTACTATATTGTGCTGTCATTAGAAAGTAAACAATACAAATTGTATTTTCTTGATATGGATCATGAAAAGTAGCACTTGAGTTGGAACTAATGCTCTTTAAACGTAATTGGTTATTTTTTCTTGTGTTTGGCACATTTTTTCATTATTGCTGTTCGATTCTGCAGAAAATAGGTTTACATGCTCATTCAAATGGAATGCATCGATTTATGAAAGTTGCTCGTGATTTTGGTATTAACAAGGTAGGCTAGTATGCTATCTTTTTTGCTTCTGTTTGGTTCAAGAATTACTACATGATAAAAGTCAACCTAAAATTGTGATTAGGTGATAAAACATTGAATAGCAAGTGAAATGAATCAAAATTAATGATTTATTCGCCTTAGTAAAGGTTTTGGGGTTTGTGGTTGCGGTTAAACTCCAAACTTTGATACTGAATGTAGGCAAATGTAGCTACAATTGCAGTTGTGATGGCTTTGCATAGTCCTTTAAAGTTTTTATGTTTCGGTTGCAGACCACAATTCATAACTATGGTTAAGATTGGAAGTGTAGTTTTAAGTTAATTTTAACATGATATATTGCATCTTCTTGCTTTGGACTGGAAATTCGATGTTTGGATATTTATAATTAGGGACACAAAGCATCAATTTTAAAAGAGCCAAGAACAGTTTAATATTAAGGTAGAGTAAACATATCAAATTTACTGCAACTTTACTAAAGTACAGACTCAGTGTTGCATATAATGCATTAATTGTGTAAGGTTGAAGAGCTTAATTCTTGTTGTAAATTTGGAGTTTTATTTACACAAGCGGTGCGTGCAAGTTGGAAGAATGTGGTTTAATTTTGACCAGTTGACAAACCTCAAGGACTATCTCGACAAGCCTTTGACCGGTATATCGCATTGGACGAGTGTTCCGGCACCTTCATTAATCTTTATACAATGACTAGTTATTTTGTGCCTGCATTCAAAATAATATAATGAAACATTCATTCAAGGAAATTGCAAACCTGCATTTCTAGTACGTGTATGCAATATTTTGGGTTTTGTTCTTTATTTTTCTTTTCCATGTTGTAGAGGAAAAGGTCTTTGTTCTTTGAATATCTTTATTTATGGGTGTAAGTGTAATATAATAATGAAAACCAAGAGTACTGTATTTGTATGCGGAGCTTTGTTCTATTATCTTGTTTTTCCCTCAGTCCTTACATTTTCTTATTTTTATAGTAGAGTCATCCAAATCATTTGCATTGGCTTGTTTGGGATGAAAACCCACTTATTTGATCTCTAAACAGAATATTTGCTGAGTTTTGTCCCTATCACAATATTCAGTAGACTGTGTTGAAGGTTTATGAGATATGAAGCACGGGTACTTCTAAAATGATAAAGTACCTGTATTGGGTACTCACCACACCGTACGCATATAGTACTTGTACTGTATGTACTGATCAGTTTTCTGTATTAATATGGGTAAAATATTTAGGTTCCGACAGAAGAAAAAAAAACATTCCGTCCCATATTAATAAATCTCGTATTAAAACATCCATAGAAATATAACTCCGTAAAAATTAAATAAAAAACATCATGTACATGAGTATAAATGTAGCAATTTTATATTAAATTTAATTTAATATCTATAATCTATATAATAACAATAATAATCTATACCAATAATCTATGCTATATATAAAAGGAAATATTTGATTCAAAAAAATATAAAAGAAATACTTTTATTTTGGTGTAAGCCTTTTTTTCATAATTCCCAAAAAGTCCTTAACAGTTTTTTTTTAAAACTATATTAACTTTAATCTTCTTAACTTCTATCTTAATAATTTCTATACATTTTAATTTTCCTCAAACCATTAATATTTTTTAAAACGTTTTTTTTCATCAAATCGTATAACACATACAGACACTGACCACTAGCACCAATAATCTCGACTATATATAAGGGAATACTTTTGTTTTGGTGTAGCCTTTTTTCATAATTTCCAAAAAACCCTTAACAGTTTTTTTTTTTTAAAATTTTAACTTCTATTGTTTTTTTTAAACTATTCTTAACTTCTATCTTAATAATTTTTATACATTTTAATTTTCATCAAACCATTAATTTATTTTAAAATGTTCTTTTTCATTAAATCGTATCACACAGGCGGGCACGGAACGTGCCCATCTGGCCACTAGTACCAATAATAAAGGCAGTACTTTTTTTTGATATAGCCTATTTTGATAATTCCACGAATACCCTTATAGTGGTAGTTTCCTTTTTACAAACTCTTTTTTTTTAGTATGCTTTCAATCCTTCCCATAAATCATCTCTTGCTCTTTCGGATGAATTTCTCCTACAATTCTTTCATTTTCAAATTGGAACATTTGTATGTTTAACTTTTCTTTTTGGCAATAATCAACTGTGAATTCAAATTGGAAGATTGAGTATTGTTTCATGATGGCATGTGAGTGATTAATTTACGACATTACTTTTATTTTCTCTATTTAAAATGCATGGTTTTTTTATTTCTTTCTAATTATTCTATATCATTCTCCTTTCATCATTAATCCTCTAAAACTTTCATTGTTTCTCAACTTTTTAAATGATTTATTATATACTTTTATACTCATTACTCCTCATGAATTACAAGATGTTGGATTGTGATTGTTAGAAATAATATAAAATTATTGATGTGGCATTTCCTAATAGCTTAAGCTTTTGGGATAATCGGTCATCTAACATGGTATAAACCCTGATCGATCCCTATCTCTAAAAGAAAAGAAAAAAAAACACAAAGAAAGAAACTGTCTTCGTGCAAAGCTTCCGTCACCGCCGCCGCACCATCTCTGTTCTTCCGTCACCACCGCCGAAGAACCTAACACCACCGTGCACGAACCCAACGTGTTTCTCTCCTCTCCAGAACTTCGATCTCTGTCGCGTTCTCTCAATGTTCGTGTTTCCGTTCGTGTTTTTTTGTTCTTTTTTCTTTTAGAGATAGGGATCGATCAGGGTCGATACCATGTTAGGTGACCGATTATCCCAAACGCTTAAGCTATTAGAAAAGGCCACATTAATGGTTTTATATTATTTCTAACAGCGATGATTAATTATTTGTTTGAAATATTAATTATTTGTTTTTTTTGTCGAGACCGAGGTATTAATTATTTGTTTTTTTTTTGTCGAGACCGGGGTATTCACTGCCGAACACAGTGACTAATCTCTCGCTAGATTAGAGGCACCTCAAAGGGTGGGATAGCTGGGCCAGAGATTTAAAGTTGCTCCATACCCAAGGAGAGGATCGAACTCTCGACCCTTGATTAAGGGAGGATGAACCCCAACTGCTCAACCACACCTTCTGGGTTTAATTATTTGTTTGATTGTGATATTAAATTAAGAATTAAGTTATTTTTAAAGGTATCAAAATCAATTGGAGAAAAACATAATGAATAATTGTGGTATTTGTTTTACTCAAAAAAGAAATTGTGGTATTTGTATTGCTAAATCATTCCTTTATGCAATTATGAAATCATTTCTTTGATGTCATACTTTTTATTATGATTTGTCATGTGAGAATAGAAAATTTCGATCACACAGACAGACACAGAACATGCTCTCGTGCCCGTCTGATCGCTAGTAATCTATAATCTATAACAATTGATAAATATGAGTACTATTTAAATGACACAAATGAACAAGTCAGTGATCAAAACAATTAAAGACCACTAACCATCCATAATCCATTCATTAATGAGGGTTATAGAAAAGTGGAAGACTAAAGATGGACATCTATTTTTTTCCTTTTTAAAAAAATAAATAAATTAGAAAACCGAGAAACTTTTATTAATCATTAACTAATGATCATATTACAATTGTCCTTGATGTAATTTGAACTCGAAATCTCGAATTTACAAAATTAAATTCTTACTACTAAGTTAGCACCTCAAGTGTAAAGATGGACAACCGTTGAGGGTGCACTTGTTTTAAAATTTAAAATATACATTTTTTATTTTAAAAAATCTAGAATTCTTTTATAGAGTTTTTTTTTTGGTAAGGACTTTATAGAGGTTTCTAAAAACAATTAGAGTGTTTTATTGACAAAAAAAAACTAGAGTTACTTTTTGTTTGTTTACTATATAAAAATTATTTTGTTTAGGTGTTAATTTGTGTACCCCTCAATATTTGGGGGTATTGACCTCCACCCACTACAAAAAGTTTTAAGTGGTATAATTTTTTATAAAATACATTGATGGATTAAAAATTTATATCATATAAATCATTTTTGTAAAACTTTAAACAAATCTAAAATCATTTGATATGTTATTGAAACATATAAAGATTTACATAAATTACATAAACTGTTAGATTGGAGGTAAATACCTCCAAATCGTGAGAGAGTAGACAAAAAAAAACCTTTTTTTTTATGTCAAATTCCCAAGGTGATCTTGTCATGTGGTTAGATTTCTTGGGAATTAATCTCGACCAAAAAAACCTAAAAAAAACTATTGAGATTAATGTTTTTGGTCGAGATCAGAGTGTCCACCGCCAAACACAGTGATTATTCTCCTCGTTAGATTGGAGCCAGCTCAAAAGGTGAGATAGCTGGCCCATAGATTTATCTATAACAAATACTATTACGCAAAAAAAAAAAAACTATTAAAATGATCAAATATATTTTTTAAGAAAAAAATTGATTTATTGTTATTATTATTAACTTTTACTAAAGATTTAGTATTATTTATTTGTTTATACTAACAAATTGGTAAATTTCATGAGTTAACTTAACAAAAGCTATACTCTCATTATGATCACTAGCAAGCTAGACGGGCACGTTGCTGTTTGTGTGATACATATTTTTTTTATGATTTTATACGTATGATAGTAATAATAATAAAATAAAATTTAAATGATTGCTGTTTTTTAATTAGAATATAAAATAATTATAAGGAGTTTTTCTTTAAATTTGATTTTTTTTATTGACAATTTTTTCAAATTTGGTTATTATGAAAACAATGAGATTAAAAGTAAATTTAGAATAAAAAAAACCTCAACCAAATGTATCTTTTTTATACAAGTAGAGATGACGAACACACTCTCGTTAATTAAATTGAACCAAACTTGTATTATTTAAAAAAAATTCAAACGTTAGCTTTTGATCATAGACGGTGATTGTAGTCGAGTGATACGGGAAAATTTCTCTTTTGCCCCCCCTCATTTCTCTATAACCCCCCTAAAATCCTAAATTACCCTTTAATTCGGGATCTAGATCCCGAACTATAGTTCGGAATCTACGTCCCGAAATGTATCTTGAGTTTTGGAGAGTACAGGCACCAGTTCGGGATATAGATCCCGAAGTGGTGCCTGGGTTTTGGGGGGTACAGGCACCACTTCGGGATCAAAAATCCGAAGTGGTGCCTATACCCCAGAACTCAGGCACCACTTCGGGATCTATATCCCGAACTGGTGCCTGTACTCCCCAAAATTCAGGATACACTTCGGGACGTAGATTCCGAACTATAGTTCGGGATCTAGATCCCGAATTGGTGCCTATACCCCCCAAAATCTCTCTAAGGGCAAAATCAGTAGTTAGGGGGGAAAAAGAGAATGAAGGGGGGGCGATTGAAAAAATTTCGTGATACGGCGGCATCAATTGAATAATACGGCGGATATCTCAGTTTATGTAGCACGTCAATTTCCATTTTAATTTCAATGTACTTTTTCAAATATGACCTCTGTTTCTTTCATTCCCAAATTTCCAAACCCTAATTTATTATTATTCATTCGTTGTTGTTTCCCTTCATTTTCATCTAACTCAACAATGCTATACCATCATTTTCACTATCATCATGAAGACCAAGACGAACAATATCTAGTTTCCTCATTCAATCGACTGCTCCAACAGAATCCAACACCATCCATCATTCAATTTGGTAAGATTTTAGGTTCCCTTGTCAAGGCCAAACATTACTCCATTACTGTTTCACTTCATCGTCAAATGGAATTTAACGGAATTGCGTCAAACTTGGTCACTTTGAGCATTTTGATCAATTGCTTTTCTCAATTGGGTCTAAATTCTCTTTCCTTTTCTATATTTGCCCAAATTCTCAAGAAAGGTTTTCAACCGGATGCCATAACTTTGACTACACTCATCAAGGCTCTTTGTCTCAAAGGCCAGATCCATCAAGCATTGCAATTTCATGACAAGGTTGTAGCGCAAGGATTTCAGTTGAACCATGTTAGTTACGGGACATTGATCAATGGGTTATGCAAAGTCGGACAAACTAAAGCAGCCTTGAAGTTGCTCAGACGAGTTGATGGGAAATTGATTCAGCCTAATGTGGTAATGTACAACACAATTATTGATAGTATGTGCAAAGATAAATATGTTAATGATGCTTTTGATTTATATTCTGAAATGGTTGCGAAGAGAATTTCTCCTAATGTTGTCACTTACAATATCGTGATAAATGGGTTTTGTAAAATTAAAAGGGTGGATGAAGCCATGCATCTCTTCGAAGAAATGCATTGCAAAGAAATCATTCCTGATGTGGTAACTTACAATTCCCTTACTGATGGTTTGTGCAAATCGGGAAGGATCTCATATGCTTTAAAGTTGGTTGACGAGATGTATGATAGAGGTCAACCGCCTGATTTATTTACTTACAATCCTATATTGGATGCTTTATGCAAAAACAATCATGTTGATAAGGCAATTGCATTGTTAACCAAAATTAAAGAGAAGGATATTCAGCCAGATATGTGCACATACAATATTCTTATCGATGGATTCTGTAAAGGTGGAAGACTGAAGGATACAAGAAAGGTTTTTGAATATCTTTTGGTCAAAGGCTACAATCTAGATGTCTATACATACACTGTTATGATCAAGGGGTTTTGTAACAATGGTTTGTTTGATGAAGCATTGGTCATGCTGTCAAAAATGAAAGACAATGGTTGCATTTCAAATGCTATGACTTATGAAATACTTATTCTATCTCTCTTTGAAAAAGATGAAAATTATACAGGAGAGAAACTTCTTCGTGAAATGATTGCAAGAGGTCTACTATAAGTCTAAAACCTTTTAAGATGGTTATCTTGTAACACATTGTTATTTTTAATTTATATTTCAACTTTACGCATCATTTAATTTTCTTTTGTTAAGTGTGTCTATCAATACCTCAAAAAATGAGAGTTTGGTGAGTGAGCTTTAAATTGAGTAGAAGAGGTAAAGTATAGTTGTTAATTATTAGAATTTAGGTGGCCTATACTCAACCACAAAAGCTAGCTTGAGAGTTGAGGTTTGCACACATTTATAAAGGCTATCTATGCCAAATCTCTAGCCAATGTGGGACTTCTAACACACCCCCTCACGTCCAGAACTGAACAAGCTGGAACGTGGAATCAACAAATAACGGGTGCCCCAAATATGGGAGGTCTCCACAACAAACAACAAATGGATCTAGGATAGGCTCTGATACCATATTAGAATTTGAGAGGTCTATACTCAACCACAAAAGCTAGCTTGAGAGTTGAGGTTTGCATTACATTTATAAAGACTATCGATACCATATCTCTAGCCAATGTGGGACTTCTAACACACCCCCTCACGCCCAGAACTAAACAAGCTGGAACGTGGAATCAACAATAACGGGTGTCCCAAATATGGGAGGTCTCCACAACAAACAACAAATGGATCTAGGATAGGCTCTGATACCATGTCAAATGACCGATTATCCCAAAAACTTAAGCTGTTAGGAAATGCCACATCAATGGTTTTATATTATTTCTAACATTAATGTTGTCATCAAACATCTACTGGTCATTCATGTTCCTGGACATTCACAATGTGCAGACATCATGACAAAGGCGCTTGCACATCTCTGATATGAAGACCTAAGATCCAAGCTTACGGTGTGTGAGGCATCACCCAATTCAGCTTGAGGAGGAGTATTAAAGGAGTAGTTAACACCAATTCATGTTAGGATAACATAGACTCTCCCTTACTCTACAATTACCATGTAACTGTTGCAATTAACAGTTCAAACTGATAGAAGCCAGAATTTTAGACACAGTGGAATGAACTTTTTATTGAAATTTATGTGAGCATTGAGCAAGCTCTTACAATTCTCTCTTAAACCAGAGACATCTCTCTCCTATAACTGACACTAACAACTTTCTCAATGCCTCTTACTTTTCCTCCCCTTTTCCTTTATAAAAGAATATCCCTCCTAAAAATAAGGAGAATTGTAACTAACTCTTATTTACTCAGCTTCACAAACCTTCTATAAAGTTTGCTCGTGTAAATAATGGGCCAGCTAGCATAGTGAATCTTGGTGCTCTATCACCAACTGTTGTAACTAATTGATTAACACGTGTCAGTCAAGTCTTTCGTGTAACCTGCTAGTTTTATAGAGATTCTTAGAGAACCATGAGCAATTTATACAATCCTTATACGTAGTATTTGTATACTGCAACAAATCTAAGTTTTGGCATATGCCTTGTTATGTTCAAAATTGTAGTGGGCGCACATGCATTATGTCATGGTTGTTGGTATGGCCTATAGGTTGTTAGAATATTCCTTTCATTATTATCAATTTCACTGCATAATTCCTTTCTTCTCTGATATTCTCGGACCTCATTTTACTGCTCTCTTATACCGGATCTCCTGCTCTAATTGGAGCCCTTGTACTGAGCTCATTAACTCTCAGATATTCCGTGAGTTAGTTTTTGTCTCACATTGATTTGTGCATTTAACGTGTGTCCAGTGATTTGTATGTCCATATAGCCCTTACTTGTTATTGAACACTGTTTGTAGCTTGATTTATTCTTTTTTCCTTCAAACATATATTCCTAAGTCTGATGATAGTGTGGTAGATTACTACTTTTGCCGTAAGATATGGAAACAGTAGCCTCTATGTGTCGCAAATTTGTTGTTATAGGTGCACATTTTGACTATTTATCAAAGAATATTAGGCTTATTTGTGAAGCATAGATCCATCAAACTTATCAAGGGTTATTTTGGAGATAGAAAGCCCAACTGCACATAATCATCTTTTCATTTTAAGTCTGAATTTAACTACTATGTCCTAACTCCTAAACTGCATGAAGTACTGTTATCAACTCTTGTATGTTCGTGTTTTTGACTTTGGTGTCTAATTTCATAACCCCTATTATAACAATAAGACTAACGAACAAGATGGCAACACAACACTATGCAAAGGCTTTTTACTAAAGAGGATTTGATGTTGTATTCTAAAGAATAACTTGCACTATGAGATTTTGTCTATGAATATAGGACCACATTAAATGGGCTAAACATATTATAATCTATCTATGATGCTATATGTCTTTTGCTTTTCTTCCCAGAACCTTCCTAACTCACCCTTTGATACAAACCCACAGTCCCTGTAGCTCAAAAACAACAACAGAAAAGCAAAGATAAGGAAAAAAGAAGAAGTAATGAAAGGAAAATGATTATTTTATTTATGATTAAAGTATGATAACAAAGGATCTCTCTATTATCTCATAGAGCAAAAGCTCTCTCATAGACAGCTGCTGTCTTTGGCCGCCGATTGACAAAACATACTCATCAATACCCTAGATTTTCTAAACATGCCCTTTAAATACCA
Organism: Trifolium dubium; assembly: GCA_951804385.1. Classification (NCBI taxonomy): domain Eukaryota; kingdom Viridiplantae; phylum Streptophyta; class Magnoliopsida; order Fabales; family Fabaceae; genus Trifolium; species Trifolium dubium. The sequence continues at coordinate 6,438,528 of OX638074.1, forward strand.
CTAAGAGGGATATTCCCTTATCCTGCCACCTCATCAGTCAAATTAGTCTTCTTTGGTCTTCATACATATACTTTCCATGTGTTGACCCTATCACTCCTTTCTTGGGTCCCACCAATATCCCCTCCTTGAAAAGCAACCTTGTCCGCAAGGTTGAGTGAAGGGAATTGTTAAGCCATATTCTCCACATCTTCCCATGTAGCATCTACTAAAGGCTTATCCTTCCAATGCACCAAGACTTGAGACACAGACTCTCCTCCTTTTACAACATCTCTATGAGCCAGCACCGCTATTGGTTCCCAAACAGAATACACAGCTGATTCTAATTCTGTAGGAAGGTTGGAATAAACAGTAGCGTTACCAATAGCCTTCTTGAGGAGAGAAACATGAAAAACGGGATGGATACGAGATGAGGGCGGAAGAGCCAACTTGTAAGCAACAACTCCTACACGGCTTATCACCGGAAACGGTCCATAGTAGCGGGGTGATAACTTGGGACATATCCGGGAAGCAACAAATTGTTGCACATGAGGACGCAGCTTTAGGAAAACCATATCCCCTACTTCAAATTGGCGTTCTTGACGGTGAGTGTCTGCTTGTGTCTTCATACGGCTCTGGGCACGAATTAGATGACGCTTCAACTGTTTCAAACATTCATCTCTATCCAATAACTCTCTGTGAACAGCTTCTACCTTCGTCTCACCAGGTAAGAAACGAGAAATATGAGGCGGAGCTCTCCCATAAACTGCCTCAAAAGGGGTCGTACCCGTAGAACTTTGAAAACTAGTATTAAACCAATATTCAGCCCATGGTAACCACAAAATCCATGTCTTGGGCTGATCCGCCACAAAGCAACGCAAGAAAGTCTCAAGGCAACGATTAATTACCTCTGTTTGTCCGTCAGTTTGAGGGTGATATGCTGTGCTCATCTTCAACTGAGTACCTTGTAATTTGAACAACTCTTGCCAAAAATTACTCACAAAAATGGGGTCCCTATCACTCACAATGGACGCCGGAATACCATGTAAGCGAACAACTTCCTTGGTAAACACTTCAGCTAAAGATCTAGCTGAATAAGGGTGCTTCAAGGGAATGAAATGGCTATACTTTGACAAACGATCGACCACCACAAATATAGCATCAAAGCCTCTCACACGGGGTAAACCTGTGATGAAATCCATAGAGAGGTCTTCCCATATTTGGCATGGAATAGGAAGAGGTTGCAAGAGGCCACCGGGAGACGCCGTGACATATTTGTTGCGTTGGCAAACGTCACATTCTTGAACAAATCGCTGAACACTCTTTTTCATTCCAACCCAATATAAGTTTTCAGCTAGCCGACGGTACGTTCGATAGAACCCGGAATGTCCACCTTGCATGGTAGAGTGGAATTCCTTGAGCAAGGTAGGGATCCAACTAGAAGTAGCAGACAAAACCAACCGGTCATCATAAAACAAAACTCCATTACGAAATGCGTACCCCGGTTTCGATGGTTTGCTATTTTGCAAATCATTCACAATTTGCTTTAGAAAGGAATCAGTTTGGATTTCCTCCATGATTTTCTTAGCATCTAACCATTCCGGATAAAACACCATAGTAGCCAACCCGCTTACTTGACTGTGGGAAGGTTCCACAATGTCATGCATGCGAGACAAGGCATTAGCCCCTTTGTTCTCCAACCCTGGTTTGTACACTATATCAAATTGATACCCCAAAAGCTTGGCAGCCCAATTTTGTTGATCCATGGTGGTTATGCGTTGCATTAAGAGTTGCTTGAGACTCTTTTGATCGGAACAAACCGTGAACTTTCGACCCAACAAATATGGCCTCCAATGTTGGATAGACAAAGCCACCGCCATTAATTCTTTTTCATAAGCCGATTTCAACAAATTTCGATCACTCAAGGCCTTGCTAAAGAAAGCAATTGGTCGCCCTTGTTGCAAGAGAATAACTCCCAATCCTTTCCCGGATGCATCACTTTCAATGACAAACTCCTTAGTGAAATCCGGGAGTGCAAGCACCAGTGCCGTAGTGATATGATGCTTGAGCTTGTCAAATGCCTCTTGCTCTATACTTCCCCATTTGAAACCATCTTTCTTGGTAAGCATAGTGAGAGGTTTAGCAATTTTGCCATAGCCACGAATAAACTTGCGGTAATATCCGGTGAGTCCCAAAAACCCACGCACTCCTTTGACATTCATCGGAACCGGCCACTTGTGAACACACTCTACTTTCGAAGGATCCATAGATACTCCTTCACAAGAGATGACGTGACCCAAATATTCTACTTCCAATTGTGCAAAGGCACACTTCTTCCGATTAGCCACCAATTGATTACAAGACAACACTTTGAGGGCGGCTTCTAAATGCCAAACATGCTCCTCCCAAGTGGAACTATAGATCAAGATATCATCAAAAAATACCAACACAAATTTACGCAACATGGGTTTAAACAAATCATTCATCAAAGCTTGGAAGGTAGATGGTGCATTCATTAATCCAAAAGGCATTACCAAGAACTCGTAATGGCCTTCGTGTGTCCTAAATGCCGTCTTGTGAATGTCTTTGTTGCGTACCCGCACTTGGTGGTAACTCGATTTCAAGTCAATTTTGGAAAAATACTTAGCCCCATGGAGTTCATCCAACAATTCATCTATGATAGGAATAGGAAATTTATCCGGAATTGTGGCCTTGTTGAGAGCACGGTAGTCCACACACAATCTCCAACTTCTATCTTTCTTTTTAACCAAAATTACCGGGCTAGAGATAGCGCTTTGGCAAAGTCGGATAATTCTCATCTCCAACATCTCATTTACTTGTTTTTCGATCTCCGCTTTGTGGTGGTGAGGATAGCGATATGGTCGAACATTCACCGGACTTACTCCTTCCAAGAGGTGGATAGAATGCTCGTGTTCCCGTTTCGGTGGCAATCCTTTAGGCTCTTGGAAAACACTCTTATATTTGACCAAGAGACTCTCTAACTCTCGGCCTTGGCGCAATTCTAAACGCCTCATCTTTTGGCAACTCATCATGTCATCTCGTTGCCTTGCCATCCATCTAAAGTGTGCATGACGAGTGGGATCATAGCGGAATCTCTTTCTCGACGCATGATTCTTACGCACTTGGTGGCTTCGGACATAAGGATTACCATTCTCATATTCTTGGAATGAAGGTAGCTCTTCGGTGTCCTCTTCTTCTTGAATTCCTTGAATTTCAACAAGATTATCGATATGATGGAAACGCATGAGTTTCTTGTTCCAATCAAACCTCATCTTCCCAATGCTAGCTAGCCATGTCATTCCAAGTACCCCGTCGATATCTCCTAACTCAAAAACTGTTGCATCAAATCGGAAAGGTAAGCCTTGAATCATCACCAAAAGATCTTTACATTGCCCAATGGTGGTCTTTGAATTACCATCACCCAACTTCACTACCCCATTAGATGACGGTGTGACCGCTAAGCCAAAAGCTCTAACTACTTGTGTGGATATGAAACTATGAGTTGCTCCACTATCCACAAGAAATATCAAGGGCACTCCTGAATCACTCCCTTCACTTTCATAGAACCGGAGTAATCGGGTCTTTGTGTAATCAACCCATACAAGCTCATGGAGTTCAGCTCGCCTACTACTCCCTCCTCCACCTCCTCTTCGTCCACTTCCATCATCTTAAGCTCCTCCTCTTCATCTTCTTCCTCAAGAAGCATTACTCTCAAATGCTTATCCGGACATTGATGCCGAGGGTGATAAGGTCCTCCACACTTGAAGCATAACCCTTTTTTACGCCTTTCCGCCACCTCTTGTGAAGTCAAATGGCGATATCCATTTTCACGGCTACTTGAGTCCTTCCGATCACTAGGCTTTTTTGTCTTAGCATTGGAAGATGAGCCACCACGATCCCGATGATCCTTACCATCTCGGACATAAATCCAATCATTGTTGGATGAGCGTCCATTAGTGTTTGAACCACCATACTTGTTTGTTCCCCCGCAGTTAAAGTTCCCACTTCCTCCATTATTGTTGAAGGGTTTCTTCGATCCTTTGTATGCACCTTTGTCATGAAACTCTCTTTCCACCGCCTTAGCAAGATTCATGAGACGATGGCGGGAAACCGGTCCCAATGTGATGAGACTACGGACACGACCTCTTATATTGTCCTTTAACCCATGAACAAAGTAACCGATGAATTGTTCATCCGACAATCGTGGCACTTGCGAAATCAAGCGCTCAAAATCTTCAATGAACTCGTCGACACTTTCCTCTTGCGTGAGGGATGCTAGTTGTTCGAAAACATTTCCATCACTAACGCCACCATAGCGTTCAAGTAAAGCGAATTTCAAACTCTCCCAAGTCAAATTCTCATGCTCTTCCATTAAAGCCTTAAAAAAATGAATGGTTGAACCATCCATACATAACTGAGCTAAATCTACTTTAATATCAGAACGAGTATCTTGGACACGGAAATATACCTCAGCTCGTGCTATCCAACCGGCAGGGTCTTCACCGGAAAACATAGGTAACTCTACCTTTTTGACACTCAAACATAATTCATCCAAAGCATCGTTGTTCAAGTTAGACACCTTCTCAGTGATTTTAACTGTGCCGGAAATACCACCAGGGATAAGGTGTTTGCTCCCACTTCCGGTGCCGTCATTACTCCCAACTCCGCCCTCTTGCTCGATGTAAGTAAGGTCGCCGTCGTCTTCGATTGGCCTTTTTAGTGTTGCGTTCAGCCCTCTCATCATTGAAAACATCTTTTCAAAGTTTTCCATTGTACGCATCTGAGCATCAATCTGTTTCACTTCCATCTGTGAAAACTTCTCTTCAAGTGATCCGATTTTGTTCTCTAACTCAACTATACGTGACTCCATGACTGGGACTGTGTTCTTCTTCTTTGGCATCCGATGAACACAAACAATTGTGTCGTTGTTCTGTTTGCAAAACAAAAAGGAAGAAAAACTAAAGCTGGGTTGTGAACAAGCAAGGCTGCAAGCTCACAGCTGGTTCCAATGCAGAAAGGAAAAGAAAAAAAATGAAATACGAAACTGGTGTTTTTTTTTTTTGTGAATCCGGTAAGTCGGACCAAAATGATACAAACCCACAATCCCTGTAGCTCAAAAACAGCAACAAAAAAGCAAAGATAAGGAAAAAAGAAGAAGTAATGAAAGGGAAATGATTATTTTATTTATGATTAAAGTAGGATAACAAAGGATCTCTCTATTATTTCATAGAGCAAAAGCTCTCTCAAAGACAGCTGCTGTCTTTGGCCGCCGATTGACAAAACATACTCATCAATACCCTAGATTTTCTAAACATGCCCTTTAAATACCACTAAGAGGGATATTCCCTTATCCTGCCACCTCATCAGTCAAATTAGTCTTCTTTGGTCTTCTTACATATACTTTCCATGTGTTGACCCTATCACTCATTTCTTGGGTCCCACCACCCTTGGGTTGAAATTAGTGGGACTAGAATTGAGGTTATTAGAGATTATCTTGTTTGGTTTGGGAACTTCATTTTTAGAGGGTTTGAAAGAGTATGTTTGTTTTCCTTTATTTTTGGGTTGGTGTGGTTACCTATTACTTTGTTAATATGTAAATAATAATAATACAATTTTTTATCCTTTGTATATAAACATGATGTGGTGATTTGGTTTAGCACAGTTACCTATCCATACACTTGATACTTTTTGAGTTTTATTACTTATATTGTTATTGAATATATTGAACCAAAGAAGAGGTATTGTTCATAGGAAAATGAGATGATTAAGATTTGGCTTGTAGAGCCTATCTTAAGGTTCCCTACTAAAATGAATTGGCACAAAACAAGTAGCTTTCTTATTTCTTTGTAATACTTGTACTTCTGCATAATTATTGTTTGAATCTTACGAAACTTAACTGTTTTAGAATAATAAACTTAAGATTTAATTGCTAGAATTTGAATTGTACACAACAGGTACGAGCTTGCCACTTAAGTGAAGTATCTGAGAATGACTTAAAATGTTCTTGTGGCTACATTAAATTATTGCGAAATGAGTGTTTAAGAACCTTAAAGAGAAGTATTGAAAACTGGAACATTCTTCAAATTGTTTGGTCAGTAGGAACAAGGTTTAGAGTTCAGAGCTTATGTGCGTTGTAGAAATCATGCATGATTCTATTTTCTACATAGTTGCTGATTTTGCAGTTTTGGATGAGTATTTATCATAAATTTTGGTTTATATTGTTTATAAAACATGTATAAACTTGGATATAAAGTTGTGAGATTTTAGGATGAATTGATTCCCCAAAATCTAGGTAATTCAATAGTTTTAATAAGGTAGGCTAGTATGCTTTCTTTTTTGCTTTTGTTAGGTTCAGCACTTGATTGGGTTCTGTTAATAATAATAATTATGCACAAAGGGAAATTTCCTCGAGAAATGACACTAGGAATAAAATCTTTGGGAAACTTGATTTCATGCCTTCATTTTTACGTATCTTTTAGAAGTCAACAGAGCGTACTCTCTCACTTGCAAACTTAATATTTATTTTTCTTCTGCAGGCAGCGATTCGGGACACTTTAGTTCTCCCAAATAGTGAAAGCATAAGCACTTGGATGGATGCTAGCAGAAAAGGATGATTGAATTCCTAGGAATGTTGCTCCGTTCATATCGAACAACCAAGATCAACCAAGAATCTGGTAATGAAGCTTCAAATCCATTTGATGCCAATAATCAAACTTATGGTGGAGTGAAAGCTAGTGCAAACACCTCAAGTGATGTTCCAGAACTGAAACAACAAAAAACAAAGAATAGTGAATTGAGACAAGAACCAGCTAGGATTTCTGATTCGCTAACACTTTCGTCAATATCATCTATTTTGACAGTATTAAGGAATAGTAAAAGTTTGGAAGAACTGTCAAAACCTTTATTAGAAAGCGACCATGAAGCTAGTGAAGAGAAGATAGAGGATATTTCTGTTTGCAGTAGCTATAGCTATATGATAGAAGATTCATTTCATTGTTTGGATACCAAATAATCTTTGACAGAGAAATGCTATACAAGGCCATATATTGTTTACCTTATTTGAGGAGTATTTTTATTTTTATTATTCTACACTTGAGTTTCCATTTTCCTTTCATTGAACTATCATAAGGATTGAGGATTGTGGAAATAGTTTAAACTATGTGGAGTATTCCACTTCTACTTAGATTATGTATTTTCTCTTTATTGTCTTTGTTATCACTTGTAAACATGTCTTGCTCCAGTAATTTATGCTCTCTTTGAAAAAGGTGGGAGAGATAATGCAGAGAAGCTTCTATGAGAAATGATATTTAGTGTATGTTTGATTTTTAATTTTAGAGTGGCTAGAATTGATTCTAGAGGTGTGAATGTGTTCAAAATTATAATTGGAATGAAGGACTTTCGGAAGAACATGATACATTCCTTTCAACAAAAACACCAATATAATCTCCTTCAAAAATATAGTCTGCTCTATGATTATTAAAGAGTCCCATATCAGATTAGAGATGACAGAAACATAGTTTATAAGTGATTGTGAACCTCATCTTACAAGCCGGTTTTGTAGAAATTTCCAACATTGCTCCACTTGTTGACCACTACAAAATTAAAAAGATTTCTTAGAATAAACATTGAACTGCCACTTTTTGCAGTTAAAATATGATCAAGTATCACTCAGTTTAACATATTACAGACCTTGTGCTCTGCTGTTTCAAATGGCTTCATTTTGAAACAGATTGGCGAGTCTGATGGAATCATTTTGTTGTTTAATTTGATATGTGTGTTTATACTGCACAAAATGATAAATTGGCGAGTCTAAACTTGAGAGAATGTGACCATATCATACAAATTAAGAAATGTAATAATTGTTATATGGAAAAGAGAAATTATGAGTTAGTTTACAAAATTGTCATTCATTAATGGTATGAAAAAAATAAATTGTAAAAATAAAAGAAGAGAGAGTAATAAATAGTTAAAAATATATTTTAATACAATTTTTTTTCTTAAAGTGACTTACATTTTGGTACGGAGGGAGTAATAGTCATTGTTTTTCATTATGTTGCATAAGAATTGTTTAAATTCCGTATTTAACTTTGTCAATCCATAATGCTAAAGAATCATTTAGTCTATATTATTAAGCTTATTGTTTATGGATTGACACTGGAATTATGAAAATTGGGAATATTATCTAAAGAATATAGTATTCGACAAATAATTATTTAAAAATTTAAAAGTTTAATAAACAATTTTTAAAATTTTTGGTCAAAGACACTATTCCATAGCCAACCACACCTAAGGATAAAGTAGAATATGAAGGCACTAATTCTTATTCCGACGCCAGTAATATTACTGCAAGAGATGAACTCGATGGTGGATCACTAAAACACAAAAATGAAGGATCTTGGCATTTTTCATTCTACTAGGCACAAGAAAGAAAGATGGGTTAAATATGTTTTTGCTTTCTATAAAGTTACAAATATTTGTTTTTAGTCTCTATAAAAAAAGTGGCATATTTTAGTCCCTATAAAAATTTTATCCGTGTAATATTAATCCCTACTACTAATTAAATAATCATCATTAAACTTTTAAATTTTTAAATAATTATTTGTAACAAATTTCTTAACAAAAATTTAGAATTTTTTAAAATGAAGTTAATTAAATATGAATTTTTGAAATTTTAAAAGTAACCGAAATCTCGATTTAGAATTCAAATTTTTAAGTTTTTTTTTCGAGGAACTTTTTATAATATTCTAAACATGTCAACGAAAAAATCATTCAAAAATACACATTGGTTTAACAGTAGGGATTAAAACTACATGTATAATAACTTTATAGGGACCAAAAAGTGACAAAAAAGTTTAGATGGACTAAAAGTATAAAGTTCAAATGTTTATAGAGACTAAAAATATATTTAATCCTTTATTTATTATTTGCTTAATGTTGATTTAACTGCGCAACTGTCATTTTTTTACTTATAATATTTAATGCTTATGTGATAAAAAAAACTAATGATTCTAATTTATTATATTTATAATTTTTTTTGATAATACTTGTTTATATTTATAATTAAAATACTTATTTCTTTTGAAAAAATAAATATCTTTATATTCACTGATTCAATTCAATTTAATACATATAATTATTTTTTATATAGACAAAGTTATGCGATTGAGTCATCAGGTTTAATCCGGTTTAATTATTCTAATTTATTTGATTTTTTAACGCTTTATAAGTGCTAAATATTTTTAAAGACTTAATCATCCAGTTTAATATGAACATGTTATATTATCTTATTTATTAGGCTTAAACGTCCTTTTATTCCCTGTATGTATACCTAATTTTGATTTTAGTCCCTATATGTGATTGCATTGTATTGCATGTGTGATGAATATGTTTAAAATTAAAATTTAATGAATTAACTTATGAAATTATAAAATTTAAAATTTTCACATGTTTAGGTGTAATGAGTTTTTTTAGAAACCGAGTCGCCGGTTCGACCGGTTTAATATCTATATAATTTTTTGTAAAGACTAGTATATTCAACTGAGTTAACTGATTTTATCTGGTTTAGTCATACGATTTGATCAATAACTCAGTGATTCGAGCAATGAACTAGTGGACCAATATCTTTATCGGTTCAATAACCGGTCCAATTTTAAAAACACGGCCTATCATTCTATGAACTTAACTTAAATACTACTGTAGATACAACATTAAGTCATATGCCTTTGTCAAATGAAAAATATATTTTGTTGACAAGAATAAAAAGATATTTATTCTTTTAAAAAATATTTATCCAATTTACCATTTTTGTTAATAAAATTTAAAATTGGATGTTCATAAATTCTAACTCAATTAATCTAAAATACCGAAATTGTAAGATCAAACATTCATAATCGGGAAACCCAAGGGGTGTGGTTGAGCGGCATGGGGCTCATCCTCCCTTAACCAAGGGTCGAGGGTTCGATCCTCACCTTGGGTATGGAGCAGCTTTAAATCCTTGGGCCAGCTATCCCACCCGTTGAGGTGCCTCCAATCTAACGAGGGAATAGTCACTACGTTCGGCGGTGGATACCCTGATCTCGATAAAAAAAAGTTTAAAATTGAATTAGTGGGGTGGGAATTTAAAGACCTAATTAGCGGTCACATATATCACCTCAACCTAAACCTGTGTGACTGTGAGTATTCATTCATTCCAATTCAATTGGCAGCTTTTCTTCTGTTCTCACGAATTTCATTTGCATAACTTACACGCCAATTATATTTTCATTTCAATTCAATGGCGTTTTCAAAGTTGAGCTCTGTTGCTTTCATTCCCAAATTTCCAAACCCTAATTTATTATTATTCATTCGTTTCTTCCCTTCATTTTCATCAAACTCAGCTTTCCATCATCATGACAAAGAAGAACACACTCTCGTTTCCTCATTCAATCGATTGCTCCATCAGAATCCAACACCACCCATCATTCAATTTAACCGAATTTTAGGTTCCCTTGTCAAAGCCAAACATTACTCAACTGCTTTTTCACTTCATCGACGATTGGAGTTTCACGGAATTGCGTCAAACTTGGTCACTTTTAACATTTTGATCAATTATTGGGTCTAAATTCTCTTTCCTTTTCTGTTAAATGATAAATATTATTTCAAAACATAATTATATTTAATATTGGTATATGTATAAAAATAAATAAAAAAGTTGTTTCGAAATTTGAGATTTTTTATTGATTTATATTGTGGTTTTATTTATATTTTAATGAGATTGATTTCTTATAATTGTCTAAGTTTGAACTATACTTCGAGTATATTTTACTTTAATATTGTGTAATCATATAAGATCATAATTTTTTTTATATGAGTTGCAATTGTACATGTATCCCTTATTTTATTTCAATAAGAATTGGAGATATACATGTTGCTAATATTGCGCATGAAAAATGTTGAAATAAGATTTGATTATAGAATATGATTCATATATGATGTCTTTTAACTTTTTTTCATGAGATCTTATTTTTTAAAAATTATGTTTTAAAAAGTGGAACTGCTTAATCACTATAAGCTACAAAATAGTTTATCTACTTACTCCTATCACATTCTTTTGAAGTGTTTTTCTCACATATTCATTTAGTAGAATTTATCCCACAATTGTCCCGATTTTTTTAGTCTATATTGTTTGGTTTACTTTTTTCTTTGCTTGGTCTTTCACTTTTTGTTTGTTTTTCTTTTTATTGGTGAGGTTTATCCTTACAAATTTATTGTTAGTTTTTGTCTCTCTCTTATTTAATAATATTTGCTTAAATATTTAGTTCTTCTTTTTTTTGACAAATATTTAGTTTATATTTGTTATTATATAAACTTGAATATTTTTTGTTGCCAATATATAAGTTTTGATGATGATTTCATATATTTGAATTTAATTTTAGTTATTTGGCTCAGATAAAGATATATAGTTTATTATTTTAGAAGAATTTAACATTTAACATGTCATCTTACTATTAGCTTACAAAAAATGTCATCTTATTTTTATAAATATCTCACTATTTTATTTTAAGTCTAACTTAAACATTATGTTATAAACACTTTAGAATTTGTACTTATTTCATCATTATTTCAATCAAATTAATAATTTTAGAACTTTTAGCAATTTTTAATTGCGTGTAAATATGTATAAATATATGTTTGGTTATACTTTATAAATATATGTAAATATGCTTTAATATTTACAGTTTCAACAATTTTTAAAATTTATTTTCGACATATGAGCATCAACGAATTCTGCAATTGATGATTTTCTCTTTTCATCCTTTCATCTTTTTCTCAGAAAATATTCACCAATATTTTATTGAATTTTTTTAAAATTTGTTTTCAAACAATCTCTTGGTAGAATCTTATCCCATATTTTATTGGTCAGAATATTTTTATCTTCTTTTTTCTATGTTAAATTCTTATTCTCTTTTTTTATTTTTATTTTGTAAGTTTTTGTCCTCTCATTGTTTATTCTTATTTTAAGTTTAGTTTTATATATATATATATATATATATATATATATATATAAATAATTCATAACTTTCTGGTATTTAAACTATATAATTAGTATTTTTGAAATAAATTTCTATTGGTAGACACAAAATATGCATATATTAATTGTTTGATAAAATGTAATGGATAAATTTTAATATAATATAATATATGACATTAAATATTAATGTAACATATTAAATATTACTTTGGAGGATGAATAGTCACAAAATAAATTATCTTTAAAAAGGTTTACAAAGTTTCTATATAGAATAGAGTTTTTTTAGAGATGCCACATCATCACAATGAAGGTTTAAAAAGCAATAAAGCTTCCCTTACCTCCGTTCCAAATTATAAGACTCATTTTGACCACTGCACGTTCATCAATGCACAATTTTGATCGCTAATATCTTTAATTGTGCATTAGTAAAAATTATAAAAATTTGATATCTTGAAAATACTCTTCAAGACGAATCAAACAAGATCTTATATGCTAATATTTACATTTATAAATTATGATAAAAATACGGTCAAAGCAAGATACATGAATAATATGATTTAGTCAAAATGAGTCTTATATATTGGGACGGAGGTAGTATAAGATTTGGTGAAATTATATCCCAACTTTTAATTTTGTCGACTTGTTTAGTTTGTTGTTTTGTTTATAAGTATTTATTTACTTAATTTTTTTTTTTTATTTGTGTTTCTTTTGGATATAAATATATAATAGTAGTTTAAAGGTTGGTGTGTCAATTTTTTTTGTAAAATGCAATAAAAATGTAATAGTGATTAATAAAAAATGTAGTTTAGTATTAAAATTTTAATTTGGAACTTACAACTTTTTATCTTTACTTTTTACTATTTTTGGAAATTTAATTATTCATTGTCTTTTTTTTAAATTAATTGTTTGTTGTAAAATCTCTCGTGTTACTTACATGATAGGCCTAAAAGAAGCATCGGAAGGAGAGATCCAAATCCCATAATTTTAGTTATTACACTTACTTATTTATTCATTAAGTTTAATATCCTATTCAAGATATATAGATGTAGATTATAAAATAAAATGAAGATGAGAATTTCTTAAGAAACTTTTCTAGATTTGCCACATCATAATATTGCTTGCATAAGAATAACTTAAAGTTTGTTGCTTATATGTGTGTGTGGAGTATAAAATTGTAGGAAAATATTATTTCAACTGAAATTTGAAGGGAAAGATAAAACTTACCTAAGTTATCTTTCAAATCTTCCTCGCCATTTGAACATGAGCAATCAATCATATTTTTCTTCTATCACATTAAAGAACAACATACAATAATTCAGTAAAAAAAAAGAACAAAATAAAGAGCAAATGAATATTAGAGAACAAAAAAATGTACAATAATTAAGTTTACTATAAAAGAAAAAAATGAACAGTGTACAAAAGTATTAAGTATTGGAAAATGTCTACATATATATCTTGTTGAGATTGCTATCAATAGATATAGTGCACAACTTGAAGATGTGTATGATCTCATGAGTATAATTGGAAGTGTCAAATGTGTAGGATATATAAAAATGAAAACAAATGTTATAAGTTGTGGTTATAAAGGCTAGAATGAAACTGAAAATTAAGCAATAATTTTTAAATTATTTATTTGTTACATGCATGAAGGTGTAAGGTCAAGGAAGTGGAATAGTGGAAAAAAAAAATTATGGTACTGTGATGATAACTTAGCCTATAACACTATAATAACAATGCATTAGTTTTTTTTTTATAAAAAAAATAGTGTGATGATTTAAGAGATAATTGTGGACTATTGAGAAACCTTTTTTGCTAATTTTTTGTCATTGAATGGTGGGATGAAGAAGTACCTTCTTGAAGGACCTTTTTTGATTTAAGAGAAGTATTGGATATGCAAATTAGAAAAAGTTTAAAATCATCAATATAGGCTTTCTTTTTTGCCTTGCGATCAATATAAATTTTTTATTTTAATTATTTGTATATTAATTTTATAAGTAAAAAGTAGTAGTTTAAAAATATTAGGACAATAATAACTAATTAATAAAAAATGTTCACAATAAATTTATTCATAATTTTTTATAATTTATAAATTATTTTATTTCTATATTTGTCATACAGATATTTACAATATATTAGAGGTTATAACATATAGAGAGAAATTTCATTTTTAATTATTTGTATATTAAATTTATAAATAAAGAGTAGTAGTTTAAAGGTTGATGTGACAAAGTTATCTTTTAAAAATATAAAAGATGTATTACCTAATAATGTTATTCATTATATTTTTATAATTTATAACTTATTTTAATTTTTTTTGTGATGTACATATTTATAATATATTAGAGAGAAAATTAATTTTTAATTATCTGTATGTTTTTATATAGTTTTATTTATGAATATCATGTATGTTAACATTTTAAATAAATATCACATGTACCAACCTCACTACTAAAAAAATCTCAAATACCGACGGCCAAAATTTGACTCTAAATGACAAATAATCCGTCACTAAGCGCGTTAGAGACATAATTAGAGATAGATTTGATTTGGTCGATAATTTCCTCGTCTCTAAGCCATTAGAGACAGATTTTATATTCTGTCTCTAATTGGAGACAAAATTTATCCGTCTCTAATTCAGAGACGAATTTTATATATCTGTCTCTAAATGTTGAATTCAAAACATAATAAATCCGTCTCTATTGGAGACAGAATTATTCGTCTCTGAATTCAAATAATTTTGTCTCTAAAAAACCGTCTCTAAGTATAAAATTCCATCTCTATTGGAGACAGAATTATCCGTCTCTGAATTTAAATAATTTTGTCTCTTATTTTCTGTTTATCTGTCTCTGAATACAAATAATTTTGTCTCTAATTTTCCGTCTCTAAGCATACAATTTCATCTATATTGGAGACAAAAATATCCGTCTCAAAATTCAAATAATTTTATTTCTAAAATTCCGTCTCGAGGCAAAACACATTTTTCGTCTCTAATAAGTCATTATTTTTGTCTGTTTAGCAATTAAATGCTTATACAATTTTTTAAATATTAATTTTTATTTACTAAATGTAATTCATATAAATATCGTTTGACACTAAATTTGAAACATCAACATAAAATTTGTACGTCATTCTTACTAAGTATCATTATCAATCTTAAAGTTGTCCAACACACAAATAAATTGAAACGATTTAACAAAAATCATAAAAGAAAGTAACTAAAGTTAAACTTCATCACCCATCTCATCAATTTCGTTAGCATCCATGTCATCATTTTCATTATCACGTTCTCTTTCAAGTTGAACCGGAGCGTTTTGAATAATATTAGGCACAAACATTGCAAAACATCGCTCTCAATGCTCCATTTTTTGTTTTAATGTTTTTTGTTCAAGATTCTTTTGCTCAAGTTCAGTAGTGAATGCTTCAATATAAACCTCCATAGCAAATTTTATCTGGCCGTACCACATCAATAGAAATTGAAGGTGAAAAATTCATAGATTTTTTAATAGCGGCAACTTGAAAAATCCTAATCCAAATATGTGTTTCTTCTTATTCATGCCTCCAACAACTTCCATGTATCAGATTCTTGGCTACTACCCTAGTACCCTCACCTCTTTGAGAATTTTTCTCAGATTAATCAATTATCTGTATGAGGATATTCAAGAATTTAGAAAGTATATGTGGCAATTGTCAATCTGAATGAACAATTAAAAGCAAGCATTGATCTGTTAGTGTTAAGTTCATTCACCTTATTAGAAGAGAATTTGTGAAGGGATTAAGAGAGATGGTGCAGATTGAGAGACTTCATCCGTTTAGCATTCTCTTCTATTATTTTGTCTCTTGCTTCCTCATACAGTGATGACGTCATTTATTTCACCACACTGAGAAAACAATTAGAATAAGAAAAAAACTAATAACAAAATTACAATCATGAAATCATATCAAGTAAAGCACACAACGAGCATTTGTTCTTATGTAATGCTTCATTGTCTATATATTTGCCCTGTTTTGTTCTACATAATATGTAACAATGTTAACATCTCATATAAGCTTATCTATACGACAATTTAACATGTTTTATATATGGTAAAAGCTGTGCCATTAATTAGTTCTTCATGCTTGGTAGAATAATGGACAACTATTTTAATGAAAAAAAGATATGAACATGGTAATTTTTTAAGAGTTAAGACAATTGATTGGAGGTAATATTTAAAAATCCAAATCTAAGAATCTATAACCTATAATAATATCACTAATTGAAACTGGTAAATAAGAATGAAAACAAACCCCAAATCATAAACAAAATGAGAAAAGTTAAATCAACAAAAAAAAATCCTAACATACAAAATTGAAACTATCATATTAATCTTAACTATGAGTTGAACAGGGGATTAGGGTCCCTTATTTGTGTTGACATTGTCACGATAGTGTTGAAACTTTGAATCATGTGTTCATGTCGTGTTACAAAGCAAAAAAATAATTGGTTTGGGACTCATCAGCTAGGAGTCAATTTCAACCATAGTGCCACTATAATAAATTTTCAAGAGTGGATAACTTAAATGCTAACCAAAAGGTTGATAAAGCTATTATGGCTTACATAGCTACTCTAACTTATGGCATATGGTTTAACATGAATAAGAAGATTTTTGAAGCAATTGACATACCTGACCTTTAATTAATAGAGCTCGATTGTTTATTGAGGAATCTACCAAGCCAACTGCTCTTCGGAGGGTAGTCTGTCAAGAACATGTATTTGGGTTTTTTTTTTTAATAAGGATTGTGAGTGGATTGATTACTGGGAGGTTTTTTTTTTAAAACAACTCTTCTTTCTTTTAGGTGAATTTTTTATATCTTAATTTATACTCCATCTTTTCCTTTTATTTGTCGTTTTAGAAAAAAAAACCAAATTAAAAAGGTGTATTTTTCACCTTATCTTCCTATTATACCTTTTTTTTTGGAATATATATCCTAATTTTAATCCACTAATAAATTTATATTATTATGTGCCAAAAAAAAAATTCATATTATTTTGCGCACACACTTTCTCTTTCCATAAAAGTTAAAACCACCAAAACAAATTGTAACGAATTTTATAAAAAAATAAACAAACAAATTTTGTAACAAAAAAATTAAGGACAAAATATAACCTAAATTATCAAAACAACAAATATTTTTTTCTAAAATGACAAATAAAAAGAAACAGATGGAGTATAAATAATTATCATCCACTTTATTCACTATAATTTATTTATTTTTTTGTTTTTATAGTTTTTTCTTATTCTATAAAAACAGGAAAAAAATTATAATAAAAACAGTAAAAATAAATAAATTATAGTCATGAAATCATACCAAATTATCGTTAGTTGATTTAATAGTGATTGGTGTTTAACTTAGTATGTAGGACCACAATTCGATCTCCTACAATTTCGATCGAAAAAAAACTGATACCATTTGATACTAAAATTGATCCCGAATCAGATTAATTTGATGGTGAAAACAAAAAAAATCATACCAGTTAAGTTTAGAGGCTCATCCACGAAAGGAGTATATCCTTCTTCTCCAATTAAATCAACAAGACTTTCTTCAAGATTGTCATTTGCAATTGTCGCATGTGACCGTGGGATTGATTCATCCTGGTTATGAATATCCTTATCTCAAGCTTAGTAGCCTCGGCTAAAGTTTGAATCGTACTTCGTGTCTTGGTCTTAATCACAACTAACCAACTATTTTGTCCTTTAGGGTATTGTGTGAAGTATACTTGCTTTGCTTGTTATTGTTACGTTGTGCAAAACTTTTATTTGTTTTTTATAAAAGAAAATATACATTTTTACTAAAAAAAAGAAGAAAAAAAGGAAAACATAACACATGTTTAAACGTTAAGACGCTAATTAATACCCTAGCAGCAGGTATTCTAACGGTTTCCTAGAACCACCGTTGAATGACCTAGCTACGTCTTTTGCAGGGTCGATTGACAAATTGCCACTGTATCCATTTAGTGGCAAATCAAACCTCCGCTATTTGGAAAAAAAAACCGTTGTCGGTCTCCTGATTCTTTATGTAGTGATCAACCTATGTGTGATTCAAGGAAAATGCGTTTCCTAACATTAAAAAAAATTATTATAAAAAATAAAATATATCAATTTGTTTAAAATTTCCTATACCAAAAAATTTGTTTAAAATTTTATGCGGACAATAAAAAAATTGGCGGGAAATTCTTCGGCGGACAATAAATAATTTGGCGGGAAATTTTACGGCGAGATGAATCTTTGAGAGACGAAAAAATTCCGTCTCTAACAAATGTTTGACTACTTTAATAACAAGTTGACTAATTAGAGACGAATACAGAGACAAAAACTATTAGACACGATAAAAATCTGTCTCTAACACCTGTCTCTAATTACTTTTTTATTTATAAATTAAAAAACTAATTGACTAGAGACAAAATATTTTAGAGACAGATCTTTCTGTCTCTAAAATCCGTCACTAGTACATATGTTTTAAATTTTGTCTCTAAACACTTTTTTCTGTCTCAAATTCTGTCTCTAATAGAGATGAAATAAATTTCGTCTCTAAATTCCGTCGGTATTTGAACTTTTTCTAGTAGTGCCTCTTGATTTATATGCTTAAAAAAACTCTTGATTTACTTGTAATTCATAATTGTATAATTATGCATTAAATTGGTTTATTAGAGAAGATATATAGTTTATCACATAGTAAAATGAAAGTCTAAGAGCAAAATGAAGCTCAGATATGCCACATAGGCATAATGGAGGCTTAGGAGCTTGAGAAGTTTCTCTTTATATATATAAGATTCCGAAATTGTAATTAGTGAAGGATAAGTTTAGTATAAGTTATTGTTATCTGAACTTTTCAGTTCAACTTATTATTTTAAGTATTATATGAGAATTGAGTTTACAACTCTCTCTGTTTTTCTCATTCGTATTACAATTCTTAGGCCTATTCCTAACTAACAACCTTCCATCACCATAAACTCTCATTTTATCATATGAAATATTTGCGAATCACCACCTATGTGTCAATTTATGTAACAACTACTTGAGTCTCACTGGACTACAGTCAAGAGAATTCTTCATTACTTTCACTTGGGGCCTTCATCTCAACCTTGTCACTGCCTCAACCTTTCCCCTTCTAGCCTACTGTGATGCTTGACTAGGGTTCTGACCCAGATAACAGAAGGTCAACATCTGGATCTCAAGATCTAGTACAAAGGCGGCAACCTCTAAAATCCTATGGGTTCAATCTCTTCTCATTGAATTTTCCATTCTCCACTCTGACTGTGCTTTGTCAATTGTCATAACATGAGTACAATCTCCATTGCTGATAACCCTGTACTCAATGCTCGCACCAAACACATGGAGTTGGATTTGTTTTTTGTTAGAGAAAAAGTCCTCAACAAACAGCTATTGGTCATTCATGTTCCTGGACATTCACAATGTGCAGACATCATGACAAAGGCGCTTGCACATCTCTGATATGAAGACCTAAGATCCAATCTTAAAGTGTACGGTGCATAACCCAATTCAGCTTGAGGAGGAGTATTAAAGGAGTAGTTAACACTAGTTCATGTTAGGATAACATAGACTCTCCCTTACTCTACAATTACTGTGAAGATTGACTTGAAAATCAGGGACAAAGATTATGTTTGTTTTAAACTAGATATGTTTGAAAACAATGGAAGATTTTGTTTGGTTTTAAATTAAATATATTTCAAACAAATTGAGATTCTGTTTTATTTTAAAGCAGATTTGTTCCTATTTTTAAGTGATATATTTCTCTATAAATAGAGATTGTTTCTTCATAGAGAAACAAGAGAGCAAAGATGTAGCTCCAAGAAAACAAGTGAAGAAGGGAAAAACAAATACATGTTTAGTCTTCATCTTGGAAACACTATATTAAGTTTCTTGATACGGGAAGAAACTTGGGATTATGGTAGGATTAGGTTTCTGATTCTTGTAACCCTTATTGGGAGTTTCATTGTAACGGTGATACTTTGGAAATAGTGGAACGGAGGGGCTGCTCTCTCCTCCATATTAGATTGAAATTTATTATTATTCATTCGTTGCTTCCCTTCATTTTCATCTAACTCAGACAAAGAAGAACACACTCTCGTTTCCTCATTCAATCGATTGCTTCATCAGAATCCAACACCATCCTCCATCTTCCAATTTGGTAAGATTTTAAGTTCCCTTCTCAAGATCAATCATTACTCCACTGTTGTCAAACTTCATCGACGAATGGAATTTAGCGGAATTGGGTCAGATTTGGTCACTTTGACCATTTTGATCAATTGCTTTTGTCAATTGGGTCTTAACTCTCTTTCTTTTTCTGTATTTGCCAAAATTTGAAATCCATAAAGCATTGCAATTTCATGACAAGGTCGTAGCCCAAGGATTTCAGTTGAACCATGTTAGTTATGGCACATTGATCAATGGGTTATGTAAAGTCCGACAAACACAAGCAGCCTTGAAGTTGCTGAGAAGAGTTGATGGGAAATTGGTTCAATCTAATGTGGTAATGTACACCACAATTATTGATAGTATGTGCAAGGATAAACTTGTTAATGATGCTTTTTATTTATATTCTGAAATGATTGCTAAGAGAATTTCTCCCAATGTTGTCACTTATAGTGCTTTGATCAGTGGCGTTTGTATCGTGGGTCAATTGAAAGAAGCAATTCAATTGTTTAATAAAATGATATCGGAAAATATCAATCCAAATGTGTATACTTTTAATATATTGGTTGATGCATTTTGTAAGGAAGGAAAACTAAAAGAAGCTAAAAGTGTCTTTGCTATGATGATGAGAAAAGGTGTTCAACCTAATGTTGTTACTTATAACTCTTTAATAGATGGATGTTGTATGGTATATGAAGTGAACAAAGCCAAGGATATACTCAATACCATGTCCCAAATGGGAGTGACTGCTAATGTACGCACCTACAATATCATGATTAATGGGTTTTGTAAGATTAAAAAGGTGGATGAAGCCATGAATCTCTTTGAAGAAATGCATTGCAAAGACATCATTCCTAATGTGGTAACTTACAGTTCCCTTATTGATGGTTTGTGCAAATCAGGAAGGATCTCACATGCTTTAGAGCTGGTTGATGAGATGCATGATAGAGGTCAGCCACCTGTTATAATTACTTACAATACTATATTGGATGCTTTATGCAAAAACAATCATGTTGACAAGGCAGTTGCATTGTTATCCAAAATTAAAGAGAAGGATATTCTGCCAGGTATGTGCACGTACAATATTCTTATCGATGGATTGTGTAAAGGTGGAAGACTGGAGGATGCAAGAAACGTATTTGAAGATCTTTTGGTCAAAGGCTACAATCTAGATGTCTATACACACACTGTTATGATCCATGGGTTTTGTAACAATGGGTTTTTGGATGAAGCATTGGCCATGCTGTCAAAAATGAAAGATAATGGTTGCATTCCAGATGCTATAACTTATGAAATACTTATTCGTTCTCTATTTGATAAAGATGAAAATGATAAGGCGGTGAAACTTCTTCGTGAAATGATTTCCAAAGGTCTATTGTAAGACTGAAACTAGGTAAGATATTTGTCTATTGTACAGTATTATTTTGACTTTCTGGTTCAAAATTGTTTCATCATTTCTTTTATGTATATACTTCACTAAATGGAAAAAAGGATTTTGTTATTTCTTTTGGTTAAGTGTCTTTATGATTCCCAACTTATGGATTGGCCTGTTCAAACTTTAGGGAAATCCGCTGGATATGAAAATTATTGTTTGTCTTAGGAGTGTTGTTGGGTTGAATTTGTACTAATTGTATTACATTTTTTCTAGCCAATATTTTTTTGTATCAACAATAGCTAATATTTAGAAGTTTGTATATATAATAAAAAATTCAATTCAATACAAAAATAGAATACATGTGATATTTTGAGGTGATAGAGATCATGAGGCTGAAAGCAAACCAAGATAGAAAACCCATACAATTTTGGGAGGCATGGTCTCATCACTTTTGGCATGGAGTTGTTCTAATCTTTTTAATGCTATTGCTTTAGTGTAATTACATTAGTTTCTTTAATACAACATGCCTTTGAATTTGGATGATCCCTTAAATTAGGTACTTGTTGAAATGCGCATTATTTTGATTCACATTGTTAAAACATGATAAAATTGGGTTCTTGTTTTTAAATTTAAAATTGGGAAATTTAATTTCTTTTATACCTTGCATTATTATAATTCATAAAAAAAGAGGCAACTTGTTATGTCTTCATTTATGGGTTAATACTTGAAATGGTTATGTATAGAAATATATTTATATGTTAATGTGTACTCTATCTATAGTTTGATTTGTATTGAATTAATAGGCTGAAAAGTTGCCTGCATTGTCTGTATTCTGTTTTGCAGCATAGTTCTAATTCTGTTTTTGGGACATCAGATTTTGCTCATAATTTGAACTAAAGAAGACGTATTGCTCGTAGGAAAATGGGTTCATTAAGATTTGGCTTGTTGAGCCTATCTTAGGGATCCCTACTAAAATGAACTGGCACAAAACAAGTAGCTTTCTTTTTTCTTTGTAATACTTGTACTTCTGCATAATAATATTTGTAATCTTACAAAACTTAACTGTTTTTGAATGTTAAACTTAAGATTTAATTGCTAAGATTTGAATTATACACAACAGGTACAAGCTTGCCACTTAAGTGAAGTAAGCTGAGAATGACTTATGTTCTTGTGGCTAAGTTAAATTATTGTGAAGTAAGCTGAGAATGACTTTAGTGAAGTTGGCTGAGAATGTTTTAAATTATTCTTGTGGCTGTATTAAATTACTGTCTACTAATACCTCATTACAGCTGCAAAATCTACTCAAATATGCATTAAAGAAAAATATTGACAACAGTAATGATCTTCAAATTGTTTTGTCACTTGGATTAGAGCTTAGAACATAAATACTTTATAGGAAGCATGATTCTATTTTTCTTTATAATTTCTGGTTTTGCAGTTTTGGATAAGAATTCATCCTAAAATTTTGTTTAAATTCATAAAGTTTTGTAAGATTTTAGGTTGAATTGATTCCCCAAAAAATCTAGGTACTCACATTATATTAGCAAGGTCGGCTATTATATTATCTTTTTTGTTTTGGATAAGGTCGGCTGGTATACTTGATAAAAATCAATCTAAAATTGTGATTAGGTGATGCAAGTTTGAATAGCAAGTAAAGGGAATCATTATATAATTAGGGACAGAGTGCATGAGCATAGATAGAAGGAAGTGAGAGCTATTTAATATTGAATTAAGGTAGAGCTAAAATACCCAATCTTCTTCAACTTTTAACTTACATCGAAACTGTTTGGAAATTTTCATTACTTATGAATGATTATAAATCTGGGATGATCATCAAGATCCTTTCTTAGGATGATGGTAGGGGACCAGATACTAATATATCATTCTGGTTGAGAGTTTTCTAGGGGATGCATAAGCTTATGTTTGATGATTTGTTGAATATGAAAATGCATTGAATATTAGTTTGGATTCACCTATTCTAGAACATGTATTCCGGTTCCTTGCTCCTCCATATACAGTTGTTCATTCTGAGATGGATGCTTATTTCGCACCTCCATGCATAACATCCATGCACATATAGTTGTCATGATTGCACGCACAATCTGCAATGGTGTTCGGAATGAAGTGCAAGTACGACATGCGGCTAAGAGTGAGACCTCCATGTGCAATGAATCAGCGGCCATGACTTCCACCTGTGATGAACCTGCGAGTGTGGCGAAGGCTGTGTTCTGAAACATGAGTTATGATTTTGATGTATGATCTTGATGTTGTTGTTATTATGAATTTGTTATTCTTGCAGTGATTTCGTGTTCTGAGTTTGATGGGTGACCTTAAATTTAAAGTAGTCCGACCAAAACAGATTGCTATATATATGGTTTCAAAAAAGAAGCACTAGGTTGAAGACCAAGCATTTGGAGAAAGACTATGATGTCTTGATAAGACAATATGAACCTATCAAGGTTGATAATGATGTCAAGCTCAGAACTGGAAACTTCAGACTGAGGTTTGCGTTGTAATTTTTATTCTTACTTATGATACAATTGGACGCTGCCAAAAAATATGTTCTTGTTGGTTGTAGTATTTTTTATTTGCTAGTTTTACTTATGTCAATGTTTGCAAATGCTGTCCTCCTTAGTCATTACTCTCTCCGGTCTCATATATAAGCAACAAAACAAAAATATTGTAAGTCTTAAATATAAACAAAAGTAACCTCTAATCATTACAATCAATGTCATTTTTACAAATATATCCCTATTTTTTACACATTTCCATGTTTATAACGGTTTCTAAGACCAAAAGTAGGATTAAAATTAGAAAGTGTATTTGACTTACATGTATTTAGAAGTTTTCTTAAATTGTGAGTTTTTTTGTAAATTTGCTTATATATGAGATTAGAGGAGTATTTATTACAGCCTAGTGGTTTTGACTATGACATTGTTTTATGTGGAATCAAAGATGATCCATTCCAACTAAGCAAGTCCAATTATTAATTAAGAAAGGAATACATATTACTCTAGCTAGAACTAAGACTAAATAGACAATGAACTATTAGGATCACCTTTTTCAAATACAATATTTTCATATTTAACAGAAGCAACATCAACAAGTACAACAGAATAAGATTCAGTTAACCATTCATAGAACTAATTACTTGCAGTCCAAGTAAACCATAATCTCCTGTTACATCCAAATTGAATCCAAGCCTATAAACCATTCATAGATCCATGTTTCACAATTAAAAACTTGCCATCGATTGTTTCTACACTGAGATAGTTTGTAGGACCGCCAATACCAACACAACGTATTTGAGTATTATTATCAACAAATAACAACCATTTTGATGATTCAGCACAATCAGGCTTCCCAGTGAACTC
Organism: Trifolium dubium; assembly: GCA_951804385.1. Classification (NCBI taxonomy): domain Eukaryota; kingdom Viridiplantae; phylum Streptophyta; class Magnoliopsida; order Fabales; family Fabaceae; genus Trifolium; species Trifolium dubium. The sequence goes on from OX638074.1 coordinate 6,463,476, forward strand.
AATCTCAAGATCGGTACTTGTCAAGATATCATCGATGTTACTTTTTGGTATGGTGAATTTCACAGGTAAGCCTATTATAGCATTATTTTGTAGGATAGTTACTGGACACTTTAAATCATCACCAACTTTGCTTAAGCTTAGTCCTCCAGATTTAGGGTTATCACTTGCTCGAAAAATGTAGTATTGGTTACCAGAGACAACAGGGTTACCATTTAGGTCTTATACTTGTTGCACAGAATTATTTGATGACAGATTTGAGATAAAAGCAAATAGGAGGAAGGAAAGGGTGAGGGAGAAAGTAGGATTCATTGTTTGCTTAATGTGTGCACTGTTTATGTGTTTTGTTACATTTCATTACCTCTACTCTGTACATAGTCTCACGGTAATAATCAAGGTTTTAAAAAGGTTAATTTGATTGGTAAAAAAAAAAGTTAATTTGATTTTTAGAAGAAATAAATTCATTAATAAGAATTGTGTAATAATAATTGTGATTAATTCATATTGCAACGATTGTAATATATAATGCAAAATACATAACGCGACCTCAATTGTGACGGCGTGCTATTAAAAACATTGGTTTTTTTTTTTTTGACCAAATTTAAAACATTGGTTATAACAATGGCTAGATACCTTTTTTTGTAAATATTTTCTATATTACCCTTAAAAGATTGGAGGTAATTTGCTCGAAACCAATAATAATTAGCCACATACACAAATTTTTTTCCTATAATATTGATGTAAATATATATATATATATATATATATATATATATATATATAAATATAAAAATAATTACACATGAACAAGATATAAACTGACAATAAGAAAATTGACCTCTCGAATAAAACTTATTTGCGGGTTTATTAACAAATTTACTTGTTTTGTCAAATAAAAAAAACAAACAAATTTACTTGTGTGACTACTGACTAGTTTTTACCGATTGTTGGATAAATTAGTCAGAATTCTTCAAGGAATAATGAATGTCTAGCCTATTTGTGTGATCTTGATGTAAATTGACACACATGCTCTTCTAAGTTGTATGAGACTCAATACTTTTGTGATTCACCAACATCGAGTGTTAAATAGAGTAAACACATTGCATGACCCAACCAATCCATTAACGTATACTCATGGGCTGATTTACCACCCGGGCTGCTAGGACGGCAGCTCGGACTCGATCGAAATATTTTTTTGTTTTAGTGGTAAATTTAGAATAAAATTGATATTTTTAAGAATTAGTTTAAGGTAAAATTAAAGTTTTTTGGTTCAGAACTCAGATTTTTCATCGCAAAATAATTTTTTTTGTGTTTTAGGAGTTAACTTAGAGTAAAATTGAGATTAGAGGAAATTAATTTAGGGCAAAACTGAGTTTTTTTTTTAAATTTGAAAATTTTTAATGTAAAATTGAAATTTTTGTTGAAATTTTAAATTTGTCCGAGCTTTATATGTTTCCTGGGGCGCCACTGCGTATACTCACTCACTCACAAGTCATAAATCCCATCTTCCACAGTTTAAAAAATCCATATAGACCTAATGAGCATGTTCATCATCTTTCAGTTTAAAAAATCAGACCACTCAGTGTCCAACAGTCCAAACGTCACCTCTGCAATTTTAAAAATGAACCATAATATTAGAGACTAAAATGTGAACATTTTGATCTTTTAAGACCTATTTTAATAAAGAAAGATAAAGAGATAAAAACTAAAAAGCACAATCTTACTATTTAAATGAACAAGATGCATATTTAGGTCTAATAAAAAACTACAATAATATACATAAAATTATGATAAAAACTAATGCAATTTTGCAAGAAAAAATCCATCAGAAATGCCAAAGATTGGAGGATGAAGGTCCCTCACCATGTTCACACATTACAGCAAAACTTTTAAGTACAAGCAACAGCTTGTCATGGCTTCACGTGTTGGGCAAATATGTTCATTCAAAACAAAGAAAAATGGGGTATACAATATGTATAAATTTGGACAACCTTCATTGTTTCATATGTATCCAAATTAAAGGGAAATCTTATTTTACAGCTAGACAAATGCTAAAACTATAAATTTCACCATTTTATTAAAATATAAATAATAAATCATCTATTGCACGGATTTGTCTAATATAATTTTTTTTTTTTGAAGCAGCTAAAATATTATATTAACATACTAGAGAGGCACAAGGTGTGCAACATCTAGAGAATTATAAGTTTACAAGACAAAGAGCCAGAATTAGAAGTTTACACGACACAGTGCCCCAACACAATTCAGCACAAGATACAATAAAGGTAAAAACCAAAGGGACACTGTCACACAAAAATCTACCCTCCCCTCCAACCTAAGCAAGTCAGGGGGTTGGTATAGCAACAACTAAACAACACACAAAAATCTTTGTGGCGCACTTTGAGCCACCACCACACCTGAAGTTTGATATGATCTATAACCTGTTGCGCGTCCATAACAATGTTACGAAAGATTCCATCATTTCGACATTTTCAAATCCACCAGATAGTGGCTAACCAAAAGACCTGAAAAACATGTTTAGGTTTGATCGAGTGAAATTGAAGTCCCCTAAACTGTTGAGCATGAGCCACTGCTTCCGCCGGCAAAACACCTTGGATGCCGAGCCAAGAAAGAACACCACCCCACACCTGTTGAGCAAAATGACAGATAAAGAAAAGGTGGGATAATGTTTCTTCAGTTTGACACCCAAAGTGACAAAAATGAGACCCAGGAACTCCAACACCTCGGCGGAGAAGGTTATCTCTTGTTGGAATTCTATTAAGGAGAAAACGCAACGCGAATACTGAAACCTTCATAGGAACAAATTTATGCCAAGGCAAATCCCGAGCAGGATCCGGTACACCAACTGGATTAACATCACTGGTCAAGGATACATAGGCCTCCTTAACTGTGTAAGAATCTGAGGTACCTCCTAACCAGCGCCACCTGTCAGAAACACCAGACTGCAAAAGAACATTATGCAAAAGAGAACAACATTCCTCCAAGACCGCTTCTTCCCATACAAACAAATGTCTCCGCCAGACCCACCCACCCCCATCAATACCCCAACCCCGCTGACACATATCTCCCACCGAAATCTGAAGTTCTAGGAAAAGCCCTGCCAACCTCGGAAACCGCTTTCTCAGAACAACCCCTTCCCCCAACCAAGGGTCATCCCAAAACAAAGTAGCAACCCCATCCCCTACATGATGAGACAAGAAGGAGTTAAACCACTCCGGAATATTGTTGAAGCTACCCTTCCTAACTGACACTATGTCTTTCCACCACAACGACGCCTTAATCCCACCTTCCTGAATATCCCCCCTCTCAACCCCATACCTATGAGCTAAAACTTTATACCAAAGCCCACTAGTTTCTGTTTTTACCCTCCAACACCATTTGCCGAGTAACGCGATATTAAACTCCCTCACCCTCTGAACCCCCAAACCCCCTAACTACGATCCAAGCAAACTTTGTCCCAATGAATCCAATGAATCTTACGAGCCTCCCCATCCCCACCCCATAAAAAAGATTTAAAAAGAGATTCAATGGTAGAAATGATACCTGAGGGAGCCCTGAAAAAGGAAAGAAAGTAAACCGGGATAGAAGACAAGGCAGCTTTTAGCAAAACCAGGCGGCCACCCATGGATAGATTTCGGCGATTCTAGACAGACAAACGCGCTTTAATTTTATCAACAATAGGTCTCCAGAAAGAAAGTCTCCTAGGATTACCACCTATGGGAAGACCAAGATAATTAAAGGGAGTAGTTCCAACACGACAATGTAAGATACTCGCCGCCTCATTCAACCAAGATACCGCTACATTTACCCCTACTAACATGCTTTTATGGAAGTTAACCTTGAGACCAGACATCAACTCGAAGAGCAGGAGGGTGGCTTTAATGGCATGAACGTACTCCCAGCTCTTAACCCCAATCAACAGAGTATCGTCGGTGAACTGTAAATGAGAAATACTAAGAGGATTTGCTGCCCCGATAGGAAAACCAGAGAAAAGACCAGTTTGAACAGAAGCAGACATCATCGCGCTAAGTCCTTCTGCCACAATAAGAAAGAGAAACGGAGATAACGGATCCCCTTGGCGAAGACCTCGTTCGAAAGAGAACTCATCAGTTGGGTAGCCATTAACTAACACAGAGGCTGAAGCAGTACTGACGCATTCAGCCATCCACCAACACCATTTAGCAGGAAATTTCATTTTATTCATAACAGATAACATAAAGTCCCACTCCACTGAATCGTACGCCTTCTCAAAACTACTTTAAACATGAGCAGTTCCTTCTTGGGTTTTCTTGCTACATCCACTAACTCATTTGCAATCAATATTCCATCCAAGATTTGTCGACCTTTGATAAAAGCTGATTGAAATTCTGAAATCACACTACCAATCACAGCACTCAAACGGTTGGCTAATAGTTTCGCAAGAACTTTGTAGATGCTATTTATTAAGGAAATAGGTCGATACTCAGACAGGCGCTGAGGAGCAGACACTTTAGGAATCAGAACTATAAAGGTACAATTGAGCCCTTTAGCAATACGACCAAAGTTATGGAACTCTGCAAAGAATCGAACCAAATCTCCTTTCAATTCCGGCCAAAAATCCTTAAGAAAGCCACAGTGAACCCCGTCAGGGCCCGAACTTTTGAAACTTTCACAATCCCAGATGGCTTTTTTAATTTCATCCTCCCCAAAGGGAGCCACAAGCATGGCCGTGTCCATATCACTCAACACATTAAAATGCAAGTCGCCAATATCCGGTCTGCATAGTCTAGCAGACTTGAACTGAGTAGAGAAATGATTGTAAATACAGTGTCGGATAGGCTGAACCCCTTCCACCTGTGTGTCTGCAACATTGAGGATCACTATTAAATTTCTTCTTTTCTGAGAGTTGGCCAAGGAGTGAAAGAAACGGGAATTTGCATCCCCCTCACTAAGCCACCTATGCCTTGATTGTTGCCAAGAAATGCTACACTCAGCTCGAGTAAACGAAAACAAACTGGCAGACAACTCTCGCCTTTCAGATACTTCCTGGTCCGTCAAAGATGCCACCTCCCCTTTCAAATCTAGCTCAAACAAACGATCCTTAACAGTTGTGATCCGGTAAGGAAGATTTTTCACATGTTGATTATGCCATTCTTTGAGAGCTTTTTTGATCATTTTCAATTTTTCTTTGAGGACAAAACCTACCCACCGAGGAATAAGATAAGACATAAGCCTGTCTTTAACAAAGAGTTTGTAACCCGGAAAATCGGACCAACACTTCAACATACGAAGAGGTCGAGGCCCCCAATCTGCCTCCTCTTTGCGCAGCACCAAAGGACAATGGTCCGACAAACCTCTCGGAAGGGCCAACTGAATGCAATTGGGCCAGACATCATTCCAATTTTCAGATAAAAGAAAACGATCCAATCTACTCATTGTCTAATATAAATTATTAATAGTCATTTTTAATAAATAAAAAACGTAGTTTATAATCATATATTTTGTCAAAAATCATATATATTAGGTTTAATCAATAAAATATAAATTAGTTAGGCGCTTTCAAAAGCTTCCCCTAGTCCTATTTGGTAATTGACGCTATATTCATTTAGCTTGCAATTATAATTATTATCACGCGCGACCAACAAGTTAATAAAATAATGAAATGTCCTCTCGCATACTAAAATCACCCTACGCACTTGAAGACACTAACCACTAACACCGATTGGAATTCATGCGAGCATTAATTCAGTGAACGTTAACCCTATTTGAACCTCTAGCCTCGAGATAAATGGTATTACCCATACTATACTAGCTAGATTGATAACCCCGATTCCTAAACCAGAATTCTGTTACGACATTTCTTAGTTCCCAAAAACAACTCATTAAATACATCTACTTACTAATCATATAAGAAATTGGCAAGTTAAATCAAATACAATAATAAAACTGTAAGTAATGTATTTTTTTCTAATCAATTAAATGTTTCCAAATATTTCTAGAAACGTATATCTACATACTCGACCTAACATAAGGAACTTAACTACTCATAGAGATAGTAATCCTAACAAAAGAGTTTAGAAGACTACACATCATAATAACCTCGATACCTTATTATGGAAGACTATACGATGCCTGTGAAGCATCCCATCGTAGCACGATGTGTCTCAAATTTTGTCTAAATTTATTTTCTGCGTAGTTTTATTTTTTGTGATATATATATATAGAACCCTTCTTCATAGTAACATGATGTCTTGAGTTAATTTCTTCATTTTTTTCCTCTTTTTTGTATAGTTTCTTCAACTCTTACCTCTTCGTCAGGTAATTTCGTTACTTAGGTATATTAATGCATTTAGCCATCAAAAGATGACTAAAAACTAATAAAATACATCGTATAAATTTATGTCTTCAACCGCTTACTATCTAAGAGAATGAGATTGGACTATTACATATACACACATGGGCCAAGCTCTATGAAGCATCGATACTTTAAAATTGACCAAATATCATGTTAGATAGCGTATCCGATACAGAATACACGTTTGATATGTATCAAAGAAAAGTATTCAGTGTTTAACTTTTATTTTTTAAATACAAAAATACTGACACTTCTGCGATACTTTCCGATACGTATCGGAGAAGTATCTTATGTTTATATTTTATCCATTCTTTGAACGAAATAACATGGGTCCAAAAAGGGCTAAGAATTTGGTTTATGTGCATGCAAATTTTCAACTTTTTTCAATGAAAGATGAAGAATATACGAAATAACATGGGTCCAAAAAGGGCTAAGTATCTTGTGTTTATATTTTATAGGATTAGGACATTTGTGGAGATGAGGATGACCAGCTTTTTAGATAGTACTAAAGATATGTAATTCAATTGTTTTGATAATTTTAGTAATATGAATAATTCTTTACTATCAATTTTATTTATAATTATTTATTATCAATTTTAGTTGTATTTATACATTTTGCATTTATATATTTAATTTTTTATTATAATATTCTGGCCTCAGCGTATCTTAAATTTTAAAAATTTCCGCATCGTCATATCTATATGACAAACTTCCCTCCCACCCTTACATTTAATCCTTCACCCCTACAAAAAATTAAATATTCCAAGTTTACCCTTTTGCAAATAAAAAATATACACTTCATTAATTGTGGAGTTCACCCCACTAGATTTTTACCTACAGATTTTATATATTTAGTGACAGTTTTGTCTGTCACTATAAGCCAAATACTTTCAAATTTAAGTCGCATACCGGACTTTGAGAAAACATTTTCCGGTAAGAATAAACAAACAGGAATACCATGAAAAATGAGAAAATTTCTCTTTTGCCCCCCCTCATTTCTCTATAACCCCTCTAAAACTCCAAAATACCTTTGAAATTGGGCAAAAATATGATTTCGGGATCCATAACCCGAAATGGGTTTCGTGACCTACGACCTGAAACATAGGCATATCATATCAGAACACGCAGCAATAACCCCCCCCCCATGGTGCGCACACTTCGTGATCTATTTCCCGGAATATAAAACCCGGAATACCCATGTTAAATTGACAGACCAAAATAAAACCCCGCACTCGCGTATTATTATACAAAATGAGTTATGAAACCGTTTTTTACAAAATAGGATCCTTTTCATGACTCATTTTGTATAAAATCATTCTATTTTGTATAAAACGGTTTCATAACTCATTTTTCACAAGAGTATTTCGTGATCTAGGATCCGAAATGCATTTCGGGTTCCTAGTCACGAAATTGGCAACCGGGGGGGGGGGGGGGGGTGCATATGAGTGTATTTTGGGGCGTGTATCCCGAAATGCATTTCGGGAAATAGGTCACGAAATACACCAACTCGGGGGGTGGAATTGGCTAATTTTAGGACGTAGAACACGAAATGTATTTCGGGTTTTATATCACGAAATAATATTAATAAGGGCAAAAAAGGTTGTTAGGGGGGACGATTGAGAAATGTCTGAAAAATGATTTCGGTACTTGTCAAAACGAACTCTTTGTACACATTTTAGACTTTTAGTGACGGTTTTGTTTGTACTAAAAGTCAAAGTTCTTTAAGTGATAAACCGAACTTAAAAAAATGTGTTCCGGTAAAATGATCTAAACCAGGACATTTGAATAAAGTATTCCGAGATATATGTGATCCGGTAAAAAGATCCAAACACAAAGATCTAAGACATTTAGTGACAGTGTTGTTCGTCACTATAAATCAAATTTGTTTTAACTAATTCAACAAAATTAGTTTTGTCCTCTTTATCCATGAAACTTGAAGGTCTCTTTAAGCACAACAAAATAAAGAGTTTGAAAATGATTGTTTTGTCCTTCTTTACAAATTAAAAGTTGTCCATAGAGCTCTAAAATTAAACACCGTAGTGACAGTAAATGTTGTCATTAAAAATCTAAAATGTGTACAAAGAACTCGTTTTGACAGGTACCAGAATCATTTATCATAGTATTCTGATTTGTATATTCTTACCGGAAAATATTTTCTCAAAGGGTCTGTTTGGCAAGCACCTATTTTGAGCTTATAGCTTATAGCTCATAAGCTCATTTGCAAAAAAAAAAAGCCTGTTTGGTAAGAATTTTTGCAACATTAGCTTATAATTTATTTTGCTGACTTTTAGCTTATTTTTAAGGTTTAGGCTATTTCAAATAGTGTTTTAACTTACAGCTTATCACATTTTTTTCCACTTTTGCCCTTAATGTTTTAATTAAAATCCACTTATATCAAATATCACTCTCTCTCTATTTTTTTTTTACTGTAACTTTTTTTGCACATTAATATCAACATTTTTTTTATTGACTTCGTATCTATTACTATCATTTTTTTCGACGACGTACTGTATTATGTATGTAGCTTTTGTGTACAAAGACATGTTGTACTATATTGATTCATGATCATTTTTTTTTTACTAAATTGCACTTTTGGCCCCTGTATATCAAAAGCTTGCGATTTTGGTCCCCTATGTCTCAAAGTAACACTTCAAATCCCTTATGTTCAGCCTCTTTTGCAAAATTCAATTTTAACCAAGTAAATGCTGACGTGACGAGTTACTTATGTGACAAAGATGTCACGTCAACAACTTATAATTAGAAATAATAATAAAAAAAGCAATGGTTTAAAAAGAAAAAACTTGAATCCCTTGCCAAAAAAAATCTAATAACAATCTCACAATTCATCTTTTTTTTTAATTATTAAATGTTGATGTGGCATCTTTGTCACATAAGTGACTCGCCACGTCAGCATTGATTTAATTAAAATTGGATTTTGCAAAAGGGGTTAAACATAAGGGGTTAAAAGTGCTATTTTGAAACATCTAGGACCAAAATCGCAAGTTTTTGAAATATAGGGGGCTAAAAGTACAATTTAACCTTTTTTTTTTATTTTTTTTATCATAAGTTCTTTAATATTTTTTTTGACAGTTTGATTTTATTTTATTTATTTATATTGATACATGTATCTTTTAATTTATATTGATAAATGTATCTTTCTTTTTATTTTATTTTTGTTATCATTTATGTATTTGGTATAAATACTACTATTATGTTTAATATATTTTATACATTATAAAAACTGAAATGAAAATAAAATAAAATAATATTTAAAAATATATAAAATTTATATTATAGTAAAAAATTTAAATTATTAAATTCTAAATATGTTAAATATTAAATTGATATAGATTTTATTATAAATTAAAAATGTCCTTTTATGTCATTTTATATTTATCAATTAGTTCAACCGCTAATTTTACCAAACACTTCAATTAGCTTATCAACTATCAGCTAACAACTATAAGCTATCTGCCATCAACTATAAACTATTTTTCCCAAACAGACTCAAAGTCTGGTATATGACTTAATTTTGAAGGTATTTGACTTATAGTGACAGAAAAAACTCATTAAATACATAAAAACTGTAGGCAAAAGTTTGGTGGGGGTGAACTCCACAAGTAAATGAAGTGTAATTTTTTTTTTTGCAAAAGGGTAAACTTGAAATATTTATTATTTTGTAGGGTGGAGGATAAAATGTAGGGGTGAGAGGGCAAATTTTCTATCTGTATCTATTGTATATATGTTGTATCAAGTATTTGGACTTCATAGATCAAATCCGATATAAACTTTTTTTTAAATAATAGAAATTGTTTTTTTGAACTCTGATTTCTTATTTTACTTTAGGCTTAAATACACTTTTGATTCTCTAAGTATTTTCAAAGTTTCACTTTGGTCCTTTAACTATTTTTCGTTCCGTTTTAATCCTCTAACTTTCATTTTGTTAACCTACTTAGTCCTAACCGTTAGAAAAATGTCAAAAACGAGAGGAAGAAACCTCTATTGAGAAAACGAACATCATATTTGGATTCAACGTAAATAATGGGAGGATTTGGAGTATCGTTTCGTAAGTTTTCGTGACAGGATAGATCACCGGTGATGTGGACAGAGACGGTGATAGAGGAAGCTCCGTACGCGATGAAGAAGAAGGTCTCTGGCCACGTGGCGTTTTCCTATTGGATCTCACACCAAAGCCATCAAGTCCCTAAGTGCCACGTACGCAAAATTAACATTTTTGGCATTTTTCTAACGATAATTAGGACCAAATAGATTAACATAATGAAAGTTAGAAGACTAAAACTGAACGAAAAAATAGTTAAAGGACCAAAACGGAACGAAAAATAATTAAAGGACCAAAATAAAACTTTGAAAATATTTAGAAGATCAAAAATATATTTAAGCCTTTACTTTATTAAGAGATTCCACAGTATAGAAGAGATTTACTTAACAATTCTTCAACTTTCGACTTAAGTCAACAATTATATGTTATGTTAATTCATTAGTATTATTTTTTATGCTATATATCTTAGACCTCATAACAATAATGATAGTGGGGTATTTTAGAAAAATGATAAAGAGTGTCTCGTGACACTATTTAAGCACTTTAAATAATAAGGTTTTACAAAAAAATTATTGAAATGTGTAAAATTAATACATTGAAAACTGTGTTTTTTTTACGAGACATTGAAAATTGTGTAGTTTTGAATAAAAAATGGTGACATTTGGTATACCTCTTCAAGATTTGGGGTATTCACAACTGAACCACTCAAAAATAATTTAACTGATATAAATTTTATAAAATATTGTTGAGAATAATGCATAAATATCTTTAGAATATTTTATATTTAAATATGTTTTAGATTTATATTAAAAATAGATATCTTTAGGATTTAATATTTATATTTTTGTTTAGAATATCTAGGATTTATTTGTTATTTAAGATCTATATGATCTAAAAGTATATTTGTGTAACTCTATAAATAGAGTCTTATACTATGAATAATAATGAGAGAGAGAATGAGAACAATGAATAACACATTTGTTATATTCTCCAATCTCCATAACTTCTTCGTATAAAAATATATCCAACAAATTCTACAACACTAACATTAAAAACCACATCAGTGGTATATACAAAAATATACTCATTAGAGTGGTATCAAAGTGCTAAGGTTCAGACCTGTGAAGAAGACATCATCAATAACAATAACCATAACTCATAATCACAATATGGCTGACAACGTAACTGTCACATATGACTGACAACCTAACTGTCACATAACCTCAAGAGACATCTTTATGTTTTATTACATTAAGATGTAAGCATAACATTCCTCCATGGCTGACAACCTACTGTTACAAAATCACAAGAGACATCTTTATGATTTACAAGAAGATGTAAGTGTAACATCCTCGATGGCTGACAACCTATTGTTACAAAAACATACCCATTCATAAATAATGTGGATGAACAACAACAATAACAAAAAGAAAAAGAACAACAACAACAACAACAATCAACATGAATCTTAGATTGGATGCACACAGATATTCAAAGTGTTTAATATATATCTTATTGACCACTTTGACTACTTCATTAACAAAGAAAAACCACCGAACATATGTTAGTTGGTCTAATGGTGATTGACGCCGAATTTAGTAGGAAAGACTATTGTTCGATTCTCACAACTACGTTTAGGTAGGAACTGAAGTCACTTGATTGTAGAACTCGCCCTCAATTCTGAACTAGTAGGGCTTCTTCTCTTAAGAATTAAAAGGTAAAAGTAAATAAAAACATTACAACTCGATCATTAATCATTTATTTTATATTATGTACTAACAATTTTTTTTTGAAACTATGTAATATAACTGTTTAATGACATTTTTTTATTAATAACAAACTAAAGTGATCTATGAAATATATATGTTAAAAAAGTGGTTAACAACATACATTTTTTTTTACTCAAAAAAAACATACATTTTTTTATTACTAAAGAAAAAATATATTTTTTGTTAATAAAATAGTCAAGTTGTGGTTATTAAAAAAAACTCTATTTGCGTAGAAAAAAAACTCAATTTTTGGGTTATAAAAAGTATTCAATAAATGTAAAAAAAATTCTTTGTTCAGAAGTCTTAACTGTCAAAATTGTTACGTTCATAACTGAGGTTTGAACTTCAGTCACTTCACTAATTTGTTTGTGTGAGTTTTCAATACTTGTTATTTAGTCAATGTACAAAAAAAATTATTCTTTAATTCAATGTTGAAAAAATATATTATATTATTATTCTATTTTTGTACAAAAATATATTATTATTCTTATAGTACTATATTATTGGTGGATGTCCATGTAGGTCACTAGCTTGTATAATTGACCTATTAAATATTTTTTTCACGATCAATTTAATCTGATTCAGAGTCAGTTATAATATCAAGTGATTATCCCCCAAACCACGAACTAATGTTTTTTTTTTTACTAAAACCACGAACTAATGTTGACCTATTATATATTTGGGTCTTGCTTACTAGTGCCCTCAAAGCACTAGTTAAGGTTAACAAAAGAATTACTCCATTTTATTAGTCAGTTTAAAATAAGGTTTTATTAATTTGAAAAAATAAAATGCACAAGCTAAGTTCCAACAACTTATTTACCACTTTTGCTTCCTTAATCATTGCCCTCTAATGATAATGTTTATCATTTTCCTATATTTTTTTGGCTATAAATAAAATTTATGTAAACCTAATCTTAATAATAAATAACCTAACTTAAATTATTCTTTGTGTCTTCTCTTTCTCTCATTTACAGGTTCATTTTTGAGCTAGGTTCGATAGGCTAAGGTCTCTTTCAGCATCCAAAGTATCACATGAAAAATCAGTAAAAGCAGCAAGCCGGTGAGTGTTTTACGTGTAGGGAACAACTTATATATTTGTACAACTGGTGGTTTGATTTAAACGTGACATCGTGCCACCAATCTCCATGTTTAGGCCAAAAAGTAAAACGTTAATGCTTTGTCGTTTTTGTTTTAAATTTGTTTTCTTTTGTTAAACTAAGATTCTCATGTTATCCATTTTTCAAGTAGAAATTTTTTCAAAAAATATAATTAGAAATTTTCATTTGTTTTTTATTGATTCTACTTAAAAAATACATTAATATGAATATTGAAAACAGTCAATTATTTCCTTGCTTTGTCAATTATTAGAGATTAGAGATTAGAGATATTTCTTTGCATTGTCAATTAAGAAAAAATATGATTGGTCACATTATTAGACACATTTCCTTGCATTGTCAATTATTACAAAATTGTTCACAAATTAAATATTGACAATCAAATGAATTTTTAAAAGTTTGATTCTTGACTCTTACTCATACCTATGCAGAAAATTCAATCGGGAGGTGAAAACCAATCTTACGTGTCTTACAAATTTTTCGACGAAAATTAGTCATCACTTAACAGCGATAAAAATTTCGTACAATAACATGACAAAAAAAAATTAATTTCCAAAAAATTATCATTTGTAATTATTTTATTTGAATATCAAAATACTTACATCATATGTGATGTTAAATATCTTGCAAAAAAGTTTTTTGTCTCTTACTTATTTATGTATTTTGATTAAAAAAATATATTGTATACACAGCTTATGTATTTTCTACAATTTAATTTACACACAATTTAAAAATACATATGAAAAATATTTGACACCATATTGTTTTATTACAAAATGAGGGAAACGCCCCAAATTTTGACAATAGATTTAACATCATTTTTTTATGTTCAACATTGCTTACTACTTACTTATTAAAATTTCTTAAATTAGAAGTATGAGTGATCAATATATATGTCCTCTTTTAACAAGGAAAACTTTATGTTATTTTTTGTTTGTAGCCTGATAGTTAAATTTATACCTTATAAAATATATGAATAAATCTGTAACAATTTCAAACTTCATTTCTATATGTAATATACAATATTCTTATCCTTCTCAAAAAAAAAATAATACAATATTCTTATCGATTGAATTAAACTCAATTATATTTTTGGTGTTTAGTTTCATGTCTCTCATACTTAATTATTAAGAAAATTGCTACTGTATTTTTGAACTTAGGACATGTTATTTTTGGTTACAAACTTAGAACATATTAAGACACCTTCCTTTCTTAATTATTTGACAAATATATTTATTCAAAGATTGGATAAGAACAACCTGAAAGTGAAATTCCAATTCTATCATCAGCTATTCAATACTCCCATCTATCATTTTTTTCCTTGTGTGGGCATTGAAAACCAATTTATTCCATTTTATTAAAGTAAAAAAACAAAATTCCTTAAATTTGTCAAATTTTGTGGTAGCTGTTCCATGTGAGAGAGAGAGAGAGAGAGAGAGAGAGAGAGAGAGAGAGAGAGAGAGAGAATTTAAAATTGTAGTATCACACTTCACACATGTTTCCATCAAATTATAAACACTTCTTTGACTTTATGCAAAGTGATGAATGAGAGAAAACCATAATCTTTTTGTGATCTTGTGAATTTGTAACACTTAAGAAGCATTTTTATTGGTTATTGCAAACTAAAGCTTTCAAGATTTTGAGTTCAACTTCAAAAGCTGCAATTTTCAATGACTGTATGTATATATCTTTATTTTAATTTTTATGCTTTATGTGCTTTGGAATATAAATGATTTGGTTTATGTAGCTATTAATCTATGTTAAGAATTTTTTGTTTTTTAAGATTTCTTTTGATGAAAATTTCAATTTTTCAAGTGATATAAACATATTGAATTTGGATTGGATTCACAAATGGATTTGATTGATTGATCTTACACCAATGGGTTTGGTTGATCATGCATGGCCCCACCTTGTTTCTTTCACTTGTGAATGTTGTTATTTTATCATGTTCTTCATTGATTGATATGTTGCTTGTTGAGTATGATTCATAGACATTTAGGTTCTTTATTGTAATCTGAACCGTAATTCATTTAAGTAATAATACAGAACTACAATTGCTCTCTAGTCGGAGACGTAGGCACACTTTGCTGAACTGCGTAACCAAACGATTGTGTTCATTGTTTGTGATTTTTGTTTTCTATTTCTCTTTTGTTACCTGTTGCTGTTCTAACACTACTGGAATTGGCTAATCAAAGGTTTTTTTTTTCACCTTCTGGTTCCTAGGGGAAGGGGCCCTAGTAGTGCAGAGTTTGGGGTGAGTTCTAACCGTTCCAGTCCTCTCCCCAAGCGCAGTTGCGGGGATTGGGCTAATCAAAGCTTTTAAATAGGCTTACAAGTTACAATAGAAGACTCATATTTAAACTTTATCCTATACAGTAATTACTATCATTTAAATTTAAATGATAATGATCCTAATTAATAGGCATATTATGCTCATAAATTCTAACAATAAATCCTAATCCTAACTATACTGAAATTCAATTTAAAAAGTCTGTTATGCAACTTATAAAGATAAATAAAATAACAAATCCTAATTCAAAAGGATTAGAGCTCTTGCTTTTCTGTTACTGTTTTCCCACATATTGGTCCATATCACTTTGCTGCTAACTGCCATAGTTTGATCTGATGTTTTCTAGTCCTATATAGTGAGGTCCTATTTTTCTCATGTTATTATGAAGCACGGACACTTCTTAGATTAGGCGTGTCCCAGTGTCAGACACGCATCGTATCCAACACCGACACTTACAATTACATTTGTTCATAGTTTAGCAGTAATCCATCTCAGAATCCATATGTAGTACTTTGTTCATTTTCATTTTGTAAGCTGTTTCAACAAATAACCTATGTAGCACTGACATCTGTCGCTGTAAGACAAGACACCGACACATGTGGAATATTCAATAATTCAATTTTCTCAAATTATTACCGGTGTCGACGTGACAGACTTTCAGTGTCATGTCTAGTAGTATCCATATATGTGTTAGTTCTGGTTGTTTCTGATTCTGATTGATACATTGGCTGTAAATTTAGGTTCCGGAGAAACCATTTGGTGAAGTTGCTGAGAAGATGGATAAAGAAGAAAATGTAAACCATTGTGAGGATGTGCCTGACATAGAAAATGACGGTAGCATGGATGGGAATGACGAGGAAATTGGACAGTATTGGTCACAGTTTTCTGAAAGGAACATGACATATGAAGAACCACTTCTTGTGAAGAGGATTAATACTACCTCACAGATTGCCATAGTTGGTTCCAATCTTTGCCCTATTGAAAGCCTTGATTATGAGTAAGCAACATGCAATTCCTTTTGTACAATAGATCATCTTATTACTGCAAAATTGATTCTTGATAAATTCAATTATATTGTTGCAAAAAATTGTGTCAAGAGGATTTTGTTGTCATGTCATTTACTTTTTGTTTCTATATTTTATTGATTTTTAGTTCAAAATAATTATGCCTATAACATGATGGAAGGTGTGTGTGTTCGTAATTGTATGATATTTGTTAGAATAGTAAATCCGGCTCTAAAGAAAACAGATAAATAAACACATAAAAACACAACGAATGATCACAGAGTTCGGCCAATTGTGCCTACGTGTGTCTCTGACTACAGAGTGATTCCTGTAGTTTTCTAACCATTTGATGGTTAGGTTAAAGGTACAAAATTTTGTTTAAATACTACGGTCCAGTTCCGCTACCCTTGAGCATCTGTCCACTTATCAGCAAATATGAGCCATACTCAATAACATCAACATTCAGGATTTTTGATTCAAGTATATTTATTCTGCAATTTTCAGGATTTTTGATAATGAAATGTTTAACCAGGACTGGAGGTCCAGGAAGAAGGTTCAGATATTCCAATATGTCGTACTTAAATGGGTATTCGCTCTTCTTATTGGATTAGGAACCGGACTTGTTGGTCTTTTCAATAATGTTTCTGTTGAAAACATAGCCGGTTTCAAGCTACTTCTCACAACCAGTCTCATGTCTAAACAAAGGTGAGCTTTCTTTTTTTGACATATTGATATTCATTCGGTACTTTATCTTTTATTAGATTTTGTTTGTGTTTTTCGATAAATTATTTTGTATTAAAGATGTGTACTTTTGTTGATATAAAAAGAATACTTTTGTAATTGTTGTAATGTTCCTTATTCGGATAAATTTGTAAGACATATATCTATTAGAATAAACATCGCTTAGATGAGATAACACTGGTCTCTTCTAGCTTAACCAAGGTCTAAGGTTCGAACTCAAGTTTGGGCATGTAGCAACATTATAATTCTCAGGGAGAATTTTCCGCCCATTTGGGTTCAAATGTCTCTTATATTCAAACGGCACCACAATGCTCCGATTATTTTTCATAGATTCTCATATAGTTGTAGCTGTAGTGCAGATTTCTTGAGGCTTTTCTAGCATATGCTGGTCTGAATATGATTTTAGCAGCAGCAGCTTCAGCAATATGTGCTTTCATTGCTCCATCGGCAGCCGGCTCTGGCATTCCGGAGGTTAAAGCATATCTCAACGGCATTGATGCTCATTCTATTCTAGCTCCAACCACACTTTTTGTAAAGGTGAATAATAATACTACAGTCGTAAAAGCAACTCTAAACCACTTCATTTTTATTTTCACAGTGCTAAATTATATTGATTCTTCCCGATACACATTTTTTTCTTCTTATCCGGTATGCATAAAAAGCAAATTTTTACTTCTTGGGCCATATTAAATTTCCATATGAAACCTGTGATTGAACCATGTCAGATTGTCGGTTCCATCCTTGGAGTGTCAGCTGGATTTGTGGTGGGAAAAGAAGGACCAATGGTTCATACAGGAGCATGCATAGCTTCATTTTTGGGACAGGGTGGATCTCAAAAGTATGGTTTGACTTGCAGTTGGCTTAGGCAATTCAAAAATGATAGAGACCGGCGAGACATGATTACTTGTGGAGCAGCTGCTGGTGTTGCTGCCGCCTTTCGATCACCAGTAGGTGGTGTCCTCTTTGCCCTTGAAGAGGCTGCTTCTTGGTATCTATTTATGTTAAAATTAATCTCGCTCGGCTGTGGTATCTTTTAATTTAATATTGATATTTAAAATTAATGTCAAGTGTTTTTAATCATCTGACGATTACATATATGTAGGTGGAGGAGTGCTCTTCTTTGGAGAACATTTTTTACTACGGCAGTTGTTGCGATTGTTTTAAAAGCTGGAATTCAGTTTTGTTCAACAGGGAAATGTGGGCTATTTGGTGAAGGTGGTCTTATATTGTATGATGTTGGTTCGGCCCAAGTAACATATAGTGGCGGTGACATATTGGCGGTAATAGTCTTGGGAACTTTAGCCGGTATTCTCGGAAGCATATATAATTTCCTTGTCGATAAGGTCGTTCGTACGTATAGCATCATCAATGAGTATGTCCTCACATTTAAATTGAATACTATTTCTTTTCCAATTTACTTCTCTCTGATTACCACTGGCCCTGTTTGGATAAACAGCTTAATTAAGCGTTTATAACATAAACACTTATCATATAAGTGGTTATGTATAAGCTAGTTTTATAATAACCGATACTAAAACAAAGTCAAATTGTTTTTCATATAAGCTATAAGCTGTTTTCATAAGCTATCCTAGAGAGCTTGTGGAAATAAGCTGAAAGCAGCTTATGGTCGTGTCATAAGCTATTTTCATAAGTTCAAATCAATGAATCTAAACAGGTTTCTAGTCTAATATAGTAGTAGTGTATTATCAAAATAATTAATAGTTCTCTCTTTTTATTCTTGTTGCAGAAAAGGTCCATTTTTCAAAATCTCTCTTGCTGTTACAATTTCTCTTTTGACATCATGCTGCTATTATTTCTTACCATGGATTGTAACCTGTATCCCTTGTCCTCCCGATTCGACGGTCACCTGTCCCTCTATTGACGAGTCTGGAGAATACAAAAGCTTTCAATGTCCACCAGGCTACTACAACGATCTTGCTTCCCTCTTCCTAAACACCAACGACGATGCTATTCGTAATTTATTCAGTCCGAAGATAACCAAAGAGTTTCATATTTCTAGTTTGTTTATCTTCTTTACCGCCGTTTACTTTCTTGGAATCCTCACTTATGGTATTGCTGTTCCATCTGGACTTTTCATTCCTGTGATACTTGCTGGAGCTGCATACGGTCGTGTTCTCAGTAGAATCTTTGAACCGATCACCCAACTTGACCGAGGACTCTTTTCTCTCCTAGGAGCTGCATCTTTCCTTGGTGGCACCATGAGAATGACCGTCTCAATTTGTGTTATATTACTTGAACTCACTAATGATCTGTTGTTACTTCCACTGGTGATGTTGACCTTATTAATCTCGAAATCTGTGGCTGATATTTTCAACAAAGGTGTCTATGATCAAATATTGAAGATCAAAGGACTTCCTTATCTAGAAGCACATGCCGAACCTTACATGAGGAATATAGCTACACGCGATGTTGTCTCGGGTCCATTAATGGTCTTTTCTGGCATTGAAAAGGTTGGAAATATTTTACATGTTTTGAATACAACAGGGCACAACGGTTTTCCAGTCATTGACGAACCACCTTTTGTGGATGCACCGGAGTTGTGTGGACTCGTACTGAGGTCTTATTTATTAGTTTTACTAAAGGCAAAAAATTTTACAAGAGAGAGGGTTTATGCGAATCCGAGTATCATAGAGAATATTTCTGTTTTGGATTTTGGAAAGGCGGGATCCGGAAAGGGAGTTAAACTAGAGGATTTAGATATCCAAGATGAAGATTTGGATATGTATGTTGATCTACATCCAATAACTAATACATCGCCGTACACTGTGGTTGAGACGATGTCACTTGCTAAAGCTGCTATTCTTTTCCGCCAACATGGACTCAGACACATGTGTGTTGTTCCGAAGAGCCAAGGGGTATGATATTTTGTGCACATACATAGGATAGGTCGATATTACATGCATGTGCATAACAAATAATAGGTTTATTTAAATATATACTTCACTAATTTTCTCATCGAGTATTTTAATTTCATACATCCTTTTCTAAAGTTAGTTAACCAAATCGTTTTTTGGATTTAGCTTTTTAATTTAACATCAAGATACTCCCTCGGATCTCATATATAAACAACAATTGCATTTTTAGATTCATATGTATATGGTCTATATTATAGACCAAATACATCAATTATTCAACGAACATAAAAAGTGAATTGTTGCTTATATATGAGTTAGGATGTTTGATGCACGTGCATCACAAACTATACTTCATTGATCATCTCATGAATGATTGAAAATCGTTACTCGTCTCTTGAGTGAATTACTCACTTTCCAGGAGTAAAATTTTATCTCACATGTAAACAAGTCACATATATACGTCTTTTCCTGCATCGTTTTATGATTCGAAATTAAATCTAATAGTTGTACAACTTCTATTGCTTCATTTAGTGAAATATTTTCTGACAAATCTTCAACATTGCAGAGACCTCCAATTGTCGGGATTCTGACGCGTCACGATTTCATGCCTGAACATGTTTTGGGACTTTACCCTGATATCAAGCATCACAAATGGCACTGAGAAAGGAATCTCAATGAATTAGTAATTCTTTTTCTTGATTGGAGTGCTGCATTCTATACACTATAGAGTGAGTTCAATTGATCTTCACAGAATCCTTGAAGCAAAAAATGCTGCTACATGCAGCTGCTGCTGCAAAGTTTTGATGGGGAAGGGGTGTATTTAGCAACCGTGTAATATATTAATGTTCATATCTTATGTTTATAAAATCAAACACCAATCAGTGCTGCATTACACTGGTAATAAAGATTTGTTGTTCATGTTGCTTGTTTGATATTTTTTGAATGATTTTGTAAAAACTTTATCATAAAGTTTTTTTTATATATATAATAATATTGTTAATTTATGAAAGTGTGGCTTAATTACAATTTTTGTCCCCATATTTTCACTCACAAAATTGGTCCCCCATTTTAAAATCACACAATTTTTTATCTTCTATGATATTTTTATATATTTTTTTTGACGAAATGTTCTTTTTATACTTAAAAGTATTGATTTGATATATTTTAAATGACATGTCATATTACACGATAGATTCATGCCGGTGGATTAATTTTTATATTTCATTAATTAAATTACAAAAATGAATAATTTTTGAAATTGAAGTTTTTAATGAATTTTTTTTGTAATTTCTGAAACTATTACTGCAACGCCTTGATATTTACTTTTAGGTAACAATTCAACTCAGCTTATTCGTATAAGTTATTTAAGATAAATTATAAAAACAACTTATAGCATTAGTAATTAAATTTTATTTTACCTTTTATTATAGAAAAAGCTTGTATAAATTTATATGTAAGTGTATAATTATAATTTGATAAGCTTTTTTTTTTGTCAGATTTGATAAGTGTTTCTAATATAAAAAGCTAATAAACTGTTTATTTAAACATGGCCTAAATCTACAACAAACTCCGACACAAATATTTTTTAGTTTAACTAAGGTTTCATGTAAGTTTAAGTTTGAGCATGCAACAATATTAAAAATTTTAGGGAGAATTGATCATCCATTTAAATTTGCAAGGCCGAAAATATTACTCTCTGCAATTGTATATAGAAAATATTTGTTTTACACAAAAAAAAATTGTAAGAGTGGTGTTTTTAAATATAAAATAAACACAAATTTTAATATGTTCTTCGGCTTGATGTCAAAATTACAACAACAAAAACTGAAGCTTGAGTTAGTAATGCAAATATAGACAATTTGGAAATGGAGAAATGAGGTTTTTTGGAGTATTGCAATTAGGTCACAAGCAAAACGCAATAGCAGAACTACACATCGTACATGTACCACGGCAGAAAAACAATGCCAAAAGAAACACCCCAGCAAGAAATAGAGAATACAATAGCAAGAGTTTATTGGCAAAACAATTTTGAATGCTTATCGATATTATAGAATTAGTTTTTCTAGGAGACAAGCAAATATTGATGCTCACACGCTAGTTAGGGCATCATGATTATATGCTAGTTATCAAGTATTTAATTTTACTAAACTTTTACTAGTGCGTTGCATGGGTCTTATAAACTATTTCATATACGATGTAAAATAATTAAAAAATAGTAATTGAATATTTATAAAAAAAGTATGATAATGAATATAATAATATTATTAATAATGAAAATATAAGGTCTAAAACATTGTATTTAAAAAGATAAACTTAAAATTAATTAGTATTATTAATTATTAAACATTATGAAAAATTTCTTTGTAGACCACATTAGAAGTTACATGATCTTCAAATCAAGTTTTTGAACTCGAAGAGCTCCGATCCCAGTGGCGGAGCGCCACTATGGCCAAGGTGGGCTGCGGTCCACTCTATTTTTTCTAATTTTATTTTGGTACTAGTAGTGTATTATATGTATTATATTATATATGTATTATTATTATTATTATTTTATAGGAAATATATATATTGAGTCTTTTGCTAAAATTAATTTTTTAATTATGTCAAGTATAAAAGTAGTAGTAATAATAATGATGAGATAAATAAACAAAAATATTCTTTTATAATTTGTTCACTATTGATGAATTATATCAAAACAAGTAAATAAAATTTTTATCCATTGATTGATCGAGTGCTACAATTTGTTTTGATTCTTCTCATGTCAACAACAACCACTAAACATGTCTTTTCAACAATGAAAATTATAAAAACAAGACTAGGTAACAAGATGGGAAATGATTTTTTCAAAAGTTCCATGATTGTTTATATTGAAGATAAGATTATATTGCTCAAAAATTTCTCCTCAAATATGATAATTGATGAATTAAGCAATATGAAATCGCAATGAATAAAAACAAATGATTCAGTTGCTCACCCGAAATTTTTTTCCTAACTTCGCCACTGTCCGATCCATACACAAAATTCATATGCTTCAGCTTAACAATCACTCATTGCGGTATTGTAGGATGTGTATGTTTTTTAATTTTTCTACAATCTTAATACTATATTACTACAGTGTCATTTAGGATGTGTATCTTCTTAGAATGCAATAGGATAGAAGAGCCTACATTGTAAACAAATACTACCTCCGTTCCTTTTTACTTGTCGTTTTAGAAAAAAATATTTGTTCCTTTTTACTTGTCGTTTTAGCAATTTAGGTTATATTTTGCCTATTATATCCTCCTTTTTATTTTATTTTATTGACTAGGGGGGTGTATTGGATTAAGATTTTAAGAGACTATTTTGACATAAAGTCTTGTAGATTTTAAAAGATTTTAGAGGAATGTAATGACTTTTAAGATTTTTTTGAAAGACTTTTTAAAATCAGGATTTCAATTTTGGATTTTGATGGATTTGTAACACATACTTTTAAGATTTCAAGATACTTTCTAGATTTATAACATAGACTTTTAAGATTTCAAAGTAATTTATAGATTTTTAAGAAGTGAATAAAACCATTAAAGATTATGGACCTGTTTGATAAAAATAGCGGATAATTCAAACGCTATTTGAAATATCATCTTGTTGATTAATCAATTACATGAAAAACTTTTATTTCTTGTAGAAAAAATTTTAGGTACGGAGCAACTTTAAAATCTCTGGGTCAACTATCCCATCATTTGAGGTGCCTTCAATCTAACGAGGAGAATAGTCATTGCATTCGACAGTGTATACCCTGATCTCCACCAAAAAAAAGTTCAAAATAATACAATTATTGACGGAACATCAAGACTGTTTTATTTATTTTTTCTCCGTATAAATACATTTACATGCATTTCTCTTAGTAAGATAAACAATTTTGGGGATTGGTTATAGTGCATAAGTCTTGTTTATGTACATGGTGCATAAACAAGCAGAATTTCTAAGTCACCCCCCTCTTTACTCGCGCCCCCAGCCTAGTCAATCCCCTGTTTTTTTTTTTTGAAACTGCAACTTAGCCCAACTCTCTTTTTTTTTTCTTGAAAGTTTTTTCACCCCTTGTGGCCCAGCCCACCCCCAGTTTTTTTTTCAGAACTTTTTTTTTCAGAATTTTTTTTTTATTTTTTTAGCTGAACCATTTTTTTTCCGGAACTTTTTTAAAAAAAAAATTAGTTAATTGAAACCAAAATAATTGTCTAATAGTTTTGATAGTTTTAAATAGGGTTGCTCATTTTATCCGGTTTTATGGATTAACCATAACTAAATCCATATCCAGTTTTAAAAAATTGGTTAATTATATTTGGGTTTTATAACCAAATCCATTTTTATGGATATTGGATATCCATAACCAGTTAATGGATAACCATAACCAAATTTTAAATCCAAATTTCTCAAAGTCTAAAATTTCAATAACACTTTTTCTCGAAATCGGAAAAAATTCCGATAACTTTTATTTTCAATATCGAAAAAAAATTCCGCGAACTTTTTTTCTCGAAATCGAAAAAAATTCCGCGAACTTTTTTTCTCGAAATCGGAAAAATTTCAAAAAACTTCTTTTCTCGATGTCGAAAAAATTCCGCGAACTTCTTTTCTCGAAATCGGAAAAAATTTCGATAACTCTTTTTCTCGATATCGAAAAAAATTCCGCGAACTTTTTTTCTCGAAATCGGAAAAATTTCAAAAAACTTCTTTTCTCGATGTTGAAAAAATTCCGCGAACTTTTATTCTCGAAATCGGAAAAATTTTGATAACTTTTTTTCTCGATATCGAAAAAAATTCTGCGAACTTTTTTTCTCGAAATCGGAAAAATTCCGATAACTTTTTTTCTCGATGTCGAAAAAATTCCGCGAAATTTTTTTCTCGAAATCGAAATATTTTCGATAACTTTTTTCATCGAAATCGACAAAATTTCCTCGAAATATATTTCTCGATATCGAAAAAAAATTCCGGAATCTTTTTCTCAAAATCTAAAAAAATCCCGAGATCTTTTTTTCTTGACATCGAAAAAACTTCCGCGGACATTTTTTCTCGAAATCGGAAAAAAATCGATAATTTTTTTTATCGATATCAACAAAATTTTATTCAAAAATTAGTTAGTAACCAAAAACCGGTTTTAAAAACTAAAAACCGGTTTTAAAAACAGAAAACCAGTTATAAAAGTGGATATGGACATAACCGGTTTTATAACTGGTTTTGTGATGTTAAAACTGGTTTTATGAAATGGTTATAGTATCCGGTTACAATAAGTGGATAAAATATGGTTTGGTTATGGTTATGGTTATTAACCGACCATGATCACCCCTAATTTCTACTTCAATAGGAAGCACTGCGTCCATGTCGTACACCAAGGAGAAAGGAGTTGCCCCTGTGGAGGTGCGAATTGTTGTCTGGTAGCCGTGCAATGCAAATGGGAGCATCTCGTGCCAGTCCTTGTACGTCTTCACCATTTTCTGGACGATCTTCTTGATGTTTTTGTTAGCTGCCTCGACAGCGCCGTTCATCTTGGGTCGATATGGTGAGGAATTGTGATGTTCAATTTTGAAGTCCTCACATAACTCTTTCATCATCTTGTTATTCAGATTCAAACCATTATCCGTGATAATTTTGTCGGGAATGCCATATCGACAAATTATCTCCTTTTTGATGAAGCGAGTAACCACTTGCTTCGTCACATTTGCATAGGAAGCAGCTTCGACCCATTTGGTAAAGTAATCAATGGCAACTAGGATGAAACGATGCCCATTAGAAGCCTTTGGCTCAATCATCCCAATCACGTCAATGCCCCACATGGAGAATGGCCAGGGTGCCGTCAAGACGTTAAGAGGAGTTGGAGGTACATGCACCTTGTCGGCGTATATCTGACACTTGTGGCAGGTTTTAACATGTCGGAAACAATCGGCCTCCATAGTCAACCAGTAGTAGCCTGCTCTTAAGATTTTCCTTGCCATTGTATGTCCATTGGCATGGGTCCCAAAGGATCCTTCATGAATTTCCTTAATGATTGTGTCAGCCTCCTGTTTGTCCACACACCTGAGTAAGATCATGTCGTGGTTCCTTTTGTATAGCACCTCTCCATCTAGAAAGAACTGTGATGCCAGTCTCCGCAAGGTTTTCCTGTCTGTGGCAGATGCATTCTCCGGATAAACTTGCTCTTTGAGATATTGTTTAATGTCATAATACCAAGGCTTATTATCCCTTTCCTCCTCCAGTGTACACACTGTAGGTTCATCCATGCGATTTACTATTATTCTTGGTGCCTCATTGCGAAAGTTCACTTTGTACATTGATGACAAAGTAGCTAAGGCGTCGGCCACTTGGTTTTCTTCCCTGGGAATATGATGAAATGTGATTTCATTAAAGTGTTTCGCCAGTTTTAAGACATGGTCCCGATATGGGATTAACTTCGGATGTCTTGTTTCCCATTCTCCCTTCACCTAGTAGATGACTAGTGCGGAATCTCCATACACCTCAAAGATTTTTATCCTTAAATCAATCGCAGCCTCAAGGCCCAGTATACATGCCTCATATTCTGCCATGTTATTTGTGCAATCGAAGCATAACCTTGCTGTGAAGGGTCTATAGCCGTCTTCTGGCGATATTAATACGGCCCCGATTCCGTGCCCCATTGCATTAGAAGCACCATCGAACGCGAGCTTCCATCGGGCATCTGGTCTTGGCCCTTCATCCTCACCCACGAACTTTTCACTGTCTATGACCACAATGTCTTCATCCGGGAAGTCAAACTGTATAGGTTGGTACTCTTCCAAGGGTTGGTGAGCAAGGTGCTCGGATAGAATACTTCCCTTTATCGCCTTTTGTGTAACGTACTGGATGTCGTATTCAGACAACAACATCTGCCAGCGTGCAATCTTCCCAGTTAGAGCAGGCTTCTCAAATATGTACTTGATGGGATCCATTTTTTATACTAACCAAGTGGTATGGGTTAACATATATTGTTTTAGGCGTTTGGCTGCCCATGCTAAAGCACAACAAGTCTTCTCGAGTGATGTGTATCTTGACTCACAATCGGTAAACTTTTTACTCAGAAAGTAGATAGCATGCTCTTTTCTCCCAGTTTCATCTTGCTGCCCCAGTACACAGCCCATTGATCCTTCAAGCACCGTTAGATACATGATGAGAGGTCTTCCGGGAACCGGAGGTACCAAGATTAGCGGCTCTTGTAGATATTTTTTGATTTGATCAAAAGCCTCTTGGCAGTTCTCATTCCATTCAATAGCTTGATTCTTTCTCAGCAACTTGAATATAGGCTCACAGGTTGCTGTGAGGTGTGAGATGAATCTAGCGATGTAGTTCAGTCTTCCCAAGAATCCACGGACTTCTTTCTCAGTCTTTGGTGCAGGCATACTTTGTATGGCCTTTACCTTGTCCGGATCAACTTCAATACCCTTTTAACTGACAATGAATCCTAGTAATTTTCCAGATCTGACACCAAATGTACACTTGTTAGGATTTAACCGCAGTCTGAACTTTCTCAAACGACCGAATAACTTTTGTAAGTGTATCAGGTGCTCCTCTTCTGTCTGAGATTTAGCAATCATGTCATCAACGTATACCTCTATTTCCTTGTGGATCATGTCATGGAAGAGAGTTACCATGGCCCTTTGGTAGGTTGCTCCAGCATTCTTTAGTCCAAAAGGCATGACTTTGTAACAGAAAGTTCCCCATGGAGTGATGAATGTAGTTTTCTCCATGTCTTCAGGATCCATTTTGATTTGATTGTAACCGGAGAAACCGTCCATGAAGGAAAAGACTGAGAACTGGGCTGTGTTATCTACCAGTATGTCGATGTGAGGCAACGAAAAATCATCTTTCGCGCTTGCCCTGTTTAGGTCTCGATAATCTACACACATTCGGACTTTTCCATCTTTCTTTCGTACGGGCACAATATTTGCGACCCACTCTGGATATTTAGCAACCGCTAGGAACCCAGCATCAAACTGCTTCTTAACCTCTTCCCTCATCTTGAGGGCCATTTCGGGCCTTGTCCTCCTCAATTTTTGCTTCACAGGCGGGCATTCTGGCTTGAGTGGTAGCTTGTGGACAACAATATCGGTGTCTAATCCCGACATATCTTGATATGACCAGGCAAACACATCCACATATTCACGAAGTAGCTTGATCAACTGTTCTTTTACATCTTCCTTCAAGGAGGCACCCACTTTGATTTCTTTCTTATCTTCGTCCGTCCCCAAATTGATGACATCTATTGATTCCTTATAAGGTTCAATTATCTTTTCCTTCTGCTCTAGGAGGCGTGTTAACCCTTCCAGAAGTTCACAATCTTCGTCATCACCCTCTTCAGCTTGGTCAACCAAGAATTCGAGGTCGCAAGGGATTATAACAGTGTTATTTTCAGTGACCTTATTTATCGATCTGCACGGTGATGATATTTTATTTAGAATGATGGGAATGATTTAGAATTGAAAGTTTTGTGAATGGAGCAGGTGTTGCCATTTTTAAAAGGACACAAGAAAGAAAAGAGAATTTTTAATGAACACAAAATGCATCTTTATTATTGATAAATAAATAATTGAAACATGAGGGGGCCCTATAAAAAATTATCCAGTTGCCTTGGGCAGAGCAAAGGATTTTATTTCAAAACAGAAAATTACTTAGAAATAGAAAATATCTCTGGGATCTCTATGGTCTTCCAGTTGCTGAGAACCTCGTCCGGAGTGGTGCGGTGAACAAGATTTGGAACCTCTCCATCAGCGTCTTCAAGTGCAGCCACCTCTTCTTCTTTCTGATAGAACCCGACACTTCTGAATATTTCCTGGATAGTGGGGATTCTTCCTTGGTACTTTTCTTGAAACTCAGTTGTTGATGGCTGATAACCGAGTCCAAAGCGGTCCTTCTTCTCCGAGATATCCAGCAATTTGCCCAAGCCTTTAGGGTCACATTCTTCTAGGGCTTCTTTCATGGCCTTCCAAGAAGTCAACGGCAAACTTGTCCTTTCATCTCGAGTACGTTTTGAGTCTATAGTCGTGACGGTGGCAATCTCCAGTGCTTGAAAGTGCATTTCGTCGCCTATTTCACCCCCATCTATGTAACGGAAGGAAGAGAGATGACTCACCATCATGTCCTCTTCGCCAAAAACAATGACCAACTTATCACCCGCCATAAACTTGAGTTTCAGATGCAATGTAGAAGTAACAGCACCAGCAGCGTGGATCCAGGGTCGTCCGAGGAGACAACTATAGGTCGGATTGATGTTCATGACTTGAAAAGTGATTGTGAATAGTTGAGGGCCAATCAGAATAGGCAGGTCAATCTCTCCCAATACCGCCCTTTTGGACCCATCAAAGGCCTTCACCACTAGGGTACCTGGCCTCATCGACACATCTTCATTTGTCAGCTGCAGTAATGTCCTCTTGGGCATCACATTTAATGAAGAACCGGTGTCTATTAACACCCTGGCAAGTGTATTGCCCAAGCATTTTATCGAGATGTGCAGAGCCTTGTTGTGATAATGTTTGCCAGCGGTTAGCTCTTCTTCGCTGAATCCCAGATACCTGCTGGCGGTGATGTTGCCAACCACTCCATCGAATTGATCAACAAGTAACCTTTGTCACATGAGCCTTGCTCAACACTTTCAGGAGTGTTTCTCGGTGAGCTTCAGAACTGAGAAGCAAAGACAGCATAGAAATCTTGGAAGGTGTTTGACCCAGCTGATCAACTATCTTGTAGTCACTATTTCTAATGATCCTCAAGAATTCTTCAGCTTCTCCCCGAGGTACGGCGTCACTTTCTTTAGAAGGGGTCGAGGAACTTGCACCTCCCTTAGCCAATTCAGGGGCGTAGACCCTACCACTCCTTGTTATGCCACCTATACCCGATATATTTGTAACATCTGGTTCTGCCTTTGCCAATACCTTTCCTCCCATAGAAGTAGTGTGCTCGTAACTCCATGGTACTGCTTTCATGTTTTCATATGAAAAAGGAGCAGGTACGTGGAATACTATGTGATCTACCTTCTTTACAGGTATGTGTGTCTCCTTCCTTTGGTAGGAATTCGATGGGTGCTGGGCTTTGAGAAAGCAGCAACATCTGTATTGATCTTTGTGTACCCAATCTGGACCAAACCCTGATCCATCATTTGCTGTAGGCATTCTTTCATCTTCTGACAATGGCTAGGATTTATTGAACAGATATCACAATAAGGATGCATTTCTGTGAACGCATTATATCCAATCAAAGTCTCTCTTATCACTGACAAAGGGGTCTTTATTTGTGATACTTTCCCAATTAAGTCATACCCTTGAGATTCTTCTACTGAATTGACCGAAGGTCCAGCATGATTGGTAAGCGGACCGGTCACCACATTTGGCTTTTCTTCCTTGAAGAGTAATTGTTTGCTATCAATCAGTTCTTGGACCTTGTATTTGAAGGCCTTGCAGTTTTCAACACTATGCCTTGGCGCTCCTTGATGAAAATCACATTTGGCATTTGCATCATAATTTGGTGGGTATTGTGGAAACAAGGGCTTGAGAGGCCTTGTTTCTACCCACCCTTGTTGGAGTAGGTAAGGCAGGATCTGGCCATATGGTATAGGAACAGGGTCAAACTGCACACACCTTTTCTCATAATTATTCCATGAGCCAGACTGATTCCCTGGTGCATACCCTTTCCGCTGCTGTTGGTGATTCTTTTGCGGTGCCACCTGCGGTTGTTGAGAGTACGGATAGTACGAAAGCGGAGTTGAGGGTGTCTGTGATGACCCTATATCATTAGCCTCGCCTTCCTTTTTCCTTTGACTGTTACCGAAGAACTTTTTTACCCCTGTTTGAGAATTAGAGGTATTTTGAATTTTGCCGCTCTCCAGTCCTTCCTCTATTCGTTCACCAATTGTTACCACATCAACGAATCCAAATGATATACTTCCAACCATCTTTTCATAATAAGGCCCTTGCAAAGTGCTCATGAAAGTGTCCACTAACTCCTTTTCTAAGAATGGGGGTTGCACACGAGCAGCCAATTCCCTCCACCTCTGAGCGTATTCCTTGAAAGTCTCATCCTTCTTCTGCGTGGTAGTTTGTAATTGCATACGGTTAGGAGCCATATCCAAGTTGTACTTATATTGTTTCATGAAGGCCTCAGTGAGGTCTTTCCATGTCTGAATTTGGGTCCTTTCCAGCTGCATGTACCAATCTAAGGATGCCCCACTTAGACTATCCTGAAACACATGGATTAACAGCTTCACATCTGTGGCATATGCTGCCATCTTTCTACAGAACATCCTCAGATGGTTCCTCGGGCAATGGGTTCCTTTGTATTTCTCAAAGTCTGGTACTTTGAATTTCGGTGGAATCACCACATCTGGGACCAGACACATGTCCAGAGCGTTGAATCCACAAGCGTTGAAGCCTTCTTCAGCCTTTAATCTCTCTTCCAGTGCTTGATACATCTGTGTGGACTCAGTGTGAACATTAACAGCAGGCTGTGACGGGATGGGCTTTGGTTCTCCATCAGAAAAGTCATCAACTGGTATCATGTTCCCGAGTCCTCCTTTAGCTGAGGTTGATACCTTAAACTTGAGAGGCATGGCTTTTTGAGGGATCTGATTTTTAGGATGCAAAGGCATTCCGAACATATCTTCATTTTCCTCGGGGTTATCTTCCTTGTTCTTTTTTGCCTTCTCAATTGCTAGTTCCCTTTCGGCTGCCAGTGCCCTTTCAGCAACTTGAGCCTTATCAACTTCCATTTTTTTGAACATCTCCAAAAGTTGTGCCATGCCATCCTTGAGGGTGTTTATGTCCTTCTTTTGTTCGGCTTGATCCTTCATCAATTGATCCATAATCCTTGGTAAATTAGCTCGTATCCCGTGTGAGTGTGAGGGAGCTGGTACTGAAAGTATCTGCTTCTTTGGTTTCCGGGCTATCTTAGAGATCCCTGGTATTTGTATAAAAAATGAGTTTTTTTGGCATGCCTGTGTATGAAGATGCGTGTGTATGGACGCATGTGTATGGATGCAGAGTTATGCCAAAATTTCTTTTTTATTTAGAGGGAATTTCACAATTTAGAATCTATCACAAGCACTTTAGGAAACAGAATAAAACTTCCATAAATATTATAAGTTCAGATAACATTAAATCTCCAAAATTGGCCTCGTGGGCTGACTCTTAAACTGACTCCGGACTTGGTCAACATGACCTTTATTTCAAATTTAAAGACTAAATATAAAGCTAAGTAATAATGAAGACTCAAGGGTTTGCCTGACGGGCTGTCCTTAAACTGGCCTTGAATGCGGCCCACGTGGCTCCAAATGATTCCACAAAGGTGATGACAGCTTGAGGAGTATTGAAACCATGCATCACTGCGTTAGCTTCCTGGTATCTATTTGGCAAGTCTCCCATCATCCGATTTGCGAAACCAGCTAAATTAGAGAAATCTTCTTTCCACAGCCTAGCCGCTTCCTCAGCATGCTTGGCGTAATCTTCCCAATCTCCCAGCTGATTTGTCAGGATATTTTTCTCGTACTCTAAGAGACCAACCTTGTCCATTAGGGCAGCTTTGTCGCCTGCTATTTGATCAATACCGTTCATCAGGACTTCCCTTTCTTCTTCAAGACGATCCATATTGTTTGACATGGCTGCCATGTCTTCTTCCATGAGTGTCATTTCATCTTTCATTTCTTTGCATTTCTCTAGACAATCACCATAGCCTTCATTCTCCTCTCGTAGTTGTTCTATCTCTGCTTCATGGGATTCACATTGTAGCCACAGCTCATCATAGCCATGTTTGTATGCACATTCGCGTTCCTCACATCTTCTTAGCTTCTCCAGTAATGCCTCCCACTGGCCAGGAATTTTCTTGTGTCCGCTCTTAGTGGCTTCACGAAGGCGGCTCTCATGGGCGAGCTTATTTTGCTCTTCCTCTAGGCACTGTTTAAGGTATATCACCTTTTCTTTATAACTCTTTTCACATTCATCTTTTTCTAGAGCCATTTCAGTATAATCTCCACACCATCGCCTAGCGCAGTCCTTAGCATTTGCAAGTTCTTTCTCCATTTTTGCTCTTTCTTCAAGCAGTTTTTCCCACTCTCCATGCCACTTACCAGCCCGCTCTTGAGTTCGTTCTAACTCCAGTTTACGGAGCTTGGCTTCCTCGGTAGTTCCTCTAAGCACCTCATCCACCTTATATTTCTTTTTCTGCTCAGCCTCATATAACTCCCTAGTCTCTTTTAGTAATTTTTCTTGTTCAAGACTACGCGCCTCAAACCTTTTTTGATCATTGTAGACCTGTCGGAGCCTTTGTTCCAATTCTTCCTTTTCCTTTTCAAGGAGGCTAATGGTTGTCTTCATTTGATCCACCTCTTCCAAAGAGACAGGGACCGGCCTTGGAGAGCTGGGCCGAACCGGGGGACGGGCGCTAAAGGGCAATTTGACTTCCTTAGCCCTTTCTTTAACCCAAGGAGTATAGAGCTCCTCAGTCATTTTCCTTTTATTTCTCGGCTTGTCATCCACCTGTATGTTTTCCCACGCATGGATGATTCTGCTAAGCATACTAGGATCTCCCACGGCCATGTCATGTAGGACGAACCCTTCTAAGACTTTGTCGCTAGGTTTCTCCCTTATTGGATAACCCAGCTGCCTCAGAGCTAGTAGAGGATTGTAATTAATGCAACCCCTGGAGCCTATTAAAGGCACATTATTGAAATCACCGCAGCTGGTGACTACCCCTTCTCTATCGAGTTTCTTAGCATGCCAGAAAATATCATCTTGAGTAAGAGACCCCAATTTTTGAGACCATTCTTCATTATTCATGGCTTTGGCCATAGAAACGTCTTTGAACAGGTGTGAGGTAAGCCACGTGTACAGTAGAGAAATGCAGCAGAGTAATAGACCTTTCTTCTTTTTCTCGTGTCGCACGTGCAGAGTGTAGTAAACATCGGCGAGAAGAGCCGGCACCGGATCTTCCCCCCTAACCTTCACAGCCCAAAACACACTGATGGCTGCGGAGTCAATGAAGTCTTTCTGATTTGGGAACAAAACTAAGCCATAGATTAGTAGAGCTAAGAGATCATCAGAGGATTCGTATTGGCGGGCTTCATCAAGTTCCTTTGTCATCTTCTCCAAGTAACGTCTTCCTACACCATAGATGCTCCCATCTTCTTTGTAATGGAAATGGGGAGCTAATTCAGTCTTTGATATTTTTAAAGCCTGAGCTAGCTCTTCAAGTGATGGGACCTTTCCAATTCCCCGGTAAGGGCCGGTGCTCTTTCTTGAAGAATTCAAAACCTGTCCAAATTCCTCCAAAGTTGGGGCCAAGTGGAAGTCTCGGAAAGTGAAGCACCTTAAAGGCGGGTCATAGAACTGAGCGAGGGCGGTGACAACTCCTGCTTGCACTGGAACTTTCAGAAGATCGAGAATTGGCCCATAATTGTAGACGAGATTACCCCTGCGGATGGTAGTTAATTTGCCGCTCAAGAATTTCAAGGAGCTCACATCACATAATTGTGCCTTTATTTGGAGAGTTTTTTGCTTGTCCGAACTCATATTTCACAATGCTTAATGATAGAAACTTTTTTTGAAATTCCCTGTAGATACATGTTGTATGAATATTTTGTTTTATGAGAAAAATGCATGACATGTATGTTAGATGCAAGATGTTGGGGACTACACATGGGAGGTTTTAAGTTTTTCTACCCGACCCCTTACAAAGGTGGCTCTAAATTTTATACCAACCAAAGGTATGGACCCACATGTAAAAATCACCAGGGTCTCCCTTAGGTTGATATGTTTAGGGTTTTTAGGCAAGATTCTCAGAGTCGAGGACCCAAATTCAAATTGTCACCGAGGGGTAGGGGCTGGCCCATTCTCGACGAACTTTTGAACAGATCTATTCTGGGCGGAGTTTTCACAAATCACCAAATGAGATGTTCATCCCACCGGCCCATGCTACTAATCCATGTGTAAACTTAAGGTTCTTTTCAAACTCTTGATAGTAAAATAAATTCCCCCCACAATGTATATATACAAAATATAGTAAATAAATAATGCGGGTAAATAAAAATAAAACATAAAGCATGTAAGCAAACAAAAAACACATAACCCTAAAACTAAAGATGATAGGCTTAACTCTCTAAAAATTTCATCCCCAGTAGAGTCGCCAGCTGTCGCGCCGCGAAAATCGCCCGAGCGTATAGGACACTCGGAATGACACAGAGTCGCCACCAAATTTTATTTTAAAGGGAAATATTGATAAAACCTTAAGGACGAGACGGTCATCGCAACCATCTTTGCGTTCGGGAGTTGGTTATGCAAGGGGAAGGTATTAGCACCCCTCACATCCGTTGTACTCAACGGGAACCTCCTAATTAGTTATAGGGTTTCTAGGGATTTTTACGAATTGTTTACATGTCTTTTTTATGTTGTTTTATTTTATTAAAGGTATTTACGAAATAAAGGGGAAAAAGATTAAGTTTTTATTATTAGGCTCGACAGGATGTTGAATCCTGCTCCTACGTATTCTCAAGTGCAATGAGAAATCAGAGCTCCGTAGTTCGGGGGTCATTTGTTTGTTGGTGTCTTTTAGAGAACAATGTGTTAACTGAATTCTAGTGGTTAAACTTAGCTTGTATGCTCGCACGATGGAGGCTTAAACTTTGTTTGTATCACGTTTAGAATTGATTGTAAACATGTTCTTTTCATGAAAAGATTTTCCATTGATTTTTTAGATTGGCCCTAAGGCAAAAAATTTGGTTTAATGTGTTGGTATTTTTTATGTTTTACCTTGAAAGAATTGTTTGTTTATTTAATGAACAGAAAACGGATACTGGTAAACGAAGAGTGCACTAGGCCACCAACTATCCGAGAGAAAAACGAAAGTATATTCGTCCTCTCTTTTTAATCCAAGATTTAAGATGGTTTTAGTGGATTACAAATTATTGGTAAACAAAGTGTACACAAAGGCACCAATAATTCGAAAGAAAAACGAAAGTGCATTCGTCCTCTCTTTTTTAATCCACTTTAAAAGAATTTAAAGTGTTTTTATATTACAAATTAATAATTAAACTAAAACAATTAAATTAAATGAATTAGATTAATTAAATTAAACAAGCAGAATGGTGTAATTAGCAGTCAGGGGGGTGTAGATAACAAGCGTAAAGAGGAAGAACCGGGCCCAATTCACACAAATTAAGCCCAGATGCGCACGCCAGCAGAGGTTGTCTGATCTTGATCAAACAGAGGGGAACATGCTAGTTACAGTGTGCGTGCGCGTACTGGATCAAAGGGGCTATATATACTAAAAAAATCAGAAATTTCCTCATTTCTCACATTTTTTCTCTCTTTTCTCTCTCCCAACTCGCCGGTTCCTCTCTTCTCTCTCCTCCCTCTTAAGAACAAATTCATGTTGTTCTTCATGTTCTTGAGAGTTCGGTTGAACTTCAACCGGCGCAGCCGTGCCAACCCAGATTCCTACGGCGTCGCCGCCGCCAGCCACCGTCTGCCGCCGCCAATTTCCAGAAACCGATGAGTTTTCCGGTTGAGTTTCAACCGGAAAACTCATACCTTCAACCCAATTTTCCAGATTTTTCCAGTATTTTTCCTACCCCCAAAATCGATCCAAAAATTGTTTTTTACACTTTTAAACACCAATCAAACCGATTCTAAACACCGATTAAATTTCAAAACACCAAAATCAAACCCAAAAATCCCCAAATCCGAACCCTAATATTTTTTAATTCTGATTTTTGTTCTTTTCTTTCTCGGTTCTGTTTCCCTTCTTTTTAACCCTTAAATCTAATTTCTAATCCCGGAAACAAACCCAAAAATCAGAATCAAACCTTGAACAATTTTACTGCAAAATTTCGATCTATTTTAGTTCTTTTCTTATTGTGTTTTTTTATCCCTATATGTTTTAAACACAATACCAGTCTCAAACAGAACACAAACGCACAGATTCAAGACATGCACGAAAACAGAATCAACAGAGCATATACAAGCAAAAACAGGTTCGAATCAGCAGTCTACATGGCTAATAGGATTAGAGGAACCAACCTGGTGTGCCGTGAATTCCACAGGAGTAAGTAAATTCCTTTTCCGTTCCTGTTTGGCTTTTCGTTATGATTCCGATCCCGTCCCGTTTCCGATTGTGACTGCTCTTCCTTACTGTTTCCATGCGAGGTACTGCTACTGGCTGGGGGCTGATATGAGTATTAATTTTTCTACAGTGTGTAGAAAAATTAATTTAGGGTTTTCGAGGGTGCTGCGTGAATTTTTTATGTTCTCAAGCAGTGCTCTTTTTCTGGTTTTTCTTTGTGTCTTTTCCACTGTGTGGGAGACTCTATTTATAGCCTCAGAATTGGGCTTTGTAAAACTGATGAGAATCAATGAAGATTTGTTTTGAAAAATTGTATGAGCAGATTTATTCCCTTTTTGTGTTTAATTCAGTGTAAAAATATATCTTCAGTGTTAATTTTGTTTGCTTGGTAACCAAGGCCAAAGATTGAGTTAAAAAATATGTTATATGTTTCTATTTTTCTTTCCTGGGCCGCGCGCATACTGCCTAAAAATATACTTTCCTGTTATTTTATTTTTCAGTCACAATATTAATTGGACCAAACAAAAATACAGAAAAATATAATAAAAGTAATAATAATAATAAAAAAGAAGTCTTAAAATAATAAAATGTC
The DNA here is from genome assembly GCA_951804385.1 of Trifolium dubium. Lineage (NCBI taxonomy): Eukaryota > Viridiplantae > Streptophyta > Magnoliopsida > Fabales > Fabaceae > Trifolium > Trifolium dubium. The sequence goes on from OX638074.1 coordinate 6,501,357, forward strand.
CCCAAGAGGAATTGAACCCATGCCCTTCATCATAACCAGCTTACACGCCCCCCCACATCACCAACCCAACCACTTGCTTCTTTTGAAAATAATTTGCACTAAAAAATATATATACTAAAATATGAGGGTAAAATTTAGGGTATGACAGAAATTTTATGCGGACTTTACAAATTTTCTTGCCTCGCACTTGCTAACCAATATATACGTCATGCTCAAGAACATGTACTTAACTTCTTATTGTCAAACCCATAATATTATTTTGGACTAAGATTGAGTGCAATCACTAATTAGTGACTCCATTGCATTCAGTCAAATTGAGATCGATTATAGCAAGATCGGATAGCTAAATTTAGAATTCAATTTTATATTTAAAAAATAAACTAAAATTTAAACTTAAAATCATAATTGGACAGTCTCTATATTTACAGACTACAGTGCAATCAACATGCACCGTATCTATTTCTTAATATTTTCAAGTATTTATAAAAATGTATATAATTCCTGTGCTTGGCACGGGTGTACAAACTAGTATGTATAGTAGAGTAATTTTGGTGAAATAAGGAGTTGCTATTGAATAAATGTTTAAAATCATTTTATACTATTTATGCATATATTATTTTCTCAAATGAGAAACAAATAAGAAAAGTAAAAGGTAAACAATAATTTTAGTTTTTGATAATGTAAGATAATATAGATATATGGAATGCATCAAAACTGTAAAGATATTTATTTTTGTTGACTGAATTGTTAACATCAAAATATACAAATTGTTGACTGAAAATATTTACCTTGTTAACATAAGACTTAAAGAAGGACCAAAAAAAACACGAGACTAAAAACTATGTTATTCCCTTCGTACCAAAATATAAATCATTGTGATGAAAGACAATTTTGTAAACTAACTAATAATTTTTCTTTTTCATACAACAATAATTACATTTCTTAATTTGTGTCATATGGTCAAAACAACTTATATTTTGATACAAAAGTAGTAACATTTTTCAATAAATAAATAATTGAAAACAAAACCAAAGTTGAATTTTTTATACTAATAACCTAAATTGAATTATACAGTGTTTTTGGACAACATTTTTTATTTAACAACAAAACATTTTTAATAAATAATTGATTGAGTCTTAATTGATCTAATGGTAATTAACGCTCAAATTTAATAAAAAAGACCACAATAAAAAAAAATTAAAATCACTTAATATCAAAACTTACTCCAAAACTATTAAGACCCGTTTCTCTATAAACCACGAGGTGGAAAAATAAATTTCTTCAATCACAGGAAATTTTTCTTCTTCAATTCAATTCAATTTTCAATGAAAGTAAAGTAAACAAATGTGAGAAAATCAATAGGCGCGAAAATAAAACCCTAATCCCAAAATTTTCATTCCCCGCCAAATCCAATGTACTAAAATTCTTCATTTTCAAACAAAACTCACACTTTTTCCATTCCATTTATGTCAAAACGCTTCAAACAAAATCAAAATTCCGCGTTTTGCGTAAAAGGAAGAAAATTAACTCATGGGTTCCGCTTCTCTTCTCAATTCTTCGGATTCATCTCCGTCAGGTAATACTATAAATATACCCTTTTTTTTTCTAGGGTTTATTCATCGTTTGCTTTGTTTTTGTTGTTCTTGTTTCGGCGAAAATTTGTGCGCTTTTTTCTTCATCGGGTATATTAAACTTGTTTAGTTTATGTGGATTGTGGTATTGATAATTTTTGAAGGTTTTTTGTTGATTTTTTTTTTTTGATTTATTTGAATCTGTTGATACCCTTTTTAAGTTTTTTTTTAAAGGGTTTTTGTGTTAAAGGATTTTGATTTTTTTCGAATTTATGTGGTTTTTTGCTTAGTGTTCCAATCTCAAATTCGTTGCATGTTTTTTTGAGGTATTGTCCGATTTGAATCTTATGTAAACCTATGAAGCCCAGACACAGACAATTTTTTTGAGAAAATGATATATTTCAATGTAATCGTAAGTGTCGGTGTCGTGTTGGTGTCAGACACATGGACACGCCTATTCCGAGAAGTGTCTGAGCTTAATAGATGTAAACCCTAACGATGTTTTCCTTTGTTAAAAGGCACCTCGGTGAGTTGAGGAGGGTTGGTACATCGGAATAGTGCGGCGAACTTGAGGTCGGAACACTTAGGTTTTGAATTTGTAGTAGGTTTGAAATTTGGGTAGTGTTTAACTGGAAAATTTTGATGTTTTTTTCAACCTTGATATGCCTTCTAAGCAGTGATTATTGTTTATGTTGTTATCATCATTGTAGATGTGAATCAATCTTTGTGATTTGCGTTTTTGATGGCTTAGGTTTTGAAGCCATAATAGCTTTGAACTTTGCTAGTCTTCAACTGAAAGCTGTTGTTGTTTTTTCAACCATGATATGCCTTCGTAGGAGTGATTATTGTTGTTGTGAGCCTTACCGTGGTTCTAGCTTAGGGTCTGAAGCCATAAGTTTTGATCTTTGCTAGTCTGCAACCAAAAGTTTTTGTTGTGTTCTAAAACCATGATCTGCCTTATAAGCAGTGATTATTGTTGTTGTGATTTGTCGTTCTTTGGCCAGTTTGGTTCTAGCGTAGGGTTTGAAGCCATAACAGCTTTGAACTTTGTTAGTCTACAACCAAAAGTTTTTGTTGTTTTTTCAAACATGATTGATCAACCTTATAAGCAGTGATTATTGTTGTTATTTTGCAAATGATTTGTTTTTGGGGCGTTTGATACTGTTTATTGATATATTGGAATCTAGGGCATGCTTATTTTAGTTTTATAAAGAACTTTAAGAAAACCCAATATTCAATTTTATTTTATGTTGAAAACCTTCAAATATACATTGCTCACAATGCAATATGATAGATACTTATAGTTTACTATGGGATCATATGTTTCAACTGTAAACCCAACATACAAATTGGCTGATTGTGTATGTTTTGGACCATACGTGCACACATACATGCTTTTTGATTGTAGTGAACTGTGTCTGTCACTCTAGGTCAATTTTACCTGTTTTGTATTGATTTGAGTTTTCATTGTTTATTGAAGTGCTTTATTTATTGTGTTGTTCTATGGCTTGAATGTTATCGTTTATTTTTTGTTTGTTGTACTTATGAGCAATGGTGACCATGCTTATTTTTAATATGTGATTCATTCTTTTGTTTACATGTCTTAAATTTTTTCAATTCAAATTTTGCAGCAGTAGTAAATAGTGTAACTAATGGGTGTGTTCATAAATGCAATACTGCTATGGTTAGTTTCAGGATGTTAGTAATGCATTGTGATCCATAGAAAAATATACATTAAATTTACATTTGCATGTAGATTTTTCCTTTTTCAGTTTTTAAAAGTAAGAAGCAAATAGAACAAAAACAGAATCAGAAACATATAAAATCTTTTGGAAATCTATTTGATGTTCGAATAGAGTTAGCATTGGCTTTAGCACCCAATACATCACAATGAATGTGCGCATTAATTAAATTAATTGATATTGATTTGTGCGATTCTCAATTAGCTATTATGCATATGTAAAGATTACACCTATTTATATTTTTTAATGGTTGATATCTTTTTTTTCATTGCTTCTGTGTCTTGCTGTGTTACTTCTTTTTTTATCTTCTTTTCCCATCTCTTATCCTTTGAATTATTCACAGTTTTTTTTTTTGCTAATACTATTAATCTTATTTTTGCCACGTGAAAAATACCCGAGAAAAGATGCTCTTATATTTCCCTTCATTGTTAAAATCAAACATAAATTTCTCATATGTATCTCTGTTTGTTTTCATTGCTCCCATATCTTGAGAATTTTTTATTGTTTGTTGAATTGTATATGAATGTTCTATTTCGCTCTGCTTTTAGTATTTTTATTTTACAGGCAGTGTATATGATTGCAATTCTTATAAATATCTTATTGATATCACAAGTGCTGCTCATGCGTTTATTACATTACTCACCAAATTTCTATATCAATTTTTATTATTATCATATTTGTATATTCATTTTTTATTGTTTTCTTTCTCTTATTGTTCAAAATAGGTGTTAAGGACAACAATAGTATAGAGGAATCTGTTGTTTTGAACACCGAAGAGGAAGTTATGGCTGGTGGGAAACAAAAGAAGGCTGGTGGGAAACAAAAGAAGCGAGGTTTGTCAGAGAGTAGTGAGCAGCCTGCTCCTACTCGTAAGGTGCCGAAACGATCAGTGAGTGCAGTGAGTAAGAATTTGAAGGAGAAGTCAGTTTCCATATCTGATGAATCTGGTCTTATTGAAATAAAGAAGGATCAGATTGTAGAAGAAGAATTACTAGCTGTCCGTATGACTGCTGGACAGGATGATGGCCGTCCCAATAGAAGACTTACTGACTTTATCCTTCATGATGTAACTGGCGCAGTGCAGCCACTTGAGGTGCTTGAAATCAATGATTTATTCATCACTGGACTTATATTGCCACTAGAAGGAAGTGCAGACAAGAAAAAAGAGCAAGGTGTTAGATGTGAAGGCTTTGGTCGAATTGAATCATGGGATATTTCTGGCTATGAAGATGGCTCTCCAGTGATATGGATTTCTACAGATATTGCTGACTATGATTGCCTGAAACCAGCTGCCAGTTACAAAAAATATTACGATCATTTCTTTGAAAAAGCACGTGCTTGCTTAGAAGTATACAGAAAACTAGCCAAGTCTTCTGGTGGAGACCCTGACATAAGTCTTGATGAATTACTTGCTGGCATGGCGCGGTCAATGAGTGGTAGCAAGTACTTTTCTGGAACTGCGTCTTTAAAGGAGTTCATTATTTCTCAGGGTGAGTTTATTTATAAACAGCTCATTGGTTTAGACATGTCGTTGAAGGCAAACGACAAGGGGTTTGAAGACATTCCTGCTTTGATTGCTCTTAGAGATGAGAGCAAGAAACAAACAAACTTTGCAAGCGCAAAAGTGATGCCATCGAATGCACCTTTAAGGATTGGTTCAGGAACTGGAGATGATGAGACAAAGAATCAGATGGATTCTGTAGATGAAGATGAGGATGCAAAGTTAGCGCGACTGTTGCAGGAAGAAGAGAATTGGAAATCTTTAAAGCAAAGAAAAAACCCCAGATCATCCTCTTCATCTAACAAATTCTATATCAAAATTAATGAAGATGAGATCGCAAATGATTACCCTCTCCCTGCTTATTACAAAACTTCTCTTGAAGAAACAGATGAGTTTATCCTTTTTGATAATGACTATGACGTGTATGACAGTGAAGATCTCCCTAGAAGCATGCTGCATAATTGGGCTTTATACAACTCTGATTCTAGATTGATTTCCTTGGAACTTCTTCCTATGAAACCTTGCTCAGAGATTGATGTTACAATCTTTGGATCAGGTCTGATGACTGAAGATGATGGAAGTGGGTTCCATCTTGATACAGAGGCAGGCCAATCATCCAGTGCTTCTGGAGCACAGGCCACAGATGGAATTCCAATTTATCTGAGTGCCATAAAGGAATGGATGATTGAATTTGGATCGTCTATGGTTTTCATATCCATCCGAACAGATATGGCTTGGTATGGTACCTCTTCTCTAAAATAAATGATATTTATAATTTTTCTTCTGTATGTTAATGTATTATAGGAATATAAGCTGTTATGTTTATACTTTAAAGCAATTTTATTTGAATTGAAATACAACTTGAGAACTCACTTGGCTGCTTGAGTTACATTATCAAACTGTCAGTAGAAACTAATATTGCAAGAAAATTGTGTCAACTGTCATGGATGAATCTGGTCATATTGCATATTTACACAACCTTAGAATTTTTGTTCGAAATGTCATATATTGTTTGACAAAATGATGGACTGACTTATCCATACTTGATTCCTTTCAGGTATAGACTTGGAAAACCGTCAAAGCAGTACACTCCTTGGTACGACACCGTATTGAAAACTGCTAGGATTGCTATTAGCATTATCACATTGTTAAAGGAGCAGAGCCGTGTATCGAGACTTCCCTTTGCAGATGTCATAAAAAAATTATCGGAGTATAAGCAAGACCATAAGTCATACATTTCTTCTGATCCAGCAGCTGTTGAGAGATTTGTTGTTGTCCACGGACAGATAATTCTACAACTGTTTGCAGAATTTCCAGATGACAAGATCAGGAAGTCTGCTTTTGTGACCGGTCTTATGAAAAAAATGGAAGAACGACACCATACCAAATGGTTAGTGAAGAAAAAGAAAGTGATGCCAAGAAGTGAGCCAAATTTAAATCCTAGGGCAGCAATGGCTCCTGTTGTATCCAAAAGGAAAGCTATGCAAGCTACAACAACAAAGCTGATCAATAAAATATGGGGAGAGTATTACTCAAACCACTTGCCAGAGGATTCAAAAGAAGGAGCTGCTAGTGAAGCAAAGGATGATGATGATGAAGTTGACGAACAAGAACAGGAAGAGAACGAAGAGGAGGATGTGGAGGAGATAGTGTTGGAGGGAACACAAAAGCCGTGCTCAGTTTCCAAAGACACTAAATCACTTTTTGATGATGGTGAAATTAGATGGGAAGGGGGTCCTGAAGGGAAGACCAGTTCCGGATGCCTTCTTTATAAGCAGGCAATTATTCATGGCGAAGTTGTTTCTGTTGGAATATCTGTGTCAGTGGAAAATGATGAAACCAATGAACTTCCTGATATATATTTCATTGAGTATATGTTTGAATCAAAGAACGGGCGGAAAATATTTCATGGTAGGATGATGCAGCATGGTTGTCAGACTGTTCTTGGCAACACCGCCAATGAGAGAGAGGTGTTTTTGACTAATGAGTGCAGGGATTTAGGACTTCAGAATGTTAAGCGAATAAATGTTGCTAGCATCCGAAAAACGCCTTGGGGACATCAGTATCGAAAGGATAATATTGTTGCGGATAAACTTGATAAGGAGAGAGCAGAAGAAAGGAAAAGCAAAGGGCTACCTACTGAATATTACTGTAAAAGCTTGTACTGGCCTGAAAGAGGTGCTTTCTTCAGCCTTCCAATTGATAAGCTGGGTCTCGGGTCTGGTGTCTGTCACTCTTGCAAGTTAGAGGAAGCCGAAAAGGAGAAACAGATTTTCAAAGTAAATTCTTCCAAGTCTAGTTTTGTATTGGAGGGAACTGAATATTCTCTCAATGACTATGTTTATGTCAGTCCTTTTGAATTTGAGGAAAGGATAGAGCAGGGAACTCATAAGAGTGGGAGGAATGTAGGGTTGAAAGCATATGCTGTGTGCCAAGTGCTTGAGATCATTGCCAAAAAGGAAACAAAACAAGCTGAAATAAAATCTACAGAGGTCAAAGTCAGAAGGTTCTTCCGACCAGAAGATGTATCAAGTGAGAAAGCATACTGCTCTGATGTACAAGAGGTAACAAGCTACGCAGTGCAGGAGTTAACTCAGTAATTGAATCAACATGCACACAGTAGACATAACATAAATAAAAATGCTGATATATGATTCTAATTTGTGCAAGTTGTCTCTAAATGATTATATTGACTTGGATATTGTGGTTTATGATTTTAGGTGTATTACAGTGATGAAACATGTACAATTTCTGTACAATCGGTAGAAGGTAAATGTGAAGTCAGGAAAAAGATTGACGTCCCTGAAAGAAGTGCCCCTGGAATGTTCAATAACATCTTTTTCTGCGAGCACTTGTATGATCCTGCCACTGGATCCCTCAAGAAGGTAGTGTATTCTTGACAAAAAATTTATCAATATTATTTTTATTGCTTTAACTTATTTTTAGGGATATCAAATCAATATTCTGATGCAAGTATAAGGATGACATATGATTTTCAATGAGTAACTAATTTATTTTTCATTTGCTTGACAGTTGCCAGCTCAGATCAAAGTTAAATATTCTAGTGGACATACCGCTGATGCTGCAGCTAGAAAGAAAAAGGGAAAATGTAGAGAGGGAGATAGCATTTCTGAGCCTGATCTTGACAATAAAACATCAAATGAACAACGTTTAGCTACCTTAGACATTTTTGCTGGTTGTGGTGGCTTATCAGAGGGCCTTCACCAGTCAGGTAATCTTAACTACACTTATTATAGAAAGAAATACAACTGTATATGGTTTTGTCCTGTTTGTATATACAACTTAGTTGATCGTTTATAGCATAAGTGCTTATATATAATCTATTTCTATAATAAAAGATAAAACAAAGTCAAACTTATGGACATATCATAAGCTTTCCCAAACAATCTCACAGGATATTATTCCAGTTGATAAGTTCAAATAAGTTGGTCCAAACAAGTCCTATATCAATCATAATGTAATTTGTTTTACTGCTTGCATGCTTCAGGTGTTTCATCGACTAAATGGGCTATTGAGTATGAAGAACCTGCTGGGAGTGCATTTAAAGCCAATCATCCTGAAGCATTGGTGTTTATTGACAATTGCAATGTTATTCTTAGGTAAATGATCCCAGAAATATCTATTCTGGACCACATGGTTAAATAAAGTGGAGCACATTTAAGTGATTCATAAATGATTGTAATGCAGGGCTATAATGGAGAAATGCGGGGATATTGATGATTGTATCTCAACCTCCGAGGCCACAGAATTGGCCTCTAAACTTGATGAGAAGGATTTGAGTAACTTACCCTTGCCTGGGCAAGTTGATTTCATTAATGGGGGTCCTCCATGCCAGGTATGTGTATCTCTTGCCTTTTTGTCTGCTGCTGACAATAATATTTGGGTTAAGCCCAACTAAGTCCTACAAAATCTGCTTGTAAGTCGAGTGATGTCTCTCACTTAAAACTCATTTTCAAGCTATATCTCATCCATGTGAGACTCTTAATACACCCAACATGCCCAATATTAGACATCAGATACCATGTTATTTGGGTTGAGCTTAACTCAGTCCTAGAAAACCAATTTCTAAGATGATGGATCCTACCACTAATAAACTCTTCTTTAATACTGATTTCATCCAATGTAGGACTCTTTACAAATACTTTGGTGATTATTGAATAATTTGTTTTTGCAGGGTTTCTCAGGAATGAATAGATTTAACACAAGCACTTGGAGTAAAGTCCAGTGTGAGATGATATTAGCATTCTTATCCTTTGCTGATTATTTCCGGCCAAGGTATTTTCTGTTGGAGAACGTGAGGAACTTTGTGTCTTTTAATAAAGGACAAACATTCCGTTTAACTTTGGCCTCACTTCTCGAGATGGGTTATCAGGTAAATGTTCGTAACTTATTTCACTTTGGAGTTGAATAGAATCTTGAGAACTAATGAATGCTGGTTTTCTTATTCAAAGGTGAGGTTTGGTATTCTTGAGGCTGGAGCTTTCGGTGTTTCACAGTCAAGGAAGAGGGCATTCATATGGGCAGCCTCTCCAGAAGATGTGCTTCCTGAGTGGCCTGAACCAATGCATGTCTTTTCTGCCCCCGAGTTGAAAATCAAATTGTCAGAAAATGTCCAGTACGCTGCCGTTCGCAGTACAGCAAATGGTGCTCCATTACGTGCAATAACTGTTCGAGATACCATTGGTGAACTCCCAGCTGTAGGCAATGGAGCATCTAGGACAAACATGGAGGTATGTGAAATAGGAAAGATACATGTTATCTATGTTTCAACCCTTGAAATAGTTTGAGTCACATCTACGTTCTACTCACTTTTTTTATAATAGTTAAAGAATGGGGAAATTGTTTTTAATTAAAATCACATTAATGGTCATTTTACAACTTGTCTCTGAGAGAATTTGAATTTTTTCCTGAGGTATGAGATTAGACTCTTACTCATTTGGCTTTATATGGTTGCAGTATCAATGTGATCCCGTTTCCTGGTTTCAAAAGAAGATTCGAGGCAATATGGCTGTGTTGACAGATCATATATCTAAGGAGATGAATGAGCTGAACTTGATTCGTTGCCAGAAAATTCCAAAGAAACCAGGTTGTGATTGGCGTGATCTGCCAGATGAAAAGGTAAATTTAAATCTTTGGTGAATTTTAAGAGCGACATTTTTTGTGTGGTCAATCTAACGAGTGTTATCTAATGTGTAATGCAGATTAAACTGTCTAATGGACAAGTGGTTGATTTGATACCATGGTGCTTGCCAAACACAGCTAAGCGGCATAATCAATGGAAGGGACTCTTTGGTAGGTTGGATTGGCAAGGGAATTTCCCAACTTCCATTACTGACCCTCAACCCATGGGTAAGGTTGGGATGTGCTTCCATCCGGACCAAGATCGGATTCTCACTGTTCGTGAATGTGCCCGATCTCAAGTAAGTCTATTACTTAAGTTACTTGTCACCCTAAATGCTATTATAAGAAATGAAACATAACAAATTGGGAATTAACTATGGATTTATTAATAGAAATTAATTTTGTTACACCTTCAAGCAATCATAAACCATCCTTTATATTAGAATTTGTGAGGCCTATACTCAACCACAAAAGCTAACTTGAGAGTTGAGGTTTGCACTACTCTTATAAAGGGTGGCCCAAATATGGGAAGTCTCCACAATAAACAACCAATAGATTTAGGATAGACTCTGATACCATGTTAAAAAGTTTAAAAGATAAGAGAATACGAGAGGCATATGGAGATTTTGTAGGTAATATAGAAAATAATATTAAAATATGACATAATAGTAAGATATCATTAGAGGTTTGTAAGTTTTATTTTTCTTTAGAGGCACATCACGGCTATTGATCTCCTTAGCTCTAGGCTCTAGCGTTTGATTCAAAAATAAACTCATTAACTCAACTCTAGTGTGAATTGATTTCTTATTTTCAATTTATTATGAATAATTCTGATCATGCTATCCAAATATGTAGATAGGAAAAAAATATTTAATGATGTTAAAAGTTTGAAAAATGTGATAGGAAAATATCATTTTGATTTGGTATCATCTTTAACTTATCATTTTTTCATCTATAAATGCAGGGCTTCCCAGATTGCTATCAGTTTTCCGGAAACATTATTCACAAGCACAGGCAGATTGGAAATGCTGTTCCTCCTCCTCTGGCATTTGCATTAGGGTTGAAACTCAAGGAAGCAGTGGACAGGGCATAGGGCAAAAAGCATGCGTCATCACGACATTGCCAATCGTTATAATTCTATGTTCTCGAAACAACCAACCCTTGTATAGAGTTGTTCTCTGGGCCATTTTTTATAGTTTAATCAATTTATTGTCTAAAAGAATTGATTGAATGGTTACTGCTATAAAACTGATTTTCTATCAACTTCGGTTTTCTTGGATTTTGGTGATATTTTGTCTGTTACTTTATGAATGAAATGGAAGGAATATTGTCTCCATATGTATGCTAAAATCATCAATGAATCCTTTATTTGTGTGTTATTAAGGGAGTTAACAAACTCCAGCGCATAGGAGTGATGAAATTGCTCCATAACGCGAGCACCTTGATGTGATTATTGGAGGATTGCCTCAAGAATATGATTCCATAATTTCACTTATTAGTGGAAAATTTGGGTCACTTTAAATCAAAGATTTTGAAACTTTGCATCTACCTCAATGCAAGATTGGAATGTTTTCTCAGACTGAGATATGGTTAATATATAGATAATGCTGATGTCATTAATTTTAGTTAGTGCTATTAAATTCTAATTGGCTGACTAAGATATGGATAAGATAACATCGAGTTAAATATTCCTAATGTTACATTGCCACTTCCTTTCTCAAACTTAGGCTTAATTTCCCAAATTGATTTCAATATCTTCTCTTCACATTAATCTTTCTCTCTTCTCTTACCAAATTGATCTTTCTCTCTTCTCTTCTGAAAATTTGTTTCTCTTCTCTTCACACTATTCTTTCTCTATTTCTATCTCACTTCTCTTCACACTCTTCTTTCTCTCTTCTCTTAACACCATACTTTCTCTATTTCAAAAATTCTCAAATTAATTTGCAAACTGATTTGTTCTTCTGTTAAGTATGAGTTCTTCAGTTTCTATTGCTCACTCAATCCCATACACGATCCCAATATGTGGTTGCAATAAAACAATGAAGATGTTCATGTCTGATTCTACTGAAAACCCTTAGGAGATTTTGGAAATGTGTTAACTGGGAGGTAATTTTGAAAGAATAAGGGTGCGTTTGTTTGAGATTAAAATAAAATAGATTTTTTTAAAAAAATCTATTTTTAAAAAATAGAATTATTTTGTAGAAATTTTGAAAAAAATCTAAAGTTGTTTTCTGTTTGTTTACAATTATAAAAATCATTTTTGAAAACAAACACATGGTCCTTGTTTTTAAAAAAATAGATTTTGAGAGAATCACTTGAAAATAGCTTTTCATTTTAGACTCAAAAATGATTTTTATAAAAATCTGAAACAAACACATCAAAAATGAAAAAAGTGATTTTTTTCAAAAAAAATAGATTTTTTCTAAAAAAAAAATCTGAAACAAACGGGGCCTAAGTTTCATTTTAACAATGTTCATATGGATTATGTGTTTATTATTCATTTGAATTGATAATGTTGAATTCATATGTAGGTTGAACATAGTTGCCAGTTGTATAGCTATGGGATGATGATATTGATGATCATCCTCCATATGATCGTCCCTTACAATTGTGTGTCATTTGCAAAATTACGTTCTTTTGATTTTGGTCCATACATATATATTTTCATATATATATATATATTATATATATATATATATGTTACTTCATGTGTCATGTGGTTTTTGCATGGTGGATGCCATGTGTCACGTGGTGGCCCCACCATGTGGCATTTGGTGGCCCACCACTTGGCGATTTTATCTTTTTCTTCTATTTTTGTCTTTGTTTGATCAAATTTTCTTTGTTTTGTGAAAAAATTCACTTTTTTAGCAAGTTTCGGAGCAAGCGACTGAAAAACATAAAAAAATACTAAAGTAATGCAACGGAAATGTAAAAATAAATATTAAAAACATAAGATAAATTAACTAAATAAATAGTACATTTTCTGGTGTATCAGAGTGTAAGCGTCGTTTTCGACTGTTTTTGGCTGTTTTGTGGTTAGATATGTTTCAGATTAAAATATAGTATTTTCCTATTTTAAAGTTATATTTTATTCTATAAATAGTGAGGTTTAGAAACAAGGATTAAGTATGGAAAAGCAAGACAATAAGGATTTGCCACCAACACAAAAGACCAGGGTTTTAGAGAGAAACAAAAGGTTGTTCTTGGTGTAACTCTAGGGTTTGCAAAAGGTTATTGGGGGTTATATTAGATTGAGTCTCTTTGTCACGGGAAGAGATTCGAACATTGGATAAAGTTAGCTTTGAAGGCTAATTCTTGTAATCCAATTGAGATTTCTTTGTAAATGTACTCAAAGTATTATAGTGGAACGAATGAGCTGCTCTCTCCCTAAATTAAATTATTATGACCAAATTGGATAAATAAACTATCATGATTTTTAATTTTTTCCGCTAGTTTTATTATTACTGCATATTCTACTTTATTTGGTTGCTTGTTATCTATTGTTTCACACATCAAATTTATTATTGGAGAGATTTTGAGATGAATTTACAACAATATTAAAAAATGATCAAAGATATTATAATACATATATAATGTTGAGATTGAGTTAATTACATCAATAAAATTGACACTAATGACTATTTTTTCCAATTAAAATTTAAACTATGTTCCTTAATATATATATATATATATATATATATATATATATATAGGGCCTGCTAACCACGACCATGTGGGTCGTAGTTAGCAAGTATGACCTATGTTAAAAAAAACTATTTTACTCACAAATATTAATACAAGATGATATGGTTTCTAATAAAATAAAAGAACAATGACATTATTATTGTTAAATAGTTTTAAATAATGATTATGACTGAAATCATAAAATAGATATTTGAAACCATTAATATTGTTAAATGATTTCAAGATGTTATAAACTGAAATCATTAGTATGGTCTAATGGTTTCGATACTCCAAAAATAGTAAAAAAATTGAGTCAAATATTAATACAAGATGATATAGTTTCTAATAAAGTAAAAGAACAATGAACTTATTATTGTTAAATGGTTTTAAATAATGATTATGACTGAAGCACAACTGAAGTTTGTTGCAATGCATAAATAAGCCACAACACCACATTAGAAGCACAACTGAAGCAATGATGTAAAAGTATATCAAGATACAGTTCAAAGCAATACATCAATGCATAAACTCAATCTATTGTTTCTTAGCTGTATTGGGAAAGAAAATAAAATACTAAGTAGGTTGGATGATTTTCTAGAATAGTGCTGTGAAAAAAAATGTTTAGAAGATGAAAAGTTTAACACAACAATAACAATTAATATGTGCTATTTTTTTTTGAAAAAATGAGTTAATCAATACTTTGAAATACTATAAGATACATTAATTAATAAACAAATTTGAATTGCAAGGTACCACATGTTTTTTGAAAATAATAATAATAATAATTGATGCTTAGTATTTGGGAGAGAAAAATTAGGTTTAATTGATGCTTGAATTTTAAGCATCGTAACAAACATATAAAATAAAATAAATATATATATATAGCAGGTAATGTTTTTTTTTACTAAATAGGCAATATCATTCATTCAATTTAACTCAGTTGGTAAAAACATTAGACATATTGTGGAAGAACCGAAAAATAGAGAGAATAGATTATTTTTCCAATATTTTCACATAGAAACGCTGCAAATTTGATAAATGATTTCAACTACTCCTCAACTACAACTACCTAACAACCAATATTGTGTACATGCATTCATTTCTTGATGAACCACAAAGAAGAAATCTTCGTTGTTGGAGTTTTAGTTTCTTTTGGTAGTTACTACAGTGACTTGAATTTCATTCACGTGAATAATGTCTGAGGTTTGACTCTGACTGATTTTTACATATAAAATATGATATTTTTATCCATTAAGTCATTTTCAGAGGGACTACCGACTTGACCTTAGCTTTATACTCTCCTTGTACATAATGGAAGAGTCTAGACTCAATTCAAGAGGTGCAAAATTTTAAAGTTTAATTTATTTTAAGAGAAAACAAAAATAATTACAAAATTAGCTACTTGGCATGAGTGGTGGATGTAGAATATGAGTTCAATTTTTTCAAATTCATTAATATTAATAATTAATATAATTTGTGTGCATAGGTAATTAATGGATAATACGATAAATAAATTTTAACGTTTGAATAAAAAAATAAAAACAGTACATATTTTAACATGATAACAAAGTGATTTTAACTTCATGTCCACTTGAAAAATATTTCCCCCCATTTCCCTACATGTTAAACAAACATATATTAGTAATTGCTTAAAATATAAAAGAAAAAATGAATCAGAGAGAAATTGACGAAAGAGAAAAAAATGATGAAAAGAAATCATTTTAAAACAAAATTGAAAAAAATCATTTTCAATTTTCAATCATTTGAAAAAAATGAATCAGAGAGAAATTGACGAAAGAAATCATTTTCTTGTGGCGATCTTCATTCTATTTGACTTATCACTTCTCTTGAATTGGAGAGTGTGGCGTCCCTTTCTTAATTTATATCATTTCTTCTTTGTTTACAAAATTGTCCTTTATAATTTTGAGTTTCTCATCATACCATCATCGACAACCCCCATCTTCATTGTCACCGTTGAAACTTTTCCATAATCTCCCACACCTAGAATACTTTTCCATTGAAACTTTTATAAATTGATTAGGGAGTAACTATATGTGAAAATTATAGTGGGGAGAGCACATGTTGTTGTTGTTGTTGTTGTTGTTTAATGGTGACTCTTGCGATGGAGAAAACAGGTGGGTGGGAGAAGATTAACAGTATGACATAACAATAAAAGATAAAACAAATGAAACTCTCATGAATTTTTGTGAGATTGTTGAATGGTAAAAGGATCATCTTTAGTGAAAATTTAAACTGCAGACTGTCCAGTGGAGTTAGGAGATTAAGATCATCTTCTTTTCTTAAAAGTAATGAAAATTTTTATTTGGAGAGTGATAGACACAAACTTAGTGAGATCTACATAATAATAATAATAATAGTGGCGACTTGGAGAAAGTTTATGCGGATTCGAGTAGCTATCAACGTCCATGAACCGTTGAAGACAGAATGGGCTTTTGTAAGGGAACACCGAGATGTTGTCAAGGTATCCTTCAAGTACGAAAAGCTGGGAAACTTTTGCTATGTGTGTGGTTTACTAGACCGTACTGAGAATTTCTGCTCCAAGAAATTTGAAGAAGGGATGGCTGAAGCTCGAAGACGATGGGGTAATTTTCTCCGTGATGAGAATGGGGGAAGTGCTGGAGAAGCCACTATCAACAAATGGCTTAGAGGTGGCCGGAATGCAGCCAGGGGTGGCCGGAGCGGCGATCATAACAGAGGATTAAATGCTAATAATAACAATAATGGTGGCAATAACTCTGCAGATGACAGTTTTTGGAAACATGCATGCTATTTATGGCCGTGTTAAAATGGAGCGTGAACTAGTCACCAAATCCTTCTTATTTTTCAAATGGACACTGCAAGGTGCAGGGAGGACAGCTAGTTGGGTCCTATTTGAGTTAATTGGAGGGTCTAGTGAAGAAAGAGTCAACACAAGGAATAAGGAGCAGGCTGGTGGAAGTAATCAATCCCAAATAATGGTTACCAACACTAGGCTGAATGCTCTACAACTAATCCAATTCCGACTAGCAAGTTATCTCTGAGTGGTTTAGAAACTATGCCTAAAAAGAGATCACGTGTTGACAATGGAGCTGAAGATAATGTTGAAGGTCAAATTGGTGTGGCAATGCAAGTAGATGTTGGTACAGAAGCATCTGGAGTTGGTGGAAGTATCATAACCATTCAGCAAAACCCTTTGTTTGATGTAAATGTTGTAATGGCAGGACCTGAAAATCAGGCCTGCCAACAAAATTGAGTTTCATAAGTTGGAATTGTCGGGGTTTAGGTAGCCCGAGTACAATTCCAAATTTAAAATACCTAATCCAAGTTTATAAACCGGATGCTATTATCTTGTATGAGACTTTAGTCCATGCTAATAAAAATGAGGAATTAAAATATGTGTTGGATTTTGATTTTTGTTTTACGGTTGATAGGGACGGACGGGGTGGTGGTGTTGCTTTCCTTTGGCAAAAATCTCTAAATTGCAATATTACTGGATTTTCGTTGAACCATATTGACATAGAAATAATTGATCATGTTCGTGGAAATCGGAGACATCTTGGAATTTTTTTAGACATCTTTTTGATATTGTCGCGCCGCGAAAATCGCCCGAGCGTCTAGGACACTCAGAATGACACAGAGTCGCCACCAAATTTTATTTGTTAAGGAAAATATTGATAAAACCTTAAAAACAATGGAAAGATGGTCATCGCAACCATATCCAGGTTCGGGAGTTGGTTATGCAAGGGGAAGGTATTAGCACCCCTCACATCCGTTGTACTCAACAGGAACCTCCTGATTAGTTCTAGGGTTTAAGCTTTTAGGGTTTGTTTACATGTTTTTTATTTTATTAGAATTTTATTTTACTAAAGATATTTACAAAAGAGGGGGGAAAAATTAAGTTTTTTATTATTGGGCTCGACAGGATGTTGAATCCTGCTCCTACGTATTCTCAGGTGCAATGAGAAATCAGAGCTTAGTAGTTCAGGGGGTCATTTGTTTGTTGGTGTCTTTTAGAGAACGATGTGTTAATCGAATTCTTGTGGTTAAACTTAGCTTGTATGCTCGCACGATGGAGGCTTAAGCTTCGTTTATATCACGTTTGAATTGATTGTATACACGTCCTTTTTATGAAAAAAGATTTTTAATTTATTTTTATGAAGATTAGCCCGAAGGCAAAAATTTAATTTGATTTGTTGATGTTTTTTAATTGTGGAAGACGAACAATCGGTAGAAGAAGCGTGCGCTAATCTTTGATTATTCGAGGGAGGGACGAATGTACATTCGGGCGTCCCTTTTTAATCCACATTATTATTATTTTTAAGATGTTTTATATCATATTTTAAAATAAATTAGATAGCAATGTTTTTAATCCAAATAACTTTGTTTTTAAATGAAACGAAGGGGCGGGGACATATATTCTATTATCCACTAGTTCCAAGTTCATATTATTATCATGGTCTTAACATTAAATGAGAAACAAACGACATACATATATACACATATCAGTATTCGGCTATAATTCAAATGCACGTGCAAACACATTATATCCACATATCACTAAAACATATTAGAACAAACAAATCAACACATGCTAACATAAAACAAATATTAAAACGAAAGCGCAGAGAAAGAGAGAAGAGAAAACCAGTTGAGGGGAAGCACCGTGAGAGGATGACGACGGCGTGGCCGGTCCAGTAGAGACCTAATATTGTGCAAAGACTATGATGACGTGTGAGAATTTTGGTTCTCAGATTGTGAAGAAGGGAGTTGTTCTCTAATTTTTTGTTGTGTGTTTAGAGATTGTGAATTGATCTTTATTTATACTGAGAAATTGTAACCAATTTTGCTATTTTTTGGGACTGATTCGGATAGAAATTTCATGTAAATCCTTTCCCTTTTTTCTCTGAATTTTTGTTTGTTAATCGGATATTGATGAAATATTTGTTTATGAATATTTTTCCTTCTCCCCAAGTCGTGGCTTTTTCTGTTTTTCTCTTCCACTGCCCTTTTTTTTTCGGTTCCTTTTTTTTTCTATTTTGTTTGTTTTTCTTTTATTTGTTTTATTTAATTATTATGATTGATAAACAAATAAAATACGAAAACAAGTATAAAGCGGGTAAAATTTGGGGTATGACAGCTGCCCCTATTTAAATATCTTTTAACTTGTTAAAAGATAGTTAAATATCAGAAGACCCGAAAATTTTGTTTTGTGGACTTGAAAAGATCAATTGTCACCTCGAAGGTTTTTTAGATCATAACAGATATTCGTCACCCCGAAGGGTGCTTAAATCAGAGGTAGGCATTGCCTCGCAAGGTGCCTAAATCTGCAAGCTAGCTATTTATCACCTCGAGAGGTGCTTCTATCCAAAAGATTATCATCGTCACCTCGAGAGATGCTTCTATCCAAATGTCACCACGAGAGGTGCTTCTATCCAAAAGATTACCATTATCACCTCGAGAGGTGCTTTTATTCAAAAGGTAGTTATCGTCACCTCGAGAGGTGCTTCTATCCAATTGTCACCTCGAGAGGTGCATCTATCTAATTGTCTCCTCGAGAGGTGCACCTATCCAATTGTCACATCGAGAGGTGCATCTATCCAATCGTCACCTCGAGAGGTGCTTCTATCCAATTGTCACCTCAAGAGGTGCTTCTATCCAATTGATTACCATTGTCACCTTGAAAGGTGCTTCTATCCAAAAGATTACCATTTGTCACCTTGAAAGGTGCATTTATCCGAAAGTTCTCCATTTGTCACCTTGAAAGGTGCATCTATCCAAAAATTCTCCATTTGTCACCTTGAAAGGTGCATCTATCCAAAAGTTCTCCATTTGTCACCTTGAAAGGTGCATCTATCCAAAAGGTTTTACCGTCACCTCGCAAGGTGTTTCTACCCGAAGGTTTTACCATCACCTGGAAAGGTGTTTCTACCCGAAGGTTTATTACCGTTACCTCGAAAGGTGTTTGTACCCGAAGGTTTACTACCGTTACCTCGAAAGGTGTTTCTACCCGAAGGTTTATTACTGTTACCTCGAAAGGTGTTTAAACTTAAAGCAGGCATTGCCCCTAAGGGGTGCCTAAATCAGAAAGGTAATCATTGCCCCTAAGGCTGATTAAAGGAGAAGTCATTGCCTCGCGAGGGTCCTTAAATCCTAAAGATGATTGGTCATAGGCTTGTGACCTGGCAAATCTAATTTGCTGGAGGTATAGGGTACTCATTTTTACATTTTTATGCCAAGAGTTTATCCCTATGGAAAGTTTGAATTTTCTTTTTGATTATGCTGCATATGCATGTAAGTATTTTATGCATGTATGCATGTATGCTTTGTGCAAATGATATGTTAATGGATGCATGATTCAAAATACCAGGAAAATTGTGTTTTGCCAATATGGCAACAGTATCAGATAGCCTGTTCAACCTTCTGTTGAAAACGTAGGACACATTTTGTTGCAGACTTTTTTACGGGATCTTGGAGAACCGATAGCAATGAGATAAGCCGCTAAAGTTAGAACATGTTTGTAACTGCATTTGAACCACCTTTGGGAGACTTGCCCCATTTGTAGCTCGGTTGTTTCTTTGAAAATCCCTAACTTTTGCCTGGACCGCTCTTTCGAGTTTTCAGTCCACCGAGAGTATTTTCTTTTGTGTGTCCCTAATTTTTGCCTGGACCGCCTTTTCAGGTTTTCAATCCACCAGGACGCTCTTTTGTTGCCTAAGCCACCTTTTCAGGTTTTTGACTTAGCGAGCTCTTTTTTCATTATTTTTCAATTGTTATGGGCATGACGTTCCTTGGAAGCCACTAAATTCATTGAGCGCCCTTCTCACCATGTGTGAACCTTTAATTTGAAGTAATGCTTTCTTGTTGTACATGAGAGGAAAAGTAGTTGCTCGAGAGAGGGTTTGGATCCCATCCAGATATGTTATGACCTTGATATAGACTGCCCTTGTTATTTGAACCCTTAAGAGATGTGCCCCTGATTAACTGGCGTCTTTAGGAATCTATCCCTGGCTGTCCGATTCTTGAAGTTGTTTGGCCTTGATGAGCAGGATCTTCAGATGAGATGCCCCTTATGAGGACTTGCCGCTGATTAGCAGAATTCTTGATGATTTTCCCCTAGTTAGGAGCATCCTGATTCAGTTTGCTTTTTGTTTGACCATTGGAATTTCCCTTGATGCTAAGTATCTACTTGCGAGTAAAAATATTCTCTTTTTTGAAAAGTAATTTTAGCGCAATGCACATTCAAGTTTTAAATCGAAAAGTATTATGGTGTTTTCAAAGAATGAATTTTGGCCGGAAGATTGGCATGAATGAAAAAGTGAAAAGAAAAGCGATAGAAAAAAACTAGTAGAAAAATGAGGAGTCAGTTTAATAACGATTTTGCTGAACATGCTTTCATAGTGAACCTAGCTTCAATTAGGTCTTTTGAGTGTTGTAACGTGGCCTGGTTCACGGTTATGAATAAAAGGGATATAAGGCTCAAAATTTAATTTAACCCGCCCATTCTCCTTGATGTCCTTCATTTCCTATATTTAATTAACTCAATGGATGCACTTAGTTGCAAGAGAATTTTTGGTAGTTATGATGATCGAGCATTTATTATCTTTTTTGAGGTGGCAGTCACTTACTTTCGTCCGCCAATTGTTTCCATTTTTCTCTTTTGTTTTAAATCCTTTATCTTTGTATGGACCTATTTTTTGAATTTGTGGTCCCTCGTGGTGCCCTAATTTTTTGCCTAAGTATCTTTACTTGGCGGGCTCTTTTGTTTTTTTTTTTTTAGTAAATCTTGCGTACTTTGCTTTTGGTTCAGAACGACTGTGACTGTCATGTCAGCTGTTGTGAGATTTGTCTCTTCATTGCTTTCTTGCTGCTGGAAGATGTGCACGAAGAAGATGATGTGCTTACACCTTTTATTAGAGTGGTTAAATGAACAAATTCTCTTGCGTATATGTGCATCATTAAATTAATTGAAAGACTACCCTGCCCCTTGGTTTTTTATTAAGGTTTTTTTTAATAAGAGAACACCAACTTCAGGCTCAAAGGGGTTGACTACGGATTATCTCCCTTATTTCTCCACTGTTTGGGAAGTGAAACAATGGCACAATGCCTTACATCGTCAGCAAAGTCTTACTAATGAAAGCATATTCAACAAATTTAGTTATCATCCTCCCTCCAAGATGTGAAATTTATTTTGGAATAGAATGAGAAAGAAGAAGAGAGAAAAACGAGTGGATATGAAAAGAATAATTAAAAACTCACATGCTCATTTCATTATTACCACAGTAAAAAACAAACAAATTCAAACGCAAATGCACTTAGCAAAAAGGAAAAACTATAAATATGAGATGGCCTAATGATCATTAGCATTTGATAGTCCTTGCAGGCATGATTCATGATTTGATGGGACAACAACCCTTGAGCTCTTTGACTGCTTCCTTGAATGGACCAAAGTGACCAAGCGATGGATTACCGCACATTTCGATCTTCCTCCTTGAAGGAAAGCAACTTGCGATCGATCAGCTCTTGGACTATATACTTGAAAGCTTTACATTTCTCGATTGTATGCCCCGGTGCTCCTTGATGGAAATCACATTTGGCATTCATATCATAGCCAGGTGGGTATGGCGGCATCATGGGTTTGAGAGGCCTTGTTTCCACCATCTTTTGTTGGATCAGGTATGGCAAGATTTTGCCATAAGGCACGAGCACAGGATCGAATTGCGCACGCCTCTTCTCATAATTGTTCCTAGGTCCAGACTGGCCTCCTTGCGAGTACCCTCCTTGTCGCTGTTGGTTATTATGTTGAGGTGCGACCATTGACTGAGGGTGGTAAGATATTTGAGCCGAGGGTGCTTGTGATGATCGATGACCCTATAACATTAGTCTCATCCTCTCTTTTGTTGTTGAAAAACTTCTTTGCCCTTATTTGAGAGTTGGGAGTGCTTGTAATCTTACCACTCTTCAGCCCTTCTTCTACCCGTTCTCCGATCATTACCATGTCAGCGAAACTAAATAATATGCTTCCGATCATCTTTTCATAGTATTGTCCTTGCAGAGTGCCCATGAATATATCAACTAACTCCCTTTCAGAGAGCGGGGGTTGTACTCGAGCAGCCAATTCTCTCCACCTTTTAGAATATTCTTTAAAAGGCTCGTCCTTCTTTTGTGATGCGGCTTGTAGCTGCATTCGATTAGGAGCCATGTCCAGATTATACTTGTATTGTTTCATGAAGGCATCAGTGAGGTCCTTCCATGATTGGATCTGAGCTCTCTCTAGTTGCATATATTAGTCTAATGAGACGCCACTCAGACTATCCTAGAACACATGGATCAATAATTTTTCATTAGTGGCGTGCGCTGCCATCTTTCTGCAGAACATTCTCAAATGATTTCTAGGGCAGTGAACCCCTTTGTATTTTTCAAAGTCGGAGGCTTTGAATTTTGGAGGGATCACTACATCTAGAACTAAGCACACATCCAGAACATCGAAACCATGGGCATTGAAGCCCTCTACTGCTTTAACCTTTCCTCCAACGCATGGTACATCTGTGCGGATTCAGTATTTTGTTGAGTGTTGGTACCTGTTGGTTGGTTTGGTATAGCGCACTGACTTTGAACATTACCAACGTGCTGGAGCTGAGTAAACTCATCTTCTTCATCAAAGAAATCATCACCAGGCATCATTACTTCAAACCCTCCTCCCTTAGAAGAAGAAACATTCTTGACCTCAAAAGATTTGAACCCTGGATACGGGTAACCTTTAGGAGGTTTGTTGTCTGCAGGAGTGTAACCTTCGGGGTGGCCATAGGGAGACAGCATCCCCTTTTTCTCATCCTTAGCCATTTTGGGGTTCCCTTCGGCTGCTTTGAGTTTATCTTTGAGTGCCTTGGCCTTCATTTTCTCTTCGGCTCTCTTTGCTTTCTCAACTGCCATTGTCTCAAGCATTTCAGTGAGCTTCTCCACGTTCTTCTTGAGGGAATCTACATCCTCTTTCAGGGCAGCTTGATTTCTTTCAACTTGTTCCATGATCCTTGGTAAATTGGTACGCGTCCCGTATGAGTGTGGGGGAGCTGGTACTGGCGGTAACTGTTTCCTTGGCCTCCGGGCTATCTTAGAATTCTTGGTATTTTATTTGAAAAATGAATTTTTTTGGTATGCATGTGTATGTAGATGCATGTGTATGAATGCATGAGTTATGCCAAAGTTTTTTTTTCTCTTTTTTTATTTAGAGGGAATTTCAAAGTTCGGTATTTATTGTAAGCATTTATAATTTAATCTTCTTTTTATCTGAACTTATTTTTCAAATGCTTAACAACAAATTCTTTTATTTGAAATTCCCTGAAAATATTTAGCATATATGCTTAAGTAACTCATTTGAATGCAAATGCATGACTTGCATGTTATGTTTAGGGCTTTCAAGACAACCTAGAAGTTGGGATTCCCTATAAGATGGTTCTATATTTTATGTACCAAACCCCTCACAAAGATGGCTCTACATGATTTTGGGTCTTTTTTTTTTTTTTTGAAAGTACCATATAAGGGCATGGACCTCAATTTGAAACTTTTCCCACGAGACATGGTGAATTTCCAAAAGGTCTCCCTTAAACGGAGTCATTGGGTTCTAAAAAGGTCCCTAGAGTCGCTGACCTTATTTGAAATTCCAACAGGAGGATGGGCTAGCCAATGCCTGATGGATATTTCAAACAAATCTACTCTAGGCGGAGTCTTCGTAAATCACCCGAGGGATGTGCATCTCGGGGGTCTATACTAGCAACTCCTAACTTAACTTAGATTTTTCCTCAAGCTCAGATGTGGAGCTTCCCTCAACAAATAAACGCACCCCCACAATATAATAACAAATAAATAAAGCGGAGAAATAAAAATAAAAATACAATAAAATAAAAACAAGTAAACAAACAAAAGCATTTAACCCTAAGACTAAAGGATAGGCTTAACTCTCTAATTGTTCCCAGCAGAGTCGCCAGCTGTCGCGCCGCGAAAATCGCCCGAGCGTCTAGGACACTCAGAATGACAGAAAGTCGCCACCAAATTTTATTTGTTAAGGAAAATATTGATAAAACCTTAAAAACAATGGAAAGATGGTCATCGCAACCATTTCCAGGTTCGGGAGTTGGTTATGCAAGGGGAAGATATTAGCACCCCTCACATCCGTTGTACTCAACAGGAACCTCCTGATTAGTTCTAGGGTTTAAGCTTTTAGGGTTTGTTTACATGTTTTTTATTTTATTAGAATTTTATTTTACTAAAGATATTTACAAAAGAAGGGGGAAAAATTAAGTTTTTTATTATTGGGCTCGACAGGATGTTGAATCCTGCTCCTACGTATTCTCAGGTTCAATGAGAAATCAGAGCTTCGTAGTTCAGGGGGTCATTTGTTTGCTGGTGTCATTTATAGAATGATGTGTTAATCGAATTCTTGTGGTTAAACTTAGCTTGTATGCTCGCACGGTGGAGGCTTAAGCTTCGTTTGTATCACGTTTGAATTGATTGTATACACGTCCTTTTTATGAAAAAAAGATTTTTAATTTATTTTTATGAAGATTAGCCCGAAGGCAAAAATTTAATTTGATTTGTTGATGTTTTTTAATTGTGGAAGACGAACAATCGGTAGAAGAAGTGTGCGCTAATCTTTGATTATTCGAGGGAGGGACGAATGTACATTCGGGCGTCCCTTTTTAATCCACATTATTATTATTTTTAAGATTTTAAGATGTTTTATATCATATTTTAAAAGAAATTAGATAGCAATGTTTTTAATCCAAATAACTTTGTTTTTAAATGAAACGAAGGGGGACATATATTCTATTATCCACTAGTTCCAAGTTCATATTATTATCATGGTCTTAACATTAAATGAGAAACAAACCACATACATATATACACATATCAGTATTCGGCTATAATTCAAATGCACGTGCAAACACATATTATATCCACATATCACTAAAACATATTAGAAGAAACAAATCAACACATGCTAACATAAAACAAATATTAAAACAAAAGCGCATTGAAAGAGAGAAGAGAAAACCAGTTGAGGGGAAGCACCGTGAGAGGATGACGACGGCGAGGTCGGTCCAGCAGAGACCTAATATTGTGCAGAGACTATGATGACGTGTGTGAGAATTTTGGTTCTCAGATTGTGAAGAGGGGAGTTGTTCTCTTATTTTTTGTTGTGTGTTTAGAGATTGTGAATTGATCTCTATTTATACTGAGAAATTGTAACCAATTTTGCTATTTTTTGGGACTGATTCGGATAGAAATTTCATGTAAATCCTTTCCCTTTTTTCTCTGAATTTTTGTTTGTTAATCGGATATTGATGAAATATTTGTTTCTGAATATTTTTCCTTCTTCCCAAGTCATGGCTTTTTCTGTTTTTCTCTTCCACTGCCCCTTTTTTTTCGGTTCCCTTTTTTTTCTATTTTGTTTGTTTTTCTTTTATTTGTTTTATTTAATTATTATGATGGATAAACAAATAAAGTACGAAAACAAGTATAAAGCGGGTAAAATTTGGGGTATGACACATATATCTCAATTATTGTGGTGCATAATTGGGGACTTCAATGATATTATCTCGGCAGAGGAGAAAAAAGGCAGAGTTGATAAACCCAATTGGTTGATCAATGGATTCAGACAAGTTGTCACAGATTCAGGCCTCATTGACATACGTATGGAGGGTTATAATTTCACGTGGTTCAAGAGCCTTGGCACATTTAGAGCAATTGAAGAAAAACTCGATCGTGCTCTCGCCAATGAGGAATGGTGCAATTTGTTTCAAAATACAAGATTTGAATGTGTCACAGCCACTTCTTTAGACCATTACCCTTTAATATTGGTGTGTGTTCCAACTGTTGCTCAGAGTAAGCCTCCAAGACATTTCAAATTTGAGAATGCGTGGATTGTTGAACCTGAATTTGATAATTTCGTCACTCAAAAGGTTGACCAATGTGTTGCGGATCTTTCAAATTGGAGCAAAGAAAACAGTCATAAAATCCGGACAGAAATTGAAATTTGTCGCAGGAAATTGGATAAAGCTAGACAACATGTTTGTTCCTCGAACATCAACTTTTAATTCTTTGAGGAAACAGTTGGACCTTCTTCTTGTTAAAGATGATTTGTTTTGGAAACAAAGAGCTAAAACCTTTTGGCACCGTGATGGAGACTTGAATACGCGTTATTTCCATGCTGTAGCAACCTCTAGAAAGAAAATCAATAAGATTACCCAACTAGAAGACTCACACAATGTTGTTTGCAACTCCTCCGAAGGTTTAAAATCCATTGCTCGTGACTATTTTAACGAGCTATTTCAGAAAGCAAGTTGGTGACCGGGTTGTAGTTAACAATGCCATATCGAGGTCGATTCTTGATGATGATAATGAGTCCTTGACAATCCCATTCCTCTTTGAAGAATTTCATGATGCTGTTTTTTTTAATGGAGTCATACAAATGTCCTGGTCCAAACCAGTTTAATCCCGGTTTTTATAAACATATTTGGGATACTTGTGGCAAAGATTTGTTTGATGCAGGTTGTTCTTGGCTAGAATTGGGAGTGTTCCCTACTAATCTCAATTCAACCCATATCACACTTATTCCGAAAGGAGACTTCCAAGTATCTATGAAAGAGTAGAGACCTATCGCCTTATGCAATGTCCTGTACAAAGTTGTTGCCAAAGTATTAGCTAATAGATTAAAGAAAGTTCTTAGTAAATGTATTTAGGCTAACCAATCTTCCTTTGTACTAGGTAGATCCATCCTTGACAATGCGATAAGGGCTATTGAACTTGTTCACTATATGAAGGCGAAAACATGGGGTAAGACAGGTGATGTTGTTTTAAAGCTTGGTATTAGTAAAACATATGATCATATAGATTGGGATTACCTTCGGGATGTCATGAAAAAGATAAGATTCTCTCAACAATGGATTAATTGGATTATGCTTTGTGTTGAAACAGTAGACTATTCGGTTCTTGTTAATGGCGAACAGGTGGGTCCCATTATTTCCGGACGTGGTTTGCGGCAAGACGATCCTTTATCGCCTTATCTATTTATTCTTTGTGCTAAAGGTCTCTTCGCTTTGATTAGACAAGCTGAAGGAATATGTGATATCCATGGTACTAAGATTTGTAGAAATGCTCCGATCATCTCTCATCTCCTATTTGCAGACAATTGTTTTCTTTTCTTCAGAGCAACTAGCAATGAGGCAAATTTCATGAAGAACATCCTCAGTTGTTTCTTTCTCATTAGAAGTCTTTGAATTCTTCTAGATATGAGAGCAAATTCTTCTTTGTTGCCTTCATGGATAGGATTTTCATCATCTTGATCATCATTCTCAGAACATTTTGTATCCAGAGCTATCATTTTCTTTTTTATTGGTTTATCCTCCAAAAGAATTGATTCATGAGCCCTCAAAGAACCAATTAGATTTTCAAGTTTCATTTTAGTGAGATTCATTGCTTGTGTGGTAGCTGTGACTATATGTCTCCAACTCTTTGGTAGACATATTAGTATTTTTCTTACTCTCTCATGTGTGGTATATGTTTTTCCAAGTGAGTTGAGCTCATTTATGATGATTGTGAATCTTCCATACATTTGATCCACAATTTCATCTTCTTTCATTTCAAATAGTTTAAACTTTCTAACACCAATATCAATTCTTGTTTCTTTGACATGGTTGGTTCCTTCATGATGTGTTTGTAATGTTTCCCACATTTCTTTTGTTGTTTTGCATTCCATGATTCTATCGCATTCTTCTCTTGACAAATCACTTTTCAAGAAAAGTTTAGCATTAATATTTAGGAGTACTCTTTCTGATTATCGAGTTGTCCATTGATCTTGAGTTTTTGGTTTGGTGACATCTTTATCTATGACAGTTGGTTGGTATTCACCATTTTCAATAACTGACCACATGTAGTTGTCTTGTGACCTAAGAAATAGTTCCATTTTATCTTTCCAATAATAGTAGTCTTCTCCTTCAAATAGAGGAGGTCTATTTGATGATCCTCCTTCAGCTATAAACTTTGCACCTTTAGTCATTGCTTCCTTCCTAGATCTTTCCTCTAGCACTTGTTAGATGCTCAGTCTATTTAGAGATCGGGCTCTGATGCCAATTGAAGTAGCAAAGTTTTCACAAGAAAGGGGGGTTTGAATTGTGAACCTTTTAAAAATTAATCTCAAAAGATTGTTAGTATAATTAGTTACTTAACAATAACATAATATAAGTATTAAAAACAATTATCAATGATTTTCAATCAAAATAATGTTCTTTGAACAATGTACCAAATTGTGTCAAAGAATGTTCAAAAATCAATCTTTTAGATTGAGCTTGATTGTGTTAAATGGCAGAATGTAAAAGAGATAAATGAAAGAGAGAATAGAGACAAGCACTTTATACTGGTTCACCCCAAGAATAGGTTACTTCCAATTCCCACACTAAGTATGGATCTCCACTATGTTTATGAGATGTTACAATTTCAAGTTTCTCAAAGTCTCTTGATCTAAAACGAAGATCAAGTTGTATCAAGCTTTCACCTAGCTTATATGCCACCTATATCCTAAGATGGACTTTCTTTCTTTCTGCCACGTACCTGTAACACCCGGCGCAAGCACACAATAATATTGCAATAAAGCTGCCACCATATTTTATTTATCCCGTGAGGGGAAAGATAAATAATGATAAAACCTTTAAGAGTCGGGATCGGGAGTTGGTTACATGAGGGGAAGACGTTAACACCCCCTCATATCCGTTGTACTCAACGTGAACCATTTGAGGAAATTTTGGTTTGCATAAACAGAACTAACCGCATAAAAGAAAAGATTACCGCATATTAAACCAAGAAAAGGAAAAAAGAGTTCTTTATTATTTGGCTTGACGAGAGAGGCTCTCGCTCCTACGTATCTCCCAAATACAATGAGGAAGTCAAAGCTCACGTAGTTCTTCCTAAAAAAAGTTTTGTTGGTTGGTTGATTTTAATGAACATTGCTTATGTCGCATTCCACTGCTACGACAGTTTGCTTGTACGCTCAACTAAGGCTTAAGCGTTTGTCAGTGTCATGGGAATGGATAAAGCATCATTCTTTTGAGAAAAGAAAGTTGAAAAAGTTTGACTGCACAAAGCAGTTGAAAAAAGAATTGACTGCGCAAGGGCAGGAAAAAGTTGAGTGTGTTGTGTGTCTTTTATGATTTTATTAAGTAGTTTTGAGAATGAGAGTGACCCTAAATCACGAGTCGTTCGACAGGGACCAGATCATTCAGGTAGAGACGAGTCGTACGTCAGGCTCCCCCTTTTTCATTCAGTTTATTAGTTGAACTTTGTTAATTAAAGTGAAATAAGCCAAAGTCGAGTCGTAATTCAGGCTCCTTCCTATTTCATTTAATTAAAAAGCTCCATTTTAATTGGTATGATAATAACTCAAAGTCGCGAGTCGTACGACAGAGGCTGATTTACTCTCATTCCATTTCCAAAGATAAGTTTTCCACAATTCATATTTCAGGCCAGAAAAGAAAAAAAAGAAAGGGTATAAGAAGAGAGAAATGCAAATGCATGATGAATGCTAATGACAATATAATATGATTACAATGTAAATAATGCGGCAATTAAATAATACTCGAAATAAATATGCAAACATACATAATTAAATGAGTAATTAAATAATCGAGCACGAAACAAAATGACAAACAAAGAGATGAATTAGCAGACATATAGCAAGCAAACGAAAAAATAAGCTTGAGACGAGTCGTAAGTCAGAGTCCAATTTATCTTTATTCCACTCAAAAGTCAAACCAGACAAGCAATTTAGATAATATTTAATCGTGACATTATAAGCATTGCAAGCATTAAGCAAGTATCAGATTACTTTACGTTAATCTTGCTTACTTAAAATAAAGTAAGAATGAGACGATTCGTACGACATAATCTTGCTTACTTTACGTTAATTAAATCATTTAACTTATTCGAAATAAAAATAATTCAAGGACGCGAGTCGTACGTCAGGGTCCGATCTATTTTTATCCCAAATAAAAGTTTTTACATAGTTGAAGAAAAGTAATTGCAAAAAAGTTAATTAAGCCCTTGTCCCAAAAGTGCTTATAGGAATAAGCGCTTTTAAAATAAGTGCTCATTTTTTCAATAAGCATCTTTCACTAATTAAGTCACAAATTAATTACATTCACAGCAGAGGTGCAACAATAACAAGTAGTGTGCAAACAGAAATGTCAAAAAACTGATTAAACAAAGAAAGAAAGAAAGTGAGCCCAAAAGGATTTAGGCCCAAACCTCTTAACCCAGATTCAATTGTGACCGGACCGGGTTATGTTTGGGTCAAACCGACCCAAGAGAACCAGCTGGGGGTGCGAGCAGAAAGAGTGGGGGCCGCGCGAGCAGATTCCTTGGCAAACCAGAGACTGACACGTGGCATTTCATCTTCTTCATCTTTAAAAATATGCAGAACCAGTTCCTCACCGTCGGAAACCGTCGAACTCTCACCGGAAAGCTTCAGAACTCCAAACCTTGAGTCCAATAGGTTGATCTGACTCGAAATCTGACAAGGAACTCGAATCCAACTTCCGTTTTCAGAACAAACGCCTCAAATCGTGAGAATGAGCGAATTAACGAACGGGATCCGAAGTGTGAATGATGCGTTTCCAGCAGATTCACAAAGAAAATACAATTGATAAGGCTTCAGACATGTTTGGGGAGTATAGATCGATAACCATCTGCCTCTGTTTGTGCATGAAACGGCTGGAACGGAGATTTATTTCTGGTCGTTACTTTGACCTTCATTTTAACAGTTTTCCGGTGGGTTTTTTATGTAAACAACTGCAGATTTGGACTTAGGAAGGTCGAATTACTAATGAATGAGTGTTTGATTTTGAGTTTTGGTGATTTTTTTGGGTTGCCGGAATTTGGAATTCCGGTGGCGGTTTTGGAATTCCGGCGGTGGCGCCGGAAAAATGTTGGTGGAGGAGGGAGGAGAGATTTCTGATTTTTTTTTGGGAAAAGTGTGATGTTCAATGATTGATTGTGAGTAAAATAATATATATAGTGGTAGGATTAGGTGAGTGATGAAAATGTAATAATGAATAATTTTGGGGTTAAAAGGAAATTAATAGAAAGATAGTAATGAGAATGATTATGAGGTGGAGAGGATGATGTGACAAGTGGTTATTGGTTAAAATGCAAAAATCTCTAAAAAATGCTAAATAAAAGGAAAGAAAGAAATAAAAATTCAAATGAAGGATAAAAAAATGATTAAGTAAAATGTAAATTTAAAATGAAAACATAAAAGTTATTTTTGATTATTTTTGCTATTTTTTGCGTAAAAAGATAAATTGTAACAACTAAAAGAAATAAAAGAAAAGGAACAAATTGTAAGCACATAAAACTATTTTTGATTTTCTTATAAAAATAAGAAATAATTTTCATAATAAAATATTTATTTAAAAGTGAATATAATGACCAAAATTACATTTAAAATATAATTAAGATGTTTGTTATCTTTAAAATATATAATCGAGATTTTGCCTCAACAGTAATAATATATTAGCTCTTTTGGAGCTTTCATTTTTGTAGTATCAAAAATAATTTTAAAATAATTATTGTAGAGAGTATATAAATCAATTATATTAAAGTTCCATGTATATCATAATAATTGTTAAACTCAAATTGATTTTATTGGGTGAAATTTGATTAACAAAAACACACACTAAGTGCTCGATCAAATTTCACAGTTATACCTTTAATTGCGATACTATTAGAACTTGACCATATAATTTGTTGTGGAACGTTTAAAAACTTAAAAACTATTATTTTGTATTGGTTTATCGATTTAAATTGCTTTTATTATCATTTTATCATTATCGATTCAAGGGTATATACACCGTTTCCTTTGATCAAAGTAGGTGCAAAGTAGATTACCGATTCGGTAGGCTTCTGCGCGCTTAATTTTAAAAAAACTGCCTTTATGTTTTGAATCACTTATTCAACCCTCTTTCTAATTGAGTCGCCTAATAGTCTAATAGGTATTAGTACTCAATTGTTCATAAAATAACAATTAGATCAGTATACACTACCAAAAAATAATATATACTAATACATTGATAAATTGACAACAAATAATAGCATGATAAAATGACACAACACGTAATAGAAAAATTAAGAAAGAATCAATATTATCTCAGTTGATTAGAGTATTGTACTGATAATGTGTTAGAAATAAATTTTAAAAAGTTAAAGAAAAGAGACATAAGAAATGGACTTTGTATTATTCTCTTTATTGTATTTCATTAAAATAATACATAAGTCCTATTATAGGACACAAACTGAAAAGTGAATGATAAGAATAATTTAAGAGCACTAACTAATCCACTAACTCGTGGGAGTTAAACAGAGAAATAGAAGATTAAGGATATCCCCTAACATTATATTCATAACAAAGTTTTAGTAATTGTTAAGTTAAAGATTATGTTTTAGTTGACTAGGACTAATACATAGAACACTTAAACATTTTCTTGTTCCTTGTATGTACTTATGGTTTTGGTTTTAGTCTATGTATCTGATTTTGTTGTAAAATAGTCTCTATATTGACCAAAAAAGTTTGGTTTTTGGCCGTTCGTTTATGTTCAAAACCGTCCAGATGGCAAATGTTTTGATGATGTGGCAAAAAAATCTGTGTGACTGGATTAATGAAAAGAGAGGGATCAAAACCAAAAAAAGCATACGTTACAGGACTAAATCCGAAAAATTCCAACATTAAGAAGAAACATAAAAATCTCTAAATTCCCAAATCAATTTCATTCTCTCATCTTCATCCAACTCTTTCTTTATCAATTGAAGAGGAAATTGGTTTTCTCACTAGCTTATGTGTTTGGTATTGGTATGGTATTATTCTTAAAACTTATGTGTTTAGAGTTATCACTTATCAGTGTTATCAGTGGCGAATTATGGAAAATAGCGCTTTTTTTTTGTTCAAATTCCAGTTAATATTTAGCAATAGCTTAGTAGAATTTCAATAAATCACACTATTTCAATTCAGTGGGATTTTTTTTTTTTAAATTGTAGGAGGGCTATACCCACAGATCTTATTTACAATACCCACAAAATTTTTTACCGTCACTAAAAGCCTCCGTGGGTATATGGCAAATTAGTGATTTGGTTAAATTTTGCTATGTTGGGGTAGATTCAATTTGACAACATTGGTATAGATAAATTGAATTTTGTGTGAGTTGTGGTTATGTTTGTAAGAATAATTTAATTATTATAATTAATTTATGGTGACTCATGTGGAATGATGAAAATATTAATGTGAAAGAGTGCAAACATTTATGAAAGAATTTGAATATTCAAGTGAAAGGGTGTGAATATTCATATAAAGGATGCAAGAATTCACGAATGAGTGCAAGTGAATTTCTATAAATATATGTAACTTGATGGAAGTTACTAACTAACGACAAAAGGGTTCTGTCTCTTCCATAAAGTTTCTCTACCATATAACCATCAAGAAAGGGTATGAGAAAGAATGAACGGGAAAGAGATAGATTGGGAATCGGAGGATTGTGGTTTCTATTCTATTTTCTACTTTCTATCATCATGGTGAAAGGTATGTCCTTTAAAGTCCTTATTTTGTGAGAATCATATATTCCAAGATCCTTTATGAATAAATAGTTTTCTAGTATGTAAACATGAATGTGAAAACTATAACTTACATGTGGTATCAGAGCATAAGGTTGTGGATAATATGATTCTCCATGAATGATCGTTAATCTCTTATGAATGCTAATTTTTCTCCCAAATTAGAAATGAATCTAATTATGTTTTTAGGACTTCTATATTATTTTCCGCTGCATTATAATTAATTTATGGGAATTAATTATATATTGATTAAGTGTTGTCATTAATGTGAATGACAATATATGATTGATTTTACGTGAAATTGCGTTTCGGATTGTGTTTTTTATTTGGAATTAAGTTATTAAGAATGTTTGTTAATCATTAAAGTGGTTAAACATGTATGCTTATTTAATTCCAAATTTACGATAATTTACAACTATAAAGACAATTTTATGAATTAAATATTATGAAAGTTTGTTAGTCATCAAAGTCGCCAAACTTGTATGTTTATTTAATTCAAATTTTAAGATTATTCATTTCAATTACTCATAGAATGGATGCTGAAATTTACGATTTATGAGTAATTGAAAGTTCGTTATTATAAGACATTTATGAATCACCCAAAGATTGATTGGTTGTTGTTATAACTAATGAACATGAAAGTTGGTGATGTGTGTGCATTATTAGTTTTATTTATATATCCAAAGATAATAAATATTTCTAATTAATGTACATTTCATGCCAAATAATTGTTAAATTAAATAACATCATTATGTTTATTGTTGTGTATTGGTAGATCTCCCAAAGGAGAACATTAATATACACATAATGGTTGTTCTTTGAATCTGAATCATATGAATGTATAACTCAAAGCACTAAAGTTAAGCAAGTTTTCCAATGGTATATCAAGTTCAATAATATCATTATGACCTTTAGATTTTAAGGAAAATATATCTAAAGGTCAGTGGGAGTATGATTATTGTTTTAGCCTCATATTATGTTATCTTGCTTGCATAATCTTAGTCTTTTATGATTTATGAGACTAACAAGTTTCTCTCTAACAACTTTGAAATGAAAGATATTGGTGAGACAAGTAGTGTGGTCAAAATGATGGATCGTAAGGATTGTAAGGCTTGTCTCAAAAAGCGTATATCAAAGTCTTAGAGATATTAAGAATGGTTCCAATATAGAAAAGAGACTAATTTAGTCTCATGCAATGTTTATGAATGAATTATTAGAACCAAATGATTGTTTATTCAGATTCAATTTTACGATGATATAGATGCAAGAAAGTAAGCATTTTGTTATCTATATATTTTGTTTGAAGGATTGATATAATGAAAGAATGTGAAGTAGTCTGTCATTGCTGCGTCCACTAACGTTGAATTTGTGGCATGCTTTGAAGCCAAAATTCAGACTAATCGACTACGGAACTTTATTTCAGGACTTGGAATTGTCGACAATATTGCCAAGCCGCTGAAATATTATTGTGCTAATTTCGTAGCAGTCTTCTTCTCGAAAGGCAACAAGTAAACTAAATGGGCTAATTATATGAAATTAATTAAATACTTTGTCATAAGAGAAGAACTTCAGAAACAAAAAGTGTCAATTGAATGTGTTAATGATTGTTGACCCTTTGACGAGAGGGTTACCACCGAAAGTACTTGGTAGCCATGTGGAAAACATGGACATTATGATGTTTTATTGATATATGTTGACACTTAGAGCTCATTAATGTAATGTTTCTGATTCCTTGTTTTCTATTAATGTGTTCATGCAATTAATGATGTTGAAAACAAATTACGGTTTTAATAATGACATTATGTTTGAACCCATTATGCACCTTTCAACTTAAGATCATATTAAGGAGAAATGCTAATATAGTAGTACATGGAAGGGAGTATGTCGATTAAGTGATATATAACCGCCATGACTCTTATTAGTTATATTCTTAATTATGATGTGTGATGGAACCAATGCATGTAAGGTTCGTTGATGCGCATTATGATTGATGTATTGTTAAAGTCACATGAGTCAAGTGGGAGAATGTAAGAATAATTTAATTATTATAATTAATTTATGGTGACTCATGTGGAATGATGAAAATATTAATGTGAAAGAGTGCAAACATTTATGAAAGGATTTGAATATTCAAGTGAAAGGGTTTGAATATTCATATAAAGGATGCAAGAATTCACGAATGAGTGCAAGTGAATTTCTACAAATATATGTAATTTGATGGAAGTTACTAACTAACGACAAAAGGGTTCTGTCTCTTCCATAAAGTTTCTCTACCATATAACCATCAAGAAAGGGTATGAGAAAGAATGAACGGGAAAGAGATAGATTGGGAATCGGAGGATTGTGGTTTCTATTCTATTTTCTACTTTCTATCATCATGGTGAAAGGTATGTTCTTTAAAGTCCTTATTTTGTGAGAATCATATATTCCAAGATCCTTTATGAATAGATAGTTTTCTAGTATGTAAACATGAATGTGAAAACTATAACTTACAATGTTTGTTTTTGCAGATTTTAGATTAGCTGCAGAGTGATCGGTTGCCGGTGCCAATTGATCACCGGGAGGCGAGGTGCATTAGTATGGCGTTGAGTATTGCGGCTAGTTTGTTGGCTGCTAGTGAGAAAACTATTTTCCTCTTCCATGGATAGAGAAAGAGTTCGGTGAAGATGAAATAATGAAATTGATTTGAAAATTTAGAGGTTTTTATGTTTTTTCTCAATGTTTGAATTTTTTGAATTTAATCCCTATAAGGTAGGGGTGGCAAAATGGATGGATCGGATGAATATGGATTTGGATCCTAATGGATGGATCAAAACAATCTATTAGTCCATTTTAATCCACTAAATTTTTCATTAAAAAAATCCATCCAATTCAATCTATTAAGTGTAAAATCCATCCAATCCATCCATTACTAAATTTTAATGGATGGATATCCATCCGATCCATATATTAAAGTGTATTATTTTTTTTAAAATTTTTGTTAAAACTATTTTTTTTTAGTGAAATATTAAAACAACTTTTGATATAATTTTATGCTAATATATATATATATATATATATATATATGTGACTATAAATAGCAATAACTTGAATAAAACAGATTTTTATTTTAGCCCAAATTTATACTAAGCCCATATACTTTGTTAATTAATGGCCCATATTATATTTTTGTTATAATTAAAAAACACTGTAAATATTTAAATAAAAAAAGGGGCAGTGGTGGTCAACGGTGTTGACCGGCCGCCGTACTCCGGCGTTGACCACGGTGGCGTATGGCGGCGGACCGGCAATTTTCCGGTGACGCACGGCGGATTACGGCGTTGACCGGTGGTGTCCGGCGTTGACCGACGGCCATGATATTTAATATAATTAAATTAAAAACAATTAATAATAATATATTTAATTGCTGTCAAAAAAAAATTATAACTAATGGGCCAAAAATTCTTTTTACCATTGAGCTTATGTATGTTTTGCATATCAATGTTTTGGAAGTTCAATAATTAATTTTTGTTTTGATTTTAATTTGATCACTAATTTTTATTTTCAGAATTTAATTTTTTATTATATATTTTCAGTTGTTTTATAATATAAGTTAATTTAAATATTCAGTTTTGTTTTGTTAAATCATATTCAGTTTTTTTCAAATTTTTATTTATAAAGTTAATTTAAATATATCGTAGATTAATTAGTTTGTATTTTTATCAAAAAAATTACTTTTATATAATCCAATGGATTTTGTAATAGTATTTAAGGTAATTCATTGGATTTTTGAAATAAGATGGATGGATTGAATTCATCCATATAATTTAAATGGATTGATTGAATCCAATCCACTATTTAATATTTGTGTAATGGATGGATTGGATGGATAATTAGGTGTAAGATAAATTATATTGATCTTATGTTCCTGGTAACAAAATAAAGAACAAGATCAATAAACCAAATGCGGAAAATAGAGATTAATGCAATTACCTCCAGCCATTGTTATGATGTTGCTAGTGAATTGCTCGTTTAGTCTTCCAAGCTCTTACTCTCTACTATAAAGATGGTGTATATTTTCTGAATAGTGTGGTGAGAGCAAGCTTAGGGACCAAAGGCTACTTTATATGATTGATTCTACCATCAAGAAATTAAGAGTCATTACCACCCAATAATAACCATTAAAATGGGAGGCTATCCAAATCATAACCCCTATGGACCACTTAATTTTGGGTCTTACTAATAATAAAGAAAAAGACGTTATGTCTCTTACATTAGGTGGATGGATCGGATGGATAATGGATTAGTGGATCATTTTGCCACCCTTACTATAAGGCATGCGTTTTTTGATTTTAGTCCCTCTCTTTTTATTAATCCAATCAGACAGATTTTTTTGCCACGTAATCAGTTCCACGTCATCAAAACATTTGTCACCTAGATGATTTTTAACGGAAACGAACGGCTGAGACTAAAACCAAAATTTTTTTGTCAATAAAAGGACTATTTTAGAACAAAATCAGATATATAGACTAAAATCAAAATTTTGTGTACATATTGTACCCTAAAGATGTTTAGACCTACATAGAATTCATTATGTTAACCTACGTTATGTTAACCTATGCAAATACAAATTGAGATTAGCTTAAAGATTTGGCTTCAATATTTTAATATTGACTTGAGTTTTTAGAATGTGCTATTTACAAAATATTATGTTTGATTTTCTCTGGTGTCAATTTTAGTGTGTTAGTCCATACAAAACAAAAATTCTAACTTTAAATGGACTCCCGCATATGGTTGGTGGGATTAATCAGTCGTTGAGTCGGATACATAATTTTAATTTTTTTTTTGCCAATAATATTGTAGTTTTTTTGCAAGTTTTTTACGTACTCCATTAAATACAAGTTTTGGTTTGGTATAACAGTTGAGTCATTTTAAGAAAACTTTTAACACTTGATTTCAACGTAACACGTGCATTTCTTCATAGGCAAAAAATTAGACCGACACGTTAAAAACAATCACTTCCTTTGTACCAAAATATAAGTCGTTTTGAGAAAAAAAAATTGTACCAAAATATAAGTCGTTTTACATTACCAATGAAGCATTTAATACTATTTTTTTATTATACCCTTGATTATTTATTACTCTCTCTTCTTTTACTTCTTTAATTTATCTTTTCCATATCATTAATGAAGGACAATTTGGTAAACTAACTCATAATTTCTCTTTTTCATACAACAATGATTACATTTCTTAATTTGTGTAATTTGGTCAAAACGACTTATATTTTGGTACGGAGATAGCAGTAGCTAAGTCAAAGGAAATACACCACCTATAATTAAGAGCAAGCATATTAAATGAGGGGTTATCAGCTGCACCCTGGTGACAAGTTGTCTCCATCTCTGTTTGTACATGTCCTAAAACTTTTAAGACCTATGGCCAATTTATATAAATTAAGAAAAATATCAAAATAAGTAATACTTCTAATAATTTTATGAAAATATTGTGTTAAAGGAAGGTTAATTTTCATTAGAGAATCTAAGTGGTACACAATATTAATTCTTTTCTTTCAATTTAATTCTTTTTATAAATAGAAGTTAGAAATTGAACTTCTTTAAGTGGGTCCCACAATAACACGTCCTATGAACTAACTTTATATTTTTTTTGTGACAATTTGTGTACACCTCATGATTTAAGGGTATTTATCCCCTACCACTATAAAAAGTTTTAAAAGATATAATTTTTTATAAAATACATCTTTGAATTGTAAGTTTATATCATATAGATCATTTGTGTAAAATTTTAGACAAATCTAAAATGCTTTGATATGTTAATGAGATACATAAAGATTAATGGTGTTTAAAAAATCACAGAAATTGTTAATTTTGATGCATCTCAATAACATATCAAATGATTTTAGATTTGTCTGAAATTTTACACAAATAATCTATATGATATAAACTTTTAATCCAATGATGTATTTTATAAAAATTTATATAGGTGAAATTGTTTTTAAGTGGTTGGAGGTAGCTCCAAATCTTGAAGATTTTATACTAGGTCCCACAACTTTATCTCACATATTATTTTATCTATATTGAATCTTTTAATGTTACTACATTTTCGTCTCAAAATAATTATCACTTACACATACCAATACATAATTTTAATCTTTAATATCTTCGGTTTTATTTCATGAAAAATTATAAAAACTTAATATTGTGAAATACACAATGAGGCAAATCAAACAAGATTTTATACATTAATATTTGACTTTATATATTAATAAAAAAACTACAATATTTATCTTTATATATAATAAGCCAGAACTTTTTTCAAGTCTCTCTCCTCATCAAAATTCTCCTCTCATGCATTCTCTCTTGTGGTGCATTTGACATTTAATTCTATCTTATGGTGCATTTGACAATTAATTCATTTATTGATTTTTTTTTTTGGTCAAGGATTCAGTTATTGATTTATCTCTCCCTATCTTTATATTCTATAAGTATAAATATAATTTATAGAGGAGGGATCAATTGACTCCAAGAGTAAGTTTAATAACTTACTCCAAATCTTGACCCTTAATTCCAATTTCAATTAATTGCTATGATTGATTGTTAATAAATGTTAGAGTGAGCTTTATTTTTTTGTTGTAGAGAAAAACAAATATTATCAAAACATACTTCATATAAAATATAATCAATTAATGCATTAGTTATCAAAACAAATATTTATTCCCCTTTGCTTATTTTATTTTTTACATTTAAAAAATAAACAAAGTTAAAATACAAACAATTAAATAAAAAATATATATAATAGGTTGTGCCCATAAAAATAATTTTTTGAACAAAACCCAAAAAGAAAACGAAAAAAGTAATTTATTGCTGAAGAAAGAAAATAATTTTTTTGACATTGCAATGTCATTTGTTTATTTTGTTGGTCGATACTTAGTTTTGTCACTACCTTTCACCATTGTTTTTTTTTTTAGTACAAATCTTTCTCCAATTTTAATACAGTACCAATTATATTTTTATTTATTTAATTATTTGCATTTTATGCTAAATTTTTTGTACGTAAAAAAATAAGCAAGGGAAATAAATATTTGTTTTGACAACTAATGCATTAATTGATTATATTCT
The DNA here is from genome assembly GCA_951804385.1 of Trifolium dubium. Classification (NCBI taxonomy): domain Eukaryota; kingdom Viridiplantae; phylum Streptophyta; class Magnoliopsida; order Fabales; family Fabaceae; genus Trifolium; species Trifolium dubium. The sequence continues at coordinate 6,542,755 of OX638074.1, forward strand.
ATATGAAGTATGTTTTGATAATATTTGTTTTTCTCTACAACAAAAAAATAAGGCTCACTCTAACATTTATTAACAATCAATCATAGCCATTAAATGAAATTGGAATTAAGAGTCAAGATTTGGAATAAGTTATTAAACTTACACTTGGAGTCAATTGATCCCTCCTCTAATTTATAATATATTATTAGGCATATTTCTACCGAAATGAGTATTATTTAAATTTATTTATATTTATATATACTTTAATGCCAAAATCTCTCAAATTCGGGACAACATAAAAGGAAGTTTTATATAATCCAGTTAATTTAAATTAATAGTGTTGTTTTATGCTATAATACTATTAAGCTCTATAAATATATGGAACAAATAAATTAAAACTTCTTTAATTCAAAATATGTAAGCTCAAATAATTTCCTCAACATGTAGGTCAATTATTCTTTCCAACTTTGAGATACATGAAATGAGATTACTATTGTTGAGCCAAAAGGAAATTATTAATTATTTACATTTTTTGTCTTATTTAAAGTTATGATATGATTTATTTGAACTATTTTTTACTTTTCTCAGTTCATTTTAATATCTCTATTCTTTTGTTGCAATGATCTATTTTTTAATATTTATTTATGCTTTACTAATCGTATGTAGTTTTTGTGATGTTTCTTTAAAATCTAAGATTGTGTATATATTTATATGTTGTGATAACTTGTGCATCTGTCTTTTGCATTACTGATAACACATATTATCTTTTAGATAGATGTTATCAGGGACGGACCTGGACCTAAATAATTGGTGGGCTAAAATCTTTAAATATTACTTAATTTTTTTTATCCTAATAAATTGGTTAACAAATAATTTATGAAATTACTATTAATATAATATTTTTTTGGTATGGTACTAATATAATATGTATATCCAAGAAAAATTATAATAACAAAAATTATATTACATTTAACAAAAGCCTTAAATCATCAATAATAGACTATGTTTAGCCGGCTTATTTTCTACCTTTTCTTCTTCTCCTTAAAAATAGTAATGAAGGAAAAAATTGTATTTGATTCTATTTCTCTTTATTTTTTACTTCTTTACTTTATTTCTCTAATACTTTTTTGGAGAAATATGGCTAAATTTAATTTTATATTTCTCTATTTCATTTAAAAAACATAGAAAAGTAGAAAATAAGTCAGGCCAAACGGGAACTAGGAACTAATATCTGCATTAATACTTAAACTAATATGTGTACCAAGAGACTTATAATCATCGATAATAAACTCTAAACTAATATTTATATTTGTATAATAAACTCTAAACTAATATTTATATTAATATTTGTATAAATATGTATACAAAATAACTTAAAATTATTTATAAAATAAATTATAATTATTTTTAAAAAAAATTAGATTTGGCTGGTGTGGCTATAGCCACACCAAGCCTTACACAGGTCCGCCCCTGGATGTTATGGTCGTTGGCTCTAATTTTTATTCTTCAATAGTTATAGGTTTTGATGAAATCTCTATACATATAAAGACATGATTATTTCAAAATTTCTTTCCTCACGAGAATTGTCATAAGCATTTGATATTAATTGCTATTTCTAATATTAAATGCTATTGGTAAAAAAAAAAATTACTCTTTTTTGTTAAACTGATCATTTAAAATACAACAAAAAATATGTTTTGTAATAAAGATATTTATGAAAATAGTATTAGAATTTTTTTTTTTAACTGTAATCATGTGTGCCAACCAAATAAATAATAATATGTGATAACTATTGCCTTATTGCCTATTAAAGAATTAAAGAATATATTACATATACAATAACACCTTATATTTCCTCCGTAAAAAATAAAATGTTGTCTTATTGTTTTAATATTAGTGTGAATTTTTTTCCGAAATACATTTTTCCTTAACGTAAAAATTAAAAAATATTTTATGAAACTCTCATTATTGTAATGTTAACCTAATTTGTTTAAATATTATAACAAATATAACCAAGTTTAAATTTTACCCACTAAAATATAACAGGGAAAAATTTCCTAATTTTACCAATTTTTCTAATTTTCATTGGTATTTTCGAAATTGCTAAAATGATGATAGGTTTGATTCCCAATCCAATCAATTGAATCAAAATGTTAGATTTTAAAAAACATTGACTTAATAACTAACTCTAAGCAAATAAATAAATTACTTTATCATCTTAAATTTTAATTTAAGAATAGTACATCAACATTCATAATAATATAATTTTTTTTAATTATTTTTGTTTTAAATTACTTAAAATTTATTTTATAATAATTAAATATTATTCAAACTCTATTGACTTACCCGTGCTTGGCACGGGTGACATACTAGTTAAAATAAATGTTAACTGTCGAACCATAACAATTATTTTGAGAATCAAGGAGTAATTGAAATATTTTTAATTGATAATAAAAAAAATTATTGCACCAAAAATAAATAAATTAAAAGCCAATGGTAATATGGGCCGCTCCAATTACAAAATACAATTATCGTTTTATATTGATATTTCATTCAACTTAGTCAGTCACGAATGGATTTTCACCAAGCAATGGTAACGCCAAAATGGCAAACTCCAATAGTGAACTCAGAAAAAATTAGAGTATTAATATTACATGTGGCAGACAACCTGAAAAAAAAAACATATGGATGGAGATGCTCTAAGTAAGTGAATAATAAATATCTAACTTTTTTACTTACTTAAAAAACATAAGTGAATAAATATTAATAAAATGTTCAGAAATGTTTCAGTCTCCGTGTATAGGGCATGTTTCTTCTTTCTCTCCCAGATTGGTGTCATAATCCGATTAATTGTATTCAAAGTATATGACTTTGTTGTTTTGAATTGTAAGAATTGAGTATCATTTATACTTCTTATAATTCAAATATGTGCTTATCTATAAAAAAAACTATGTTCTTTCAATTTTTATTTATTAAAAAATACTCTCTCAGACTTAATTACATATATCACATTACCTTTAAAAAAAATACTTCATATTATCATCATTGTCGTTGTCAACGTATTTTTTCTGGTAACAATCTACTAATTATTTCAACATGGTTCATTCCGTAAAAAAAATAAAAATTAACATGGTTTATTTTTTTTTGTATATCGAAAAAATAAATTACTCAGATAAATTACTCCCGCTAGAAATTGATCTCTAGATCCATAGGCCGATCCATCGTCCGGTCACCTCGGGCTAGTGCCGGAGCTCGGTCCAAAATTTTTGGTATTTTAAAATTAGTTTAGGCTAAAATTGTAATTTTTAAAGATTAATTTAGGCAAAATAAATATCTTTTTGTTTAAAATTGAGATTTTTCATTGTAAAATTCATTTTGATACTTTAGAGGTTAATTTAGTGTAAAATTGATATTTTAAAATTGAGATTTTTAAGGATTAATTTATGATAAAATTAATATTTTTTTGTTCAAAACTGAGTTTTTTTTATTTAAACTTAAGATTTTACCTTAATTTTAAGTAATTTTTGGCTCTGCCACTATTTAGACCTCCCTTACGCAACCCATATATTCTCAATTCTTATCATTTGAGTCAGGCCCGACCCAATAGGGGGTGCAGCATGAACTACTGCACAAAGCCTCTAAAAAATAAATGAGGGCCTCAAAAATAACAAAAATTGGTAGTAGTATTAGTATATATGGGGGTGTAAAATATAAAATATATCTGTAATGTCTAGTTAATTGGTCCAAACAGCCAAAGCTCAGTGTCAATGATCCAACAAAAAAATATCATGTGTTTATAGACAATTTATGTGCTTATATAAAATTCATTTTACTAATTATTTTTTACTTTTATGTACCAGTTTTTTTTTGACGTATATTTTACTTTTATGTACCAGTTATATTTTACTAATTATCTCTTGAAAAATATGAAGACTTGGTCGAAATATTTTCTTCAAAAAATACTAGTAGAATGTCTTGTTTTATGTAAGTCAAAATGTATTATGTTGCTATTGATTATAATACAAATCTTTTTGCTATTATTTATAATTTAAATTATTTATTTTTTTGAATAAACCAAAAGTGAGATATATAGATATATGGATAAAGTCACTCTCCAGCACAAGGTATGCTAGAACATGTCAAAAGTGTCTATATCAATAACAAAAATATATACCGACCAAAAATCAAATACCCAAACATAACAAGGAATTTACCCACCAACTATGTAGATTAACCCCTATCCTTAGATACTGAGTCCGCAACCACCAGAATGAATGCCGCTTGATCAGGTCTAAAAAATGTAAATTAATGTTAATTTTTCTTTATATTTTTTTGCACTTTTTTAATAAGTGTCTTATTTAAAATTTTGAACAAGACCTCCAAATATCTCGGGCCGGCTGTGACTTGAGTTGTCCTACATGGACCATATCTTTATTTAAAAATATCAATTACTATCATCTTTTGGTTACAATGTAAATATTTAATCATGAATTCATCCTCTCTTAATTATTAAAACATTAATAGAAAAGATCAATTATTTAAATGAATTGACAAAAATATTTTATATGAACCTTAATTCGTTTGGTAAGAAATAAAATCTCAATTATCTTCAACACGATTTTTTAAATAAAATCCTAAAACCTTTTTTAATGAACTTTTATGTGTTAAGTTTTTTTTTAATCATAGGCATAGCTATCTTTTATTTTTATTTTTATGAAACAGATATCTTTTTTTTAAAACTATGTTTTTTTCATAAAGTAAACTATGTTTTATGTACAAAAAAAAAACTATGTTTTTTAATCAAATGTTACGGTGTTTAAGGTGAGTTTTGACATGTGATTTCAGTCTCCTCCAAATATAGTTGTGGAATTTCAAACTATAATCCTCTCTATCAAATTTAACGTATGTAATCGTTAAATCAACTAACATTTAATAATTTAAACTAAATATTCTCTATGCAAGACTATAAGAATTAATTTAAAACTCTAAAGATAACTATAATACAGTTAAATTATTGTCAAAAAAAAAAAAAAATATAATACAGTTAAATACTTAGAAGTTAGATCGAAATTGACATCTCCCAACAACCTCCAAATATTATTTTACAGTACATAATCATGAATTCTCAATAAAGTAGTTAAGAAAACCTACTTTCTCTATATATTTTTTCCAAATAAAACAACCAACAATTTGTTGTTGAACCTTTTACTTTAACTCTAGCCAGACACCACACACACCACCATGTCCTTCATTTAGATAGACTAATATCAAAATATGATATATTTATAGAGACAAAAATATATTTAATCTTATATCTTTTTCAAATAAAACAACCAACAAGTTCTGTTTAGTTCGGGGTTTTTGGAGGGGAGGGGAGAGGATGAAATATTTTAAATTTTTATATTTGATTCAAATTTTTAACGAGTGGAGGGGAGAGAATGATTAATTTACTTTTTTTATCCTTGACCAAAACAAAATAAGGATTAAATTATAATTGATATATATATATATATATATATATATATATATAACCAAAAACATATCTAATGAGTAGAAAATCTAAATTTTTTTTTTGTTATCAAAAAAATAAAACCTAAATTTTTAATATTTCAACGAGGATAATTTAAGATTTTAATTAAAAAGTGTGGGTAATTTTGTCAACATAATAAATTATATTTTCTTTCACTTCATCACCTCTTAATAAATCCCTCCCCTCACCTTCCTTCCCATTCGATTGAACCAAACAATATCTTACTTAACTTGCTTAAAAAAATAAAACTTTTACTTAACTCCAGCTAGACACCACCGCACACACCACCATGTCCTTCATTTATTCGTCCCACTCCAACTACATCTAAACCAATAATATTTCCTCATCCCAATATATAAGTTTTAATTTGACTAAATGACACTATTCATATACATTTTATTTTAACCTTATTTTTGCATAATTTATATATATAAGATCTTGTTTGATTCTTTCTTTAATACGTTTTAATAAGTATTTTCAAATATGCACCAATCAAAATGAATCTTATATTTTGAGATAATATATGTACTATATAATAAACGCAACACTTTCACGCTTCATCTTCTATCCTTATTCTAAATCTCAAAACCTCAAAAACATCAATGTCGTCTTCACAAAACAAACCAAAACCCATTCTTCCTTGGAAAACTCGCGTTGGTATTTCGGTTCTTTCCACTTTAACCGACGCTGCACGTCGTTCTAACGGCACCGTTAACCGCCGTTTCCTCAATCTCTTAGATCGCAAATCTTCACCCAACGCCATTCCTTTTAACGGCGTTTCAACTAAAGACGTTACTGTTAACGCTGAAAATAACGTTTGGTTCCGTCTCTTTACTCCCGCCGCTGCCCGAGCCGCCGGAGATGAAACCAAAGCTGGTTCTCTTCCAGTCATCTTCTTCTTTCACGGTGGTGGATTTACTTATCTTTCACCGGCTTCAATTGGTTACGACGCAGTTTGCCGGAGATTCTGCCGGAAAATTAACGCCGTAGTTGTCTCAGTCAACTATCGACTAACGCCGGAGTATCGTTATCCGTCGCAATATGATGACGGGGAGTCCGTGTTTAAATTTATCGACGAAAATAAAACCGTTTTACCGGAAAATGCTGACTTGTCGAAATGTTTTATCGCCGGAGATAGTGCCGGTGCAAATCTAGCACATCATGTGGCGGTTCGGGTTAGTAAAGCGGGGCTCCGGAGAATTAGGGTTATCGGGTTGATTTCGATCCAACCGTTTTTCGGAGGTGAGGAGCGGACGGAAGCGGAGATTCGACTAGAAGGATCGCCGTTGGTGTCGATGGCGAGGACAGATTGGTTGTGGAAGGCTTTTTTGCCGGAGGGATTTGATCGGGATCATGGCGCGGCTAATGTTAGCGGGCCGAATGCGGAGGATTTATCGGGTTTGGATTATCCAGATACGCTCGTTTTTGTGGGCGGGTTTGACCCGTTAAATGATTGGCAAAAGAGGTATTATGATTGGTTGAAAAAAAGTGGAAAAAATGCTGAGTTGATTGAATATCCAACTATGATTCATGCATTTTATATTTTTCCTGATTTTCCGGAGGCTACTCAATTGATTTTGCAAGTCAAGGATTTCATCAACAAAAGAGTCTCCAATAATTCTAAAATCTAAAAGATTTAAATTTATTTTTTTAAATTTTATACTAAAAGAAAAAAAGAAAATTGGTTGGAAATCTATCCGTCTAATTTTAATCCAACGACAACTAATGTGGATAATGTTTGTGCCGGGAAAGATTCAATGGTAGGTACTTTAATTAAGAAATATGGTATTTTACTATGTTTTAGTTTATTGAATGAATGTGATTGATCTTCATTGCTATGGTGCATATGTTTAGTATTTACATTTTTGAAGTTTATAGTTTGTCATGAATTTAGAATTTAGAATATGGTTTTGCATAATTTGATATGCCAAATCTGTTTAGTATTGATATGCATAATTTAACACATGTTAGAATAAGGGATGCTTGATACTGCCCCACTTGTGCAAAAATAGTCAATAATAAATTACTTGGTTGAGTTGTGTGGTAGAGAGCAGGTGATGACCATTTTGGCTAGAAAATTTTTGGACAAGGTTCGGTGGAACATCAAACATCAAGAGTTATAGAGTGAACAACAGTTTCGCCGTCTAAATAGCGAACGGGGTATTTGGATAATTTCCGAGAGCTCTTGTGAAATGATAGAGGGCACTAAAAGTAATTTTAAAAATTTATTTCAAACAAATCTAATCCAACTACACATGTTACACGTTTGACTTCAAATTGTCTTATCTAATTTACCATGGTCTTTTAAAGTGCCAGCTCAACGCTTAATGAGGCCTAAAGCAAATTTGAAAGTGAGGTTTTTTTAGTTTTATTTGAAGAATTTTCTCCAAGATATAAAATAAATTTTATTTAAATTTTTTTGATAAGTTGTAAAGTTATTGTTTCATTTCTATAATATTTTTTCTAAGAGGCATTTATATTTTTATTTGAGGCTTTTTCTAAAAGGTTTATAACTTATTTGAGGCTTTTTTCTTTAATAAATTTTTTATATTTTTCGGAGGCCTAAAGCCCTTGCTTGAGTTGCCTTACCCTTGAGCCGGCACTACTCTTTTTTTTAGAATGCTTGTTATCTTTACCATATATTGGTTCAAAAATTTCTTAGAGTGTGCTTGGATTCATAAATACTTTGAAGTAAAATAATATTTTAAGTGGTTTTTAATATTTTTTAGATAAATTTTAATATTGAATGATTAATTTGGAGAATTTTTAAAATGATGAGAATTAATAAAGCTAAGAATTTTTTTTTAAGAAGCTAAATCAATATATTAAAAAACTGCACGAATTCCTTCGGTACAAGATGTACTAAGGAAGCTAAAGTGTCCACAAATACAACAAAATTAAGATACAACCTGAATATATGATAAATGATTTAATCTCCACAAATACAACAAAATTAAGATACAACCTAGCATATTTTTCATATGACACCTAAATGATAAGAATTTAAAATTTCTTCCTCCCATATTTTTCAAAATCTTCATAGGGATCTCTATAAAAATTTTAAAAGTGCAAAATGGCCCCATAAACTTTTCAAATTCGTCCTTTAAATTATCAAAAATTGCAAATTTATCCCTATTTTTCAAATTGACCCACAACTTTTCAAACTTATAAAAGTAGCTAAATACTTTGTAAAAAAAAAAATAAAGTATCTAAAAACTGTTCACAATAAAATTTTCAAATGTTCTAATCAAACACACCCATATTTATAAATGAATGTAGTTCAATTGAATCATTTGAATTGCTTAGAATTTTAAAATCCTATAAATATTTTATATTAATCCTCTGGTTCTTAAGAGAAGGGTCATAGTAGTCGAGAGTTCAGCTGCGAAGTAAGTAAAATCTGGTCAAGCTAAGAGACTATTCCATTCAGAAATCAAACAGGGTTCTCTTAGAGTTTGTCCTTTATTTATTGAAACTCATTAACCCTTTCAAAATGCAGTTGCAAAGATTGAACTATGGTCTTCTCTACCAAATATAACGCCAATCACCATTAAACCAACTAACGTTTAATATCTTTAAATTTTTTAATTATTTCATCCACACCCACTCTTATAAAACTATCTTAATCTTAATTAATTCTAACCTCCCCACCTTGAAGTCAAAAAATTATCGCACCATGCCATCATCACACATAACCTCCTCTTAATTGTTACTACCTCCGTTCCTTTTTACTTGTCGTTTTAGGAAAAAATATTTGTTCTTTTTTACTTGTTGTTTTGACAATTTAGGTTATATTTTGCCTATCACACCCTCATTCTTATTTTATTTTATTGACTAAATTTTGTATTTTTTTTTGTTGAAACAATATATTCTTTTTATTATATTTAATTTTTTTATTTTACTAAACTTCTTCATATAATCTTTTTTTATTTTTGTTTTGTTCCTTTTTTTTATGAGCTTAATTATTTTTTAAGCTTCTTTTTTAATTAATCCATGATATTTTAAAAGTATTTTTATCATAATTAATCCGGGTTTGTTAATGATGTTTTAACACCAAAATTTGAAGATATATCTGAGAAGTTCTAAATTTTGTGAACTTATTAATGTTTTGGACAACCTTGAAGTATCTCTTGTTTTTTTTAATTTTGACGATGAAGTATCTCTTATTTAAGCACTAGTTTCTTGTAACTAATTTTTTGCTTGATTTTAAATAAAGTTTGTTATGATTTTTTTGGAAATTGATAATAATTAAAAAAAAAAAGTAGGAATTTATTGGTGGATTTAAAATATGATATATATTTTTAAAAAGGGCATAATAGAAAAATAAGATGGACAAATAACCCCTCCTATTTTCGTCTTTTTTTCTAAAACGACAAGTAAAAATGAACGGAGGTATTATTATTATTATTATTATCATTATTATTATTATTATTATTATTGTTGTTGTTGTTGTTGCTGTTGTTGTTGTTGTTATTATTATTATTATTATTAATATTAATTTATTATTACTATAGTTAGCATTTTATTCAGCCATTAATTGATGAAAATAGGAATATTGTCAAGAAGTAGCATTTTACGACATTAAACGAGTTCAAGGGTGCCGATGATCACTAGAGCCGGGTATATGGGTTGAGGTCTGCGGGCCAACCCGTTTAATCCGCAGCCTGCACGAACTTAAGTCTAATTTATTTTGACTTGTTTATATTTTGGCCCGTGTGAGTTGGACCGTTAAAACTACGGGTTATACGGGTTAAATCCGCGGATTTGCGAGTTGACCCGTATAACCCGCCTTTATTATTATTTTAAAAAAAATAGTTAATCATATACAATATATTAATACAGTGCTATTTTATTTTTAAATTGGTTGATATATAATTTTTAGTTGTACTTTTAATATTGATTTGGACTATTAAGACCCTGTTTGGTTTGGTGTTTTTGGAGGGGAGGGAATATTTTAACTTTTTATGTTTGGTTCAAATTTTAAACGAGAGGAGGAGAGGAAATGGTTAATTTACTTTTTTATCTTTAATAAAAAAAAATAAAGATTAAATTATAATGGATATATATAATCAAAAAAAAAATCTAATGAGTAGAAAACTTTAATTTTTTTTGTTATCAAAAAAATAAAACTCAAATTTGTAATATTTCAACGAGGATAATTTAGGATTTTAATTAAAAGTATGGGTAATTTTGTCAACAAAATAAATTATATTTTCTCTCACTTCACCTTCTTAAAAATCCCTCCCCTCCCTTTCCCCTCAATTGAACCAAACAGACCCAAAGTTATTTTCATTAATTATTTTAATAAAACTATTAAAGTTTTATTAAATATAATTTATGTTTATCTTACAGATTTGAGGACTATGGTGTGGAAAGAAAGAATGATAATGTGAACTAATTGAATTTGATTTTGGTTTCATCACATGCAAAAAAAAAAGATAGATAAATTTATAAATGTCACAAAGATTTTTTATAATATCAAATATTTTAGTTTTATTTTTAAAAAAGTGATTTTTTATTTATAAATATCATAGTCCGCGGGTTAACCGTTTAACCCGCGGGTTTATGCGGACCGTATTCGGACCAATAATTATAATTTGTTTATATTTAGTGACGGACTTATTCACCCTGTTTATTATGCGGACTTATGCGGAACGGGTTAAACGGGGCGGACTAATCTATATACCCAGCTCTAATGATCACCTATTTAACTTATGTTAACGAGTTGAAGTGGTGTCAGTGTAAATCATCTGTTTAGCTTAATTATGCTAACTATTTTTTTGGTATGACTTAATTATTTTTTTTGAAGCAACTAAACTGGGATTATTATTAGCACGTGATGAACACAAGGAGTGCTACAACAACGGCAAAGACAAGAGTATCCAAGTACATAACAAATATCATAGTACTATTACAAAATGAGAACAAAAAATACACGAAAATACCACCAAATTACCCGCCCCTCCAACCAAGGCAAGTCAGAGGGTTGGTATACCAACCACTAAACTCCACACAAAAAAATTTATGTTTCACTTTGAACCACCACCAGACCAAAATAATAATGTGATCTACCACTTGACGAGCATCATGTAATTGGTGCCGAAAAATGCCGTCATTGCGGCATTTCCAAATCCACCAAATAGAGGCCGGTATGGCGCTAACATGTTTAACTTAATATAATGAAAACTGTAAAAAAAAATACAATATAATGAAATAATAATAATAATAATAATAGTAATAATAATAATTGTTTTAAAGTATGACTTACAAAAAAATGGATATTTTTTGTGATTAAAAAAAATGGATTTTTTTTTTGCAAAATGGAAATAATACTCTTTCATAATAATAGCACAACAAACTTTCTATACCAAAAAAAAAAAATAGCACAACAAACTTTTCGGTCCTTTATAAAGTTTATATATATAGTACCCTACTAATTAGTCTAGTACTACTTCATGTAACGGTACAACAAACTTTACAGTAATAATGGTACAACAAACTATTTTAGTATCATCCTCATCCTATAATATTTTTTTTGGTATATCCTATAATAAAGTTGATCTCCCATTTTTATATATAAAATTAGTTATGCTAATAAAAATTCTGAAGAGAGGAGAGAAATACAACCAAGACTTGCTACACTAAACAGGAAGCTAACTAATTACAAGCTACAAACACGATAGAGCTATTAACTTATTTTTGGTTTTGTTTTGATCCCTCAACTATTAAAAGTTTCATTTTGGTCTCTTAATTTATTTTTTGGTTTCATTTTGATCCCTTAATTATTAAGCCCCTGTTTGGTTCGGGGTTTTACGGGCGAGGGGAGAGGAGGAAATATTTTAAATTTTTGTGTTTTGTTCAACTTTTTAACGAAAAGAGGAGAGAAAATAATTAATTTACTTTTTTATGTTTAATCTTATAAACTCAAAATCAGGATTAAATTATAATGAATATATTACGTCAAAAACAAAAATCTAAAGGATATATAATAAAAAAAAATCTAATGAGTAAAAAACCTAACTTTTTTTGTTGTGAAAAAAATAAAACCTAAATTTTTAATATATAATTTAGGATTTTAATAAAAAACTAAGGGTAATTTTGTCAACATAAAAAATTATATTTTATCTAACTTCACCTTCTTAAAAATTTCTCCCCCGCCCTCCCCCTCAGTTGAACCAAACAGACCCTAAAAACAACATTTTTGGTCTCTTGACTTACTTTTTTCGTTTCATTTTGGAGCCTTACTGTTTTTTTGGTTTCGTTTGGTCCATTAACTCTTACTACCTCCGTTCCTTTTTACTAGTCGTTTTAAAAAAAAAAACCAAAATAGGAGGGGTATATTTTTGCACCTTATTTTCCTAGTATACCATTTTTTTTAAATATATCATATTTTTAATCCACCAATAAATTTCTTCTTTTTCACAAACATTATCTATTTTCAAAAAAATTGTAACAAACTTTATTTAAAAACAAACAAAATTTGTATACAATAAAAAAGATTTTATTCTTTCAACAAAAACAATTATATAAAATTTAGTCAATAAAATAAAATAAGAAGGAGGATATAATAGGCAAAATATAATCTAAATTGTTAAAACGACAAGTAAAAAGGAACAAATATTTTTTTCTAAAACGACAAGTAAAAAGGAACGGAGGTAGTAATACATTCATTATAATAGAAATGATAGAAATGATCAAAGTGATTGAGGGAGAAAGAATTAATGTAATGAAACTTAAAAATATAGTTATTGGGCCAAAATAAAAAATTTAATAGTAAAAGCACCAAAATGAAACTAAAAAATTAATTAAAGGTGCAAAACAAAACTTTTAATTTAATAGTCTATGGAGCCAATCGAAACCAAAAAATAAAATAAAAAACCACAAGTATAATTAACCCTTCAAATAACGAACTATGTCTATTATATACGCGAGGATATGATAAAAGAACCTTTAGTTTTTATTTTAACAATGTATTCTATCTTAATATATTAAAGATATAGGAGTAATGTATAAGATAATAATTTTATACGTTTTTAGTAAAGCACATAGCTAACTTATTATGTGTCACATTTTGTTATTGCATTGGTGAAGGTTTGTACACGTCTTTATCTTATGACATAATTTATCTGCTAGTTTAAAATAGATTTGATCAAAGGAGAGTGATTTGCAACTTTTAAAAAGTAGAGCTATTTGACAAAATAAATTATCTAGCATATGCTATACTCATTTCTTTTTTCTTTTTTGATTAATATACTCATTTCTTTTGCTACATAGGAGTTTGGACGTAAGCTAAAATTGGCTTACCAAAAAACTTTGTAAACCTTTTAAGATTCTTGCTATGAGTTCTAGATAATTAGCACAAAGTGACAAAAAATACATATTAACAATAAAAATTTGAAGAATAAACAAAGGACATATTAACTATAAAAATTTGATAGAACGTCCGGATCTAAGTTGTTTAAATATATGTATATGAGTTTATAATAACTTTATCATTTCGTCTATACATACATATAAAATAAATATTGAAAGAGATATATACAATAATTATCTCTATATGTATAATAATTATTTTAATTTTTCTTAATTTACCGGTTTATTTTTGTCAAATATTACTAGTAATTTTAACTAGTGTCGTATCTTAAATTATTAAGATCACCAATTTTGCTTGTCAATATTTTCAAAACATCTCTTGTTTAATATCTCCAATTACTACAATATAAAACCTATAAATACTAATTTAAATTGAAAATTTAACAACACCGACAATAGTGTTAATTAGATGATTCATTGAAAAGCATATATAACTTCTCTTTCAATACTTAAAAATGATATGTACTTATGTATGATGTATCATACTATCATTGGACCAAAACAAGTGGTGCTAAAATTATGTAGATTTAAATCATATTCAATGTCCGAATACGTTATCAATGTTTTCATATTTTTCATATCAAAATGAATATCTCTTATTAATAACGTTTAATTTGTAACTCAATATAACAATGTATGATCTCTCCTCTCATCTACTCAAGAAAGCATAAAAACACATACACATTCTCAATCTTTCTCCACTTCACTTCTCAGTCTGTGTTATTGAAACACAAATTAAAACCAAATACGTACGAACCACTATACCACCATATATGGCCACAACCACCAAACCAAACCTTCCATGGAAGGTGCGCACATCTATGTCCATCCTTTCAGCCATTAGCGATGTCACCGGTTGTTCCAATGGTACCATCAACCGCCGCCTCCTCGCTCTCATTGATTGGAAAATCCCTCCTACCCGTAATTTCAATTCCATCAACGGTGTCTCCTCTACTGACGTGATGGTTGACGCCACGCGCAACCTTTGGTTTCGCCTCTTCTTCCCCTCCACCACCACTGCCACAGTAACATCTCTACCCGTTATCATATACTTCCACGGTGGTGGCTTCGCGTACATGTCTCCGTCTTCTGTACCATACCATCTTTTTTGACGCTCACTTTGTCGTTCTTTTCCTGCCATCATTGTATCTGTTAATTACCGCCTTGCACCTGAGCATCGTTTTCCGTCTCAAAATGTCGATGGTTTGGAAATCCTCAAGTTCCTTGATGAAAATGATGATGTTTTAGGAAAATCTGCTGACATAACCAAATGTTTTTTAATGGGTGACAGTGCAGGTGGAAATGTGGCACATCATGTTGCAGTTCAAGCTACCTCTATAAAGCTTAGAGTGTTGAATATTATTGGATTAGTATCGATCCAACCATTTTTTGGAGGAGAAGAACGAACTGAGTCTGAGATACGATTGAAATGGGTACCCATTTGTTCAATGGATAAAACTGATTGGTATTGTAAGATGTTTTTACCAGATGGTTCAAACAGAGACCATGAAGGGTTTAATGTTAGTGGACCAAATGCAATGGATATTTCAAAAGTGGATTATCCAAATACCCTTATTTTTGTTGGTGGGTTTGATCCATTAGTGGATTGGCAAAAGAAGTATTATGAATGGTTAAGGAAATCTGAAAAGAAAGTGGAATTAATAGAATATCAAAACATGATGCATGCTTTCTTTTACTTTTCAGATTTGCCTGAAACTTGTGACTTGGTTTCTAAAGTCAAAGATTTTATCATCAAGCAAATGGGTAATATGAATTAGGATTTAAATAATTTGAAAAAAATTTATCTAGCTCTAATATTTTAGAGAGATAAACCCTTGTTCTTGCAAAGTTTTTTTTTTTCATCATAAAGAGGTGGTTGAGTCTTTTCTTGACGTGGAACCTCCATGTTCATAATATGTTTTCTCTTTTAATTTAAATATGTGGTTTTTATGTAGTTTAGATTTTATTTTTTTCAATTGTTTTTGTAATTTCGTCGTTTCAATGCAAAGTTATTTGTCTCACGTCTTGGTGTGATATTCAATTCGTTTAATTTTCTGTCTTGTTGTAGTGTTCTTTTGATTCAGATTGACAAATCAATTTCGATTAAATGTTGATTCAAGTTATGACTAAGTTTATTAGTGATGTAGATCCCGATGCATATAAAGTTCGGTCACTTTAATTTTACTACCTCTGTTCCAAAATTTAAGACTCATTTTGACCACTGCATATAAATTATTAAAAAATTACAATCAAAACAAGATAAATGAATAGTGTCATTTAGTCAAAGTATATCTTATATATATATATATATATATATATATATATATATATATATATATATATTACGACGGAGGTAGTATCATGTTATTTGTAGACATGTATGAATATATGTACTCTTTTAACTTATACGTTATAACTTTATTTGTAGATTCATTATTTTATTTTATTTTTAGTGGTTTTTTTTGACAAAAATAAAAGGGAGTTCATTCATTCAAATAGATAGAATACATCAGATACTAATACAAATTCAACATCGCTAAAAACTAAAAAAGACGAATCTGCGAACAAACTCACAACATCCAAGTTAATAGTATAAAACGGCATAATCTTGCCTACAAATAATGTGATAAACATAAAGTAACCGGAATATCTATGTTTCCGGATCTGCACCGTTGAGAAACTGATCACTGGTTGAATCTGTAGCCGATCAATGTTGATTTTTCTATACGAACCAAATATAACACCGCACAAGACGGAAAAACAAAACACCACACAAGACAAGAAAACCAACAAAAGTCGCATTGAGACGACGAAAACACAAAAAACACAAAAGAAAAACTAATTGATGTGACAATCACTTATTTAGATTAAAAAAAGAAGAAAATGATACACAGAGGTGATTTTGGATTAAAAAATAACCCAAAATCACCCTTTTCAAAACAACACTTTGGAAGTGGTGTTGAACTTATATTTGTATGTGAAAATATTCTATTGATTTGAGTAAATGAATTTCTTTATACTTCTATATATTTGTCTAAAAAAATTGGAAAAGTATTAATTGTCAAGTTCAGCAGGGTTGTGTTATATAAAAGTCAAAAGTGCGGTCCCTAAACACATTTATATTTATTTGTTAACATATTTTATGAAATCAACCTCTCTTTTCCATCATTCTTTTACTCTACTCTTCCTACAATTTCATAAACCAAAGTCAATATTTATTTTTGTGACTTAGTTTCTATTTCTTTTTTGAGAGGTATATTGTGAAAATTGGACCTTGCTTAAAGAACATATAATTTGTCATATTAGTAATTAGTATTGAAAATAATTCCTATTTTGTGTTTAACACAAACATATATGTTGGGTTTTTGTATGTTGGCTACATTTTGCAAAAACAACTACTAGCCAAATGCTGAGACAAATGTTGTAGCATGTGGAACATCATTATGTGATCTGTTTGTTGCGCGCCAACTCGCGCTATATTTCTGAACAAGATCTTCTGAAGATTCTTTGAAGTTTTATGTTTGACCTAGCGTGCTTATCAAGACGCGCATGTTTATAGAGCTGTAAAAGGTTGTCATGCCTTTGTGTATTTCCATAGTTAATATTGATATATTTTTGGAAACAATATTCTTGCTCATGAAGAATTGTTAGCTGGACCTAACAACGTCCAAGCTATGTTTTGAAGCCCAAACCCGTGCTAGCTCAGTACTATATATATATGTGAAGACAAACCCTAGTTTGTGTGTGGAAAACCGTGTGTGTACTAAAGCGTGTGTCTTAAGGTTTTTAGGTTTTCTTGTTAGTTGTGAGTCTTGTTTGTATCTTCCTGATTCAAGTCAAGTACTCTGTGTTTGAGTTGTAATGGTGTACTGCTCCTAAGCTTTGAAGTACGGAGTTAGTTGTGTCTTTAGAGTGTGACTCTAATACAAACGAAAAGAACAAGTGTGTGTTTAATAACAGTGCTGTCTGTACTGTTAGTGGGAATTGAGACGGGGTCTCATATCTAGGAGTTCCTAGGTAGAGCAGTCATTGGTAGGGTCAAGGTGCAAAGACAAGTAGTGAGGCTACGTTGTGCTTTTCACTAGAAATATTATAGTGGAGTTCATTCCTGGATTGGTATCCCCCAGACTAGGGCAGTTGCGCCGAACTGGGTTAACAAACTCACTGTGTTCTTTATTATTCTGTCACGCTTATCTTACTTTGCTACGCTGCGTTTTATTATTATTGTGTGACAAGTGCTCGGACAAGTGCTCTAACGTTGTTCACAACATTTGTCTGTTTGGTTGCCAGAATTTCAATTGGCATCAGAGCAGGCACCCTAACTGATTGGGTGAGCTCCAGGGAAGATATTTCTGGCTAAAATGGACAAAGAAGGAGGACCTATGAATAGACCACCACTTTTGGTTGGTGATGCTAACTATGATAACTGGAAGTCTAGAATGACTATGTTTTTGAAATACATGGATCACAAAACATGGAGAGTTGTTATGAAAGGATGGGAACATCCTGCAGTTACTACTGGTAAGGAAGGGGAGACTACCACTACGCTGAAACCCGAGGACGAATGGAGCAAGGATGAAGAAGCATTAGCCAATGCAAACTCAAGGGCTCTAAATGCCTTAACCAATGGAGTTGATGCGCACATTTTCAAACTAATAAAAAAATGTACTATTGCAAAGGATGCATGGATGAAGCTCCAAACTGTTCATAAGGGTACCTCAAAGGTAAAAAGCTCAAGGCTGCAACTGTTGACCAGTAAGTTTGAGAACTTAAAGATGAAGGATGATGAAAGCATTCAAGACTTTCACATGAGAATGCTTGAGTTTGATAATCAATTTGATGCTTTGGGAGAAAAGATCTCTGAAGAAAACCTGGTGAAGAAAATGCTTAGGTCTTTACCTAAGAAGTTTGACATGAAGGTCACTACCATAGAGGAAGCCAAGGACATCTCAGAATTGAAAATGGATGAATTAGTTGGGTCCTTACAAACGTTTGAAATGTCTGCAAATGAAAGATCTGAAAAGAAGACAAAGAGTATTGCTTTTGCCTCTAAATCTAAGGAGAGTGATATGGAGGCTGATGATAGTTTATCTGAAACTATTATGATGTTGGGTGAGAAATTTAATAAAGCCTTCAAACGGTTTGATAGACATGCCAAGACATATGCTTCAGACAACAGTCACAGCATAAATAAAAATGTCAACAATCTGAGGAAATCAAAAACAGATGACAAGACAAGTCTAGGCAAAGGATTTCAATGTCATGAATGTGAAGGTTATGGTCATATCAGGACTGAATGTGGAACATATCTTAAGAAGCAAAAGAAAGGGATGACTGTCTCTTGGTCAGATGAAGACGAGTCTGAAGAAGAATCTGAATCTGCCAAACATGTGACTGCCTTAACTGGAGTATGTACATCTGATGTTGAATCACACGATGGTGAAATGACTTATGATGAATTAGTTGATTGTTATAAGGGATTATGGCTTAAAAGCGTAGAAGATGGTAACACAGTGATAAGGCAAAAGAAGACCATTGTTATATTGCAAGCTGAGAAAAACAAACTTCTGGAAGAAAATTCAAGACTAGCCAGTGACGTTACTCTATATAAATCCAAGATTGACAACATGAACAAGCAATTGAGGATGCTGAATACAAGAACTGATAAGTTAGAAGAAATCCTAGAGTTAAGACAGAATTCTAATGATACTAAAGGTATTGGTTTCAACTACAGCTCACTATACCATCAGAAATTTGTGCCTGTAAAGAAGTTTGTCTCTTTTGTTAGTACTTATGATCCAACTATGCCAAGACAGATGCCCCAGCATCCGGTGAGACAACAGACAACCAGAAACAATACCCAATCAAAGAAAAGATATTCTGGTTGGGTATGTTACCACTGTGGAAGAAAGTGACACATTAGACCTTACAGCTTTTAATTGTATGGGTATCCTGACAAAACTCATTCATCAAAAACTGAGCCTATTATGAAGAATGTCAAGCAAGAATGGAAGCAGAAGAGTAATACTGTGGATCCTAATCAATCAGAATCTGAAGGTGTGGAGATTGCTCAAATTGCTCATACCTCTCTAAGAGCATCATCTCGGAGTGATTGGTATTTTGATAGTGGATGTTCAAGACATATGACTGGAAATAGAGATTACTTGACAGATGTCTTGCCATATGCTACAAGCTTTGTGACTTTTGGTGATGGAGCCAAAGGAGAGATTAAAGGTATAGGGTCACTGATCAATGAAGGGCTACCTAAACTTAACAAGGTTCTTCATGTGAAAGGGCTGACTGCTAATCTAATAAGCATTAGTCAATTATGTGACAAGGGTCTAAAAGTCAACTTCACAAAGAGTGAATGTTTAGTTACTGATAGTAAAGGTGATCTACTGATGAAAGGAGAAAGATCAAAGGATAACTGTTATTTATGGGTCTCTCAAGACAAAGATGAGTTGTCTACTTGCCTAATAACCAAAGAAGATGATGTGAAACTGTGACACCAAAAGTTTGGACATTTAAACCTCAAAAGTATGAAGAAAACTATTGCTGAAAGAGCCATCAGAGGTTTACCAAGACTTCAGATTCAAGAAGGAAGTATATGTGGAGAATGTCAAATAGGAAAACAGAGAAAGATGCCTCACCAGAAACTGCAACATTTGACCACATCCAGAGTACTTGAATTGTTGCATATGGACCTAATGGGACCTATGCAAGTTGAGAGCTTAGGTGGAAAGAAGTATGCGTTTTTCATGGTAGATGATTTTTCTAGATATACATGGATTGACTTCATCAAGAACAAACAATATTATTTATTTATTTTTTATAATCAAGTTCATGCTCAAGATGAACATTGACATAATCTATATAGTATATAGAAGCTAAGGTTGCTTTTTACTGTTCACAAAAACCCTAACCCTAAGTGTATGCTTGGCCCAATGAGAATTGGTTTGTTGTCAATTGGGATCCATGTGTGTATTCTGTAAACTCTATTTATTTTTTTTGCTCAATGATCAACTGCAATATTCCTTTCACTGTAGAACCATGTGCAAGTTTAATCATACCAATTCCTTTCATCATTTCACTCTTTATCGAAAAAGAAAATATTCATTATTCCTTCCATGCATTGGTTCTACGTGTAACCTTATACTTATTTTGCAGAGATTCCACAGAGACATATTCATATTTCTCTCAATTTCAGTTGCATCATTCCAATTTGCATCTTCTTCCTTTCTCATTCTCTCTTTTTCTTTCTCTCTCGTGCTCTTGCCATTCCCCACCGCACGCACACCATTTTCCTCTGCCTTTCTCTTTTTCTTTCTCGTGTTCTTCTCTCTCTGCTGTCGCCATCCACCGCGACTTCCATCATCACCAGAACATCCGCCGCGACCTCTATCTTCATCGCCAGAACCACGCTCTTCTTCATCATGTTCAATCTTTTGGTCACTAGAGGGTAAGGTAAGAAGAATTAAACCCATTTTCTCTTTTTGTTGCAATGAACCCTAAATCCCTTTCTCATTGAAAATGTCAATTTTTTTTCTTTGATTAAATTGAAGTGTGGTCTCTCTCTCTCCCCTTCTCTACTTTTGTTTTGATTTTGATTTTGTGTGATTATTATTATTATTGTAGTTGGGGGATTTGGCAAGAAGCGTGGACCTAATTCATCTGAGAAGTGATCAACATGAAGATGCTTACTTGAAGGTTTTGTTAATTAGTTTGTGGAATTGTGGAACTGAGAAATTTCTGACTATGTTAAATGAAAGAGTTTTTTTGTGACACTTATTTGTTCTATAACATGATTGTTTGGTTATTTTTAATTAGAAATTGGTATGGTGTTGCTAAGTTTATGAATTAAACTCATTGCTTGCTACTTTGTAGCTTTTGCAGTTTGCAGTATTGGCTAAGTTTGTATTTGGCTTCTCAAGATCGCTCTCTCTGCCGTCGATGTTTCATCCTTCGCCATCCCATGTGTATTTGCATATATGTATGTATCGAAATTCATTTCTCTCTCTGAGAAGGAAATAAGACGAGAGGATGCTAGAAACCTTCGGCCAATATTGGAGATCTTAGACAATTAGGTAACATTCTTACAGGTTTGCTTCATATTCTGTTATGTGATTGTTTCTTAAGTTATAAATTATGTTCTTTAAATCATATTGGTCATGTAGATCTGGTTTGTTTTTGCATTTTGCGTATTTTTTTTTCTTCTTATGAACCCGATATAATATTTATCGTATATTACGCATGACAGGTGAAGCTTTGGACTGCTTAGTGTCAATTCAAATCAGACTTGGTAGAGATGATAGTGAGTTGCTTGACATGCTCAGAAGGATCTTGAATATCCAAGAGAAAGGATTCAGACACGAGAGTGAACAGGTTTTGGTTACCACTAAAGAAAATTCAACCTTAATTGCACATTTTGTTTCTGGACACTTAATTTTGTATGAAATTTCAACCTTAATTGCATTTTGATTTTGTTTGTTGAGGATGTTGAAGGTCCAATTGTTACAAGTTTTTTATGTGAATTTAGTTGATGTTTATTTATTTGATTAAAAGGGTCTTCATTTTGATTTTGAAGATGACATTAGTAACAAAATTTATATAATTGCACTTTGTTTGTTGTTGGATCTTAATTGTTAATCTGCATGAATGATTAAAGCATTTTTTTTTTGGTTAAAGATGATTATGAATTTGATATTATTAGCTATGGATGAGTTCTAACATATGATTTGTATGTGTTCAATTATTATCACCGGCGAGTGGGATTTGTTAATTTTGTTTGATTTAGTTTTTCATCTTTTGTTTGTACAATGATTTGATTGGAGCAATCTACGGAAGCCTGCCATCTATCACTATGAGAAACTCAGTCTCCATAACTACATTGAAGTTGAAATAAAGCTAAGATAAAAATTAAAATATATTGGCTTTATTGATCCTCTTAAGATTTACCTTACAAGGTACATAGAGGTTATTGTTAATTTCAATTTACTAATGTATCAAATGATTAGCATGTTGGTTCTAAGTAACTCTTACTAAGTACATGAACAAAGAAAAAGAAAACAATGGAATGTTGTATGTTATTGAAAATGACATTACACCCAAATTGGAGCACTTGATTAGAGTTCATTGAAGACAGGAAAGCCTAAACAAGAGTTGGGAAAGCATATGTTGCATTCTGATTTTTTGCTTTGGTTTTGAGTAGGAAGAATAAACCATGAGAAAGCAAAATAGATGATGCAAATTGAATCAAAATACTCTAATATGTAAAGATGCACTATAAAGGTTCTATTTGAAGTAGCAAAGTTTTTCACAAGAAAGGGGGGGGGGGGGTTTGAATTGTGAACCTTTTAAAATTTAACTATAAAATTAACAAAGGTTAGTTTTAACAAGAACAACAATCTGAGATTGATCTTAGATTGATGTATCAAATACAAAGTAATAATTATAACAAAAATTTGAAAGTGTTGTGTGTGTAGTGTCTTAAAAACTTTTAAGAAGAGTAAGAAGAAACACACAAACGATTTTTATACTGGTTCACCCTTAACTTTTGGGCTAGTCCAGTTTCTTCACTATGTCTCTTGAGATACTGTCGATCTCGGATTACAAATCTTCTTTTGATCTATCACAAGATCAAAGTTCTTAATCTACCTTCTTTCCTAAGGTAACACTCAATCAATATTAACAAATTGACTTGAGCAAACTTTCTTATAAGAGATTTGTGTTTTGTCTAAGCTTTATGATAAAAAATCAACCAAGTTGAAACTAAAGCTTATGAAATGATTTCTCTAAATTCACTCTGAGAGTTATACAGATCCAGTATATGATTTGAGAGCTTTGGAGTGATAGAGAACTAAAGAAGAGCTATGAAATTGCTTATATGATGAAAACAAGTAAGCTTTGATGTCTTTTGAAACTCTTGCTCTTCAATGTAGAAATGATGTCCTATTTATAGGAGTAGATGATGTCTTCAAGTCTTGTTCAGCAAGCATAACAGTTCCCCATAATAAAAGAGCCGTTGGAAGCATTAAAATATGCTTTTTAATTAAATTCATAAACAGGCTGGCTGGGAGAACGTTCTCAGATCATTCTCACGATGAATTTGAATCCAGGGGAGCGTGTAAAGCTTCTAGAAGAGAGCTGGAGCTGAGGTGTCTTTGCTTGATCATCAAGACTAGCCGTTGTGATTATTTTGGCACGTTTTTGATGGCTGGAAAAGAGCTGTCATGAAAGTACATAAAAAGAACATTCATGAAGCTTGTTCATGAGATCATTCTCTTCTTTGTAGTATTTTATCAATTTATTTTCTTGGAGAATGATGACAGTGGAGACACAGTGAATACACAGTTGATGCACAACTGGTACTAAGTTGTAATTGTCCTTCACTTGTACTTTGAGCTTGTACTTCTCCATAATTCAAGGAAAAGCTTATGGAAGTGAAAATTGATATTTTAATCCTTATGCCAACCAATCAGATTTTGTTTTGCTGCCTTCATTTAATTGGTTTATGAATTACTCTTTTGCAGATCATAATAGAACAAAAGAACATTAACTTCTGAAAATTCCCTTAGATCATATGCACATGCTTTTATTCCTCAAACATGGCCAAAATGGAAAAACATCATTTAATACAAAGATGTTCTTTCCTTTAATGACATATGCCTTTTCAGATGAGAATCTTCAAGTAAAAATGATTGTGCAATAAAGTTCATGATTGACTTGTAATAAAAGCTTTGGTCATTATTCATGTTCTTGAGAACCTAGTTCAGAAAACATTCTCAGATTGATCTTGCAGAGCAATATTATGAACATTATGACTTTTCATGGCTTGATAGATTCAATATAACCTGTCTAAATTAAGTACACTCAAAAGCACTTGTTAGACTACAAATTGATCAGAATTATACATTAAAATATAATTAATTTGTTTGTTATCTTTAAAACATCAATAAAGGATTTTTGCCTCAACAATCTCCCCCTTTTTGATGATAACAAACTCCTTTAATTTTATTTTAACTTATGATTCTGATTATAATCAATTTAACTGCAGTGTGTACTAGTGTTTGATTTATCAAACTCCCCCTCAATTCAAGCATTCATTGATCAAGTTGTAAAAAAAGAGATAAGGCAATAAACATTGAATTCATTACATATCATTAATCATCAAGCTCATTACAAGAGAGTACAAATGCAATATGGAGTACAAGATTAATGCAAAAAGATCATGAATTCAAATAGATCCTAGTTTAGAAAATAAGCATATAATAGGAGAAGTTCTTTACTAGCAAAAAGAGAACTTCTCTAACTATCTTAGTTCTTTCTAAACCAAATATTCAACCATTATAGCTCAAAATAGATTATAAGCTTAAAACAGATTAACTACTTAAAAATCTCCCCCTTATTTACTAGGCTAATTCTCCCCCTTTTGGTATCATCAAAAAGGAAGAATGCATCATTACTTAGTGGCAAGAGCAGAGAAGGGATTTGGTGCAGCAGTAGCAGTAGGAGCTGGAGTAGGATCATGTGCATTAACTGGTGCAGAGGCAACTTCCGGATTTGTATCAATGGGGCTTGAGCACTCACTGGAAGTAGAGTCACTTTGCTGAGGAAGTGGCTCAATGTGTGGGACAGGATTGGGTGGTGGTGGCACTAAACCAAGTTGAGGACACACATTGGTAATGTACCATTCCTTCATGATCTGAGATTCCAGCATCATATACATCAGCATGTTGTTGTGAATTTGTTGACCAGTGAACAATTTGGCCAAGTCCCTTCTTGTTATGAGCAGCTCTTTTTCAACCTTTGATTTTTTCACCTCCTTCTTTTTCTCTTTATCAGGTGCAGCAGAAGTAGGCATGGAAGGGCCAACCTTAGCAGAGGAACAAAAAGTGTCAAGTGTTCCAAAGGATGATGGGATAGTTGGGATAGTGCTATCCGTGTACACTGGTTCAGTTAATCTAGGAAAATCAGGGGGTGAGGCAAATGCAGTCCTCATGAAATCAGTGCTAAAAAAGGATTTCAAGCTTCCTTGAGAAGATGTCATAATTGGTGAGAATTGAGAAATGTTGTGTGGTGCATTAGCAGAGTAGAAATTCACATAAGTTTGACCAGCTCTTTTAGGATCAAATGGTGGAGTATGGATCCTAATGTTTGGGTCCCAATTCAGTGAAGTATCAATGGAAAAAGGGATGGTTGTATCAGAGTTTACCTCTATTGGTTTTGCAGTAGTTCCAGCTTGCAGATTGTTCTGAGATTGATCTCCTAGACCCTTATCAGGAACTTCCAGATTTTCTTTCTTAGCATGCACATTTTCTTCAAGCATGTTTTCTTCCTCAGTTCTCTTTCTCTTGACACCAACTTCAGTCAGAGGGGTTTCTTCATTTTTCATATGACTAATGTTTTTCATTTTGAAGAACTTGACTTTGTTGTCAATGCGTTGATTAGACAAGTCAATCTCAAAATTTCTAAACACCTTGGTGAGTATCATTCCATAGGGAAGAGAAACTTTCTTTTGACCAGAGTTTGCAGTTGTGATCATGTGTTGGATTAGGAGATAGGGAAGATTGATTCTTTTTCCCTTTTTCACATGATACATGACCATAATGTCAATATCTGACACTATGTCTTTACTGCCAGCTCGAGGAAAAATAGCATGCTGACACATGTTATGCAGAATTTTGTATTCCTTTTGTAGCATGGATGATCTGAGTTTGTCACTGCTTAATCCTTCTTCAGTGAACATCTCAGAGATGACTTTCTCTTTAGTCAAATTTAGAGCAGAATACCAAGTACTCCCATAAATTGTATTCCCATCTTGTGGTAAATTTAACAACTCAGCAAGTGATTCAGGGGTAAGGGTGAGCTCAATACCTTTGAGATGAGAAACAATCAAGCCCTTGTCAGCGTATCAACTCCTCCTTTGAGTAGTTCTTCAAAGTTAAAAATTCTGCTTAGGGCCATAGCTCTAGATTTCCAGAATTTATCAAACATAGCTTTTGCATCAGGGTGAACCAATGGGATAGGTATGAACATGGTTTTTGGTTTTGAACCAGAGTCAGTAGCTTTTTCTTTTCCTTTTGAGGTAAGTGGTTTAGGAGGTGGTGGTTTAACTGAGATTTTTGGCGGAGCAGACTTGGATTTCGTTACAAGAGAAGAGATTGGTTCATCATCACTGTTTTCTTCTTCATGAATTGACGCTGTTTTTTCATAGTCAGATGAATCAATGGTGTACACAGTGTTGTCTTGTACGATTGGTTTTTGAGTTCCAACGCCAGAAATAATCCTCAGCGAACGCCTAAGCTTAGACGAGTTTACAGATCCGGACTTACTCATTGATTTTGATTTTTTGGATCTAACAAAAACTGGTGGTGTATAGGCCATGCTTGGAACAGCTAGGGTTGAAGTGGGGGTAATCAAATCTTCAGATGTGATGGGTTTAGAAACTGGAATTTGAAGAGTTTCATTTGGAAGATTGTTCTCGGATTGTTCTAGCTCAGAGGTGGTGAAAGGTTCATGAGGAACAGATTGTGTTTCTTTTTCTGGGTTAGGAGATTTGTTTAGGATAATCTCAAATGAATCAGGGTTAGTTTCTTTTGACTCAGATTCAGAGTGGATGATTGGAGGTGGAGGAGATGGTGGTGAATTTGATTTTTGCGGTGGTGAAGAAGATGAATTTGGAGAGTAAACTCTTGGGTTTTTGTGAGCCATTGATTTAGTTCTAGCCATTGTTACAAAAGTTGTTGTTTCAGAGAGAGAGATGATGATGAAACAAGTGATAATGAGAGATTAAGTAGAAAAAGAAACTTGGAGAAGAGGAGAAGGTTAGTAGAGTAGGTGTACTTGAGAATAGTGTTTATTGTACTTGAGCTTATCAAGAAATGGGGAGGGAAATGATGATGATTTTTAGCCGTTGCAAATTAAGGAGGGAGAGAGTGAGTCACGAAAAAAAATTAACCCTTGGTTCAGCAAAAAAAATGTTGGGCTTATCATGAACGAAAACGGGCCAACAAAAATGGGCCTTAATAAAAAAATGCCAAAGTCATGAAAAACACATAGAAAAAATTTTTAAAAAGGATTTTTCAAAATGTTTAATTTTTCTTTGATGAAATTAAAACGATCCTCCATTAATGGTTTGGTAAAAATATCAGCTAATTGATTTTCAGTGTCAACGAAAACCAATTCAACATCCTTTTTATTTACATGATCCCTAACGAAATGATGCTTGATTTCAATATGTTTTGATCTTGAATGCTGAATGGGATTTTTTGATAAATTAATAGCACTGGTATTATCACAAAAAAATTTAACATTTGTGTACCTTAATGAAAAATCTTCAAATTGGTTTCTGATCCATATTACTTGAGAACAACAGTTTGCAGCAGAGACATATTCTTCTTCAGTTGTTGAGAGTGCTATGGTATTCTGTTTTCTACAACACCAACTTACAAGAGCTTCACCAAGAAACTCACATGCTCCACTTGTGCTTTTTCTTTCAAGTTTATCACCGGCATAGTCAGCATCACAATAAGCTGTTAAATCAAAGTGTGATCCTTTTTTGTACCATAGTCCAACATCTGGAGTTCCCACCAAATATCTAAAAATTCTTTTAACGGCAGTTAAGTGAGATTCCTTTGAAGATGTCTGAAATCTTGCACAGAGACCTACTGAAAAGACAATATCTGGTCTACTTGCAGTTAAATAGAGAAGTGATCCAATCATTCCTCTATATTCTTTTTCTGACACATCTTTCCCTTTTTCATCTTTGTCTAAGTTTGTTGATGGATGCATTGGAGTTGACATAATTTTTGCCTCATTCATCTTGTATTTTTTGAGAAGATCTTTGACATATTTTTCTTGACTAATAAAAATACCATCTTCTTGTTGCTTAATTTGCAAGCCAAGAAAAAATCCAAGTTCTCCCATCATGCTCATTTCAAACTCACTTTGCATAAGATTAGAAAAATCTTCACACATTTTTTCGTTAGTTGCACCAAAAATAATATCATCAACATAAACTTGTACAATTAATAAATCATCATTATCTATTTTTCTAAAAAGGGTAGTATCAATTTTTCCTCTAGAAAAACCATTTTCAAGTAAAAAATTACTTAGTCTTTCATACCATTTTCTTGGAGCTTGTTTTAGTCCATAAAGAGTTTTGGTAAGTTTGTAAACATGATTAGGTTTATGTTCATCAATAAAACCCGGAGGTTGATGTACATATACCTCTTCATTTAAGAAACCATTTAAAAAGACACTTTTTACATCCATTTGAAATAGTTTAAAACATTTGTGAGATGCATATGCAAGCAAAATTCTAATAGCTTCTAACCTGGCTACAGGAGCAAAAGTTTCATCATAATCAATACCTTCTTGTTGATTATACCCTTGAGCTACTAGTCTAGCTTTGTTTCTTACCACTTTACCATTTTCATCAAGTTTGTTTCTGAATACCCATCTAGTTCCAATGATTGAATGATCTTGTGTATTTGGAACAAGTTTCCATACTTCATTTTTCTCAAATTGTAGAAGTTCTTCTTTCATAGCATCAATCCAAGATTCATCAATGACAGCTTCATTTATTGTTCTTGGTTCAATTTGAGAGATCATTGCAAGATTGGTCTCAACATTTTGAAGGGATCTTCTAGTTCTTATTCCATCTTCAACATTTCCAATTATTTGTTCTTGAGGATGATTGTTTACAATTCTCAAGGTTTTAGGAATAGATGGTGCGGGTTCTTGTTGAATATCATGATCTTGATTATTCTTTTCTATTTCAATTTCTTCTTCTTCATCAACAATCTTTGGTTGTTCTTCATATTCGTCAAATTTGACATGCATGCTTTCTTCCAAAGTCTGCATTAATTTGTTTAATCGTTCCACACCAAAATGGGCCAAAAGACATAAAAAATTCTGGGCTTTTTATAAAAACGCAAGAGTGGTCTCAGATCAGTCTTAAAGAGTTTTTTTTTTCAACAAGGATTTTTCATAATTTTCAAATTCTCTTTAATAAAATTAAAACGATCTTCCACTAAAGGTTTAGTAAAAATATCAGCTAATTGATTTTCAGTATCAACAAAAACTAATTCAACATCCTTTTTATTAACACGATCTCTAATAAAATGATGCTTGATTTCTATATGCTTTGATCTTGAATGTTGAATGAGATTTTTTGATAAATTAATGGCACTAGTATTATCACAAAATTTTTTAACATTTGTGTACCTTAATGAAAAATCTTCAAGTTGGTTTTTGATCCATATCACTTGAGAACAACAATTTGCAGCAGATACAATATTCTGCTTCAGTTGTTGAGAGTGCTATGGTATTTTGCTTTCTACAACACCAACTTACAAGAGCTTCACCAAAAAACTGACATGCTCCACTTGTGCTTTTTCTTTCAAGTTTATCACCGGCATAGTCAGTGAAATTCTGGCTACCAGACAGACAAACGCTGTGAACAATGTAAGCACAACTGTCCGAGCGCGTGTCTAGCTCAGGACAAACACACAATTAAAACGTAATTAAAAGCAGCGGAAAAGTAAAGAACACAGTAGGTTTGTTAACCCAGTTCGGCGCAACTTGCCCTAATTTGGGGGATACTAATCCAGGAGTGAATTCACTATAATAGTTCTAGTGTAAGGACCAACATAGCCTCACTACTTGTCTTCCACCTAGACCCTACCTCACGTGACAACTCTACCTAGGAACTTCTAGATTTGAGACCCCATCTCACCTCCTAACCTAAACAACACACTCAGCGTTGCTTTTATTCTTTTCTTGTTTGATATGTTTTCTTTGGACAAGAGACACACTCTTCCGACTGAATACTAACTCCGTACCTACAGGCTTAGGAGAAGCACAATTACAACTCAACTAAACACGTCCTTAGCTTGACCAGCGATGATACAAGCAAGGCTCACAAACAAATAATAAACTAACAAACTAACAAAGAAGAGTAAACCTTAAAACACACGCTTTAGAACACACACGGTTTAGCTTGAATTCTAGGGTCTGTCATTACATATATTTATACTACTAGAGTAGCACAGGGTTTGGGCTTCAGACACCTTTGAACGTTGTAAGGTCCAAGTCTTGAATCTTCTAGAACAAGAAATCTTCTTGAAAAATATATCAATATCACCTTGTAAAATACATCTAGGCTTGACCGCCTTAGACTCCTTCAGAACACGTGACTTAATCACCAAGTAATGGTTAAAATAAAAACCAAAGCGAATCTTATAAAAGATTGCATAAAATATTAAACGCGAGCTGGCGCGAGCTGGCAGATCACGGAATGCTGTTCCATATGCTACAGCATCTGACCCATCATCAGTGAATTCACAATTGTAGCCAGTCTTCAAAAACGCAACAGTCAGCATCACATTAAGCTATTAATTCAAACTGTGATCCTTTTTTGTACCATAATCCAATATCTGGAGTTCCCACCAAATATCTAAATATTCTTTTAACAACAGTTAGATGAGATTCCTTTGGAGAAGTTTGGAATCTTGCATAGAGATCTACAAAAAAACAATATCTGGTCTACTAGCAGTTAAATAGAGAAGTGATCCTATCATTCCTCTATATTCCTTTTCTGACACATCTTTCTCTTTTTCATCTTTGTCCAAGTTTGTTGATGGATGCATTGGAGTTGACATGATTTTTGCCTCATTCATCTTGTATTTTTTGAGAAGATCTTTGACATATTTTTCTTGACTAATAAAAATGCCATCTTCACGTTGCTTGATTTGCAAGCCAAGAAAAAATCCTAGTTCTCCCATCATGCTCATTTCAAACTCACTTTGCAAAAGATTAGAAAAATCTTCACACATTTTTTCGTTAGTTGCACCAAAGATAATCATCAACATAAACTTGTACAATTAATAAATCATCTTTATCTATTTTTCTAAAAAGAGTAATGTCAATTTTTCCTCTAGAAAAACCATTTTCAAGTAAAAAATTACTCAGTCTCTCATACCATGCTCTTGGAGCTTGTTTAAGTCCATAAAGAGCTTTGGTAAGTTTATAAACATGATTTGGTTTATGTTCATCAACAAAACCAGGAGGTTGATGTACATATACCTCTTCATTTAAGAAACCATTTAAAAAGACACTTTTTACATCCATTTGAAATAGTTTAAAACATTAGTGAGAAGCATATGCAAGTAAAATTCTAATAGCTTCTAACCTGGCTACAGGAATAAAGGTTTCATCATAATCAATACCTTCTTGTTGATTATACCCTTGAGCTACTAGTCTTGCTTTGTTTCTTACCACTTTGCCATTTTCATCAAGCTTATTTCTGAAAACCCATCTAGTTCCAATGATTGAGTGATCTTGTGGATTTGGAACAAGTTTCCATACTTCATTTTTCTCAAATTGTAGAAGTTCTTCTTTCATAGCATCAATCCAAGATTCATCAATGACAGCTTCGTTTATTGTTCTTGGTTCAATTTGAGAGATCATTGCAAGATTGGTCTCCAAATTTTGAAGTGATCTTCTAGTTCTTATTCCATCTTCAACATTTCCAATTATTTGTTCTTGAGGGTGATTGTTTACAATTCTCAGGGATTTAGGAACATGTGGTGAATGATCTTGTTGCGTATCATCTTGATTATTCTTTTCTATTTCAACTTCTTCTTCTTCATCAACAATCTTTGGTTGATCTTCATATTCATCAAACTTGACATGCATGCTTTCTTCCAAAGTTTGTGTTCTCAAGTTATAAACTCTATATGCTTTAGATGTTAGAGAGTAACCTAAGAATAATCCTTTATCTGATTTTGAATCAAACTTACCCAAGTTGTCTTTGATATTCAAAATATAACAATAACATCCAAAAATGTGAAAGTAAGAAATATTTGGTTTTCTGTCTTTCCAAAGTTCATAGGGTGTTTTGTTTAAAATCTTTCTTATGGTAACTCTATTCAAGATATAGCAAGCAATATTGACGGCTTCAGCCCAAAAATATTTTTCAACATAAGATTCATTTATCATTGTTCTTGCCATTTCTTGTAAGGTTCTATTTTTTCTTTCAACAACTCCATTTTGTTGCGGAGTTCTTGGACAAGAAAAATTATGAGAAATACCATTATCATTAAAAAATGATTCAAAGAGAGTGTTTTCAAATTCTCCTCCATGATCACTTCTTACAGATATGATAGTGGTACCTTTTTCATTTTGAACCTTTAAACAGAAGGTTTTAAAAGCATCAAAAGATTCATCTTTGTGTTTTAGAAAAAGTACCCATGTAAACCTTGAAAAGTCATCTACAATGACAAAACCATAATTCTTTCCACCAAGACTTGTTGTTTTGACAGGTCCAAATAAATCTATGTGAAGTAGTTCAAGAGGTCTTTTTGTTGAGATATATTCTTTTGGTTTAAAACTGCTTTTAATTTGTTTTCCTCTTGTACATGATTCACATACTTTATCTATGTCAAAATTCATCTTTGGTAATCCTCTTACTAGATCAGGTTTTGAAAGTTTTGAAATAGTTTTCATACTTACATGACCAATCCTTTTGTGCCAAATCCATTTGTCTTTTTCAATAGAGACAAAACATGATTCAACAGGTAGTTCATCTAAGTATATAACGTAAATATTCTTTTCTCTTGATCCTCTAAAAAGAATTTCACCGGATGAAGTTTTTTTGATTTCACATGTTTGAGGATTAAAGATAACTTCAAAACCATTGTCACATAATTGACTAATGCTTATCAAGTTATGTCCAAGTCCTTCCACATATTGAACATTTTCTATTTTAGCAGAATTAATCTTACCAATAGTACCTTTACCTTTTATTCTACCTTTACCATTGTTTCCAAAAGTAACTTCTCCACCTTCTTTTTCTTTAAATGCAAAGAAATTTTGTCTATCTCCAATCATATGTCTTGAGCAACCACTGTCCAAGTACCAAGGCTTTCTCTTGACTGTCAGATGACATTCCTGTATTTGTAACCAATAGTTTCTTAGGTACCCATAGATTCTTGGGTCCTTGGTTGTTAGTAATTATTCCTTTATAAGGTATCTTCTTATGTTGATAAGATGATCTCTTATATGGAGGTTTTGATACATCATTTTTCTTATTTTCTTGAAAAACCTTTGATTTTTTAGAGAATGTTCTAAGTTTGATCTTAGATTATTGTTTGTTTTTCTTAAAACAAAATCTTTCAACATGTCCATCTTTAAGACAAAATGAGCATTTGTATTTATATTTTTGAATTTTCTTTTCTTTAGGAGGAACAAAGAAATTCTCATACAACTTTTTATTTTGAAAAGATTTAAAGCCTATTCCAGCTTTGTCAAAAATTCCTACTTGTGATCCCATTATATTTTCAAAAGTTTTTGTTGCGTTAACAAAACAATTTATGTCATTTTCTAATTCATGAACATTTTGTTTTAAGATGTCATTTTCTTCTAAAATCTTGGAACATTCTTGAGGTTTTTCTTTATATTTTTCAAATTGAATAGATAATTCAGAATAGTCATTTCTGTATTGTTTGAGCATCTCTTTTAGTTTTATGTTCTCAGATTTGTACTCATCTTTTTCTTTGGTTATTTTAGTGACTTCGTCTCTAAGTTTACCATTTTTCTGAGTAATAATTTGAGCATCGTATAAGAGATTATCAAATAAGTGTTCAGTTTTCTGACAAGATGAGCAAGGTTCAAGTGATACCTCAGAGTCTGACCTTGTCATGAGACACATGTTTGCTTCTTGATCTTCCTCTTCTTCTTCTTCTGATTCATCCGAAGTTGCCATCATAGATTTCTTTTTGAAAGGAGGTTTCTTTTGTTTTGAATTTGGGCACTCATTTTTGTAATGTCCAAATTGGTTACATCCATAGCATTGTATTTTACTTAAATCCGTTTCGGGTTTAGGTCCATTTCTTTTGGATGGAAATGATTTCTTGAGTTGATTTCTCCTTACTAATAGTTTCTGAATTCTTCTTGAGAGAAGTGCAACCTCTTCTTCAGTGTCTTCTTGTATTGTATCATCATCATCAAATGTATCATCATTCTTAGAACAGTCTTCGTCTTTAGCTTGTAATGCAATCAATTTCTTTTTCACAGGTTTATCCTCTTGAAAAATGGATTCATGGGCTCTTAAAGATCCCATAAGATTTTCTAATTTCATCGAAGTAAGATCTTTTGCTTCGGTAATGGCTGTGACAATATGTCTCCAACTTTTTGGTAGACATCTCAAGATTTTTCTTACTCTTTCATGTATGGAGTATCTTTTTCCAAGAGAGTTGAGTTCATTGATTATGACTGTGAATCTTGCATACATTTGATCAATTGTCTCATCTTCCTCCATTTCAAATAATTCAAACTTTCTTACACCTATGTCAATCCTTGTTTCTTTTACATGACTTGTTCCTTCGTGGTGAATTTGGAGAGTCTCCCATATTTCTTTTGCGGTTTTGCATTCTATAATTCTATCATATTCTTCCCTACACAAAGCACTCTTTAGAAATAATTTAGCTTTAATATTTAAAAGTACCTTATCGGATTCTTGAGTGGTCCATTGATCTTGAGTTTTGGGTATTGTGACATTGTCTTTGTCGGTGATCATTGGTACATGTTCTCCAACTTCAATCACGGCCCACATGTGATTATCTTGTGATCTTAGGAACAATTCCATCTTATCCTTCCAATAGTAATAGTCTTCTCCTTCAAATAGAGGTGGCCTATTTGAAGATCCTCCTTCGGATATGAACTTTGCGCCTATCTTGTGAACCTTTTAAAATTTAACTATAAAATTAACAAAGGTTAGTTTTAACAAGAACAACAATCTGAGATTGATCTTAAATTGATGTATCAAATACAAAGTAATAATTATAACAAAATTTGAAAGTGTTGTGTGTGTAGTGTCTTAAAAACTTTTAAGAAGAGTAAGAAGAAACACACAAACGATTTTTATACTGGTTCACCCTTAACTTTTGGGCTAGTCCAGTTTCTTCACTATGTCTCTTGAGATACTGTCGATCTCGGATTACAAATCTTCTTTTGATCTATCACAAGATCAAAGTTCTTAATCTACCTTCTTTCCTAAGGTAACACTCAATCAATATTAACAAATTGACTTGAGCAAACTTTCTTATAAGAGATTTGTGTTTTGTCTAAGCTTTATGATAAAAAATAAACCAAGTTGAAACTAAAGCTTATGAAATGATTTCTCTAAATTCACTCTAAGAGTTATACAGATCCCGTATATGATTTGAGAGCTTTGGAGTGATAGAGAACTAAAGAAGAGCTATGAAATTGCTTATATGATGAAAACAAGTAAGCTTTGATGTCTTTTGAAACTCTTGCTCTTCAATGTAGAAATGATGTCCTATTTATAGGAGTAGATGATGTCTTCAAGTCTTGTTCAGCAAGCATAACAGTTCCACATAATAAAAGAGCCGTTGGAAGCATTAAAATATGCTTTTTAATTAAATTCATAAACAGGCTGGCTGGGAGAACGTTCTTAGATCATTCTCACGATGAATTTGAATCCAGGGGAGCGTGTAAAGCTTCTAGAAGAGAGCTGGAGCTGAGGTGTCTTTGCTTGATCATCAAGACTAGCTGTTGTGATTATTTTGGCACGTTTTTGATGGCTGGAAAAGAGCTGTCATGAAAGTACATAAAAAGAACATTCATGAAGCTTGTTCATGAGATCATTCTCTTCTTTGCAGTATTTTATCAATTTATTTTCTTGAAGAATGATGACAGTGGAGACACAGTGAATACACAGTTGATGCACAGCTGGTACTAAGTTGTAATTGTCCTTCACTTGTACTTTGAGCTTGTACTTCTCCATAATTCAAGGAAAAGCTTATGGAAGTGAAAATTGATATTTTAATCCTTATGCCAACCAATCAGATTCTGTTTTGTTGTCTTCATTTAATTGGTCTATGAATTACTCCTTTGCAGATCAGAATAGAACAAAAGAACATTAACTTCTGAAAATTCCCTTAGATCATATGCACATGCTTTTATTCCTAAAACATGGCCAAAATGGAAAAACATCATTTAATACAAAGATGTTCTTTCCTTTAATGACATATGTCTTTTCAGATGAGAATCTTCAAGTAAAAATGATTGTGCAATAAAGTTCATGATTGACTTGTAATAAAAGCTTTAGTCATTATTCATGTTCTTGAGAACCCAGTTCAGAGAACATTCTCAGATTGATCTTGCAGAGCAATATTATGAACATTATGACTTTTCATGGCTTGATAGATTCAATATAATATGTCTAAATTAAGTACACTCAAAAGCACTTGTTAGACTACAAATTGATCAGAATTATACATTAAAATATATTTAATTTGTTTGTTATCTTTAAAACATCAATAAAGGATTTTTGCCTCAACACTATTAAGATGATATTACTTGAGAGAAACTTGATTGAAGTGAGTGGCAAAGATCATGGAAGAGTTAGAGGTACATTTGTCTCATTCTCTGAAACTAGACCCACTTATAAATTAGGTGAAATCATCAATTGTACAAGGTTTTCTTGCTTTTATTAGGGTTGTGCGAGGTATATTCCTTTTAATATAACGACATGAATATTATTTATTAATATGGAATATTGTCCTGAAACCTCAGAATGTTTCATAGGTGAAGAAGAAGGATCAAGCTCCAACAAACCTTTAGGAGCTATGTCACCTTGTCCAATAAGCAAGTATAAAGGTACCTGATGTGAAAAACAAAAGATTTAAGCCCTTGAAATGTTTCTGATTTTTCTCAGACCACCAAGTCACCAGTTTTTACCGTTTCTCATAGGTCCAACAGCATGGACGATCCAACAATTGAACTAGGTCGGTGATCCCTCCAGTTCCTGGTTCGACCGGCCGGTCCGATTTTTAAAACACTAATTGAGCTTTGTGCATCAATATAAAATGGTGGGTGGCCCGAAACAATAAGCTCTGACACCATGTTAGAATTGAGTATATTTGGCTTAATCATCCTTACAAAACCTTCTTAAATGGAACATAAAATCTCTTCAATCCAATTTAGTTATTCACAACTACTTGTTACTTCATTGCTTGTTTTTTCCCCTAAAACGCTTCCACTTATATACAAGCAAATTCTCAGGCCATGCCTTGCTTTCCTTTGCTTCAGCCAGCTCATTTATCGAAACATCTAAAGCAAAATCTTCTTGCTTTAAAGCATCATCAATGATCAGCTGAAGAAGTTCCATAGGTGTAAAAGCAGGATAATCTCCAATAGACCTTTAGGAGCATTGTCACCTTGTCTTTTAAGCAAGTATGAAGGTACCTGATGAGAAAAACGAAACATTTATTCCCTCGGAATGTTTCTGGTTTTTCTCGGACCAGCATTCTTGCGAAATACTGTCCTAAAACCTACAACCCTGAAAAGCAGAGCAACACTCACACTGTGTGCTTCGCTGTAGTCTCTAAACACTTCCACTATGTCATGTCATGTCATATTGATGTATGATTTGGTCATTAGTGAGTTCATCCAAATCAAGGGACCAATTACGATATAGAGCCCAACACATTTCTTTGGATATATATGTGGATAAGTCCTCTCGAACCTCTTGTCCACACGACCTTGTGTGAGAAAGAATTGAGAGTGCTAGAAATGGTACACTTGCCTAGTTAGAGATTCACAGTGGTCGATGGAAAGCCAGACGTGATCCACCTTGTCGGTGCCAATTCATCATTGGTTTTAGAGCTCAACCAACTTATCTTTGGAAAGGTTTTTTTGAGATCATAATATGGATAAAGGCATAGTAGTGTGACATGCCATCTTCATCTTCATATGCACGCCACACCTGATTCTCACCAAAAGTGTCCTCAACTCGGTCCCCATCAAAATCATGGAAATCTAGGTCTAGGACACTTTTTGGTGATAATCAAGTGTGGGCTGCATATGATGATGATGATGATGGCATGTCGCGATACCATGTCTTTATCCACATTATGATATCAAAAAAAAACTTTCCAAATGAATATAATTTGGTTGAGCTCTAAAACCAATGATGAATTGGCACCCATAAGGTGAATCGCGTCTGGCTTTCCATAGACCATTGGGAATCTCTGACTAGGCAAAAGTACCATCGTTAGCACTCTGAATTCTTTATCTCACAAGTTTGTGTAGACAAAAGGTTCAAGAGGACTTATCCATATATATCCAAAGAAAGGTGAAGTATGGGCTCTATATCGAAATTGTTCCTTTGATTGAGATGAACTCACTAATGACCAAATCATACATCAATATGACACGACATGGTGGAAGTGCTTAAAGACTACAATGAAGAGCACAGTGTGAATGTTGCTCCTCTTTTCAGGGTTATAGGTTGAAGGACAGTATTCCGCAAGAATGCTGGTCCGAGAAAAACCAGAAACATTCCGAGGGCATAAATGTTTCGTTTTTCACATCAGGTACCTTCATACTTGCTTACTGGACAACATGACAATACTCCTAAAGGTCTATTGGAGCTTGATCCTGCTTCTAAACCTATGGAACTTCTTCAATTGATCACTGATGATGCTCCAAATCAAGAAGATTTTGAGGAATATGTTTCGGGAAAAAAGAGTTGGCTGAAGAAAAGGAAAGGAAGGCATGGCCTGAGAGTTTTCTTGTATACAAGCAGAAGCGTTTTAAGGAAAAGAGCAAGCAGTGAAGTGACTAGTAGTTGCGAATAACGAAAATGGATTGAAGAGATTTTGCGTTCCATTTAAGGTAGTTTAGTAGGGATGAATTAGGTCAATATTATCAATTCTAACATGGTATTAGAGCCTATCGTTTTGGGTCACCCACCATTTTATATTCACGCACCAAGCCCAATCACTGTTTAAAATCTAGATCGGATCGGTCGAACCAGGAACCACAGGGATCACCGACCTGGTTCAATTATTGGGTCGTCCAT
Organism: Trifolium dubium; assembly: GCA_951804385.1. Classification (NCBI taxonomy): domain Eukaryota; kingdom Viridiplantae; phylum Streptophyta; class Magnoliopsida; order Fabales; family Fabaceae; genus Trifolium; species Trifolium dubium. The sequence continues at coordinate 6,582,528 of OX638074.1, forward strand.
GTTGTTGGACTAGCGAGAACTGGTAAAATCCGATTAGTGTAGATTTGAGAAGGGACGTGTAGATTTGAGTTTGAGAGAAGAAAGCAACAGTGAGGGAGGAGAAGAAGATTTGAGTTTGAGAGAAAAAAGTGAAAAAGTGATAATGATAGTGGATGAATGAGAAGTAGGTGCGGGTGCGGCGCTAATACACATATTGGAGAAAAGTAGGGTTTGTTCATGTATATATATATATTGGATGAATAGAACAAGAAATTGTGTAACGAGAAGAAAAAAATCAGTGTAGATTTGAGTTTGAGAGGAAAAAATTATAATGAGATTGGATGAATGAGAGGTAGGTGTGGGTGTGGCGCTAATACACACCTTGGGGAAATTTAGGGTTTCTTCATATATATATATATATATATATATATATAGGATGAATGAGAGATAGGTACGGGTGCGGCGTTAATACACACCCTGTGGAAAAGTAGGGTTTTTTCATATATACATAAAGGATGAATGATAGGTGGGTGCGGCGCTAATACACACCTTGTGAAAAAATAGAGTTTCTACATATATAATACTAGTTTGTACACCCGTGCCAAGCACGGGAATTATGTAAAAAAATTATAAATACTTGAAAATATTAAGAAATAGATACGATGCATGTATACTACACTGTAGTCGGTAAATATAGATCGTCCGATCATAACTTTAAGTTTAAATTTTAGTTTATTTTTTATATATAAAATTGAGTTTTAAATTTGGCTATCCGATCGTGCTATGAACGATCTTAATTTGACTGAATGCAATGCAATCACTAATCAGTTATTGCACTCAATCTTGGTCCATAATAATATTATGAGTGTGACAGTAAGAATTTAAGTAGATATCTCTGAGCATGACATATATATCGGTTAGCACGTGCGAGGCGAGAAAATTTATAAAGTCTACGCAAAATTTAAATTTTAAACAAAAATCTCAGTTTTGAACACAAGAATATCAATTTTTTCCTAAGCTAACTACTAAAAATCACTATTATGACCTAATTTCAAATAGCTTTTTGATTCTATTAATATCTCAAATTAGTTTAGGTTTTTGACTCTATCAATATCTTAAATATCTCAAATTAGTTATTTTTTAACTTGGTCGGTGTAATACCCTAATTTTGCATTTTTTTAAATAAATATTTCATTTTTAAAATTTGTTTCTTATTTTATTGGAAACGCTCCAAAATAAATTCAAAAATATTATTTTCACGCCATTCGCTAATTTCGATCAAAAATCATAAAAATATATTTCATTTCATTTTCATTCGTATTCATCGCATTTTAATCATTAAAAAATATATTTTCCATGAACCAATTATATTGTGCCACCTCATCATCTTTTTTACTAATTATCCTCTTAACTCAAAATTACTCTTTATTACATAATTACCACTCACTTAATCATACCACTATACATATTATTTTATTCACTTCAATCATTTGAGCACACACTTCAAGGAAAATCAGAAAAATTCCTCCTCCTTCCTCCACCAACACTTTTCCGGCACCGCCGCCGGAACTCAAAAACCACCACTTCAACCACCACAAACCACCACCACAAAAAACCACCAAAAAACAAAATCAAATACTCATTTCATATTAATTCGACCCTCTTGAGTCCAAATCCATCGTCGGAATCGCGAAAAAACGATGGTAAACGCATGAACAGAGAGCTTGAAAATAACGAGAACTTTGAATCTCCGATTCGGCCAAACTAAGTCACGAAAAAGGAAATGGAACTTGGATTCATACGTTTGAGACCCTTCTAAAGCTTTCTATTCTCTTAGTTTTCGCGAAAACTCGCCGGAAAACCATTTTGAAATTTTGAATCCAAACTTGCGTGATCTTTTTCTCTCTGCACAAACACCGATTGCGAAAACTAAAGGTAGATTTGGAATCTACGCGAGAAATACTATCAAATCGACTACTCATTTGCACGATTCGGTGTCCGTTTGCGTTTCGTGTGGTGACCAAGCTTCTTCCATGGCTACGCGGACGTGAGGTTGAAGATGAACCTCCCTTGCCACGTGTCATTATGTGGTTGGTCCGGTTCAGAGTGGTTCTTTCAGGAGCGGTTCGTTAATTAAAGTGAAAAAGGGGGAGTCTGGTGCACACCTTTCTCGGCCTGAATGGTACAGTCCATGAAGCACATCGTGGATAGCGTACTATTCTCATTTTGATTAACGAACATTTAATTGATTAAAGTGAAAAGGGGGAGTCTGGTGCACATTTTTCTCGGCCTGAATAGTACATTTCATGGTGCACATCGTGGATAGCGTACTATTCTGATTTTGATTAACGAATATTTAATTGATTAAAGTGAAAAAGGGGAGTCTGGTGCACACCTTTCTCGGCCTGAATAATACAGTCCATGGTGCACATCGTGGATGGTGGATTATTCTCATTTTAATCAATAATTTTCTTTAATTAATTAAGATGGAAAATGGGGAGTCTGGTGCACACTTTTCTCGGCCTGAATAGTACAGTCCATGATGCACATCGTGGATAGCGTACTATTCTCATCTTAATTAACGAACTTTTTTTAATAAATCTACAACTTCTTTTCTTAAACGAATGATACTTTATCCATTCCTTTGACACATACAAACGCTTAAACCTCAGTTGAGTATACAAGCATGCTGTTGTTCCAAAGGAATGCGACCTATGTATTTTTCGATTAAAAACAACTCAACACACTTAATCTTTTTTCTACCCTTGCGCTGTCAGCTCTTTTTTTAACCGCTTTTGCGCAATTAAACTTTTTCAACTTTTTTTCTTAAAAGGGCGATGTTTTATCCATTCCCCTGATACAGACAAACGCTTAAGCCTCAGTCGAGCATACAAGCAAACTGTCGTATCAGTGGAATGCGACAAAAATGTTGTTCATTAAAAACAACCAACAAACAAACTTTTTTCAGCAAGAACTACGTGAGCTTTGAATTTCTCATTGCACATGGGGAATACGTAGGAGCGAGATCGTAATCTCGTCAAGCCAAATAATAAAAAACTCTTTTTTTCCCTTTTCTATTCAATATGCGGTAATCTTTTCTCGTAAGCGGTTATTCTGTTTATGCAAACCAAATTTCTCAAATGGTTCCCGTTGAGTACAACGGATATGAGGGGTTGTTAACGTCTTCCCCTCATGTAACCAACTGCCGAACCCGACTCTTAAAGGTTTTATCATTATTTTCCTTTCCCCTCACGGAATAAATAAAATATGGTGGCGGCTTCATTGTAATATTATTTTCTGCTTGCGCCGGGTGTTACAGTCGGTACACTTGATTCTTTTTATTTTGTGAAGATTATTCTTGATTCTTTATTATTATTGTAATAAATGCTAAACAATTGAAGGAATAAGACACTTAAAAAAATGTCACAGGTATACAAATAATATCTCTACTATTATTTTTTTTTTTGTTACATCTACTATATAACTTCAACCAACACTATTTTTTTTACGTATAAATACAAAAATATTCTTTTACACATGATTAGAAATCTCTCAAACAATGTACCAAAAAAAAAAAAGAAATCTCTCAAACAAATGTTGATTTCTTTTACAAAGAATGTAGAATATTTTTGCCAATACCATTTTTTTTGCGTATAATAAAATACAAAAATATTTTATTAGACATAATTTTTAACCTAAAATATAAATTAAAAGTCTCTCATAAACAAATGTAGAACTATAATTTACCAAAAAATAATTGTAGAACTATTACAATTTTTTGAGGAAACTATACAAATTGAATTTTAAAAAAAAAGTGTATTACTAAGCTATCATCTTCTACCGCAACCATGTTTGTCTTAATTAACCAATAAGCATCCCATGACTTCTGCAAATATCGAAGTAACAAAATTATAACTAAAAATAATATATTTTTTTAAGCACAACTATAATAAAACTGTCATATTCACTTTTTTGAGTTTGACTCCTTTTTTTATATATGAATATATATTAAGATATTCACTTGTACATATTTTTGTGTCTTGGGCTAGTATATATGAATGAGTTTCTGTAATTCATCAAACATCTACATGGATCAAAATATTCAAATGAGTCACATGAATAATGCACGATTTATAACTCAATCTAACCTAGAAGAGAATTCAATCATATACAAAGTTACACACTTATTCAATTAAAAAAACAATCACACAAAACCAAATTCATGACACATACCTTTCACTAAGCTAGTTTTTGTATGGAATATGTATTGGCGGACATATTTAACCTATATGTATATATTATGAAGGAAAAAAAATCAATCAGAGATCAAAATAAGAAATTATATATTATATGGTATGACAAATAACAAAAAACAAATAGCAATTATATAGAAAAGAAGTAAAATAGAAAACATAGGAAATTGTGTGATGCATGTAATGTTCACTCCAAAATTGTTTATATAGAAAAATAAGTGGTGCTATATAAGTAAATGAATCATATCTTTATGAAATAATAAATACGTACAATTGTACAGTTATAAGTATAAGCCTATAAGAAAAAAAATCTTACAGATTTATTTAGAATTTTTATGTGAAATACGTGCAAAAAAAACCTATGTGAAATTCATATAATTGGTATTCATTTCATTTTTGGTATGTTTTTATGATTATTTATTATTCTTGATTCTTTTTTTTTGTCATGATTATTATATCAATGTCATGAGTACAAATAATAGGAATAATAAATAATTCACAGATTTTTTTTAAATTTTTTTTAAATGATATCAGTGTAATCAATGTCAAAAAAAAAGTAATAGTATTAATTGTCAAATGCACCACAAAAGAGAATGCATAAGAGGAGAGTTCTGGTGAGGAGAGAGACTTGAAAAAATTCTGACTTATTATATATAAAGATATATTCATACACTGTATCATTCTTTGTTTCATTATGATTTATTATTATTATTAAATGGTCTTTCTTTCGGTGTATACCGTTGTTTTGTTTGCTTTTTTTCAATAGGATTTTTGATGAGCCTTTACACAATAAATCTATTTAGCAAACCTTTTTATAGTAATAAATAATAATTGTTTGATTTTATTTTTTGATGAAACAATTGTTGGCTGTTAGTCAAATTTATACACTTATATTTATCTTTAATTTAGAATATAGAAAATTCTTGAAGAGTCTGTTTGGTGCGCATGATAGAGAGACATGATATGATAAAATTATCCGATTCTACTTAAATATTCTGTTTGGTGCGCCAACATGATAGGATAAATTAAACTTATTTCTAATCTTATCTGATTGACTCTTTGTTATTTTAATTCTTATTTTAATTATCATCTCTCCACAATTATAAGAAATTAGTTAATTACTACTACCTCCGTTCATTTTTACTTTGTCGTTTTAGAAAGAAAAAAAAAGATCAAAATAGGAGAGTGTATTTTGGCACCTTATTTTCCTATTATATCCTTTTTTTAAAATACAGTATATCATATTTTTATTCATCAATAAATTCCTACTTTTTCACAAACATTATTTATTTCAAAACAATTGTAACAAACTTTATTTACAAACAAACAAAATTTGTATACAATAAAAAAAATTATATTGTTTCAACAAAAAAAATTATATAAAATTTGTTCAATAAAATAAAATTAATCAATAAAAAAAAGTCAATTAAATATATGCTTTCTTAAATAATATATTTATTCTTTAAGGATAATTTGGTTATTTAAATTTAATACATATTTTATCATGTCAATATGAAATGTGCAAAAAATATGTGATTCACTTTTAATCTTAGCGTTTTATTTTAATCAAATGATTTATATTTCTTCCTCTCACTCTCATATAAGAATGTCCTTTCTCACTTAGTGCATTATATATATATATATAACACTAAATAGATTATAGTCTTCTTAATTAGGAGATACTTTCCCAACAGCATTGACAAGATAAAGATTTCACAAATATACACAGTATGCAACACAATATTAGCAGAAGTGAAATAGTCTGGTACAAGCGAGTAATTACCCTGAAGAGATGGTTGTGCACCAGCATATAATTGATAAAATATATGATATGACCCATTGTTTTAAATTGCGGTTGCGGCCGCCGATGCGGTAGCGGTTGCAGTCATTGTGTTTGCAGTCAATGCGGTTACTGCGACGAGCATTGCGGCTTGAAATAATATTATATTCGCACCAAACATAAAAAAATCTATATAATTATTGTAATTTCTTAGTTTTGTATAAATTTTAATTTATTTTTAGAGAAGTATCATATGCATGAATAATATAAATTTAACTTTAATAAAACAAACATTATACGTTTTAAAATGTGAGATTCTCTATGAACATGAAACAGATGCTTTATTTTTTTATTTTTTTTTTCTTCTATTTTCTAAAAAAAAATTATGAACAAAGACTATTATGGTCTATTGCGGTTCCGTTGCGGTTGTGTTGTGGTTTTAATGCGGCATCAGCTGTGATTTCAATTCACACCACAATTGCGGTCTGACGCGGTTGCGCTGCACTGCGCATCCGCAATATTGTGGCTGCATCATGTGATGTGGTCCGCAGTTTAAAACCTTTTAAGACCTTTCCCCTTCATTTGCATTGAACTACTCTCGACTGTCCAGATACTAAACAACATTAGTCTCTGTTGATGTAATGCGAATAAAACTTAGAAAAGTTGGCTCAGAAGAATGAATGATTACCTTTTCAAGCAAAACTGTTCAGGCCAGAAGCGTCACATGAATTCAACACAGATACAAACATTTAACATCATAGTTAGTTGCAAACTTTTAGAGAGAGCAAAGGCATATTGGTTTAAAGTTTCGACATTTAAACAACAGAAACTTAATTACATGTTTGAATATTAGCACCGGAAATTTTTCCAATTTCGCTGAAGTGAATCTCAATGAGCTTTCCTTGTCACGCTCCATCCAAATTATGAGAACTTCCAGCATTTAAGAATATAAATAAGAGTTTTAACATAGATAAAGTCTATGTTTGGTTTGGCGTTTTCAAGCCCCAAACGTGAGTTTCCAACTCCAAAAGCGATTTGACTCAATTATCATATGTTTGGATAACTTGCACAATCAATTCTCTCCAATGTGAATTCAGCTTCAAACGTGAGTTACCTCAAAGCCACAAATTGGAGCTTCCACGGCAAAGAAAATCAATTCTAAGCAGTGACGGATCCAGGAATTTTGGTTAGTGGGGACACCACATATATAAATTTGTAATGATAGTATATATATATATATATATATATATATATATGAGGATTGCTAACTTTGACATGGGTCAAAGTTAAGTGCACCTTTCATTGTCTTCGTGCACCCCCTAATTACTTATAAGCCCCCCACATGCACCCTCTTGTAATTACACGTGGGTCATACTTGCTAACTTCGACCCACATGGGTCAAAGTTAGCAGCCTACCATATATATATATATATGGTTCGACCCTCGCTTTGGGTACGGAGCAGCTTTAAATCTCTAGGTCAATTGTCTCCAATCCAGCGAGGGAAGTAGTCACTGCGTTCGGCAATGAATATCTTAATCTCAACCAAAAAAAATATAAATATATAATGGCGGAATCATAAAAGTTTTAGAGTTCAGGCAAAAATTATAGTTTTGAATAAAATTCTCTGTTTTGCACAAAAAAACTCTCAACTTTGCTCTAAACTAACCCTTAACAATCTCAGTTAAAAAAACAACTTAGTGTTGAACGAAAAAAATCTCAATTTTACCATAAGTTAACCCTAATAAAAATATCAATTTTGTTATAAACTAACTTTAATAAAAATCTCAAATTTACTCTAAACTAATGCTAAAAGTTGTGGAATTATTGTGTCATAATAATGTGGATTTAGAGAAAAAAGTTATATGATTAGTGTAGGCAAGTGGTCAAAATATCAAGTTATATCATACAATATATATACTAAAATAAAATTCTAAAAATTTTTGTGCAGGCATATGCCCACACACTCCCTTACCTGCATCCGTCCCTTTATTTTAAGCAACTAATTTTCAGTTACATGTAAACTTACCTATTTACCCTTAAAAAAAATTCTTCACATCATTCAGATTCACACCTAATTGCATGTTGTTCTTCCCCTTTGAAATCCACAACCATATAGATCTGTCTTTCCCTCTTTGTAAGCTTGAGGTCATCAAACAAATATTGAGAAATGAAAAATAAATGGTAGAAGGGGAGAAGAATACTGAAATATGGGATGAAATAATGATAGAAGTGTACGAAGAGATGGGAAGAGAGATTAACCTCCAATGTAGAAAGTTCTGGACTATGGTAGAATGAGAGCTTTGAGAAGAGAAAATGACTATTGTGATGAGTTTTAGTAGAAGTTTTTGTTTGTTTTTTTTACTATTGGGTTGGGTTTTGTTGATTTTTTTACCCCATTTTGGGTTGGGTTTTTGTATCAACCAAACCGTCCAAAATATATTGTGCTATGAGTAAATTTTGTTAATTTTTTTTTATAGTTTTTTAAGTATTTTTTGTTTACTATTGACTTTTAATTAAAACCTATTTTGGTAATTAGACACCCAAATGCAATTTTGGTTCAAAGTATCCAAACAATATGAATTTGTAAGAATCAATTTTGTGTAAATCTATCTGTTCTGGACTGGTCTAACGACCAGCTTAATCCATTATGCTCGACAACTCCACGATGCTCGACGACAATCACACTGCGTCGCGAGCGATATGCCCCTCGAGCATGATGCTATCATGTCGAGCATTCGCATGCTCGCCATTCAAATACTTCGTGCCGTTACAAAGAAGCGTAACGGACGATATCGGGATAATGGGCATTCACTGCTCATTATGACCGCAAGTCAAAATCCCGACAGCCATTAATGGTAGGGACGAAATCTTTGCCTCCTCATTAATGGCCTTGGCCCAGCGCTGGGGTATATATATGTCATTCCACTCCATGGCTCAGGTAGCTATTTCTCTAACTTTGTACTCGCTACTCCCACTCTTGCTGACTTGAGCGTCGGAGTCCCTGCAGGTACAAACCCCCCCTTCTCCTCCTTCAGCAATACTCTTACGGCGGAACCAGTGGTGGCCATCTCTTCTGATCAGGTGAGATCACTATCCAAACATAAATCAATTCTACCAAATTCAATTCTACCAAAATCAATTCTACCAAACTCACCGCCAATCCAATCCAAAACATGAAGCCATAAGAATAGCCATTTCTCAAAGTTTTTGCAATACCAAAGGCTTCTAGTATTGGATTTGTTTTCAATATCTCATACTCTATTCCACTTCCACCTCCAAGAGCAGCCAAGTACTGCATTGCTATCTTTGATGTCTCAGTCTTCCCAGCTCCACTCTCACCACTGAATATGTACGTAGATAATAATTATCATTATATGCCCCAATTCATATATAATACACAACTAAGGGGAAAACAAATAAACAATGATAAGAACAACCAAGAACAGGAATAATGACAAAATATGCATAAAGTACGAATAAGCCTTTATATACTTCAAAATGTCGACCACGTAAGTAAGAATGAGGTTATCCTGAAAATATGTTCCTCTTTATCCGATAAATATGGTAATGTTCCTCCATTCTAAGTTAAAACATAATTAACAATAGATGGAAAATAAAAACAGAAGAATACCCAAAAATGAAACTCAGTCATTGAAAAGCCAAAACAAAATACATGCATCTAGAAATTTGAAACTCAGAAGAAATTAAAAGAGAATGTCATAAATATCAAATTCAGCTTATGAACAATCATCAATTATACAAGGTTTTCTTGCTTTTATTAGGGTTGTGCGAGGTATATTCCTGTTAATATAACGACACGAATATTATTTATTAATATGGAATATTGTCCTGTCCTAAAACCTCATAATGTTTCATAGGTGACGAAGAAGGATCAAGCTCCAACAGACCTTTAGGAGTATTGTCACCTTGTCCAATAAGCAAGTATAAAGGTACCTGATGTGAAAAACGAAAGATTTCTGCCCTTGAAATGTTTCTGATTTTTCTCGGACCACCAGTTTTTACCGGTTCTCACAAGTCCAACAGCATGGATGATCCAACAAATGAACTAGACCGGTGCATCAATATTTTTACCGGCATGTCCGGTTTTTAAAACACTGATTGAGCTTGGTGCATCAATATAAAATGGTGGGTGGCCCGAAACAATAAGCTCTGATACCATGTTAGAATTGAGTATATTTGGCCTAATAATCCTTACAAAACCAGCTTAAATCGAACATAAAATCTCTTCAATCCAATTTAGTTATTCGCAACTACTTGCTACTTCATTGCTTGCTTTTTCCCCTAAAACGCTTCCGCTTATATACAAGCAAATTCTCAGGCCATGCCTTGCTTTCCTTTGCTTCAGCCAGCTCTTTTCTCGAAACATCTACAGCAGAATCTTCTTGCTTTGAAGCATCATCAATGATCAGCTGAAGAAGTTCCATAGGTGTAGAAGCAGGATAAGCTCCAATAGACCTTTAGGAGCATTGTCACCTTGTCTTGTAAGCAAGTATGAAGGTACCTGATGAGAAAAACGAAACATTTATTCCCTTGGAATGTTTCTGGTTTTTCCCAGACCAGCATTCTTGCGGAATACTGTCCTGAGCCTTGCAATCCTGAAAAGCGGAGCAACACTCACACTATGTGCTTCGCTGTAGTCTCTAAGCACTTCCTTCATGTCATGTCATATTGATGTATGATTTGGTCATTAGTGAGTTCATCTCAATCAAGGGACCAATACTGATATAAAGCCCATACTTCACCTTTCTTTGGATATATATGGATTAGTCCTCTCGAACCTCTTGTCCACACGACCTTGTGTGAGAAAGAATTGAGAGTGCTAGCAATGGTACACTTGCCTAGTCAGAGATTCATAGTGGTCGATGGAAAGCCAGACGTGATCCACCTTGTCGGTGCCAATTCATCATTGGTTTTATAGCTCAACTAACTTATCTTCATTTGGAAAGGTTTTTTGAGATCATAATGTGGATAAAGGCGTAGTAGCGTGACATGCCATCTTCATCTTCATATGCATGCCACACCTAATTCTCACCAAAAGTGTCCTCAACTCGGTCCCCATCAAAATCATGGAAATCTAGGTCTAGGCCACTTTTTGGTGATAATCAAGTGTGGGCTGCATATGATGATGATGATGGCATGTCGCGATACCATGTCTTTATCCACATTATGATATCAAAATAAAACTTTCCAAATGAATATAATCTGGTTGAGCTCTAAAACCAATGATGAATTGGCACCTATAACGTGGATCGCGTCTGGCTTTCCATAGACCACTGTGAATCTCTGACTAGGCAAGTGTACCATTGCTAGCACTCTCAATTCTTTCTCACACAAGGTCGTGTAGACAAGAGGTTCGAGAGGACTTATCCATATATATCCAAAGAAAGGTGAAGTATGGGCTCTATATCGGAATTGGGATGGTCCCTTGATTGGGATGAACTCACTAATGACCAAATCATACATCAATATGATACGGCATGGTGGAAGTGCTTAGAGACTACAATGAAGAGCACAGTGTGAATGTTGCTCCGCTTTTCAGGGTTGCAGGTTGCAGGATAGTATTCCGCAAGAATTCTGGTCCGAGAAAAACCAGAAACATTCTGAGGGCATAAATGTTTCGTTTTTCACATCAGGTACCTTCATACTTGCTTACTGGACAACATGACAATATTCCTAAAGGTCTATTGGAGCTTGATCCTGCTTCTACACCTATGGAACTTCTTCAATTGATCACTAATGATGCTCCAAATCAAGAAGATTTTGAGGAAGATGTTTCGGGGAAAAAAAGTTGGCTGAAGAAAAGGAAAGGAAGGCATGGCCTGAGAGTTTGCTTGTATACAAGCAGAAGCGTTTTAAGGAAAAGAGCAAGCAGTGAAGTGACTAGTAGTTGCGAATAACTGAAATGGATTGAAGATATTTTGCGTTCCATTTAAGGTAGTTTAGTAAGGATGAATTAGGTCAATATTATCAATTCTAACATGGTATTAGAGCTTATCGTTTTGGGTCACCCACCATTTTATATTCACACACCAAGCCCAATCAGTGTTTAATATCTAGATCGGATCGGTCGGTCGAACCAGGAACCAAAAGGATCACCGGCCTGGTTCAATTGTTGGGTCGTCCATGTTGTTGGACTAGCGAGAACCGGTAAAATCCGATTAGTGTAGATTTGAGAAGGGACATGTAGATTTGAGTTTGAGAGAAGAAAGCTACAGTGAGGGAGGAGAAGAAGATTTGAGTTTGAGAGAAAAAAGTGAAAAAGTGATAATGATAGTGGATGAATGAGAAGTAGGTGCGGGTGCGGCGCTAATACACACCTTGGAGAAAAGTATGGTTTGTTCATGTATATATATATATATATATATTGGATGAATAGAACAAGAAATTGTGTAAAGAGAAGAAAAAAATCAGTGTAGATTTGAGTTTGAGAGGAAAAAGTTATAATGAGATTGGATGAATTAGAGGTAGGTACAGGTGCGGCGCTAATAAACGTCTTGGGGAAAAGTAGGGTTTCTTTATATATGTATATATAGGATGAATGAGAGGTAGGTGCGGCGCTAATACACACCTTGGGTAAAAGTAGGGTTTCTTCATATGTATATATAGGATGAATGAGAGGTAGGTGCGGGTGCGGCGCTAATACACACCTTGGGGAAAAGTAGGGTTTCTTCATATATATATATATATATAGGATGAATGAGAGATTGGTACGGGTGCGGCGCTAATACACACCCTGTGGAAAAGTAGGGGTTTTTCATATATACATGTAGGAAGAATGAGAGGTAGGTGCGGGTGCGGCGCTAAAACACACCTTGTGAAAAAATAGACTTTCTACATTTTTTTTTTTTTGGTGCAAAGTTTCTACATATATAATATATATACACACATTGTACCATTCTTTGTTTCATTATGATTTATTATTATTATTAAATGGTCTTTCTTTCCGTGTATACCGTTGTTTTGTTTGCTTTTTTTCAATAGGATTTTTTATGAGCCTTTACACAATAAATCTATTTAGCAAACCTTTTTATAGTAATAAATAGTAATTGTATGATTTTATTTTTTGATGAAACAATTGTTGGCTGTTAGTCAAATTTATACACTTATATTTATCTTTAATTTAGAATATAGAAAATTCTTGAAAAGCTTGTTTGGTGCGCAGAATAGAGAGACATGATATGATAAAATTATCTGAATCTACTAAAATATTTTGTTTGGTGCACCAACATAGGATAAATTAAACTTATTTCTAATCTTATCTGATTGACTTTTTGTTATTTTAATCCTTATTTTAAGATAGGTTACCAACCTGATAGCATAATTATCTCACTCATTATTCATTCTCATCTCTCCACAATAATATGAAATTAGTTAATTACTACTACATCCGTTCCTTTTTACTTGTCGTTTTAGCAAGAAAAAAAGACCAAAATAGGTGAGTGTATTTTGACACCTTATTTTCCTATTATATCCTTTTTTTAAAATATATTATATTTTTAATCCATCAATAAATTCCTACTTTTTCACAAACATTATTTATTTCAAAACAATTGTAACAAACTTTATTTACAAACAAACAAAATTTGTATACAATAAAAAAATATATTGTTTAAACAAAAAAAATTATATAAAATTTGTTCAATAAAATAAAATAAGAAAGAGGGTAAAATAGGCAAAATATAACTTAAATTGCCATAACGACAAGTAAAAAGGAACGGAGGTAGTACTATTTTTTAATTAATATCAATTAATAAATAAATAAAAAGTCAATTAAATATATGCTTTCTTAAATAATATATTTATTCTTTAAGGATAATTTGGTTATTTAAATTTAATACATATTTTATCATGTCAATATGAAATGTACATCAAACATGCTATCTTTTTTTATCATGTGTGCATCAAACACATGACAAGATAATATTTATTATGTCAGTATCCTATCATATTTTTATTCATCTTCATATTATATTTTGTCTCTATTCTAACCGGCGCACCAAACAGACCTAAAAAGTATTGTTATAAATAATATAGTTAGTATACTTTTAACAATCTCCATCACAAAACCTTTTCTATCCTTTCTTAAAATTTGCAAACAATTCTCCTTAAAAAAATTGCAAACAATTTTTTGTCATTTTTTTTGTTCATGTTTCTCTTCTTTTACATTTTTTTTGTTGCCGAAACCAGAGTATCCACCGTCGGACGCAAAATTTATTTTGTATAAGTAGATCTTTATGCACCATGCATAAATTTGAAAATTACTCACGTGCCCCCCCCCCCACCACCACTCCAATGGCTCGCTATTCCCACCTCCCTTTCAGCTAACGCACGCGTTTTGTTTTACTGTTTGGCCAATTGGGCCTGAAGGCTCAGTCTGTTTCTTTTTTGTTCATTTTGTTTGCAACTAGTTTTACAATTACACCCAATTTTTTATGTATGCACCCTCTTTAGAATTTTTTTTGACACATTTTGAAAAACAAAATTAAATTTTTTTGGTTTTTTTTGTTACCTTGAAGTAAATACTATAAGAATCTATTTTCGATAATTATATAGTCGTATTTTAATTTAAAACTACATACAAAAATATATACTAAAATTATGGTTTATTTTATGACAATTAACATAAGAACTATTATGTACATCAAATGGTTTTGGAGTACAATCCTCTGAAATCATTCCACAGTAAAAATGGTTTTAAGATGTTATACATTGAAAGTCACTACAAGAAAAGTGGGAAATAGCGGCAGATGAATTGCGGCAGTTTAACCAAAACTGCCGGTAATATAAAAATACAACATTAATTGCGGCGGTTTACCGGAGGTTTGGATAAACCACCGGTTTAATTTGACATACCGGCGGTTTATTTGGTTTTCTGGCGGTTCACTTACTACAATAAAATAAAATAAAATAATTAATCGTTTCACAAACGCACAAACGCAAATCCTTAGTAACGAAGCTATGGAGTCTCAAGTCCCTCAACAACAAACACATCATCGTTCCAAATCTTTCACCCTTTTAGTTGCTTCAAATCCCTAATTCGTTCATCGTTCCGTAATTCCTAAATCCAATTTTCGTTCATCGTTCCAATCCCTAATTCCTAAATCTCTCTCCAAATCGACGAAGCTTCTCTCATTCTGTCTTTGTGGGATTACAGCCTCACACCGCAGGTTCTGTTATTTTCGTTTTGTTTTCGGCAAGTGACGAACCCTATTTTCTGTCTCTATGTTATGCTATGACTAAGGTCTTGATATCCTTTGAACCCTCCACCAAAACCAACACAGATTCAGAATCTCATACTATAACAGAATTATAAGTGCTTTGGAATAAAAAGCACATAAGCAAAGGATTAACTTTCATAGCTTCTTCAGTGAATAAGCACTTTTGGATATGCTGCTTCTTTGCTGTCTCATGAATCTTTGTTCCTCCTTTTTGCTTCAGTTCAAGTAATTTCTTACTCACTTAAAAATCTTGTCTTTCCTAAAAATAGATTATTAGCTTGTAGATCTGGTTTTTTTAGTGATAGTCATGAATGGTGAATCCTTGGTTTCTATCTCTAAAATGGGTTCCACATTGTGTGTTTGATTTTTAATTTTCAAACTTGTGCTTCAAAATGGTTTTTTTTTTAGGATCTGGAGGTGTGGAGAATTTTTGTTTTGTTTATAGTTTATTTTAATAATTAATTGTTGAAGGAAAATGACTTTAAATGTTATTAGTGTTAAGGTATCTTCTTAGTCTATTAATTGCAGCGTGTTTAAAGAAAATTTGTGTTTTGTTCCTCATTCAATCATTGATGTAGAAATTCTAGTAGTTCCTCTTTTACCTTAATGAAGAGTTAGAAGAAAGCTATAAAAGCTTGAATTGGTAAGTGGTTGGTTAGAAAACTTATACTGTAATTAAGAATTTAAGAATTAACTACATAAATGTTAGTTCAAGTAATCAAACCTAGTCTATATATAGTGAATGTTACACAAGCTAAAATTGCATATTCCTATGACTTAATTTTGCATTGATATTGCCTTGAGTTATTTTCCTTTGCTAGTCAGCAAAATCTTGTTGACAGCCACAAAGAGTTTGATTAGACATATGCATCCTCATACTATTCATCTACAACTTCATATGAGATTTTCTAATTCACTTTAGTGATATAGATAAATAACTGTCTTGTATTCAAATGATTTTATACATTCTATGATTTTCTAATTCTGCTTGCTAACATTCTCAAGTAATGGTAAATCTATAGATTCTTTAACTATTGTTTTAGTTTTACTTAAATCTAAGATCCAAACACTGATTTCCATAATTTGTTTTTGCAGCCTACATTTTATATTAGTCAACTTCAGGTATAATGATTATTGTGGGACATGATTTGTTAAGAAATTCATACTCTTCTCATACACCAAATGCTTGATGATACATATGTATGATGAAAACTTCCCTACTGTCTACTTTTATGAGTTTTGTTTTTAGGTGGAAGATTTTGAAATAGCAACAAGATGGCAAGGTTTGATGACTGATTGGAGGTTTGATGAAGTCACTATTTTTAGTATATACAAACATGCTAAAGAGAGACCATAGCTAATACCACACACTTTTCATAGCTCATGATCATTTAGTAAATTTGAGCTTGCTAGTGACATTTTTGTTCTATTGCAGGATAACTACCAAGGAAGATTGTATCTACCAAACATTTCATTTAGATGTGCCCTTTTCTAATTCATTGCTTGAGTTTTTGGATATGTTTTTTTTTCATTTTCATTTTTCACTTATGGACTGACTCTTTGTAGTTTTGTTTTGTTAATCAATTAGAATTAGAATGAAACTAAAGATATAATAGGTGGTTGTGAACTTGTGGTTCTACATGGTGTTGGTGTTTAAAGGTTATTTATAATATCTATACATATTAGTTCACTTTTGAATTGAGTTAGCTAAGAGTTTTTTTGATTTAAAATTTTATATGGCCTTCTTAGCAAGATTTTGGCTCTAACTCTGCTACTCCTTTTATTTCGAGCCTTAATGTGCTCGAAGATTTTATATTTGCCTCTCATGTGACATTTTGGAGAGGTTTATGGTGTTGGTATTTTTAGCTACTTTTTATAATGTCATTATTTTTAGTTCTCTCTAGTTTGTGCGCATAAATGTGTGCATATAGTTTAAATTTTCTTAACTTTTGCTTGGCTTCCTTGCACAGCCTTCTGCAACTCCTGGCGCAGTTTTCACTTCCAATTGCACAACCTTCCGTCCCTGTTTCTGAAACTCATATCAACTGCCAACTGGTGTCTACAACCCTCTTTAACCTCTGGCTTCATTCAGTTTCAGTTCTCATAGCACAAACAACTTTGACATTCAGGTTCAATTTGTCTTTTTTCATTTGAAAGAAAATAGTCACAGCACAAACAATTTGTCTTTTTAAATGCTGGTTTTTAGATTCAGTTTGTTCAAATGTTCATTACCAATTTAGTTTTGATTGTGTATTTATGTTTTTGTTTTTATTCACCTCTTAGTCTCCTATGCTTACTTGATCAAAACTTTTGAATTTTTGTGTGCTTTGATTAAGACTTAGCTTTGACATAGTAGTACTATGATTTTTTAGACTATTAAATTATTAAGTTTTGTTTGTACTTAATAGCGACTTAGATTAGTTGTACTTTTGCAAACTACATGCATAAGATTGTTTTCAAGTAAATGAGGTATGAAGTGATCAAGAAACTTTTCAATTACTATAGAAACTCCATACAAATGCAACCTCTGTAACAATTTTTATTTTCGGTGGTAGAACCACTATTCTTGACATCTTACCTGTTAGTTTATGTTTTGTCTTGGGAACAATTTATTGTTCATGAATCGGAACTTCTAGCTGAGCCAACTATGTTTTGTCTTAGGAACAATTTTAGTTTGTGTTTGTTCATTTGTAAGTCATACTATACTTTGCTGTGTTTTCAATGTGCTATTAAGTTTAAAGTTGTATATTTGTACTTTATACTTTACTTTATTTTTAGGTGTATTTTTATTTTTTACTTTCAGGTGTATGGCATAGAATCACCATATGAAATATGACGCTCAACTAAATCTAGCTATGATATGCCAGGGGATCAAGCAGCTTCACAATCAAGCGGCTTCACAAAAGACAATTTAGATATATAGTTTATGTTTAATTAGACATAATGTTTTTCAATGCATTTTGGCTGATTAGACATGGTGTGTTGAACTTTTGTTGTCTTTTAGATGTTTAATCTAGCTATTTTTATTTTATCTCAGTGACAACTTTAAGTGTATAATTTTACTATGTTAATTAATGGATGAGACCTTGAGTACAATTAATTGCAGCAAAAAAAAAGCATAGTGACTAAGTAGAAAAAAAAAAAGCAGATTTTTTTTTTAAAAATAAATAGAAATTGCGGCAGTTTTGAAACCGCCGCTATCTGATTCAAAAATTTTATTCAGCTTTTGTTATTGCGACGGTTCAAAACCGCCGCTAAAAACGAGTGGCAGTTTTTCTGGCGGTTTCAAAAACCGCCGTTAAAGTGCATTCCGCCAAGCTATATAGGGGCACCTCATAAACCACCAGAAAAGCGTATAGTGGCGGTTTAAAACCGCCGCTATCATATTAAAAAACCGCCGCAAATCACCAGTTTTCTTGTAGTGAGTTGAAACAATTATATATAGTACTGTTAAATGGCTTTAAGATGTTATACACTGAAACTATTAGTATTTTTAAATAGTTTCAAAATGTTATACACAAAATTATTAATATTATTAAATGATTTTAATATGTTATACATTTATGTCAGTGCCAGCTCAATACTACTTGAGGCCTAAAACAAAATTTTAAAATGAGGCTTTTTAAAAAAAAATTATCAAGAAAAATTACTTGAAATTTATTTTTTGAGGTTTTTGAAAAACAAAATCATTTGTTCAATTATCATAATTAATTTCACTTAATATTTTTTTAAATCTATAATAAAGTCAATCCATTTAATTATTGTTGAGACAATGTTGATCTAAGATAAAATTTTATTCTTGTAAAAAAAAAAGATAAAATTTTATTACGTTTTTGTTTTGAAAGACTTTATTCCACCGAAGCAACGAATGTGTGAATTATTAACATTATTTTATAAATAATAGAAATATTTTGAAAAAGAATCAAAAAAAAATTGGGTTACAAAAGAACGAAGTATTATAATATAATGAAGTTTGCCAATAGAAGTATCATCTTCAACCTTTATGATTTTGCAAATGGTTCAAATATTTAAATGGAAAATTACGTCCAAAGTAGCAAAGAAAGATTACAATTGATTGAATGGTTGCAAATTGAAGAGTTATAGTACACAAAAATCCAATTTTAATTACTTGAATGAATTGTTTATTGAATTGCAAAGTACAATTGTAGAGTTATTTTCTCATATTTATAAAATTATAAGAAAGTTATTTTGAAATTAGAAAATTTGATGAAACCAAAGTCTAACAAATTGAAAACAATACAGAGAGGTAAGAAGATGAATATAGAATATTGAGATGTTACTCTTAAATTGAGTTTTCACAAAACAAAAACTAAGTATGAATTTAAACTTTTATGTGAAAGATAATTGAGATGTTTTTTTCTTTGTGAGACCTTAATTTTTTTTACGAGGTCTATTTCTTTGACTATTATACTCTATGTTATTGGATTTACATTTTATCTGGGGCTTTTATTTCTTAGCAAAAAAATAAAAAAAATTGGAGCCTAAAACCAGGGACGGATGCAGGTATGCTGCTATGGGGGCAGCTGCCTGCACAAAATTTTCAGAATTTTTTTATTATGTGTATTTATATAATATAAATTGGTATTTAGATTATTTGGTCTACGCATATCATACAATATTTCTCATTAAGCCCACACTATTATCACAAGTGATTCAATAATTCTACAATTTTTTTACTTCCAAAAATAAAAAATGAAAAAAATAATTCTCAAAACAAAAAAAATATACACAAATTGACAATATTTCTCTCTTTATCCGCTTCAAAAAAAAATTCTTATTTTATATATGTTTCAATTGTGGTTTGAATATTATAGAGTGTATTTCTGTTGACCTCTTTATTGTGTATTTCGATGGACTTTGTTTATATTCTATTTTCTACATTAGCAATTCGTTGAATTTTTAACTTATTGTCTCTTGTGTGTCTTTTATATTACATATACTAGACTTGATTTTTCCTTACCGAAAAAACTAGACATAACTTTATAGTAAAATAATAATATTAACTTATTAAGAAAATATATAATATATATTTAAGAGGAGGGATCCGTTGACTCCAGGAGTAACTCTGAGATGAGTTACTACGCTTAATATTTTCATTATTCACGATGAATTTCACCAATCTAACCGTCCAATTAAAAGTTCTTATTGAATAGATGAACTCTACAAGTTTTTATGAAATTCTAAAATTATTTGATACATCATTAAGTAATTTCAAATGAACGTATAATAAACTTTTAAAAAACAAAGTAAATGTCAATGCTTGGATGACATACCTACAAATTTCGAATTTATATAAAAGTGTGTGCAATTGATCATTAATATATAATGATGATAATCAACGGTTAGATTGGTGAAATTTATCGTAAATAATGAAATATTAAGCGGAGTAACTCATCTCAGAGGTAATCTTGGAGTCAACGGATCCCTCCTCTATATTTAATGGTACAAATTTAATTATATGATACTCCTACTATTCAAAATTCTTGGATCCGTTACTGCCTAAAACTTTTGCTTGGATGGCTTGACCCTTGAACCGGCCCTGATTCTGATTTATGTAGGGACATTTCATTAATACGTACTCTAGGCACTATTTCATTTAGGTAGGGACATATATAACAATGGGTAGAGTCTTTCTAGGCTATTATAGTACCTCTATATCTGCAATATAAAAAAAAATACTTGTATTCAGACTCAATAGTTGTGCGCGCGGGTAGCAATTTTTGTACCCGTGTTTGTATCCTCTGGGGCAGGTACCTAACTTTCCATTAAACTCATGGACTTATATTATTTTGAGAGACTCTTGGATTAATATGATTGAAATCGATTCATACTAATTTCAATTCGTAGTCTAAAAAAAAAAAATAAACAACAAGTTAATGCTAGAATAGGAAATTATTCTACTATGTTCAAAATAATTACTTCCAAAAGCTTTCAATTGAAAATTTGATGTACTGTTTTCTGATTTTTTATTTTCTTTGCACTTTGTTTGCTTTTGGCTTAAACATCATTTTGGTTCTTGTATGTATACTAAATTTTGTTTTTAGTCCCTGTATGTAATTTTACTCCAAAATAGTCCATGTATCGACCAAACTTTTTATTTCTGGTCCATAAAGTAAAAATCTGCAGAAAAATTCTCAAGTTTTCTGCAAATTTTCCTACGAATTTTCCTGCAGATTTTTGCTTTATGGACCAGAAACAAAAAGTTTGGTCAATACAGGGACTATTTTGGAGTAAAATCACATACAGGGACTAAAACCAAAATTTCACGTACGACTAAAATGACGTTTAAGCCTTTGCTTTTTTTGAGCTAGTTTATATCCCCCTTTTTTTTTTGTACTTTTCTTTCCTTTTATTTAAAATTGTTTTTACTGCTTTATAAAAACTATCAAATATTGTTAACACGCCGCAAAATAAGTAAAAAGGAGTTTGTCCATAAATCCTAGCTTAACTGACAGAAAATGCCGAAATTACTAGGTCAGGTGTTCATGACCGAAGTTCAAATCCCAGTTTCATCAGTCCTCCACTTTGTATGTGAATTTTTAATGACTTGACATAGTGCCAAAAAAAAGTGTAATAGTTTAATAATGTTGCATTTTTGTTTACGTATATTATGCGGTATGGGCGCTAAGGTACCCGCATTCATCTCAGTCAATTTTGTGGGTAATTATTCTTGTCCATCTTCGTGCCCATAATTTAGATTTTTATTGTACTCATTGCGAATAAATTTTGCGCATACTTGCACGGTATGAGTCTGATTGTCATCCCTAATTTTAATTTTTGTGGAAGCTACGGTTTACTGTCCGAACTCACATAGCAAAAAGGGGAGGAAATTGTGATCATTATGACTATATAAATAGCCTTGTTTTCTCACTTTTGATCAATTTTAATTTTATTGTACTGTTTTATTAGTTTTAAGACATTAGTTCCCTTAAGTTCTTAAATGGAATATCTTGGTTCGCTTTAAGAGTTTCTACAATACTCTTGTGGCCAATCCTCATCATAATAACCACTTTTTAAGAGTGACATTTTTTGTCCATTCTTATCTTGCCATGTTTTATTTTGTGAACTCTTCTTGCCATCTTTTTATTTATTCTATATTCGAAATAACAAATACTATTGAAACTCACAAACAATTATGAGATTTTGAGTTTAACGTAATAATATCGATATTTATCACTTGAATTATGACTCATCAACTCTTGTCATCTTTTTATTTGACTTATTTTGTCAAGATAATTTCAAACTTGACATAAAGATAACACCAAAGTGACCCTAAACTATGATAGTAGCCAATAAGTTAATGTTAAGCCTATTTCAGCATTTAGCCGCAAATGATATTTGATTTGATAAGCCCATATCAGCATTCAACAAATGTAGCCATAACATCTAAAATATCTTCTATATCTATTTTACTATCATATCCCAAAACTCAATGCAAATCCTCAATGTAAAACTGAAACATCAAAGTTTTAAATGGTAAATTGCAGTGACACTAAATTGATCATTTTAACCACAGACACAAAAAATCTTGATGGAATTGATCTTCATCTAATATCATAAAAAGCATAAATCTTAACTATCTTTCCATTGCAAATAAGACTGACTACCCTCAAATTCTAATACCCTTTATGGAGCTAACCCTATAAGGATAATTTCAATTCTAAAACTTCTGTGTACTTCGCACTTGGATACTCTACTAAGTATTTTAAAGTACAGTCGCCGTTTATGGTACAATTGTTGTTTATGGTACGGTCAAATAATCGTACCATAAAACGAAACATTGAGATCCACGTTTGCTATGTTGCCATACATCATTCTTACATCCAACAATTCCAATTACTAATCCAACAATTTATCATCATTTCCAACTCTAACATTCATTTCATAAAACTCTCTCATTTTATCACCCATTTTCAAACCCTTTACATCCATTTCCTTACAAACCAACATGGCCTCTTTCAACTTATTCAACTCCAAAAGTTTCCCACCCAAATACCCAAAAAGAACACAATCCAAATCTCTATCTTTCCCACCAAAACACCTCACATAACTCAAACCTTGTTCACAACAATTCATCTTCAACAATGCTTCAATAACAAACATATGTGTCGAATACAACATCGACACTCCATCATCCACCATCCTCCTCACCAACACCATAGCACCAACCACATTCCCCTTCCTACATGCGCCCAACACAAGCGCGTCGTACGTCCGCGCGTCCACACACAAACCCTCGTCTTCGATTGTTTTCAAAACTCCGACCGCCGCTTCAACATCACCGGTAAAACAATGTGTCATTAAAAAATAATTGTGTGCCGTCAAATCTGGCGGCACACCAAGTCGAGTCATGACCTCGACAATGCGCTGCGCGTCGTCAAGTGATCTGCCCCTAGTGAAAAAATCTAGTATTGGATGGAAAGTGGAGGCTCTAAGTTCACATTCGCCAACGCACGACATAGATTCGATGACGCCAAGCGCGTCGTGCGGACGGCGCAACTTGCAGAGGCGCGTGATAAGGGAATCAAGCGCGTTACGGCGCGTGAAACCTGGATTAAGACTAGAGATTGTTGTTACGACGTCGTTTAAAAAAGAAGATGTGAAGTTTGTGTTGGTGATGAAATTGAAGGTTCGTTTTGTGTTATAGAAACCGTTTTGGATGCGTTTGTTGAGGAGGTCACGAAGTGAATCGAAGTCGCCGGAGTTGACAGCGTCGGCGGCGAGGTTGTCGTAATCGGTGGTGGTGGTGGTGGGTTTGTCGGAGAATGATTTTGATGTTAGGGTTGAGAAACGGCGGAGGATAGAGAGGGAATTTGGGGAAATGTTGAAGTGTTTGAGGAGAAACGACATCGTTTCGAATTTGTTTGGATTTGAAGAGTGTTTGTTGTTGTGACTGGAAAGTTAGGAGTGAGGCTGAGAATTTGTGTATGGCGAAAGGGTTTATGGAGCAAACTGCAAAGCCTGTGAAGCTTAACGTGTAATTGTGCAAATGAATTTTATTTTATTAGTTGCTGTCAAAAAAATATATAGACCTGACCAAAAATATATATAGAGAGAACTTTAATGAACTAAGGTCATGATAAATAACCTAATTAACTTTCTTCTTCCTTCTTTCTCCACCAAAGAGAGGTGGTTTAGACTCAATTTTTGACTCAAAATAGTCCCTCTAAATTGTTTATATCATTTTCTTTTATAAAAATAACTAATTAATTCATATATTTTAAATTCTTCTGTGATTTCGTTGTCTTTGTGCGGCGTTTTGTCTTTTAGTCTTTGTACGGTGTTTTGTTTTTTTGTCTTTGTGCGGTTTTTGTTCGGTTCAAATTGAAGATTAGATTCGATCAAGAGCATATTCAATCAATTATATTGGTGTCTTCAAAGTTATGGATTCGGAATCATAGGTATTCCAGACATTTTAATTTAACCATGTATGTAGGCATTGTCACATTTGTATGCATTTTGCCGTTGTATGCTATTAATGTGGATGCTGTGAAATTGTTCGCATGTTCATCCTTTTCGGTTTTTAGCAATTTTAAATCTGTATTGTTCGATGTATTCTATTAATTTGAATGAATGAAAATCAATTTTAGTCAAAAAATAAAAAAACTCACTTGATAAATAGAGTTTAATTTTAGTCAAATAAAAGAGATAAATAGAGTTTAATTCATATGATGCATGTAAAAGAAAATAGAGTTTAAGGATATATTATGTAGGTAAATTACTTTTACATTTACATCTGATAGATCAATTAAGATGGTCTGTAGTGAAGTGACTCAAGCGAGTTGGCGGAACTATTGCATTATTACATTGTTTGTGCATATATTACATTTTTATTAAATGTTTGCAGTCACACCATCCTATAATTAATGAATGATTTAGATCTATACAAAACATAAAACTGGATAAGAAGAGCAGGGGATAATCTAAATTCTTCACAATTAGTTTGTTTCCACTCTGACAACCGATTGATTTTGTTTTATCTCAACCATTAATTTTCATTAAATATTTGCAGTCAACGTCATAGTATAATTGATGAATGATTCACATATATGCAAGGCATAAAACTTAAGAAGTGCAAGAGAGGGAGTTGGATTGGGTGCACTCGGCACCTATGACTGCATATGCAGTCAATGAGATCTAGATCATTCGATCAAGATCATCCGACAATTTATATTTTT
Source organism: Trifolium dubium (assembly GCA_951804385.1). Taxonomy (NCBI): domain Eukaryota; kingdom Viridiplantae; phylum Streptophyta; class Magnoliopsida; order Fabales; family Fabaceae; genus Trifolium; species Trifolium dubium. The sequence goes on from OX638074.1 coordinate 6,607,979, forward strand.
TTTTTATACAAAATAACATTAGAAAGGAATTTTCTCATTTTCACATGAATTTATAGATTATAATTTTAATTTTAAAATATTAAAATTACATTAATATCATAATTGTTTGATTTTAATCGGACGACCATGATGCACTCATTGCATCATAGTAAATGCACATAACGTAGACCAAAGTGATAGGTAAATGCAGAAAAGAAAACTAACAATTCACAATCTCTCCTCTTTATTCTCTCATCTCACTTTCTCTCTTTTACATTCCTTTCAAAACAAACAGAACTAACTGCAAAAAACTAACCAGCAACAGTTACTACCCGAGTTCTCACAAAACGCAGCGTTTTAGGGTTTTGCAATTACAGTTTCCCACTCAAATAACAGTCAACAATCTTCTTCTCTACAGCATTGTACGATTCGGTATGATGTTTTTTTCCTTTTTCATTTCTCAGATTTTCACTTTTAGGGTTTTCGAATTTTTGTTTAGGGTTTTAGTGTATTATGCTATGCTTCGCTTTGTTTGCGTTGACAAATTGAAAAAAAAAAATTGGGGTTTTAGGGTTGGTTATTTGTGGGGTTTAAATTTCTGTGTTTTGGTTATAGGTTGCTATGATGTGTTGCATTATGCTGTGCTTTGTTTGCACTTTGCACTAAGAATTTGATTTATATCTTTAGGGGTGGGGGGTTGTGGCTGCTTATTTCTTTTTGTGTTTTGGGGTTGGCTTGTGACCTTCGAATGTGCTTCTAACAAGGTCTCAGGTTTGATTCCCCCTGCTGTCAATTTTGGTTGGCTAGTCCATACAGAGCAAAAGCTTTGGCTATGGGGCCTCCCACAAGTGGTGGTTGGGTTTGGACCCCACGGATTAGCCGGTCCTTGGGCCAGATACCGAGTTTTTTAAAAAAATCTTCTTATTAGGGTTTTGACTATTTGTGTTTTTTATTCTTTGTTGATTTACTGTTCTATTATGATGTATTTTGCATTAAGAATATGAAACGTGAACTGTGTGCTGTATTTTTGTAGTGCTAATTAATGGCTTATGTTGATGAGGATGGTTCTTCGGGCACTGGAGATGATGTGAACATGTTAGACGGACACAAGCGTCGGGCTGGTGTTCCGGCTAGTGGTGGTAGGAAGAGAGGCCGAAAAGCTACTGGTGATGCTATAGTGGATGCTATGATGCAGTTAGCAGCTGCTTCAAAAATGAGGGCAAGTGCAATTATGAAGAATGAGGACAAATTCTCTATAAGCAAGTGCATCAATGGATTAGATGAGATGCAAGGTGTTGATGAAAGGATTTACTTTTTTGCTTTGGATTTGTTTGAGAATCACCGTAATGCCCGGGAGGTTTTCATTTCTCTTAAGGATGAAAAAAGATTGCCATAGTTGCAGGGAAAATTCGGTGTTTCCTCCATTTGAATTGGTTTAGAAAACCGTCCTTTTTTGTTTTTGGTTACGAAATGGTTTTGTACTTTTGTATAGTTAACTAGACTGCAAAGGAATAACGTTAGTTACTAGAACTAATTTTCATTTTGTGCTTAAAGCCTGTGTACCAAGTTCAAGTTGATCATTTTGAAATTGTTTTAATGAAAACAAAGCTCTTTGTTTTATGCTTAACTGGAGTTTTTTTAAACTAGAATTATCAGAAAGACGTTTTATCATGTACCTTTCATAGTTTTGAAGCTTATTTTTACAGATACATCAATCGGCATGGACAACATTGACTTGGAATTGGATGAGATGGAACTGGTTGCGGCTGCTGCTGGATACTATTACCATAGCTCTCTAACCAAACAGCCTTCCCGTTGTTTATCACCCAGGAGATGTGACTTTATGACAGAAGTGCTGAATGGTCGCGACGACTTTTGTCGTGAAATGTTACGGATGGACAGACACGTTTTTCAGAAGATGTGTGGCATTCTCCGTGATAGAGCCATGTTACGTGATACTTCTGGTGTAATGATAGAGGAGCAGTTAGCTATATTTTTAAATATCATTGGCCATAATGAACGTAATAGGGTGATTCAGGAGCGATTTCATTACTCCGGTGAAACCATTAGCCGACATTTTAATAATGTATTGAAAGCTATTAAATCACTATCCCGTGAATTTTTACAACCTCCTCAGCATGCTGCATCTCCAGAAATTCTCAACAATGCTAGATTTTACCCATATTTCAAGGTTCAAATGATCTTTGAGCTCCTTCTTTGTCGTTTTGACCTATTAACTTGTTTCCGAATTTATCACTACTTGTGCTTCTTTGCTGACCTTTCCCCCTCTGCCTTCTATAATTTCAGGATTGTATAGGAGTAATTGATGGTATGCAAATTCCTGCACATGTTCCTGCCAAAGATCAATCTCGATTTCGCAATAAGAAAGGCATCCTATCTCAAAATGTGCTGGCTGCTTGTACATTTGACATGCAGTTTATATTCGTTTATCCTGGTTGGGAAGGTTCTGTCACAGACTCGCGGATGTTAAGGGCAGTCCTTGATGATCCAGATCAGAATTTCCCTCAAATTCCTCAAGGTTTGATAGCATTATGTGGTCTTGAATTCATTATCTGTCCTTGTTAGTTGTTACCTCTGTAGCATTGACACTTCTGGTCGAAAATGTTCTGGGGTTTGACATTGTTGACGCGACAAACACATGAATTACATTCAATTAGTTTATTTTTCAAATAATTACAAGTGTTGGCGTGTCACTGTCATGTCTAATGTCTATGCTTCATAGTTTGCTACACATTACATTAGTAATAACTTTATTAATTTATTTCCTTTCGATTTATTTCATAGGTAAATATTTCCTTGTTGACCAAGGATACTTGAATACAGAAGGATTTATTGCTCCTTTTCAAGGTGTTCGGTACCAGCCTTTCGAGTTTAGAGGTGCTAATCAATTACCACAAAATGCAAAGGAGTTGTTCAATCACAGGCATTGCTCTCTGAGGAATACTATTTTGAGGTCATTTAATGTGTTGAAAACTAGATTCCCAATCCTTAAACTTGGTCCTCAGTATTCTTTTCAAATTCAACGGAATATAGTCATAGCTGCATGTGTTTTGCATAATTTCATCCGCCGTGAAGAAAGAAATGACTGGTTATTCAATAATTTAGGAGGCACACTCGTGGATGATGAACTGTCAAATATTGATGAACTTCCTGACGTTCAGTTTCTTTCTTCGATACAAGAACAAATTGCATTCTCATTACGTGAATCAGTTTCTGCAGCTATGTTTGATGACTTCTTAAATAAATGGGACGAGTGGTGATTCTCAACCAAAGATCTGTCATCGTCAAATGGTGACTCAATTTGTGGGGTTTGCTTCAAAAGGCAATATATGATTTAATGATTTCCACATTGCTTATGACCACTTTTTGGTTTGATGCTTAGGTCAATGCTCAATGTATTTGTGAATAGCATGAAATTTTGTACAGGCTCTTCATATATTTTGTCAATAACAATTTTATTGAAAAGGAATTGTGAATGAATCTTGCGTTAGATGCAGATATTGCTATGTTATTCAAAAACCTAATTACACTGCTATCTATGTAGCACCAACGTTTCAGATTGAAGACGTGACCAATGTCGAACACATGTCGATTGGAAGTGGTTACATTTTATTATATCATTGTTTTTTCAAATTACTATTGGTGTTGATTTGTCAGTGTTATATCTAGTGTTTATGTTAAAGTATCAGCTGATTGTCCGAGGAAGCACTTGGTGGTTTATCGGCACTAAGCTTCTTGTTACCAAAATAAGTAAAATGCATCATGGTATGGGTTTAAGTTTTTCTTTTTCTTAGTCAACATTTGAGTTAAAAACGAAATAATTTATAATCATAAAAAAAGGGTCGATGGTGTATAATTTTAAACATAAACAAGGTTATATAACTATCTCTAGGGTGAAATGGTTAATAGAAGTATTACATTCCTACATTCTTTTTGTGAAAAAATTTACCAACTCTTCAAATTTCTCTGCAGAATTGTTTGTTAATATTAACTGTGTGACCGACCTAATGACCCCCAGTCTCCAGAACATGCCATTATCTTGGATGACTTATTCAAATATCATTTTCATTTAAAGGCAAATTAGTTATTTAAGGGTTGAGGAAAATGACTTTGGATCAAGATATTGAAATTTAAAATTTTATGCTTGATTGAATAACTTGTTCTTAAAATCTTAATGATACACAAGGAGAGTCCAGAATTTCTACGTTTAAAGATTGTTGTCGACCATCATCTGAATGTGATAATTTTAAATATTGGTCCTCGGTGAACTACTTATGAAGGCAGTTCATTGTAGCATACACTGTGACAGGAATTAACTATAGTTTAATAGTTTATTTTAAATAAATAGTTTATTTAGGTCATTTTACTCTTTTAGTTTTTATGGTATTGTATTTAAGAAGTTTTTGTGCTTCATTTGAGAATCAATCAAACATTATAACAAACACTCTTCTCTCTCAAAACTCTCTCATTTATACTTTTATAATCTCATGTGTACCGAATTCTATTCTAAATCATTAGAATTCCTACTCTGAGACTTGAATTTTATCGGTTCGTCCCTAGAAATCGTTTTCCCGTGTCATACACCTACGGGCATTTCTTTTTGCACCTACCACACTTCTCACGCGCCACATGCATTTTCAAAAATATCTTGCTCGATGATTAGGGTACAAGCATGTAAAAAATGCAATTTTTGAAAAAACTATTTTTGAAGCATAGAGTTCAAACACCATTCGAATTCTTGGGTTCACACCTTACTGAATTAGAAACTGATGCAGATTACGTGAACCTCTCAATAAGATAAACAACATAGTAAATATAAACTAATCACCAACAACATAAACATGAATTAAATGCAGACAAGACAAGACTATGGAAGAGCTAAATCAATTATTTCATCTCTCATGAACGCCGTGATTTTATCAAAGGTGTTTAAATGAATCAAGCTTGAACATGTATCACGATAAATCTCACCAAAGTCGCGTCTAATTGGGTCGGTCCATTGGTAATATACTGAGAGAATATAGTTCTCACATCGTCATCATTCTAAAGATTCATGTTGGAGAACCTAACATGTTAGTTTGAGTTGATTGACGGACGAAGATACTCAAAACTCTCCATCATCCTTGTAACGACGGTGGTTAAGACAACCATTTAGTTGGTTCGGTTAGCGCTTCAGATCCGGTATAACATCTATATTCATAAACAAATTGGGTTTTCCCTAGTAGACTGCAACTAAGTGAGAGTTCATGTTGACTGAGTAAATGTTCTTTGTTTTGTTTTGTTTTGTGAATGATAGTGAACCATACACATATATTTATACCTGTTTCTCTGCATCGTAGTCCACATAAACTGTTATTGCATTTTAGACCACACATTAGAAAATCTTGCAATTCCCCGGTTCGAATTCTAGACATAAGGGCAATTTTAGTATTATGATTAAATTTTAAATAAGTTTATGTGTAACTTGATATTTTAGGAGTGTTAGAACTTCAATTATAATTTCTGAGAGCCAAGTTTCAGAAGCTGAAAACCTTTAAAGTGGAGAAACATGTATGGTATCTACATAATTTATAACAAATCAAGCTCCTTAATATAAAAGACTTCCATTGATAAATTCTAATAAGCTCATCTAATCATTGTCCAACAAACATCTTGTAATTAAATAACAGATTATGAGTACAACATTGATGTAAGCCTTCTATGAGCTCAATATAATTAATGCATGTAACAAATCTCTGGTGTTACTTCAACCTGAGAATTTCAAGGCAGCATCTACAACTACAGAATTGAACACAGCAAATTCTAGTTACATCAAAAGGCACAAAATCTTCAAAATATACAAAAGAAAACAATATATAACACCAACACCAGATTTTCATTTCGTCTCATTTTAAATAAAACAGGTCAATGAACTAATTCATCGACAAGAAATGCACCCTAGCAAGGGTATATTCCTTTCCTGCAATCCAAACACCAGTTTGTGACCATTGTACATCTTCCCACTCTATATTTTCCTCTAGCACCTACCATCATAAAATACAAAATATTAATTATTTTACAAAAGTAGCAAAATATCAAGCGATTCTGCACATGTTGAAAAAAGCCAAGCAAGGTTTTCGAAATTACCTCCACATATTCAAGAGGCAAGGGGATGCCAACTGTGCGCATCAATTTCTGGGGTAGAGGCTTCTTACAACGAGACCAGCGAAATACATCAATCGTGATAGTATCAGAATCAGATTTGTCACCATTTGCTGAATGTAGGTAATGATTTTGAGACTTTTCCTTATCTGAGTTGTGCAACTGAGTTGCTGGTATAGCTTTGACCGTTTTCTCTCCAGCAAAACAGAGTTCATATCTACGAATAATTGATAATGGTGAGAATTTCTTTATGATTTTGATGATACCTCAGACTTCAATAGGACCATGGAAACAGAATAGTCAGATGACCGCAACCATGGATCCTTTGAGTTGTACATAATGGTTTCAAATTTATAACAACAATGCCATTGCATGCGTGATACTTGATAGCTAATGAATATAAAGTTTTTTATAAGGGATCAAATATAAAGCTTATAGCAATTGAGATACATAATCACTCATTTTGGTACAGAATTTTGATAAACATACCTGCACGAGTGTGTCTCCAGATACAGAACCTCTCCCTTCTTCAAGCGAGCAGATGTATAGAGTGGCCTTTTTAGTCCCTTGTCAGCAACGATGCTAATACTATACTTGATCCTGATGGTTATTAAAATTATTAAATACTAAAAGCAAGCTCCAAAAACAAAACTATTGCACCCTCTATCCAAAAGGGGCGACTAAAAAATATTATCACCCAAAACAACATTGCTTCAAATATTTAAAATTATCCGCAAGATTGGTCTTTGTTTTTGTTCTGTGACAAAACACAATATATTACTATATTAGACTATACTTTGCCAACGAAAACAAGCATACCAGGGCTCATTGCAGAGGTTGTACTGAATTGTGACTTCTCTTATAAATTTTTGCTTCCGCGATGTGTTCTGAAAAACAAGACGGCCGAGTTAGGTTGTTTGTGCTAAATTTTGGTAGAATTGAATATGAAAGAATTTACATGACGAGAGTTTTATTTTGAAGAGATGAAGTTGAAAAAAATGACTAGTGCTTATGAGTGATGTTTTCAAAGCATGCAAGTCTAGAAGAACTGATTTTGTTTAGATGATAAAGTAAATCACTTTTAAATTGTAAATGTGAAGAATTTAGCAAGTCCCTCATATGGAACCAAACACTTTTTCCACTTTAAAATTCCACCAAACTCACATTTTTCAGCAACTTAATATTTCTTACTGCGAATGACAGTTTGGACATCAATAAACAGGTTATTCGATGGTGATGTAGAATGTGATATAACCATTAGTTTAATGTGAATGCAAAAATATTTATTTATTATTAGATATAGATAATAGATAATAATTGACAAACCGAAGCTGCAGCCCTGGTAGTTATTGTCCGCTCAACAGCCATTGGTGCAAGGCTGGGCTCAATAGTTGATGTGTGAGTAAGGCAAGGTTCAAGATCAACAGTTCCACCTCCTTTCTGAAGACCAAAGAAATAAAAATGGTCAGATTCATAACATATTCTTTTACATTTTTTGAAAATAGATCTAGCATTTTCAGAAATTTTGGAAATCTCGTGTCAAAAGTTGAAAGGGTAATTTGCAAGGTCTTTATCACTACCTTCACAATGCAACACCGCTCAACTCTATAACTACAACCAGTTGCAGCACCCCATCCTCGGGAACGCACATTATTTCTCAGGGAGGATATATAGCCTGATATTGCACAGAATTAACATATTTAGAATCTAGATTATTAAAATAGAGTAAATGATAAAGCCAATATCAGTGACTGCAACGGAATGAAAACAACAGAACTAGCTGATTACTCACAATGAAGAAGAAAAGTATATATAAACATTATGAGAAAAAAATTAAATAAGTTTCAAGAGGGTGTTTGGTGCAATAGATATCACTCTTTATGATGCAAGAAACAGCTCTATCTTCTTTTGAAATATGGATTAGTTTCAAAGTGTAAACTTTTTCCTATAAAATCCGAACAACAAGTCTGAACCTCAATGACAACAATCCAGATAAAAATAAGCCTAAGGGCTGTTGGGTTTCAAATAAAAAAAATATTCTGTTGGTAATTTCCAATTTTCAGTTTTAACTACAAATATTTCACCCTATTTTCACTGATTTTTTTTCTTCGATGTTTTGCATAAAAATCAGTCAAAACAAGGACATACAATCTTGCGGAGGTAGCACCCGAATGCATGCGCGAAACTCTTGTATTACCGTAGGAGGAGGAGAAGTTGTTGGGCGACAGTAGCCAGTATGCATGAGAACTACACAACAAAATTATAACATCAGTGCTAATTTCAAGTTTTCAACAAGCCAAAACTAGTCATTTGCAATCAAAAGCTGGTCGCACCCTTTCTATTGTAAAACTTACCGGCAACAAGATCTGAGTCATATGTGTACACATCAGTCCCCCATAGCTGGCCACCTCTGACCTAAAGATAATAATCTTAACTTTCAAAATTTGGTATAGCATAAGATAAACAAATAAAAGACTGATCTCATCAAATGACTTCATATTTGCATGATAAAATGGAATTTCATATTTGCATTTATTCCATGAATACAAGGCATAAATAAAACCAAAGACAGACCTAGAAAGACGTAGAAGAAGAGAAAGAATTGCAAAGTGATTTTATATGAAACATGAGAGCAGAAATGATTTCAAGAACACTTTAATAAGCCGCTGAACCAAAATTTGTAAACTTGAGCAAATAACAAATATAATTGTAACTTACATGCTACTATAATACAACATTAGAAGAAATGAAGAAACAAACCAAAAGAAAGAAAAACAAGAATAAATACATCGCCAGAAAAAAGCAGCAGTAAGTACAGTCATTAATGTACATGTTCCAAAAAACAAAGGCACTCATCCAAATTAAAAATACTGAAGTTTGATCTTACTTGGTGGTTTGCAGCAGTAACATCCACAGCTGGTATCCGAATTTCAAGAGTGGGGCCATCATTAGAGCTTTCAGCATTTTTTTCAACTTGAGATTGAGATGATTCATATTCCTTCCACAACTTGATCAGTTCTTGCATGCTTTCACCATCTTTATAAGTAACATGAGGTACTTCTGCTTTACCTGAAATACCAGAACTTACATATATAGTGGCATGCAAATAAAATAATGTGCTATCTGACTCCAATATTTTTCATTCTACCAATAAGTACTAGCAATTGATAAGCATGTTATATTAATACTGCTCCACCCAACACCAGACATTAAAAAGGAAGTAGTATAAAGGAGATGAGTAAATCTGAAAGTAGAGATAATATCATAAATAAAATTTAACCAATGGGCTAAATAAAGTAGTGTCTGTTAACATGTCAAATAAATTTACGAAGGCACAAAACTTCACGAAGCCAAATAACTTTGAGCACTGAACAAAATATGGCACAATACCTTGAGACCTGCAAGATAAATTAAACAAAATTAAAAGAAAAATGAAAATGGTACAAAGGACAATAATTTCGAAAACCAGACTGGTATGATTAAATCAAAACATCAAAGAAAAGCCATCGACTTCTAACAAGATGGTGCTTCAATACACAAAGAGTAATGCAGTATAGAGGAATAAAAATATCAATTTGACCTAAACTAAGTTCTTGTCAGCGTGCAACAGTTACCACATTAGATATACTACAGTATGAAAACACGGAAAATATTAAAAATGTACTATTTGAAAATAAAAAGATACTGGATAACTAACTTCGCATAAAATAACTAAACAAAAAAGTAGAGGAAGAAAATACCCTTCATTGTCTTGGGCGTGGGGTCCAAAACGAGCCTCAAGATTGGTGACAAGAGGACTAGCTCTCGGTCTTTGTATTTTCTTGCGATGCTGAACATTACAACTATGGTCTTCCCCCTCTTTCTCTCCAGTCGCTTCCCCGTCAGCAAATCCATCTTCTGATTGCTTGTCAAGTTTTAAGCGCTTATCAGTTCGACCTCCTTCTAAATCAGTGTCCCGTTCTTTCTTCCTATCTCTAGGTTCACCATCAACAGTTCTCCAGCTGTCAACATCCCTGTGTTTCTTCTGTTCTGGTAACACAGTTTCGTGCACAGGAGTTTTTACTGATCCATCACCATGTTCTTTCTCATTACATGAAACTTCTTTCTCCATTCCATTCCATGGTTCTTTCTTGATATGATCTTTTTCCCTCTCATTTAAATTATCTTTGTTTTTTGGAATATCTTTCCTCTCCAACTTTTCTGCATCTCCATCTCCTTTGGCAGACTCTTTGATTTCACCAATGCTATTGTTAACTTGTGTACTGTTTCTGCAATCACTTCTCTCTTTTTCCTTGTCCCCCCAATCCCGATTTTTCACATCGTTTCTTTTTCTATCTTTAAATCTATCTTCACTTTTAGAATCAACTTTGTTTTCGCCAACAGCCTCATGAGCTTCCAAAGAGTCCCTTTCTTTTGTTGTTGGATTCTCCCTTCCAACTTCGGCTGGTGTATTTCCACGTGACATATGCCGGGAATCCAAACTTCCGCCAGGAGAATCAGCATATCTTTTTCCGCTATAGTCTCTTGAGTCTTTCCAATTCAAGGAGCTGCTGCTAACCAAACCAAAGGTGCCCTTCTCTGTCTTAATGTCACCTTTTGTATCATTATGGCTATCCCTTTCATATTTGATACCCTTGTTGCCGTCATCTCTACTTTCATGACGCACATCTTTCTCGCTATGGATATCTCTGTTCTCAGTTCCAACAGGCTGACCTGCCTGAGAATCACCTGAAGATAATGGCATCCGATAAACTGAATGAAGAGGAGATCTTCTATCCACATCGCGACCTTCAACACGTACTGTCTTCGCCACCCGAGAATCCTGACCTATTTCATGAGGAACACGGTGGTCCATTGAAACTACAAACCAAAATGGAGACCATGTAAGATCACAAAGTTATTACTTATTAGCTTCTCATTCCAAAACAATGTTCATATGCACACAAGTTCAATGCATGAAAACACAACAAATACAAAAACAACGGTAGAGTGGTCAATAAAACAGCAACTGATAAAGCAACATTCTCAACATAGTCATCATCAAATTAACAACTTATATAAAAGCAAACATCAAACTTTACCACAACTTGTTTTTGCTATTTACTATCATACACTACACTTAGATTCAATACAAATACAATTCCAACACTATAACTAAGTTTAGAATACCAAATTGCCAATCGACCAAAGTAAAACATATCTAGCCAACCTAAGTAGCACTGACACTTTCGATTAAAGGTGTGTCCAGTGTGTCCGGTGTCCAACACTGACACATGTAGTTACATTCAACCACTTCCTTATCAGTGTCAGAGTCATGTTCGGTGTCCATGTATGTACTTCATAGCTAACCCCACACAAACATAGTCACACTCACATACAATCATCATGTTCAACATCATAAAACTCAAATTTGAAGACAACCCATTAAAAAAATTTCCACAGTGAAAATAAAACCAAACCCAATTTAACATAATCATAGTTCACATAAACACATTAAACAAACAATTGAAATGCATAAAAACATAATCTATTAAAAAAATATATATCTTAAATTTCAAAACCATACCATTATACCATCAAAATCAAAGTCTCTGACAAATAAAACATGAAACAAAAAATAACTTTAAACAGAACAAAATTAATGAAACATTAATAATAATCTACAATAACAGTGAAAAAAGCTACAAAATGCAAATAAATAAAAAATGGGAATGAAATGCAATGAAAAAAGTGTAGTAGTGAAAGAGTGAAAGAAAAAAATCGCATAGAAAAAAAACCTAGAAATTGAAGAAAGATGAAAACTTGAATATCGGCGAGTCTCTCTTTTGCGTTTTTTGTGTGTTTGTGTTTTGTTGTGTGTCACGCATTTATATGCCTGTGTGTGCTTGCATCTTCCAAATTTAAATTTTCAAGTTAATTTTATGATTTTAAAACATGTAAATTAATTTTACATTTTTTTTTACTAAAACTTTTTTTTTTGTCGAGATCGGGGTATTCACCGTCGAACACAGTGACTATTCTTTTGTTAAATTGAAGGCACGTCAAATGGTGAGATAGCTGACCCAAGAATTTAAAGTTGTTTCATACTCTTAGTTAAGGGAGGATGAGCCACAGCCGCTCAACCACACCATTTGGGTTTGACTAAAACTTATTGAAAATAATTTACATTAATAACTAGTAAAAGTATTTAAACAGCAAAATATGAATTTCATGTCGTATATTAAGAAAGTGGATCTTATCGGATGAAGTTAAATCGTTTGTAAGATATTTTACCTAATATACGATACGATGTCGGAGTTCAATTTTCATTATGCTAATCCCTTCACTTTTTTATTTATTTTTACCGCCAACATCTTGTTTACGGAGCTACATAATTTGATTCGGGACGATAATTCTAATCATCTTTAAGAAATGGAATTATAGTCACTAAACTATCTAAAAAAAAAGTGAATGATGAAGTGTAAGAACTAAAACTATTTGAGTTAGCCCTATTGTACCAAAATAAATTTAATTATTTGAGTCTTTTGTCTTTTATGAAATAAACTTTTGGTCTTCATTAAATTTATTTATTTATTTGAGTCTTAAATGTTTAACAACACAAACAAAAGACTTCAAAAATGCTCAAACACACAAACAAAAGACTTCTAACTTAAATAAAATACATTGTTTAAAGAATTACACTTGATTAACAATCACATGTGTAAGAACAAGACTCTCATAATTTCTAAGATATACAAAATATGTAAGAAATTCTAAGTAAATATGTGTTTGTGAATTTTAGGAGAGTTTCAATGCAGATAAATATTAGATGATTCTTGTTTTCCTTATATAGGAGAACAAAAGAGACGTTGAGAGGAAAAACTTTCACACAAATTTGAGTCTTGTTGATTTGATCATGAGCATTGAAGTGATCCTTGATTTGAATAATACTGTTAGAAGATCAAATCCAAATATCAATCTTGAAAATTCCAGGCTGCAAATGATTAAGCATGGAACATAAAATTCCTCATCCTTTTCAGAACATCTCATAAATAATGACAAAAAAAACAAGATATTATTGTATTATCTTCTAAAGTTGATGTGTCACTCAGACTTTTAGAGCTTTAGACATGAGTACTTCAAAGTTTATATATGATTTGACTTCTTTTTATAGAAGATTTCAGAGTTTCTCTTCAAATTTGAAAACAAATTTATAATCATCTTCAACATATAAGTTAGCAACATAAAAATACATATCACATAAATGGACAGAGACGCTAGTTGTGATAACTAGAAAGAGAATTTAACTATTTTGATGTTATTTTCATAAATTATTTAATTTTTTGGCATATAACAAAAAAATTCTATAGCAAAGATGTTATAAAATACGTTTAGGAAGAAACTAAAATTACTTAATTTTAGAACTCTTTGACGTCTAGATTACTAAAACTCTTTTCCTTAAAAAAAATTTCCCTAAAAAATTTCCCTAAAAAAACAAAAAGTGTGATGAAATAAACATGTAAGTGTAATAAAATGTTAGCTTGATTACAATTTTAATTTCTAGATTACTCAATTACAAAATTTTTTTGAATATATATATATCTATATCTCTATATAATATATTTAGGAATGTCTCTCTCATGATACTTTTCCCATGTGGCATCCTCTCAATGAACAAAATCTTATGTGTCACATTCTCCTTAATTTTATACTATGTAGAATTAGTTAAGAGTTTTAGCTAGAGAAACTCGGTTCGATTCCCATCAAGGTCAAAATAACAATTTTTATGATATTTTATTCTATATAGAAGGTATGAATTTTAGTAAGAGGTACAAGGTTCAATTCCCACCAACAACTAAAAAATGTTTTTTATGATTTTTTTTTTAAAGCATTTTTATGATATTTTACTTATTATAAAAAGAATAACTTTAACTTTAAATACATTAATTTTTTTCTATGGGAACATATTTATATTAATAAATATTAATACGAAGGACTCAATTTTTTGTAATTTTAATGGGTCTTATATTTACTTATATTAACATGAATGTTTTTTTTTTTTGTAATTTACACAGGATCAATATTTATATTCATATACTAATACAAATGCTTAATTTTTTTTTTGTAATCTACACGGGAGATAAAAAATATTGTTTTATAATTTATACAGGAACGGAAGATAAAATACCATATATGGTTGAGAACAGAAAGTGGAAGATCACTCTCGAGAGTCTTTTACCCATTTAAAATCTCTAAATTTGTATTATTTTTCAATTTGAATAAAATTAATATAAAATAAATGTCTATGTATAGCATAAAAATAACTTCTTTTTTTTGCAATTTTTGCTAGGACATATATTTCTATGATGACCTATATTTGTATCCATATATTAATTTTGGGGTCAAGTTTTTGTAATTTCTACATAAGATTTAACATGAGGTTTATTAATACGGGACATAGACTTTTTTTTTTGTGGAACCAAAATATTTATACACATATTAATTATTAATAGATGAAACCTTTTTTTTAATATGATTTAAATTTACACGCATATTAATACAAGTGTCTTTTGATTATTTTTTTAATTTACACGGGAGCCAATATTTATATGTATATATTAATAAAAATCCTTATCTTTTTTGTAATTTCTATGCGGACAGGAAACAAAACATCATATTTTTGCTAACGGGAAGCGGGAGATCACTTTACACTATGTTCTATCCCTTTAAAATTCCTAAATATATATAGTATTTTTCATATTTAAATAATATAATATAAAATCAATTTCACAAGTAATTGGAAAAATAAAAGTTTCAAACATACGAATTATTTGAATTTTTTTTCAACAATAGATAATTTTAAAAATGTGTATGAATGTGAACTGTATAATATAAACTTTCAATATAACGATGCATTTTTGTAAAATTCATATTTGTTATAATATTATTCATTCATAAGTGGTGCATTGTGCGTCACTTGACTCACACTTTCGTGTTAACCATAATAATTTTGAAACATTGAAATCGAATTTCTAATATAATTTTGAATATTAACCCGTGCATTGCACGAGTTTGTTATACTAGTATAATATATTTACGGATGTCTCTCTCCTGATCATAATCCTATGTGGCAAGCTATCAAGTACTCATATACCTATGTGGCAAACTATGAGACCATCTACATAACAAACTAAGTCTTCCTTGATGTATCACTTTTCGATTCCCACTCAAGACACTTTTTCAATTATGAAACATTTTATTTAACTTTTTAGAGTTCCTTAATGTACCACTCTTCGACTCTCACTCAAGACACTTTTTTGATTATGAAACATTTTATTTAACTTTTTAGAGTTCCTTAATGTACCATTTTTCGACTCCCACTCATGACACTTTTTCAATTATGAGACATTTTATTTTATATTTTAGAATTCCTTGATGTATCATTCTTCGATTCCCACTCATGACACTTTTTTAATTATGATACATTTTATTTTATTTTTCAGAATTCCTTAGTGTATCATTTTTTCGATTCTCACTCATGACACGTTTTTAATTATGAGAATTTTTCTTAAAGATATTTTTGAGACACATATTATGCATAACTAAGATTAATAGTCAGTTATAAACAAAAACAAACAAAACTTTTGGATAAAAACAAGTAAATCAAACCGATTTCTAACAAATAATAATAATTTTTTTTAAGGTTAATACTTTTAATGAAAAAATTTCTTAATAAATTTTCCATAACTATTTTTTATTTAATCATCATAACTAATGGTATATCATAAAAAATTTAGTTGATTCAAAAACTGAAATACTATTATATAAGTATAAGTACCCAAACAATTATATGTATTAATTTTTTTAAATAAAGTTGTGTGAATTAATATATACCATTACATAAATATTATTATATATGATAAAAAAAAGTCATAATTTCTCAAATAAAAGTATATTTTATTAGTTTAATTTTTAACTTTTGTTCACATACAAAATTTAACTCATTTCTATCTATCATTATTTTATTACTAAGTTGTACCAAATATAAATCATACTTATTCCTATTTTATTTGTATTTTATTAAGAACATATTTTTATTCATATATTAATACAATAAACCCATTTTTTTTGTAATTTTTATGATGACTACACTTATATTAATATCAATGCATGTCTTTATAATTTACACGGGATCAATATTAATAATCATATATTAATACAAGAGGTTTTTTTTAAAAATAAAAATATACTCACATATCAAAACAAGGTCCTATATTTTTTTTTAAATTGTTACGGGGATGGGAGAAAAAATATCATATCGTTGAACGGAAAGTGGGAGATCATTCTCAAAAAAATTAACTATGACTTATATTTACACTCATGTTAATATGAGTGTATTTTGATTTTGTAATTTATACAAGGCAATATTTGTACTTATATATTAAAACAGATCCTATTATTTTTGTAATTTCTACGGGGACGGAAAGAAAACACCATACTGTTGAGAACGGGGAGTGGAATACCACTGTCCACCATGTTCTATCCCTTTAAATCCATAAATATATAATTATTTTTTATAATTAAATAATATAAATATCAAATCATTTTCGCAAGTAATTAGAAAAACATAAATTACAAGAAAAAAAATTCATTAATTAGAAATAAGATACAAAAACAATTAAATTAAAAAAATTAATATTTCAACTAATCTACTTTAATTTAATTATATAAATTAATATAATTTTGAATTTTAACCCGTACATTTGTACGGGTTAATTATACTAGTATATATATATAAACTTTAGGTAGGACTCGTGCAAGACAGAAGATGATCCATAGTCTGCAATCTGTATAGATATATCGAGAGCATATATAATTACATATATACAAGGTATTAAACTCTCTTTTTTTTTGACGCAAGGTATTAAACTCTCTTGAAAAAATGTTCATCACACAAAAAAAAATATCTTTTATTATATATGTTTGTTACGATGCTTAACATTCAAGCAATAATTAATCCTAAATTTTTTCTCCTAAACTATAACATTAATTATTCTCAACCTAAAAATAATCTTTAATATTAGAGCAATTTATTATCCATATTTCTCTCTCTCTCTCTCTCTCAAATTTGAAATTTCCCTCTCATTTCTTATTAATTGTCTTCTTCACTAACTATTGTTACATCATTATATACGCCTTTGTTATATGCATGGTAAATGTAAGAAAATAATTTTCTTCAATACTAAACAAATTATGGGTAAATAGGTATATACCCCCTATAAAGTACATGATTTTTGCAATACCCTCTGTAAACTATTTTTTTGAGAATACCCCCTATAATATTTGAATTTTTGCAATACCCCTTGGAATTTTTCAACCGTTATATTTTGCAGGGGTTTTGAACCGCCGCAAATAAAAACCTCCGCAAAATATAATTTTAGCGAAGGTTTTAAACCGCCGCAAAAACAAAACCCCCGCAAAATATAATAGTTGAAAAAATTCAGGGGGGTATTGCAAAACTTCAAATATTACAGAAGGGTATTCTCAAAAAAATAATTTACATGAGGTGTTGCAAAATTCATGTACTTTACAAAAGGGAATTGACTTATTAACCCAAAAATTATTCTATGAAGTCCAACAACCCATACCCTTTTCAAGCATATGTTATAAATCAGCTGTTTAATATAATTCATTGCAAGTATTTTCTCTTCAGTGTGTCACACTGTAAAACCGACCGATAAGAAACTAATTTTTCCAAAACTCTACAAGAGCACAGACTAAATTTTTGATTTCTTCTATACAAAAAATACATATTGGGTTCTAAAAATATCAATCTTTTTGCTTAGGTTCTATATGTGTATTCTACTATTTTATAAATATTTTATCTAATATCTAATGAACTCTATCTCTTTAATGCCTTAAGTAATTTATTTTAGTTGAATTACCACTTTTTTGTTATCTCTGTTAATTCTTTTTTCTCTATTTATTCACTTACTCCTAATTTATTTTTTTGGCTTCATCATTGATTTTTATTTCTCTATTTATTCATTTATTCTGTATTTTTTTTATTTTTTAAAAGCTACTTTTTGGTCTTCTTTAATTTTCACATTGAAATAAATACTATCAAAAAATATCTTTCGATATGATTTTCACTATCAAAAAATATTTACAATAAAATTAATGTACACTATTAGAGTATATTTCTAATAAATTTGTACTACTAAAAGAATATCTTCCAATAGAAATTTAACAACAATTTTAAACATTTTGCTTATTATGTCAATGCTAAAGAAATTATATATTCATCCAAATTGCTATGTGTTCTTTGTGTTTGATTTTTTTATTTATTTGTTGCAACTCAACATTAAGTAATTATATGATATTTTTTATTTTTAAGATGATAAAAATATTGAGTTTGCTTTATTTTAAGCATATTTTCACATATGCTGACGTGACATGTGAGTTGTTGTTCACATTTGTTTTGACTTGGTTAAAGTTAGTGTGAATTAATTTTTTTATAAAATGATCTAAAATTATCTAAAATTAGGAGGTCAAAATTACTAGCTATTATAAAAGTTAAGTGACTAAAATTATAATTTATAAAAATTATAGTTCAAAATTAAAATTTAACTTTTTTATTAAATAAATAACTGCTTATAAGACCCTGTGCATCACACGGGGCAAAGATCTAGTGTATATATATATATATATACACGGTTTGCCCTTTCTCAATTTTAGCCGGTAAATAATTATGTCAATGCTTACGCGTGCAAACACATCAAGACTCATGCATCCAACGGTCAATAAAAATATGGGACGTGCATCCTACAGTCAAGAAATATATCGCAACTGCACCACTTAAATTGGTGAGGCTGCGAGATATTTGTCATACAACATTTATTTTTTAATTATTTGGTACCAACTTGCAGTAAAAAAAAAAAATTATTTGGTACCAACCTACATTATTTGATACTACACTCCATATACAAAATTTATTTAAAATTATATTTTTAAATATAAATTAATATTAAAATAGAATATGATATAGAATTTTATCGATAATAATACCATAATGTAAGAGGGATGCAGACTATTCGTCCAACTAGTAAATATTGAAAATAAGTTGGCTAAGATAATAAATTTAATCTTTTTCAATAAATTCTTTATTTATTTTAGGTTTAATTATACATTTAGTCTCAAATGTTTATTTTAGATTTTAATTTGGTCCCAAACATTTTAAAAATTTTAAATAAGTTTCAAACGTTTATCTTAATTTTCAATTTGGTCCCAAACATTTTAAAAGTTTCAAATAAATTTCAAACGTATATAAAATTTGCATTTAGTTAATCATTTATATCAAAAAATTTCTTCCTAAGTCATTCCCAATTTATTTTACAAAATCTAAATCTAAATACACAACATAAATATGAATTACATGCTCTCAAAAATAAATGTATTAAGAAAATATTTAATCATTTAATCAAAATCAAACAGTTTAAATTTAAAATAATTAATTCTTATTCTTATTATTTAAATTGTGTTAAATTTAAGTTGTGAACACTTTGATCAATAATTGTGTGTATGAGAACGATCTGAGAACTCTTTTATTCATTTGTAGGTCTCTTTTCACCACTAATATTAGTTACAACGTAACTTTTATTCGGTGACAAGCCAATAAAATCGCTCATAACTTTACTAAAACGTCTTTATCTCAGTCTAGTCTAGTCTCATTATTCATTATTATTATCCTCTCTGTTCTATCAATTTTATTATAAATGAAAAAATGCAACGAGTTCTTTTTGCTTAAAATAAAAAAGTGTTAAATTTAATCAGCACGATCATAATCAAAGAATAAACAAATCCACATCCAACTCAACTTACCTACTTTATTTGGTGAGTCAACCCACCTACCTTATAAGAACAATTCTTTTATTTTATTTTATTATCAAATTTACACGTCTTCAATATTCTATTTATAATCAAAGAGAGACACACAAACAATTGAACAAAATCCAAAAGCAAAAGAGAGAGAGAAAAAGAAGAAACAAATAATTAAGAAAAATCAATGGCGTTGAAGTTGAAGGATACATTTTACATATCACATGGATCACCAACGTTATCAATAGATGAAACAATTGAAGCAAGAAAGTTTCTACAATCATTCAAGAAGGATGTGTTTGAAGATAAACCTAAATCTATTTTGGTTATTTCTGGTCATTGGGACACCACCGTACCAACCGTTAATGTTATTCAATCAACCAATGACACAATCTATGATTTCTATGGTTTTCCCAAACCCATGTACCAGGTTTCTTTCTTTTCTTTTCTTTTCTTTTCTTTATCATGTACATTATTAGTGTTAACACGTAAGTACGTAACTCTATATTTAAAATAGTAATTGTTTTTTGGTAAGGGTATTTAAAATAGTAATTGATTTATTATAAAAAAAATAGTAATTAATTTATTTCATTTTTTATATTTATCATCTATTTAAATTTTTTAATTAATTGATTTAAATATAAACAAACAAACAAAAAGTAAATGTATCTACTCTACATTTGGACCAAATACATATGTACACTTCCTTTATATTGTTCTTATCTTTTTTTACTTTTTCTTACAAATTTATAGAGAAACAAAAATTAGTCTTGAGTGAAGCGGCTATATTTGGTCTACTGGTGAGGAGTTTAGGCAATAATAATATGCATGAGGTGATAGTTGGATCTGCTCCATTGTAAACCAAAAAATAAAAATTAGTCAGTTTTATTTACTTTAATTATTTTCTTTGGTGTGCTTATATTATACTTCAAAATTATCAAGAATAATTTATCCTCCTTTAATAAAAAAATAAAAATAATTTATTCTATCAAGTATAAAAAAATAAGGGTTAAATATGTTTTTGATCCCTATAAACATTTGAATCTTCTACTTTTAGTCCCTTTAAACTTTTTTCCCACTTTTTAGTCTCTACAAAATTCTCTAACATGAATTTTGGTCCCTACATTTAAGTCAACTCATGTATACTAATTAAAATTTGAAATTATGTATTGCAATAATGTTTAGTATATTAAAAATTGAATTGATTTGCAAAATTTGAATTTTTTTAATTAGTGATGAATTAAATATGAATTTTTGAAGTGTTTGCGGTTAAAAATTCATAGTTAATTCATTATTTGTTAAAAAATTATGAATTTTGGTTTGAGTAATTTTTATAATATTATAAACATGATCACAAAACCTCGTTAAAAAATTTCAATCGTACACATAGTTGAGTGAAAAGCAAGGACCAAAAATCATGATCAGAAACATTTAGAGGACCAAAAAATGGGAAAAGTTTTAAGAAGGACTAAAAGTAAAAGAGTCAGATGTTTATAGGGACTAAAAACATATTTAACCCAAAAATGAATGACACCATGTGGGTCCGCCCTTAGTTAAGGTGGTTAAGTGGTACATTTATGAATAACACTAATAAATACGAATTTTACAAATTTTTATTCAATTTTATACAAATTTAAAAATTATGTTATTGAGATTTATTATGTTTAATATTATTTAATAAAAATTATAAATTGTTAATTTTGATGAATTTTAACGACATACCATATTATTTTTAATTTTTTTAAAAATTTATATGAATGATTTATATGATATAAATGTTCAATCCAACGATGAATTTTATAAAATTTATATTTATTATAGCGTTATTCATAAGTAGGGCACCATTTGAGATTTTGAGTGAGTCTTCTATGTTAGACATGGCCCTTATCAATTGCCTTTATACAAAAGGGTCATGTTCTAAAAGTATAAATTTTATATTGAAAAAATGTAATACATTAACTCTTAAAAAGTTGAATGCACAAGTTCAAAGACATATGTTTTTATATGAAGTTTCTTATTATATGTTTTTATGGCACATTTTAACATTTCACCTATTGACAATTTTCCAAAAGAATGCTATGTTGTTTTCCCTTAGACATAGTATTAGATTATCAATCTTTGCATTTCTTAAGCACATTTACAATATAATCTACTCTCTTACATTACATTTTCCATTTACTATAGCTTAAATATCCAGCACCTGGAGCTCCACATTTGGCCAAAAGAGTGAAGGAACTACTGAACGAATCCGGTATCAATCGAGTCGATGAAGACAAAAAGAGAGGACTTGATCATGGTGCTTGGGTTCCACTGATGTTAATGTATCCAGAAGCTGATATTCCAGTTTGTCAGCTTTCTGTTCAATCTAATTTGGATGGAACTCATCATTACAACATAGGAAAAGCATTGGCTCCTCTTAAAGATGAAGGTGTGTTGATAATTGGTTCTGGAAGTGCTGTTCATAACTTGAGAGCACTTAATTTTGATGGAGGTGTTGCTCCTTGGGCATTAGAATTTGATAATTGGTTGAAAGATGCTCTTCTTGATGGAAGGTATGTACCTTTTTTTTCATGATCAAATTTGAAAAATACATATTTGATTTTGTTGATGGTGTTTGAAAAGGTTTTGAAAACCCGTTCGCACAAACGCAACATCGAGTCTTATGTTGTTTCCACAACCAAGGTTTTAAAAAAAACAATCTGCAACTGCAATTGTGATTTGTGACCGCAGCGCAAAGTTTAGTGTTTTGAAGAGTTTGACATTGATTCTCCTGTAGTTAGATATTCTCCACATACACACGGTTGGAAGAACAGGCCATTCGATTAAGATTAGACAATTTATAGTCAAAATTCAGTATTTTAAATTATAAAATTAAGATCGACATTTTCTTAAATTGTCCGATCTTGATTGACTGACTACTGATGTTCTGAAGCCGTGAATACAAGATCCTCTAATTGTATGGAATCCAAATTCATGATATCATGGCCATATTGTCACAACATCTTAAGCCATATTTGACCATAATTGTTTGCGATAACAAATATCGCAATGCAATTGCGACTGTAGCTTAATATCTTGGGTGTTAAGTGCAAAAATATGTATGGTTTGGCTTTTCATAGATTGGTTGTGAATGTTTAATTTGAATTGCTTTCGTAGATATGAAGATGTAAATCATTATGAACAAAAGGCACCGCATGCGAAAAAGGCTCATCCGCATCCAGATCACTTTTATCCATTGCATGTTGCTATTGGTGCTGCTGGTGAAAATTCAAAGGCCAAACTTATCCATAGTAGTATTGATTTGGGCTCTCTATCTTATGCCTCTTATCAGTTTACTTCAGATTCAAGCTAAACTTGTATTTTAATACATAAATGTTGCTTCAGTTGGATATATACTCTCTATGCTCTGTTATCAATATGTATCAATGAAGATGTGTTGCTTGGAAGTTAAGTTACTTATGTTTGTATGTTGATTTGTGAAGCATTAATGTAAAAAATTGAATTAATTGTTCTGAATAAAAGAAACTTTTGAGTACTTTTCATCTTATTGAGATGTTGAATGGTTCACTTTTCAATTTACTTTTATTTGGTTTCAGCATTTGTTATTACAATTTAAGATTAGATGTGGTTTGGTAACTATTCTGAGTATGTAATATGACAATTGACAACAACTCTAGGATATAACTTTGTAGTTATAACAATATAACTTATAAGCTCTTTCACTTTCAAAAACTACCAACAAATGTTATAAGAGGAGTGTTATCTAATAAAATTCATGTAGATTCTGCTATTTTAAGAATAGTATTAACATAAAATTGTGAGATTTACATAAATTTTAAACCTTTAGTGAAATTCACATAGGTTTTACTCTTTCAACTAGTTATTAATTTAAACTCTCTAAATGAAAAAAATGTAATCACATCCTGAATTTTCAAGTAATTTGTTAGTCGTGTCTTTATACTGTCCTGGTGTTACAGCAGCAACTACTAGTTGATGTAATGCAACATTTTTGTAGCTTTTGTATGCCAATGTTGTCTTAGTTTCCTTTTTATGAAAGGGATATATTTTTTTATATCGTTTATTTATTCAATATATGAGCCCTGTTTGGATAAACATAATTAAACGCGTAATAAGTGTTTATGTATAAACTATTCTATAACTAAAGATAAATAAAAGACACTGCTTTAATAAGCTGTCATGAGAGCTTATGAAGAAAAAAAATTGAAAACAACTTATAAACATGTCATTATTTTTTTTAGACAAATGCTAAATATAGTGAAAGAAACTATCACGAAAGAATCAGTTACTTCACACCACCGAACAATACACTTCGTGAAATTTTAAGAATAGAAATTGCGCCGGATATAGCACTCCTCTTATAAAATTGTGGCACCTAAGGCATTCAAGAATGCCTCAATGTTTCTTGTAGACAAATATGACTCTGACAGGTTAAGACACAACCTTACCCAAAGCAAAACTACTAATATGTAAAAATATAAAAGAAAGGACAAAAGGTTGAGAGAAACAAAACTCTTTACATTAGCTCGTCGACAACATTATACAAATGCACAAGATTTTACTTCAACCGAACAAATGGAACCTAGACAAGACATCAGACGTGAAAGGGGAAGGCAAGGATGAATCACAATCCATCCATTTGTATTTCAGGGACAGTCTTTCTTCAGGATTGCAAGTATATTGGGGGTACTGGGGTATCATCAATGCAGTTCAAAGAGGATATAGTATTTTTCTGAATGTGTAACCTAAAATTCGGTGTCGAAGCATGAAACCATTATCTTTGAAACCATGGATCTTGCAAAAGGGATGTAGCTCAAGCTATACCTGTCAATCAAAATAGAAGCATTATTGAGGGAGTGTTAAAACATTGTACACGGGAGATGAAGGAAGCATAGTGTCACATTTGGATAACCATATTCATATTGCATGCTCAAAGACGTATT
Source organism: Trifolium dubium (assembly GCA_951804385.1). Classification (NCBI taxonomy): domain Eukaryota; kingdom Viridiplantae; phylum Streptophyta; class Magnoliopsida; order Fabales; family Fabaceae; genus Trifolium; species Trifolium dubium. The sequence goes on from OX638074.1 coordinate 6,632,938, forward strand.
ATACAAAATTGTACGCTGGAGTGAGATACAAGATTACTCTAATATGCTATGCTATGCTGTGCCGTGCATTTACAGGTTTAATCTGTTTTTCTTTGTTATTGTCATTATATTCTTTGAAAATTAATAATAAGTAATGTTACAATAAGACAAATATCAATGTTAAAAGTTAGTATTTTCTCTTACTTTATAAGGCTTTATAAGTTTCTGATTAATAAACAAAAATTTTATAGTTCAAATTATGAATGTAATTTGATTCATTATCAATGTAAAGGCTATTTCGTATTATCCTCCAATCGCATGGGTAGCCAAACACTTATGATGATGTGACAATTGATATAACAAGAGACATTGGACCAAAATTGAAGTATCAGTTTATCTTTGATGAGGAAATTTATCAGTTCATCTTAGATGTTAGAAGCTCATGGTCCTCGTTAGATTCGTAAGAGTTTAATGTGTGCAACTGCCCATAGATACTATAAAAAAAGTTCATTAGGAAATAGGAATGCATTTAGAACAATAATAACATACCAAACTAGTGCGCCAAACTCCAAGATAATTGCAAGAAGTGTCAGTAACTTGTTATGAAGCTGCTCAATGAAAAACAATGAAATAATGAGCTATTCCAAAAAACGATTTTCTGTCAGAAGTAAAATGAATTGATAGTAGATGAATTTAGACTTACATAAAGCGCACAAAACAAGGCAATTATCATACTTGCAATGTATATGGCTGTTGCGTAAATACGAACAGGATCAAGCATCATTGATACTTGCCTTTTAGGACCTATGAGGAATGCTGTGCTGCCATAAACAAGAGTCCCACTTAGTATTTGAAGAGAACCAAACAACTATTAGACTAAAGGTTAAAGGATAAATAATCCACAGTTTAAGATTTGAACTTTTCGATCAATTTTAATTTAAAATGTCGTGACTAGGATGAAATGATAAGTTGTAGCTAGCAAACAGTTCATACAGCAAAAGACAGACAGCGAGATAAGCACTTATGTAAAAGCTATTTCTATGGCAACAGATAAAATCAAGTTGAATTGGTTTTATATAAGCTATCTTGGAGAACTTATGAAAATAAGCCGAATGCAGCTTATGAACAATGTCATAAGCTGTTTTCATAAGTTCTCCCAAACAGTCTCACAAAACTTATATCAGTATATAAACTTAAATAAGTCAATCCACACAGGCGTACCCTTTTTTATGGAAAGGGAAAAATATACGCTCTTAAGCATAGTACCAAAGGGAGAATTATCATTTCAGTACCAGGAGTTTCACTCTCACCACTGATCAACCTGGCTATTACACACTGACCACTAATCCAGCAAAAACTGAAGTGGAATGAAGTTTACAGGTGCAGATGCAGGAATCTAGGGAGGACAAGATCGAAAAAAGATTTGAAGGCTCATAGAAAGGTCTTTCATTGGAAAATTCAAAAACATGATCAGAGTTCAGAAGGGAGACAAAATAATAAGAAAAATAGAAAGCAATCTCTAATTCTCCATTTGAAAATGTTATAATAATAATTTCATTCATAACCTTGTGTGGAGCCCATATGTCCATATACAGATCCTGTTTGATTTAACTTATTAGATCTAGAACTTATTGATACAGAACTGTAATGTGTAACCATCTAAAAGCTATGTACCTAACTATGACATAACTCTAAACTGAAAGTTTAACAGAATCAATTGAACGTGTGCATTGACACAACCTATCTCATCTCAACGTTTATACAAGCAAGAAATCATATAGAAATAATACTGAATGTAACACTACCATCAAAAAGAAATAGTAGAAAAATTAAGTCCATAATGAGATAATACAAGACAGTTGTGCTTTATTTACTTCCTCATTCCACAAGAAAATTAATGGTAAATTATAATCACAATAATACTAATAGGAAACAGCATAAATATAAATTATTGGTATGTAGATGTTTATATGAGAGTTATGGATTGATTGATTGTAGCAACACTAATAGCTTTTTAGATTTGAACTTGGTTTTTGAGCATACTCTTAGAAAAATTATGATGACATTTTCTGCTGCAAATAATGATGTCAAGTCATTTGAGGTATCTAGAACAATTATAAATTGTGTGTCACTTATATTATATGAGGCCCTGTTGCACAAACAAATTGAGTTCTCTACTCATGTTGCACAATTTCTGGTGTTAGTCTTGTCTACACCCATGAAAAAAGTTATTGGAGCAATGTTTGTTTTGTTAATGCATATTAAGTGTTATTCCTTGAGGAGGCTGGAGCTGAATTTAAAATGTGTTCTCAAGTATCATGAAGCAAGTTTCAACTCTATGGTTAAGTTTGAATTTGGAAATTGTTTTAATGTGGACAATGTTCTGAAGATGATTAGTAACTCAACTCATGGAAGTATTTTAGAGATATATGTGAGACTGATGTGTAGTCTCAAGGTTGGTTATGTAGAGGCAAGAAAGTTGGTTGCTTCTATACTTGCTTTATTGATAAACCAAAGATTATTGTCACATATGATTAACTTAGTGACAAGCTTTCAGCAATGCTCACTCTTTAATACATTCTGCTGCAATTATCATCAAGCATATCATAGCTTGACTAATGGGGAAAAAATGTTGTTTGAAGTTGATAGTCCTCTTGCATTAAAGCTAGGCACAACATTTCCTCATGCTATTATCAGCTCTTTCACTAAGGGATATAAGCTACTCCTTCAATGCATTGCAAGTATGACTATTTGGCATAGGAAAATGGTCAATGGAGGACATGTTCTTGTTTCTAAACTTATCCTCAAATGGAGGGATTTTATCGATTTGAAATTTGCTGCTAATGTTGATGATGTTGTGGCTATTCTTCACAGGAAGATGATCAATAGAGGAAATGTTAGAGATGCTAGAGTTTTAATCAAATGGAAAGCCTTACCTCTTAAACATGGCACTTGTGATTGTTCATCCTTGAGGACAAGGATGTTTGAAGGGGAGGGTATTGTTATAGGAAATAAGTATTAGGATTAGTATAATTTAGATAATAATTTACTTTTGGCCAATTTACTATTTTAGCCCTTTTGGATGTATTTAAGAAGGCTTTAGCCTCATCATTTGAAATCAATCAAACATTAATCAAATATTTTCTTCTCTCAAACCCTTTAAAAACTATGTTTCATGCTATCTCACTAGTACCGAATTCTATTCTAGTTCATTAGAATTCCTACTTTGAGACTTGATTCTACCGGTTCGTCCCTAGAATCTATTTTACCGTCTCATCGTAGGCCCAAATGTCCGACCTATTTAGATTTTTATTTTATTTTTAAAAACTTTAGGGGGAAAATTTGTATTGATTAAAGTGGTAACATTTGACAACCATCCGAGGGAATTGGAACTCAGTACCAAGATGTTACAAGACTAACCTTTTACCATTGAAATGTCCGACCCATTTAGTTAGTACTTGGCAATATAAATATAAATTAACATTTGACTCTTGACTCTTGACACAATTTGAATTTGAAATAATATTCAGAAGAGGAGTGCTAACTGCATTATACTCCCTCTAGACCTAATTTTAAGCAAAAGTACATACTTTCACACTTAGGTAACTGCATTTAAATTTCTTGCTTTCATGTTCAAAAGATAATACATTGAGTAGTCTATCCCTTATTATTATAGTCATCTACTCACAACATTAAGAAATTAATGTAAGGATATTTTTGGAATAGAAACATTAAATGTGCATAGAACAACTAATTTTTGTTTATATTTAAGTCCAACAAAGTTTACACACTTTTTGCTTATAAATTTATAATTGAGTCCAGAGTAGTAGTAAACAAACACCTATAAGAAGTAATGTAACATAATTACTCCTGCAACCACTCCCAAAAACCCCATTTTCTATTACTGGCCATAGCAATATAACAACGTTCTCTAAATATTTGATTTGACACTTGTGAATGGGAATTGGTAATCAACTGAACTAGAGACATCACCCGACAACACCAAACTATAATTTAGTAAAATAAATAATTAAAGTACAATTATGAAGCTGTAAAACAGTACATACCTTCCAAGTGAAAGCAAATTGCCTAGAGTGAATGTTATCCCAAACTTGATCGGTTTGAGGAAAACAAGCATAGACTGTAAGATGGGGGAAATGCCATTAATTAGTGATTGTTCATCTCTGCCAATATAATTTTAAGTTAAGAAACTAATATACTATATATAGGTATAGACCAACACTGTTGAATGTTGATTAAGTTTTAAGAGGTAGTGAAATAAATCATATTACCATCACATTTACATGTTAATGATGAGAAATCAATATGATATTCTTTCATCATCCTCATAAAATATATTAGTAATTCTATTTTATCCAATATATTTGAAGTTTCTAACTGTATATTTGAGTAACAAAATCTAAAAGTAACGGAGTTTGTTATACATGCTCTACACTAGAATTGTAAACAGAATTGTGTGTTACAACGCCTTGTTGCCAGTATCAATAACTTTTTGAATAAAGTTAGAAAAAATCACAATGTACAATCTAGTGGTGAATGGCATCAAAGGTAACATAATTAGATGAAACATTTATGCCTCCATATTAGAATTATGTTATCAAATATCAATATGAACAAAATACATTTATTGGACTAAGAGTCGGTCAAAAGTGGAAAGTGAAACTTGACAAAATGGTAAAGGTTGCTGCCTTCTGTAAAGATATTGGTGGTTCTAGGTTATAGCCCAAACCGGCAATGTAAGAGCTTCGTGCATTGGGCGTTCATTTAGTAGAAGCTGCATATAAATTTTGCATAGTAGACTAAATAGTTAAATAACACTTATTAAATTAGATGATATTTTCGATCTAACTACTGCAAAATTACAAGATTTGCAAGTTGAGTTTGGACTTTGTGACAATCATGTAACATAAAAGGAAAGCTAACACAGAACCTACTTAATTGCATGATCATATAGACGAATAAAGAACATCTTAGCAAATAAGTTGTTTCTTCTAAAAATAAAAGAGAGTCTGTCCTTCATTACATGACGCTGGTTATGATATATGAAGCACTCAAAATACTGAATAAAAATTAAAAACAAATTAAGTTGTCAAATCTTGCCGCAAGTACTCAATTACTCATGTGAGGTCATATTTAAAGAAAGGCTCAAGGTTAATACAAATGTTCTACAGTGAATTGGAGAATCAATACATAATTTTTAAGACTTTAATTTATTTATCTAAAATTCTAAACTAGAAAGGAAAACAATGCTGTCAAACTTACCAACAGTGTACAGGTTACTCCAGCAGCTAAGCATATTGCAAAACCATATAGTCTCTGGTCAAAATATAGAATTTATCAATTAACTTGCGCAGGAAAATATACATATAGAAGAAACTTGTTTAACAAACCAAATATCAATAAAACATTTCAAGATGACAGGATTTTGAGTATGGAATAAAACTTGAGTAGTTTGATACATAATTTTAGTTTGAAAACTAAAAAATCAAATGGCCCTAATTTGAGAGTTAATCAACTACTTCAGCGAGTCTCGTTTGAAAACATTTAAAAAAATTGATACTTCATGCATTGTATACATTATTTCGTAACAATTACAAGTGACGAGAAAAATTATACGTCTTAAATTCTTACATTTCCTTTGTTTCATTATGTAATTCACAAAACAATCAAATCTAACACTAGGATGTTTTCTTGGGAGTTATAAGGTTGGCTTGGTGACTGGGGTAGAAGAGTTAAGGAGTGGAGTTATAAGAGTGATCTCAGGTTCGATTCTCACTACCAGCAAAAATTAACAAATAACAATTAACATACTACTAACATTGGCCATTTCAAATAAAATAAAAAATAAAAAAAACACAGGACGTTTTTACAGGTCTTTGTTCGTCTTGTGCATAGACCTGGTTATTGATGTATTTGCCGTTAAAAAAATGGATGTTTTTACCGGTCTTTGTTTGCCTTGTGCCTAGACCTAGTTATTAATATATTTGTTGTTCAAAATAAAAAAAGATGTTTAGTGTTTGACACGCGTCAATGTCTCACACGACACTAACACACAACATTATCATTGACAATTACGAAGTTATGAATTAAAAAACTAAAGAGAATAAAACTAACTAACAAACTAGAAACTAAACTTCTTCATTGATTTTGCTTGATTCATTACACTCTTCATGCTCTTATTTATAGAACTAGTATCTTAACAAACTAATGATGAGTCATCAAATTGGATCTCTCTAGATCATTCTAGAAAGCATGACTCATCATAGCTACTTAATCCAATACTTAACCATTATTCATGACATTACGACTACGCACAATCACTTACATTTTCTCAAATTATTAACCGTGTTTGTCTTCGTGCCAGTTCACATGGAGGCGTTGGTATTGTGTCAGTGTCTAGTGTCTGTGTCAGTGCTTCGTAGAACAGTAAATCAAATCAAAATAGAAAAACATCTTGAACTTCAAAAAAGACAAAAATAAAGAATCAAATGCCACTAGATTACACTCTCAAACATCAAAGCTCAAATCAAAACCTAAATCTCAATTTCAATTCATAACTCATTTACAATTAACAGAAAATGCAGAAAATTGAAATACCTGTTTAGTTGTTAAGGTGCAATTGCGGTTGAAATCGTCCATGAAAGCGAACGAGCTTTCGTTTTCCAATGCTGCAGCTTGTTGCTCTTCGTCTTCAACTTCCATTCCAACCATCATTTTCACTTTCTCGAAAGCTTTGTTCATTTTTTCCATTGTTTTCCCACACTTTCTCGGGAAAATGGGAAAACGAAAATAACGAAAGAAATAAAAAGCGTGGATCTGTGGTTTATGATAGAAAAGAAGAATTTGCTTAGATTTTACTACGAAATTGTGTTTGGAAAATGGATTGAGATTTAACAACAACTCTCCACTTAGTGAAACGAAGCTCATATAGTCTTTGACGGATCTGCTTTACAGTCACTGCGTGCCTAGATGTAGTTATTCTTTGTGGCCGTCTGATATGCAATCAAATGTCCAAAATTATTTATAAGTATCATTTCATCCCTACGCGAAATTTTGGTTTTAATTCCTGTATCAAATTTTCTTCTAAATAAATTTTTGAATTAACTAAACTTCTTGTTTTTTATCCTTAAAGCTAAAATCTGCAGGAAAATTCACAAGTTTTCTGAAGATTTTTCTGCAAATTTTTGCTTTAAGGATTAAAACTAAAATTAGGTTCGAGGACGAGCGACACCTAACATTGAAATGAGATAATCTATATTGGCCAGATAAAACCACCCAAAAGTTAGATAAAGCTCAACGGTGATGATGCTTGTAAGAGAAGTGGAGAGTCTTCGGAGTATGATAGTCTCTTTCGCAATACTGAAGGGAGGGCAATCATTGTGCTAATTGGCTACAGTGCCGGCTCAAGGGTCAAGCAACCCGCAAGGGCTTTAGGCCCCCAAAAAAATAATTTTTTTACTAAAAGAAAAAGGCCCCAATAAATAGTCAGATCAATAACTTATGGTATAAAAAAAAAGCCTCCTAAAAAAAAACTAAAGTCTTAGCAAAAATACAACTCAATTCATTTTCCCTTTCACATAAAAAGTTAAACTTAGTTATTAAAAGAAAAGCTGAGACTTTTTTATTATATCCTAAAAACTCAATTATGAGTAACTCAGTTTAAGACTCTTTGTAACGTGAAAATTCAATTTGACGAGAATGCTTGCAATGAAGTCGTAAAATCTCTTAAAACAATCGTTATTTCTAACATATAGATCAAACAATTACTTCATTTAAAAATAAATTTGAACAATTTAAAATATATTAAGATGTTTTGAATTTCTATTTTATGTCAAGAAATTAATGTCATTAGAAATTGAAAATTTAAAAGGATCTTATCTTAACCTATAAGGATTCTTTAAAACACAATGACTTATTTTCATAATCGCAAATTTTATGAGAAATCATATAAGTTGAAGATGAAACTCCTATATTGACATACTTCATTATATGAACAATGTTTCAACAACTTTTATTGTTTATAGAATAATGTTATCAACTCATGTATCTATTGTTTCAGTGAAACGAAATTTTTCAAAACTAAAATTAATAAAATCTTACCTTTCAACAAATGCTAAATATATTGGCTTTATTATGATTGATTTAAAAAGAAATGTTAGGTGAAATTAATTATGATATTTTAATAAATTATTTTGCGTCCGAAAAACCTAAAAAATTAATTTTGAATAATTATTTTTAAAAAAAATTAGGCCTCATTTTAACATTTCGCTTTAGGCCTCATTTGGTCTTGAGCCGGCACTGATTGGCTAGCTAACTTTAGTTTATCCCTAGGTTCTTCAAATTGTAGTATTCTGGAGACTTCTCCTAGTGAGCTCTTTGAGTTGATTTTTGATGATTATTCTAAGGCTTGCATGCCTAGAAATGTTAGTTTAACAATTTTGTTTTCTATTTGGGCATGTGGCACTCTTTTGTACCCAAAAAAAAGTTTGCAGACGAGCGACGCCTATAACATCGACCATTAATATGGGACTGAGTTTTCAAAAATAAAAGAGACTGAATTGAGTTGGACAACTATTCTAAATATTTAAGGCAATGTTTGAAGAAGTTCTGATATTTGCAAGTCATTCGACATATGCATTACTCCCTCTGAGAGTATGCTGCTCAAAAAATTATTTATAATTGATTTTAGTAGTATATAACACATTAACATGAATTATCTGATTTTAAATCAACGATTAAGATTCAAAATTTCATACTATTTTTATATATGTAGATCCTGGTTTGACAAGAAAATCTCTCCAATTTGTTTGCAATTAAGGTGTTGTAGATTGGGCTTGGAAATTTGGCCCATGTATGAAAACAATAGTATCGGCTTATAATAGTTATTGTTCATCTGAACCTCTTAAAATATGGAATCTTATGGGAAACTTGCTTCTTTTGATAGTGTAGTTTGACAAATTTTAGTATATGACGGAGAAGACGAGCAATCACCATTAACCATTATAAATGACGATTGAAAAAGAGGTTTCTTTTACATCTCAACTTTATTTAAAAGTAGACAAAAGTCTTATAATTACGACTCAATTGGTTGCTACAATGATAAGGTTTGCGTTGAATGTCGACTCAAACCCTTAATGTTACACTTCTCATTATTGTGTTGCGTTTGTGCGTGTGCAATTGATTTTAACATGTTTAAATTTTGATTTAAATATTGTTTTGATGTCTTAATTATTATTTAAGTTTTACTTTGGTCCCATAAGTAATTTTTGGTTCGTTTCAATCCTTTAAATATCTCTCCGTTACACAATTTGGTCCTACACGTGTCATTTTGGCATTAACTGAAAACTTAATTTATTTTCTTCATCTTCTCTATCTCAATCCTTCATTCTTTGCTGGAAAGTAAGAACAATGGCAGCAACAACAAAATCAAGCAACAATGTGTCAAAAAAAAAAGCAACAACAACAATAATGTTAGCATCATCATCTTATAACTCATAAGAACAAAAGCATCAACAAGAACAATTTCCAGCAACGACAACCATGAACAACAACAACAAAATTAAATAGCAACAATCAACACACACAACTCAACAGCAACAACAAAATTCAATTTGAAAATTTCAATTTTTGGGTAGTTAATTTATGGGACTAGATCTACACAATTCCACCATTTTCAATCTTTTTCTTTCCTTGTTGTTCTTGATTTGTTTGTGTTGTGAGTCACAAAGAGAAAGTAAGAAGGAAAGATCTAAACTTTTTACTTATCATATATCTAAGCTTGTGTACACCAAAAACCAATTCTTCTTACTTTTTTTTTTTAATCAACAAAGGAAAATATATTAATAAAATAAAACTAGAAGAGCACAAGATGTGCAACAACTAGCCAATCAAAGAGTTCATACAAAGAAGCCAAATCAAGCGACAATGTGGCGTAAACAACAACAACTCCATAAATTAATCGCCCCTCCACCCTAAACAGGCCAGAGGGTTGGAATGCCACAAACTAAACACACAAAAAGCATCATACATCGACACCTTAAACCACCACCAAGTGTTGACTATAATCTGATCAAGAACCTGACGGACATCAAACATTTTGTTTTGGAAGATATAATTATTCCTGGCCTTCCAAATCCACCAGATAGTTGTTAACCAAATGACCTGAAAAGAATTTTTTGGTGACAGCCCACGAACCTGAAGACCACAAAACTGAAGAGCGTGTGATACAGGCTCCGAATGCAAAGCTCCCTGAATACCAAGCCAACGAATTACACTATCCCACACCTGTTTTGCCCTGTCACAACCAAAGAACATGTGAGAGAGAGATTCCACCAAAGAACAACCCAAGCTGCAAAGAAGAGATCCTGCCGGAAGAATGCCACGGTGAAATAGATTATCACGAGTTGGTATGCGATTATTGATGAAACGCCACGCAAATACAGAGACTTTTAACGGAACAAGTTTGTGCCAAGGCAAAGCCAGCACCTCATCCGACACCTCACCAGCTCCAGCTTGGCCAGACAGCAGCGAATAAGCCTCTGACACCATGTAAGAATCTGAAGAAATATTATGCCATCGCCACCTGTCAGACACTACTAATCAACACTACTATAGTTAAATGATCAAAATAATATTTAAGCCTTAAATTTTAAAGGACCAAATCGGACAAAAAAAATAATGGGACCAAAGTGAAACCTTAAAAATAGTTAAATGATCAAAATAATATTTAAGCCTTAAATTTTTTAAATTACGATTACTTTTATTCGAGAATTTATTCAATTTAAAGTACAATTTTTTAAATAAAAATCTACTTTTTAAATTAAAAAAACTACTTTTTGAATCAAATTAACAAACTACTTGAATAAAAGACATTTGAATTGTTTAGAGACTAAAATCAAAGCAAAGTAACACATGTGTGAGTGTGAGTATGTGTAGTAGTAGTAAGTTGACAAAACATTAGCCAGAAAACAATAAAAAAGATGAACACCATAGCAGCTATATCTTTGAAACCTTGGATTCCTCTCAACAAATTGCATTACCAAAACAAAACCTTGTCCACAAAATCCACAACATTTGTTCGTGCAAGTCTTCAGCCACCCAATTCCAACAACAAAACCCAACAACAACAGCTCAACCTCTCTGTTCTTCGCTTCACATTAGGTCTCTCTCACAGACACACACATGTGTGTGTGTGTGTGTTCAATTTTGAGTTTTTCTTGTTAATTTATTGATGTGTGTCGACGTGTCAGTGTCTGTGTCCGTGCTTGATAGATTGATGTATGTTTTTGATTGATTGATTTCAGGGATACCTGGGTTTGATGAATCCTACTTGCCTAGATGGATTGGTTATGCTTTTGGTTCTCTTATTCTATTAAATCATTTTCTTGGTTCTGATTCTGCCACTGTTACACCACCCCAGCTTGTAAGATTTTTTACTTTTCTAAATAGATATTCTTTTCCTAGTTATTATTCAATTAAATTTATTTAATTGGTTAAAAATGTGCTATGGTTATTCAAATGTTGCTTTTTTTTCTTAAATTTTTATAAATTTTCAGTTAAATACAAAAATACATGTGCTATAATAATTGGGGAATTTACGTCAAAAAGATACTCTCTCCGCACCACAATATATGTCGTGTACCAAAATATATGTCACTTTACATTATCAATCAATGAATCATTTAATGTTTTTTTCCCTATTATAACCTTAACTAATTGTTTCTCTTTCTTCTTTCAATTCTACAATTTATCTTTGATAATTTTGTAAACTAACTTATAATTTCTCTTTTCCATGCAACATTAATTATTTTTCTTAATTTGTGTGATATAGTTAAAACGACATATATTTTGATACGGATGTAATAATAAACTAATAATTAGGGAATATGAATATAAACCGTTAGAATTCAAGTGGTTAATGAGCTCCACTTAAGTAGGAATCGTTAGAGAGAATTTGAGTTTGAATCTATTTGGAATAAACATATGCCAAACTTTACTTATCTTTTGGCCGAACCTCAGATTATCAGGGCCCTTTCCCTTGAAATACCGAAGGTTTAATACAAAAAAATAGGAGTATAAAAACACAATTACCATTTATTTTGGGTTAAATACAAGGCATTATTGTCAAATACCGGTGGTGTAGCGCTATAGCATAGCACGATTTGAATAAATCACTATTGTTCCATGATACCTTATTTAGTACAAAGTGTTGTCAAATTGCGGCTATAGTGGCGCTATAGTACTGTAGTACAATGTGATTTGAAACAAACTGCTATTTTCTGCAATTGACAATGTTGATGCAAGGTTTTAAATTGCAGTCTCACTTTGATCCTGATGAGATTTGTGATTGAATGTGGCTCATGTGGCCTCAATCGTGGTTGTGTCGCAGTTGTGGAGACATAAAATAAAAACCTTGGTGTTGAGTTTCTTAAGAACTAAATTAAAATTTTCATTTCTTAGGTGGTCTCAGTATTAAATTAAAACCGTATGTAACCTTTATTTGTTTTTCAAGGTGATGCTTAATTGCCGTGTTTTTCTTTGTTTTTGTAGAGAACAGAGGTTTTGGGCCTGTCTTTGGCTTCCTTCTCAATTGTTCTGCCTTACCTTGGTAAATTTCTCAAGGTAACTTTATCCATGTCTTGTATATCATTCCTGAATAATTTAAACAAATTCAATAAGATTTGATAGATATAAGTGGAGCATCCAAAAATTCGACAAGGCTTCTAGTTTCAATATTACTTGCTCATAATGGAATGCATTTGGAAAACAACTTAACTAAACGATATTGAATAAGTGATTATATATAAGCTGTGTCAAAAAAACATATAAGTTATTTCTATAATTAAAGAGAAAATGTGGTTAAATGTTTCTATATAAGTTGCGAACTATTTTCATAAACTATCTCAAAGAGCAAAGTGGAATAAGCTGAAAATAGCTTATGAACATGTCATTAACTATTTCTATATCCTTTCTTAAACGCTAACACAAGTATTTAGTCCAGTAGATAAATTCAAATAAGTTTTCATGTCAATCTAAACACACCCTACTTTTTTGCTTTTCTTATACGGAGCTCAAGTACGAAGCTTTTCACTTATGATATTGATCCTCAACCATTTCCTTGAAATTGTTAGGGTGCTCAACCGGTGGATCAAACAACTCTACCAGATGGAATACAACAAATATTTGTCATGTCAACTGATATAGTGGACCGTCTGAAAGAGGACCTGGCTTGGACATCATATATTTTGCTGCGTAATACAAATGCCATAGCTGCGGTATGTCACATAGCCATAGAAAATTATTTTAACTTTTATTGAAATCAAGAAGAAGAAAAAAAAGGAAAAATATATATGAACAGTTGTGATTATAAAGTAGTATTTGCTGTATTGACATGAAATATATCTGTTTATGATCGAAATTTGAAATTAATGTTTCATAAGGTAATATTGTCAAGTAATCAATGTGTAAAATTTATGTCATTTGCGTTAGAAGACATAGGACATGCATTACCCAGTTTTTTGTTATTAAAGGTTAGAAGTTATCATGTAAATATAAACATCAAGTTCTGTTCATTCCTCAGTTTCATTTGGCACTCGGTTTTTCTGCTTTTAATCGTTTATTTGCTTACCTTATTCTCAAAAAATTTTCAATGTGTTCAGCTCATTTATATTCAAGGAGATATATGTGCAAGGGGCTACTGGAACGAAACCAATGATTCATCGAAAGAAATTCTTCTTGGACAATTTAGGAAAAAAGTTGAAAATGCTGGCCTCTATGATTTGAAGGACACCCTATATTTTCCACAGGATGCAGGTAATCATGATAGTCATAATATATATATTTTCCACAGGTTGCATATGGTTTTGTACAATGTTGTCAAATAGTGACGTAAGCTATAAAGTAAAAGAATTTAAACAAATTGCTATTGTTTTATGATACATTTAGTACCAAGTGTTGTCAAATAACGGTTATAACGACGCTATAGCATCGCAGTGTACCTGAATTTGAACTGACAGCTACTCTCTGCAATCCGTGATTTACAACATTGATTTTTTTTATATACATATGGAAATTGGATTACAAAAATTGCTTCTTCCAGCTAATTCTGCTAGAAGATAAAATAAAATAAAAATTAATACTTTAGTTGATCAGAATATATGTCCCACAAGTTTCCAACTAGAATATATGGTTGAAAATATCAGTATTTTCTATTGGAAATTTGTTTCGTTTTCCTTGAAAGGTATTTGATCAGTTTTTGAAAATTATGCTAGAATGACATTTAATGTGAAAGGCAAATATTCCAAATGTGGTACATAATATGAGACGGAGGTAGATTTAACATGACCTTTCATTTCTTTCCTAACTGGTTTAACTAAACTTATATGAAACAAGAAATGTTTTATATAGTTGTAGAATCTCATGAAGAAATTATTCCAGAAATTGCATTTCCTTCTAGAACATTTATGACTCGAATTAAAAACCACAGTTATGTTTTTCGGTAAAAGGGTTTTAGCCGATTAATCTGAGTCTAAATAGAGAGGTATATGGTGAAACTGTGTATTTGAGCGATACTAATACAACAGACTTTGTTTTATTATATAAGGTAAATGCAACATAGACAAATAAACTTCTTATTGAATTCACTCCTTATTAGCATGACTTGCACTTCACCTTAAACAGTATCTTGTACCTTTGTTCAAATAATCTAAAACCTTGATGAATGTTTTCAGATTCTGAATTTCAGGATCTGGTACCTAAAGGGACTCGTTCTCTTCTGGTGCAGCCAATAGTAGAACAAGTTTCTATCGAGAGAGACACTGATTCGCAAAAGTCGGTGGGATTTATTATTCTGGTCTCGACCATTAGGTATGCATTTAGCATTAAAGACAGAGCCTGGATTACAGCTGTTGCCAACAAGCTTAGAGGTAATTGCAGTATTGTGTTTACAAATTTGTACATGAGTTTACACTTCATTTTTTATTAGTCAAGCGTGAGAATTCCATTGGAGGCCTCGTTATATATAGGGTAAATAGTCTCATAGTTAACTTTTCAAATCAATGGATGCATCTCAAAATTTGAAAATTTGGCATTTCTCATTAAACTAGCTTGGTGCACCACCTTAATTTGCACCCTTTACACAGATTTTCAAGAATTTTTGAGATATTTTGAGGTAGTTTTAGTACAATGTTGCATATTTTTTAATTATTTTTTAGCTTCTGTTTAGCTGTGTGCTACTAGTTCATGTTACTCTTTATACTCTTTGTTACTTATTTTTCTGTTATCATCATATTCGTCTCTTTCCGACCTTTCCTTTCTACCTTTCAAAACCTCTGCAATGTTTTTTACAGGCTGATGTGGATTTCCCTCTCAAGTTTAAGCCAAATTTCAATTCAATTTTGTACAAGTATATTGAAGAGGTAGAGTATTTTCTGCAAGTATGATAAAGTTTAAAGTTGTAAGAGAAAGGAATACATTAGTAATATAGAAGCAGAATGATAAATTGAAACTAAAAAAAATCAAAATTTATATTGCCATCTAACTTGAGGTTTAGAATGTTGCTGAGGGCCAATATCAAGTCTGATATGAGATACTACACATCTGTGATTCATGCTTGAAAGTGTAACACTCTGCAGCCAATTGACCCGATGATCAGAAGATGCACTTGCAAATTCATGTGGGATCTAGGTGCCTACATTTAGTATTTGACCGTGCCTCGAACAGAATTATACCTATCCTTGTAATGGACGGTGAACTTTTGTAGTGGATGGAAGCTGGGAGACTGGAAAGGATCAAGTTGTGCATACATATTCCATCATCTCCCAGAAACTTGATCCCTTGCTTTGTATGTAGCTCTAATAAATGTAAAGTTACCTTTAGAGTTATAAAGACTAAACATGATGTTTGTACTTGCTTGCTTTTTCATATTATTTATTTAAGTATTTGTATCTTTCTCTTTTGACAATCTCATACATTTGCACATGAGGTGCCAGAACTTCTATCATGTACATGTTAAAATTATTGAACTTCTGCCTGCAATAAACG
Organism: Trifolium dubium; assembly: GCA_951804385.1. Classification (NCBI taxonomy): domain Eukaryota; kingdom Viridiplantae; phylum Streptophyta; class Magnoliopsida; order Fabales; family Fabaceae; genus Trifolium; species Trifolium dubium. The sequence continues at coordinate 6,648,979 of OX638074.1, forward strand.
ATTCAATTATGCTTAAAATGTGTATGGATTCAACCATGTTATCTTATGTACTTTTTAAGAGGTAACATTTTCATTGGAGTAAAGATGAGCAATGAAGGATTATAATGAAGCAAAGGGATGTTCAGAAATTTTTTGCATTTTAAATCAAGTCTTTACTCAACAGATGACTGAACTAAGCAAATTATTTGTCTGTAAGAAAATAAGAGTGGCTTTTATGGATCTCTTGGTTTCTTAGAAACTGCACCTGTAAAAAAAATCACAATTCTGTCCAAATTGACCTATCCGAAAAATCATCTAGAGACAAAATGTTTTTTACCTATCCGAAAAATGTACTTCCAATCCCAGACCTGATAAACATGGCCTGAAATGGAAGTAACTTTTGTCACCCACAATAATTCTTAAAACAGACATGTTTTTATATTCGCGAACTTCCAAACGATATATTTCTCCCAAAACTGTGATCTTGAAGCAAGTGAGAAGTTCCTCCCATATTAATAATAACCACTTTCCCTGAAGCCAATTAATATGTACATGATAAACAATGCTAGAGCCTGAAATGTTAACATGGCATGCCCTACACCTAATGGCACCTATTGGGCCTTTTTTCTTTTATATACAAACTTCATTCAGGCCAAAACAAAGAACAAGCAAATTATTTTATATACAGATATAATCATGGCTCAGTGAACATCAGAAGGCACTGGTAACCCCTTTCCAAAGCAACTGCTACTACCGCTAATGTTGGTCAGAGTTTCTTCTTTGCAATTCCCAATTGATTTAGGTTTCATGTCTGGGTTTTGGCATTTTAGACAAATAAAATGAGTGGGAACAGGTTGTGTATCGTGAATGTCAGAACATATAGTATGCCGCCACACTCCACATTTATCACAAGCCAACATTCTCTCCCCATCATCATCCTTAGCACCACAACTGCAATCCACAGTCCACCTCTCAATTCCCCGTTCCATTCGAAATATGCTCAGTACATTCTTCTCAATGCATCTTCCTCGGACACGAACTGATTCTGCTGACCCTAACAAGAGCTTGACCTGAGTGGAATCATCTACACTGCCATAGCCAACTAGCTCATCAACTACAAATTTTCTGAACATGAGATATACATCTTGAAAAGCATTTGCTGCTTCGGTTTTAAGGTCGGATACTGTTGCGTTTATTGGTAGGACAACAAGTTCTGTTGGAATTGTGGGGTTTTCAGATTCTTCTGCAAGTTCCACCTGACATGAGAGGCGTATTCTATACAAATCTGTCATTGACAATATCTCGGGACTATAATCTTTAACTAAATGTTTACAGTTAAGAAGTTTCTGAGCTGAGTTCATTATAGGAATCCTTGTTCCATCGGGAGTACAGTTCTGCATCATCTGAGCATTAAGCAGATACCCGTATAAATATCTCAAGTCATATAGGAGGTTCTCTTTAGGTGGACACTTTGAGCCTGAAGGGTAATTGTTTGATGTTTTTTCGTCGCAAGAACTGTTTGTACCCTCAAGTCTGCAGCAAAAAGAAACATGATGGTACATTAGAGAAGAACCAGTTCAAAGTTAAAAACCTACATCTGGAAGAATAAAAATCAACCATACAATAATCTTCCAAATAGTACTACTCAATTGTATACCATAATCTTCCAAATAATCAAAAATAAGATAGGGTTCAACCATATAACTTATAACTTGCCACACACAATCCTTACATAAGAAAAGAATACATTGAATATGTTTAAAACTGTTTTCTGGTCAATCTTTCATGGTAAGCAAAATAAAAGGCATCAATGCAAAAAATAAAAAACATCAGATGAACTTGCACCATGGCTCCATAAAAGTAAAAAACAAAGCACTTTAGTAGGTTGTTTCATAAATCATAAAAACTGATGCATTGACATATTTAGTGAATTTCACTTTTATAATACCAGAGTGCATGACATCATTTTAAGTTGCAGAAATGGAAAACACAGAAGAATAAAACAAACTATAAGAACAGAATAAATTCTAACCTGAACTCAAAACCCCCAGTTTCAGGATTGCATCGGGTATTAACAACCATCGAACCCAAGACAACTTTTCCACCCAGTTCTCCAAGGCAATAATCAAGCAGCTCTGAAGAGGCCACTTTGCAGACAGAACCTCTAAGAGCACGCCAACTTACCCAATTGGACCGAGACACAGCACGCAGCACTCTGAGCATGGCTTCCTTGACACGCAAAACATCACTCTCCTCCCAGGAACATGACACTCCCGTGGCATCAAAGCTACGCTTCTTGCCAGTGATGCCATCAACCTTTGATGAAGTCTTGATAGCATCATGAATCAAACTCATAAGAAGACAGAAGAGATCTCTTATATTTACAAGTTGATGTTCCGACAAAGACTGGTAATGTAAGATTATGCCCTGCATACAAGAGTGGGGTTTCTGGCCCTGAGAGAGGAAGATGGACAAGGGTAAGTTGGACAGGCTTTCAACACCAGTCTTATATGCTTCCTGTGTGAGACCATAGCTGCCAGAGCCAAATTGATAACCCCATTCACCATACCAGGGGTGTCCCCTTGTGATGGAATGAATCAGTCGGTACTCCAGCCCATATTTCTTCGAAACATCCATCACACTAACTTTTCTGCCCAGAAAGAACATGAAACACACAGAGTTTAACTCAAAGCTACATCCATGTTAATAAAAAGTATGTTTACAAATATACCGGCCCATTTAAAGAAGGTTTAAGGATTTCTACATGCCTTAAAAGTTTAGAATGTGTGTGTACTGTATTACATCTGATCTTTAAAACATCCTAGCACCCAACCTCAACAGAATAAGTACAGTCGTAAGTGCCTCAGCATTTAATTTATTATTTATGCAATAATCAGTTTTTTCAAAGAAGTTTATTATATTTTTCCTACCACTGCCAAATACATGACAAAAGTTTTATGGATAAGTACATGGTAGTAATTGAGAGAATTGATCCAAAACAAACAGCATAATCATAAACAATCTGGAAGCAGTAATTATTTATCAAAATGAACCCTGACCTTACTCCAAGTGTCTTGCAGAGCCGATCCCAGAAGTCCATGATATGGCAGCCAGAAAGAAGTCTTGAGCCTCCTTCTCTGCCATTAACACGAAGAAGGTGCCCATAACCATTGGTATGAACCACGCCATGTAAAATATGAGTAGTGCTCTCCAATTGTTGGTAGACCCAATCTTCGACATCATCTGTGCTTGTCACGTGGTTGCAAGATTTGCACCTGAAGATTGAAAGCATTATGAAAACCATAAGATGGCTGCACTACAATGCTGTAATTTCAAGATCACTGTTATTCTCAATAAATAATATCAGTGACGGGATAATCATCTCTATGACCACACAGTATGATATAATTTCTCAAACAAATAATAGCTGCAGAATAATAATTTCTCAAATAAATCATCTCAATCCCATTCTTGTGAGTCACAACTACTGTTATCCATCTAAATCAAACATCCACAATATCAAATTCAATGTCATCATACAGTCGTTAGCACCTTCACTACAAGTAAGGTTAAAATAAAATTAGAACCGCTATTCCAATTAATAGACCGGGGGTAAAAACTAAAAACAGGAAGAACAAAATTACTCCAATTACATTAGAAAATTATACCTTCCCAACTATTCTCATGATATTTGCTCCTAATTTGAGTTAAATTTTTTAATAATAATAATTTCAACAAACGTTACTATTCACACATCATAAACACTATTAGGGTTAACATGAAAATAAACATTAATGAAAAAGTGAAATGCTAAAAGCCTCTCTCAACTTTGGGACACATAAACCTTCAATTTCAAGGATTGATCATATATCAACATTTATGAAAATATCTTAGTAACTATTTTGCATTTCAATACATCAAATGAATCACTCATTGGGAAAAAAATAGCAGAAATAGACTAGTCATTACATGTCACAATCAATTAACCCAAAAGAATGAGAAAAATAATCCAAATGATACAAAGAAAAATGGGACTTTCATGTAACAAAGAATAAGCTTATTGGTGGGTGCGTGGGATAGTACTAACTTGGATTCAGACAAATGCAAGGTATCTCCACAGCACATGCATGGCTTGTGATACCCACCAATAGAGCTCCCACCAGCCTTTATGATAAAATGGTAACGTTTCCCGCAGACCGGGTGCCCACTCCAACCTAATCCATCACCATATATTTCAAATTTTTCACTTCACTAAAGAACAGAACTGAAAATTAAAAACTAATCAAGAATCAAATAGAAATAGTAATGGCAAAAACAATCATTTTCTTGACTAAAATTATAACACTAAGAAATTCGTCTAATGTGTAAAGTCCAAATTATACAATTATGCAAGGTTGGACCACAAATATCAAGTGTCACATTAGAGCTCCTTAACGTGGGGCTCATTTAACTTATAAGGTGCTTCAAACAAATGGGTCCGGCGACTCTCTTGTATTTTATTTTCTGGCTATTGTATTGTATCGAGTCACATTAACAATCACATGTGCACATCAAGCAAAAAATGGGTCACATTCATCATCCGGATCAAAATTTAGCTCTTAATTATTATAATCATAATAAATAATGTTAATCAGTAATCACAAACTGTTTACCAAAAAAATTCAATCACAAATATCTTATTCTGAACTGTTCACTTGATGATTAAAAAATAGATAAAATCTTAAGAAAACTAGAGAATAAAAATAAATCAATAAATAAATCCTCTCAAAATAAATAATTAACACAACTTTTAGAGATGATTAATACATTATTAAATGCTGTTGTAACCAAAAAATTATTAGTATGTGCAACAATAATTAATGTTTTCAATTCTTTTTATGTGTTGTAACCAAAACACATACAGAGATAGGGAGAACTACAGTTCGATCACGCAACTCTGTTTGGAAGGGCTGAAACCACTTAATGCCCAAAATAGATTAAACTGGTGGCGGAAAAACACACATACAAAGGTAGTATATGTTTATATTCTATTCTACAACTTACTACCCCCGTCTCAAATATAAGCAAAGATTCCTTTTTCAAGTTCATTGAATTATTAATGTATCTGATCAATAATGTGGACCAAATACATTAACAACTTAATGAATCTAGAAAATGAATATTTACTTATATTTGAGATCGGAGAGAGTACATTTCAAAATATACATAAAAAATCAAATGAATTGAGTTCTAGATATACCGTAATTTATAGTTAAATAATTACTACTAGTATAATGTGCATTAATCATTTATATTTTACAAAATTAATTACGTAATGTAAACAACCAATTTCATAACAAGAAACGAGTCAACTCACCTACAACTCGGCACTGATCACAATAAACCGATCTAGATCTAGCCACATCCTCTTCAACAACATCAAGACAAACAACCGATTCCGATCGATCCTCCTCCGTCTCATTCAAACCACCACCACCGCCGATTCGGAACACGATCTGCCACGTAAGCAAGTGCGGGAAAAGTGCAGATGGAGGAGGAAGAAGCGCGTGCTTAGTGAGAAACGATCGTACATTTGTTCGGAATGGTCCGTCGGAGAAGGTGTCTTGTAACGGTGGGAAGTTGTGGAAGTCGAAATCGGCGGTTGGTTTTCTCTTTAACCGCTTTAATGGTTTTTCTCCGGTTACGACCATGATGAGAGGAGAGTGGAGGGAGAAATGAGCGCGTGGGGAAGTTGGAGTTGTGTGTGATGAGAAATAGTGTGGGGAATGAATGGAAGGTTCTGGAGACGGTTTTGGAGGTTGGATATCCGACGGTTGAGAATGGAGCGAACAATGACAAGTGTTAATTTAAGATTTATGATCTACTATCATTTTTTTTTTTACATCGGAAAATAGATTTACTATCATATTTTTACTCATCCTTTAATTTTGATTGAGAATGGAGTATCCACCATCAAACGCATACCATCGAACGTAGTAATTAATCCCTCGCTAGGGTGGGATAGCTGGCCCAGGATTTAAAGTTGCTCCATATCTAAGGTGATAATCGAACCCTCAACCATTTGTTAAGGGAGGATGAGCCTCAACCGCTCAACCACACCCCTTGGATTACTCATCCTTTACTTTGTTTATTCTTTTTCTTATTTTAGTCTTTTAACTATTAAAAAATTTATTTTAATTCTTTAACTTATTTTTTGGTTTACCTCAAGGGGTGTAGTTGAACGGTTGAGGCTCATTCTCCATTAATCAAAGTCGAGGGTTCGATCATTACCTTAGTATGGAACAACTTTTAATCTTTGTGCTAGTTATCTCACCTTTCGAGTTGTCTTCAATCTATCGAGTGATTAGTCACTGCGTTCGGCGGTGGATACGTCGGTCTCGACCAAAAAACAAACTTATTTTTTAGTTTAATTTTGATCATTTAACTTTTAAAAGTTTCCTTTAAGTCCTTAACTTATTTTTTGATTTTAATTTGGTTCCTTGACTCTTTTTTCGTCAACCACTTTGATTCTTCATTTCAAATGATCAAAATTAAACTAAAAAATAAAGTAAATAACCAAAATAAAACTAAAAAAATAAGTTAAGGGACTAAAATTGTAATTAAGTCTATGATTTATGATAGAAAAGAGTTGGTTGTGTTTGAAATTTGGACAATTTCATTTATTCACTATATAACAGTACTCTCTTTCGTCTTCAATTTAATTCACATTTAACAATTTTTATTGATCTAACTGTCTCTTATACTTAGAATTTATTAAACAAAAATATAGTACTACCCCTGTCTCACAATAAATGCCCCTTATTAATCGAGACAACATTTATTGTTCTTTTTCCAATAAATTACTCTTATTTATTATTACTTTTTAATTAGCAAAACTATTCCACTAACTATCATTAATAAGGGTATTTTAATAAACAAATTCATTCTATTATTGTTTGAAATTAACAAAATTGTTCACGTATGTAAACACAAGTTGATTACAATGAAGGTGAGTTGCTCTCTAGGGTGAGAGAGCTCTGAAAGTGATTAGTATGTCAAGCTACAAAATACAGTTCAAACCCTAAATTCCCTTCTCATCTCTCAAGTGTCCCTTTTATAAGCTCTGTTTCCTTGACCTAATGGGCCTTTCAATGGAAGTCCGGCCCAATAAGTTAGCACTCCAAAATCCATTTGTAGCTCATCCGTACAAGACACGTGGAGCTGGATCAGGTGAAGCTGACATCACTTATTTGTGCAAGTCACGTGAAACTAGGAGCATGCAGCTACGTCACTCATCTGTGCAGGTCACGTGAAGTTTGGAGCCTTTGAATCTGATTGATGAGCATAGCAGGTTGACTTGGTTGAACAGAGTAGGTTAATAGTATGATTTGATGATTTGAATTGTCAAGCTGAGCAGACCAATAGGAGTCACCCCACCTGGACGGTCAAGCTGAGCTGGACGGTCAACGGTCAAAACATGATATGGTTCTCCATATAAGTCCACATATCATTTCCTTAAGAAATATGAATAACTCAAAGAAGACACCTTTTGTGAGACGGAGGCAATGGAAAATAAACAAAAATAGTAATTTGTGTTTGTTTACAATCATAAAAATCTATTTTGATTTTATTAACTTCACTTTACACATGATTAGTGATGCTCAAAAAAATTGATTTTAAAAGAAGCTATAGAGAATAACTTTTAATTTTGAAGAGAAAAATGTTTTTTTTTTAAAAGCTACTTCCTCTATCCCAAAATAAGTATCACAGTTGACCATTTTGCCCTATTTACATAACCAACTTTGACCATATTTTTTTTTACTAATATATAAATATAAAATATTAATATGTAAGATGTTGTTTGATTTGTCTCGATGAATATTTTTAAGATATACAATTTTTATAATTTTTAAAGATAGACAATTAAAGTTATTAATGATTAAAATTATGCGTTGGCAAACATTAATTGATCAACTGTGACACTTATTTTGAGACGAAGAGAGTACAACAACCACACCCTTAATTTGTTCGTCAGTTTAATCGATTTTTGTAGACCCTTAGTGTATGTTTGATTTCAATTATAGAAAGGCTATAATTATTTTTGACGTGTAGAATTGATTCTGACATGTTTGATTTCCGTAAAGTATAATTGATTCTGCCTTCAGAATTGATTCTGTTTGAAGCTAAAAATTGTAGCTTCTGGTTTAAAATTAATTTTTACATTGAAATTTTCTGTTCAACTCACTTCTAGTTGTATGTTCCAAACATAAATCAATTCTAATAAAATCAATTATATCACAATCAATTGACTAAAATGCACTTTTTTAGCCCTGTATCTTTCACAAACTTGCAATTTTAGCCCCCTAACTTTCATAATAGCACTTTTAACTCCTTATCTTTAGCCCCTTTTACAAAAGATTGATTTTGACCAAATCAACTTGCCACATCTATATTTTTGGTCACATTATTTTTATAAGCAAACATATTGATTGAGCAAAACAACTAAACCACCATTTGTTCAAGCGCTTAGTTAAAAAACAACTTAGTTAAATGCCTTGAAAGTACCAAATGAAATTCAAAACAAGTATTTCAGGACATAGATCAAAGTATAATCCAATATCTCTAGTAAAAGTTGAACTCAACACATACTTTCTCAAACAAAATTACATAACAAAGATAATGTTATCTACTGCTTAAGTTCGGTGATTTGTCCTTCAACGTTCTGCATCTTGAGGTTTGTTGTGAAATCTCTTTGCAACAAATTCTATGAAAACTAGAAAGAGGCGATGAAGAAACTAAGACAGTCATCAATTGATACAGGAATGCTTGTTTGAAATTGGGACAATAGAAAATGGAAGTTGAATATTGAAGTTGATTTGGAAGAGATGATAAAAAAGGAAATAGTGCAAGCATTCTTGGCTTTTAATATTGTTCTGGACTGAGCCCGACAATGACCACACCCAGCACCAATACTTGTCAAAAGAACTTATGCTCGACATACACGCGACATACGACTGAAAGGCTTATGCTCGTCGTGTGCTCGACATACGGTTAATATGCTTGTTCTGGACATATGCGCGACACATAGCTAAAGAGCTTGTGCTCGCCATATGCTCGAGCAACATTCAAGCACCGTTACAAATCGTAACGGACAAATGTCGGGATAATGAGCATTTACTGCTCCTTATGACCGCAAGTCAAATAAATCAGATTCATTAAGAATAATTCAAAACATTTCAATCCATAACCAAATCTTTCAATTTTTAAGCAGAGTTCAATCTATAGAAAAAATATTGTCCCAGAACAGTGATAAGCAATAACACAGATGAAGACTCATAAAAGTTCATATCTTCACATGAAACTTGTCGAATCTACTTCAAACAATATCAATGAATCTGTAAATTTTAGAGGAAGAGGGAGAAGAAGCGTACACTGGGGTCGAACAGGAAGAGTTGGCCCATTGAGACGACAACGGTGGCACAGAACTGGAGTTATGGATGCTCGATCATGACTGCGGTGGTGTTTTGATTTTGCACAATCAAAGAAGAAAGAGTTCTGTCTATTGCTTGAATACATTCGTAAAAAAAATGTGGTCAAAGTAGCTTGAATAAATAATACACACAATCAAATTGTCATAAGAGATAGAGAGCTGAAAAGTTACTTTGAGGTTGAGACAGAAGAAGCTTTTTTTATTTCCTGTGCGTGTGTTTTTTTTTTCTTCTAAAAATAAAAACAACTATTTTTTATTGGCTCAGTGTTAAAATTAGGTGAGAAAAATGAGGATGAATGTTTACCCAAAAAAATTATTTCCCAAAAGAGAGAATTAATTATTATTTCAAAATTATTCTAAATTTATTTTAATAAGAGAAAATTAATTATTATTTTCTGCGCATAAAAATAAATAATTAAAATAGGAGAGTAATTAATACTAGTCGTGTGCTATTGATGATAACCAAAATTACTTTGTTACAAATCATACAGTGAATGTCATGCGGAACCGTGGTGGTGCCTACTCCCTCCTCAGCTTTGAATTTAGCCTTCCTGCTCTTCTTGGGTTTGGGAAAAGGAAATTCATATTAACTCACTAGTCTAATAATCCCCAACCCTCGTCTTAATTCCCAACCTCCATCAGCTTCTTTTATTATGAAGAGGAATTGTTCTTACTTCTCTTCTTCAGCTTCCGCTTCATCTACCACTAGAAAGGCAAAACAGGTATTTTTGTTTTATTTATTTTTTTCAACAATTGATTTTAGTTACATTACATGCAATTGATTTAGTGTGAAAGCTTGTTTGAATTTGAAAAATAATACAAACTAGCAATTGATTTTCTGGATAAGTTTTAATCTGGTTCATTTAGTGTGAAAGCTTGTTTAAAAATTATACAAACTAGCAAACTAGCAATTGATGTTAAATGTTATCTAGTGAGTAGTGAAAATCAGAAAATAACAGAAAATCAGAAAAGAGTTCTTTTGGTTGTAGGAGTTATCCAATGAGCAAGAGTTATGTTCGTAGGTTGTAGGAGTATGTATTGAGTAGGAGCTATCATCAATAGGAGTTCTTTAGGTTGTAGGAGTATGTGGGCTTTTTCTAGTATTTTATTTTTAATGATAGTTATGATATTTTCGATCGATCTATCTATTCATCAAATCGAGAATAATTCTATCTATCAATATTCTTTGTTAGTATTATGAAACTGTTATGTTGAAGTTTGATTTTTTAAATAAGATGTTTCTTGTTTTCCGATATATTTTTCTAGGCTCATGACTCATGAGTCTGTTTAAGTTAAGAATCTTGTTGTCTAATGGTTTTTTTATTTAGGGGAGGATCATAAAAATGAGTTACAGACCGCTTGCTAAATGTGAGTAGACCAATGTGCTTGATGAAGATCTGGTTCGAACTATCACTGACTTGAATGGGGACAAATGCAAATATTATAAGTGGAAATACATTGACATCTGGAAAACAGCAACAACCACGCTGAAAAATAAGATTAGTCTAAGAGGTATCGAACCCCATGCTCCCTTTGAGATGGATGATTTAGCCCGTAAACTCTATCATTTGAATGGAACCAACACCTTTAATACATAGATCGATGTTATGGTTGGCCGTTTGTTTAGCGTATGTCAATTTTCAATCCCAACATTTTTATTAGGTCGTAATAAGGATACGAGTGAGTCTCCTATGGTAACTAGAAGCCAAACCACATTTCCAGCCTCTCCCTCTGCGGCATTTGCCAGAAGCCAAACTACATACCCAACCTCTCCCTTTGCGGCATTTGATAGGGCAGAGCCTAGCACACCATTTTCTAGGTCAGTTAGTGGTGGTGCACAAACGCAAACATGCAGAAAAGAAACATAAAAGCATGGAGATTCGAAGCAACAGAAAATGAGAGCAACAACAAAAACGCAAAATAGTGGGATTCAAAGCGACCCACACCGGAAAAGGCTGGAGAATCAGAAAGAGTAAACTTACTATTAGATTGATATGAAGGAATAATTCTCTAGGGAAGATAGTTGAGAAAGATAGACTTTGCAAAGAACAAAGAGTTTCTTTTCTCTTTCAGTGGAGAAGGAGAAGGAGAGAGAACGAAAGAGGAAGTTAGAAAAGTGGGATAAAAACCCACTCTAACTGCATTTATAGCAGTTTGAATCTGAGTGGGTGATCGACGATTTGTGTATCAATAAATATTTAATAACTGCAAGTGCACAGTTTCGTCGTTGAGTTTTAAAAGATATCGAACCACAGAGACCAACAGTCGAACTACCGTATTTCTGTCGTTACTGTGTAAATCTAAGGCTATTGAACATTAGGATTTGTTTAGAATTTTAGAAATTAAAGTAATTAAATTAATTAATAAAAGCGGGATATCGGTATATAACTAATTAACCTTCGGGAATTTAATAAATTAGTAGCGCGCGAAAAAGGGTTTATTTTTCAGAAGAACTTTCTCAATTTAAAGGTTTAAACCTCACACTCTCGTTTTGTTGATAAAAACCATACTTTCTAAGATAGGAGTTTTACTGTCACTTTTCTACCACCTTAGCTTCGAAAGTATATTTTGAAAACCAATTAGTTCTAATTAATCCTAACGTGGCTCTCGCTCGTTCAAAGATTAATATCAAATTCCTACTATCTAGTTAAAACCTCAAACTCTCGCTATATTGATTTTAACCTTAGTTGCCTTATTTTACTCTCGTTCAAAAGCTTTGAATTAAATTAGGAATTTGAATCAGAAAAATAGTTTAATAAGTGCGCGCGCTACATCATCATTAAATCCCCTTCGGAGAATTAAATTACATACCGATATCTAGGAATTTAGCTAGACATGGTAAAGAAAATAAACAAACAAAAACAGAAAATTAAATAAAGCATAATAAATAAATAATTAAATAAATGCATAAAAAACCTGGAAATAGAAATTGCTGGAAACTGGAATTAAAGGAAATAAAATTCTTGACAGGAAAGTGAAAACGGAATTGAAATCGGACTTCCGATGTGGAAGTACCGAGACAGTTTACAAAGTGGGAAATATAAACTGGCTGAAAAATAAAGAAAATAAAGCGTAGTCGGATCAGGAATTGAGTCTTCTATTTATAGAAGAGTTTTGCCTCGTACGATCCGTAAAAATAGGGAGGATATGCTTCACTTTTGATCTTATCTCACATCCATCCGATCAGGAAAAGACACGTACTTTTCCCCCACGTTACGCAAAAATTGGTTTTAATTGGATCTGATTATGTGGCGGGCGCCATGAAGTTGGTGGCGGTCGCCACCAGCCCAATTTGTTGGGTTTTGCTGATTTTGCTTGTTCGCACCTCCTTTTTGCTCCGTTTTTTGCCCTTTTTGCTCAATTCTCTTCTCCGACTTATTTTATTTGACATTACTGAAAACAAAACAAATACCCGCATAAAAAGACATAAATGAAATAAAAACATATGCAAATGCAACTAAAGTTCACCTAAACTAAGCTAAAAATACGATATGATTTCGTGTCATCAAATTCCCCCACACTTGAACCATTGCTTGTCCTCAAGCATAAAAGAATAATGAATTGCAAAGTACAAGTAAAAACACATGACACGATCATCTTACTCATACGTGGTTGCCGGCTAAGCCATGAAAATCAAATAACAGTGCAAATAGCAAAAACACCATAATGACACACTAGACTCCCATTATATGAAAACAGACCTGAAGCATTTCCTTTTGACTCGACCTTTTACCTAAGTTTCATTTACCCTTTTCATTCTAGCGCAATCACATTAAGCCCGATATCTCGTTCACGCCCATGGTAGGAAACCTGTTAGTGATTATGATCATCATATAGCTAGGGGTGCTGATAACATAAGTTTGGTAACCCCAATTTGCTTTACCCACTTCGCAGTTGCAGCGGATCGGATCGTAACCCGCGCTACCAAGTTCAGAATCAGACACCTCTGAACCAACTACTAATGAGTTTCTATACTATGGTATTTTTTTCTTTCACATGCTTCAACATTTGTTGAATTTTTCATCAATTATTTCAAAGAATCAACCAATAGTATTCATGACATTTATTTTCAAGATCATTCACTTATATTCATCGGTTTCCCACTTAGTTTGTGCCTTGAGATGGTGCCGACTGCTAGATAAATTACTAAGAGTTCATTAAAACTCAAATTTAAAGCTTTGTCAAAGTTAGTACTCAAATCAGTTTTACACACTTCTGGGAATCTAAGGTGTTAAAACAGTATTGATTTTATCTAACCGTTACCCAAATTTCACAAAATAGCCTAGATAGTGCAAACAACCTATATACTTTCAAACAATCAATATCAATCATCAAGACTCAACAATTTGCTTTTCACAAGAAAATTTTGGTATGGCTCAAGAAATGGGAAAAATCAGACAATAACAAAACCAACACGCAAAAACTACTCAACTCAAGTGAACTATCCTAATGTTTTATTATGCATGCAAAAATTAAATGACTGAAAGTAAAAAGGAAAGCGATAAAGCTTCCTTCCCCACACTTAAATCGAGCATTGTCCCCAATGCGACAACTAAAGGCAGAGAAGGAAGGATAAAACCTGTGGGATCAAACTACTGGTGGCCTGGGCCGCGTCTCCTCGTGCGCCTCTCATGCTGTGGAGGAACTGCACCTAACTGTTGGAAATAGTCATCAAACTCATCCATGCGCAAAGTCATACCTGCCATGCTATCAATCAAACCACGCTGGTCAACCTGGTACTGCTGCATCATCATCATCATCATCTCAGTCTGGCGACTCTGGATGTCTTGAACATGCTAGTCTCTCTGGGCATCTAATATGGAGCGCTGCCTCATCTCAGACAAAATAGTATCAAGCGTGGCAGTCCCGCGCTCATTGCCGGCTCCGGATGAAGTACCTGCAAAATAGCCAGAAGAAGTGTGTGTGGTGTGTGCATCATTTCCCGGACCCTCACGCTCTTCCTCCTCATCCGCGTCACTCTCTCCCTCATCAACAGCTGCATTTTGGTTCATCGGTGCAGGTGGGCCGCCCATGTCAGGGAGGAAGCGGAAATTGGCTGGATCGCGCACATTTATGCGCGCTGGGTCAGGGAGGATGATGTCGGGGCAAGCTTTGTTATCTATCATGAGAATAAATCTACCATCGGCCCTTTGTTTGACAAGTTTCATGCCTCGTACCATATGCAAGTCAATGGTACGGGGATCTAGTGGGATTATAGTTGAAAGTTTTTCCTCATGGTTCAGCATGCGCGCTAAAGTTGTGATAAGCCCCCCAAAAACAGTTACCCCTTTGGACTTAACCATAGAAAACATATGGTACATTATGAGCCGGGCAAGGTTAACCTTTTCTTTTGAAATAATAGTGAACAACAAGTAAAGCTCTTTCTCGTTTAGCTTGTTAGAGCTAGCGCGCCCAAAAATAGTACAAGCCAAAATTTGGCGAAAGTAGCAAATTGCGGGGTTTTGAATCAATGACGCTCGGTTACCCTCAAAGCTATTTGTTACTTTCCCGGTCATTCCCCACCAAAAGGTGCGCGCGGCCTCTAGCCACCCCACTTGTGTGGGTAACTCATCTTTCACTCCCTCACCGTGTGGAAAATGTCACATCTCGGCCATTTCATCGAAACTAAAATTATAATCAGTGTTAAACAAACGAAACTTTACACGCTCGGGAGTGGGATTTAGTTCTAGAGAGCTAAGAAATTCGGCGGTAAGTTGCACATAAACCGGATCCTTAAAAGAAAGCAAGTAGTCTAGTTTGAATAGCCTAAGTAAGTAGTTCACACTATCATGCAATCCTAAAGTTTCCATACAAGAATCGTCGGCATACCTTGTTGCTTCGAACTCTTTACGGAGGAGGAACCGGTAAAGATTTGATTGACCCGCATTTTGGAAATGTATCTCGTATTGCCCTTGTTGCGCCATAACCTTAACTTGAACTAAATTCAAAGAAAATGAAAGAATAGAAAGCCTCTGTGATGTGTGAAATGGTGTGAAATGAATGTATTAGTAACATGAGCTTTTATAATGGAAAAAGGTAGTAATGACTTAGTGTTGTGTAGTTGGAAAATTGAATGATGAAATGATGGCAGGTTGAGTCACAGAGGAATCAATTCTTTTCCAAAAGCCAAAAACAAAAACCATTCATTGCAAGCTTACTGTAACACGTTTTCTGCACAAAAATTGGCCAAAATCATGAAATCCATTCTATGGCGCGCTCCACCAGTGCTACGGCGGCCGCCTGCTGGCCAAATGTCCCAGAATCTTGGACATTTTCGTCCTGTAGCGTGTTGTTGTTCCTTTGATCAGTACCTGGACCTGTCTAAAGAAAATTGCACAGCTTGCACACAGTTGAAATTAGTTTTAACAGGACAAAATTTGCACAAGATGAAGTTCCTAACACAGAGCATTCATTCACAAGAAAATTCATATTGGCACACAAGAGTATCGTAAAGCAAACGGTCTCTCACAGGAGTTTTTATTAATTCATAAACTAGAACAAATTAAATTAGTTATTGCTAATTTTCTGGAAATCAAATTAAACTACTAATAAAGAAAGTTCCCTAGGATTTATTATTCGAAAGCAAGTAAAAGAAAATCCTAGGCGTGCGGTAAACGCATCGGGACGGTCCTAGCCACTATGATGGTGTACTACTTCATTCACGACGAAGCCTAGCTCATCCCAAATATTCTCTACTTGCGATGCGGATGTGTTCAAGAAAGCATAGAATTCCGCGCGCAAGTTAGTTAGCTCGGCTTCCATTGCATTAGCCTTAGCTTGCAATGCCTCAAACATGGCAACAGTCACGGTCGGTGGCCCCTCTGGGGCGGCAGCAGCATGAATAGGAGCTGAAACTTCAGGAGTAGAAGCAGTAGGAGTAGAAGCAGGAGACTCGCTTGGATTAGACTCAGAGAGATTCATGTCAAGGTTTTCATAGGCTTGAGGTGAAAGAGGAGGTGTAGAGGGTGTATAGTCTGGTTCTTCCAAGTCATAAAGCCAGTTATTTCTGTCATGCACGCTGGTTTTCTGATTAGGCAGGGTGAAATGGGGCAGGACTTTGGAATTGATGAAGAGGTCAAACCGGTCAGGTCCTAGGTTTCCTATAAGGCCACGGTTGAAACAGAAGTTTATGTCCATGAGTCGGATTCCTCCCAAAGGTTGGAGTTGGTTAAGTTGGACTCTCAAGCCTATAGCATCTGCAATCATAGTCACCAATCCGCCAACTAGGATGGGTCCTAGGCACTCGAGGGCTATCTTATACATGTTCTTCATTATAAAGGTATCCCCATTGACAGGGCGGGATTGTGAAGCACATAACATGATAAAGAGCTCCTCACGGGACACAGAGGTGTTATTTTCCGCCTTACCAAAAAGAGTGTGGGCTAGGATTTTGTGGAAGTAGCGGAAGCCTGGATTGTGTATATTTTCAGAACACATGTTTTCATAATCAGCATGGCCCTCTCCTGAGATTCTTCCCCAGAAATAGTCTAGTTCACGGTAAGGGAACATGCTTTCCTCAACAGATGTGAAAGTATTGGGATCACTTGGGAAACCTAGCAAGTTGGCCATCTCTAGATTGTTGAAGGTGTAGTCCATGTTAAACATTCTAAAATTTATCAGGCCACTTCTGAATCCTTTTCCGATCTCAGGGTGATAGGAGAAAGAGCTTAGGAACTCAAGAGTTAGGTTGCGGTAAGAGCTGAACCGCCTCCCCAAGGGAAAGCTGGACCAACCAACCTGATTAAGCAGAAACATCACACTTTCTCGGATTCCTAGCTTTTCCATAGTGCGGCTGTCAGGGTAGATGGATAGGTGCATATCTCTCTGAGCATGAACTTCATAGTCTTTGATCTGTCCTACTCCTCTGAACCTGATATCATGATTCTCAACTCGATTCATCGTGAAAAAGAAAGGTATCTAAAAAAATAGAATTGAAAAACATAAACCAAAAATATGAGTGAGAGATAAGATATAATAGTACCGCTTAATTTCTTTTAAAACATAGTATTCCAGAAAATCAGACAACAACTAAGACACATGCAAAAATAAATATTAGAATTAAAGCAAAAATAAACCTGCATGTGGGTCGCCTCCCACCAAGCGCTTTGTTTAGTGTCGGTTAGCTCGACAGTTTAGTGTCTTCAATGCACTTGTATAGCCCTAGGTTTCCAAGGCCACTTATCAAGTGCTCTCACATACCCCTCACTTTTTCTCCTTTTCCTCCTATAGGGCGTTTCAACTCCCTCGCCCTCTTCTATTATTATTAATTTTTTATGCTCTAGGGAGAAAGAATGTTTTCTAGCTTGAGGCGGGGGTTTTGGCTCAATTTCAATTGTCCTTCTTTCTTTCGACTTAGTATTTTTACTCGCCTCTTTGAGTGTTACCCTCATCCGCTTTGTATTAATGATTCCCTTAGAATTTTCCTCCCCCAATTTTCTCTTTTTATTTTCGCCCTTAACCTCATGTGTGTTGATTTTTATAATTTTTTTCT
The DNA here is from genome assembly GCA_951804385.1 of Trifolium dubium. NCBI lineage: Eukaryota > Viridiplantae > Streptophyta > Magnoliopsida > Fabales > Fabaceae > Trifolium > Trifolium dubium. The sequence continues at coordinate 6,666,918 of OX638074.1, forward strand.
TTCCACATGTTTGGGTTTTAGGGTCTACTCTGGCCTCTACTGACCTTTGGGGGACAAGGATTGGTGGGGTACAGGGAGCAGGGAAGACACACAATACTTCCTTCTCTACCTCTTCGACTACCTCTCTAGGGAGGGGTACCGGTGATGTTTCTTCGATCTCCACTCTTTCCTTGCCACAACTCTCGACAACTTTGTCGTCTTTACTGGACGTCTCAACCTCGCTTTCATTAATGTTTGCTTCAACGTTCACTTGTCTCTCGTGAGAGGGTTCTATGGCTGACTGGGTGAACTGGGAGATTCGCGTCTCCATTGACTCTTGGGGAGTCGCTGTTGAGTTAACCATAGTGTTGAGCATCTTCAGGGTTTCGAGATTGTTTAGTCTAATCCTTTCATTTACGAGGTTTTGTTCTCTCATCATCTCACTAAATCTTTGCTCTCGCCTAGCATTAGCGGAGGTTTCCATAAATTCGTTACATACTGCTAATAAGCTAGGACTCACGGACTCTTCCGGTTCCTCGAAATGTTGGGGATACTAGTTGTACTGAGAGTTAGGGTATTGTCCCTCGAAGTACGGGGACGGTTGTGGCTGGTAGTTATAGAAGTTATGATTGGGGTAGTTGAAATTTTGAGGATAGTCATTATAAAAAGGATTTGAGTTATACATTAAATTAAGCTCGAAGGACTTATCCTAAAATTGTTTTTTCAAAACTTAAATTTAAAATTTAAAATTGCCTTAGTCTCTACGGTGTAATGACGGAGTTACGATATCGACTAAATTGGTCCCTGGCAACGGCGCCAAAAACTTGATCGATGATTTGTGTATCAATAAATATTTAATAACTACAAGTGCACAGTTTCGTCGTTGAGTTTTAAAAGATATCGAACCACAGAGACCAACAGTCGAACTACCGTATTTCTGTCGTTACTGTGTAAATCTAAAGCTATTGAACATTAGGATTTGTTTAGAATTTTAGAAATTAAAGTAATTAAATTAATTAATAAAAGCGGGATATCGGTATGTAACTAATTAACCTTCGGGAATTTAATAAATTAGTAGCGCGCGAAAAAGGGTTTATTTTTCAGAAGAACTTTCTCAATTTAAAGGTTTAAACCTCACACTCTCGTTTTGTTGATAAAAACCATACTTTCTAAGCTAGGAGTTTTACTGTCACTTTTCTACCACCTTAGCTTCGAAAGTATATTTTGAAAATCAATTAGTTTTAATTAATCCTAACGTGGCTCTCGCTCGTTCAAAGATTAATATCAAATTCCTACTATCTAGTTAAAACCTCAAACTCTCGCTCCATTGATTTTAACCTTAGTTGCCTTATTTTACTCTCGTTCAAAAGCTTTGAATTAAATTAGGAATTTGAATCAGAAAAATAGTTTAATAAGTGTGCGCGCTACATCATCATTAAATCCCCTTCGGAGAATTAAATTACATACTGATATCTAGGAATTTAGCTAGACATGCTAAAGTAAATAAACAAACAAAAACAGAAAATTAAATAAAGCATAATAAATAAATAATTAAATAAATGCATAAAAAACCTGGAAATAGAAATTGCTGGAAACTGGAATTAAAGTTGTTGGAATTAAAGGAAATAAAATTCTTGACAGGAAAGTGAAAACGGGATTGAAATCGGACTTCCGATGTGGAAGTACCTAGACAGTTTACAAAGCGGGAAATATAAACTGGCTGAAAAATAAAGAAAATAAAGCGTAGTCGGATCAGGAATTGAGTCTTCTATTTATAGAAGAATTTTGCCTCATACGATCCGTAAAAATAGGGAGGATATGCTTCACTTTTGATCTTATCTCACATCCATCCGATCAGGAACAGACGCGTACTTTTCCCCCACGTTACGCAAAAATTGGTTTTAATTGGATCTGATTGTGTGGCGGGCGCAATGAAGCTGGTGGCGGGCGCCACCAGCCCAATTTGTTGGGTTTTGCTGATTTTGCTTGTTCGTACCCCCTTTTTGCTCCGTTTTTGGCCCTTTTTGCTCAATTCTCTTCTCCGACTTATTTTATTTGACATTACTGAAAACAAAACAAATACCCGCATAAAAAGACATAAATGAAATAAAAACATATGCAAATGCAACTAAAGTTCACCTAAACTAAGCTAAAAATACGATATGATTTCGTGTCATCAGTGGGAAAGCCCAAAGGACTGGCGTTTGGATTCCACGCGCCTGAAACAAAAAGACGTGACTGATTCACGTGCTCCCACGCTCCCCCACGCGCCTCACAGAGCGCGGAAAAACAGAAAGGAAACTTGAGAGTGTCATATCATAACTAACGCGTGGCAAAGATCAACAAAAGTAGACGTCAAAACGTCACATCTATCCATTCAAAATCTGTGCACGTCACGCGAATCTCGCAACGATCAAGACCACATGTCACGCAAAAATCACTACACAGAAGGAAAGTAATTATCCTCGACTTAATGACACCACACTATTTTCGGCAAGAAAATATTTCAAATCGACGCATTTACAAAGCTGATTCGACATTTAAGCTCGACGTTACGTGCACCCAAGGACAAGTAGGTTTCCTCTCGACATTTAAAGTCGCCACCCTCGAACTCGAGAATGGCGAATTAGGGGGTTTCTGTTCTGGACTGGGCCCGGGAATGACCACGCCCAGCACCAATACTTATCAAAAGATACTTATGCTCGACATACGACTGAAAGGCTTATGCTCGTCTTGTGCTCGACATACGGTTAATATGCTTGTTCTCGACATATGCGTGACACATAGCTAAAGAACTTGTGCTCGCCATATGCTCGAGCGACATTCAAGTACCGTTACGAATCATAACAGACAAATCTCGGGATAATGACTATTTACCACTCATTATGACCGCAAGTCAAAATCCGACAACCATTAATGGCAGGGACGAATCATTTGCCTCCTCATTAATGACTTTGGCCCAGCGCTGGGGGTATATATACGCCGTTCCTCACAATGGTGCAGGTATCTATTATTCTAACTTGTACTCGTAACTCTTATACTCACTGACTTGAGCGTCGGAGTTCCTGCAAGTACAACCCCCATTTCTCTGTTCACAGAGCATTACACGACGGAACTGTGCGGCCATCATTTCTGATCTAGTAAGATCAAATATTTATTTTTTATTTTTTTAATTATTGTTGATGTGGTAAAAAATGCAGATGTGGCAAGTTGATTTAGTCAAAGACAGGGGTCAAAAGTGCTATTATAAAATTTAGAGTGCCAAAATTGTAAATTAATGAAAATTAGAGTGCTAAAAGTGCATTTTAGCAAAATCAATTCTATCAAAATCTCTTATTTCTAATGGTCTGTTTGATCTGCAAAATAAAAGCACAGGACAGAACAGTACAGGACAGTACAAGACAGAACAACACATGACAAACATTTACGATATTAAACAAATTTTATCTTGTATGATGTTTGATCGAAAAATGTTATTTTTATGATTTAGAAAAGTTGCGCTGAGGACAAAGTTAGGTTAGCAACAATTTAACCTAAATTTTTCCCTCCAAAAGAGCATTAAATGAGGCTATTATAAATTATACTAGACTTTCTACCCGTGCATAATCATTCAATTGTATAACATGTCAATGTCAATGTATATTATTTGTTGTTAAATTTTAAGACGGCAATTCAATAACAAAACTCAATGAGAAGTAGGCACAAAATTCGAACCATTTTAATAAAAGCATACACAATACCACGTACGAATCACACCCTATCTACCAACAAACCAACACCACTACAAATGACGTATCATGTAGGAAAAATTCTACAAACAATTAATTACCAAATTTTTCCAAAGTTGAAAAGTATTTGCAATAGATATTAACATAATATATGTTTGCCCCTTGCATCAGGAACAAATGTCTACGACTCTACTCCTACACCAAGATCACATGCTCCAAAGCTTTTGCATTATGCAAAAAAAAATCAGCAGTTGAAAGCAGCCTCCTATGCCTCATAAAGAAAGAGAAAGTTAATACTTCAAATATTTTCTTGAAAGAGTTAATACTTCAAATATAATTTCATGTTATATTGAAAGATAATTGAGTAGAAAAAGAAGTTTAAATAGTAGCAAGACACAAAAATGTGTCACTACAAGAATTTTGCCATATAGCAACGGCAACCTATAGTGACGGCCATATAAACTGTAGGTATAGATAGAGTATACGGACACTTAAATAATTATTATATTATTATTTCTACCCACCAATTTCATTACCCGCGTTCCTTACCAATTTCATTACCCGCTTAATTTCATTACCAATTTCACTTCCCTGATACAAATTCGCTCTACGTTTCCCCAATTTCAGTTTGAAGAAACCCTAAATATGATCAGATTCAGAGCAATCTACAGATCGTTGTTCTTCGCTTCGTGAATCACCTTCGTCTCTTCGTTTCTTCGTGAATCTACAAATCGTTGTTCTTCGCTTCAGATCTCAACGCGCTTCAGATCGTTGTTATTCTTCGCTTCGTGAATCAGCTTCAGTTTCGTTGTTTGCTTCGTGAATCACCTTCAGTTTCGTACGCGCTTCATCTCTTATCTTCTTCTGTTCGCTTCAAATCGTGAATAACGTCAGCGCTTCAGATCGTTGTTTGCTTCAGATTGTGAACTTCTATTCGCTTCTAAGGTACGTTTGGAATGCATGAATCAATCCATGAAGGTTTACGCTATTAATTTCATTATTTTGATTTTGCTATTGTTCGCTTCGGATCGTGAGTTAAAATTATGTTTGAATGTTGTCGATGATGCTAATTTGTACTTGTTGCTGAGTTTCATCTCAATTTCGATACCGTTGTCGTTGCTAATTAGTGCTTGTTGCTGAATTTGATCACTTGTTGTTCATGGTGGTTTGATTATATTTGGTGTTGTTCGTTTTATTAATCCACATTTGAAGTCATGTTTGGGTTTTATGGATTAGATTTATGTTAGTGATTGAAAATTGAATAGAAGTGTTGGCAAGAGAAAAAGTGAAAAGATAATGTTGCTACTTTGTGCAATAAAGATGACTTATAATTATCAAAGAAATTAAGTAAAATTATAAATAGGAACAATACATCTTTCTGATTTGATAAGATTAGAAGATTGTTTTAGCTAGCATAGCCTAATAAATCAGCTTATTTGTGGTTTTTTATCACAAAAAATAGTAAATACTTGTTGTGTATTATACATAGGTGAATACGTACCCAATTGTTAGGGGGTTTACTGCAATAGGAACCGGTGGCAATGACTTTGTGCAATCTATGGTTGTTGGTGTGGAATATGTAATTCAACAACCAATTCCTCAGGTGTGTTTTCTATAATATGTTCAAACACACCTGATCTATGAAGTATGTGTATTTTCATTTTCAAAAAACGGCCCAGAATTCAGGGGCTTAGGACATAGTTGTCATGTCTTGAATTGAAGAATGCACTATATGACCATAATGTTTCTTATAATTCGTAGTGTGAAGCTAAAATGATTGAATCTGAAACTCTTACGCAGAAATGGTTGATAGAGTGGTACTTTTGTAATTCCACATTTCCTCAGGCCTTGTGTGTCATCTAGTTTTAAATTATCAAACCATCTTAAACAGTTATATCATTTTCTCAGGTCTTCTTCCTCTATGATTTCAGAGTAAATATTGTCCATCCTATTATGCTCATTTACCGTTTATGAATTATGACCAAAAAGTTTATGAATTTCATTTCATCATCCATCATTCACATACAAGTACAACATCACATTTTCTAACGGATGTTTAGAAATTAGCATCTCTTCAATTTTTCGGACACTTTACAGTTGCATTGTACTTGAAGAAACTTTCCACTTCATCATATTTATTTGTTGTACTTGAATGCAGTTGGAAATTAAAGTTGATTTGATTTGTTATGAAATTGTTGTTGACCTTTCTTATTGTTATGCTCTTCAAGTTTAAATATATCCTTGGAGTCATGGAAAAACGAATCAGACTCAAATGTATCTACCTTGAGAATTTTTAAAAAGTCAAAGAATAAAAGTTTTCATAGGGTCTTTGTTAATTATTTTATCTATGCTAGAAAATCATATTCAGAAGTAGCTACTGATCTTCTGGTCTTGTCATAGCAGGGGTCCTCTAGGAGATCTTTAGTTTTTATTTGTTCTTTTATTTCAGCAACTTAATTCTGTCATGAGTGAAACAAGTTGCTTCTTTGAGAGGCTAAATATGTATGAAAATGTTTCATTGAGAGCAGGTACATGAAAATACTTTATAAGCTCTTTTTGGTCTAGTAGTATTTCATTCTTTCTATCAAGTGTATATATAGTACATGTGCCGTCTTTTTGCATGTTCTCTTTAGTTGATTTTACTGCATGATGCTTTGTTTGGTATTACTATTATAGCTCAGATTATACTTATATAAAATTCAACTTGAGCTCATGTTATACTTATATTATCTTATATATAGAATTCAACTTGAGTTGTGTAATGAGTACTAGTCTGAGAATGATGAGACAATGGGTACTAATTATCACAAATCATGACACTACATTACGAAGGACTCTCTGTCCATAGGGTTTCACACTATTAAAAGACTTACAAGCATTCTTTGGCTTCTTCAGAAAGAAACAAAGACTTGTAAGCATGCACTCAAGGTTATCAATATGAGCTATAAGTGGTTGCCAACTTCCCAAAGTGCATGCATTTTTACAGAGAGTTTTGACTTGCGCTTTTGTCTGATTGGTGGAGCTCAAACTGAAAAATTATCATCTGTTTATAATCCTGAAATTACCACTCACAACACTCACTCACTCCCCTCTTGTCTGATTGGTGGAGCTATAGTTTAAGCATGTTTTATGATTTAATTATTTACTTGTTTTATGATTGGTGGAGCTCAAACCAACATGTACAAGGAAGTGGCAAAGAAGGAACAGAATCTATTCATACAACGTCAACTCATGTCCAAATAATTAACGCTGAAGAAACTCGATCCAATACTAATCATATGGAAGCAGATGATTATTCCATTCCTTCAGATATTGAAGCAGAAGAATTGCACATTGAAAAAGGTATAAATTATATATAATTTTTATTTTTTTCTTTATAAAATTGTTGTGATGAGCAGAGCAATCTTTTTTGTCTTCTTTTTTACTGTAGATGTTAAACCTAAACGGTTGAGAGGTCCAACAAGAATGTTAGATGTATGGGAAATGGAAGGTGGTGATGTAATAATTGTTAATTTGGACAATCATGTTCGTCCTATAGGTCCTGAAGGGAGATCACTTACTCGTTTCATAGGCAGCATGACTCGAAGGCATCAATTTGCTTCTCTCAAATACAAATCTTGGAAAGACATGCCGGATAAGGAGAAGAAATCAATGTTGGAAGTAATAGAGGTATTATATTTATACTTGTATATTTAAATCATGATATATAGTATCTCTTATTTTATGTGTATTTATTTATTAATATCTTTGTTTGTTTAGTCCAAATATGAGTTTGTTCCTCCTATAAATGATGCAACAAGAGAAATGTTGAAATCTGAGTTGAATGATAAGTGGAAGCAATGGAAGTGTGCTTTAAAGTCAACGGCATATGACCCAAGTAAAACAGAAGAAGAAGTTGCATCTAAAGTACCAGATGATGATAGGATTGATGCAAGTCAATATCGTGAGTTGGTTCACTATTGGTATTCTGATGAAGGACAAGTAAGTCAAATTGAAAATATATTCTTTCATATTATGACTAATATTTTAACTTTGATTTATTATTTCGACTAATATAGTATTGTGTCAATTGTAGAAAATAAGTAAAATTAATAGTCAAAATCGCTCCAAATATGAAGATGTTCATTGTATGGGTACAAAGAGTTTCCCCATACTAATTGATGAAAAGGTTTGTTTATAATTGTACGTTGTATTGAGTGAATTGTATCTATAAAACAAATTACATATAACTTGTTTTCTGGATTTAGAAAAAAAAGAGTAAAGGAGTATCACCTGAACGTAAGGAGATTTTCATCGATAGCCGCACACGTAAAGATGGTTCAATTGTCAATGCAAAAGCTGCAAGATTGATTGTAAGATTTACTAATTTGCTTAATGTCATGACAATGCATGTGTGTGTTAAATTCTGTTGTATAGGCGCATGTTTCTGTTTCTGCTATGTTTTTTCTTGTATGTGTATCTCTGCTGCTGAGTGCAGTTCTGATTTTAGTGCACTGCTGCTGCCTTCTGTTTATGTTTTGCGCTACTGTTTTGAACAAGTTCTTGCATACTCATCACTGCCTTCTGTTTTGAATGCGAAACTATTTATTTATTTAGTTGCACACAATCTAGTTGGCTTTCTCTATAATATTATTTTTCTGTTGATCTACTTGTGTTCTGCACAATTGTTTGTGTTTGTTTAAGCTTCGCGACTGGATCTGTTATGTAATCTGAAGCTAGAAGGTTGCAAACACTTGGAGATTTTATAGTTTATAATTTATTGTATTTTGCTGAGATTTTATAGTTTATAATTTATTGCTATTTCAGGAAGAATTAAATAAACATCATAATGAAGTTGGAACATCTCAATTAGCTCCAAATATACAAAGTCATGTCTCTTGGAAGGATGACATATTTTCTCAAGTGCAAGGACCTGGAAAGCGAGGACGTGTGCGTTGTGTAGGCAAGATTCCCAAATCTAAAATATCAAAAGCTTCTTTTTCTGAAAATCAAGAGCTGCGCAATGAACTTAAGCAAATGCGAGAAAATCATAAGCAAATGCAAGTAAATCAAGAGAAGACAAATACAATTATGGCAAATATGATGACATGGATTCAAAAACGGTTTTCTGCAGAAGATGTGAATGCTATGATACAAGCTGCAAGACAGGTATGTGCATTTTTATTTTAAAGTTTCATTTTATACTAAAAGGTAGAATGTTATAATTATTCTTGTCTAGGTAGTATGGAGAGTCTATTGTAGAAAGGAGAAAAAGAGTAGTGAAGTAATGAATGAGGGATGGTGAGCTTGCAATAGTTATAGTTCCATTTGCACATATGAAATCTGTTTCGGAACTATGTGTTTGTTCTGTATTTGTGCTACTGCACGTCCGATTTGATAAATTGCTTCTCTGTTGTGCTCTTAATCCTTTTTGCTTAGTATTTGACAATATAATAATGGTATTTAGTCTTTGTATAACTTTCTGCATAGATTTAACCCCTCTATATATGTGTTGACTAATTTGGCCAAATACGTAAAACGTTTATCGATCCATAGTAGCATAATGTATAGATTAAGTAAACCATTTAAGAAACCATGTTCCAACCAACTTAATACCACACCATCTTGTATCTGTTTAGTCTTTGTTGAGTGTGCTGAGTGTTTGATCATGATTTGGCACTAATGAAGATTGTGTTATTTTGTTTTTCAACAGGTTCCGGATGCCTCTAGTGCTTCTCGCCAAACAAATTCTTTTGGTCCAGACACTAATGAAGATGATTACACTAATGAATGTACAAGAGGAAGACTAGAAGCTAGTTGTCTTGATGGAGTAAAACTGAAATCAAGTGGTTAACAATCTGAATTTTTTTCTAATTTTTGAGGATTGATATATATATGATACTTTCAATTTTACATTTATCTAGTTTATAGTTTGACATATTTGTAAGACTTTGTGATAAATTTTAAGTATGAATGAAGGTTCATTTGATTTTGTTTCATAAATATTTACTTAAGTTGTTTAAAGAGATAATAATAATATTTTTAACAAAGATATCATCAATTTTTTTTTTGATAAAACAGTCCAGCTGTGAGAATAGGCAATTAACTGGTTCCAGCAACCCCTATTCCAACGGAAATCAGCTGTAGGTATAGCCAGCTAATTGGTTCCAAACAATACCTTTTCCAACGGATTAATCAATAGGTATAAAAGCAATGTCTTTTCCAACGGATTAAAAAACCGTCACTATAGGCTATTGTCACGGATATTTTCCGTAGATACAGGAAATTAAAAAGGACGGAGACATAGTGCCGTTGGAAAAGGAATTACGGGATATACCAACGGTTTTTTACCCTTTACCCACGGTTTTTTACCGTCACTATAAGTCAATTTTCTTGTAGTGTGTAAAAGTACAAAAGTATATAAATGTGATTCAATCAACAAACAAAATCAAAATTTGGATAAAATTTAAAACTTATCTGCTGTCAACTTCATCATCACTCTTAAGTTTCATTCTTCTCATCAATTCTGCAATAGAAGCAAAAACAAAAACTTTTTTATATCACGAAATTAGTAGAACACAATCATGGAGGCGTGAGAGAACAAATTATTATAATAATAAAAGATAGTAGCTATACAATTTTTAGCGAGGGTTTGGATGTAACAATAGATCATTTGCGGCTTGGTAACACCTTCACCGTCGGGCTTAACAATGAGCCAGTGGCTACAATCGCTGCCAAGGAAGTGTGGAGTCATCTCAGTAGGTTGTCGAGTCACCGGTTTGGGTCTATCGGAGTGAGTGATTGGAGGATAGTTTGAGATATAGAGACGACGAAACGACTGGATATGATGGATGAAGGTTTGGATAGTGCGGCAGCGGAGGTAGTGAGAAGGCGCATTGTGAGTTGATATATATGGGAGACAATCATTTTCTTCTCTTCTCAATTCAACCTCACTCTTTCTCTTATGACTGTAGTACCCAATTTGTTCTCAGCCTAGGGTTCTAGAGTTGGAATAAATATTTGAAAATTTGTAGAAATGGAAAATATGGAGGATTGAGTGGGAGAAGAATTAAAAAGAAAAAAAGAATGCAGAAAGAAGAAATGAGAAAGAGTGTGTGAAGAAAAAAAGGAGACAATCTGATAGATATAATCAAATGAGAGGGAGAGAGAGCGATTTAGGGAGGGAGAGAGAAAGAGAGAATTGGCCTTGAAATGTTTAATTGGAATTGATGAATTGTTTGGCGCAATACAAAGCACTAATATTGAAGAGAGACAAATCATTTAATTGATGTCGGTTATACTCATATCTAGTCTAGGTTGGCTCTTAATAATTACTTAACCCACATATGGTTAGTGCCTAAATTGTTCCTTAATTATTTAATCCACTAATTAACTCACATAGGTTAGCGCCAAATTGCTCCAAGTTAACATAATTAGGGTTTGCAAATATGGTTGCAAACTTTACTTGGATTATATATACTAGACTTTCACCCGTGCTCTTGCACGGGAAATTGAAAACGTATTTTCAGATAAATTATTGTATTGGACAATTTGCATATATTTTAACAACCACAAAAAATAGCTCTTAGCTAATATTATAAAAATATTTATGTTTAATCAACATTTTCAATTTCAGTTGTATCTTCTCCTTCGTTATCTATAATAGTGACCTGAGGAAGTATTTAAGTGATTGACTTTGACTCTTGTTGATAGTAAATGCAAATAAAATCATCAATAGAAATCGAAGACGTTGAAATTTGAAAGGATTTATTTGATCATAATGACTCGATGATAACCTTAAACAAACTCGAGTGATAGGAAAAGAAGTGACTCTGTTGAACTTCAAATCTTATGTCTTTCTTTTACTTTTGTTAAAAAAATAGATGTCATCTATTGATCATAAAAAAAATATGCATGTTCATTAATTCATCAAAAAGATAAGTAGAAGATGAAAAGTAAATTTTTTATCATTGTGATTGAATCACTTCACTCTATACTCAAACAAAATAAAGATCATTCAAATATTGACAAACACTCACAAACGACAACATTAATTCATTGAAATAAAGAAATTTTAAATTTTATTTCAATGGTTAAAACTTCAATGACTACTTGATTGTACTACCATCCTGAATTATGGCCTCCAAGAAAAATAAAAACATTATAAAAAAATGAACAAAAACATTAAGAAAAAATTAAATCAGACATGCATAATAAAATTATGGGTCAAAAACATAAATAACACGTTTTTTTTTTTCATGAAAAGTGGGAAAAATTTTATTTTTATTTTTGACTAATTAGAAGTGAAAAAATTGAGAGGTGAAAATTAGTGTTATTATTGTTTTTTGAAAAGGTATTATTGATTGAGAGGTGAAAATTAGTGCTATTATTGTTTATAAAAAAAAAAAGTAGTTGAGACTTGAGAGCATTTAATGCTACAATTTAGGAGGGAAAAAATAGGGTTTAGTTGTAGCAAACCCAACCACATTTATAAATAAGAGAAGAGATAAAGATTTTTAATGACAATAAAACCTAATACTATTATTTTAAGTTTTTCCTCCCATCTCTTACTCTTATTAATCAATTAAGCACATTTCAATGAACTTTTCATAGATTATATCTAATTTTAATTGATGGAGAAAAAAAAGCAAAACCCATAATGGACCTAAAGCATCGGTCACTTATTAAATTAAATTGATCTTTTCATTTTTGTAAAAAGATTACATTGATTTTTTTTATTGTTTTTGAATTTTTATTATTCATGATAATGAATATTGCATATTTTTATGAAGAAAAAAAAAATAGTATTATGTTTTCTTAAATATAACAATCAATAAATAACTTTTTAATGTTATACATTTTTTTGATACATAGATGAGATAACAAAATCACCGTAAATTTACACATACAAAGTGGAGTAATTATAAATCAAACCTCGGTCATAGACATTTGACTTAACAATTTTAACATTTTTTGTCAATTAAACTAAAATTTCTAAACTTTACTATTATATATTTAACATTAAATAATTTATTATTACAATTATCAGCTTACAAAACCCGTGCGAGCATGGATAAAAGTCTAGTTTATCTAAAGTGAAACCAATCGTAGGATTAGAAAGATGGGTTTGGGCGCGAACTAGCTAGTTGGCTTAGGAAAACAATAAGACCGAGAAGGAAAGACAAGAAAAGGAATAGAAAAGAAAAGAAAAGAAAAGAAAAGAGGGTTTAGGTCACTGTTTCCTACAGAACGAACGAAAATGGATACCAAAGACGACGATGACTACGATATCTTCAAAGACGACGAAGACGAACCTGATTCCGAGTTCTCTCTTGAAAATGATTCCTCCAAAGAGTACGTCGTTTACCTCGTTGACGCTTCTCCTAAAATGTTCAACACTATTTCCCCTTCAACGGTTTGTTTTCTTCTTCTTCTTTCAAAACTCCATGCCCTAATTACTTATTAGTTTGTTATTTATTTTTTATAATGATAAGCTATTAGTGGAGAGTCCGGCTTTCTTAATCTGGACATCTGACCTAGCAATTTAGGCATTTTCTGTCAGTTGAGCCGGAATTTGTGGACAGTTAGTTAGTTAGTTAGTTAGTTACTTAATACACTTTCATTTCATTGGTTGATTTGCAGGAGGTAAAACAGGAGGCAAAGCAAGAAACTGAAACTCCCTTCCAGATTGCTCTCAGTTCTATCTCTCATTCACTCAAGGCTAAGATTATTAACAGTTCCTATGATCAAGTTGCTATATGTTTCTTTAACACAGTAAGTAATGCATCTCTTACATGAGAAAAACGAATATGCACTGACTCCGTAAAATGATTTTGCACTGCTATGAAACACAATCACCGGACATGACACAAACACTGTCACATCGGCACAGATAATTTTTTTGAAAAAAACAATTTAATATAATTCAGTGTAATTGTAAGTTTTGGTGTCCTGTTGGCGTCGGACACGACAGAGACATGCCTAATCCGAGGAGTGTCCGAGCTTCATTTGCACATGGATCACCTCCAGCGGCGGTGTGCTGCTGGGTGATTTTTTTTGTGAAGATAGAGATATAAGGGATGGACTTAGAAATTTTGAATAGTGTAGGCAACATATATACCAGTTTGTTAATGGGATGTTTTGTTTTATAGTGTGAGCCATTTGTCTAATATCACTCTCTCCTTTTGTGATTTAATTTGTTTTACTTTTATATATACAATAGTACTATTTTTTTTTCTAAAATTAAGTGAGGGCCTTGGCCCATATAATAGGTCCTTCCCTCACATCCCATGTATTCCACCATGTCAACCTAATTTCATTCATTTTTCTCTGCAGAGGGAGAAGAAGAATTTACAAGACCTAAACGGCGTTTATGTATTTCATGTTTCTGAGGGAGACTATCTAGACAGGCCAACAGCAAGGCTTATCAAAGATTTCGATAATCTCGAAGGTACTGTCAGAGATTCTCTAGAATCTTTTTCCAAAATCATTGGAAGCCAGTATGGTGTCATGTCCGGAAATCGCGAAAATCCTCTCTACAATGCTATCTGGGTGGCTCAAGCACTTCTTCGGAAAGGGTATTGCATAGTACACACTACACATTATTACTTGCACTCTAATATGTACATATCAATGAGACATAATGTGGAAACATTTATATCAGGTCAGCTAAGACCGTCGATAAACGCATACTTTTGTTCACAAATGAAGATGATCCGTTTGGGTGTCTCAGAGGGCCTATAAAATCCGACATGACAAGAACCACACTGCAGAGAGCTAAAGTACCAATCTATATATGCTTTATAGTTTGATGTATGCTAGAAGTTCACACTAATTATCATTATTTTCTGTATTTGTGAAGGACACACAAGATCTTGGCATCACAATTGAACTTCTTCCCTTGACTTTCCCCAATGAAAAGTTCGACTTATCTAAATTCTATGCTGTATGTACACATCTTTTACATATATTCTCTAATTTATTCTCTTAACTGATACTGATTAGATAAACTGTTGATCCTCATTTGTACATTGCACATCTTTCAGGATTTGCTTCGCTTGGAAGAAGATGATTTTGATAACTTTATGGCATTAGCAGGAAACAGGTATGGCAACTTATCTACGCAACCTATCTGTGCTTCTCCAACTTATATTTTTTATTTTTAAAATCTTTTAGATATCATTATGTACTTAACTAGGACAACTAGCTGCGTCCTTCAATTGTGCTGCTGGAATCTGAAGTTTCTGGCACATAAATTGTTGTTTAGTAAGGATAGTAGCAACTAGCAAGCTTAAACTTGCTTTCATCATCTGACTGTGTGTGCATTAGGATTTAAGTTAGATACTATTGTAAATTAAGAATTCTCTATGCGAGTTCAAATTGGAAAAGTTATACATATAATTGGTATTACTTTATAATAATGAAGAGGGCCAGAGTCATTGGTAACTGGTGGTTCTGATCTGTTATGAATTGAACATATCTTTGTAGGGTAGTTTTAAAATGTAGAAACTTAAATTGATAAAAAAAATGTAGAAACTTAAATTGATTAAGAATAAAGCCAAGTATACCCTTTAGTTTTATGCATTTTAAGAATTCCTGAATGGAACCAAAGCAACAGCAAGATTGGCGCAGTTACTAGACACTGTTGTTTTGTTTTCAGTAAGTATTATTAAATCTGGAAATGCTATTTTCAAGTTATCTTTTGGGTTAGGGCATATGATTTAGTCATAGGGGTCTAAACTAAGACTAGGAGTTGATATTTTAAAACAAAAAATTGTGTTTATAATTTTGGCCCAATTTGATTTTTAATGTTTTTCTGTTGTAATTTTGCATTTCAATTTTAGACTGGAGGATACGAGAAATCAGTTAAGAAAGCGCATGTTTACGAAGCGCAGAGTCAACAAATATAAATTCACAATTGTTGATGGGATATCAATAGACCTTAATTCATATGCTTTAATTCGTCCCACTGTTCCTGGTAAGCATTTCTTGTTATTTTCTAGTTAATAACGGATATTGTTTAGTGGAATTTATGTTCCTTTTGTCCTTTTGTGTTTTTTTTTCCTCCATTACCCTTGCAAAGTTTCTCATGGCCCCTTTTAAGTTTTTTACAGAGGAAATAAATATAGCTTTGCAATTTCAGCTTATTTTGTAATGACAGTTTATGTTTTTGATGTGTAGGAGCTGTCACATGGCTTGATTCCATTACTAATTGTCCTTTGAAGGTGATGAATGTTATAACCTCAACTTATAAACAATCTATTTTCTATGTTACAGCATAAATTTACAATGCATCCATCAAACAATAATAATCAAAGCCCTTTTCCACTCAGTGGTGTCAGTTATGTGGATTAAATGATGCCATACATTTAAATTTTTAATGATAAGGTTATAATATCCCTTGGTTGAAACTTGAAAGGGTCCTTGTACCGGTCCCATACCCATTCTATATAAATACACAAAAACATGATTTTAAAGTGATTCTAGATTTTAGAATTTTGTTGGAGGATATGAAAATAACTGTAGAGGAAGAATATTTATGGATTTATGAATTTGATAGTTTTGAGAAAGCCAAACCACTAAACACATTGCTGCATCATATTTTTCCTGTTAGTCTCTCTGTAATCATACCTTTTTGTTGGATCCTATCATAATTCTCCTAGATTTTGTGATTTGATTCTTTTAGCTGGACTGTAATAATGCTGAATGTTCTAAAAAATAGTTTAAGAAAATGATTGTAACTAGTTTAGTGGTCCAGGTTGAAACAACTTTACTTTGTGCTGATACTGGTGCATTGGTGGAAGAATCTACCAAACGGTTTCAGCCTTATAAAAAGTATGTGTTTATTCTTCTTTCTTTATCATATTTGATTATAATTTTGATTCCTTGGACGTTTTTAATCATTGTTGCTCTATTTAGATAGGATTTGGAAAAGAATAGCAACCCTACAGTCCCTCCCTAGTCCCTACTATAAATAAATAAGACAATTCAGTCATCACTGACAGTAAGATTTGCGGGGATCTGGATCCTTACCATTTTCCCCCCCATAGGCATCACCTTGAAGGAGGGAGTTCCAATTCCTAACATCCTCCGCTATAGGCACCCGCATTATCAGATAAATGAAGTTGAAAAAATAGTGAAGGGGATGTTGCTTCTTGGAATTATTAGGTGATGGAACTTGTGATCCAAATGATCAAATGGGCCTAGACTTTGGTGTGAAGCCCAAAGTGTGGAGAGTGTATGCAAGACAACGTGGCAAGAAGGTTGTGAAGGGTGACGTATAGTTTGTTATGAGTGGAATGTATGAAAGGTTCTAGAAGAGTAATATATATAGTTGGTTAGAGGGGAGAGAATATGCATTCTATCTTTCTGTTTGTTATGCATTCACAGTTGCGTGAATAGGGGGCCTTAGTGCTTTGGGAGAATTGATATTGTTATCAATTCTATTTGTTACCTTTCTTGCTAGTCACCATTTCCATTACCCTCATATTTGTAATTGTTTCACAGATTTCATATATATACAATTACAGATTCTATTTCTCTTTATACAAATTACTTGTTGTTATTTGAGTTCTATTAAGTGGTCCGACCTACCGGATGCCAAAGAAAATCAACAAACCAATCATGGGAGATAGAATTGATACCTTGGAGAGCCAGTTCGGAGTGATGCAGATCACACTTGCATCAGTTGTCGACCAGTTGAAAGAACTGAGTAGGAAGATGGATTCGCAGGGGTCCAATTCCACAGCTATTCCGGTTCGGGAGGAAACCTTTGAAACGTCGACTATGAATGAGTCACGTTTAGCGGGTAAGAAGGTGAAGCTACCCCTGTTTGAAGGTGAAGATCCAGTTGCGTGGATCACACGAGCTGAGATCTACTTTGATGTGCAGCAAACCCCTGATGAGATGCGAGTAAAACTCTCGCGTCTGAGCATGGAGGGTCCTACGATCCATTGGTTTAATTTACTCATGGAGACAGAGGACTTGTTATCGTGGGAAAAGCTGAAGAGGGCTTTGA
This sequence comes from Trifolium dubium, assembly GCA_951804385.1. Taxonomy (NCBI): domain Eukaryota; kingdom Viridiplantae; phylum Streptophyta; class Magnoliopsida; order Fabales; family Fabaceae; genus Trifolium; species Trifolium dubium. Next base: position 6,684,621 of record OX638074.1, read on the forward strand.
TTGCTCGTTACGGTGGTCGAAGGCTGGAGAACCCATTTGAAGAATTATCTACTCTTCGTCAAACTGGGAGTGTTGAAGAGTTTGTCGAAGCATTCGAGCTATTATCTTCTCAGGTCGGAAGGTTGCCGGAGGAGCAATACTTGGGGTATTTCATGAGTGGTTTGAAACCCTCAATTCGTCGCCGGGTTAGGACTCTGAATCCGGGTAATAGGATGCAGATGATGAGAATGGCTAAGGATGTAGAAGAGGAGCTTCGTGAAGACGAAGATAACGTGGAAAGGGGTTTGAGTAAGAAAAATATGGGCCGGACTGAAGGAAGTGGGCTTGGGTTTAAATTCCGAAATGGATCTAACACGACCCAGAGAGAAAGTAACAAGTCCAATGGGTCGGGCTGGATTAACCCAATGAGAAAAACGGGTTCGACGGCTTCTCAAGCTAACTCAAATTCATCTACGATTTCGACAGGAAGGAAGAGTGAAAACGATCGTCGTTCTACTGTGAGCGATCGATGGAAAGGGATGCGTAATGAAGAGATGGAAGAAAGAAGGGCTAAAGGGTTGTGTTTCAAATGTGGAGGAAAGTATCACCCAACATTGCATAAATGCCCAGAACGTGCCATGAGGGTTTTGATACTAGGAGATGGAGAGACTGTGAATGATGATGGGGAAATTGTAGCTCTAGAAATAGAGAATTCTGAGGAAGAGGAAGAGGAGATGGAGGCAGAGTGCAAACTCATTGGTGTGTTAGGAAAAATGGGTGAATACAATACTATGAAATTGGAAGGGAAATTGAAGGATGTCGATGTGGAAGTGTTGATTGACAGTGGAGCCAGCCACAGTTTCATTTCTCCAGAACTCACTACTGCTCTGGGTTTGAAGGTTACACCTACCACTGTGAAGAGGATTAAACTGGGTGATGGGCATAGAGTGTTGTCTGAGGGTATTTGCAAAGACATTAGACTTAAATTAGGGTCTAAAATCTTTGTAATTGATGCTCTTGTGCTGGGGTTAGGAGGTCTGGATGTGGTGTTGGGAGTATCTTGGTTGAGCACATTGGGGAAAGTTGTGATGGATTGGAAAGACTTAACTATGCAGTTCAAACACAATGGTGAAATAGTGACTCTGCATGGGGGAAAACAGTTGCAGAATGAATGTTTGAATTCATTCTTAGGAGGTCAGGAGGGCAGAGGGGGTTATGAAGGTTGGTGGGCTCAGATGGAGCAGGGACAAGGATCATTTAGAGTAACTCAGCAGGGTATTGTAAAAGTGTTAGAAGCATTCCCTGAAGTTTTCAAAGATACTCTTGCTCTACCTCCAGTCAGAGAGCAAGTTCACAAGATTAATCTGCTCCCAAATCATGGTCCAGTGAATGTGAGGCCTTATAAATACCCCCATCATCAGAAGGCAGAAATTGAAAAACAAGTCAGTGAAATGTTGAAAGCTGGAGTGATCAGGCCAAGCATGAGTGCTTTTTCTAGCCCTGTCATTTTGGTTAAAAAGAAGGATCATACATGGAGAATGTGTGTGGATTATAGGGCACTGAACAAGGTAACAGTACCTGATAAATATCCTATTCCTATTGTTGATGAGTTGCTAGATGAATTATATGGTTCTACTATTTTTTCCAAGATAGATTTAAAGTCAGGTTATCATCAGATTCGAGTGCGTGAAAATGACGTTGATAAAACAGCTTTTAGGACCCATAATGGCCACTACGAATATCTAGTGATGCCATTTGGTCTCATGAATGCTCCAGCCACGTTTCAATCGACTATGAATGATATTTTTAGACCTTACTTGAGGAAATTTGTATTGGTCTTTTTTGATGATATCTTAGTTTATAGTAAGAATGAAGATGAACATGTGCAACATTTGAAATCTGTCTTATCTGTTTTGGCTAATCATTCATTTGTGGCCAACAAAGCAAAGTGCAAATTTGGTTGTTTAAATATTGATTATTTGGGTCATATCATCTCTGGTGAAGGAGTCTCTGTGGATCCCAATAAAATCAAATGTATTTTGGAATGGCCTGAACCTAAGAATGTAAAGGGGGTTCGTGGCTTCCTGGGTCTCACTGGTTATTACAGAAAGTTTGTAAAGGATTATGGGAAAATTGCTAGACCCTTAACTGATTTAACAAAAAAATACAACTTTCATTGGGGTGTGTTGGCTAAGGAAGCTTTCGAGAAGCTGAAGATAACCATGACCACTTCTCCTGTGCTAATATTACCTGACTTTGATAAGCCATTTGAAATAGAATGCGATGCGGCTGGTAGAGGTATTGGAGCTGTGCTGATGCAAGAAAAACAACCTATAGCTTATTTTAGCAAAGACTTGTCTGATGGGAATTTGGCTAAATCAGTTTATAAGAAAGAGTTGATGGCATTGGTTCTTGCCATTCAACATTGGAGGCACTACTTGCTGGGCAAAGCATTTGTGGTTTACACTGATCACAGAAGCTTGAAACATATCTTGCAACAAAGGATTACATCACCTGACCAACAATGTTGGTTGGCAAAACTTCTAGGGTATCAGTTTGAAGTGTTGTACAAACCAGGGTCTTAGAACAAAGCTGCTGATGCTTTGTCAAGGTGTTATGATGAAGGAGAGTTGACTGCTTTAGTGTCAAATCCTATCTGGACTGATAAGGATAAAATTCTTGAGGAAGTAAAGAAAGATGTGGCTGTGCAAAAATTACTCACTGAGGTTTTGAGAGATCCAAATGTTAAACCTGGTTTTAGTGTGCAGAATGGAGTATTACTTTATCATGGTAGGTTGGTGATTGGAGCAAACTCTGATTTGATTCCCAAACTGTTGAAAGAATTCCATGAGACTCCTAGTCCTATGGGAGGACATTCTGGGTTTTTGAGAACTTATAGAAGGATGGCAGAAAATCTTTATTGGATTGGTATGCAAAAAACTATAAGAGATTACGTGAGAGCTTTTGATGTCTGTCAAAGGCAAAAATATGAAGGTACTACTCCAGGTGGGTTTTTACAACCATTACCTATACCCAATGGAGTGTGGGAAGACATTTCAATGGATTTTATCACTGGTCTACCTAAGTCTCAAGGATATGAGGCGGTGCTCGTAGTAGTTAATAGACTATCCAAGTATAGTCACTTTATATTGATGAAGCACCCGTACACTGCAAAATCAGTAGCTGCACTGTTTGTTAAAGAAATAGTGAGACTTCATGGTATTCCAAATTCCATGGTCAGTGATAGAGATCCTTTATTTATCAGTCATTTTTGGAGAGAGCTGTTTAAAATGCAGGGAACAACATTGAAGATGAGCTCTTCATACCATCCAGAAACTGATGGTCAATCTGAAGTAACAAATAGGTGTCTAGAAGGGTACTTAAGATGCTTTGCTGCTGATCAACCAAAGAGTTGGTCTATGTGGATTCCTTGGGCTAAGTACTGGTTTAACACTACATACCATGTTTCCATTGGAAAATCTCCTTTTGAAGTTGTTTATGGAAGACAACCACCCAAGTTGTTGAGGTTCCTTAGCAATGAAACAAAAGTAGCTGCAGTGGCTTTAGAATTACAAGAAAGAGATGAAGCATTGAATCAATTGAAACTCCATTTATTGAAGGCACAACAACAGATGCAATCTTATGCAAATCAAAAAAGAAGGGATTTGACGTTTGAGGTGGGAGATTGGGTTTTTCTAAAGCTAAGACCCCATAGGCAACATTCAGTTATTAGAAGAATCAATCAAAAGCTGGCAGCTAGATTTTATGGACCTTTTATGATTATTGAGAAAGTGGGAGAGGTGGCTTATAAATTACAACTTCCTGATCAGTCAAAAATCCATCCAGTTTTTCATGTGTCTTTGTTGAAACGAGCTATTGGTGACTATCAAAATCAGGGAGAGTTGCCTAAAGAACTAGATGTGACTGCTGAGGATGAGATCTATCCAGTCAAGGTTTTGGGAACTAGATTGATCAGAAGGGAAGGAATGTCAATTCTGCAGAGCTTGATTCAATGGAAAGACAAATCGATTGAGGATGTCACATGGGAAGACAATGATGTGATCAAAGGACAATTTCCAGATTTTGACCTTGAGGACAAGGTCAATTCTGAAGGGGGTGGCATTGATGGAACTTGTGATCCAAATGATCAAATGGGCCTAGACTTTGGTGTGAAGCCCAAAGTGTGGAGAGTGTATGCAAGACAACGTGGCAAGAAGGTTGTGAAGGGTGACGTATAGTTTGTTATGAGTGGAATGTATGAAAGGTTCTAGAAGAGTAATATATATAGTTGGTTAGAGGGGAGAGAATATGCATTCTATCTTTCTGTTTGTTATGCATTCACAGTTGCGTGAATAGGGGGCCTTAGTGCTTTGGGAGAATTGATTTTGTTATCAATTCTATTTGTTATCTTTCTTGCTAGTCACCATTTCCATTACCCTCATATTTGTAATTGTTTCACAGATTTCATATATATACAATTACAGATTCTATTTCTCTTTATACAAATTACTTGTTGTTATTTGAGTTCTATTATTAGGCGAAAGTACTAGCCGTTATAGTAGCGCTAGGTCACACTAGTCAACATGAAAGATGGTGGCCGGAGGTTTTAGGTTGATTATTTTGCTTTGAACATTAAAAATGGTGGCTGGAGGTTTTAAATATCGTTCTTGCCTTCCCAACATCCAACTCAATTGACTGGTCCCATCCATGGTTGTTGAAATCGGGATCCCACTATAGTCGTTAGAGTATAGAAAAAGTGTAGATCGTAAGACCGTAACAAGGATAGTAAGATCCCACAAATGTATCAAACACTCAATCGTCTAAAATATCTGAACCTAGAAAAATAAACAAAATATGATTTTTTATTAATTTAATCATTATGTTACAAACGCTCATTGTCTCAAACATCATCTAAAAAACATCATTCAACAAGTCACTCAAGGCATTCTTATCAAACCCAATGTCTTCCATACAATCCTCACCTCCTTCAAACTTATCATCAAGATGGGTTTCAAACTCATATTCAGCAGTGGTAGCTATAACTTCATGCTCTTCATTTTGGTTCCTCCTTCCAAATCCTCACTTTCTATGGTGAAATCTAAAATTTCATTTTCAAGTGAACCTTCATCTTCAACAATCCATTCATCGTCCGAATCAATGTTATCATGACTGTAATCATTCTTTCTATTTTTCTTCTTCTTGCTAACCTCAAATCTACTGTGGTTTGATTTTTACAAACATTACTGTCTCAATCTTGAGTTTCAGCAACCATATTCTGCAGATTTTGGTGAGTTGGAGAGGATGGGGAAGAGATAGGGGAAAGCTTGAGTGTAGCAACATGTAGATGCTCTCCGTTTAATTTTCGAGAGATCTGATCCATATGTTAAAACTAATGGTATTTCTCCACCGGTGAGGGACTTAATTGAGCCCTCACCCTAGAAGCCACCCTAAAACACATACATATATCTTATTTTATTTTTACCTTTACATCAAATAGAACCGATGAATGTCTTTCCAGCTGTCAAGGTCATAAGTAGTGTAATCCTTACAACAATATGCCTTTTCACCAAAGGGTGTTCTCCATGAGTCCAGATACAATAGTTTATCAAGCTTGCATAAAATTTGCAATGCAATCAATACTTTTATTAATTTTTAGAAACTTCATCTATCCAAGTTTTAGATGCACTATAGATTGTTTCTCGGAAACTAAATTTATTAAAACTCCATGTATTCGGACTGCAAAATATATTCAGTTTCAGGAAGATATATTTTTTTTAAAATGAGGGTGCCAACATGCCATAACGAGTTGCCCAGAGAGGAGAAAGGGTGCTGGGGTATTGTTTTGAAATAGATGGTGTGAATGTTAAAATTGTCCAAATATATTATAAGGGGTTAGTTAGGATTTGTTAAGAGTCCATGTGTTTTTTAATATTCCTAGATTAGATGATTCCTAGGTTAATTGTTAGTATTCCTACTCATTATACAACTTCCTAGCTTAGTGCTTATTTATTGAGATTCTATGTACTTGTTATAACATCATTATAAATACAAGTTGTTAAATCTAATTCATCCACTGCAATAAATATGCTAATGGCATGAATGTGGAATTACCTTAAATGTTTTTTGATAATTTGTTGTCTCCTTTTGTTTGTAATAATAATTATAATATTTTTTTTTACCAGAAATAATAATAATTATAATATGATTGCTATAATTTTCAGACAGAATATTATATTTTCGACGAAGGAGCTATCTGAAATTAAGAGAGTTGCTACTGGACATCTACATCTTTTAGGGTTCAAGCCACTAAGTTGCTTGAGAGATTATTACAACTTGAAGCCATCAACTTTCCTCTATCCCAGCGATGAGGTTATTTTTCTTCTAGTCATCAATGAATGTCGATATCTTATCCTGTACTTTTGATATTGTTTAATTTTTGTCAAACTTGAGCACCGAAATTATGATTGTCTTTCATTAGCTCTCTGATGATTTCATCACCTTCTACCCCGTAGAATTTTTATTTAAACACATTGTTCCGAGTTCTGACAAATTTTCTAATTGTGACTTCCCTCAAGTTAAAGTTCCATTCCATGTTAAAGAAATACATATATGTATATATTCCTTCAGCTTATCAAATGGATGCATTGACTATCTATATGTACTGTTAGTAGTATATATTCTCATCAGGTGATCTATTGGTATTTCGGAAATGTCTGACCAGTAATTGCACCAAATGTATAGTATATGGTTCTATATTTAGTTTCACTTTCTCCTTCTTTTATGTTTTCCTTCTCATGCGCCCTCTGTGTTTTGCAGGGTACAGAGGGTAGCATGTGTACCTTCATTGCCCTTCATCGGTCCATGTTACAACTCAATCGGTACAGTACTCTTGATTCCTTAGAATAATTAATCTTTTCAGTTGCACTATCACATCCTTTTAGTCATGTCTATGTCTAGTATAGTAGTGTTGGCAAAGTGATTGAGTTTCCCTAACATGCTGAAAAAGGGACTAGGTGTGACAAAGATATTATGGTTAACTGGACATCTTACTAAAACTGCTAACATGTTTAGTATTGTAGTCTCATGATTTGGGCATAGCCAATGTCAAATGACTTGCTGACTTGTGTGTTAATAATTATTACTAATCAAAGTAATACCCTTGTGTTTCTTTTAGTTTTGCAGTTGCATTTTGTGGTAGTTCATCTAGACCTCAATTGGTTGCCCTTATTGCGCAGGTACAATATGTTGAACGCTGCGATATTTTTGCATTGTACAATGAACAAAATCCTTGAATTCAAGAGCTTGCACCTAGTGTTTTAGTTTGAATAGAATCCTTGAATAACATAACTGTCTTGCATTTTCTTGTATACTTCTCGTTTTCCTGCCACACGTCTATTTGCTTATACTGAGACTTTCTTCTGCACATTTCACACTACGTCCTGTCGTAGCAGCATCACTACTTGTCCGCTTTTTGTAATTAATAAAATTATATCAAGTCAAACTGACAATTTGAAGTTCTCTTACTTCTTAGCTAAATCTATGTTTGTTGCATATTTGTAGCTAATATGTTTATGCTTGTAGGAGGAGGTTATTGAATCTGGTGGTCAGATTGAGCCGCCAGGAATGCACATGATTTATCTTCCATATTCAGATGACATCAGACATGTTGAAGAGGTAGAGAACTGCAATAGTTAATCTTTTAAACGTCAATTATCAAACTAGAGCAAACTAAGTTACAGTATTAATACAGCATGAAATATTTCTGCAGCAAAATTCAGATACTAATGAGGCGGTGACTAAAGCAAGTGATGATCAGATAAAAAGGGCAGCTGATTTAATTAAGCGTGTGGACTTGAAAGATTTTTCTATTTTCCAGTTCCGCAACCCTGGTAAGCTTCTTCATCCTCTTGCTCAACCACTAAGAACTAGTAAGGGTAACATCCCGGATTCTTACCCCAGATATTATTTTAACACGTTTAATAATTTAGAAAATGTGGCTATTTTTTCATAAACATAGTTATAAATTATAAATACACTCAAATTAAGTTCCAGATAAATAAACTTAAAAACTACTAATAAATAGTTCAAATAATTCCTAGCGGAAGAAAATCCTCTCCGCAATACTAAGTGAGTTTAAACGACAAAAGTAATTAAAATAAGAAAAGTGTAGATGGATTATTCATTACATAAAATTCCTAGGCTTTAATGCAGTTTTGATCCCCCTATTTTAAAAAACCTAAACGTTTGATCCCCCTATTTTAAAAACCAACTTTTTGATCCCCCTATTTTGAAAAACCTGAACTTTTGATCCCCTGTTTTAAAATTCAACTTTTTGATCCCCCATTTTAGTTTTTTCTTAAATACGCAGAAATGTCCCCTTCCTCTCAGGTCGATATCTCCCTCTAGTCTTCATCTTCTTAGATTTCTCTTCTCTTCGCCGCAACAAGTTTATCTCCCTCTCAAACATTTTCTCTCTCTTAGTCTTCATCATCTTCCATTTATCTTCCCTCCGTCGCAACAAGCTTCAATTTCTCTTATCTTCTTCGATACTGTGCGGGGGACTACAATTCAGGAAAAACTAAAATGCGGGAATAAAAGTGTTGATTTTTAAAATAGGGGGATTAAAAGTTCAGGTTTTTCAAAATAGGGGGATCAAAAAGTTGACTTTTAAAATTGGGGATCAAAATTTCAAAATTTTCAAAATAGGGGGATCAAAACTGCATTAAAGCTAAATTCCTAATTTGGAAAAACCTCTTTTTGTTGACCGTGTCAAAATAATATTTATTTCTTCTAAGGTGAGTGTGACTGAGAGGAGTAAAAGTCTCGACTGTTGAACCAAATCATGAATAGTCAATATTAAAACATAAAAATCATGTGAAATTCAGATGTGGTTACTTTGACTATATAAAAAGGACACTTGAAATCTTTATACAGTCGCATGGTCAAGACTTACCCATAAAAAATGCCCCTCTCAACTTTGTAATAACATTTTACAGATTCATGTTCCTCTTGCTTTCATATATGGTATGGCCCCCTTTGTAGGATATCAATGTTAACTAGTATGCTTCATATTTGTAGATGTTACAATTTTCCAAGTGTTTATTATTCTCATTTAACATAATGAAAAAAGTTTTGATTCCGGGGTTGGTAACGCAAGAGTTTTCAGCCTTGCAGAGACACTATGAAGTATTGCAGGCATTAGCTCTGGAAGAAGATGAGATTCCAGAAATCATAGATGAAACATTACCTGATGAGGAAGGCATGGCCAGGTAAGCGCAAGGTTTTCATTATGTAATGAATATTTTATGAGGAGTATTAGCTACACATACTTTATTTCCTACGATACATTCTCCTATTGGTTGAAAATTGAAATTCAAAGAGGTCTATTTGGAATGAGTGTGTTGAAAAGTGTGTTAGAGAGATTGTCGGTTGTAGTACTCTTTTTCTATATTTCCTGATTGGCCCTTCCTCTCTTTACTGGAAAAGGTTAAGATTTGTTCAAAATACTTTCTGTATGAAATGATAATCTTGCTTATATGTCACCTTCAGACCAGGAGTGGTAAAGGCAATTGAAGAATTCAAGACTTCTGTATACGGAGAGAATTATGATGAGGAAAGTGAGCATGTCACCGGAAAGCCAACTGAAGCCTCCAAGAAACGAAAAGCGCATCCGGATTCATCTGCGAAAGAGTATGAGAACTTTAATTGGGGCGAAATCGCTGAAGCTGGAAAGGTAAACCTTGAAATTTATTTTGCATAGTGCTTTTGGTTTGATAATGTACTAGTGTCCATCCCGGGGTATGTTAAGTTGTTTTTTTAGTTAAATAGTCCTCCCTACTCATTAATATATAATTTATTTTAAATAGATTGAACAATTATACTTTCTATCAATTGTTCAATGTCAATCACTACTTGACCAACTAACGTTTAGTTATTCAATAGAATTTTATGATTCAGATAAATTTATATCAATTGTCATATACTTTACATTAATTGTACCAAAAAAATATACTTTACATTAAAACTAATATATTCATGATTTCAAAAAACGCTCTAGAACCTTTCAAAAATACTCGTAAACATAAACTACAAATATGTCTGAAGACATCAAAGTTCAATATTAATAATTATTAGGACAAATTAATCTAGAGATCCTTTAAATTTTACATTTATAACATATTAATCCTTTAAAGGACATGTGGATACATTTTGTATAAATTTTAGAGAAAATAATAACTTTAAAAAAACTATTAATGTTTTATATAAAACTTAGAATTTGTATTAAAAAAATATGAGTTTAGATATAGATACTCGTAAAAACTAAAAAAAAAAAAGTTTGCATCAATACATAAGTATAAATATGAGTTGTTGTACAAATTAAAAAAAAATTGGTTCCCATAGATTTTTTACAAAAATATTAGAAATAATTTTAAATTATAAAAAAATATTTGAATTAATGTATGAGTGAAATTATAGATATCCATTAAAATTACAAAAAAGTAAGCAATTTGTATTTTTTTTTGTGGTACAAAGCAATTCCCTTTATTACATGGATAAAAATATAGATTCAACAATTTGGACAGGAGATTGAATCAGGACATCCAGCTCATAGTTCAATAGATTTAACCGTTATTAAACCATATTATTAATAAATAAATAAATAAATAAATAAATAAAAGTTTTTTTCTATTATATAGTACAAATTTATATATATATATATATATATATTAAGAAAATTAAAATAGTAAATTTTTATTAAATTCATGTATCATGTATTTTATATTAAATGTGTAACTTTTGAATAAGTAATTGTTTTTGAATATTGCACATGTAATGTTAAGCAAACTCATGTTAAATTAATAATCAAAATTACTATTAAAAAAATAAAATAAAAAATATATAGTTTAAGAAAATAAACACTAATGAAACTTAAGCCCAAAAACGTAGCAAAAAACAAAACTTAAGCCCAATATTCAATCAAAACAAATAATTTGAGGCCCAATACTAACCCTAATTCTATTTACCCACAACATATGTCATTAACTCATCTCACACACGTGCTAATTGCTGCTGCTTGCCATGTGAGGCCCCTGCTACATGCTACATCCTTTTCTCAATTACATTGTTTGAGAAAAAGAAGACTTGCATATCATAAAGTTTTCTCTTGATGAAAAAACCTATTTATCAAAAAAAATAAAATGCATCTCATCTTTTTCAGATCTACTCTTCTTGCCTCATTATATTTTTTTGGATCTGAGGTAAGAAATAAAAAATTGCTTCATTTTCTTTCATTTTACTCTTTCCTTTCTCTCTCTTCACTTCTCCTTTCTCTCTTTTGTTCTTCATTCTCTCCGGATGAGCTCAACCGGACCGCCGTGCATGAATACAAAATCCGGCGCTGACACGGTGGCTCAACCGCACTATCCATAAATCGACCGCCTTCTTCCTCCTTTTTTACTTATTTATTATGGTATTTTAAACAAATATCCAAAAAGAGAGACAGATATACCAGTGGTTCTGGATTCGTCGGAGGGTTTGGCAGAGATGGGTGGTTCACGGCGTTCTACTTCCTCCACTGTTTTTTTTTGTGTGTTTTATTTGTTGATGAAATGAGTTGTTTGTGTGGTTCTAGTAGAGCCAATTCACTGAACACCGTTCATAAAATATTTGCCGTGTCGGAATTGTTAACTATCTCTTCTCAAAAATTTCCAACTACTGATGAATTTGGATTTTTTTTTTTTTTTTTACAAAAAACACAAGTTTAAATTTGTTGCGGTTAGATTTTCTTTCATTGCAAATTCCTCTGAAGTTTTAAGGCTAAGCTGCGAGCACGAGATACAGAGAGAGAGAGAGAGAATACAGTGAAAAGTAGATAAAGACAAAAACATAGACCTATAGGTGTTTAAGTGGGACACCCCCTATAAAAATATTTTTCAAGCGGAGAAGGCCACGTCTATGCATTGGATGAATATCAGCTCTCTACAGTGTCATTTTAGTGCAATTGATATTAGTTGGTTTAATAAGGTTTTTGATTGCAGTTGATTTCTCAGTTAACTAGTTAGCACCACTTGTATTTTAACGTTTTTAAATGGTTGATATTGAATCATTTGATAATGTTTTGCAGTTGAAGGATCTAACAGTGGCGGCGTTACAATCATATCTTCGAGAACACAATCTTTCTGTTTCTGGGAAGAAGGAAGCTTTAGTTAGCCGAATATTGGATCATATGGGAAAATGATTAAGGGTCCATTGTTTTGATTACTTATTTGGCTACCACAATAAATAGATTGACCAAAGACTCATAAGTTCATAAGTAAGAATTATGTAAAACATAAGTTATCATTTTTGTGCCTTCATCGTTCTTGACCTGATTTTCGATTATATATCGAAATGTACTTATACTAGATTAGTCAACTAATATCAGTATGGAAGACATTCTACTATTAGATAGATACTACGTAATTATGATTACCATTGAAATACTACTGTTCCTAGGTTCATACTTCAAATTAAACCATGCAACATTACTAGCACAAAGTCCCTACAAACTTAAGAGTTATTCCTAGACATTTGATATCATATTTTTTTCCAAACATATCGAGTATATCCATATTACATCAGGTATTTATATTTCTAGGATATTTTTATGTATCTTGAGAATACATAGAAGATGAAAACAACACTGTCATCAAGTATTTTCATAGTAGTAAATTAGTAATATTTTTAGGATATTTTTATAGAAACATTTGTTAAAAGAACCCACTGAAAAAAATTGTAGTCTTGAAAAAAAACATTTTATAGACTTTTAAATATTGACTATACAATATTTGTCAAAAAAAAAAATTGACTATACAACTTTCATACATTATTGTTATATTTAAATCCTTAACAAGTGGTCTTAGGAAATTTATTAGCTACTATTTTCCAATTCTACGTGCTTTCTGCATATCAACTCAAGAATTTTTTTTTTTTAAATGGCATGAACACAAATCAAGCTAAAATGCATACACTTCGTTAATTAATTCTCACCCAATAATAAAGTGAAATTTAGAAAGGAAAAAGTTACAATCATCATATCTAACTTAGTTGAAAGCTAAAGAACAAAAGTTAATTAAACTCGTAATTAATCTCATCTCATCAATTGAAATAAGAAAGAAATTAGCTTATGAAGTTGGAACATCTTGCATTATGAAGGTGAAGGGAAGAGCTAAACCCTAATTTAGAAGAAACTAAATCAAACTCCAAAAGAATGTCCTCCAATAAATGTCCACCAATAACAATAGATGTTCCTGGCTCTTTACCACCATCCACAAATCCAAGACATGCTACCTTTTTATTCACCAATATCATTGAATTACCACCATAAATTTTCCACTCTACACCCTCTTGTAGCACCAAATCAATAGTTGGCACATCAAATATTCCATTACTAGTCCTACCAATAGTGCTAAAATCAAAACATGCTCCAAATGGTGCTATTGATGCCACTCTTTTTATTTTCTTATTACTAGCTTTCTTAACAAAATCTCTAACAAGGGGTTTATAAATTGAACTATGCAACAATGTGAAGGACTTCAAGGTACTAATTTTTGTTCCACCATTACCCTTGTGGTCAATGGACAAAAGGGTAGATTTAAAGTTAAGAACTTCACCATCAACTTTAATTGATTTGACTTGAATAAAATATTCATAAGAAGCATCACCTAAAGAATATATTGGAGCAGTGCTAAAGGGGTTAATAATAAGTGGGATTTTAGTGAGTTGAAACTTTTGTTTTAAGGGTATTTCACCAATGAAAAGACTACCAAGTCCTTTCTTATTTGAAGATGGTAAACAAAGAGAAAATTTGTTAGGAAGGTTATTATGGGAAGAAAGTTGTTTTGGTAATGAAAGTTTTGTTCTTGCAAGGCCTAATATTCCTTGAGTAATTTTTGGTAAGTTTTTAAGAGGAAAAGTATCACCACTAAATACATCTGATTGAGTGCATGCAGAAAGTAGATTAAAAACTTTAGAATTTGATATGAATAACACATCATTGCCAGTGTCACCTACAAAACTACCATAAACTAATGAGTTAATTATGTTAGCACCACATGTGTTATTTGTGCAACCTGGTTTGAATGTTCCAAAGCAACCAGTGCATCCTGTATTTTTAGGACAAAATTTAGAATCACAAGAGATAGGTTTGTAAGTTGAAGAGTTGTAGTTTTTGTCACAGTCATACCATATAATTGGTCCTCCAAGATCAATGACTAGATTGAAATTGTGCTGAGGTGTTCCTATGCCAATTGAAGTGTAGAAAAGATTGGTTATTGGATCTTTTTGAATTGGTAAGATGAATTGTGATGATGAGGAAAATGAGAGAAGGGCTATTGTGAGAAGAGAGGACAAAAGGGTTGTCAAGGAAGACATGGTGAGTCTCTAAACTCTAAGGTATGGCTGATGGATGAGGGATAGGGGCACATACATAATGCATGTGAAGGGTTAGCTTTTTATAGAAGGGTTAATGGCCATTTTTTATTTACCCTCCTCTAATATAATTTTTTATTATGTAACGTGAAGTGTGAAGATTCTAATTCTATATTATATTTTTGTTGATTTTTTATTGACTTGTGAAACAAAAATTCAACCGTCATATATGAGTAAAATTTCACTACAATTACTATATCAGTAAATGATAAATTCTTCATATTAATAAAAATACGTGGTTAAATTAAAATTCACCTATAATAAAATTATAATAACTTTTAATAAAATTAATAAGGGCACATATTAAAGATACTCAAAATAATTTTATTTTATAGAAAATAATATTTAACTTTGAAAAATAAGAAATGCACAAATTCAAAGATCAATTTTTTTTTATTAATATACTATTAAGTGCCTGAAAGACACATATTAATATTTTTTAATTAATTAATAATTCTTCCGTCTAGGTTGAACAAATAAATACAAAAGGATTTATATATCTGAATTATTATGTATTTTCCTTAACCGACATGTGTGTTTTCTCAACTCTTAAGCTCCCATCCCAATTTATTCTCAATACCACATTTGCTTTAGAGCTCTCACCCACAGTTTGTGAATAATATACACATTATTATGTATTTTTCTTAACCGACTTGTGTTTACTGTATGCTAGGAAGCTCCGACACAGTTAAAGTAGGGCGTGTCTCCATGTCGGACACGTGTTGA
Source organism: Trifolium dubium (assembly GCA_951804385.1). Taxonomy (NCBI): domain Eukaryota; kingdom Viridiplantae; phylum Streptophyta; class Magnoliopsida; order Fabales; family Fabaceae; genus Trifolium; species Trifolium dubium. Next base: position 6,699,795 of record OX638074.1, read on the forward strand.
ACACCGACACTTGTACGACACCCGGACGATACTTATTCAATACGTTTTAGATAATTTTCCTAAATTGAAAGTACTCAAATTGTTTTGATGAATTTTTTCTATGGTTGATTGAAAGTACTAAGTTTAAATAAACATAAATTATGCTTCTTATTAGACTATTTATAAATTGTGCTTATAAATTGTTTTATTTTATTAATATATAAAGTATATATAGCCCTGTCTGTGTCTTAAGTTTTTTTACATTGTCCCGTGTCTGGTGTCTGTGTCGTGTTCCGTATCTGTGTCTGTGTCTGGACTTCATAGACTGTATGAAGTAAGTGAAGATAGAGTAAACAAAAATTAAAAATAAAAAGATAGGGATGAGATAGAAAGATGTAATAAATGAGAAATACTATAATGCAATGCAAGAGGGAGGGTTGGGAAAAGAACAATAGATGATTTAAATCCAGTCTTGTTGATATATGTCCTTAAGATATATCTCTCAAAAAATTAAATGTACAACTTGTAAGATATACAGTGTATTATGTAAAATTGCTTATCACATGTTCGTTTTTGCACCTTATTTTTTTTAGTATGTTCTTTTTTTAAATATGTCATATTTTTAATCGACCATTAAGTTTCTTCTTTTTCACAAACATTATTTATTTTCAAAAAAATTGTAATAAACTTTATTTAAAAACAAACAAAATTTGTATACAATAAAAAAGATTTGATTGTTTCAACAAAAACAATTATACAAAATTTAGTCAATAAAATAAAATAAGAAGGAGGATATAATAGACAATATATAACCTAAATTGCTAAAACGACAAGTAAAAAGGAACAAAGATTTTTTTCTAAAACGATAAGTAAAAATGAACGGAGGTAGTAGTGCTTTTAATCGTGCGGATTTGCTTTTGAAAATTTTAAACAAACCCGTCCATAAAATACACAGACTTAGGTCCCGTTTAGCTCGACTTATTTTATACTTTTCTATATTTTTTAAAACGAAATAGAGAAGTATAAAATTAAATTTAACCATATTTCTTTTTAAAACTATTAGAGAAATAAAGTAAAGAAGTAAAAAATAAAGAGAAATTGAGTAATACACAATTTTTTCCTTCTTTACTATTTTTAAGGAGAAGAAAAAAAGAAGAAAATAAGCCGCCTTATTCATTCTTAGGCCTCGTTTGACCTGACTTATTTTCTACTTTTCTATTTTTTTTAAAATGAAATAGAAAAGTATAAAATTGAATTTAGCCATATTTCTCTTTAAAAGTATTAGAGAAATAAAGTAAAAAAATAAAAAATACAGATAAATTGAGCCAAATACAATATTTTCCTTCTTTACTATTTTTAAGGAGAAGAAAAAAAGTAGAAAATAAACCGGGTCAAACGGAGCCATAGTGTGCATTTAGTTGGGCTTTTGAAAGAGGCAAAAACAATTTTGAAGATATATAATTATTTCTGGAGCAATTTTATAGTGTTTAATTCTTTTAAAGTAGGATTAATTTTACTTTTAGAATTGATTCCTATAATAAGTTGGGATTTGTAGCTTCTAATTTCAATTATAGTTTTTATAATGAAATTTATTGTTAAAGTTACTTCTACATACTTGTATTGGAAAATTTCTCTTTTGCCCTCCCTCATTTCTCTATAACCCCCCTAAAATCCTAAATTACCCATTAATTCGGGATCTAGATCCCGAACTATAGTTCGGAATCTACGTCCCGAAGTGTATCTTGAGTTTTGGGGAGTACAGACACCAGTTCGGGATATAGATCCCGAAGTGGTGCCTGAGTTTTAGGGGGTACAAGCACCACTTCGGGATCTAAAACCCGAAGTGGTGCCTATACCCCAGAACCCAGGCACCACTTCGGGATCTATATCCTGAACTGGTGCCTGTACTTCCCAAAATTCAGGATACACTTCGGGATGTAGATTCCGAACTATAGTTCGGGATCTAGATCCCGAATTGGTGTCTATACCCCCAAAAACCCCTTAAAAGCAAAATCGGTAGTTAAAGAGGGAAAAGAGAATGAAGGGGGGCGATTGAGAAAATTTCATTGTATTGTATCCAAATATAAATTAATTTATTAAAATTATGTTTATCTGACTGACACAAAGTGAAACCAACTCATATTTTTCCTTTATCCCAGTCCTCCAACTTGCAACCCTTCATCCATGAACATTTCGTTTATCAATGTTGCAACTTGCAATTGACTACAGAGACCCATCATCTCTATTATCACGTTTCCTCACTCCCAATGCAATGTCCATCACATCCAACTAAGTTTTAATTATAATAACTGTAGTTTTGGTACATGATTTAATTGTAGTTTTAACTAAGTTTTATAATCGTGTAATTTTGGTTCCCTAATTTAAAATGAGCAACTTTAACCTCCCATTTTGCATTTATCATATACTACTATATATATATATATATATGACCAATTTTGACAAAAAAATTTGCTCACATGATTTATTTTAATTATTATTCCCTTCCCATTTTAAGTATCGCAGTTGACCAAATCACACACTTTAAGAAAAGTGTGTAAAAGAAAGAGAGAGAATATGAATTTTACTAAAATACCCTCTATTTTTATTGGTAGTAGACATTAGAATACTAAAAAGTGGATTTTTGAGTATACTTTTCCTTTTACTTAATGATTGTTTTAAAGGATAAAATAGTAAAAACTAATGGTATAAAAAGTATATGACACTTATTTTGGGACAAACAATTTTGGCAAGTATGACACTTATTTTGGGACGGAGGAAGTATCTCCACATATTTTGTATTTTTTTTCCTAAAAAATCTTAATTTTCATGTTGACAAGTTTTTTTTCCTGTCAAATAGCTAGGTGACTAGACTCATACATTTAAATATAAAGAAATGTAAAATCTGGAGTTCAAATCATATTCACTCCAATAATGTCTCTAGTAACTATCATTTGAGCTACACTTATGAGACCATGTTGACAAATTTTTACATCACTAAAATGAATCATATCAGTATTTTTAGGTTAAAATTGGTCAAAATATAAATGGGAGCTGATAAATACAAATTAAGGATTCTACCAAAAAAAAATGCAAAACAAGACAAAGTTTAAAATGTGTCAAAATTGCTCATTTTAAATTTGGGGAGTCAAAATCGAACAATTATGATACATAGGGGTTCAAATGTACAATTAAATCTTAAAATAAACAAGTTAAATACTCCCTTCAATCCTAATTATTAACCATTTGAAAAGAATATAATATCTAAACATAAGCTCTTATATATAAATTATTAAAATAATTTACATGAATTTATTATTATTTTTCTCTAAACATAAACTTAATTAATACTACTAACTTGCATTGAAATATAATATTAGACTATCAGGCTTATCACTTAGAAGGGGGATTGAATAAGTGATCCGATAATGAATAAACAATTTAAAAATAATTTAAGCACGCAGAACTCCACCAGATCGGTAGTCTACTTTGCATCTAAGTTGATCAAAGAAAAGGTAATATTCACCTTGTAACATCCCGAATTTTCGGGACATTAATTACTAAAGTTTTCTTATGAACTCTCTTTAATAGGAACACACTACATTCTTTTTTTTCTTTATAATTCATTTCAAAACAAGTCACTACCATTATTTCTTCAAAATTATAAGACACTTAATTATTATAAAAATTAAAGAAAACTTGTTAAATCAAAAATACTACAAAATTGATTAACTATAAAATGTTTTAGACTTACAAATTGAGTAACTATAAAACTATTAAGAGGGTTCATTTAAATTTACAACTATATAGACTAGTAAAACCCCTTTTAATTTATCCCCGCGCAAGCACAAGCAACACATCAACTCCATATTTCTTTGGTACCTACAGCCATATTTAATGTAAGGGTCAATTTGCTTATCCAAATTGAATCATGCCTGACGGAAGGTAAATGTCATAAAAGAATAATAAAAAGTTTTACCATAAAGATGAAATCAAACAAAATCGATGCAAGCAACTAATAAATAACCCCAAGTCCTAGTTGTTAAACCACATGACTACTATTGCAACCTACATGATCCGGATTTACTAAAACACCACTCCATCAAGTGGATCGCCAATACACCACCACGTCAAGTGGATCGCCAAAACACCACTCCACAAAGAGGATCGCCAAAACACCACTCCAAAGAGAAGATCGCCAAAACACCGCTCCGAAGAACGGATCGACACTCCGAAGAGCAAATCACCAATGAATGAATGAATGAATGCACCACTCTCAACCAATTACACCATCTAAGAAACTATTAACACCTCTCAAAATCATCACCATTTTCATTAAACCAATCGAAAGTCCATAACTTACTTTCAAACTCCGTAAATTCACCAGTTAATCGAAACCAACAGAATACTCAGATTCAAGATTAATCACACACAACAAACCATATAATCAAATATACATTCAGTCACACAAATAACTCATAAATACTATAATCACATAAAGTGTTATCAAATAGTCTTTGTCATTCCTTCTATTATCATACACCTCCATTAGTTAAACAATTTCATTACTGATCTATAACATAAACCTTAAGGACATGAGTTTATGGGAAAAAAGTCTTTACCTTAATTGTTTTCCTTTCAAAGAAACTGAATTTAGATGTCTTAAAACTGATTGCATGACTGAATGCTTGACCATTCTAAAGAAATGATTATCATAATATTAGGAAAACAAACGTACACATAATTGACCAAGGAATATGAATATAAAAGGTTACCTTTTATTAAAATAGAGAACATGTAGAGTCAGAAACATCTGACTTGGTTTATGGTATGGATCGATGAGAAGAAGTGTGAATATAAGGAGTGACTAATATTGTATGTGTAGAGACCAAAACAATTGAAGAGTGAAGGTGCTTATGGTGAAGCAAATGATCAGTTAACATATAAAGATTGTTTAAACGTGTGACGGTTGTGAGCTAGAGAAAGGGACTACCGTGGCACACATGATGCTTGAGGTTAATTACCGTGTGATGAGTTAGTGACAATATAAGGAGTTGAAGTATATATTTTATGTGTTTAAGGTATATGTGGTAGTAGCAGTTGGATTTAAAGTGCAAGTTGAGATAAATAGAGAGTAGATCGTGTGTATGTAGTATGTACTCATAAACATTTTTTTTCTTCTTCTATGCAGAACCGGCCCAGGGTATTTGGAAGCCTTGTTCAAAATTTAAAATAGGGCTCTTAATAAAAAAGTGCAAAACAATATAAAGAAAAATTAACTTTAATTTAAATTATAAATAATAGCAAAAAGATTTGTATTATAATTAATAACAACATAATATCTTTTGACTTACATAAAACAAAACATTCTTCTAGCATTTTTTGAAAAAAATTATTCGACCAAATCTTCATATTAAATATTTTCAAGAAATAATTTTCAAAATTTAACTGATACATAAAAGTAAAAAATAATTAATAAATGAATTTTATATAAGTACATGAATTGTCTATAAACACATGATTTTTTTTTGTTGGATCATTGACATTGGGCTTCGCTTGTTTTAACCAATTACTTAGACATTAGTGATATTTTTTACAATTTACACCCCTTTATATACTTATACTACTACCAATTTTTGTTTTGTTTGAGGCCCTCATTTTTAGAGGCCTTGTGCAGCAGCTTTTGCTGCACTCCCTAGTGGGTCGGGCCTGCTTCTATGGCCAATCAAAATCCTTAACCAGTACCTACTTCTCTTTTTCTATTTACTTATTCCTTATTTTAATTTTAATTCCACTACTTTTTATACCTATCCCAATTTTATTGTAACACCAAATTGAAAAACTATATAAATAAATAGAAATAAGTTGTTGAAAAAATGATAAATCAAAATTTTATATTAAAATAATCCTAAGAAAAATATTAGGGTCTTACACACCTTTAGACGTGTAATGATAAAAACAATGTTAAACGATGTTTCGTGATCAATTAATGCAAGATAAGTTGTTTTTAAGATTTTGAAAACTTAACACAACAATTATATGGTTCAAATTACAAGTATCACAAACAAAACAAGCAATTGGAATTTGATCGAGCACTTGGCGTGCATCATATTTGATCAAATTCCAATTGATAACAAATCAATCGAACAAATACAAAATTAAACGAGTTAAGGGAAGAGAAAGAACAAACGATGTGATATATGGGAGTTCAAGAAATCGATACCTTCCGCCGACGTGTTGAACCTTCAAGAAATCGATACCTTCGATTTTCTTGAATACCAATGAGAAACCCTTGCGATCAATTCCACCCGAAAGATCTGGTTCACCACGATCTACCACAGACATTATCTCCCAATCGAACCAGAATCCCTTTGTTGAACCCACTTAAAGAGTAATCAACTTTTAGATAATTGAGAATTGAGTGAAGATGAATAACTTGATTGCAATGCCACTTTGATCAGAAATTTCTCCAAAATTCTGATCAAAAGTTATTTTCCAATTGTTTCTTACACATACAAAGAGACCCCATAATGCTATTTATAGAGAAAATAAAATGGAGTAGATGAAAGCAAAATTTAACTCATATGTATCGATACATGCTAATGTGTGTATCGATACATATTAATGACAGCTTAAAAATTTGAAGTTTGACTGATGTGTATCAATACACATTAAGACTCTTTGGTTAAGGAAAGTCTGATATGTATCGATACATATACCTATATATCAATACACATTGAGCGTTCTATTATAAAATGAACTTGGTGTGTGTATCGATACACATAGGCTGCTCAGCTCAATTGTGAGTTCTATGTATCGATACATGCAACATGTGTATCGATACATATAGCACTTCCAGTCAAAATTTTTTTATAGAACATATGCATTGATCCACATCACATGTGTATCGATTCAAATGACATGTAATTTGATTTTTCAAAGTTTAAAAAGATTTTTCGCTGTCAAGTCATGTATAATGATGCCAAAATATATTCTACTCTATTTTCATGCGTTTTAACAATTAATAAAATATGAAGGACAACTAGTGCATTTACATATAAAAGTCAAATTAAATACACATACAAACAAAAGACAATTTAATAAAATTCATAAACAAACTAGACTAATTAACTACATTACCAACTTTTCTTAATATATGTATAATTAATCAAATAGGTTTATAATAAGAGAATGAGGGAGTATAAAACATAGCCTATAATACATAGAATGATAGACTAATTCTAACATGCACAAATGATGCATATGATATACTAATCAATGATACAATTATAATGATTACAAATTTTATAAAATCTACCGTTGAATTAAAAATATATTATATAGACTCTTTTTTTTTTTTGAAGAGGTATGTCAGACAGATTATCAATGTCAAATTTTAAATAAATTAAAATTATTTAAAATGTTATTGAAAATTATTAAAATTAACGATATTCAATAAAAATTCAAACTATTATTGAAAATTCTCTTGAGATTATTTTGAAAACTCAAGGCAGACATTATCACAACTTGAAATTTCTGAATCAATTACTAAATGTGATCAAAATTTGTTTTGAACATCCATTGTAAGATGCCAATTTTTTGAATAAAAAATTTAGATTGCAAGTATGAAATATTGTTGAGTCCTTGTACAAGAACCAACTACAAATCTGCTACATATACCAAAATAATAACTTAACATTCATCAATTTCAAAGCAGCCTCACTTTAGTACAATGTTCAACATAAATAAAAATGAAAAAATAGCTTAAGCAAAAAAATAAAATAATGAAACAATATCAAACATGATGTTCTCCTATAAACTTAACCAAAATGACTATTATGAATACATAAGTCTAAGCCGCCAGTGAAAATCTCACTTTATTGGATACAAACCTTATGCATTGAAACTTTGATCAATAAATTTTGAATTGCTTATACTAAAAATCATTTTAAAAAAATACAATTGAGTTGATACAACTATTGCAAAATCCCTGAAAACGAAGCAACGCGAGTCCTCATGTTACATTACAATCAGGATTTGCATAGAATACAATACAAGGATTAATTTCTAATACTTTGAACACAGAAGCAAACTTATTGTTATTTTCAAATGGTAAATGAGTATGATTTCTGTTGATGTATCCTTCATATTCTGTTTGACATTAGTACAAGAATTATGCACATGCAATGAAAGAATAGTGTCTCCAATTATCACTTCCTTCACCTGCACCTCTGAGCAACAGAATAATTATTAGCCTTCCTATTTTCACCATAATTTTCTAAGTTTTGCTTATAGCAACAAATAATTAAGGGTTATGAATGGTAACATATGTAGCAGAAAAAATAATGGAACAGTTTAGAGTAATATGTTACTAAGTTGTAATTTTTAACAAGGGTCCTGTTTGGATAAACAACTTATTAAAGTCTTACTGTTTGCATATAACCCTATAAGTTTCTTTCATAAGCTATCCTAGAGAACTGGAAATAAGTTGAAAACAACTTATGGACATGTCACAAGCTATTTCCATAAGAACTTGTGGAAATAAGCTGAAAACAACTTATGGACATGTCATAAGCTATTTCCATAAGCTCTCCCAAATAGTCTCACAAGTACTTATGCCAGTAGAAAATATCAAATAAGCCAGTTCAAACATGCCCAAGGTCATATATATAGATGCAAAAGAAACACTCACATGGAAGTGATTCCTGCCTAATAGTTGCATTACAATCTCACTAGTTCCCAATCTTCTTTTGACATGTCATAAATTTCAACATGACCATCCTCAAACATGATCTGAAAACGTAAATGCATATCCATATTCATATTTATTCATAATTTTCATCTAAACTGTCAAAACAGGACCAAAGAATATCTTACCTTGTGTTTTCGGGAATATTCGTCAAACCATTTAATAATCCCAAATCTGCAGCATTATTATAAAATAATAATACAAATTAAATAAAAAGATTCAATTCAATTTCAACTATAATACAAAATCAAGGGTAGTATCACAAACTTCGTAAGTATCAGAATTTAAAAATAGACAATTTCAATTTACCTCACATTTCCAGGTTGTTTTATCATAATTACTTCATCAACGCAATTGTGTAAGCAATTTGATTGATCAACAGAACTTCCTGTAAAACCAACAGAAAAATGAAATTTCCGTAGTGTTGAAGACAAAGAAAATGAAATGATAGCTGATAAATCAAATAGTTTATATACAGCTAACAAAACAAAGAAACAAGCTCACCAATTTGCACGCCTTGCACGTCTCCATTCTCACAAACCTTTCCAAACAAAAACCCCCACAATTAGTCAACAAGGCAGATAATTATATACATTAAAAATATGCATGCAGTACATAACTAAATTCAATAACAGTGACTGAGCTAATGAGAACAGGAAAAGACAAAGAGAAATGCGAGGATAGAAAGTTTGGATAGTATTAAATAAAGTAATGGCCATTCCTTCCAAAAATCCATATTCACCAATTCCATTCTTTAGGAAACCATTCTAATTGTTATTTTACCAAACCAGTAACTACCCTAATAAATCCCAAATCAATCATGCGTATATCAGTTAGCTCAGTTCAGCTGTAAATCAGCTTGAAAAGTGTGCAACATAGGTACATAGTAAGTTGCAGGAAGCTGCCACATCAATATAAAGTATAAACTGATTGTAACTGCCTGAGTTAGTAATCAGATGGTGTAGGATAGCACCTCTGTGAGTGTAGGTTAGTACTCATAAACTTCTATAACTTGATCTGTGAAGATCAAGAATTAATAATGCAGTAATACAGTAAATGTTCTCTACTTTTTCTCTCTAATAAACCATGTTTTTTATATGATGTCCAAGAGTAAAGCTCATGTCTCATCCGCAATGACGCAGAAACACAACCTAAACTTTCACAACCAGAGGAATGTTAATTATCTGTTCAGGACATTTCGCTAAGAACCATGGCAACACTTTAGGTATTACAGACAATCTTGTATTTAACCCATTCTGCCATTTGTCGTTTCAACTTCTCTATTTGATCGAGATTCGAGATATAAAATCATTCATGGATCAAATTTTCCCTGTTCTTTCACAACCTAATAATAACTCAGAAACACAACCTAAACTTTCACAACCAGAGGAATGATAATTGTCTGTTCAGGACATTTCACTAAGAACCATGGCAACACTTGAGGTATTACAGACAATCTTGTATTTTACCCATTCTGCCATTTGTCGTTTCGACTTCTCTATTTGATCGAGATTCAAGATATAAAATCATTCATGGATCAATTTTTCCCTATTCTTTCACAACCTAATAATAACTCAGGTTAATTAGGTTGTCTAAGCAGGGCCTGCCCGTGTAAACGTGCAATGTGCACCAGTGTTATCAAATGTCTGTCACGGCAGAGCCATGTTCTAATGGCGTAGTGAATTATGTGCCAGCCGACAGGCCACAAGGCCTATTAATCTGCACTGTATCGCTATAGCTTACAACACTGCATTTATAGGGTGCGTTTAGGGCAGGCCGCCATAATCTGTCATCTGCCATCGATAACATTGGGATGCACTTTGTGCAACATTAAAAAGGGTATCATAAACTTTTTTTTCTTAGAGAAACAAAAGATACAGTAGTAATTAAAATTTTTGAAAAATACAATATATGAAAAATATCTCATAATATTTAGATCATATCGAGAGTCCCACATCGAATAGAGATATGACATACGCATTGCTTATAAGGGATTGGGCATTCGTCACTTTACAAACTAGTTTTGTGGGTTTAATTATGCCCTAAGCCCAAATTCCAAGATGTAGGTTGTTGCGTCATTTGGGCTCAAATACCAAGGTGCTTCTGAGACTCAAGAAGCCGAAGCCCGTGCGATAAATGGAAATGTCGACCTATGGCCTTAAAGGCTCAAAAAATTGAAGTGTAAGCCTTATAAACACTATCTAGGTCATATCTCTATTCGATGTGGGACTCTCAACACACACTCTCGTGCTCATGACTGGGCATCTGAAAAGTGGACATATGGGTGGAATAAAAGGGATATCAACATATCGTATCTTGGAGTAATTTAGATTAAATTACACTATCTCTAAGGATTGGTTTCCATATTTTATTATGTATCATGATTTGTTGTCCTTCTTTAATTTTAATTAAGATTCTTTATCAAGCTTTAGTAGAAATAAGTTTTAGTACACCCTTTAATAATAATAACATCCAACATATCATTCAAATCATTGTCAATATAATTTATTTTAGTATTCCTTTTTCTCACTTTATACCTACAAGACTAAATCCTATCTTCAAATTCATATGATCGCGGTGCCATCTTTTGTGACCCCTCTTATCATTATCATGTAGATTTGACTATCTTACGCATGTAATAATATCAATATCTCCACGATATTTTTCTTCTCGATGGTTGAGCATAAATTGAAGCTATCCTATCCTCTCAAGTTATCTCCATCCTTGGAATTTCTGCCTCTTGCTTCCATTAGCTTGTCTCAAATCCTTAGCATCATCAGTTTACTGTTGTCAAATATCGGCCAATTTGTGAAGGATGGCAGCGCCAAGGCACCATACTCGGATATGGCGGCCGGTATGGTGGTACCATCTTTTGTGACCCGTCTTATCATTATTTTGTTGATATGTAGATGTAGACGAATTCTATAATATCTATTACTCGTGTAACAATATCTCCACGATCTTTTTCTTCTCGCTGGTTGAGCATAAATTGAAGCTACCCTCTCCTCTCAAGTTATCCATATCCTTGGAATTTCTTCCTTTTGCTTCCACAACTTGTCTCAAATCCTTAATATCAGTCGAGTGTTGTCAAATATCGGCCATTTTGTGAAGAGTGGCAGACCACAAGCGCCATACTCGGATTTTTTGCTCTCCGTCACCCCCCTTCAATACCTTTGTATTAGTTTGGCCAACGGTCATGTCCTCCTTCAGGCATCCTCATACTCATAAGTCATAACCTTTACTGCCCTACCACTTTTTACCCGAGTAGTTTGTCCCAATTGCCGCAAACGCAGTCGGGCATCAACGATCTCATAAACAATTTGACACCAGCTATCTAAGAGAAATAATATTTCTTTGGCTATCCAAAAGCACTCAAATCCAGCTATTCCGGCTGCAATTTGACCCTAATTGTATCATAGATCCAATAAATGCAACCCCTATCCACATCACTTTCCCAAATGTGATATTGACTCACCATGCAATTTGACCCCAAATAGTGTCATAGCTCTAATAACTCTAATATTGCTTAGTAAGCTTTAGCAGGAGACTATTAATGTATATGAAAATTTTGGTATAATATTTGGATCATAACTTAGTAATTCAGAATATCTTGTATTATCTTTTCGGTTTAGTGTTATGCTCCCTCATATATTATATGATTTGTTTCCTTATTTAATTAAGATAGAGAGTTTAGTTTTAGTATAAATATAAAACTAATGTTTTCCTTTTCCTCCAACTATACCTAAAAGACTAAACCCTACAACTTCATGTCTTTATCAAAACTTAAATGTTGTATGGTGCCTTTTCATCATTTAAGAAAGTAAAAAAGAATTGCTTAGTACATAAGGCTCCAACCACTGTGAGGAGTTTAACAGTGGCTGATGTACAGAACCCTTATGCTATAACGGGTGGTTTTCATGACACAAACTCATCCTTATATTTATAGTTTTCAAGCAAATTTAGTCCACTTTAAGTAATATAGCCCCAATTATAAAAATTTATAACTTGTTTCAAACATATTATATGGTTCACCTGTTAGTAAGCCAATTTAAACAAGGGGGAAAAGAAGAAAAAGTAAATATCATACTTTGACACCTAATTGTAAGCAGTAGCACAATAGTTTCCAATTTATCCTCGCAATTAACACTGCTCAATACATAGTACCCTAAAAAATATGGTTACTTTATTGTAAAGATTGGCAACTTTTGGCTTACCAACTATTTTATAGTTGATATTTGGTGAAATAGTTACTTTTTTAATACAGCACTGACATGGAATCACTGCCTAATGCGCAACTTAGTAATTAAGGGCATGTTTGCATTGCTGCTCGTTGGATTTCCATCAAAATTTCACGAATTCCAAGGCAAGGGAATTCGTGAAACTCTATTGGCACCAGCAACACGAATAGGCACTAATAACTCTCCCCGATAAGGAAAGGAATTGATACACATTCAAACCACAAACACATACCCAAAAGATAAATATGATGGTAAAAACTTACAAACTCACCCTTCTTCGGGTTGAGTGATTTTGAAATAAGTGGTTGAAAAATAACTAATAGACTACCGCCCCTCCCTTCACAGTCCAAATAAGAGGATTTCACAATGCAAAACAAATACAAGCAAATCTATGAATCTCTGTTAGAATTAACAAGTCGCAACAGTAATCTAATTAAACAGATATATCACACACTAGAAAACAGAATATCCACAGAATTATTTTAATGTATATATTCTTTATTTTTCAACAGTCTTCAATAACTTAAGTAATCGCATTTTATGACGATAAAGTAAAACAAAAGCATAAGCTCATAAATAATTCAGCAAATATTTGATGACATATTTGCCTACCCCATGTATAATGAAAGTTTGACAGTATATTTATTCAACCAATGCAAAGGCATAAGCTCACAACAAAGCTTTGAAATTAAAATAATAGAAAGATGCTGAAATTCAGTATATGGTTTAGTACTTCAATATTATTGGAAATCCATGCATATTTAGAGACATATCTACTCTATTTTAGAGAAGATGACTCCACCTGATATGCAACAAATTTTAATGCAGCATCTGAAGACACTTTAGGCTTGATAGGGCGGGCACCCAGTTTACGCCTACACTGAACAGCCCCACAGAGGCAATCTTGATCTGCACCAAATTGAACAAACCTGCTATGCAGTTAGAAACTTGGACTCCACCATCACTACAACAGAGTCATACATATATCATACCAGACACCGAAACTTCCAACAGAAGATAGTTCCACTTAGGGCCTGTTTGGAGTAGCCTATTTGAGCTTATCTAGTATCTACTGACATAAGAACTTATGAAATTGTTTGGTAGAACTTATGAAAATAGCTTATGATGTGTTCATAAGCTATTTTCATAAGCTCTCTTGGATAGCTTAAGAAAACAACTTATAGCTTATTTTAAAATAAATTGACTTTATTTTCTTTGTTATAAAAATCATAGTAGTTAAGCGTGGCAGCTGACCCCAAAAGTGAGATAGCGGGTGGCGGGAAGACCACTGTTTAAATATTTATTTATATTTATATTATATTTATATCTAAATATAATAAAATAAATAATTTATATTTAAATATAAATAATTTACATACAAGTAATTATTTACTACTATTAGTTTATGCTACTATTATTATTTTACTTTACTTTACCGTTCAATGTTTGTTCTATTTTTACTATGTAATATTATTTTAATTTAAATGTATTTTTTTACATTATTTTTTATTTATACTGTCATTTTTATATTAGTACTACTAATATAATATAGGATACCCCGCCCAATGTGTTTATACTATTAACTTTAACTATTAACTATTATATTAACTATGAACTATTACATTATTAGTACTACCATAACTTTAAATCTCTAGATCATCACCTTGGGCTAATCCCTCGCTAGATTTGAGGCACCTCAAAGGGTGGGATAGTCACTGCGTTCAGTGGTGGATACCCCGGTCTCGACCAAAAAAATATTAGTAATACTCTTATTTTGTTTTTGGTTCAAACTAGTACTACTGTTTATTTTTATAGAAGTATGTTTGTCTAAAAATAAGGAGAAGGCATTATAAAAAGAAGAGAAGGTATCCGTGTTTGTTTATTAGTATGTTTGTTTATTGGGCCGTAAGGCCAAGCCCAGATAAAGCTTTAATCTTTTAAACCTAATCTTATCTCTTCTCTTTCACATGGAGCGCCACCTCTTCCTCGGTAAACACTAAACAAACCACTGTCCGCCATAACTGCTATTAACTACTATGATAAAAATAGTTTATACATAAACACTCATGTTATAAGCGCTTAACTAATCTATTTAGACAAACAAGGCCTTAAAGAGTGTAATCAAGGAAAGTGCACATACTGGTAGTCATAAGTCAGATGCTCGCCCTTCCGTATGTCACGAGTTGCAAATATGCCAATTCTTGTTTCACCATCTATTATCCTTAAGATATGGAAAACAAATAAAAAGAAGGGAAAAAAACTTGTTAGATGATTCTATCAATGTTGAATAAATACGAAATAATCCTAAAAGAGTATGTGCGTGAATAAAACAATTAAAAAGTAAACCATTTCTGCATCTCAGTATTTGGGCAGCAACTATGATTGATATATCTTGATTTATTTCCCTTATATGTGGCATCTATCACCATATCTCGATTGATTTCACATAAGTAAAAGTTTGTTTCCCCACGATCTTTCATATTCCAAAGCCTCTGTTCGCATGTTTTATCATCGATGACTGAAGAAAGTGGTGACAATAACATACATAAGTAAGTTTTAAAATAATAGAATGATAGAATTATCATTCTATTAAAGTTGGTCATAAAAACAATTAATTATCACCTTCTCCAACATATTCGATGACAAATTCCCCAAGCTTGATATCTTCATCCGCCACAATTCCAGAACCACATCTCTCAGTCTACAAGTAGATATTACAACTCATAATGTCAAATGCGGGCATTATGAACAAGCAGATACAAGCAAACATTACCTAAATAAATTTTAAATGCCTCTAAAGCATAAAGTTGACAAATGAACAGAAATACAGGGGCAAACTTGCATTTAAAAAAGTGATATTTTAGTTTTTCATGGTGTTGAGTGTTGACAATGTAAAGAATAGTTAAAAACAATTTTAAAGAATATTGAAAGAAAATGATAGTATACCAACCCCCCTCCCCCCCAAAAAAACATCCTGATCCAGAAGTTTATACCTTAACCAACTTCATCTTTTTCACACGACGATGCTGGAAAGCTTTGTTGAGACATGAGCTCCCACATTTGCAGGCTGAAGAACAGCTAGACAGAAGCATCCTATAGAGATAGTGAATATAATGAATGAATACTATGATTACAGATTTGTGTTCACATATTCTTGCTACATCGGTAAAAAAAAAAAAAAATCGGAGACTATGAACAAATAAAACAAAAACTACTTTTTCATTTTCAACATAACACCACAGAGCTAACCACCAGTATAATATCCCAAAGGTTACATATATGTGTGTGTGTGGGTTATCTGATAATGACAAAATTCATAAACAAAGGACATGGGGTAGAATCGAAAACAAAAAACCATTAAGTATATACACACAGAATACTTGATTACTTACCCACAGTGGCAATCTCTGTCACATACACCAGTAGATTCAGACGATGGTTCGCAGGAACAGAATATGCCATGATCAAACTTTCTCTTGTTCTTCTTAGTGAGATATATATCTTAAATTCAAATAAGAATCAACAAAAAGATCATTTGATATATAAGCAAACAGACAAACTGTCTGTTTAATAAGAAGAAATGAGGAAATTAAAACCAACTGAAGATTGCATATTAGCTTTATCAAAGTAGATAGACACCCATAATGCAAGGGCAATACTATAAACATCAAGATAAAAAGTTATTGTGAACAATCCGACCAACAGTTATAAAGGATACTGCGCTTAATATGGGTGTACTGCGGTGTATTGATCTTAATCCATTCTGGAAGTTCAAAGTCAACAGGTTCCTCACCAAGCTGGTCCAACAGCTTGTCGAATACAGCTCCAAAACGATTCTGCTCAGAATTCTGTTCAACAGAGAAGCAAAGAAACTCACTTAACAGCCCAAAAGCATTTTCAAAAGATAATATTTCATTGACTATATTGTGCAATAGGAAAAGACTAGCACAACATATTGTCAAAATACATAACTGAGACTCATTCATATAAGGAAACCCTATCAGAACCAAAATAGATTGTTTCATTAGAAAGACTAACTTAACAGGATACAATAGCAAGACCAAAGAAAATGGAGGAATAATAACATACATAAATACACAAGTATTATAAAATTCTAGTTGACTTATTATTACTAAGAACTGTGCCAGTGGAATGATATAATACAAATAAGCTCTGCCAAAGAAATCCAATATTGCTATACAACTAAATTATAAAGAATAAAGAACTGAAGAGAATTATAAAGAATAAAGATATGAAGAAGTTATGAAAGAACCAACCAACCTTTTTCATGATGGGAATGGAATCCAACAAGCATACTCTGTCTATAGCAAGAAGAACAATTTGTCAGAATTAAGTAAAGTAATGAAAGGCATAAAATTAAAAGCCCTCTCAATCTTGAGGCTTCAAATTCAATAAATCAAAGTTAGCATCAATCATTGAGATATATACGTAAATATACTTTTCAGAAGAATGATGTTCAATACTCGTTCCTTTTAGACTATGAAACAGGTCACGATGATAAAGAAATTGCAGGACAGTGTAAATCTATAATGTATCTTATAACTACAAACATCTAAGCAAATAGCAAAGTATAATGTACGTTTTAATTTGACAATTTCATTTTCATCTACAAGGGAACTGTTGATGTCACAAATTCATTCAAAATTTAAAATGAAAATAAAATGTTAAACTGATCTCAAGTCTAAGGCATCTTATCTTATCTCACTTTTTCATAACTATTTACAACTTCTAATAACCACTTTTCATAACTATTTATAACTTCCGATAACCACTTTTCATAACTATTTATAACTTCCGATAACCGCCTTATTTATAACTGTTAAACAATTTTGAAATTTTGAATGCAGAAACATGTGTCTGCACAGAAAATCAATACAGGTCCTACAGGATTTAGTTTGTATCAGAAAGGATCAATTTAGTTTACTGAAATATCACCATTCTATATGCTTAAAACAAATTATTCTATGCAAATTCCTAATATGCAAGTCTCTGCCTACCATCCATTAGTTCAACTAAACCATGACCTATATTTAGCGGACTCGCCAATTCACACTTTGTGACCCCAACTTGTTATATAAATGTCGCAAACATTGAAAAGACGACACTGAAAATTCATTACTCAAAATTTCCCACAAAAATATTATCTGTCTCAAAATTATAACATACATAAAATAAATTACAGTACCAAATTCTCAGTACCAACATACATAAAATTCTACATTTTATTTCACCCCCAAACAAGAAAAAATAAAATAAAATTCAACATTGAAACATACATAAAATTAAATAGGTTACAAAATTCAGAAAAAATTAATGAGAGAAACTAATCCAATATACATATATATAAAATACACTTCACCCAACCAAACAAGAGAAAATCCCCCAACCAAAAAAACAAATCAACATTTTTTGTTTTTGTTTTTGTTTTCACTACCAGTATCCGACACACAAGGTCAACTAATCCGGTCCAGGGAGAGTCCTGGCATCAAGTTGTTCCAGTTGCAGACGGAAAAATTAAACATTCTAACATACATAAAATAGGATACGAAATTCTAAAAATTAATGAAAATTCCAACATACATATACATACATCAGATTCTACATTTCATTCACCCAACCAAACAAGAGAAAATCCCCCAATAAAAAAAATAAAACAAAATAAAATTCAACATTCTAACATACATAAAATAGGATACAAAATTCAGAAAATTTAATAAGAAATCAAAAATAAAAAATCCAACATACATATACATAAAATTCAACATTTCGTTTCAATTAAACAATTTCAAGATTCAAACATTTGATTTCCCGCTGTTAACTTTTTCACTGAACTGAATCACAACACAATGCAACAGAAAACAAGTGAAAATCACAACAATTATTAATTAATTAATTAAACATATGAAAATGCATTCACACAAACACAGTGCAGTGAGAAAGAAAGAGAGAAAGTAGAGTGAAGAGTTTGAAAAGGGTTTGAATGAAATGAACGTACATGAATGAATCTAAAAGGGGATGATTCGATTACGGAAGAAGAAAAAGTACAGAAAAGGGTAAAATGGGAATATGAAAGATTCAGAGAGAGAGAGAGAGAAGAGAGAGAAAACCTGAAACTGAAAGAATGAAACGGTGTTGAATTGAAATGAAATGAAAAGAAGAGAAATGAAGTGGAAATGAACTTAAGTAGTAATAAGAATGAAACTGAAACTGCCGTTGTCGGTTTTTTTTTTTTTTTTTTTTAGTTTCTTCTCAAATGATGATAAGTACAAAAATAAAACTGCAAAATTCACCACAGTAGGGTTTTTATTAATTTATTTATTAATTAAAATTATTTAGAAAATTATATTGGTTGAAATGTAGAATGAATTGAAGACTTGAAAAGTCAATGGTAAAAATAAATAGATTATTTAATTTAATCTAAAATATAGAATAGAATGATTTTTTTTATTATAAATGTAGAACATAATTTAATGGATATTTGATTTGTTGATATAAATAATTTTATATTAGTATTCAATAAAAACTCATTATATTTTATTAAAAAAAAAAAATCATTATATGTATGGAATATTGGTATTATGAGTTGATAAGTAACCCAATATACTTGATTGGTTTTTAGTTTTCTTTCCGCATAAATAAAAATAAATGATTTTCACATATTTTTAAGTTTTATTTGAGTTTTCTTCACCGTGATTTTTTTTTTCCGGTGTTGTTTTACTCCTGTAGTGTGGAGTTGTTTGATTTTTCGTCTTTGTACGGTGTTTGTTTTCCCGTCTTCGTACGGTGTTTGTCTTGTTTCAAAGTTGCATATTTGCTTCAATCCAAGTTCAGAGCAGATTCAATGACTTTAGCGTCTTCAACGTTGCAAATTCAGAAGCATGATTACTCCGAAGATTTATATTTTGTCATATCAATTGTAGCATTTATCATTTGGCCGTTTTATGCCATTAACTCGGATGCGGTGAGCTTGTTCGCCGTTTTCCGCCTTTGTACGGTATTTGTTTTCCCGTCTTCGTACGGTGTTTGTTTTGTTTCAGATTTGCAGATTTGGTTCAATCCAAGTTCAGAGCAGATTCAATGATTTTAACGTCTTCAATGTTGCAAATTCAGAAGCATGATTACTCCGAAGATTTATATTTTGTCATATCAATTGTAGCATTTATCATTTGGCCGTTTTATGCCATTAACTCGGATGCGGTGAGCTTGTTCGCCGATTCATCTTTTTTAGTGTTTAGCGAATTTGAATATGTTATGATGTCAATTGATGTATTTTACAAATTTAAATGAATGAATATCGTTGTTTAGTAAAAAAAAAAACTCGTGGTTATGAGTTTCTGGGTAAAAAAAAAAAAAGTAAAGAAGGCCAAAATGGTAATCATAAAAGGTTGCGTTCTCACAATACAAGATAAACAGTACATAAATGACACTTGTAACTTGTAAGGTAGTATTATTCTTAGTTCCACTCACTTTGTGTGACGTACAACGTGGCAAAACTAGTCTCCATGCACACCACCTTTCGCCTATAAATACAAATATAATTATACTCTCAAGGTAAACACAATTCATCTAATTTTCAAATTCATTCCATTTATAATGACATTAACAATGAGCGGTGAGAATGAAAGGAACACAAGATATAGTCGATGATGAAAGATATATAATGCTTCAGGTATTATGCTATACTTCCATGGTGAGAACAGAACAAATGCAGAGATGGAACGGTATAAAAAAAACTCAATGTGTGTTATGCGAGAGATGGTGTTGTTTTCCCAAGGGAATTGAAATGAAATTATAAATGATGGTGTTTTCTATTTTTCGTTGATGGAAGTTTGACATTCGTAACAGTAGAGAGGTTTGTGTCATGTGAGAAAATAGAGGGAGTGTGAGTTACATATAGAAAGAATTTACGAGAAGTTAGTGTATCTTTCAAATGATCGCTAGTGAGCTGGTTTCTTGGGTTGCACGACTGTTTGATAAGATCAATTGAGTCAACAACTAAGAACAAGACGAACCAAATTTAAATGATCCCATTTGTTGCATCAGAGGCAACAATATACTCGAAGCATGACCAATGATTGTCTTGTACTTTGAACTTTTCTAACTCAGCACCACCATTTATGCAAAACACAAATACAAACTATGATTGGAGCCATCCTTGTCGGTCTGGAAGCTAGCATCAGTGTAACAAGAAACAAATCTTTGCCACCATAGACCAGTGAAGTTATATGGAAAAAGAACATAAAATTACCTAAAGAGGATGTTGTGCAGAAAAAGGAAAAATAAAAACAAGGTGACAATTAAACTTTTGATTGAATGGAATATGAAATATACAATTTTAAAACCTAAACAAATTCTTGTGAACTTTTGGAACCAATCGACAAGTCAATGAAATTCTATTGGAAGTCCTTGATATATTCTTATACTCTTCTTTTCCTATTGTTTCCACCACATCCTTTGAGCCAAAAAGATGTCTATCGGATTCATTGTGTTTCAAAGCTTCAATTTCATTTACAGCCTGAAAAGGACAAAGTTTGAAGCATGATAAATATTTAGAAATGCAATCAATTATTTATTTATTTATGGCATAAAAGTTTAGTATCTGTGTAGCCTTACCCCATCATAGCCATGTACTTCACAATCTTTTATGCCATGCAAGTAATCTGCAATCACATGCAGAATGTAACCAAAGTTTAGAATAGCCAAAGAGATTACAGCTACATAATTTAGAGGGCATTTGGAAATACTACTACAACTTAATTAAACGCTTATTTTACAAGATAAGTCTAAATAAACTCTTCCAAACGCCCCCTTATTATTCTATTACCAAATACAATGATTTATTATAGCACTTGAGAACAATATAATAACCTTACCTGAGTATGCCTTATCCTTGAATATCAGTAAACTGCGAGGCATCAAGATAATAGAGAATGGATGGTGATCATCAAGCCACTTTTCTTTCCCAGTCTCAACAGTTTCGCCTTCTGATTCTTTGTCAATAATTTCATGTGAATCCGGTTTTAATTTGGCATGGGGAGTGAAGTTCATGACAACAGGAGATCCAAGTGATAGAATAGCTACAACTGGAAAATAGGAAGGTCCATCCTGGTGTGGCTGTAGAATAAAACAATCTTTATTGAACACTAGCATGTCGAAACATATGATTATGCACTCTAGACCTATGAAGTAGAGACACCGGACCAACATTGAAACTTTTGTAGCACTGATCAAAAGTGTGTCCAGTATGTGACACAGTGTCCAACATCTACACATGTGCGATTATATCCAATTAATTCATTTTTTCTTAAATTATTACCGGTGTTAACATGTCAATGTTGTGCCCGGTTTGAGTTAGTGCTTCGTAGACAGACATTGACACGTCACACGTCGACACCGGCAATAATTTGAGAATATAAAATAACTAAATGTAACCGCATATGTCGGTGTCAGACACCGGATTTGCCTTCAATGTGAAATGTCGGTGCTACATAGTTAGACTCTAGACTGTGCTCATGAATCATGATTATTATCATATAAACATAAAGGACTAAGAATAATGAAATGTTAAAACATTCTATATTTCACTGCTAAGGGAAAAAAACAAAGTGAGCAAATAAATAGCCAGAAGCAGGGGTTGAGGTCCAGGACAAACCATTATTCCTTGGTTAGGTTGGTATTCATTTATGAGAACATGGTTGATTGGTGATGGGAATAGTCCTGATTCT
Organism: Trifolium dubium; assembly: GCA_951804385.1. Taxonomy (NCBI): domain Eukaryota; kingdom Viridiplantae; phylum Streptophyta; class Magnoliopsida; order Fabales; family Fabaceae; genus Trifolium; species Trifolium dubium. Next base: position 6,722,504 of record OX638074.1, read on the forward strand.
TCAGATATTTTGTTTGTTAAATTTGTCAACCATGGAGGCACTGCAATAGAGAGATATATTATATTAGCAACAAAAAAAATGAAAAATCAAAACTATTTAATCATCTTGCAAGGTACATCAAATGTATAAAGCAGAACAGCAGAAGTAACAATCTCGTTATGTCAATAAGAGTAATGCTAACAATACACTCTTCAACACACTCTATCCGTTTTGATAAAAGTCGACACTCTTTGTAAAAGTAATCAATTTACTAGGCAAGCCGGTTCAACATACTAGTAAATGGACTAATAACAAAAAGTAAGTTAAAAAAAGCATTCCATCTTCAACAAAAGACTGACATAATATTACAACATCAAGAGTTTCCAAGCAGATACAATATTCAGATTATATAAACGAAGAAAAGATAACCTCACTTACAAGCTTGAGGTAGAAGGCCCTTCTCATGGACGACACCACCTACGATAAAAAGTGACAAGAAATAACTGATCAACATTAATAAGGACACATTTCCAATCACTTTCGATAGTCATTACTAATTTGATTGGTAATAGTACAAAAGAAATAAGTATTCCTAACATGCATATTTTCACATTATCTAAGGATGTGAGAAACAAAAAACAGTGCACTCCAAGCCATGAAAATTGTTATTTTGACTCTTTGCAAAGAACAACTCGGCCACAATATTTCAACTACGATTTTCACATAGGTGAATATGAAACATACTGTGACGAGACAAATTTCATATCCATGACAACACAAACTGAGGATTATGGCATTGGAAATTCTGACACACACCCTTATGCCACAAACAAATGAAAAAGAATGACTTGTGAATCATGGTCATAATATATGAACCACGAGCACCAAACACCGATGCTAAGAAATCAACACCGAAATAATTTTTTAACTTATAAGTAATTGAATGTAACCACATGTGTCGGTGCCACATAGATCAGTATTATAAAGGGAAGTTCATTTGCTATTTTTCTATCTTCTGGAGTGTCTTGTCTAGTGTCTGTGTAAATTTCATGTCCATCACAGCAAAAGATGAGGAGGATTATGGCATGGGAAATCACCCCTCTCCTCCACACACATTATCAATATTTTTTATTTTTAAAACTCGGTATCCGACCCAATGACCGACTAATCTGAGGGGTCTAATCCTACCGTCTACTTGCGGGGGCCCCATTTAAAACTAGATCTTTGCTCTATATGGACTAGCCCATCAAAATTGGCACCAGAGAGAATCAGACCTAAGACCTTGTGAGGAGCACATTCCAAGATCCCAATCCAACACCACGAACAACCCAAGTAGGTTCACATTATCAATATTCTAAACTACGAAGTACTTACATAGAGGCTAACAAATCAACACCGATAATAATTTTATAAAATAGGTGTAATTGAATGTAAACCACATGTATCAGTGTCGATACATGTCAATGTTGGACATCAGACACACCCCCTTCTGGATTGTCAATGCAACATACATTCATAATATTTGTAAAGTTAATTTCCTAATTTATAATTCATTATCATTCTTCACTTCTCTACCAACCCCAACCTAAATTAATTTCCTAATTCTAAGTTAATTGTTGTATGATAAAACCATTTATATCTACATATTCATACATACCCCAATTCTGAAGCCTTCTATTCTTCAAAAGCTTCCACTTTGATAAAGGAGCTCCATAAATCTAATAACAAAAAAAAAATAATCAGTTTTTTTACAAACAAATAAAAAACACAGTTAATATATTAAATTAAGAAAACACATTAGGTTAAAGAAAGAAGAGTATTTGTACATTATTGAGGAGAAGGGTTTGATCAGAATCTGTGATGAAGTTAGGGATATAAAATAGTGTTGGCAATGACCCAACTTTGAAATCAGATAATTTTTGCTGTTTTGCTTCTATTTTTTCCATTACACTGCAATATTACGGGGGAGTTGTAGAGAGAGAAAGAACCAGTTGGCGGCGAAGAGAGAAGAAAATAAGGGGGCGACGGTAACGGTTGTGAGCGTTAGTTAGGTACGTCGGTGGCTCAATAGAAGAAGAAAGGGGTAAGTCACTAGTGTAGAAGTTATTTTTTTTTTAGGGTTAATTATATTTTACTCCGGTAAAATAGATTAAAATTGTTTTACTCATGTAAAAAAAATTTGTTGCTTTACTTTGTAATTGTGTGTTTTATCCCCTTGACTCAAGTCAACTATAATATAATTTGAGGCGATTTAAAACCCTATCTAAAATTATATTTGGCGGTGGTTTTTTCTTGCAGCGGTTTAAAACCCTCGTTAAAATGATTTTTTTGCGGCAGTTGACTTGAGTCAAGGAGGTAAAACACACAATGTTATATTACAAAAGGTAAAACAACAAAAAAAATTACAAGGGTAAAACAACTTTGACATATTTTACAGGAGTGTAATAGGTAATTAACCCCTTTTTTTTTATTATTAAGATATGTTTTATTATTAGCCACATTTTTTTTATTAAAATCCTAAATTATCCTTGATGGATTATTAAAAATTTAGGTTTAATTTTTTTTAGAACAAAAAAAAATTTAGAGCGTGTTTGGATGGAGAAATTCAAAATCCAAGGGATTTAGAGATTCCAAGGCATTCAAATGCCTCAATTTGAATTCCCTTCATTTCAAAATTCTTTGTTTGTATACAACATTTGAATTCCCTTCAATTCAAAATTCTTTGTTTGGATAAAGCAATGAATGACAAAGTAATTCATTTTTTTCCATTTTTTTAAAAAAAAAAAGTTCTCAATTTTTTTATTTTGATAAAAAATTCGAATTTTTTTTTATTTCATGAAAAGAGTATTTATAAATTGTTTTGATATTTGAAAAAGAAATCTCGATTTATTTTTGATTTCGAGAAAAAAGCTCACGAATTTTTTTCGATTTCGAGAACAAAATCTTGAGTTTTTTTCGATTTCAAGAAAAATTCCGCACTTTTTTTTTCTGAACCAAGAATAGTTCTCGGATTTTTGCAAATTTGTCTGTCAGTTTTAGGTTTTTTTTCGCCAATTTAAGGGTTTTGGTCAAGTTTATGGTTGATTTAAGGGTTTATGGCCAATTTAGGATTATTAATTTTTGGTCGATTTTAGGATTATTCGACCGTTTTTAGGGTTTTCTGCCGACTTTAGGGTTTATAGCTAATTTCTGTGTTTTTGACCTGTTTTAGGGTTTAGGTCGGATTTATAGTTGATTTTAGGATATTGAGTCGATTTTAGGATTTTCCAGCGATTTTCAGGTTTTCGGCCGATTTTAAGATTTATAGATGATTTATGTATTTTTGACCGATTTTAGGGTTTGGGTCGGGTTTATAGTTGATTTTACAATATTTGGTCGATTTTAGGATTTTCGACTGATTTTCGGGTTTTTAGCTATTTTTTTTTATATTCGATTTTTGAGTTTTTGACCGATTTAAGGGTTTAGGTCGAGTTTATAATTGATGTTATTATTTTGTCGATTTTTGGTTGATTTTAGGGTTTATAGCCAATTTTCCGTTTTTTGACCGATTTTAAGGTTTAGGTCGGGTTTATAGTTGATTTTAGGATATTTGGTAGATTTTAGGATTTTCGACCGATTTACAGGTTTTCGGTCGATTTTAGGGTTTTTGACCTATTTGACGATATACATCAGGTTTACGGTCGAATTTATGTTTTTGACCGACTTTAAAGTCGAGATCGGATTTAGAATAGATTTTGGAGTTTTTGGTCAATTTTAGATTTTTCTACCAATTTTATAGAGAGAAATGAATTTCAAATTCCTTGCATTTATGTGTCATTTGAAATTCTTTCAAATTAACTTATCTAAAATACTTCACAAATTCCTATCATTTTGAAAATTCTTCAAATTAGTTATCCAAACAAGAGAATTTACATTGAGGAATTTAAAATCTCTCAAAACATTACTTTATCTCAACAAAATCCCTAATCCAATATATTCATTATAATTTAATTTTTGTTATATATCCTTTAGATTTATTTTTTTTTGACGAAATATATCCATTATAATTTAATCCTTATTTTGAGGTTATAAGGTTAAGGATAAAAGAGTAAATTAATTATTACCTCCCTCCTATCTCATCGTTAAAAAGTTGAACCAAACATAAAAAATTAAAATATTCCCTCCCCTCCACAATCACTGAACCAAACAGGGCCTGTAGTTAAGAATCTTGATTGTAAAATATCTTTTAAAAAAAGTCTCTCAAAATCAATATAATCTCACGAAGTCTTTTAAAATCTTCAAGACTTTTTTTGTCAAAATAATCCCTCGAAATCTCAATCCAATAACTCCCCCTTAATTAAATTGCAAGAAAAGTTTTTTTTGCTAAACCACGCGGTTTAGTTAGGTTGACGGTTTTTATTTTAGAAAATCAAACTAAACCTCAATATTTAACTTAACTCTATCAATAAAAAGAACTAGTTTGTTAGCCCGTGCCAAGCACGAGATTATATTCTTTTTAAAATTATATATTACTAGCGGGCCAAATGGGCACGTCCCGTGCCTGTTTGTGTGGAACAATTTGATGAAAAAAACGTTTTTAAAAATATTAATTGTTTGATGAAAATTAAAGTGTATAAAAATTATTAAAATAGAAGTTAAGAAGATTGAAATTATAGAAGTTAATATTAGTTAATAATAATATTAAAAAATCATAGAAGTTAAAGTTTAAAAAAATAGCTGTTAAGGGCGTTTTAGGTATTACTAAAAAAGGCTACACCAAAACACAATGTTTTCCCTTTATTATATGTATAGATGTATAGATTTCATTTTAAATCATTATTAGAGTAATTTATTTTAATAATCAATAGTGAATTTGAGATATTATATCTTATGAATTGTATAAGTATAAAAATTAAAGTAAATATATTGTGATTCGTATTAATTACATTAAATAAAAATAAAAGTTATATTAAGAAAAATATTTTTAATACTTAAAAGTTAAATGGTAATTAAATAATTTTTAAAATTTAAATAAATAGTAAGGACTAAAATCATAGTTGATCTTTTAAAATAAAACATTTTAATTGAAATGATGTGACATTTAAATTTTTTTATAACCAAGTGACTTTTTAATTTATATTAAAGAAAATATTGTAATTTAATATTTTGAAATTTCTATAGTCTTGATTTGATATGGCTTAATTCATCCGTATCATACACTAAATAGATCTTTCTATTATCATAATAGACAATAACAAAAATGCTAAATAAGTATTTGGTCCCTTAACTTATTTTGTTTGTCACTATAACAAAATAAAACATGCATATTGTAAAATCAGCAAGAAAAACATAAATAATTTATACAAATTCTATTAAAAGACGTTACAATGTAAAATTAAAAAGTTAAACATTATTAAAATTTTCTTGATAAACAACATTTTTTGTTGTCGAACGTTGTCTTTGTTCGTCATCAGAAATCAAAAACTGTAGTCCCTTTCTTGAAGTGACCAAAGAAACTGCAACGTATAACTGCCCATGAGAGAATAATACATGTCTAAGAATATAGATTCCTACATGAAAAAGAGATTTCTCTTGGCTTTTTGTATTGTCATAGCAAAACATATAACCAATGAAAATTGACACCTTTAATATTTGAATGGTAAGTCAGGTTTCTATGAATTAGATCATTATGAGGATCAAAACTTTGTCACCTAAATTGATTCCCATCAAATCCGTTGCACTAATTATATTCTTGCCCAACACATTGATCATTAGCCTAGTTCTATTACATAAGCCACCAGCTTGATCCATGTTCCTCATAAGCATTATAGGGACTCGAACATTCAAGATCATGTTTCAATGGACCGATTCACCACTGTTTTTTAATTAGAAATTAAGTGTCAAAAATCGTCCCTTGACATTGTACAACTTTTTTATATGAAAAGTATTTGTCATTTGTGCGTTAGATACAATTCTTTTTTTAAGAGAGCGCTTAGTTAAGATTTTAGAAGTTGTTTTACCTTTATAATAGATTTTTTTATAAACGTTTATTGAAGATTTATTCAACTGAATCACATCAAACTATTTTTTTTAAAATACAATATAAATTAAAAAAAAATCTCATCGTTTTCTTATCGTATTGTTTCAACATATTTCGTAGTAATACTCATGTAAATTTCAAATAACTAAAAAGAATACAAAGAAATGATTCTTGCATATCACAACTCTCACATTGTTGTATTGTTAAAAATTAAGTGTCAAAGTCCGTCCCTCTAGAATTTCTGATATAAAAAATGTTTTATTTTTCTTTTATAAATGTTTATTATAGATTTATTTAACTGAATCTTATCAAACTACATTTTTATTTGTTGTTTTGACAACTTAGGTTATAATTTGTCTATATTACCCTTCTTCTAAATGTTTTTGATACAATTTTTTTTGTGGTTTTAATTTTTTTGGAAAGACAAAGTGTGAGTGTAAAAAAAATAGGAATTTATTGGTGGATTAAAATTAGGATATATATATATATATATATATATATATTAAAAAAAAGATATAATAGGAAGATAAGGTGCAAAAATACACATTCTTAATTTGATCTTTTTTTCCATAACTAATAACCAATAAAATTTGTTTTTACATCTTTGCCTTATAACATGGGACAGAGGGAGTAGAACTTTTCATAAGAAAAGTGTTATATTCGGTCCAAAGTCATAACTCCAAAGGATGTAGTTATGGTGGTTGCAACGGTGGCTCAGCTCCTTGACAAAGGGGGGGGGGGGGGGGGGTTCCTGCACAAAAAGGGACTCTGACGCTCAAGTCAGTATGTGTGCAAGAAGAGAGAATTAGGGTTCAGAAATCATACCAAGAGGTGGTGTGAAACCACCTATTTATAAGGGTTTTGCCTTGATGGATAAGAATGATTCCGTGTAGGAATCTTGACCGTTGGAGTTTGTGCCGGTATATCCAACGGTGGAGATTGCAGGGTCTAGCCGTGTCCGCCTACAGCATTTCCACTGTAGCTTAAAGGTGGAAAACCCTTGGAATCCGTGACGGGTCCCCACATGTTAGTGGGCCTGGATTTGTACTTGTGATTGGGCCTTTGGCCAGTCCAGAACAATTGCCCCCGAAGTCAATTGCTATAGACGGAGTCTAAGTGTTGACTTGATTATGCGCAGTTCCGTCATGAAATCTCTGTGGAGGTTAGTTCAAGAATAATGAGAAAAATAGGGAAAAGAGTTTGAGAAACTTATTTTACCGTTTCGGATCCCCGTACCCTATTTATATGCCCTCGGGTACGGTATCCGTCTTGGCGTAGTGATGGTGTGCCATCCCGTCTCCAATGCACAAATTTTGTTATCGGATCCTAGCCTTGCCGGTTGGATGGAATTATATCCGTTAGTTTGCTCAAACGTTCGATCTTCCTGGAAGTGTGGGACAGCTGTTTTTACTGAAACGTCGTGGTGGTCTTAACTGCATGCGCGTGTCCTTCATTACTGCGCATTTACTGCGTACACATCACTAGTTGTCACTAGGGCACTCAAATGTCCGTTGTTTCGAGGCTTCATCTGGGCCGTTGATCTGAATTTTTCGTATTCTTCCAATCCAGGTTGTTCAACGTGCCCCTTTCGCGGTTTATAAATATCCGTAAGTTATTTACTTGTTTCTTTTTTGCATCTTTGCTTCTTGAATCCTAATTTCTTCTTTTTGGCGATTCTGCTCCTGCTTTTGCGAGGTTTTCGTTGATTCCGATTTTCAAACCAGTAATCACTACTCATCCAAAAGATTTTTCAGTGAGGTACTTTCGTTAACTCTTCATCTCTATCTATTTATTTTCCTGTTTGTATCATTATGGCCAATACAGGAGAGTTGATAATTTTGAGTGATAGTGATGAGGTAACTGTATGGGATTATGAATCAACAATTTTAAGCGACGATGAGTTGCTTTCTGACCAAGAGTTTTACGAGGGTCCAATATATGGGCGAACGACTGAAACGATGCCTGTGTCTAATGACGGTGGGGGAATGACCTTCGAGCAGGCTCGCTATCATGATGTTGATACTTTTACTGTGAGCGTTCTGGGTTTGAGAAAGCTTTATCCCCAGGACGCTGAGTATATCTTGACAGACGGTTTAACATACACCTACTATAACCATGACCAAGAGATGGCCGTTGTTAGGTTTAGTAATGACAGGATCCAAGGGTATAAACGCCATTTTGAGGAAGAATTGGGTGTTAAATTGACCAATATAGATCTTCAAAAACTTCTCTTTAAAGAGAGTCAAACTATGGCTGACGCTCGTGCTGAACTTGCCAAGCTTGCAGCGAAGGAAGCGAAAGACATTGAAGAAATGGTGAAAGCTTTTAAAAGTGTTGAATTACCTACGAATGCCTGTAAATATGACTGGGTTGTCCCAGAAATCCTTGGCGTTCCTTGTGATTACGCCAAGAATCGATCTCTTGACGGAGCTTATAAGAATGTAGGACCTCAAGGAGATTGGAAGGTTGTAGTTCCTCCGGTGGAGAAAAGGCTCTGTTCAAATTATATTGAATGCGGAATCTCCTTACTGGAGGTGTTGGTGAAGACGTTTCAGGTACATCTTCCCTTCACGGCTTTTGAATCCGGATTGATGGCTCATCTCCGGCTAACCCCTTCGCAGATCCATCCTCTATCGTGGAGTTTTATAAAAGCTTTCCAATTCTTCTGCGCATATAAAGGTGGAAGCACTAGTGTTCCTTTGTTTATGAATTTGTTCACACTATCTCGGACCAGCCGTAATACCGCTTTGGAACAAGGCTTTGTATCTTTTCGGCAAAGGACAAAGTATTTTGAAGTATACCAAGATTCCTTTAAGTGGCCACGGGGGGAATATTATTTTGTTGTTCCTGTCTTAGAGTCTGCTCACCGGAGTCTTTGTCATATCCCTACAGATGGGCAGGCGGGCTGTCCGGAAGTTAATTTTGATGATTACACCATTATCACGGACTTGTCGGATGACGAAGGCAAAAAAGATGATGAAGATGTTGAGGCGGAGAAGGCACCTGTTCAACCCGTCGTTGAAAAGGTGATTCCTTTGGTTGTTGATAATGAAGAGATCGTCCCTTGTAAATCTAAATTTCCAAAACATTGGTTCCAGAGGCATTTTTTGCTAGCTTCTGGTGACTATTTAATAAAAAATGAGCATCTTAGTGAAGCCGATCAGAAGATGAAGGCGATGCTCAGAGAGTTTTGTGATAATATTTCCACTAATGATGAACGTGGTTTCATCAACACAAGACGGTTGATGGGTTATAAATCTCTTTCAGACCAGAATAATGCATTTGGTGAGGTTTTTGAAATTATTCTTGATGAAGCTGAATAATCTTATGATACTTATCCTTTTCTTTTTAATTCTTTGCAGAAGAAATGAAGATTGATGTTGCCACCATGAAGAAAAGGAAATTGGAGAGGGAGAGCCAGGGTCAACAAGTTGAAACTCGTAACCAGCCCTCTGTGGTGAATCTTGAAGCTGGTTCCGGTTCTACCCAGGTCATTGTTGTTGACAAGGGTAAAGGGAAAGTTGTTGTTGCCCTTAGCCCGTTAGACAAGACGTCCCTATACAAACAGTTAGACAAGATCCTCCAACTTCGCGAGTGCAACTTCTCCCTACTCCAAAGGTAAAAATTGTTTCTAAACCACAAGTTCAGGATCCTCCTCCGGCTAAAAAACGTGACAAACCTCCTGCTGCTGCTGGGAATAAGAAGAACAACAAAAGAGATGCCGACCCAGTTTTTGAGAAATCTCCTAAACGGAGTAGACGTAGTCATGACAACGGCAGCAGCAGGAGTTCTGGTCAAAGCCTCTGTCCCTTTGACCGTGAGGAGGGTAACGTCACTCATGGTCCTCCTCCCGCGTATCAGCTTCCAACTTGTCTAGACGGTGCTGCTTCCCTTGACAAAAGAATTCTCCGGAACACGGCTTCTCGGACTGATTTTGAATACATCTCCGCCCTGACTCCCCAGGCTCGTCAAGAAGAACTTGCCCGTATGGCTTTTGAGGGTCAACGGTTGGTCACCTACTCTTATATGATGGCCAGCGAGAACTGGGGCATTTTTTCTCGTAATGTGGCTATTACGGAGATCTAGAAGAAAAATCAAACAATCACTGGGCTCCGTGATGATCTGAAGCAGTCCAAAGATAACTTGACTTTGGCTGAGAATAAGTTGAAGATGACTGACATTCAACTTGAATCTGCTAATGATGACATCAAATCCAAGGATGCTCTGCTAGAGAAGAGGAAGACGAAGTTGGTTGAAGAGCGGAGAAAATATGAGGGCCTCAAGAAGAAACATGAGGAGGAGCTAGGTGGTGTAAGAAAGAGGCGTGATGAGGCGGTTGCTGCTGCTAATGAGAAAGCTGCCAAGGAGAAGGATGCTTATAACGCGCTAATAGTTTCCCTGGCACGTCATGTCAGGGATATTGACCTTTATGGTGAACCTCCCGTCTTGGCTCGGCAACTTGCTCTCAAAGATCAACGTTTGTCTAATTAGCAAGGGGAGTTTGACAGGTATAAGGCGGAAAAGCAAGCTGAGCTAGAAAAGCAAATTTATGACACTTATGATTTCATCTTTTCCAAGGTTCGCACCAACATTCTCGATCAAGTGGAGCTTCTCCATCCCGGAGTTAAGATTGACCGGGATGCAATTGATCCGTTTAACAAGGTTGTTGACGGAAAGATTGTTCCTGATGATGATGGTGAAGATCAGGCTGTCCCGGACGAAGGCGAGAACCTTGCTAAGGTGACTGATAGTGGAAAACCTGACGACAAAGAACCTGCTAAGGTTGAAAGTGTAGAAGGTGTTGCCGTGTCAAAGGATGAAAATGCTGCTAAAGAGGTTGTTGTCAAAGACAAAGATGCTGTTGAGGAGGAAACCGTTTAGCTACTGTTGTAATTTATTTTTATTTTGCTTTTTGTCTTTCCGGTGAGCTTGTTCCCGGTTTGGATTCTGTGTTCTGTAACATAAGTACAATATTTCATTTTTTTGAATGCACAATTATATGTGTCTTAACGTATCTTTACGTTTATGGATGTCTTTATATGTATTATGCATAATTTCCCTTTTAGGATTTTCTTGGCAGGTATATATATTTTCCTTAACGGGTTAAAAATATCCATTCGGACGTACAGGTGCCTTTCTTGAAGGGCTTTATTTATTTTTTCCGTTTTGGAAATTTAAAGTTGAATCTTCAACATTTTACTATGATTCCATCTTAGGAATTGTTGACGTAATTGTATTCGTTACTTCTCGTTTATGTTTTTGGCTAGCAAGATTTCATTATAGAAATATTATCATATTATTTTTGACTTAGCCTTCAAATGATATTCCATTTTAGGAATAGTTTGGCGTTTGCATTATCTTTATCATTCCATCCTAGGAATATTTTCTTGATACTCATCTCGTTAAGAGGAAGCTATTTCTGAAAAAGAAACTCCGTTATGGGAGTATTTTTGTAATATAAGTTGCATGTTTAAGAATTATTCCATCATAGGAATATTTGTCCGTTAAGAATAGATTCGTTAGGAATGTTATCCGTCATGAGTTTATAAATATTCCGTTTAGAATTAGATTCTGCTTAGAGTTAGATTCTTTTTCCGGTAATATATGCTTGAGTGCCTAAGTTTCATAGGGCTTTGTTTTTGGCCTTATAGTTTAAGGTCTTAATGGAGTTGTGGGACAATCTAGCCAAGACTTCCCTTCTTCCCCTGTGAACGTGCGCTACTTTCAGGTGGCTAGCCGGAAAAACCATTCACTAAGTTGCCTCCGTTGAGAGAAGGTCTTTTGCCTTTCTTGAAGGGCTTTTACGTTTCTTAACGTGCGTTTATTGTGTCTTTGCACTTTAAATTTGGAATTTTATTAAAACGTCTTTACGTTAATATCTATCTTAAGATACTTTCAATTCGCTGAAATATAATAAAGAACAAATCTCTGAACAAATTTCTGAATAATCATCTCTTCATTGATTTTTTTCAAGCTGTTACATAATAACTTCCGTTCTAAGACGGGTACATAAACTTCCGTTCCAAGACGGGTACAAAAGCTTCCACTCTAACGGTAAGCGAGAGAAAAGATAATTTAATATCAACTGTAATACTTCTTCAATTTGGCTGCATTCCAAGTTCTTGGGATGAGTTCCCCTTTAAGGGTTTCAAGCTTGTAGGCTCCTTGGCCTGTGGACGCTGTGACTTTGTATGGTCCTTCCCAATTTGCTGCTAGTTTTCCATCAGAAGTATTCTTTCCGCCCACGTCTGCACGGCGGAGAACAAGGTCTCCGGGATGAAAATCCCGTGATCAAACTTTCTTGTTATACTTTGAGGCCCTTATCTTTTTAACGGAAACTTCTGTCAACGCAACATAAGATCTCTTTTCATCAAGAAAATCTAACTCTTGTTGGATAGCCATGGAATTGTCTTCCTCGTTTAGAGGGTAAGCGGTTCGCCAACTTAATTCACTAATTTCCATCGGGATGACGGCTTCAGTTCCATATGTTAGTCTGAGTGGTGTTTCGACCGTTGTGGAATGGGGTGTGGTTCTGTATGCCCACAAGACATGGCAAAGTTCTTCAGCCCAGTTTCCTTTTGCATCGTCAATTCTTCGCTTCAATCCCCTCAAAACTACCCGGTTAGCTGTTTCAGCCTGGCCGTTAGTTTGGGGGTGTTCTACAGATGAGAAGTGTTGGGTAATTTTGAAGTCCTCCATAAGTTTCTTCATTTTCTTGTCGGTGAACTGCGTTCCGTTATCAGTAACAACAGAACGGGGGACTCCAAATCTGGCTAAGATGTTTCTTTTGAAGAATTTGATGACGTTTGCAGCAGTAATCTTTGCCAATGCCTCAGCTTCGACCCACTTAGTGAAATAATCAACAGCAACAATCAAATATTTCAGTTGCCCCGCAGCCATTGGGAAGGGTCCCAATATATCCATTCCCCATTGGTAAAATGGCCATGGAATGGTTAGACTGTGGAGTTCTAAAGGCGGGGAGTTATACACATCTTCGTGTTTCTGGCATTTATCACAGGTCTTCATAAATTCTTTTGCATCAGTGTCCATTGTAGGTCAATAGTACCCTGCACGGAGTATCTTCCTTGCCAATGCTCTCCCGCCAAGATGCTGGCTTGCAATTCCTTCATGTACCTCTTCTAAGGCGTATATGCTTCGTCTCCCTCAAGACACTTAAGGAGGGGTGTAGAAAACCCTCTCTTATACAGCTATCCTAACACAATCGTATGTGATGGAGCCCTTCTCTTGACTAGTGCTGCTTCCTCCTTGTCTTTTGGGAGCTCCCCGATTTCAATGAATTTTATCACGGGCAAGATCCAAGAAGTCTTGCCGTTGCTTCCGTCAAGAGCCATAACCATTAATTTCTCCGTGATGCTAGGTGCTTCCAACGTTTCTTGAATGAAAGAATGGTTTACGCCGCTTTTTCTTGTGCTTGCCAATTTGGATAGGACATCAGCTCTTGTGTTCTGTTCTCTTGGAACATGCATGATTTCAAAATCTTCAAATACGGTGATGGTTTCTTTGATCACCAACAAATATTTTTGTAGTAAGGGCTCTTTTGCTTGTGCTTCTCCCTTTACCTGTGTTACCACAAACTGGGAGTCAGTCCTCAGTTTTACCTCCTTCGCTCCTAGTTCTTGTGCTAACTTCATGCCGGCAATACAAGCTTCGTATTCGGCTTGGTTATTTGTGGTGGTGAATGAGAATCTCAGGGATACTTCTATCATTAGTCCCTCACTGCTCTCCAGAATGAGTCCTGCTCCACTTCCTTTGCTATTTGATGAACCATCTGTAAAGATGGTCCACTTTGTACATGGTTCAACTGTTGCCGGAGTCATCTCCGCCAAGAAATCAGCAAAGGTTTGGGCTTTTATTGCTTTTCTACTTTCGAATGTAATATAAAATTCCGAAAGTTCTATTGACCATTTCGTCATACGCCCTGCCAAGTCAGGCCTGAACAACACCTGCTTGATTGGCTGATCCGTTCTCACTACTATTGAGTGTGCTAGGAAATACCGTCTTAGTTTTCTTGCAGCTGTCACCAATGCCAACGCAACTTTCTCTATCTTTTGGTATCTCACTTCAGCTCCGGCTAGCGCTTTAGAAACAAAGTATACAGGGTTCTGGTTGGCTCCATTCTCTCTCACCAAGACGGCACTGACGGCTTCTGCTGATATTGTTAGATACAAGTATAATGTTTCATCTTTCATAGGTCTAGACAACACTGGTGGTTGGGAAAGTATTGTTTTCATCTGAGTAAAAGCTTTTTCGCACTCCTCCGTCCATACGAAATCTGTTTCTTTTCTCAACAACTTGTAAAATGGTAATGCATGCTGCGCAGACCTGGAAATGAATCTGTTTAGTGCGATCAGCATCCCGTTGAGCTTCATGATCTCCTGTTTCGTAGACGGGGCCTCCATCATGATGACGACATCACATTTATTCGGATTCGCTTCAATTCCTCTTTCGGTTAGATAAAAACCTAGAAACTTTCCCGCTTTCACGACGAAGGTGCACTTTTCCGGGTTCAATCTCATGTTGAACTCTCGAACTTTGCTGAAGATCGCCTCTAGATGAGCGCTGTGCATACTCTCCTCTGCTGATTTGACGATCATATCGTCCACGTATACTTCCATCATCTTTCCAATCTCACCTTCAAATACCCTGTTCATCATTCTTTGATAAATGGCCCCTGCGTTTTTAAGTCCAAACGGTAATTTGCTCCTTCAGTCATGAACGCTGTTTTATCCCGATCCTTGACGGACATGGGAATCTGGTTGTAGCCGGAATAAGCATCAAGAAAACTTAGCAGTTTGTAACATGCTGAGTCATCCACTAGTTTATCAATATTTGGGAGTGGATACGAATCTTTTGGGCAAGCTCTGTTGAGGTCTGTGTAATCTACCCACATTCTCCACTTTCCGGAAGACTTCCTTACCAACACGACATTAGATAGCTACTCCGTGTATTGAAGTTTTGAAATGAATTTGGCTTTTAGTAGTCCGTCAACGATTTCCTGCGCTGCCTTTGCCTTCTCCGGGGATTGCCTTCTCTCCTTTGAGCCACATAAGGGTATTTTTCATTGATATTCAAATCATGACATGCTATTTCAGCGTTAATCCCCGGCATTTCACTTGGTGAAATTGCAAACAGATCAGCGTTCTTCTTCAGCATTGAATGATATCTTTCCGGACGCCTGTTGGTAAGTTTGTCCCTATTTTGACTTTCCTACCCGGATGTTCATTCAGTTGTACTTCTTCAAATTCTCCATCTCGTATAGGCCTACTGAATTCTCCCGGGAGTAGTTTCTGGCGGTAACTCTCATCCCCGGATGCACAGTCATTAGAATGTATATCGATCTTTGCGACATTGACATCTAATAGTTCGGATCTCGGCGGTGTTACCTTCTCTGGCACATCTACCTGGGGAATCTCTTCAGCTTCTACCATCTCCACAGCATCTACCTCCTTCTACAATTCCTTGTAGCACTTCTTCGTTCCTACCAGGTCTGCCGTAATGGTAACCACCTGGTTTTTCTTGCCGTGATACTTCATCTTCAAATGAACTATTGAAGGCACAACTCCAAGGGCAGCCAGGGTAGTTCTTCCAAGTATATAGTTATATACCGCTTTGCATGGCATAACCAGAAACTGGACTGGGATGGTCATTTCAGACTCCACATTCTTTCCGTCTCCAAAGGTTACCTTCAAGGTCAAGAATCCCAATGGCCTTGTCAAAGAGCCAATGAACCCTTTTAAATCTGATCCTTCGTAAGGAGACAAATCCTTTCTCTTCATTCCCATCTTGTCGAATAAATCCTCGTACATGATTTCGCATGAACTTCCTTCATTTATTAAGATCCGGGATACATCAAAATCGGCAATGGTTGCCATGATTATCAAAGGGAAAAGTTTATTTGGTTTGTTGCCAACTCTCTCGTCATCAGAAAATCCAAGGATAGGCCTTCTAGGTGCTGTACTTATTGACAGAGTATCCTCTATCTTGGAGACAGAAAACATTTCCACTATCGTTCTTTTGATGGTTCCTCTTGACGGCCTGCCGGTAGCTGGGAATCCTTCACATCAACTGCTGCACAAGTAAACCTCTCAATATACTCCTTGAGGGTTTCCTTCTTCCCTTGGACGATGGCACTTAAAGTGGCAACAGATTTTGGGTGTTTCCGCCTAGAAGTGAAGTGGGAGGTAAACTCTTTGCAGAGTGTTCTCCATGAATCTATAGATCCTTCCGGTAACGCTTTGAACCAAGTCATAGCAGCAACTTTAAGCATTAAGACGAACAACTTACATTTAACGGACCCACGTGCGTCATAATAGTCCAAGACGGTGTCCACGTGTTCAATGTGTTCGTCTAGGTCACCGGTTCCATCGTAGCTTTCCAGCTTCGGGGTTTTTTTTAAGAACTTTCGATATTTTACAGCTAGAAATCCTGGTGGCAAATGGACCCTGGGTACGGGAAGGACGCGATGGGTTAGGACGATCTTCTCCGCGTCCAGGTACATGGGAAGGCGAACCTTCACCATTTCCCCCATTTTGGCCTCCCCTGCCGTTGCCTTTGCCATTTCCGCCGGCATATCCGCCACCGCTACGGTGCTTGGATAGAGGCATACCATCTCTTACCTTGCCGGATTTGCTCCTGGTTGATTCTGGCACAACGGCTTCGCTTTGTGCTTGAACTTGTAATTGTTCAACTCTCTCCAGCCTTTCTTTTTGCTCTTGCAATAGAGTCAAAATAGCTGCCAAAGTGTTGTTCCTAGGTGCAGCAGTAGCAGCTATTGCTACGTCAGCTGCTGGTGGTGGAATTTGTTCTTGAGTGTTCTCGTCGTCTCCTACGACTCTGACCTCACTCCTAACCCTGTTGCGAGTGCTCACAGAGGGAGTAGAAAGTGTTTCTTCCTGCACTGGTGATAAAACATGAGGAATTTGTTCTGAAGTATTCCACAGGCTAGCGGAAGATGTTGCTCTGGTTGGTTTCGTTCCCTTTGCTGCAACCATGGTCAAGAAATTTGGAATAGTAACTAGAACAGATTTATCAGATCTGATATTAATAAATGAGAGAGTGAATTCGAGAAAATCAATAAATGATTCCCACAGACGGCGCCACTGTTCTATTCAGTCCAAAGTCTTAACTCCAAAGGATGTAGTTACATTGGTTGGAACGGTGGCTCAGCTCCTTGAAAAAGGGGGGGGGGGGGGTCTTGCACAAAAAGAGACTCCGACGCTCAAGTTAGTATGTGTGCAAGAAGAGAGAATTAGGGTTCAGAAATCATACCAAGAGGTGGTGTGAAACCACCTATTTATAAGGGTTTTGCCTTGATGGAAAAGAATTAATCTGTGTAGGAATCCTGACCGTTGGAGTTTGTGCCGGTTTATCCAACGGTGGAGATTGCAGGGTCTAGCCGTGTCCGCCTACAACATGTGCACTGTAGCTTAAAGGTGGAAAGCCCTTGGAGTCCGTGACGGGTCCCCACATGTTAGTGGGCCTGGATATGTACTTGTGATTGGGCCTTTGGCCAGTCTAGAACAAAAAGTATGTGTGAATTAGAACAATTCTTTTTTTAATAGAGTCTTCAGTCTTCACGTTAAAGTTTTAGAAGTCACACTACCTTTATTATAATTATTTTGTTGATAAACGTTTATTGTAGATCTATTCAACCAAATTAAAATATTTTTCCCATGATTCTCTCATCTTCTTGTTTCAACCTTTTTTTTTTGGTGAACTTTTCAATCTATTTAGTACTAATCCACATCTAAATTTCAAATAATAAAACAAAACAAAAATTAGGCAACATTGCATATCACAACATTCCCACTATTTTATTTTGTTAGAAATAAAGTGTCAAAAATCGTCTCTTGATATTTTAAAACTTTTTTATATGAAAAGCATTTATATGAAAATCGTCTCTGATATTTTTTGTGATTTAGAACATTTCCTTTTTTTTAAGAAAGCATTTATTTAATATTTTAGAAGTTGCACTACCTTTATAATAGATTTTTTTTACAAACCTTTCTTGTAGATTTATTCAATTGATCAAATCACATCAAGCTATTTTTTTATTATAAAATATAGTGTTAATCAATAAAAAAAATCATCATTTTTTAATTGTCTTGTTTTAATCTGTTTCGTAGTAATCCACATGTAAATTTCAAATAACAAAAAAAAAAACCTTACTCACAACACTCTTAGTGTATTTTTGTTAGAAATTATTGTAAGTGTCAAAATCCGTCCCTTGATATTGTAAATTTTTTTGATATGATAAATCTTTGTTTATAAATGTTCAATGTAGATTTATTAAAAAAGAAACTACATTTTTTTAAATATAGTGTAAATATCTTTTCTCATTGTTCTTTCACATTGTTTCATAGTAATTCACACGTAAGTTTCAAATAACAAATTAAAAAAACAAAGAAATAGACAAATTTAGATTTCACAATATTCCCAAAAATAATATGTCACCAAACAATAATAGTGTATCAAAGTAAAAGAGAAAATTGAAAAAATTTGTCAATTAAAAATTGCATAATAAAAAATTAAAAGCAAACAATGAAAAAGATATTTTATCACGATCATATAATAAGAATAGTTTAGTTTTTCTCAATTTTAATATTGATATGTATATATTTTAATAACTCATAATAATATAAATATAAAAAAGAAAAAAATAGATCATCGAGGAATACTCTCTTAAGTGATACATAATCTACACCATCAATTTTATTTGAGCATAACTATACGACATCCAAGACAGTGCTATCTTTGACCTTCTTCTCTGTTGTTTCTTTGACCTTCTCATTTGTTGTTTCATCAAATTTTGTGATAAGGTCCTGTGAATTGTACTGATAAAAAATTAAAACATATAAAGTATGAACTGCACCGATAAAAATTATAAAATTTAAAGTATGAGTTGCACTTATCAAAAATTACTACTTTAAGTTCATGCATAGGTGGAAATTTATTAAAAGTCATTTATGATTGATATAATAATAGAAGCATACATCAATTTTATATCTTGAGTTAAATATGACTCGGGAGACCCTAATCCATAACACAATAAATTTAAATATTGTAGGTTTAGTTGTCCATTAAAATTAGATATAATTCATAACACAATGCTTCAAAAAAAATATAAAAAATCATAACACAATGAATTATTAGATTGTTTTTATGTATATCATTCCAAATTCTAGAATTGCAACAACTGCAATTGTAGTATTCCAGGAAGTAATGAATGAGTTGAGTTCCTCATCGACATCAGACTCAAACAACGTAACTTTGAAACGATACCTCTAAAAAAACATTATAAGAGATTAGAATTTATCATTAAAAAGACGTTAATAAAAAAGTTGACGGATCATAGTATTTATGTTACTATTTGTAGTAAATTTTAGTATACATTATTATTCAGCTCGACATGATTAAATTTTCCTTATTTCCTGCTTGTCTAAATGAAGGATCCATGTCAATACTACAAAGAACTACTATAAGATCTGCACAGAATAAAAAGTTTTAAAAAGCATATCAGTGTATGAAGAATATACCCATATGTATATTGTGTAGGAATAATGTCAATCAAGGACAATTATTTCTTCAATTGAAACATACCTTATGGTAAATGATATAAAATGTAACAGCCATAGGTTACCAAACTCCATGTTTAATTGACATTAGTGTCTTAATAATGATATTCATTATTATGATTTTGGCAGCAACAAGAATTTACATACATATGTATATATAGGAGTGTGGATATCTAGCAAAAGGGGTTAGAGAAGAAATGGTTACTCACCTTTGATCTTCAATAACTATGGGCATTGTTTGTGAGGCTCCAACGTGTTGGCCTCGAGTGCACGAGTTCAGACACGTAGTTGTGTAAATCTTGAGGAGCAAAACCGGATATTAGGTTGCACCAGAGGTCTACCGAAAATTTGCTTTAAGGGCAGTGGTTTTGTCCACGGCACAAGTCGATCTTCTATCTTTCCTAACTATCTTTATTCTTTTTTACTCTTAATATTTCCAGAAATCTGAAAGCAAAGTTTTTTCTATTTATTTAATTATATTTGGGAATATTAACGTTGTGGTTTTTCTTTGTAACATATTGCTTTGGATTACATGGATAGAAAAATCAGTCTGCTCTCTTGCCAATGAATGGTAAAGAATTTTGGACGATAGTTCCAATGAATCATCACTTAATTTGAGGTAAAGAGATGAACTTGGAGTCCAAGTAAGTGCCTATGTTAATGCATATAATTTTGCAAGAGATCATGCATATAATTTTCTATTGGTGAAAAAGTTGCGAAAAAAAAAACAATAGTGATGTGCTGGTGATTTTTTCCCCTTCAAAGAACAATGAGGTCATGGTATTTCAATGGTTTTACATTTTAGGAGGAAAAATAATTTTTAGAACAATATAATACACTTCATTTTTATACTTTAAGGTGATGGTTAAAAACCAAAATAAAAGCATAAATGTGATTATGTATGTGCATTTGAATGTCCATAAGTATTTGGTAATCTATGAAGTGTGTTTACACGTATAAACACAATTGGATTTTATTTTGTATCACATGCTAGACGAGTAGAATTGATGATGAACTTATATGCTGATATATAAATTAAATTTAATTCTCTTTTAAATGTGGGGGTTATTAGGAGAATTCTCTTTATTTTGCCTCTATGATTGTTATTTTGAATTGTATACAAAGTATTGAATATGTAGAAAAAATGGAAGTAAAAGTATCAGAGAAAATTGGCATAGATCGTATAATATTGTGCTATTGGGGTGTTGTTTTGTTTTTGCCCTGTGTATGTTTTGCTTACTGCTTCCTCCTGTGTACTGAACCTTCCCCTAGGTAAATCATGCACTTTGTGTGGTAATAATATATATTTGGCATTTCAAAAAAAAAAAGAAAAAAAGAGCAATTGTAGAGAACTACATTTCATGACAAATATGGTTTCAAATGGATGCATTAATAACCTTAAGATAATAATCCCTTAGATGGTAAGTGGAATTTCAAAAGATAGTCTTTCAATTTGAGTGTGTGAGATAATTGATTGTATTGTGTATTTTGTGAATTATATTATACATGACATTACATGTGGTATAATGAATAGATTGGGTATATATATAAATTCATGATTTCAATGGTGATTATTTGAATGAACAATCATGTTTTCTAAAATATCTAAAAGTAATTTAGATATTTCATTTCTATGATTGTCTATCTTAGAAGGATTTTATATTGTAAATTGGATATCCAATACGGATGAGGTGAGTTTCTTTGTGAAACACTTATTTATTTCATGATGTGATATTTTTGGGAAATAAATAAGCAAGCTATGCATGTTCAAATTTACTAATAGAATCAAAATTCTCAGTTCTTTAACTTGCAAGTCAAGAAGCATAATAGTTGAAAGATTTGGTGTGAATGAGATACTTTTGTTGAGGAGATCCACACCTTCTAAATATTTTGTGATCACAAGCTATAAGTTATGTGACTAATAATAGTGTCTATAAGAGACGACACAAATCCTTTTATGAAAAATAAAAATAAAAATAAAAATTATTATCTCACTATATGAGAAGTGAGAAAGAAAAAGAAAAAAAATCCTTGTTTGAAAGGATTATCCAGGAAAGTTGTCTTGGATACGTCGAGGGGGATGAATATAGCCTTGAGTGGAGGAAAATACGGTGGATACCCAATTCGTGGTCAAACGAAGCCATATGAATACTCCTATAAGCACTACGATTTTCATCCCTATGGCGCGTGGTAGTGCTTAAAGCGAGGTTGAACTTTTAGCTCTTAAATGAGTTCATAGCCCTAATTTTTGGGTGGTCCTTATGAGACGGACTTGATGAACTTGCCGCTTGTTAAATTTGAGGTTGAACATTTTTTTTTGTTCTTAATAAATTCATAGCCTTTTGTGGTTGTGCTTTTGAGACGCACTTGATGAATTTACCTACTTGAGTGTGAAGGTTTAGACAACCTTCTATGAAAGACTTAGGCAATCTTTCTAGAGCACTCATGAGCGACCCAAGGTGATAAATGTCTTAATTATGATGGAACTAATTATCGCGGAACTATCACAATTTTAAAGGTAAAAGTGCGTGTTGTGGGGGTCTCATCTAACATCTATTAAGTTCAAGAGTAATTTCACTTTATAGATTTAAAGTGTTGCCTCATTTCACTACGTGTTAATTCAATCCTCGTGACATTAACACTTAAGCATGATAAAATCTTTCCTTGCCTAGAATTTGTCTCTCTTAAGCATAATATGTTTTTCCTTGCTTGCCATTAGTGGGGGATTGTAGGAATAATGTCAATCAAGGACAATTATTTCTTCAATTGAAACGTACCTTATGGTAAATGATATAAAATGTAACAGCCATAGGTTACCAAACTCCATGTTTAATTGACATTAGTGTCTTAATAATGATATTCATTATTATGATTTTGGCAGCAACAAGAATTTACATACATATGTATATATAGGAGTGTGGATATCTAGCAAAAGAGGTTAGAGAAGAAATGGTTACTCACCTTTGATCTTCAATAACTATGGGCATTGTTTGTGAGGCTCCAACGTGTTGGTCTCGAGTGCACGAGTTCAGACACGTAGTTGTGTAAATCTTGATGAGCAAAACCGGATATTAGGTTGCACCAAAGGTCTACCGAAAATTTGCTTTCAGGGCAGTGGTTTTGTCCACGGCACAACTCGATCTTCTATATTTCCTAACTATCTTTATTCTTTTTTACTCTTAATATTTCCAACAATCTGAAAGCAGAGTTTTTTCTATTTATTTAATTATATTTGGGAATATTAACGTTGTGGTTTTTCTTTGTAACATGTTGCTTTGGATTACATGGATAGAAAAATCAGTCTGCTCTCTCGCCAATGAATGGTAAAGAATTTTGGATGATAGTTCAAATGAATCATCACTTAATTTGAGGTAAAGAGATGAACTTGGAGTCCAAGTAAGTGCCTATGTTAATGCATATAATTTTGTTAGAGATCATGCATATAATTTTCTATTGGTGAAAAAGTTGCGAAAAAAAAAACAATAATGATGTGCTGGTGATTTTTTCCCCTTTTAACGTTGAGGTTGTTCAAAGAACAATGAGGTCATGGTATTTCAATGGTTTTACATTTTAGGAGTAAAAATAATTTTTAGAACAATATAATACACTTCATTTTTATACTATAAGGTGATGGTTAAAAACCAAAATAAAAGCATAAATGTGATTATGTATGTGCATTTGAATGTCCATAAGTATTTGGTAATCTATGAAGTGTGTTTACACGTATGAACACAATTGGATTTTATTTTGTATCACATGCTAGACGAGTAGAATTGTTGATGAACTTATATGCTGATATATAAATTAAATTTAATTCTCTTTTAAATGTGGGGATTATTAGGAGAATTCGCTTTTAATTAGCCTCTATGATTGTTATTTTGAATTGTATACAAAGTATTGAAACTGTAGAAAAAATGGAAGTAAAAGTATCAGAGAAAATTGGCATAGATCGTATAATATTGTTCTATTGGGGTGTTGTTTTGTTTTTGCCCTGTGTATGTTTTGCTTACTGCTTCCTCCTGTGTACTGAACCTTCCCCTAGGTAAATCATGCACTTTGTATGGTAATAATATATATTTGGCATTTCAAAAAAAAAAAAAGCAATTGTAGAGAACTACATTTCATGACAAATATGGTTTGAAATGGATGCATTAATAACCTTAAGATAATAATCCCTTAGATGGTAAGTGGAATTTCAAAAGATAGTCTTTCAATTTGAGTGTGTGAGATAATTGATTGTATTATGTATTTTGTGAATTATATTATACATGACATTACATGTGGTATAATGAATAGATTAGGTATATATATAAATTCATGATTTCAATGGTGATTATTTGAATGAACAATCATGTTTTCTAAAATATCTAAAAGTAATTTAGATATTACATTTCTATGATTGTCTATCTTAGAAGGATTTTATATTGTAAATTGGATATCCAATACGGATGAGGTGAGTTTCATTGTGAAACATTTATTTATTTCATGATGTGATATTTTTGGGAAATAAATAAGCAAGCTATGCATGTTCAAATTTACTAATGGAATCAAAATTCTCAGTTCTTGAACTTGCAGGTCAAGAAGCATAATAGTTGAAAGATTTGATGTGAATGAGATACTTTTGTTGAGGAGATCCACACCTTCTAAATATTTTGTGATCACAAGCTATAAGTTATGTGACTAATAATAGTGTCTATAAGAGACGACACAAATCCTTTTATGAAAAATAAAAATAAAAATAAAAATTATTATCTCACTATATGAGAAATGAGAAAGAAAAAGAAAAAAAATCCTTGTTTGAAAAGATTATCCAGGAAAGTTGTCTTGGATACGTCGAGGGGAGTGAATATAACCTTGAGTGGAGGAAAATACGGTGGATACCCAATTCGTGGTCAAACGAAGCCATATGAATACTCCTATAAGCACTACGATTTTCATCCCTATGGCGCGTGGTAGTGCTTAAAGCGAGGTTGAACTTTTAGCTCTTAAATGAGTTCATAGCCCTAATTTTTGGGTGGTCCTTATGAGACGGACTTGATGAACTTGCCGCTTGTTAAATTTGAGGTTGAACATTTTTTTTTGTTCTTAATAAATTCATAGCCTTTTGTGGTGGTGCTTTTGAGACGCACTTGATGAATTTACCTACTTGAGTGTGAAGGCATAGACAACCTTCTATGAAAGACTTAGGCAATCTTTCTAGAGCACTCATGAGCGACCCAAGGTGATAAATGTCTTAATTATGATGGAATTAATTATCGCGGAACTATCACAATTTTAAAGGTAAAAGTGCGTGTTGTGGGGGTCTCATCTAACATCTATTAAGTTCAAGAGTAATTTCACTTTATAGATTTAAAGTGTTGCCTCATTTCACTACGTGTTAATTCAATCGTCGTGACATTAACACTTAAGCATGATAAAATCTTTCCTTGCCTAGAATTTGTCTCTCTTAAGCATAATATGTTTTTCCTTGCTTGCCATTAGTGGGGGATTGTAGGAATAATGTCAATCAAGGACAATTATTTCTTCAATTGAAACGTACCTTATGGTAAATGATATAAAATGTAAGAGCCATAGGTTACCAAACTCCATGTTTAATTGACATTAGTGTCTTAATAATGATATTCATTATTATGATTTTGGCAGCAACAAGAATTTACATACATATGTATATATAGGAGTGTGGATATCTAGCAAAAGGGGTTAGAGAAGAAATGGTTACTCACCTTTGATCTTCAATAACTATGGGCATTGTTTGTGAGGCTCCAACGTGTTGGTCTCGAGTGCACGAGTTCAGACACGTAGTTGTGTAAATCTTGATGAGCAAAACCGGATATTAGGTTGCACCAAAGGTCTACCGAAAATTTGCTCTCAGGGCAGTGGTTTTGTCCACGGCACAACTCGATCTTCTATCTTTCCTAACTATCTTTATTCTTTTTTACTCTTAATATTTCCAACAATCTGAAAGCAGAGTTTTTTCTATTTATTTAATTATATTTGGGAATATTAACGTTGTGGTTTTTCTTTGTAACATGTTGCTTTGGATTACATGGATAGAAAAATCAGTCTGCTCTCTCGCCAATGAATGGTAAAGAATTTTGGATGATAGTTCAAATGAATCATCACTTAATTTGAGGTAAAGAGATGAACTTGGAGTCCAAGTAAGTGCCTATGTTAATGCATATAATTTTGCAAGACATCATGCATATAATTTTGTATTGGTGAAAAAGTTGCGAAAAAAAAAACAATAATGATGTGCTGGTGATTTTTTCCCCTTTTGACGTTGAGGTTGTTCAAAGAACAATGAGGTCATGGTATTTCAATAGTTTTACATTTTAGGAGGAAAAATAATTTTTAGAACAATATAATACACTTCATTTTTATACTATAAGGTGATGGTTAAAAACCAAAATAAAAGCATAAATGTGATTATGTATGTGCATTTGAATGTCCATAAGTATTTGGTAATCTATGAAGTGTGTTTACACGTATGAACACAATTGGATTTTATTTTGTATCACATGCTAGACGAGTAGAATTGTTGATGAACTTATATGCTGATATATAAATTAAATTTAATTCTCTTTTAAATGTGGGGGTTATTAGGAGAATTCTCTTTTAATTTGCCTCTATGATTGTTATTTTGAATTGTATACAAAGTATTGAAAATGTAGAAAAAATGGAAGTAAAAGTATTAGAGAAAATTGGCATAGATCGTATAATATTGTTCTATTGGGGTGTTGTTTTGTTTTTGCCCTGTGTATGTTTTGCTTAATGCTTCCTCCTGTGTACTGAACCTTCCCCTAGGTACATCATGCACTTTGTGTGGTAATAATATATATTTGGCATTTCAAAAAAAAAAAAAAGCAATTGTAGAGAACTACATTTCATGACAAATATGGTTTGAAATGGATGCATTAATAACCTTAAGATAATAATCCCTTAGATGGTAAGTGGAATTTCAAAAGATAGTCTTTCAATTTGAGTGTGTGAGATAATTGATTGTATTATGTATTTTGTGAATTATATTATACATGACATTACATGTGGTATAATGAATAGATTAGGTATATATATAAATTCATGATTTCAATGGTGATTATTTGAATGAACAATCATGTTTTCTAAAATATCTAAAAGTAATTTAGATATTACATTTCTATGATTGTCTATCTTAGAAGGATTTTATATTGTAAATTGGATATCCAATACGGATGAGGTGAGTTTCATTGTGAAACATTTATTTATTTCATGATGTGATATTTTTGGGAAATAAATAAGCAAGCTATGCATGTTCAAATTTACTAATGGAATCAAAATTCTCAGTTCTTGAACTTGCAGGTCAAGAAGCATAATAGTTGAAAGATTTGGTGTGAATGAGATACTTTTGTTGAGGAGATCCACACCTTCTAAATATTTTGTGATCACAAGCTATAAGTTATGTGACTAATAATAGTGTCTATAAGAGACGACACAAATCCTTTTATGAAAAATAAAAATAAAAATTATTATCTCACTATATGAGAAATGAGAAAGAAAAAGAAAAAAATCCTTGTTTGAAAAGATTATCCAGGAAAGTTGTCTTGGATACGTCGAGGGGGGTGAATATAACCTTGAGTGGAGGAAAATACGGTGGATACCCAATTCGTGGTCAAA
This sequence comes from Trifolium dubium, assembly GCA_951804385.1. Classification (NCBI taxonomy): domain Eukaryota; kingdom Viridiplantae; phylum Streptophyta; class Magnoliopsida; order Fabales; family Fabaceae; genus Trifolium; species Trifolium dubium. The sequence goes on from OX638074.1 coordinate 6,749,750, forward strand.
CGAAGCCATATGAATACTCCTATAAGCACTACGATTTTCATCCCTATGGCGCGTGGTAGTGCTTAAAGCGAGGTTGAACTTTTAGCTCTTAAATGAGTTCATAGCCCTAATTTTTGGGTGGTCCTTATGAGACGGACTTGATGAACTTGCCGCTTGTTAAATTTGAGGTTGAACATTTTTTTTTGTTCTTAATAAATTCATAGCCTTTTGTGGTGGTGCTTTTGAGACGCACTTGATGAATTTACCTACTTGAGTGTGAAGGCTTAGACAACCTTCTATGAAAGACTTAGGCAATCTTTCTAGAGCACTCATGAGCGACCCAAGGTGATAAATGTCTTAATTATGATGGAATTAATTATCGCGGAACTATCACAATTTTAAAGGTAAAAGTGCGTGTTGTGGGGGTCTCATCTAACATCTATTAAGTTCAAGAGTAATTTCACTTTATAGATTTAAAGTGTTGCCTCATTTCACTACGTGTTAATTCAATCGTCGTGACATTAACACTTAAGCATGATAAAATCTTTCCTTGCCTAGAATTTGTCTCTCTTAAGCATAATATGTTTTTCCTTGCTTGCCATTAGTGGGGGATTGTAGGAATAATGTCAATCAAGGACAATTATTTCTTCAATTGAAACGTACCTTATGGTAAATGATATAAAATGTAAGAGCCATAGGTTACCAAACTCCATGTTTAATTGACATTAGTGTCTTAATAATGATATTCATTATTATGATTTTGGCAGCAACAAGAATTTACATACATATGTATATATAGGAGTGTGGATATCTAGCAAAAGGGGTTAGAGAAGAAATGGTTACTCTCCTTTGATCTTCAATAATTATGGGCATTGTTTGTGAGGCTCCAACGTGTTGGCCTCGAGTGCACGAGTTAAGACACGTAGTTGTGTAAACCTTGGGGAGCAAAACCGGATATTGTGTTGCACCAGAGGTCTACCGGAAATTTGCTTTCAGGGCAGTGGTTCTGTCCACGACACAACTCGATCTTCTATCTTTCCTACCTATCTCAATTCTTTTTTACTCTTAATATTTCCAACATATTGATGATCACAAAAAAAGATATAAACTTACTCACATATTGTCATACCCCAAATTTTACCCCCTAATGTTGGTACATATATTGTTTAGTTCAGGATAATATCATAAAAATGATGCAGTTGAGTTGGTAAGGTGGGCGCGCATGATAGATGCCTGAGGCTAGGGTCATGGGTTCAATTCCACTTGCAGGAATTTTTGTCTTATTTTTTTAAGATTTCTTTTTATTATTATATTTTTCTATTTTTTTTGTTTGGTCATTATTGTGACTAAAATAAATATAAAAAGAAACAGAAACATATTTTTAGGGAAAAAAGGAATTGTGCGTGTGGAAGAAAAAAGAAACATATAACATATTTTTGAGCCAAATTTTTGTTCTTGGTCACCAAGCAAACAGAATTACACTGGATTATAATTTTTACAGCAAATCAATCACAAAAATTACAAAAATCTCTCACAACTAATTTACAAAACAAATCTGTTTTAGATTCTTACAAAGTATAAAACCCTAAAACTTACACTATAAATAGGGTACCAATTTCACAACTAAAACACACAAAAAAGAATCTGAGAACACAGAGAGAAACCAAAAGCACACTGCCTGAGAATTCCAAACTCACGCAGCACCCTCAAAAATCCTAAGTTAATTTTTCTACACATTGTAGAAAGATTAACACTGATACGACCTTCAAACACCTTGCTCGCACAGAAACAGAAAAAGAGACGGTCAGAAGCGAATCGGAACGGGAACGGAATCATAACGAAAAAGAAAATAGAAATGAGAAGGAGTACTTATGCAGCAGTAGGAGTTCACGGCACACCAGGTAGGTCTACTCGACCCTCATAGTCATGTAGAACGTTATTTCCTGTTTGCGTATTTACTGTGTTGTTGCTTTGCTTTGGTTCGTCACTGTTTTTTGATTGTGTGTAAATAAACGTACCTTCTGCAATATACAGTAAAAGAAAAAACGGAATATAAAAAAAAGATCAAAAAACAGAATTAGGTTTTGGATTTAGGAATTTGTTTGGTTTTGATTTTGGGTTTTAGGGGTTAATCAGTGTTTAGAAACAATCTAATCTTGTCTAAAAACATTAAAAAACAAGTTTTTTGGTTCGGTTTTGGGGTGGGGATGATTCTGAAAAATTCTGGAAAAATCGGATGAAGGTTTGAGTTTTCCGGTTGAAATTCAACCTGAAAACTCATTGGAAACTGGGAATAGCGGCGGCGGTACGGCGGCGCCACGGTGGCTGCACGCCGGAAACTGGGAAGGGGCGGTGGCTCCGATTGAACTTCAACCGGAAGTTCTTCGTATTGAAGAACAGCCAAGAACATGAAGAGAGAGAAGGGAGAGAATGGAGAGAAAGAGAGATGAAGAGAGAGAAAGATTTTGTAAAAATGAGGAAATTTCTGAAGAAAAACAAATATATACCCCCTGGTTCCTGTACGCGCGCGCACACCACAACTCCCATACTCCTCCCTCGTTTGATCATGATAAAACAGCCACGGCTTCCCTGCGCGCGCTGGGCCTGATTGCATGATTTGGGCCCTGCTTTGCTCTATTTTGCACCATCCGGACTGCTATTTGCACCCCCTGTTTCTGCTGTTTGCACCCATTCTGTACTTATTTTAATGTATATAATTTGTTTAACTCATTTAATTTATTCTAATTAAATCAAGGATAATTATTTAATGAAAAACGTAATATATTTTTTAGGCTCTTGTAAGTATATGATATAAATAATGTGGATTAAAAAAGTGGAGGCGGATGCACATCCGTTCGCTTCTCGGTTGATTGAGGGCTTAGTGCACACTTTGTCCGACTTTTAGTCGTCTTCCACTATTAAAAAACATCCAACACATCAAACTAAATTTTTGCCTTCGGGCCAATTAAAAAATAAAACAATTTTTTTTTTTTTCATAAAACGAACATGTATACAATCAATTCAAACGTGAGACAAACGAAGCTTAAGCCTCCACCGTGCGAGCATACAAGCTAAGTTTAACCACTAGAATTTGATTAACACGCTGTTCTCTAAACCTATCCTTGATAGTTTTAGGGTTAAGTGCTGGCGACTCTGCTGGGGACAATTCTAAGAGAGTTAAACCTATCCTTGATAGTTTTAGGGTTAAGTGCTTTCTTTTGTTTGTTTGTTTACATGTTCATCTTTATTTTTATTTTCTCCGCATTTATTTATTTATTTATTATTTTATGAATATATTGTGGGGTTGGGTTTACTGTTTGTTGAGAGAAGCTCTTACCCGAGCTTGAGAAAAACTTAAGTTAAGTAAGGAGTTGAGTAGTATGGACCTATGGGATGCACATCCCAATGGGTGATTTACGAAGACTCCGCCTAGAGTAGACTAGTTCAAAGGGTTTGTCAGGAATGGGCTAGCCCCTCCGCTTGGCAAAACTTTGAATTTGGTGAGCAACTCTAGGGACCCTTTAGAACCCAACAATCCCATTTAAAGGAAAACCCTTGGGATTTCACCATTTAAGGAGTTGAGTAGTACGGACCTATGGGATGCACATCCCAATGGGTGATTTACAAAGACTCCGCCTAGAGTAGACCCGTTCGAAGGGTTTGTCAGGAATGGGCTAGCCCCTCCGCTTGGCAAAGCTTTGAATTTGGTCGGCGACTCTAAGGACTTTTTTGGAAAATCAGGATCCTGTAGAGCCATCCTTGTAAGGGGTTGGGTACATGAAATATAGAACCATCATATGTAGGAAATCCTACCTCATAGGGTGTCCTATAGCCCAAACTTCAATCATTCATGTTCATATCATGCATATAAGTGAGTCATTCATCATATGTATTTATTTTCAGGGAATTTCGAAAAAAAAGAGTTTATAGTAAGCATTTTGGAAAATGATGAGTTTAGATAAGAGAAAGACTTTCCAGGTAAAAGCACAGTGTTGCGGGTTTTTTGAGACATACCACACTATAGTTGATTCTTTCATTTCCAAGGGAGGGGAAAGTATCGAAAACCTTTTGGGAGAGATTCTAGGTAAGGGGGTTAGTTGCGCAAAAGGAAGGTGTATGCACCTTAAGCGCCCATGGTATCCCATGGTAACCTCTTGTAATGCTTTTTGTGCTTTAAAAGTGTGCTTTAAGAATAAGGGGAGAAGATGTAAGAAGTAAGAGAGAAGATGTATGAAGAGGAAGTTGTAGAAAAGTGTTGCATGTTTTTTATGAAAGTAATAGATTGATGTCATTTTAAGTCTCACTTTTTAAGTGTCAATATAAACACGCTAGACCATACTTTATCACGATTGGGAGATGTACGACCCAAAATCAACTTCGGGGACACCCTTCCCCAACAACGACAAGCATGATCTAAGTCTTGCTAATGTTTATAAGGACAATTAAAATTTGGGACAAATAATGATAAAGATCTAATGATAGATTAAAGTAGTAAAGGTAAATAAACTTTTTGAAAGTAAAAAGGAACAAGTAGTGTAAATTGTTATGTTTGTAAAATAGTTTGTTGTTTGAGAAAAAGTTGTAAATAAAATGTTTGTGAAAGAAAAGTAATTGTTGTTGTTTGAAAACGGAAGTGTATCCGTTGTTGTAAAAAAAAATGTTGTAAGAAAATGTAATTTGTTGTTGTTGTAGAAAAAAAAAGTTTGTAGCATAGTGAATGAATAGAAATTATACTAACGTTGCGACTAAAATGGAGCTACGATTATTTTTTGTTTAAAAAGATCGCATGTTGTTGTGAAAAGGTTTTTTTTTTGTTATTGGAAAAAATCTCGTAATGCATTTTTTGATGATGCAATGTCCTAATCTAAATGCATGTATGCATGTGAAAATGTGAGTGACACATGTTATGTAAAAATTGTGATATGATGTAAAAAATAGTGTAAAAATGTCATGTAGCATGCAAAATATAAAATATGATGTAGTGTAATGTAGAGATGTAGTGTAAAGTGGGATGTAAAAAAAAGTAGTGTCAAGTGTCATGTAATGTAAAAAAAATGTAGAATGTGAGATGTCAAGTGTGAAAAAAAAGTAGTGAAATGTGTAATGAAAAAATGTGGTGTAGAATAAAAAATGCATGAGCATAAATATGTAAGGTATGCAATTAGTAGCCAAAAACAAATTTAATGAGACATGTGAAAAAATGCAAAAAAAACATATAGTAAGGAAACATAGAAAATGAATGTGGAACATATATTATGAAAAAGCAAATAAATGATAATCAAATTTATCTAAAAAGGCATTAATAAAACTTCTAGAAATTAAAACTTAGACCTCAAAATAAATCCTTAAATATTAGTGTAAGAATTTGAGCTCAATAATCTTAGAAAAATTATTGTCCCAAATAAGCACTTCTCTAAATAAGCTAAAAAAAACTAAGATAAAAATATTAAGTTGTAGTATTAAAAAAGTGAGAGTGTAAACAAATAAAAAAAAAACAAAATAAACAAACAAACAACTTAGGCCCAGATCTGCAAGCCCAGAAACCAAATTGAACCGGACCGGGTCGGGTAACCCATGGGTAACCCAAACCCGGTCAAACAAATGACCAGAAATAATTAAAAAACATAAAATGTGTGCGCCAATGACGGCGCGACATGTGGCAAAGGCTTCTTTCTTCTTCCTCACAACAACAACACATTAACGCATGAACATGAAGTTGAAAGCTTCAAACTTCAAACAACACAAAACTCAAACAAACACCAAATCAAGTAAATGAATATACTTTTTCATAGGATTTTTCATGTAGATCTCAAAAATGCAATTAATTTTCACAATAGAGCACTATATTTCAAAATACGATGGCACAAAGTTTGAAACTCAAAAATGAAAAATGCATTTCAAACATGATTAACAAAACGTACTTAAAGGAAACGATAATAAACCATGTCATGAGTTCACAGCAACAAAAATAATGCAAAATGGTGGCCTATAGAGTTCGAAATGGTTACCTCAAGTTTGCTCAAAAAGTGGCTCGGATTTGATGCTTTGTAGCTCGATTCCTTTGCGTCTTTGTGTTGTTCCCTTCTACTGAGATGTTGTGGAAGCCATTTGAACCAATGAATCCGTGCTTTGATCGAGATTTGATGAGATTGAAATTTCAAAAATCCTCCAAAAAGTGATTTCGGGTTTGATGTTTTTGAGTGGTTTTGATGGTGATTTGTGGTTGTTTTGAGTGTTTGAGTGTGTTTTGATGATGATAGATTGAATATGAGTGAGTTTGATTGAAGTTTATATGAGTTTTGTTTGATTTGGTTCTTGAATGAAGTAACAAAAATGAGTTAAAAAGGGGCTCGAATTTGGTGTTTATGATGGTGTTTGTTGATGATTGTTGTTGTGTTTGATATGGTTTTGTGTGATTGAAATAGTATTTGGGTATATGTGTTTGAAATGATGAAGGATTTTGTGGATTTGAAGGAGAAAAAAAAAGATTATGTTGTTGTGTAGAGTGATGAAGAGAATGAAGAAGTGTTCTTGGTTCTTCTTCTTTCTTTTTTTTTATTGTTTTTTTTTTATTTTGTTTTTTGAGAGAGAGACGTGAGTGGTGGCTAGAGTTGTATGATTTTTTCTCCCTAGGGTTTGTGAGGTAAGAGTGGTTAGTATTTATAGAGTAGAAATTAGGGTGAGTGGTATTTGTGTAATAATGTAAAAAGTGGTAAATAAAAAATAAATAAAAATAATTATGAGGTAGAGATGGTAAGGTGAAATGATGTGATTGGTTTATGTTTTTTAAAAGGAAAATGTGATGGGAAAATAAAGACAAAAAAATATGTTTTCTACTTTTGGTAAACTTTGATATAGAAATGTAAAAGAGTAAATAAATTAAAATAAAATGTAAATATTTTTGATATTTTTGAATATGTGTAAATAAAGTACGAAATAAAACTAAACAAATAAAAACTACTTTTTGGACATTTTTAACCTTTTACGCTAATTAAAAGAAAATTTAAACGAAATAAACTCAAAAGAACAAAATGGTCGAAAAACAAAAAATACGCGTAAAATTAAAAGTATGTTTGAAATAATATTATTTTTTGTATGAAATAAATTAACACTATTTTTTTTCTAGAAAACATAATTGTAAAGAAATAATGAAAACATGAGAATAAAAATATAAAAAATGCATGAAAAAGGAATATCAAAACACATGTAATAAAGCACGTATATTTTGTATATTTTTGATATGTAAAAATGCAAATTGGATTTTAGGTCCAAAATTGGGGTACAACAGCTGCCCCTATTTAAGTTTCTTCACCCGGAAAGATGAAGATTAAAATCTTTGTCTGAACGGGATTGAAGAGACTTAAATATAAGATATGCCCCATTTTTTGACCTAAAATCCTCTAATGATGCTTATGAAGAGACTTAAATATAAGATATGCCACTGTCAGAAGATGAAAAAATGCCTACAACGAATGATGGATCAGGGTTTGGTCCAGATTGGGTACACAAAGGTCGATACAGATGTTGCTGCTTTGGAATCTCAAAGCCCAGCACCTATCGAAATCTCTTACCGAAGGAGGGAAACACCCCTGCCTGTGGAGAAAGTTGATCCCATAGTATTCCACGTGCCCGCTCCTTTTCCTTTTGAAAGCACGAAAGCAGTACCATAGAATTATGAGCACACCGCTTCTATGGGAGGAAAGCCGTTGTCAAAAGCGGAAACAGATGTTACAAATATAACAGGTATAGGGGGCATAACGAGGAGTGGTAGAGTTTACGCTCCTGAATTGGCTAAGGGAAGTACAAGTTCCTCAACCCCTTCTAAAGAAAGTGGCGCTGTACCTCGGGAAGAAGCGGAAGAATTCTTGAAGATCATCAGGAATAATGATTACAAGATAGTTGACCAGTTGGGTCAAACACCTTCCAAGATTTCTATGCTGTCTTTGCTTCTCAGCTCTGAAGCTCACCGAGAAACACTCCTGAAAGTGTTGAGCAAGGCTCATGTGACGAAGGACATTCCTGTTGATCAATTCGATGGGGTGGTTGGCAATATCACCGCCAGCAAGTATCTGGGATTCAGCGAAGAAGAGCTAACCGCTGGTAAACATTATCACAACAAAGCTCTGCACATCTCGATAAAATGCTTGGGCAATACACTGGCCAGGGTGTTAATAGACACCGGTTCTTCATTGAATGTGATGCCTAAGAGAACATTACTGCAACTGACAAATGAAGAAGCATCGATGAGGCCAGGTACCCGAGTGGTGAAGGCCTTTGATGGGTCCAAAAGGGCAGTATTGGGAGAGATTGACCTGCCTGTTCTGATTGGCCCTCAACTGTTCACAATCACCTTCCAAGTCATGGACATCAATCCGACTTACAGTTGTCTCCTTGGACGGCCTTGGATCCATGCTGCTGGTGCTGTTACTTCTACATTGCATCAGAAACTCAAGTTTATGGCGGGTGATAAATTGGTCATTGTTTCTGGCGAAGAGGACATGATGGTGAGTCATCTCTCATCCTTCCGTTACATTGATGGGGGTGAAGGAGGTGACGAGACGCACTTTCAAGCACTGGAGATTGCCACTGTCACGACTATAGATTCAAAACATATTCGTGATAAGAGGACAAGTTTGCCATTGACCTCCTAGAAAGCCATGAAAGAAGCTCTGGAAGAATGTGATCCTAAGGGCTGGGGCAAATTGCCAGACATCTCAGAGAAGAAGGACCGTTTTGGACTTGGTTATCAGCTATCAACAACTGAGGCCCAAGAAAAGTACCAAGGAAGAATCCCCACTATCCAAGAAATATTCAAAAGTGCCAGGTTCTATCAAGAAGAAGAAGAGGTGGCTGCACTTGAAGACATTGATGAAGAGGTTCCAAATCTTGTTCACCGCAGCACTCCAGATGAGGTTCTCAGCAACTGGAAGGCCATGGAGATCCCAGAGATATTTTATATTTCTAAGTAATTTTCTGTTTTGAAATAAAATCCTTTGCTCTACCCAAAGCAACTGGATAATTTTTATAGGGCCCCCTCATGTTTCAATTATTTATTTATCAATAATAAAGATGCATTTTGTGTTCATTAAAAATTCTCTTTTCTTTCTTGTGTCCTTTTAAAAATGGCAACACCTGCTCCATTCATAAAACTTTCAATTCTAAATCATTCCCATCATTCTAAATAAAATATTATCATGCAGATCAATAAATAAGGTCACTGAAAATAACACTGTTACAATCCCTTGTGACCTCGAATTCTCGATTGACCAAGCTGAAGAGGGTGATGACGAAGATTGGGAACTTCCGGAAGGGTTAATGCGCCTCTTAGAACAAGAGGAGAAGATGATTGAACCTTATAAGGAATCAATAGATGTCATCAATTTGGGGACGGACGAAGATAAGAAAGAAATCAAAGTGGGTGCTTCCTTGAAAGAAGACGTGAAAGAATAGTTGATCAAGCTACTTCGTGAATATGTGGATGTGTTCGCTTGGTCATATCAAGATATGCCGGGATTAGACACCGATATTGTGGTCCACAAGCTACCACTCAAGCCAGAATGCCCACCTGTGAAGCAAAATTTGAGGAGGGCAAAGCCCGAAATGGCCCTCAAGATCAGGGAAGAGGTTAAGAAGCAGTTTGATGCTGGGTTCCTAGCGGTTGCTAAATATCCAGAGTGGGTCGCAAATATTGTGCCCGTACCGAAGGATGGAAAAGTCCGAATGTGTGTAGATTATCGAGACCTAAACAGGGCAAGCCCGAAAGATGATTTTCCGTTGCCTCACATCGACATACTGTTAGATAACACAGCCCAGTTCTCAGTCTTCTCCTTCATGGACGGTTTCTCCGGTTACAATCAAATCAAAATGGATCCTGAAGACATGGAGAAAACTACATTCATCACTCCATGGGGAACTTTCTGTTACAAAGTCATGCCTTTTGGACTAAAGAATGCTGGAGCAACCTACCAAAGAGCCATGGTAACTCTCTTCCATGACATGATCCACAAGGAAATAGAGGTCTACGTTGATGATATGATTGCTAAATCTCAAACGGAAGAGGAGCACCTGATACACCTACAAAAGCTATTTGGTCGCTTGAGAAAATTCAGACTTCGGTTAAATCCTAACAAATGTACCTTTGGCGTCAGATCCGGAAAATTACTAGGATTCATTGTCAGTCAAAAGGGTATTGAAGTTGATCCGAACAAGGTAAAGGCCATACAAAGTATGCCTGCACCAAAGACTGAGAAAGAAGTCCGTGGATTCTTGGGAAGACTGAACTACATCGCTAAATTCATCTCACACCTCACAGCAACCTGTGAGCCTATATTCAAATTGCTGAGAAAGAATCAAGCTATTGAATGGAATGAGAACTGCCAAGAAGCATTTGATCAAATCAAAAAATATCTACAAGAGCCACCAATCTTGGTACCTCCGGTTCCCAGAAGACCTCTCATTATGTATCTGATGGTGTTGGAGGGATCAATGGGCTGTGTACTGGGGCAGTAAGATGAAACTGGGAGAAAAGAGCATGCTATCTACTTTCTCAGTAAAAAGTTTACTGATTGTGAGTCAAGATACACATCACTCGAGAAGACTTGTTGTGCTTTAGCATGGGCAGCCAAACGCCTAAGACAATATATGTTAACCCATACCACTTGGTTAATATCAAAAATGGATCCCATCAAGTACATATTTGAGAAGCCTGCTCTAACTGGGAAGATCGCACGCTGGCAGATGCTGTTGTCTGAATACGACATCCAGTATGTTACACAAAAGGCGATAAAAGGAAGCATTCTATCCGAGCACCTTGCTCACCAACCCTTGGAAGAATACCAACCTATACAGTTTGACTTTCCGGATGAAGACATTGTGGTCATAGACAGTGAAAAGTTCGTAGGCGAGGACGAAGGGCCAGGACCAGATGCCCGATGGAAGCTCGCGTTCGATGGTGCTTCTCATGCCATGGGGCATGGAATTGGGGCAGTATTAATATCGCCAGAAGACGGTTATAGACCCTTCACAGCAAGGTTATGCTTCAATTGCACAAATAACATGGCAGAATATGAGGCGTGTATACTGGGCCTTGAGGCTGCGATTGATTTAAGGATAAAAATACTTGAGGTGTATGGAGATTTCGCACTAGTCATCTACCAGGTGAAGGGAGAATGGGAAACAAGACATCCAAAGCTAATCCCATATCGGGACCATGTCCTAAAACTGGCGGAATACTTTAATGAATTTCATTCCACAATATCCATAGGGAAGAAAATCAAGTGGCTGACGCCTTAGCTACTTTGTCATCAATGTACAAAGTAAATTTTCTCAACGAGGCACCAAGAATAGTAGTAAATCGCAGAGATGAACCTACAGTATGTACATTGGAGGAGGAAGGGGATGATAAACCTTGATATCATGACATTAAAAGATATCTCAAAGAACAGGTTTATCCGGAGAATGCATCGGCCACAGACAGGAAAACCTTACGGAGGTTGGCATCACAGTTCTTTCTAGATGGGGATGTGCTATATAAGAGAAACCACGACATGGTCTTACTCAGGTGTGTGGACAAACAAGAGGCTGACACGATCGTTAAGGAAATTCATGAAGGATCCTTTGGGACCCATGCCAATGGACATACGATGGCAAGGAAAATCTTGAGGGCAGGCTACTACTGGTTGACTATGGAGGCCGATTGTTTCCGGCATGTTAAAACCTGCCACAAGTGTCAGATATACGCCGACAAGATGCATGTACCTCCAACCCCTCTCAACGTCTTAACAGCACCCTGGACATTCTCCATGTGGGGCATTGATGTAATTGGAATGATTGAGCCAAAGGCTTCTAATGGGCATCGTTTCATCCTGGTAGCCATTGATTATTTCACCAAATGGGTCGAAGCTGCTTCCTACGCAAATGTGACAAAGCAAGTGGTTACCCGCTTCATCAAAAAGGAGATAATTTATCGGTACGGCATTCCCGACAAAATCATCACGGATAATGGTTTGAACCTGAATAACAAGATGATGAAAGAGTTATGTGAGGACTTCAAAATTGAACATCACAACTCCTCACCATATAGACCCAAAATGAACGGCGCTGTCGAGGCAGCTAACAAGAATATCAAGAAGATCGTTCAGAAAATGGTGAAGACGTACAAAGACTGGCATGAAATGCTACCATTTGCACTACACGGTTATCAGACGACGGTTCGCACCTCCACAGGGGCAACTCCTTTCTCCTTGGTGTACGGCATGGATGCAGTGCTTCTTATTGAAGTAGAAATTCCTTCGTTGAGGGTCGTAATGGAAACTAAGCTAGAGGAGGCAGAATGGGTGCGCGCCAGATATGATCAACTGAACCTCATAGAAGAAAAACGGCTGACAGCATTGTGTTACGGGAAGTTATATCAGAGGAGGCTCAAGAAGGCGTTTGATAAAAAGGTTCGTCCACGAGTGTTCAAAGAAGGGGACCTAGTGCTAAAGAAGATATTACCCATCCACAAGGATCCGCGCGGAAAATGGACACCTAATTATGAAGGGCCATACGTCGTCAAAAAGGCTTTCTCCGGCGGAGCCCTGATTATTACTACTATGGATGGTGAGGAGCTTCCACTCTCAGTGAACTCTGATGCAGTCAAAAAATATTATGCCTAAAAAAATAAAAAAATAAAAAAAAAGCTCGCTAAACCGAAAACCTGAAAGGGCGGTTTAAGCAATAGAGAGCGTCCCGGTGGGCTGAAAACCTGAAAAGGCGGTCCAGGCAAAAATTAGGGACACCAAAAAAGGAAAATAATCTCGGTGGGCTGAAAACTCGAAAGAGCGGTCCAGGCAAAAGGTAGGGATATAAATAAATAAAGGCAAAAGATTGCGGCACATAGACCTACAGGAGAAACTCGAACGGAATAGAACGATCCAGTTGTCATCTTCGGAGCGAAGCATCGCGTTTCAAGGTCATGGGGAGAATAACATGTGTTATATTTCGGTGAATCTTAAAATTCTGTTGCTATTTTCTTTTTCAGTAACTTCCTCTTATAGGAGTTGCATCTTCTATGTATTATCTACCCATTTACGGGTCCCAATATCAATAAATAAAAAGTCTGGTTTTTACCATTTCTGTGTTCTTTCACATTTTGTTCATAGAATGCTGATTTGTTTTGATAAATAATGCATTGCAAGCGCCAAAAAATAATAAAAGAAGTTTTCAAAACATATTTTACTTCGATTTATAAAATATTGAAAGGAAAAACATTGGTCCAAGGTTGTGGGAGACGCCCAGAACACGATATCCCTCGTCAATGTCACAACTTCCTTGGTAATAAGACAGGTCATCCAGAGGCGGTTCAAGTATGCGGTTTTCAGACGTACTCCCACTGTATTCGCTTATCTCATTGTTATTGGTCATCCAAGATCTCGGCGTCTCCTATCTTTGGTAAATGGTTAAATCATGACAGGCTATGCGGTTTCCTTGGTATTTGGACTCGTGCATCCATTGAGCATGTCATTCGCACAAAGCATGCATACATGGTCCCGAAACCAATCGGCAAAATGAAAATCTAAACATCAATGGCAAATCCAAGTCGAGCTCAGGCTCCCCCGGCATTTCATCACATACATCAATCATGCATAGAATACATTTTCATACAATGGATTAACTTCATGCATAAGACTAAGCGGGTACCCCGTATCCCCAGCAAATCAGGCCGTGAACCCACGGCAGGGCAATCCATTATATCAACCCTTAGGGGCAATGGTTATCTTTAGTGTAGGGCACCATAAAGGGCAGTGCCTGCCTTTAGTAAAACACCTTGCGAGGTGATAGTAATAAACCTTTGGATAGAAACACCTTGCGAGGTGATGGTAATAAAATATTTGGATAGAAACCCCTTGCGAGGGGATGGTAATAAAACATTTGGATAGAAACACCTTGCGGGGTGACGGTATAAAAACTTTTGGATAAAAACACCCTTCGGGATGATGATGTAAACCTTTTTGGATAGAAGCACCTTTCAAGGTGACAACGGAGAAATTTTTGGATAGATGCACCTTTCAAGGTGACAAATGGAAACTTCTCGGATAGGCGCACCTTTTAAGGTGACAATGGAGAACCTTCGGATAGATGCACCTCTCCAGGTGACGATGGAAACTTCTCGGATAGAAACACCTTTAGAGGTGACGGTAATAACACTTCGGATAGAGACGCCTTTCGAGGTGATGAATGGCTAACCTTCGGGTGTAAGCACCCCACAAAGTAAAATTTTGGGGTCTTCTTGTATTTAACTATCTTTCAAAGTCAAAGATATTTAAATAGGGGCAGCTGTCATACCCCAAATTTTACCCCCCAATGTTGGTACATATATTGTTTAGTTGAGGATAATATCAGAAAAATGATGTAGTTGAGTTGGTAAGGTGGGCGCGCATGATAGATGCCTGAGGCTAGGGTCATTGGTTCAATTCCCCTTGCAGGCATTTTTGTCTTATTTTTTTAAGATTTCTTTTTATTATTATATTTTTCTGTTTTTTTTGTTTGGTCATTATTGTGACTAAAATAAATATAAAAAGAAACAGAAACATATAACATATTTTTGAGCCAAATTTTTGTTCTTGGTCACCAAGCAAACAGAATTACACTGGATTATAATTTTTACAGCAAATCAATCACAAAAATTACAAAAATCTCTCACAACTAATTTACAAAACAAATCTGTTTTAGATTCTTACAAATTATAAAACCCTAAAACTTACACTATAAATAGGGTACCAATTTCACAACTAAAACACACAAAAAAGAATCTGAGAACACAGAGAGAAACCAAAAGCACACTGCCTGAGAATTCCAAACTCACGCAGCACCCTCAAAAATCCTAAGTTAATTTTTCTACACATTGTAGAAAGATTAACACTGATACGACCTTCAAACACCTTGCACGCACAGAAACAGAAAAAGAGACGGTCAGAAGCGAATCGGAATGGGAACGGAATCATAACGAAAAAGAAAACAGAAATGAGAAGGAGTACTTACGCAGCAGTAGGAGTTCACGGCACACCAGGTAGGTCTACTCGACCCTCATAGTCATGTAGAACGTTTTTTCCTGTTTGCGTATTTACTATGTTGTTGCTTTGCTTTGCTTCGTCACTGTTTTTTGATTGTGTGTAAATAAACGTACCTTCTGCAATATACAGTAAAAGAAAAAACAGAATATAAAAAAAAGATCAAAAAACAGAATTAGGTTTTGGATTTAGGAATTTGTTTGGTTTTGATTTTGGGTTTTAGGGGTTAATCCGTGTTTTGAAACAATCTAATCTTGTCTAAAAACGTTAAAAAATAAGTTTTTTGGTTCGGTTTTGGGGTGGGGATAATTCTGGAAAAATCGGATGAAGGTTTGAGTTTTCCGGTTGAAATTCAACCGGAAAACTCATCGGAAACTGGGAATAGCGGCGGCGGTACGGCGGCGCCACGGTGGCTGCACGCCGGAAACTGGGAAGAGGCGGTGGCTCCGATTGAACTTCAACCGGAAGTTCTTCGTATTGAAGAACAGCCAAGAACATGAAGAGAGAGAAGGGAGAGAATGGAGAGAAAGAGAGATGAAGAGAGAGAAAGATTTTGTAAAAATGAGGAAATTTCTGAAGAAAAACAAATATATACCCCCTGGTTCCTGTACGCGCGCGCACACCACAACTCCCATACTCCTCCCTCGTTTGATCATGATAAAACAGCCACGGCTTCCCTGCGCGCGCTGGGCCTGATTGCATGATTTGGGCCCTGCTTTGCTCTATTTTGCACCATCCGGACTGCTATTTGCACCCCCTGTTTCTGCTGTTTGCACCCATTCTGTAAATATTTTAATGTATATAATTCGTTTAACTCATTTAATTTATTCTAATTAAATCAAGGATAATTATTTAATGAAAAACGTAATATATTTTTTAGGCTCTTGTAAGTATATGATATAAATAATGTGGATTAAAAAAGAGGAAGCGGATGCACATCCGTTCGCTTCTCGGTTGATTGGGGGCTTAGTGCACACTTTGTCCGACTTTTAGTCGTCTTCCACTATTAAAAAACATCCAACACATCAAACTAAATTTTTGCCTTCGGGCCAATTAAAAAACAAAACAAAATTCTTTTTTTTCTTCATAAAACGAACATGTATACAATCAATTCAAACGTGATACAAACGAAGCTTAAGCCTCCACCGTGCGAGCATACAAGCTAAGTTTAACCACTAGAATTCGATTAACACGCTGTTCTCTAAAAAACACCAACAAACAATTGGTACCCCGAACTACGAAACTCTGATTTCTCATTGCACTTGAGAATACGTAGGAGCAGGATTCAACATCCTATCGAGCATAATAATAAAAAACATAATTTTTCCCCTCACTTGTAAATAAATTCAATAATTAAAAAACATGTAAACAAACTCTAAAAGTCTTAAACCCTAAAATTAATTAGGAGGTTCCCGTTGAGTACAACGGATGTGAGGGGTGCTAATACCTTCCCCTTGCATAATCAACTCCCGAACCTGGATATGGTTGCGATGACCATATTTCCATTGTTTTTAAGGTTTTATCAATATTTTCCTTAACAAATAAAATTTGGTGGCGACTCTGTGTCATTCCAAGTGTCCTAAACGCTCGGGCGATTTTCGCGGCGCGACACATATAATTGACATCGTTTATATTAATAAACACGTCTCTGAGGTCTGTGAAAGTTAGAACGTGAATGGGTACTTCTGAATCAGACATGTTATCAACATTTGTACTTTTTTTCCAAACTAATTTGCATGATAGTCGGTCCTATTTGGAGTGACACCTAAACCTTTCAACTCATAAACCTTTTCACCGTTAAGTTTATCCTTAAATAGATAGATCAAGTGATACCCTATAGATTGATTGGATTTCGTCACCTGCAGAATAATTATGCATTTACAAATATTTTTTGTCGAAAAATTAAATAGTTTAGTGAATTAAAAAATGTGACATTTGATTTGACTTTTAAATGTGGGAAAAAAAGAAAACTAAGATCACAATTATACCTGTGAATCAAGTAGAACACAATTCATTGAGAATATCACTTTACGATTCTTTGGATCAACGACAAACCCCTTCCTAACAACTCGGATAACATAATTAACTTTAAGATTCTTTAGATCAACGACAAACCATCTTGGAAGGAAAGTTGTTTTTTGGATTAAGAATATGTTTTCTTTGTTTTTTAGGAAGTGCAGAATTAGGTTACAGAATGAATGCATTTTCTACATATAGAGTATAGAGTGAAAATAAAGTAGTTGTTATCCGTTAAATGTTTTTTTTATATCCATAATTTTTTTAATAGATTTTAGGCTAAAAAATAGATCTACAAAAAATAAAATAAATAGATTTTCATAAAATATTTAAAGAAATTGAATTATGCTAAAAAGTCTCTAAACAAAAAATATAAAAAAATATTTGAGACAAATAAGCAAATTTTCTTGAGAATGTAACTGAATTATGCTAAAAAAATCTCTAAAAAAAATATAAAAAAAAATCTTTGAGAAGCTCTAATTTATGTAAGTTGGACTAAATTATTATGATTTTTATGATCACTTGCCAATATCACTAGTTATTTAAACTCAATTTTAGAAAAACTATCCTTTATTCCAATTTATATTTAGTCAAATTAGCCGTTATTCAAATTAAATTCCAGTCAAACTAGAAGTTATTTAAATTCAATTTTTAGTCAAAGTAGCCATTATTGAAATTCAATTTTAGTCAAAATAGCCATTATTGAAATTTAATTTCAGTCAAACTAGCCATTATTTAAATTTAATTTTAGTCAAACTAACCGTTATTTATATCCCTATAAATATTATAACATGCATAAATCTTCATAGTCATTCCTAATTTCATGCTCTTAAAAAAATAATTCCCAACTTCTCTCTTTTCATTCAACATCAAACTATTGTTCACATGGATCCATCCAATCCTTTCTATCTTAGAAAAATGGTCATGGATTTTATGAATGATGGCATGGACGAAGAACTTGCGAGGCTTTACTTTGAAGAAGGTCACACACAAGAATAATTCGGGAGCTCAATTTGGCCTAGACAAGGCCAAAGAAGGAATAAAGAGAGACATCATGAAGAAGGATATGAGCGGCTTTTCAACAATTATTTTTCAGAATCTCCAGTGTATACAAATGATCAATTCCGCTGAAGGTCTCAAATGCATAAACATATATTCCTTCGCATTGTTGAAGCTCTTGGTCAACATGATGGGTCATGCTGCCGCAATTGAAGCTGGCTTTGGGAAACGTTTGCCTTCAGGAATAACTGGAACAAATGAAAAGTGGGCAATTCTTGTAGCAAATCTCAATCATGATGTAAGTACATTTGCTTGGAACTTATTCATTCTCGTATAAAAATTATTCCCTTTTTATTTAATTATTTACTTGGTTATTTCAGAGAGTCGATGAGGATAAACTATTCAACTTGTTCTCTCAATATGGGAACGTTTATGAGAATCAGAATTCTCAAAAATAACCTAGATCATGCACTTGTTCAAATGGGGAATGGATTTCAAGCTAAACTTATGTCATTGTTTTTCTGTTTATGTATTGATGGTCTTAAAAATAATGCGTGTGTGTGTGTATAAATGAATATGAGAAATAGTAAAACTTAACTTAAGAGTGTTATTAGAAATTTTGAGAGACTTGACACTACTTAGCCCCCTCAATAGCTCAAATGCTCATTGAGCATCATATGGTTCACTATTTTAATAAACTTTCCAAAAATAAGTATATGCATCAACTAGGGAGGTTAGGTTAACGGAGATCAATTCTACTGTTAGAATGCATCTGACACTTAAATATAAAAGATTCACAACATCAATCTTGAGTGTCATATCATGATCATATTCAACACAAAGAATATAAAAGATGATTTTCAACTTTCTTAATGTTAAAATTTGTACATATGGATTTGATGATGGTTCTCCCAATCACATTCATACAATTCCAACTCTTGTTAGATAGGGCACCTAGAGAAAAGATTTTGAACTGAGTTCTCATTTTCAAAGGTAACATTTGAAACTATCAATGTTGGATTTGAAAATGAAAACTCAGTTCAAAACCTTTTCTAGGTGCCCTATCTAACAAGAGTTGAATTTGTGTGAATGTTATTGGGAGAACATACATCAAATCCATATCTTCAAATTTTAACATTAAGAAAGTTGAAAATCATCTTTTATATTCTTTGTGTTGAATATGATCATGATATGACACTCAAGATTGATGTTGTGAATCTTTATCTTTATGTGTCAAATTCAGTCCAAAATAGAATTTATCCCTGTTAACCTGTCCTCCTTAGTTAATGCGAATATTGATCTTTGGAAAGTGTATAAAAATAGAGAACCATATGTTGCTCAATGTGCATTTCGAGTTATTGAGGGGGCTAAGTATTGTCTAGTCTCTCAAAATTTTCAATTGCACTCTTAAGTTATGTTTGATAATTTTTCTTCTTCATTGTCTGAGTAATGATGGACTCATTGTTTTTGCATTTTTAACTTATAGAACCTGTTCTAGAATTTTATTTTTTTTAATCTTTTTTCTTCTCATCTTCATTGCCTCTTCTACTAGTTTTTTTTTTTAACTTAGTTGATGTATATTATTTGGAATTTAGGCTTAGTTGGCCTTTATGTTGTATTCATGATACACATCAAAAGTTTGTTGTCTAATTTAACAAGCTACATTGTTGTATCCTAAACAAATTAAACATTAAAACTTTATTTTCCAACTAAACAAGAACCTACATTTTTTGTTTGAAGTATTTATTTATCTTTAAATCTCTTACGACTGACATTCTTAAGTGTGTGTATGTAGATGGGCGTGTGTGACATACATAGAGACTTAAAGATGTGTTGATTGGCTCCTTTTAACAATATTATTTTGTTTTTGCAACCAAGATCCTTTTGAGCTATATTTTGTTAGAGAATTTCTTAAAAATTTGAAGCAAATAATTTTTTTATATAATTAAATTTAGTTAAATATGCCATTAAATTTTATGGATATCAATTTCTTTCTCAATTATACAATTTTTCTATGCACTTCCGAAATTTCTAAGCTTTGTATTTAGTTTTGGTGGCAAAGGAATAATAAAGAGAAATGTACAAAAAAAAATAATAATAAAGAGAAGGGGAAGATGAAGATGTTATGGATTTGGATCCTCTCCTATTGCTGTTGTTTAACATTCTCTCCTTTTTCTAATTTAAGGGATGATAATAATTGATTGGAAGATGAACATATAAGAAGAGAAATAAAATTATCGATGAATGATTGAAATTATAGCATAATGGACAACTTGAATAAAAGGGCAGGAGAAGATCCAATTTCTAAGGTAATACTCTCCAACATACATGAGATTTTACGTTTTTACCTGAACTAAAATTATTAATCATTCAAATTGACAATAAGTTGTATAGTATAGAGACTCAATTAATAATTTTTTTAATTTGACCATTTTTAAAATAGTCTACACTATTTAAAGAATATTTAATATGTTTTAAACTTTGTATTTGGTCTAAGAATCGATTAATTCGAGAGGAAAAATCTCCCCGCCACTTTTTTTTTAAATGGCAAAATATATTATAAGAAAAAGGAATCTGAATCCATCTATTAACTTAATTTAATAAAAACCCATGCGACACATGTATTATTTATTGTACTTTTTAACATCATATTCATTTTTATTGAGTGTATTTCTCGTTTCTGCATGGACTTTACCAACCCATGAGCAGAAAGGCCGACCTTCACAATTATGTTATTGTGGCAAGAGTAGTATGTATATTTGCAAAGAAAGTTTGTGGTACCATGGTAATAGACTACAATTAATCAAGGTGAAGATGTTGGAACTATATCGGTTGTGAATACGTGAAAAACAAGATTTCAACTAATTGAGGATGAATTTCTCATTCAATTGAATCATGGTTCAACAATTTTTCGGAGAGAAAACCAATGACACTAAAAGGTCGATGTCACAACAAAATTAAGCCCTCTATACAAAAGTTTGTTGGGTGCTACAAACAAGTTTTCGCCGTAAAGAAAAGTTGTACCTCCGAGAGCGACATCGTTTCGGCAGCATATGATATTTTTTTCCAAGATGGAAATGAATATTCACATTTCAGAGTGCACGGAAATTATTGAGAGATGAACCGAAATGACTTGGAGGTTCATCGGAACCATCGGCAAAAAGAACAAAGAGTTCAGCTTCTGAAGCATATATTCGACATCTTCTAACCTACCAACTCCAACAAGCGAATATAATCCACCATCACCAACTTTATTACGTCTTCTAATCGGCCAAAAGGTTGCCAAAAGAAAGGAAAAAGACAAGTGTGTGGAAAAGCATACTCCTAAATTTGATGCTATGAAAGATGACTTAAACAAAAAAGTTGAATTAAAGTCGGGATTTGCATATGAATATGTACGTATTGATAGTAAAAAATTGGAGATATAGAGGAAAAGGGTTGATGCTGAGTTGCACGTATATATTGAACATAAATGATTTGCAAAACAATAACAAAATCATGAATTTTTGTGTGGCGGAGTTAGAGATATATTTGAAGTTAAATGATATTAGTATGTATGTTAGATGATTTTAGTTTCTCATGATTTTTGAAAAAATTAGTATTAGTCATTCAATTTCAACTCTTATTATTATTATTATTATTATTATTATTATTATTATTATTACTAGTGTGCCAAACAGACACGTTCCGTGCCTATTTGTGTGATATGTATTTTATATGATGCTAACTTATATGTTGAAGATAATTATAAATTTGCTACTATTCTTGTACCATTCTAAATGTGGACGGAAGTTGTATCGGTACTCCTGTTGTTGTCTGCAATTTGAAGTGTCGATAGTTTACATCTTAAGTTTTGTAAGTTTGCAATTTGAGAATTCATCACAAATTGGCCCACTTTTTTTTGTTGCTTAGTGACTTTTTATTCTAGAAAACATAAATACAAGTAAATGAGCAATCTCATCTCATAGTTACAACCCTGACATATATCGGACATATGTTAATATTCATTATACCAATAAAGTACATTACAATCAAGTCATAATTTTCTACACATCATTATTAAGTATTCATCACATCTTTTATTCATAATTCAAGTAAATGTCCTAATCTGGTGGGATTTTATCGAGCCAATGTTTGTTAGATGGAGACTTCACCTGGCCTGCGGGGTTTAGTAGGAGATGGACCCATGACTCTCTATGGAGAGGTTAAATTCCAGGAATCATACGACGATTCAATGATTGGCGTCACATTTCATATAGAGTCTGCATTGATAGACTAATTGTGCATTTGAATACAGTTGTGTGCTTGATAGATTATCTGTGCACTTATTTTCTATATATGATTAAATGTGTAAATGATGTTATGTATTGTGTATCTTGGACTTCATATTTTTTGTTATATGCTATTTTTAATTTGTGAACCTCTACGAGCATTTTAGGTAATTACTTGTACCATGTTGAGAAGCGGCGAAACTTGAAGCTATCAGTTGGTCTTCGTCACTCAATCATTTTTAGTTAGAGTTTAAAGACTAGCTTAACGGTAGTAGTTTAAGAATGTTGTTACTCTTATTTATTGTGCATTGTAGTTATACTCTGAAATTGTATTATGTTATATCTTGGAATAAATGTACTACTATGTTTTTTTAGACATAGCGTTTGGATTTTATTCTTGCTTTTATTCTTGAAAACAATTTATAAAAGAGGCATTGCATTTCAATAGTTATTTTTAAAAGCGTTACTCTAATTTAATTTAAAAGCGATCGTGAATCTTTCATTTCAAAATCTTTGTTTTGTTTTGTTGTTCGCGAAAAAAAAGTGCCTACTTTTAGTTTATAAAAAACAAAGAGTTAGAGAGTATATAACTGCTTCAATGACAGCATGTAAATCACAATGGTTATTAAGCATGTTTATGTAGGAATTGAGTTTGAAGACTGAAGATAAAGTGAAACTGATATTAAATAGCAAATCTTCTATTGATTTGGTTAAGAAGCATCCTGTTTCTCATGGTAGGAGCAAACACATAGAAACACGGCATCATTTTCTAAGGGATGAAGTGAATCATGACAAGCTAGTATGAGGAATTGAAGATGAAACTAGTAAGATATATGTAGACAAAGTTTGAATTAAGGAGGTGTATTGATAGTTATAATTCAACAATTATTTAGTCATGTAACAAGACATATGTTATATCAAATGTCTAAAACATTTGTCCCTAACTGTGTTTTCTGTTGAGTTAGTTAAGTGTTTTATAAGCCTATATAATGACTATTATATTTTTGTTCAATAATGAGAATAAATGACTCATACTTGCTCACAAAGAAATCAATTCTCTCAATCTCTTCTCTAACAAACTATAGAGATGACAATTTGTATTTGGTAACACATTATATGTGGGGATTATCTGAACGGAAATCCGAAGTGGTGGGGCTGGAGGGAAAAATCCCCCCGTGGATAATTCGGGTCGGGGAACAGAGAATACTCCGGCACCGCGGATTCCCTGACCACGATTATATTATTTAAATTATACATATAATATATAATTATATAACTTTATGCGTATTTTTTATAAAAAATAATAGGCTTAAATACACTTTTGATCCTCTAAGTATTTTCAAGGTTTCACTTTGGTCCTTTAACTATTTTTTGTTTGGTTTTGGTCCTCTATATTTCATTATGTTAACCTACTTGGTCCTAACTATTAGAAAAATGTAAAAAATGATAGGTAGAAGCCTCAAATGAAAAAACGGACATCATTTTGGATTCGGCGTGAATAACGAGAGGTTTTAGAGTATTGTTTCATAAGCTTTTGAGACTGGAAAGATCATCGGTGATGTGGACAGAGACGATGATAGAAAGCTCCGTACGCGATGAAGAAGAAGGTCTCTGGCCACGTGGCTTTTTCCTATTGAATCTCACACCAAAGCCACCAAGTCCCTAAGTGTCACGTACGCAAATTTAACGTTTTTGGCATTTTACTAACGATAATTAGGACCAAATAAATTAACATAATGAAAGCTAAAGGACCAAAACGGAACGAAAAATAGTTAAAGGACTAAAGTGAAACCTTGAAAATATTTAAAGGACCAAAAGTATATTTAAGCCAAAATAATAGTTAATATTTTATAAAGATTATGATTATGCATAGTAACAACAAGTGCAATTGGATATTTAATTTTTTTGAGAAAAATAAATATTATATATTGCTTTTGCATTTTTTTGTTATTGATGCAAAATGTATTTTTATTTTTAAAAAATGAAAGATTCAAAATATTTATTTCTTTTTTAGGAAAAAGGAAGAAAAAAAAAGATATTAGTATCATGCTTTTGATTAAAATATATAGCAATTTTGTTAATTTTTTATGTCCATGGAGCTCCATGGACACTGTGGGGATCCGTGTGTTGGAACAAATGTGGTTCTAACTAAGTCCTTAAAGTTTTGATGATGACAAAAGTATTAATGAACAATAGGGCATTTTAATATTTTATTTAAGTGTGCAGGATTAAAATTATACTAAGATCACACTTGATATAAGAAGCTCTGAAACAAGCGCCAAAAATTGATATCAGAAGCAATGATATCAGAAGCAACGATATCAGAAGCAATGATATCAGAGGCAACGACATCAGAAGCAACATTGATCAGAAGTTACTCCAATGTCAGAAGCTGGTTAACTCAGAAGTTATGTTGAGTCTGAAGGTCATAAATTTCAGAAGCTAAGGAATCAGAAGTTATGTTGGAAACATAAAAGTCTGATTAAACTATCAGAGAATGTCAGTGTTAACTGATAGTGATTCAATGATTGGAAATCATTTGAATTTAAAGGCTGTGATTGATTGTAAAATCATAGTACTACATCCTTATCATCAGGATAGTGACGTTAGTACTATTTTACTACATAAGGGCGAATATTCTCATACAAAAGGAATAAATGGATAAGCTTTACCAGAAATGGCAAATATCCCATGTTACCTTTGTCCTTACACAGCTGGTGTGAAAATGACCTCTGCAACGGTCAGTAACATCAAACGTCTCTTTTTCTTCTACCTCATATAAATAGAGAACAACTCTTGAAGATCAAGTGACGCAAATTCAAAAAGCAACAACACCTACTCTGTTTTTCATACAAGACTGCAAGCACTGCTTCTGAAGTTATTTTGTCTGTGCTTCTGACTTTTGTTTTCTTAGGAATCATTTGTTAGAGTTTTTACAGTTGTGTTGTATTGTTTTTAAGAGCTTTTGATTTTAATATCAACTGCTCAAAACTCAATTATCTTTTGTTTTTGTGTTAGAAAGTCTCTTGTTTAGAACTTGAGCATTAGGAAGTCTCTTACTAGTGTGTTTGAGCAATTGTAATCAAAGTGATTATAGTG
This sequence comes from Trifolium dubium, assembly GCA_951804385.1. Classification (NCBI taxonomy): domain Eukaryota; kingdom Viridiplantae; phylum Streptophyta; class Magnoliopsida; order Fabales; family Fabaceae; genus Trifolium; species Trifolium dubium. Next base: position 6,775,164 of record OX638074.1, read on the forward strand.
AAATCCCTTGGAAGTGCAAGGGGACTGGACTACTCTCGGTTTGTGAGAGGAACCAATATAAAATTGCTTGTCTCGTCTCTCTCTCTTTATCTCTTACTCTTTCTGTTTCTGTTATGTACGTTGCTTGTGTTTGTTTTATCCGCTGGTGCTTCTAATAAGTTTTCTAAACTTATTGAAGTTTTTTAAAATTACCAAAACACAATTCAACCCCCCCTTCTTGTGTTTTTACCACCTTCAATTGGTATCAGAGCCTGGTTGTTACACATCACTTAACAGTGAAACAAAAAGATCCTGAAAAACACAATGACTGAAACTATTGAGAGTTCTAAGAAGATTGAAATTCCATATGATTACAACTCTGAGAAAGGAGAGAAAACTAGAAGTGTTTACAGCAAAGCACCTAAGTTCAATGGTGACCAATCAACCTTTAGTTGGTGGAAATACAAAATATATCCACACATTATAGCTGAAGATGAAGGGTTGTGGGATATCATTGAAGAAGGTGTTAGCTTTCAAGAACACCTTGATGAAGATGGCAAAACTACTGCTGCTGTTAAGAAGACTTTCACAGCTGAACAAAAGAAAGAGTGGAAAAGACATAATAGAGCTATATCTATTCTTGCTGAATGCATCACTCATAATGAATTTTTGAAACTTGGAAACAGATCAAGTGCTAAAGGTATTTATGACTCTTTGTGTGCTACATATGAAGGGAACCAACAAGTGAAAGAAGCAAAAGCAAATCTTCTAGTCCATCAGTATGAAATGTTTAAGATGAAAGACACTTAAAACATTGAAGAAATGTATGCAAGGTTTAAAATCTTGGTTTCAGGTCTTGGAGTCTTAAAGAAGAGTTATACAACTTCTGATCATGTGAAGAAGATTCTGAGGTGTTTACCACCCAATAGGAGACCAAAAGTCACTGCTATTCAAGAAGCAAGAGATCTCAATACTTTGAGCCTAGAAGAGTTAACTAGTTCTCTCATAAGTCACGAGATGGAACAAGCTTCTGATGAGCCAAAGAAGAAATCAAAGTAATTGGCTTTGCCAGCAACTTTGAAGTCTCCTAAGGCTCTAAAGGCTAAAATTATTGAATCTGATGCTGAGGAATCTTCTGTAGATGAACAGGAAGATGGATCAGATGAGGAACTTTTTGCTTTAATTTCAAAGTTCAGAAAATGGAACAAATACAAGAACAACAAAGCCTCTGGGAAAAGTTCTGGTTCAAAGAGTTATGGAAACAAAAATTCAAGTTTGAAAGACAAGAAAGACAGCTCTAAGAATAGTTGTTTCAACTGCAAAAAGACTGGTCATTTCATTGCTGATTGTCCTGAGTTAAGCTCAAATGATAAAGGTAAAAAGGGCAGTTTCAAAAACAGAATGAAGAAAAGTCTTATGGCAACTTTTGAAGATCTGGAAAAGTTATCAGATGAAGATGATGATGATGAAGAGGCTAACATAGCTCTAATGGCTACAACATCTTCTGAAAATGAATCAGACATGGATGATGAATCTGATACTGATGATATTGATGAGGTAATCTCTAAACTCTCTCATGATAAGCTTCTGATTGCACTTAAAGACACTATGAAGCAATATATAAAAAAGTCTAATGATTTCAAAAGTTTAAAAAATAAAGTTGACTTGCTTATAGAAAAATCTAATCTACTTCAAACTCAATACAATGAATCTATTTTGAAAATCAAAGAGCTTGAAGAAGGTTGTGTTGCTTGTAACAAATCTCATGATAAGCATGAAGTTGCTCTTCATGAATTTGTGAAACATAATGTCAATAAGAGCAAGGTTGCTTCCATGATCTATAGTGTTAGCAAAAACAAAGGTTATGGGCTTGGTTATTCTGCATCTTCAGATAAAGATAAATCAACTCAATCTGATTGTTTAAGCAAACACCTCCTCCTCTCTATTCAACTTTTGTTTCAGAATCTGGAAACTCTAAGAAAGTTTCACAAACTACAGTTTTGAATAAGGGTAAGTCAAAAGTTTCAGAAAGTAACACTTCAGAGACTAAGACAAACTCTAATTCAAAAATGAAGTATTCAGAAGTTAAGATTCTGAAGAGACCAGTTCCTAAGGAAACTCAGGTTCTGATAACTTCAAAAGCTAGTACTTCTAATACAAAGTGTGTGAAACCTATTAGAAGCTTTGGCTAGAAGAAGTATGCATCTCAAACAGGTTTTCAAAAATCATACTTCTACAAGACCTACACTAACAAATCAGGACCCAACAAGTTGTGGGTACCAAAATCTGAAATAGTTTATTTGACAGGTTTGCACTCAAAGAGAGAAAAAGGAAAGTACTTGGTACCTGGACAGTGGTTGCTCACGTCACATGACAGGAGAAAAGGATTTGTTCCTCACCCTAACTCACAAAGAGGGAGGGAATGTAGGATTTGGTGGGAACCAGAAAGGAAAAATAATTGGTACTGGTACAGTAGGTAACTCTTTCTCAACTATTTCTGATGTTTTGTTAGTTGATGGATTATTTCATAATCTTCTGAGCATAAGTCAATTATGTGATAGTGGATATGAAGTGGTATTTAATAAGAACACATGTACTGTAAACAAAGATTCTAATAAGTCTATTGTTTTCAAAGGGAAGAGAAAAGGAAATGTTTATAAAATCAACCTTTTTGAACTAAAAGAACAAGATGTTGTTTGTTTATTGACTTTGAGTGAAGAAAAATGGGTCTGGCACAAGAGATTGGGTCATGCTAACTGGAGATTAATCTCTAAGCTTAGCACACAAAATCTTGTGAGAGGCTTACCAAATTTAAAGTATCACTCAGATTCAGTTTGTGGTTCTTGTCAAAAAGGGAAACTTTTCAAAAGCTCCTTTAAAGATAAAAACATTGTCTCTACTTCTAGACCTTTGGAATTACTTCATATTGACTTATTTGGACCAGTTAGCACTGCTTCAATAAGTGGTAAGAAGTATGGACTTGTCATTGTTGATGATTATAGTAGATGGACATGGGTTAAATTCCTCAGATCCAAGGATGATACATATTATGTGTTTAGTACCTTCTGCACTCAAATACAAGTTGAAAAAGATTTGAAAATTGTTAAAGTAAGAAGTGATCATGGTGGTGAATTTGAAAATGAAGCTTTTGAAATCTTTTGTGAAAATAATGGAATTCTCCATGCGTTCTCTTCTCCTAGAACTCCACAACAAAATGGGGTTGTAGAAAGAAAGAACAGATCTTTACAAGAGATGGCCAGAACCATGATTCATGAAAATAATTTGGCTAAGTATTTCTGGGCAGAAGCAGTAAACACAGCTTGTTACATTCAAAATAGGATCTATATCAGACCTATGATGAAAGTAACAGCATATGGATTGTTCAAAGGAAGAAAACCTGATATTTCTTATTTTCATCAATTTGGATGTACTTGTTATATCTTGAATACAAAAATCCATTTAAAGAAATTTGACTCTAAAGCATCTAAGGGTATCTTCATTGGATACTCTGAGCATTCAAAGTCATACAGAGTGTATAACTCTGAAACTAATACAGTTGAGGAGTCTATGCAAGTAAAATTTGATGATAAAGTGCCTGATGATGAAAAATCAGAGCCTGTTGAAGTTATTGCAGATAAACATGATTCAGAAGAAGAAAGTTCAGAAGTTCATATGAGTTCAGAACCTGAATCACCTTCTGAAGACAAAGCTGCTTCTGAAACTGTTCCAATATCTCAAAAGATAGTGACTCAGATGCTGAGATTGAAGAAGTTATCAAGAAGAACTCATTCAAATATAAGTCATCTCATCCTCAAGAGTTAATTTTGGGAAACAAAGATAGTCCTAGAAGAACTAGATCAAGCTTTCAAAAGGAAGATTCAATGGTGTGTTTAGTCTCCACCACTGAACCTAAAAATGTTGAAGAAGCTTTAAACGATGAAGCCTGGATTCTAGCTATGAAAGATGAACTATATCAGTTTGAAAGAAATGATGTTTGGGATCTTGTTCCTAAACCTGAAGACAAAAACATTATTAGAACAAAATGGGTTTTCAGAAACAAGCTAAATGAACAAGGAGAAGTCATAAGAAACAAAGCAAGATTAGTTGCACAAGGATATAGTCAACAAGAAGGAATTGACTACAAAGAAACTTTTGCTCCAGTTGCAAGATTGGATGCAATCAGACTATTCCTATCCTATGCAGTTAATCATGGTATCATCTTATATCAAATGGATGTGAAGAGTGCCTTTCTTAAAGGTTTTATCTCTGAAGAAGTTTATGTCAAACAACCCCCTGGATTTGAAAATTCTCAAAACCCAGATCATGTATTCAAACTAAAGAAGTCACTTTATGGTCTTAAACAAGCACCAAGAGCTTGGTATGATAGACTAAACAACTTTTTGATTGATAATGGTTTTGAGAAAGGGCAAGTTGATTGTACACTTTTCAGAAAGACTTTAAAGAAAGACATTTTGATTGTCCAAATATATGTTGATGATATCGTGTTTGGGTCAACAAATGCTACTCTTTGCAAGAATTTTTCAAAGCTTATGGAGAAAGAATTTGAAATGAGTATGATGGGTGAAATGAAGTACTTTCTTGGAATACAAGTTAATCAAACAAAGGAAGGAACTTATATTCATCAAACTAAATATACCAAAGAGCTTCTGAAGAAATTCAACTTGGAAGATTGCAAGCCTATGAACACTCCTATGCATCCAACTACAAGCCTGAACCTGGATGAATCTGAAGGCAAAGTTGATCAGAAAGTTTACAGAGGTATGATTGGTTCCTTACTCTATCTAACTGCATCGAGACCTGATATTTTATTCTCAGTTTGTTTATGTGCAAGATTTCAATCAGATCCTAGAGAATCTCATCTCACTGCTGTGAAGAGAATCTTTAAATATCTGAAAGCAACTTGTAATTATGGATTACTTTACAAGAAATCCAATAAATATGAGTTAAATGGATTCTGTGATGCTGATTATGCTGGAGATAAGCTTGAAAGAAAATCTACAAGTGGTAATTGCCAATTTATGGGTGAAAATCTTGTCTCTTGGTGTAGCAAAAGGCAGACCAGCATTGCTATGTCAACAGCAGAAGCAGAATACATTTCAGCTGCTAAATGTTGCACACAACTTCTTTGGATGAAATATCAATTAGAGGATTATCATATAAGCAGTCACTATATTCCTTTATATTGTGATAATACTGCAGCCATTCAGCTTTCTAAAAATCCTATTTTACACTCAAGAGCTAAACACATAGAGATGAAACATCATTTTATTAGAGACTATGTTGAAAAAGGGGTTATAAATATCAAGTTTGTTGAGACTGAAAAACAATGGGCTGATATTTGTACTAAACCTTTATCTGTTGAAAGATTTGATTTTATAAAGAAAAATCTCAACATGGTGTTTGTTCCTGATTGTTAGCTTTTGAGAGTGAAATTCTTTTAAAATCTGATTTTAATCAGAAGCTGTTGGATTTCAGAACCTCAAGGTCAGAAGTTCTGATAGACAACTACTTCTGATAATAATCAGAATCAAAGAATGGTTCTGATATGGTAGTGGAACAGTTTGTGTCCTATATTCTTTTAACTGCTGTCCACTAACTTGTCAGTTATTTAAATAAACCTCTATACACGTGTCTGTTTGAATTTAGATTGAGTGTTGGTTAATGATGATTAAGTGCTTTATTTAGAAAATGACTCTCTTGTCCTTTTTGCGTGGTACAGTTTGTTGTTTGTTTGTTTTCTAAAAATATATATGTCATACACGTTATACACTTACACACAAGCACTCACTACAAACACTTTTCATATTCCTCTAAACTTCCAAACGATTCATTCTTCTCATCTCTAGCTTTACCAAAACCCTAAACCTTCAACAATGGCATCGTCATCCTCTGCTCAACCTAATGCTACTTCTCAAACTGCTACATCCTTACTCGTACCTGAAGTTGGTCCTATCGTAAATCTCCAGAAACAACAGAAGTTCTCAATCGCTACGGATACGATGAAGTTCAAGAGTTCTCATCTCAAGTGCGTTGTTGAAAAGAGAGTGGATTTCAACAGCTTAAAGGCAAATGGTTATGATGTACAGAAAATGTTCTTTGAACAAGGTCTAGAAAAATACTTTAACATCTTAAACGGTCCAGTTTATGATGAAATGGTAAAGGAATTTTGGATGAAGGTATATGTTTTTGACAGAGAAGCTGCTTACCAAGAGGTGGTTAAGTTGGCTAAGACAGCTCCTCACTTAAAAGGAAAAACAAGAGAAGAATTAGGGCTTCCAGCTTTTACTCAAACAGAAATCAGATCCAATATTGCTGGAATGGATATTGTGATTACTGCTGATCACATAGCAAAAGTTCTCAACCTACCCAACAATGGAATGTATCTGGGTGGATACAAAAACAAGGGTCACAACTCATCCATTCAAACTCAGCTATTTGATAAAGAAAAATCCTCTGAGCAAAGAGATTTAAAGAATCTGTTTAAGGTTGTCTACAAAATTTTGTTTGAATCTATTGCTACTAAGGCTGGTGGTACAAACTGTATTTCTTCTGAACAGAAATACTTTATGTTCTATTTACATAAGTTTGCAAAGATGAACATTCCAAAATACATCTTTGATCATCTCTGTGAAGTAATCAATTGTAGCATTGAACTTGGTCACACCAACTGTCATCATGCTAGGTTACTCTCACATATGTTTTTCTTAAGCAATTTTCCACAAATTCTTGAGAAGGATTATCCTGGATTTGTGAAGGCATCTTATTTGGAAGAGAGAGTGGTTGATGGAAGGTCTCTCAAGAAGATGCATCTGATAAGTGGAAAAGTGGTTTTTCCTAACAATCCACTTCTGATGGTTAAAGAGGATCAAAGACTGTTGTCACCAAACTTGGTTTTGATAAGAAACAAGACTTTGTGATGAAAACTACTATGAGAAGGGAAAGAATACCAAAGAAAAATCCAAATGTTGGTATCTCTATCATAAGTGATCAAGAAAGGGAGAAGCGTGAGAAGGAGGCTAGAACAAAGAAGTCAAACGAGAATCAGAAGAACAAGAGGAAGCTTGTATGTTCTGATGATGAGGAAACTGATGAGGAACCTCTGGAAGTAAAAAGGAGAAGGATTAAGAAGCTCAAGGAAGAAGAAGCAGCCATGAATCAAATGCAGAATCAAGGTATGTCTTCTAAAAACATTGTTAATGAGCCTACTGAATCTCAATCTAGGGATGTTAAGTCTAGGAATGATGTGTCTTCTATGCCTGAACCTTCTTCTGAACCTGATGTTGTTGTACTAAAATCATCCCCTAAACCCACAACAACTTCTGAACCTTTGCATGAGCCATCTGTGTTAGATATGCTATCTGAGCATTTATCTCCTCAAACCATTCATACTGAAACTACAAAATTGCCTGAAACACCATCCAAACCAATCTCTGAAGAGAAAAAGAAAACTAAGTTAGATGAACTTGAAGAGGAACTCTTCAAGATTGTTACTGACTTTAGTTCTGACTCCTCTTCAGAAGATGAACAACCTCCAACCCCACAACATGTCAAAACACCTGTCAAACAACCAACTCCATCTAAACCAACCATTCAAATCATCAATCCTTTAACTGAAGTTACTTCTAAATTACCTTACATTGTTACTTCACCTCCATTATCTCCAATTCATAATACAACAACTTCTGAGCCACAAAACTTTTCTCAAACCTTCTATGAGCCAGAAATTTCCTATCAATCTATACTTGACAACATAGTGTCTCAACACTCAAACAACACTGTGTCTAGTATTGAGATTCTGGACAGGCTTATTAATAATGATATTAGAAGATTGCATGCCTTGAAATCTTCTCATGCTATCATGCCTAGTCAGATTGCGCAGAAGATTGATGAAATTGATGGTTATCAGAGGTTAATTATGGCTGCCTTGAAGAAGAAGTATGTTGAAGAGCTTACTTATGAACATCTGCAGTTCTGTGATGAATCTGAGAATGCTTTTGAAAAATCTATTCAGAAACAGAAATTTGCTCTTACAAACTGCTCACATGAAGAGATGGTTTTAATGGAAATGGAACAGAAGCTGATGAAGTTGAATGATATAAACAAATATGATAGTGGAGAATCAACAAAGATGATAATTGAAAATGCACATATTGATCATAAGACAAGATTCCTGAAGCTTGAAGAAATTCATAAGGAGCATACAAACAAGTTAATCTCTTTGGAAGCTGGGGTAAATGAAGTCAAGTCTAATCAGAAAGATCTGAAGGAAACTATTGACAAGAATGCTGAGAAGACTGACAAAAAGTTTGAGAAACTGATGTCTCTGTTTGAAACTCATTTGCTACCCAAATCTTCTTCATCTCAACCCTAGGATTCTATGTCTGTGCACAATTTTTATTGCATTTCAATTTGGTTGTAATGCTTGAACATGTTATTTTCTTTAATTGCATGAACATCTATCTTATATCTTATCTGTGTTGCATTATATCTTATATCTTATCTGTGTTGCATTATATCTTTTTTTTTAGAAAACGTTTTTCAATGAAAAAGCACAGAGAAATAATAGAAACAATTCAAAGCATAAACCATGAGACTTTTATTGATTATAAAAGAATAATTAGTACATAAGATCCTAATTCTATTTAGAGTCTACATCTGACTTCTGAGAACTAGCAGAGCTTGAGTTCACTGTTGGAGATTGAAGAATCTTTAAGTAACTCATATAATCAAAATCTGTCCTATCAGAATTAGAAGGGGATTCTGAACCTTCATTAACAGATGGATCATATGTTCTGAGAAATTCTGCATAATCAGAATCTGATGAAAGTGATATATACACTGGATCTTTTGGTGCTGCTTTTGATCTGAGTCTATTACTTCTTCTTAATGGAGCTGAAGAAGAACCTTCTTCTTTCAACTTCCTTCCTTTTGGCTTGGTTTTTGAAGCTGATTCTTCTTTCTTCACTTCTTGTGGCATCTTACCTTTGTTTGCTCTTCTATCCTTATCCATTATTCTGAAAATAATGTGTGGAAGTGTTGAGTAAATTGAACTTGGTAACGTACTGCTTTTATAGACTTCAATTGGTTTAAGTCATGTGGTTTTTCAAGAATGTCATTTATGATACAGTTGTAACTGTCCACTGACTTGACTACTTGGAAGTTGTGCTTTGACTGTTTTCTGTCTTTTTATTAATGTCTTTACTTCTTTTTGTAAAACTGTTTTTGTTTGATAACAAAAGGGGGAGTAAGAGTCATTAATCTAACAATGCGAAGCACAAAATTGAAACAAAAAATGAAACTAAAAATCTTTACAGTTTTGTTTAATTTATTTTCTACCTATATTATGTGGGAAACATAGGTTTATATTGAACTAAACTTTTCATATGATGAAAAATGAAAAGAGTGCAATTTTTTCATTTATTATCAGACTTAGGGGGAGAGCGTGCAAAACTATTCCTTGAGAGTCAAAATATGAAAAATTTGAGTCAAAATAAAAATATGTTTTATACTATTTTAATTATTCAAATGTTAAACTTAGGGGGAGTTTGCAAAGCTTGTGAACCTAAGTGAAACTTGGAAAATTAAAATAACAATCATTGTTAATTAATACAAAGTTTGTCATCAATCAAAAAGGGGGAGATTGTTGGAACAAATGTGGTTCTAACTAAGTCCTTAAAGTTTTGATGATAACAAAAGTATTAATGAACAATAGGGCATTTTAATATTTTATTTAAGTGTGCAGGATTAAAATTATACTAAGATCACACTTGATATAAGAAGCTCTGAAACAAGCGCCAAAAATTGATATCAGAAGCAATGATATCAGAAGCAACGATATCAGAAGCAATGATATCAGAGGCAACGACATCAGAAGCAACATTGATCAGAAGTTACTCCAATGTCAGAAGCTGGTTAACTCAGAAGTTATGTTGAGTCTGAAGGTCATAAATTTCAGAAGCTAAGGAATCAGAAGTTATGTTGGAAACATAAAAGTCTGATTAAACTATCAGAGAATGTCAGTGTTAACTGATAGTGATTCAATGATTGGAAATCATTTGAATTTAAAGGCTGTGATTGATTGTAAAATCATAGTACTACATCCTTATCATCAGGATAGTGACGTTAGTACTATTTTACTACATAAGGGCGAATATTCTCATACAAAAGGAATAAATGGATAAGTTTTACCAAAAATGGCAAATATCCCATGTTACCTTTGTCCTTACACAGCTGGTGTGAAAATGACCTCTGCAACGGTCAGTAACATCAAACGTCTCTTTTTCTTCTACCTCATATAAATAGAGAACAACTCTTGAAGATCAAGTGACGCAAATTCAAAAAGCAACAACACCTACTCTGTTTTTCATACAAGACTGCAAGCACTGCTTCTGAAGTTATTTTGTCTATGCTTCTGACTTTTGTTTTCTTAGGAATCATTTGTTAGAGTCTTTACAGTTGTGTTGTATTGTTTTTAAGAGCTTTTGATTTTAATATCAACTGCTCAAAACTCAATTATCTTTTGTTTTTGTGTTAGGAAGTCTCTTGTTTAGAACTTGAGCATTAGGAAGTCTCTTACTAGTGTGTTTGAGCAATTGTAATCAAAGTGATTATAGTGAAATCCCTTGGAAGTGCAAGGGGACTGGACTACTCTCGGTTTGTGAGAGGAACCGGTATAAAATTGCTTGTCTCGTCTCTCTCTCTTTATCTCTTACTCTTTCTGTTTCTGTTTCTGTTATGTACGTTGCTTGTGTTTGTTTTATCCGCTGGTGCTTCTGATAAGTTTTCTAAACTTATTGAAGAAGTTTTTTAAAATTACCAAAACACAATTCAACCCCCCCTTCTTGTGTTTTTCACACCTTCACCGTGGGGATGGGGATGGAGTAATTTTTTTCCCCGCGGCAGGGATCGGGGACGGGGAAAAGTTTGTGGGGCGGGGGAACAGCATCCGCACATTCCCCGCCCCATTGACATCCCTAACAAACTAGTCACTAAGTTTCCATAATTGAGACTCATCAACATTAGTGGTTTATTGCTTCAAAAAACATTAGTGGTTTATGCATTTTTATTGAATACCGTTAATTTTGATGAGTCTCAATAACATACCAATTGATTTTCGATTTTTTATTCAAAATTTTGTATGAATGATCCATACGATATAAACTTTCAATCTTACATTAAATTTTATAAAATTTGTATTCGTTATACTGTTATTGTGCGGTATAACATTATTCAATTTCAATTATTATTATTATTATTATTAATTGCTTGTGTTCTTTATTGCTTTCTGCATTATTATTATTGTTATACTATCGTGGCATAAAGCTGAGCAAGTTGTCGAATCATCTTGCTTAACAATTTTTCTTCTAGGGATCTAGAATTTTAATATATATATATGACTAATTATTTAAACTCAATTTTAGAAAAAGTATCCGTTATTCAAACTTAAATTTAATCAAAATAGTCTTTATTCAAATTCAATTTTAGTCAAATTAGCCGTTATTTAAATTCAATTTCAGTCAAATTAGCCATTATTGAAATTCAATTTCAGTCAAACTGGACATTAATTAAATATAATCTTAGTCAAACTAGCCCTTATTGATATTCAATTTCAGTCAAACTGGACATTATTGATATTCAATTTCAGTCAAACTAGCCGTTATTCATATCCCTATATATATTATAACATGCATAACAAGCTTCATAGTCATTTCTAACTTCATGCTCTTAAAAAAAAATTTCCCAACTTCTCTCTTTTCATTCAACATCAAACTATTGTTCACATGGATCCATCCAATCCTTTCCATCTTAGATAAATGGTCATGGATTTTATGAATGATGACATGGACGAAGAACTTGCGAGGCTTTACTTTGAAGAAGGTCATGCACAAGAATAATTTGGGAGCTCAATTTGGCCTAGACGACGCCAAAGAAGGAATATAGAGAGACATCGTGAAGAAGGATATGAGCAGCTCTTCAACAATTATTTTTCAGAAACTTCAACAAGAATAACTGGAACAAATGAAAATTGGGCAATTCTTGTAGCAAATCTCAATCATGATGTAAGTACATTTGCTTGGAACTTATTCATTCTGGTATAAAAATTGTTCCCTTTTTATTTAATTATTTACTTGGTTATTTCAGAGAGTTGACGAGGATAAACTATATTCAACTTGTTCTCTCAATATGCGAACGTTTATGAGAATCAGAATTCTCAAAAATAACCTAGATCATGCACTTGTTCTGATGGGGAATGGTTTTCAAGCTGAATTAAACTCATTGTTTTTGTGTTTACGTATTGATGGTCTTAAAAATAATGTGTGTGTGTGTGTATAAATGAATATGAGAAATAGTAAAACTTACCTTAAGAGTGTAATTAGAAATTTTGAGAGACTTGACACTACTTAGCCCCCTCAATAGCTCAAATGCCCATTGAGAAACATATGATTCACTATTTTAATAAACTTTCCAAAAATCAGTATATGCATCAACTAGGGAGGTTAGGTTAACGGAGATCAATTCTACTGTTAGAATGCATCTGACACTTAAAGATAAAAGATTCACAACATCAATCTTGAGTGTCATATCATGATCATATTCAACACAAAGAATATAAAAGATGATTTTCAACTTTCTTAATGTTAACGATTGAACATATGGATTTGGTGATTGTTCTCCCAATAACATTCATACAATTCCAACTCTTGTTAGATAGGGCACCTAGAGAAAAGGTTTTGAACTGAGTTATCATTTTCAAAGGTAACATTTGAAACTATCAATGTCTTCATGCTAGGAAAATAAATACCACTAGGAATATCTAAAGTGAACTTGAGCAAAAAGCAAAGTTCATTCAATGACTTAAATCAGTTCAATCACCTAGTGAATTTTAAGATATTGTACCTTGTACTTCGAAGCAAACAATATTATAGAAATTACTTTTGATGGTAACAAAATTAGTTTTATAATATTATGTTCTTCGAAGCACAAAGTATAATATCTTAAATTTTCACTATGTAATCTAACTGATAAGTTTATGTTACCCCATAGTTTCTTAGCGTTTGTGTCATTGAATGTATTTTGTTTCCTAGTGGTATTTGTTTCCCTAGCCTGAAGAGATTGATAGTTTCAGACGTTACCTTTGACAATCAGAACTAAGTTCAAAACCTTTTCTCTAGGTGCCTTATATAACAAGAGTTGGATTTGTGTGAATGTTATTGGGAGAACACACATCAAATCCATATCTTCAAATTTTAACATTAAAAAAGTTGAAAATCATCTTTTATATTCTTTGTGTTGAATATGATCATGATATGACACTCAAGATTGATGTTGTGAATCTTTATCTTTATGTGTCAAATTCAGTCCAAAATAGAATTTATCCCTGTTAATCTGTCCTCCCTAGTTAATGCGAATATTGATCTTTGGAAAGTGTATCAAAATAGAGAACCATATGTTTCCTAATGTACATTTGAGTTATTGAGGGGGCTAATTAGTGTCTAGTCTCTCAAAATTTTCAATTGCACTCTTAAGTTATGTTTGACATTTTCTCTTCTTCATAGTCTTTGTAATGATGGTCTCATTGTTTTTGCATTTATAACTTATAGAAATTGTTCTTGAATTTCTATTTTTTTATTCATTTTTCTTCTCATCTTCATTGCCTCTTCTACTAGTTTTTTTTTTAACTTAGTTGATGTATATTATTTGGAATTCAGGCTTAGTTGGCCTCTCTGTTGTAATCCTGATAAACATCAAAATTTTATTGTCTAAGTTAACAAGCTACATTGTTGTATCCTAAACAAATTAAACATTAAAACTTTGTTGTCCAACTAAACAAGAACCTACATTTTTTGTTCAAAGTATTTATTTATCTTTAAATCTCTTACGACTGACATTCTTAAGTGTGTGTATGTATATGCGCGTGTGTGACATACATAGAGACTTAGAGATGTGTTGATTGGCTCCTTTTAACAAATATTATTTTGTTTTTGCAACAAAGATCCTTTTGAGCTATATTTTGTTAGAGAATTTCTTAAAAATTTGAAGCAATTAATTTTTTATATAATTAAATTTAGCTAAATATGCCATTAAATTTTATGTATGTCAATTTCTTTCTCAATTATACAATTTTTGTATGCACTTCCAAAATTTTGAAGCTTTGTATTGGATTTTGGTGGAAAAGGAATAATAAAGAGAAATTTACAAAAAAATAAAATAATAAAGAGAAGGGGAAGATGAAGATGTCATGGATTTGGATCCTCTTCTATTGTTGTTGTTTAACACTCTCTCCTTTTTCTAATCTAAGGGATGATAATAATTGATTGGAAGATGAACATATAAGAAGAGAATTAAAATTGTCGATGAATGATTGAAATTATAGCATAATGGACAACTTGAATAAAAGGGCAGGATAAGATCCAATTTATGAGGTAATACTCTCCTACATACATGAGATTTTAAGTTTTTACCTGAACTAAAATTATTAAAGATTCAAATTGATAATAAGTTGTAAAGTATAAAGACTCAATTAATAATTTTTTTAATTTGACCATTTTTATAATAGTCTACACTATTTAAAGAATATTTAATATGTTTTAAACTTTGTATTGGGTCTAAGAATCGATTAATTTGAGAGGCAAAATCTCCCCGCCACTTTTTTTTTGAAATGACAAAATATATTATAAGAAGAAAGAATCTGAATCCATCTATTAACTTAATTTAATAAAAACATCTTTATAATTTAATAAAAACCCATGCAACACATGTTTTATTTAATATACTTTTTAACATCATAATCATTTTTATTGAGTGTATTTCTCGTTTCTGCAGGGACTTTACCAACCCAAATCTGCGGAAAGAGCAGAAAGGCTGACCTTCACAAGTATGTTATGTGATTGTTTTATAATCAATTTATGAATAAAAGTTTCTTGTTTATTCATCTTTTTCGACTCCATCTAATACTATTTTCACGTTTTATTTTCTATGAATAGTTTGATATGGTGATTCAGGAATATAAGGAGGGATTCAAGGTTGTGGACCTAGGCAAGGTGCTAGATATTTTAAATTGCTTCGTTGATTTGCTTTGTTTGGTTACTGCGGTCTGTTTGTAATGTGCTAATGTTTTGTTTTTTATTCTTTAACAGGTGGATTCTTGCAGGTGAGTACTTTTCAAGCCAATTTGAAGTCTCCATTCGCAATTATTGATGCACCTATTAATTTCAAAATTTTAAAGACAAAAATATATAGAAACATTTTTTCTACATTGTGAAACTGTATTAGATTTTTTTCCTTTTTGTTATTAAATGATGTACATTATCAAGTATTAACACATTACTATGAATTTTTTTTTGGAAATTAACTAGTAGATAATATGCATTTAATATCTTTTTAAGATTTTCATTCATTTTGTGATCAATGACATAATATTCTTAACGTACTATGGATTTCTTGTTTATAAATGAACTGTATACATGCGTTTGAAATGAACTTTTTTTTTATACGTAGTGCATGTTTCTCATAGCAGATTTTTATTTGACGATTTCAACACTAATCTTTCCACATACTTATGTTTGTGTTTTGAATAATTGATGAGAAATGCTGCAGCAATTGAAGATGCTTTCGGTGGTGACTTGCCTCCGCAAATAACTGGAATAAATAAACGGTCTACAATTCTTGTCGCAAATCTCAATCGTGATTTAAGTACAAAATTACAACTTGCGGGCTGCTGATGACCAAGAGATTGAAAGTTAACACACTTGAAGAATTGAAGATGAAACTAGTATGATTTATGTAGACTAGTTTGAACTAAGGAGTTGTATTGACAGTTATAATTCAACACTTAGTTTGTCATGTAACAAGACATGTGTAATATTTTATACCAAATGTCTAGGACATTTGTTCCCAACTGCTGTTAAGTTAGTTATGTGATAGTTACAATTTGTTAAGTGTTTTATAAGCCTATATAATGGTTATTATATTTTTGTTCAGTCATGGGTGGGGGGCAGTGTAAGTTGGGGGTCATTCTTATTTTGGGAAGCCTATATAATGGTAAGTTGGGGGGCAGTGTAAGTTGGGGGCAGTGTAAGCCTATATAATGGTTACTATATAATGGACATTCTTATTTTGTAAGTTGGGGGATGGGGAGAATACATCTTTTTGGGAAGATCCGTGGGTGGGGGGCAGTGTGTCGTTGCGGAATCGCTTTCCGCGGCTAGCTAGCTTGTGTGGTAATGCTTAGGTGATGATGGCTGAGTGTAGGCGCCGGGGGTGAGAGGTTGGTGGTGGGGGTTCTCTTTTTGCTTGAGAGGAGGAGGTGCTAGAGGAATGTTGTAATTTGTTAGAACATGTTGTTTTGTAGTGTAATGTGATTGACAGGTGGCAATGGCGTGGAGGTTCCTCTGATATCTATACAAATAGAGAAGCTTATCTGTCTTTGTCGAAACAGGTTGAGGAAGTACTTGTGCCAGCTCCTTTGGTAGATTTTCCTTGGCATAAACTAGCACCACTAAAGGTTTCTGTGTTTGCTTGGAGATTTTTGAACAACAAGCTTTCAACTAGAGATGATGTTTTTGCTAGAGGCATAATTTATGACAGCTCTCAATCGTGGTTTCAGATGCACATCCTTGGAATCTTTATCTCATCTATTTTTTGTTTTCAAGGATTCGCAGAAGGTGTGGAGTGGTTTGCTTAACAAGTTAAGTATTCAGGGTGCTCTCCATTTGGAACCAGTTCCTCATGCTCAACATTTCTTAGGCCTACAGGTTTGTTCAGTGAAGCCTAAAAACCTCTTTCAAGTTATCTGGCTTGTGACTATCTGGCTGATTTGAAAGGCTTACAATGACTTTCTTTTTCAGAATAAGTTGTTTGTTGTGGATCAAATTTTAGATCAGATTAAACTCTATGTGTGCTGGTGTTTAAGGAGGCGGGATTCTAGTTTTTCTTACGAGTTTAATTTGTGGGCTATGTCCCCTTTGGGGTGTTTAGGGATGACAAGCTGTTAATTGTATGGTTTCTTTTGGTGGCTGTTGTGTTGTTTTGTCTTCAGCTCTGGCCTTTGTGCACGCCTTGTGCTAATCTAGAGAGCTAATTTATATATTGCTTTTTAGCAGTTTCGAAAAAAAAATGTTTTGACCCAAAGCGTTGGTCCTTCTAAGCATTTACTAAAAAGATTTCTACTTTTTAATAACGTAAAGACAAAATGGTTTAATTTACCAATCTATTATTTCTTAATCCACGTACAAACCTCGATTTCTTATTAAAAGGACCAAAGTTTTAGGCTGGAGAGAGTATAAGTTAATGTTTATTCTTTTGTTATTTACAATTAAAATAATAATTTAATTTTTATACACTATCAGTGTAAAGATATTTTACATATGTATCAAATAAGGTATTGTCAAATCATGTATGATATTTAAAAACACATGATGTGTCCATTCATTAAATGACATGGCAACTTATCATTGGATGTATGTGTAAAGTTATTTTACACATGCATCCAATAAAGTATTGTCACATCCTGTATGATATTTAAAAACACATGATGTGTCACATTCATTAAATGACGTGACAACACATCATTGAATGTATCTGTAATATAATTTTACATTAGTGCATAGTAATTAAACATTTAATTTATATACAGTGTCAGTGTAAAATTATTTTACACATGTATCCAATAATGTATTGTCACACCATGTATGATATTTAAAAAACACATGATGTGTCACATTCATTAATAACGTGGCAACACATCATTGAATATATGTATAAAATAATTTTACAATGACAATGCATAGTAATTAAACAATTAAAATAATATATTGGTCAACTTTGACTAGTCAACAATCAACCCCATTAATCATGCATAATTTCATAAAATAAGTCTCATAATCAAAATCTACATAAATACTAGATTGGTCAACTTTGACTAGTCAACAATCAATAAGTCAATGGTCAACGTGTCAACAAAAAAATTACAAGGAAATTCATTAAACACAAATAATTAAATTAGTAAAAACAGGATTTTACACTTAGTTTCGTCAAAAAAGAAAAGAAAAGGATTTTACACTTAGTGGGAGGTGTTTGGAAAATCTCAAGTTCCTCTTCCGCGTTGAAATTGGTTTATAAAAGGTGTTATCCTTCACTTTAAGAAAATCAGTTTTTAAGGTGTTATCCTTTAATGGTTCATTTTGTATCCCTTCAGCCTTCTTTAAGTCGTTTCTTTTACTCAACTAATTTTTTGTTCGTCATTTGATTCATGAAAATTGCAGCCTTGATTACCTACAAGTAAATTACAATAATGATCGTTCTAAGTGATTCAATCATGCATTATCAAATGTGAGTACTTGTCAAACAATATTATTGTTGTTGTTAGAGCCCTAGAGGCCAATACTTTTAATTACTTGTATTTGAATTATTTATTAATAATATATTGTTTTATTTATTAATAATATAAGGTACTTCTTTATTATGTTTGTAAGAGTCCAAAAGAATAATAAAGTCCCTAGAATAGATAGTCCGTTTAAAGAAATATTAAGTGTGACTTAATCATGAGGTTCTATTAAACATAAGGACGCTATTCTTAAAGTATCTGTAGTCGAGCTTTAAGGTGAAGTGGGATAACCTTAAAGCATAAAGACTATTATGAAGATAGACTGATGATCGCATCTCATGGATCATGGGATATGGAGTTATCAAGTCTTGACATAGGTATAAGTATTAGGAGTAATATTTATACTGGATTGACCCGCTATGAGAGTACTACATGGAATGTTATGTAATGTGTCATAAGTTACTCTCATGATGATAATGGTGTAAGCCACCCTTAGACCTGAAACCACTATGTACCCTAGATGTGGACTCAAGTGCTTTATCACTGATCTAACGTTGTCCGTAACTGGATAATCATAAAGGCGGTAGATGGGTACTTTATAAAGCATGCTGAGGGACAGTAGTGTCCTAGATGGAATTTGCCAATCCTACATAACAGGATAAATATCTATGGGCCCAATATTGAACTGGACAAGGATGACACAGTCTGTGCCTTGTGTTCAATATAGACATAAGGGCAAAGGGGTAATTGTACACGTATATATTATCACAAAGGTTATGTTTTGATCACATGTCAATTTCTCATAACTTGGGTAGCAATGATGTGTTGCTAGATACCGCTCATTGTTTATTATATTAAATAGGAGATTTAATATAATTGCCAACGTTTTGGAAACCTACAGGGTCATACACATAAGGACAGTGCATTGAGAGATAGAGAACACCGTAAGGTACGGTACATTTGAGATAGATATGTTTTGTGACAAAATATCACAAAATTAATGAAAGGCGGTACACCATAAGGAATGGTGGGCGCGCGCGCACATGAGTATGATGACTCATGGGGCGCGCGCCCTAATAAAAGATATGGTGGCCTTTTTGTTTTAAATCTTTGTCTTGGAGACCAAGATAAGAAAGATTTATAAATATAAACCTAGTGAAAGGAGTTTCACACACACTTGAGAAAATCATACTAGAGATTTTTCATAAAGAATATTAGGGTTACGTGAATCCTAATATTTTCTCTAGATATTCTATCTCTCACATAGTTCTTCATTAACAAGCTAGCACTTGGATTGAAGAAAAGTTGTTCGTGTGGACTAGTTAGAGACGTTGCGGTTCTACCTTCAACGTTCGTGATCACCTCGTCCGTAATTCAAGGGTTCTACGCTTCAAGAGACCCTAAACACATGATCATGCCCCTTCGTAAGGATCTCTTAAGGAAATTTTTTGAAATTCCGCTGCATTACTAAACCAATTTTCCTTCAGTGGTATCAGAGCCACTTACGAAACCTTGGTTATGATGTTTGTTATATCTTGTTCTTGGTGATTTAATTCGATTAAAATACCTAACAAGATAAAATTGAGGAATTAAATTTTAAATTGATCAAGGCTTATATGTGATATAAGGAAACATAATGCAAATAGAGTATATTTGATATACTAACTTTCATCCATTGAATTCATGACCTAATAATCGTTCATGGTGAATCTTGATGGAAGGAACTTGTTGTAGTAGGGTTCAAGGCATCACAAGGGTTGTGATATGCTGAAAATATGTTTCAGAATTCGCCGGATTCGTGACACGGTTTATGAAATCATGAAACAATTTCCGCGAAACCCTAACGCGGTCGCCCAGCGAGCGCGGGCGAGTCCAAGTCAGAGCAGCTCGCTGGCTGGCGAGCGCGGGCGAGTGCAAGTCCGAGCAGCTCGCTGGCTGGCGAGCGCGTGCGAGCGCGAGTCCGAGCAGCTCGCTGGCAGGCGAGCGCGGGCGAGGGTTGGCGACCAGTGCGCGTTCTGATTTTGTCGAAAATGCGATTTGTGAAATCGTAATTCGGTTCTGTCCGTTATGAACGGTATGATCAGTTTATAATAATTTAATTTTAATTAATTACTTAAACCAATGATAATAATAAAGTCTGTTTGTTATCATAATGATGATTAGTTATGGCTTCAATCTTTGTTTATAAATACGATCTATGTATCGTACTTTTCTCTAAATCTTGATAAAAACTCTCTCATTGGCTTGAGAGAACACATATGTTAAGAGGCCATAACTAGTTCATCTTGTTTTATTGATGCATGTGACAGCGTTTAATATGTTAAACAAGCAAGTGAGATCAAACTAAATTAAAATCCCTCAAGAGACACATAAGAGACTAATAAAGAAGATGTAGTTTTCGCCTACCGCGATGTGCATTTTTCTATACTAGTAAAATATGCGAATATTAAGTTTTTGCTTTCCAAAATTTTATAACTCATCAAGACCGGTATCGAATAATGTGGGTTCGCCTACCGCGAAGTGCATTGTCTATATGGGTATGATGCGATGGGATAATTGTAATATCCAACTTCTAAAATTGGGTCAAACTTAACTAAACAAATATAATAAGATTATATGAGTTTAGAAGCAAGTGTTGGGAATAATTCATATGATGAATTTGAATAAGGAGTTATTCACCCAACGGAAATATTCAAGAATTGCATGAGATGCAATTGGAAGGAGTTCCTACCTAAAAAACTAAGTCTTGCGTAATTCGCCTACCGCGAACTTAAGACAAAGTGAAATATGGATCTTGATCCACTAGAAAATCTTCCAACGGGATTTTCCGAATCGAATGATGAGGGTCATTTGTTTTGAGTAAAATAGTGGATGCCTTTTAATAAAAGTCCTTATTAAAAGTATTAATCATAATATAAATATCTTACATATCTTTGAAATTAAATACAATACAAATTATGTTGTCCTTATGAAGGACAAGGATTTCAGAAAATAGTTTCTGAATTGGTACACAAAAGAGAATGGTTCTCAAATACAAGAAGTACTATAAGAGCTTGAACTAAATTCTAACAACCTACTATGACTAGATTGAAGAAGGATGCTTGTAAGAAGTATCAAGTTGACATCTAGATATAAAATACTTCATACTTTTAAACAATGAATGATGTGATCATTCGAAGCAAGATCTTTTTAAAAGAACTTCAAAGTATGATGGATTTCTCAATAGATCAAGGAGTTGGTCATAGGTTCAATCTAAACAAATTACAATGGATAGATATAGATAAATTTATGAATTTCTATATCTACCGGAAATTGTTGAGTTGAATGAGAATTAATTTACACTATCAAAATTTGAGATATAATATAAATAAGATTTATAGTTCTCTTATTTGAATAGAACGAAACTGGTTGCAAAGGAGAACGGCTATTTTAAAATGGTTAGACCATTGATTGAAACAAAAATGCCGTAAATAGTTCTTGGAAGAGTCAAACTAAAGGGAATGAAGTAAGACTTCAATGTTATACATATTGTTATAGAAAGTCAAAGTTTCTATTTCTACAAAGGTATATGATACAATGATGTTGAATCTCAATTTTTCGAAAATAGAGATGCTTAAAGAATTAGAACATTGACTATAATTTTAAGTCAACTTATGTCTAGAATGAAAATTTGTTTCATTGACAACGAGAGCCTATGCTATGATTTTAAATCGAATTTAAAATGGAACACAATAGTTGTTATTGAATTCCATCTAGTAATAGAAGTATTAATTAGATGTCTTGTATTGACAAGAGATAAATTGTAATTTTAAATAATAAGGCAAGCAATTGTCCTATCATTTAAAATATTCTATTACTCAAGGTCAAGTAATGGACTAGGGTTCCATGATCTTGATATGACTTAAAAATTAAATTTGAAATGGACACAATAATCGTTATTGAATTCCATGTGGTGATAGAAGTATTAATTATATCTTGTAACGACAAGATATGAATTGTAGCTTTAAATAATAAGACAAACGATTGTCTTATCATTTAAACAAAGTCTTCTATAATATTGTCAAGTAATGGACTAGGGTTCCATAATCTTGATAAGACTAGTCTATAACAATTATGACAAGAGCCAAATAAGATTTGGATCTTGTATATATATATATATATATATATATATATATATCAAGATTCTTATTGTTTAGTACAAATATTTGATGTGTCAATAAAACGACACATGATCAAATTGAGCAATATGCATGAGATGTATATCGACCACTAAACGTATTCGTTTGATATATTGAGTTTATTTTGCTTCATTATCATTGATGATTAAAATCATTAAATATGGAAATGTGTGTGACACAAATTAGAAATCTTTGAATTTGTCAAAGGAAGTTTAACAATGAAGAAAATAGAACTCGACAAAAGTATTTAAGTCATATGAATAAGTCATATCAGTAAATACTTAATTAAGGTGTAAAATAACTAATTTATCGCTTCATGTTTGACATGATTTGATTTAAGATAGTTTAAATACATCATTGACTCTTAAAATCTTTCTTCTTATAGTTAATCTTTACCCACAATTGGTTCCCTCTTTAAGATGATCATAAAGACACCATATGCGATATGGGGTAAGAGCACCGAGTTTGCCTTTATGAAATTTTGGATCGGAAATTTATTAGATAAATTTAAATCCAAATTAAATGAATAAATATGTGGAAGTATTCTTAGGGATACTTACCTTATATCACTCTAAAAGACAAAAGTTGTTTTGTTGCTAGGTTTGAATCATTGCTCTAGTGGGAGTGTGTCTCTAAGAGAGACAGTGGGAGTGATATAGAACTTGAATTATTCAAGTACTACAAAACATATTTATTGGAATGGGAACATAAACCAGTTCCTCAAGGTTGTTGAAGGACCATTGATTTAAGTTGCACAAAATCTTAGATAAGTCTAACATATCACATGGACAAAAAATATGATTTTATCATGACTCAACAATGTGATATGGTTCTCATGGAAGATGAGTTTCTGACTTTCTAAAATGTCGTAAGACGGTCTAAATTCTGAGAAGTGGCTAAATGCCATGAAATCTTAAATAGAAACCATATACACTAACCTTATGTAGATAATGGTTATGTCATCAAGATGAGTAAGACTCATACGATGAAAGTGAGTATTCTTATTGATTATTGATATGAATGGTATTGAGAATATCTTTTAAGATTTGATTGATCATTAAAGGTTTCGCGCAAAATCATAATGCAAATTATGATGAAACCCTAAATGTAATCAATAGTAAAACTTAATATTTGTTTGATTGTTTTACTAAATGTTGTACTACATGTTTTGGTGGATGGATAACAAAGTTGCATTCTTAATTGGAATGACCTCATATAAATGTACTAGACATATATGTAGGGCTTTGTTGATCAAAGGATACTAGAAAGGTATACAACTTATAAGCTATCTAATTTTGATTAGATAGAGTTCTCAAAAATTTAATTATCAGTTGTTCCTTTTATGAAGTTTTGAGAAAACAAATTAATAAGAAAAAACCTGTCTAATTTTGATTAGATTAAATAAGTTTAAATATTTGTTCCTTTTAAAGTTTTATGGAAAACAAATTAATGAAGGACAAATATAAATCTTGTGCACACAAGGATTTAGTGGGAGTAATAAAATTAAATCTGGTGTTATGTGCTGATGACATATTAATCATCAACAACATTTTCCTTATACATGTAAGACATGGTTAAGGAAATGACTCTTGATGAAATACTTAGGCAAGAATTCCTAAAGGGTTAGGAATAGCCTATGTATTTAGGCGAGGATTCTTAAAGAGTTAGGAATAGCCTATGTACTTATATTGGCGAAGTGTTGAGACACTTAATGTGTGAATTTATTGCATGTGTCAAAAGATTCATTTTGTCTAAAGGACAAAATCATGTCTCATTAGATGAGAATAAGGCACATAAGAATAATCCATATGCTTTGGAAGATAGGATTTATCATGCACATCATAATATGTACCATATCAGTTACACCACATGATTGTAACACAATCAGTTGTACTAAAGTTAAAATTAGTGTTTGACACTAATTGACCTTCAAGAATATCCCTTAAGGACCTTAAAGGAACTAAGGACTTTTTCCTGAAATAGGTAGGAATGGAAAGGATCATTATAAGGAAGTTATAATGATGGAAGTTTCCATACCAATGTATTGTTTATCATGCCTGGATATAAGCATTAAAAGCTATAAGATATGCTTAGTAGTATGCTTATTTCAGTTGTAGAAGTTAAGTAATTAAGATTGGATCGTTTAGCCAATGGTTGAGCTAAAACTATGTTTCCGGTGTTGCAAGTCACATTAATACCATTAATGATTTTGCAAGAACACTTGAGAATAGATCTCACCGACGATTCTTGAATATACTTAGACACTTCTATATTTCGACAGAGATCGAAATAGAACGTTGGAAGATACGTAAGGTACCATCATAGGAAGTTGTTCCTTATCCACTTACAAAGCCTCTTGCGCAGTTGAAGCATGATGGGAATACTAGGTCTATAAGTATTAGAGAATACTTGATTAGCCTTAGTGCTAGTGGGAGTGTTGTTGTTAGAGCCCTAGAGGCCAATACTTTTAAGTACTTGTATTAGAATTATTTATTAATAATATATGGTTTTATTTATTAATAATATAAGAAACTTCTTTATTATGTTTGTAAGAGTCCAAAAAAATAATAAAGTCCCTAGAATAGATAGTCCGTTTAAAGAAATATTAAGTGTGACTTAATCATGAGATTCTATTAAACATAAGGATGCTATTCTTAAAGTATCCGTAGTCGAGCTTTAAGGTGAAGTGGGATAACCTTAAAGCATAAAGACTATTATGAAGATAGACTGATGATCGCATCTCATGGATCATGGGATAAGGAGTTATCAAGTCTTGACATAGGTATAAATATTAGGAGTAATATTTATACTGGATTGACCCGCTATGAGAGTACTACATGGAATGTTATGTAATGTGTCATAAGTTACTCTCATGGTGATAATGGTGTAAGCCACCCTTAGACCTGAAACCACTATGTACCCTAGATGTGGAGTCAAGTGCTTTATCACAGATCTAACGTTGTCCATAACTGGATAATCATAAAGGCAGTAGATGGGTACTTTATAAAGCATGCTGAGGCACAGTAGTGTCCTAGATGGAATTTGCCAATCCTACATAACAGGATAAATGTCTATGGGTCCAATATTGAACTGGACAAGGATGACACAGTCTGTGCCTTGTGTTCAATATAGACATAAGGGCAAAGGGGTAATTGTACACGCATATATTATCACAAAGGTTATGTTTTGATCACATGTCAATTTCTCATAACTTGGGTAGCAATGATGTGTTGCTAGATACCGCTCATTGTTTATTATATTAAATAGGAGATTTAATATAACTGCCAACGTTATGGAAACCTACAGGGTCACACACATAAGGACAGTGCATTGAGAGATAGAGAACACGTAAGGTACGGAACATTTGAGATAGATATGTTTTGTGACAAAATATCACAAAATTAATGAAAGGCGGTACACCATAAGGAATGGTGGGCGCGCGCGCACATGAGTATGATGACTCATGGGGCGCGCGCCCTAATAAAATATATGGTGGCCTTTTTGTTTTAAATCTTTGTCTTGGAGACCAAGATAAGAAAGATCTATAAATATAAACCTAGTGAAAGGAGTTTCACACACACTTGAGAAAATCATACTAGAGATTTTTCATAAAGAATATTAGGGTTACGTGAATCCTAATATTTTCTCTAGATATTCTATCTCTCACATAGTTCTTCATTAACAAGCTAGCACTTGGATTGAAGAAAAGCTGTTTGTGTGGACTAGTTAGAGACGTTGCAGTTCTACCTTCAACGTTCGTGATCACCTCGTCCGTAATTCAAGGTGTCGCGCCGCGAAAATCGCCCGAGCGTATAGGACACTCAGAATGACACAGAGTCGCCACTGAATTTTATTTTAAAGGAAAAATATCAATAAAACCTAAAATAATGGAAAGATGGTCATCGCAACCATTTCCGAGTTCGGGAGTTGGTTATGCAAGGGGAAGGTATTAGCACCCCTCACATCCGTTGTACTCAACGGGAACCTCCTAATTAATTCTAGGGTATTAAGTGATTTTTTATAGTTTATTTACATGTCTTTTATTTATTAGATTTTATTTTATTTAGATATATTTACAAGAAAAGGGAAAAATTAAGTTTTTTATTATTATGCTTGACAAGATGACTCTTGCTCCTACGTATCATCCGGTGCGACGAGGAAATCAAAGCTACGTAGTTCTGGGTACCAATTGTTTGTTTGTGTTTTTTAGAGAATGGTGTGTTATTCGAATTCTAGTGGTTAAACTTAGCTTGTATGCTCGCACGGTGGAGGCTTAAGCTTCATTTGTATCATGCTTGAATTGATTGTATACACGTTCTTTTTATGAAAAAGATTGGCCCAAAGGCAAAAAAAAAAATTAATTAGGTTTGTTGATGTCTTTTAATAATGGAAGACGACTAAAAGTCGGACAAAGTGTGCACTAAGCTCCCAATTAGTCGAGAAGCGAACGGATGTGCATCCGCCTCCTCTTTTTAATCCACGTTTTAATATTGTATTTACAAGAGCCTAGAAACATATCACATTTAAATTAAATAATTGTCCTTGAGTTAAATAAAATACATTAATTAAATGAATTATGTACATTAAAATACATACAAAAGAGGTGCAAACAGCAAGCAGGGGGTGTAATTAACATCTAGAGAGACATAGGGCAGAAACAGGGAATTGGGCCTAACTGCCAAGGCCCAACGCGCGCAAGACAAGGGCTTTTTTTGATCAGAAAAAAAAAGGGAACACAGCAACTACTGTGGGTGCGCGCGCACAGGATTACAAGAGACAGTATATATTCATTTTTTTCATAATTTCTCTCATTTTTTAGAATTTCTTTCTCTCTCTTCTCTCTCTCTAGCTCTCGGTTCTCTCTCTTTCTCTCACATGTTCTTGAATGTTCTTCAATTTTGAAGAACTCCGGTTGAAGTTCAACCGGACCCGCCGCGGCCAACCCAGATTCCGGCGCGCGCCGTCGCAGCGCCGCCGTCAAAACCCAGTTTTCGATGAGTTTTCCGATTGAGTTTCAACCGCAAAACTCATACATTCATAGCGTTTTTCCAGAATTTTTCCCCTTTCCCAAATCGACCCAAAATTCATTTCCTAACCTTTTTAAACACAATTACACTATCCCTAAACATGAATTAGCCTTTCGAAACCCAAAATCAAACCTAAACTCCTTCAAATCCGAAAATTCCTTGGATTTAATTTCTGTTTTTTTTATTCGTTTCCCTAAAAAATTTAACACCTTAGCCTGTAAATTAGGGGTCTTTAAACACCAAATAAACTTCAAAAAAAAGCCAGAATTAAACCTTAAGAATTTTTGGTCCAAAATTTGTTTAGATCTACTTCTGTTTTTGTTTGTTTCTTTTATTTAGAACCGAACCTATTTTTTGGTTTTGTTTCTTCTTCCCCTTTTTACTGTTTTGTTCCTTTTGTTACTATTTACAGTGTTATTAGCATACACATATAATCAGGCAGTATGAAAAAGAAAAAAAAACGAGAACAAAATAATTAACCAGCCCAAGCATATTCAAGCAGGCTACATGATTAAGGGGATTACTGATACCAACCTGGCCTGCCGTGAACTCCCGGTGTAAGTGATTTTCTGTTTGTTCTGTTTTTTGTCGCCGTTCCGATTCGATTCCGTCTCTGACCTTTCCCTTTTTGTCTGTGAGGTATTGTTATTGACGGTGTTGGAGGCTAAATTCTGTGAACTAATTTTCTACAGTGTGTAGAAAGTTAATCCTTTTTAATTTAGGGGCTGTGTGCGTGATTTTTTGGTTTATATTGAGACTGTGTTCTCTCTGAATTTTTCTGTGTACTGGAATTTTTTTTGTGTGTTTTAGTTGTGAAATAGGTACCCTATTTATAGTGTAAGTTTTAGGGTTTTATAATTTGTAAGAATCTAAAACAGATTTGTTTTGTAAATTAGTTGTGAGAGATTTTTGTAATTTTTGTGATTGATTAGCTGTAAAAATTATAATCCAGTGTAATTCTGTTTGCTTGGTGATCAAGACCAAGGTATTGGTTTAAAAATAAGTTTACTGGGCTTTTGTTTGTGCACACGCTGAAGATTTTTGTTCACTAATATGATTGTATTCTTTTTTCATATATTTTGGTCAAAAAATAACAATACAAAAATATTATTTATATTATTTATTTTCTGGACAAAAATACACAAAAAAAAAAACGAGTGAAACAAATGAAGCAAAAGAGCTTTTCAGCAAAAAACCAAAATAATACTCAAAAGTGGCCAAAGCTGGGGTCGAACCCCTGACCTTGTGTACACAACCTGCTAACGCAGCACCCTCCCTTACCAACTCAACTGCAATCACTTTTCTGATATTAAAAATATATGTACCAACAATGGAGGGTAAAATTTGGGGTATGACAACTGCCCCTATTTAATTATCTTTGAATGCCTTTAAAAGATAGTTAAATATAAGAAAACCCCAGAATTTTGCTTTGTGGGGTGCCTAAACCTGAAAGTTAGCTATCCATCACCTCGAAAGGTGTCTCTATCCGAAATGTCATTACCGTTACCTTTAAAGGTGTTTTTATCCCAAAAGTTCTCCATTGTCACCTCGAAAGGTGCATCTATCCGAAAGTTTTCCATTGCCACCTCGAAAGGTGCATCTATCCGAAGTTCCCCACTCTCCATTTGTCACCCTGAAAGGTGCATCTATCCAAAAGTTCTCCATTTGTCACCTTGAAAGGTGCATCTATCCAAAAGTTTTCCATTGTCACCTCGAAAGGTGCATCTATCCATGAATTTATTACTATCACCTCGCAAGGTGTTTCTATCCAAAGGTTTATTATCATTACCTCGTAAGGTGTTTCTATCCAAAAATTTATTACCATCACCTCACAAGGTGTTTCTATCCGAAGATTTATACCGTCACCCCGAAAGGTGTTTTAACTAAGATGAAGGCACTGCCCTTTGTGGTGCCTATACTAAAGATAACCATTCCCCCCTAGGGGTTGATATGATAGATTGCTCTGTCGCGGGTTCACGACATGATTTGCTGGGGATACGGGGTACCTGCTTAACTTTTACCATTTGCACCTGTATGAAAATGTATGCTATGCATGATTGATGTTATAGGGATGAAATGCCGAGGGAGCCTGAGCTTGACTTGGATTTGCCATCAATGTTTGGATTTTTATTTTTGCCGATAGGTTTCGGGACCGCGTATGCATGCTTCGTGTGAATGACATGCTCAATGAATGCACGAGTCCAAATACCCGGAAACCGAATACTCCGATAGCCCGTTATGATTTAACCATTTACCAACGGTAGGAGACGCCGAGATCTTGGATGACCAGTAATAATGAGATAAGCAAATACAGTGGGAGTACGTTTGAAAACCGCATACTTGAACTGCCCCTGGATGACCTGTCTTATTACCAAGGAAGTCGTAACATTGATGAGAGATATCGTGTTCCGAGTGTCTCATATAACCTTGGACCAATGTTTTTCCTTTCAATATTTTTATAAGTCGAAGCAAAACATGTTTTGAAAACTTCTTTTTATCATTTTTATTGCTTGCAATGTATTATTTATCAAAAACAAATCAACATTCTATGAACAAATGTGAAAGAACACAGAAATGGTAAAAAACCAGGCTTTTTATTTATTGATTTTGGACCCGTAAATGAGTAGATAATACATAGAAGGTGCAATTCCTATAAGAGGAAGTTACTGAAAAAGAAAATGGCAACAGTATTTTAAGATTCACATGTTATTCTCCCCATGACCTTGAAACGCGATGCTTTGCTCCGAAGAAGACAACCGGATCGTTCTTTCCCGTTCGAGTTCCTCCTGTGGGTCTATGTGCCGCCGTTGTTTGCCTTTATTTATTCATATCCCTACCTTTTGCCTGGACCGCTCTTTCGAGTTTTCGGCCCACTGGGATTATTTTCCTTTTTTGTGTCCCTAATTTTTGCCTGGACTGCCTTTTCAGCCCACCGGGACGCTCTCTATTGCTTAAACTGCCCTTTCAGGTTTTCGGCTTAGCGAGCCCTCTTTTTATTTTTTTATTTTTTTCAGGCATAATACTTTTTAACCGCATCGGAGTTCATTGAAAGTGGAAGCTCCTCACCATCCATGGTAGTGATAATCAGGGCTCCACCGGAGAACGCTTTTTTCACAACGTACAGCCCTTCATAGTTAGGTGTCCATTTTCCGCGTGGATCCTTGTGGATAGGTAATATCTTTTTCAGCACTAGATCCCCTTCTCTAAATACCCAAGGACGAACCTTCTTGTCGAATGTTTTCTTGAGTCTCCTTTGATATAACTGCCCGTGACACAATGTTGTCAGCCGTTTTTCTTCTATGAGGTTCAGTTGATCATATCTGGCGCGCACCCATTCTGCCACTTCTAGCTTAGTTTCCATTAAAACCCTCAACGAAGGAATTTCTACTTCAATAGGAAGCACTGCGTCCATGCCGTACACCAAAGAGAAAGGAGTTGCCCCTGTAGAGGTACGAACCGTCGTCCGATAGCCGTGCAATGCAAATGATCGCATCTCGTGCCAATCCTTGTATGTCTTCACCATTTTCTGGACGATCTTCTTGATGTTTTTGTTAGCTGCCTCGACAGCGCCGTTCATCTTGGGTCGATATGGTGAGGAATTGTGATGTTCAATTTTGAAGTCCTCACATAACTCTTTCATCATCTTGTTATTCAGATTCAAATCATTATCCGTGATAATTTTGTCGGGAATGCCATATCGACAAATTATCTCCTTTTTGATGAAGCGAGTAACCACTTGCTTTGTCACATTTGCGTAGGAAGCAGCTTCGACCCATTTGGTAAAGTAATCAATGGCAACTAGGATGAAACGATGTCCATTAGAAGCCCTTGGCTCAATCATTCCGATCACGTCAATGCCCCACATGGAGAATGGCCAGGGCGTTGTTAAGATATTAAGAGGAGTCGGAGGTACATGCACCTTGTCGGCGTATATCTGACACTTGTGGCAGGTTTTAACATGTCGGAAACAATCAGCCTCCATAGTCAACCAGTAGTAGCCTTCTCTTAAGATTTTTCTTGCCATTGTATGTCCATTGGCATGGGTCCCAAAGGATCCTTCATGAATTTCCTTAATGATTGTGCCAGCCACCTGTTTTTCCACACACCTGAGTAAGACCATGTCGTGGTTCCTCTTGTATAGCACCTCTCCATCTAGGAAGAACTGTGATGCCAGTCTCCGCAAGGTTTTTCTGTCTGTGGCAGAAGTGTTCTCATGATAAACTTGATCCTTGAGATATCTCTTGATGTCATGATACCAGGGTTTATCATCCCCTTCCACCTCCAGTGTACAAACTGTAGGTTCGTCCTTGCGATTTACTACTATTCTCGGTGCCTCGTTGAGAAAATTTACTTTGTACATGGATGACAAAGTAGCTAAGGCGTCAGCCACTTGATTTTCTTCCTTAGGGATATGATGGAATGAGATTTCATTAAAATATTCCGCCAATTTTAGGACATGGTCCCGATATGGGATTAGCTTTGGATGTCTTGTTTCCCATTCTCCCTTCACCTGGTAGATGACTAGTGCGGAATCTCCATATACCTCAAGGATTTTTATCCTTAAATCAATCGCAGCCTCAAGGCCCAGTATACATGCCTCATATTCTGCCATGTTATTTGTGCAATCGAAGCATAACCTTGCTGTGAAAGGTCTATAGCCGTCTTCTGGCGATATTAATACTGCCCCGATTCCGTGCCCCATTGCATGAGAAGCACCATCGAACGCGAGCTTCCATCGGGCATCTGGTCCTGGCCCTTCGTCCTCGCCTACGAACTTTTCACTGTCTATGACCACAATGTCTTCATCCGGAAAGTCAAACTGTATAGGTTGGTATTCTTCCAAGGGTTGGTGAGCAAGGTGCTCGGATAGAATACTTCCCTTTATCGCCTTTTGTGTAACGTATTGGATGTCGTATTCAGACAGCAACATCTGCCAGCGTGCAATCTTCCCAGTTAGAGCAGGCTTCTCAAATATGTACTTGATGGGATCCATTTTTGATATTAACCAAATGGTATGAGTTAATATATATTGTCTTAGGCGTTTGGCTGCCCATGCTAAAGCACAACAAGTCTTCTCGAGTGATGTGTATCTTGACTCACAATCGGTAAACTCTTTACTCAGAAAGTAGATAGCATGCTCTTTTCTCCCAGTTTCATCTTGCTGCCCCAGTACACAGCCCATTGATCCTTCAAGCACCATTAGATACATGATGAGAGGTCTTCCGGGAACCGGAGGTACCAAGATTGGCGGCTCTTGTAGATATTTTTTGATTTGATCAAAAGCCTATTGGCAGTTCTCATTCCATTCAACAGCTTGATTCTTTCTCAGCAATTTGAGTATAGGCTCACAGGTTGCTGTGAGGTGTGAGATGAATCTAGCGATGTAGTTTAGTCTTCCCAAGAATCCACGGACTTCTTTCTCAGTCTTTGGTGCAGGCATACTTTGTATGGCCTTTACCTTGTCCGGATCGACTTCAATACCCTTTTGGCTTACTATGAACCCCAACAATTTCCCAGATCTGACGCCGAAGGTACATTTGTTAGGATTTAACCGAAGTCTGAACTTCCTCAAGCGACCAAATAACTTTTGTAGGTGTATCAGGTGCTCCTCTTCCGTTTGAGATTTACCATGGCCCTTTGGTAGGTTGCTCTAGCATTTTTTAGTTCAAAAGGCATGACTTTGTAACAGAAAGTTCCCATGGGGTGATGAATGTAGTTTTCTCCATGTCTTCAGGATCCATTTTGATTTGATTGTAACCGGAGAAACAATCCATGAAGGAAAAGACTGAGAACTGGGCTGTGTTATCTACCAGTATGTCGATGTGAGGCAGCGGAAAATCATCTTTCGGGCTTGCCCTGTTTAGGTCTCGATAATCTACACACATTCGGACTTTTCCATCCTTATTTGGAACGGGCACAATGTTTGCGACCCACTCTGGATATTTAGCAACTGCCAGGAACCCGGCGTCAAATTGCTTTTTAACCTCTTCCCTGATCTTGAAGACCATTTCGGGCCTTGTCCTCCTCAATTTTTGCTTCATAGGCGGGCATTCTGGCTTGAGTGGCAGCTTGTGGACAACAATATTGGTGTCTAATCCCGGCATATCTTGATATGACCAGGCGAACACATCCACATATTCATGAAGTAGCTTGATCAACTGTTCTTTTACATCTTCCTTCAAGGAGGCACCCACTTTGATTTCTTTCTTATATTCGTCCGTCCCCAAGTTGATGACATCTATTGATTCCTTATAAGGTTCAATTATCTTTTCCTCCTGCTCTAGGAGGCGTGTTAACCCTTCTGGGAGCTCACAATCTTCGTCATCACCCTCTTCAGCTTGGTAAACCGAGAATACGAGGTCGCAAGGGACTATAACAGTGTTATTTTCAGTGACCTTATTTATCGATCTGCATGATGATGATATTTTATTTAGAATGATGGGAATGATTTAGATTTGAAAGTTTTGTGAATGGAGCAGGTGTTGCCATTTTTAAAAGGACACAAGAAAGAAAAGAGAATTTTTAATGAACACAAAGGATTTTATTTCAAAACAGAAAGTTACTTAGAAATAGAAAATATCTCTGGGATCTCTATGGTCTTCCAGTTGCTGAGAACTTCGTCCGGAGTGCTACGGTGAACAAGATTTGGAACCTCTTCATCAGCGTCTTCAAGTGCAGCCACCTCTTCTTCTTTTTGATAGAACCCGACACTTTTGAATATTTCCTGGATAGTGGGGATTCTTCCTTGGTACTTTTCTTGGACCTCAGTTGTTGATGGCTGATAACCGAGTCCAAAGCGGTCCTTCTTCTCCGAGATATCCGGCAATTTGCCCTGGCCTTTAGGGTCACATTCTTCCAGGGCTTCTTTCATGGCATTCCAAGAAGTCAACGGCCAACTTGTCCTTTCATCACGAGTACGTTTTGAGTCTATAGTCGTGACAGTGGCAATCTCCAGTGCTTGAAAGTGCGTTTCGTCACCTCCTTCACCCCCATCAATGTAACGGAAGGATGAGAGATGACTCACCATCATGTCCTCTTCGCCAGAAACAATGACCAATTTATCACCCCCCATAAACTTGAGTTTCTGATGCAATGTAGAGGTAACAGCACCAGCAGCATGGATCCAGGGTCGTCCGAGGAGACAACTATAAGTCGGATTGATGTCCATGACTTGAAAAGTGATTGTGAACAGTTGAGGGTCAATCAGAACAGGCAGGTCAATCTCTCCCAATACCGCCCTTTTGGACCCGTCAAAGGCCTTCACCACTAGGGTACTTGGCCTCATCGACGCATCTTCATTTGTCAGTTGCAGTAATGTTCTCTTAGGCATCACATTCAATGAAGAATCGGTCTCTATCAACACCCTGGCCAGTGTATTGCCCAAGCATTTTATCGAGATGTGTAGAGCTTTGTTGTGATAATGTTTACCAGCGGTTAGCTCTTCTTCGGTGAATCCCAGATACCTACTGGCGGTGATGTTGCCAACCACTCCATCAAATTGATCAACAGGAATGTCCTTTGTCACATGAGCCTTGCTCAACACTTTCAGGAGTGTTTCTCGGTGAGCTTCAGAACTGAGAAGCAAAGACAGCATAGAAATCTTGGAAGGTGTTTGACCCAGCTGATCAACTATCTTGTAGTCACTATTTCTAATGATCCTCAAGAATTCTTCAGCTTCTCCCCGAGGTACGGCGTCACTTTCTTTATAAGGAGTCGGGGAACTTGCATTTGCTTTAGCCAATTCAGGGGCGTAGATCCTACCACTCCTTGTTATGCCACCTATACCCGTTATATTTGTAACATCTGGTTCCGCCTTTGCCAATACCTTTCCTCCCATAGAAGCAGTGTGCTCGTAACTCCATGGTACTGCTTTCATGCTTTCATATGAAAAAGGAGCAGGTACGTGGAATACTATGGGGTCTACCTTCTTTACAGGTATGTGTGTCTCCTTCCTTTGGTAGGAATTTCGATAGGTGTCGGGCTTTGAGATTCCAAAGCAGCCACCTCTGTATCGATCTTTGTGTACCCAATCTGGACCAAACCCTGATCCATCATTTGCTGTAGGCATTCTTTCATCTTCTAACAATGGCTAGGATTTATTGAACAGATATCACAATAAGGATGCATTTCTGTGAACACATTGTATCCAATCAAAGTCTCTCTTATCATTGACAAAGGGGTCTTTATTTGTGATACCTTCCTGATTAAGTCATATCCCTGAGATTCTTCTACAGCATTGACCGAAGGTCCAGCATAATTGGTAAGCGGACCGGTCACCACATTTGGCTTTTCTTCCTTGAAGAGTAATTGTTTGCTATCAATCAGTTCTTGGACCTTGTATTTGAAGGCCTTGTAATTTTCAACACTATGCCCTGGCGCTCCTTGATGGAAATCACATTTGGCATTTGCATCATAATTTGGTGGGTATGGTGGAAACACAGGCTTGAGAGGCCTTGTTTCTACCCACCCTTGTTGGAGTAAGTAAGGCTGGATCTGGCCATATGGTATAGGAACAGGGTCAAACTGAACACGCCTTTTCTCATAATTATTCCATGAGGCAGACTGATTCCCTGGTGCATACCCTTTCCGCTGCTGTTGATGATTCTATTGCGGTGCCACCTGCGGTTGTTGAGAGTATGGATAGTATGAAAGCGGTGCTGAGGGTGTCTGTGATGACCCTATAGCATTAGCCTCGCCTTCCTTTTTCCTTTGATTACCACCGAAGAACTTCTTTGCCCCTATTTGAGAGTTAGGGGTACTTTGAATTTTGCCGCTCTTCAGTCCTTCCTTTATCCGTTCACCAATTGTTACCACATCAGCGAATCCAGATGATATACTTCCAACCATCTTTTCATAATAAGGCCCTTGCAAAGTGCTCATGAAAGTGTCCACCAACTCTTTTTCTAAGAGTGGAGGTTGCACACGAGCAGCCAATTCTCTCCACCTCTAAGCGTATTCCTTGAAGGTCTCATCCTTCTTCTGCGTGGTAGTTTGTAATTGCATACGGTTAGGAGCCATATCTAGGTTGTACTTATATTGTTTCATGAAGGCCTTAGTGAGGTCTTTCCATGTCTGAATTTGGGTCCTTTCCAGCTGCATGTACCGATCTAAGGATGCCCCACTTAGACTATCCTGAAACACATGGATTAACAGCTTTTCATCTGTGGCATATGCAGCCATCTTTCTACAGAACATCCTCAGCTGGTTCCTCGGGCAATGAATTCCTTTGTATTTCTCAAAGTCTGGTACTTTGAATTTTGGTGGAATCACCACATCTGGAACCAGACACATGTCCAGAGCGTTGAATCCACAAGCGTTGAAGCCTTCTATAGCCTTCAATCTCTCTTCCAGTGCTTGATACATTTGTGTGGACTCAGTTTGAACATTAACAGCAGGCTGCGACGAGGTGGGCTCTGGTTCCCCATCAGAAAAGTCATCGACTGGTATCATGTTCCCGAGTCCTCCTTTAGCTGAGGTTGATACCTTAAACTTGAGAGGCATGGATTTTTTAGGGATCTGGTTTTTAGGATGCAAAGGCATTTCAAACATATCTTCTGTTTCCTCAGGGTTATCTTCCTTGTTCTTTTTTGCCTTCTCAATTGCTAGTTCCATATCGGCTGCCAGTGCCCTTTCAGCAGCTTGAGCCTTATCAACTTCCATTTTTTTGAACATATCCAAAAGTTGTGCCATGCCATCCTTGAGGGTGTCTATGTCCTTCTTTTGTTCGGCTTGATCCTTCATCAATTGATCCATAATCCTTAGTAAATTAGCTCGTGTCTCGTGTGAGTGTGGGGGAGCTGGTACTGACAGTATCTGTTTCTTTGGTTTCCGGGCTATCTTAGAGATCCCTGATATTTGTATAAAAAATGAGTTTTTTTTTTGGTATGCATGTGTATGAAGATGCGTGTGTACGGATGCATGTGTATGGATGCAGAGTTATGCCAAAATTTCTTTTTTATTTAGAGGGAATTTCAAAATTTAGAATCTATTACAAGCACTTTAGGAAACACGAGTTAAACAGAATAAAACTTCCATATCATAAGTTCAGATAACATTAAATCTCCAAAATTGGCCTCGTGGGCTGACTCTTAAACTGACTCCGGACTTGGTCAACATGACCTTTAGTTCAAATCCAAAGACTAAATATAAAGCTAAGTAATAATGAAGACTCAAGGGTTCGCCTGACGGGCTGCCCTTAAACTGGCCTTGAATGCGGCCCACGTGACTCCAAAGGATTCCACAAAGGCGATGACAGCTCGAGGAGTATTGAAACCATACATCACTGCGTTAGCTTCCTGGTATCCATTTGGCAAGTCTCCCATCATCCGATTTGCGAAACCAGCTAAATCAGAGAAATCTTTCTTCCACAGCCTAGCCGCTTCCTCGGCATGCTTGGCGTAATCTTCCAAATCTCCCAGCTGGTTTCTCAGGATATTTTTCTCGTACTCTAAGAGACCAACCTTGTCCATTAGGGCTGCTTTGTCGCCTGCTATTTGATCAATGTCGTTCATCAGGACTTCCCTTTGTTCTTCCAGACGATCCATATTGTTTGACATGGCTGCCATGTCTTCTTCCATGAGTGTCATTTCATCTTTCATTTCTGTGCATTTCTCTAGACAATCACCATAGCCTTCATTCTCCTCTCGTAGTTTTTCTATCTCTGCTTCATGGGACTCACATTGTAGCCACATCTCATCATAGCCATGTTTGTATGCACATTCGCGTTCCTCACATCTTCTTAGCTTCTCCAGTAATGCCTCCCACTGGCCAGGAATTTTCTTGTGTCCACCCTTAGCGGCTTCACGGAGGCGGCTCTCATGGGTGAGCTTATTTTGCGCTTCCTCTAGACACTGTTTAAGGTATATCACCTTTTCTTTATAACTCTTTTCACATTCATCTTTTTCTAGAGCCATTTCAGTATAATCTCCACACCATCGCCTAGCGCAGACCTTAGCATTTGCAAGTTCTTTCTCCACTTTTGTTCTTTCTTCAAGCAGTTTTTCCCACTCTCCATGCCACTTACCAGCCCGCTCTTGAGTTCGTTCTAACTCTAGTTTACGGAGCTTGGCTTCCTCGGTGGTTCCTCTATGTACCTCATCCACCTTATATTTCTTTTTCTGCTCAGCCTCATATAACTCCATAGTCTCTTTTAGTAATTTTTCTTGTTCCAGACTATGCGCCTCAAACCTTTTTCGATCATTGTAGACCTGTCGGAGCCTTCGTTCCAATTCTTCCTTTTCCTTTTCAAGGAGCCTGATGGTTGTTTTCATTTGATCCACCTCTTCCAAAGAGACAGGGACCGGCCTTGGAGAGCTGGGCCTGAAATTCTGGCAACCAGACAGACAAATGCTGTGCACAACGTTAGAGCACTTGTCCGAGCACTTGTCACACAATAATAATAAAACACAACGTTGCAAGTAAAATAAACGTGACTGAAGGATAAATGACACAGTAGGTTTGTTAACCCAGTTCGGCGCAAAATGCCCTAGTCTGGGGGATACCAATCCAGGAATGAACTCCACTATAATAGTTCTAGTGAAAAGCACAACGTAGACTCACTACTTGTCTTTGCACCACGACCCTACCAATGGCTGCTCTACCTAGGAACTCCTAAGTATGAGACCCCGTCTCAATTCCCACTAACAGTATAGACAGCACTGTTAACCATACACTTGTTCGTTTGTTTGAATAAGAGACACACTGTAAGAACACAACTAACTCCGTACTTAAAAGCTTAGGAGCCGTACACCATTACAACTCAAAACACAGAGTACTTGACTTGAATCAAGGTGATACAATCAAGTCTCACAACTAACAAGAAAACCTAAAACCTTAAGACACACGCTTTATTACACACACGATTTTCCACACCCCAAACGGGTTTGTGTTTACATATATAT
The DNA here is from genome assembly GCA_951804385.1 of Trifolium dubium. Classification (NCBI taxonomy): domain Eukaryota; kingdom Viridiplantae; phylum Streptophyta; class Magnoliopsida; order Fabales; family Fabaceae; genus Trifolium; species Trifolium dubium. Next base: position 6,814,594 of record OX638074.1, read on the forward strand.
AATACTGAGCAGTCATTGGTTTGGGCTTCAGCACACAGCTTGGACGTTGTCAGGTCCAGCAAATAATTCTTCATGAGAAAGAATATTGTTTCCAAAAATATATCAATATTAATTATGGAAATACACCAAGGCAAGATAGCCTTCTACAGCTCATTAAACCTGCGCGTCTTGATCAGCACGCTAGGTTAAACATAAAACTTCAGAGAATCTTCAGAAGATCTTGCACAGAAATATAACGCGAGCTGGCGCGTAAAAATCAGACAACACAATGCTGTTCCACTTGCTACAGCATTTGTCTCAGCATTGGCTAGTAGTTGTTTTTGCAAAATGTAGCCAACATACAAAAATCCAACAATCTCCCATTTGGCAAAATTTTGGCTAAAACAATATATAGCCAGCTCTTGGAGAGATACACAGAATTTCTTCAATTCACATCAGCACACGTCTTCTCAAATCAACTAAACATAATCTTGGCATATAATGAAACTACTTCCAAGGGAACTCTTTGACTAAAGATAACTTGTAAATAGTATCAGAGGCAAATAATCATAATACGCCTAACCTCACAGAAATAGCCAGATAAAAAGAACATATATATAGTGGGTTCATTTAGAGATGAAAACATACTCTTGAATAGATAATTCCACAACATAGAGGAGATAATCAGATAGCACTCCCCCTCAACACATGCACATCACAACTACATATCATAATGTTCCCCCTCAAAATATGCATTCGTATGAAACATAATATAGAATTTACTTCAATATGACACATGTAGGAGCATCTGTCAGAGCAATCTTCAATCAGAAAAAAATAATTATACTACCATATCCATATATTCTATATGTAGGAGCATCTGTCAGAGCAATCTTCAATCAGAAAAAAATAATTATACTACCATATCCATATATTCTACTCCCCCTTTTTAGCCATAAATTCTGACAAACAACAATATTGCATAAGAGAAATCCAGAGTAGCACATCAGGTCACATAGGTCACAGAGTCACAGAGGCACAAAGAGGCCACAAATATAGTTATTACAGACCATAAAGCACACTCAGGTGCATGAATAAAAGAAAAAGAGAAAAAATTACACAGTCATTAATCAGAGGCAGTCTCATCAGAGGCAGCAGACACTTCCTCAGTGTCACCAGCAGCAGAAGCATTTCCATCTCCTCCTTCTTCTTCCCTGTCATGGCATTGAGCAGGAGCCTCACCCTCAGCTGCAACTTCAGCTTTCAAGGCAGCTATAACCCTGTCAACCTTCAGCTTCTTAGCACCCAGATCCACACTAACATCAGTAAGCTCAGCAATCATCTGCTGCTTACTCATAACACCAGATGACTGGACAGACGTGCCAGCCAAATCATCAGCTCGTGGCTGGGATATTAACCTGCAATCCAAACCAAGAGGGCTAGGCCTTCTAACAGGCGCATCTGTGCTAACCAAAATATTAGGGTGTTGTTGTAAAATAACACCACACACCAGAGTAGGAAAAGGAATAGGAAACTTAACAGCAAATGACTTAGGTTGCTCCAAAAATTGATGATAGATGTAATAACCAAAATCAAAAGGAGACTTAGTACCAACTGCATATATAAGCTTACCAAGAACAGTGGCCACAGAATTTGAATGAGTAGTAGGGGACCAGTTATTAGCAGCAATTTTATTCAGAGCAGCATACAGTGGAGTCAATTTTGCAGAGGACAAAAGCCCAGGCCAGTGTCTAAGCTTGTTACCTGTGATGGTCTTGCAGATGGTGTCATCTGTAACTTCCAGCTCAGGGGTGTCTTCAAGAGATCTTTCAAGATAAGCATTGATCACTTGAGGAGAAAAGTTAACACATCTGCCACGTACATACACCTTCCTGTACTCAGCATACCTAGGATCATCACATTCTTCAGGTATGTTGACAACAACTCCCTCACCAACTTGTCATAGCAATGACCCAGATCCTTCACTGTCTTCATCAGCCCAGCAAATTCCAGCACATCAACCAGCTCTTGGCACTTGAATACCTCAGCCTTCACATTCCTTTCAAGTCCAAGTCTCCTATGATAGACAAATTTCCAACGAGTAGCTCCACTTTCCAGATGAAAAGAGACATTATCCAGAGGAGTTGAAGGGATATCTAAAGGGACTTTCATACCCTTGACAGTTTTTCTAGATGCTCCACCAGATGGGGCAGCATCTGTCACAGCAATGTCAGAATCAGAATCACTTGAGGGGTGACCCTTTCTTTTGAGACTCTTCTTCTTTAGATCAGGCTTGGGAGTCACTTTACTCCAAGACTTTGGGGGACCAACCATAGGCTTCTTCCCAGCAGCAAGAGTTTTCTTCTTAGTGCCTTTAGCACTCTCACCAGCATCAGAAACATTCTTAACAACCTTGCTCCTTGTTCGCGAGCAACACCAACAACAGGAGTCTTTTCAAATGATTTTTCAACTGACTCTTCTTCATCAACATTGACCACAACAGTTTGGTCAATGTTTACAGTCTCATCTTGATCCTGAACCTCATCATGTTGATCTTGAGGCTTGGGAGAATCATTATCATCAGCTCTCACAGTCTCAGGAATGTTTGCAATAACCAAAGACTCCACATCGGCTTGTGCCAAAGATGCTTGAGCATCTGGCACAGCGTTCTGAATATTGGCAGAGGAATCAACAACATTCTCTGTCAAAGCAATATTCTCAGTAATACGAACATTATCGTCACAAGTCTTTTCACCAGTACTAGCATTAACAGTGGTTTCAACATGCAAATTTTCATCTATCCTAGGATTAACAGAACCTAGGGTTTCGACAATCGTTTCAGTTTCCTCAACGAGTTTCTCATCAGATCCAGTGACAGTAGTGTCAACATCTGGTTCTACAACAGTCGATTTAAACGGATTTTCTTTACAATACAGGTCATGCATGGATAGACCTACACGTTGGACAGCTGGAGAAGATTTCTTACCTTTTGTTTTCAAGGACTTCTTCGTTGCAGAGGAAGTAGATCCCTTTCTAGTACTCTTCTTTCTTGCAACCAGCGCTTTGGGACGCTGTTTAATCGGAGTGAATTCAGTAATCGTCGCAAGCGGTTGAACATCCATTACCATCGGAGAAGTGGTTTCTGGAACAACGTGTGCAGTGGGAGATGAAGTGTTGGTTGAAGTAGACATGATGATGGATGAGGTTTTGAGTGTTTGAGAGATTGAGGGTTTGTGAGAAATATTTTGACAAACAAAGAGAACGGCAAGAGGGCAGTTGAGAGGTTGAAAGAGAGTTTGTAAGGAATGATGATGATTGCGTGTGATTGTTTTGTTTAAGGGAAGTTGGGATACTCTTCCTTGATTTGCGTGCAATGACCGGTTGAGGAGGGAGAAAATAACTGCTGCACGCCTCCCTTTCAATAACTGCTATAATTCCTCAATTAGGCAAATGCCTAACCGCCTTCTTAATTTTTCAAATTGTGCAACATCAAGAGCCTTTGTAAATATATTTTCTAATTGCTCCTCAATTGAAACATGCTCAATCGAAATAATTTTTTCTTCAACCAAATCTCTGATGAAATGATGTTTGATATCAATGTGCTTGGTCCTGATATGTTGTACAGGATTCTTAGAAATATTTATTGCACTCAGATTGTCACAATATAATGTCATAGCATCTGTCTTGACATTGTACTCACTCAGCATTTGTCTCATCCATACCAATTGTGTGCAGCTGCTACCAGCAGCTATGTACTCAGCCTCAGCAGTTGATAAGGAAACACAATTTTGTTTCTTACTAAACCAAGATATAAGATTGTTACCTAGAAAGAAACATCCACCAGAAGTGCTTTTTCTATCATCTGCACTTCCAGCCCAATCTGCATCACAATATCCTACCAACATAGTACTCTCTCCATGAGAATACAACAAGCCATAGTCACTGGTACTGTTCACATATTTCAGAATTCTCTTCACTTGAGTCAGATGGCTAATTTTTGGCTCAGCTTGGTACCTAGCACATACTCCAACAGCAAATGTGATATCAAATCTACTAGTAGTCAGATAGAGTAGACTTCATATCATACTTTTGTATAAGCTTTGATCTACATCTTCTCCCTTATCATCTTTAGATAATTTGACATGTGTGGGAGCAGGAGTTCTTTTGGTGGCAGCATTGTCCATACCAAATTTCTTGACCATATTCTTTGCATACTTGCTTTGAGATATGAATATAGTATCTTCCATTTGATTTACTTGAAGACCTAGAAAGAAGTTCAGTTCACCAACAAGACTCATTTCAAACTCAGATTGCATCTGCTGAACAAAATGCTGTACCATCTGGTCAAACATTCCTCCAAAGACTATATCATCAACATATATTTGTGCAATCATCAGCTTTCCTCTCTCATCTTTCACAAACAGTGTTTTGTCATTACCTCCCTTCCTGTAACCATTATTCACCAAGAATTCAGTTAGCCTCTCATACCAAGCTCTAGGAGCTTGTTTCAAACCATATAGTGCTTTCTTCAACTTGTATACATGATTTGGAAAGGCTGGATCAACAAACCCCTTGGGCTGTTCCACATAGACCACTTCATTTAAGTAACCATTCAGAAACGCACTCTTGACATCCATTTGATATAGCTTGAATTTGAGAACACATGCAATTCCAAGTAACAGCCTAATAGCTTCTAGTCTAGCTACAGGTGCAAAGGTCTCACCAAAGTATACTCCTTCAATCTGAGCATAACCTTGAGCAACCAATCTAGCCTTGTTTCTAGTGATGGTACCATTCTCATCAGATTTATTCTTGTAGACCCATTTTGTGCCTATGATATTAGCATTTTCTGGCCTAGGAACTAGATCCCACACATCACTTCTCTTGAACTGAGTTAGTTCTTCTTGCATGGCATTGATCCAGAACTCATCAGTCAAGGCCTCTTTAACATTCTTGGGTTCAAAGTTTGAAATAAAACAAGAATTTGATACCTCATAGTTTCTTCTTCTTGTTGTAATCCCTTGATTTGGATTACCAATAACTTGATCTATTGGATGATTCTTCTGAACTCTGATGGATGGATCTTTGTTATTAACTGTATCTACAGAACTTATTACCTCACTGTTTTCCTCATTGACACCTTCATCTTCTGTCTCTTCTTGTAAGTCAGATGATGTGCCAAATGTACTATCTTCTAGTGCAGCATTATTGCCCTTATCATCAATCACAACATTTATGGATTCCATCATGGCATTAGTTCTGGAGTTGAATACCCTATAAGCTCTGCTATTAGTTGAATATCCCAGAAATATGCCTTCATCACTTTTAGGATCCATCTTCCTTCTTGGTTCTCTGTCAGCTAAAATATAACATTTACTTCCAAACATATGAAAGTATTTCACAGTGGGCTTCCTTTCCTTCCATAGCTCATACAGAGTTGTAGATGTCCCTTTTCTCAAGGTTACTCTGTTATGTATGTAGCAGGCTGTGTTCATAGCCTCAGCCCAGAAGTGGAATGGTAACTTCTTAGCATGTAACATTACTCTGGCAGACTCTTGTAATGTCCTATTCTTTCTCTCTACTATTCCATTTTGTTGAGGAGTAATAGGAGCAGAGAATTCATGGAATATTCCTTCAGTCGTGCAAAACTCAGAGAATTTACTGTTTTCAAACTCCTTCCCATGATCACTTCTGATTCTAGTGATACCACATTCCTTTTCTCTTTGAAGCTTTAAACAAAGATCCTTGAATTTTTCAAAAGTGTCAGATTTCTCCCTGATGAAATCAATCCATGTATATCTAGAAAAATCATCTACCATGACAAAAGCATACTTCTTTCCTCCTAAGCTCTCAACTTGCATAGGTCCCATTAAATCCATGTGCACCAATTCAAGCACTCTGGATGTGGTCAGATGCTGCAGCTTCTGGTGTGGCCTTTTTGTCTGTTTGCCTATCTGACATTCTCCACATATACTTCCTTCTTGAATCTGAAGCCTAGGTATGCCTCTAATGGCTCCTTCAGCAATAGCTTTCTTCATACTTTTGAGATTTAAGTGTCCAAGCTTTTGGTGCCACAAGCTCACATCATCTTCTTTGGTTACTAAGCAAGTAGACAGCTCAGCTTTGTCTTGAGATACCAATAGATAACAATTATCCTTTGATCTTTCTCCCTTCATCAGTAGATCACCTTTACTATCTGTAACTAAGCATTCACTCTTTGTGAAGTTGACTTTCAGACCTTTGTCACACAACTGACTAATGCTTATTAGATTAGCTTTCAGCCCCTTCACATGAAGAACTTTGTCAAGTTTAGGTAGTCCTTCATTGATTAGTGATCCTATGCCTTTGATTTCCCCTTTGGCTCCATCACCAAACGTTACAAAGCTTGTAGCATATGGCAGAACATCTGTCAAGTAATCTCTATTTCCTGTCATATGTCTTGAAAATCCACTATCAAAGTACCAATCGCTTCCAGATGATGCTCTTAGAGAGGTATGAGCAATTTGAGCAATCTCCACACCCTCAGATTCTGTTTGATTAGGATCATCATCACTGCTCTTCTGCTTCCACTCTTTCTTGACATTTTTCAGAATAGGTTCCATATTCTTCCAAATCGGTTCAGCATTCTTCAGAATAGGTTCAGCTTTTGATATATGAGCTTTAATAGGATACCCATACAATTTAAAGCAGTAAGGTTTGATGTGTCCCTTTCTTCCACAATGATAACAAACCCAACCAGAATATCTTCTCTTAGGTTTAGTGTAGTTTCTGATTGTTTGTTGTCTCACCTGATGCTGGGGCATCTGTCTTGACATAGTTGGATTATAGGTAGTAATAGACGGGACAAACTTCTTTATAGGCACTGTTTTCTGATTCATTAGTGACTTGTAATTGAACCCAATTCCTCTTGTATCATTAGACTTTTGTCTTGTCTCTAGAATTTCTTCTAGCATATCAGTACCTGTGTTCAGCATCCTCAATTGCTTGTTCATGTTGTCAATCTTGGACTTATATAGAGTAACATCACCCTCTAGTCTTGAATTTTCTTCCTGAAGTTTGATTTTCTCTGCCTGTAGTATAGCAATAGTCTTCATTTGCTTGATCACAGTGTTACCAACCTCTAGGCTTTTGAGCCCTAATTCCTTATAGCATTCAACTAATTCATCATAAGGCATATCACCATCGTGTGACTCAGCATCAGAAGCACATATCCCAGTTAAAGCAATCACATGGTTAGCTGATTCAGACTCTTCCTCAGATTCATCTTCATCAGACCAAGAGACAGTCATTCCTTTCTTTTGCCTCTTAAGGTACGTGGCACATTCAGTCCTGATATGCCCATATCCTTCACATACATGACATTGAACTCCTTTTCCTTGGCTTGTCTTGTCATGTGTCTTGGCATTTCTATAAAACCGTTTGAAGGCTTTATTGAATTTCCTCCCTAGCATCACAATGGTTTCGGATAAACTGTCATCAATTTCAATATCACTCTCCTCAGATTTGGAGGTAAACGCAATACTCTTTGTCTTCTTTTCAGATCTCTCATTCGCAATTACTTCAAACGTTTGCAAAGACCCTACTAGTTCACCCATTTTCAATTCTGAAATGTCCTTGGCTTCCTCTATGGCAGTAACCTTCATGTCAAACTTCTTAGGTAAAGACCTAAGCATTTTCTTCACCAGGTTTACTTCAGAGATCTTTTCTCCCAAGGCGTCAAATTGATTATCAAACTCAAGCATTCTCATGTGAAAGTCTTGAATGCTTTCATCATCCTTCATCTTTAAGTTCTCAAATTTACTGGTCAACAATTGCAGCCTTGAGCTTTTTACCTTTGAGGTACCCTCATGAACAGTTTGGAGCTTCATCCATGCATCCTTTGCAATAGTACATTTTTTTATTAGTTTGAAAATGTGCGCATCGACTCCATTGGTTAAGGCATTTAGAGCCCTTGAATTTGCATTGGCTAATGCTTCTTCATCCTTGCTCCATTCGTCCTAAGGTTTCAGCTTAGTGATGGTCTCCCCTTCCTTACTAGTAGTGACTACAGGAGGTTCCCATCCAACAACCACAACTCTCCATGTTTTGTGATCCATGGATTTCAAAAACGTAGTCATTTAAGACTTCCAGTCATCATAGTTTGCATCACCAACCAAGAGTGGTGGTCTATTCATCAGTCCTCCTTCTTTGTCCATCTTAGCCAGAAATATCTTCCCTGGAGCTCACCCAATCAGGCAGGGTGCCTGCTCTGATGCCAATTGAAATTCTGGCAACCAGACAGACAAATGCTGTGCACAACGTTAGAGCACTTGTCCGAGCACTTGTCACACAATAATAATAAAACACAACGTTGCAAGTAAAATAAACGTGACTGAAGGATAAATGACACAGTAGGTTTGTTAACCCAGTTCGGCGCAAAATGCCCTAGTCTGGGGGATACCAATCCAGGAATGAACTCCACTATAATAGTTCTAGTGAAAAGCACAACGTAGACTCACTACTTGTCTTTGCACCACGACCCTACCAACGGCTGCTCTACCTAGGAACTCCTAAGTATGAGACCCCGTCTCAATTCCCACTAACAGTACAGACAGCACTGTTAACCATATACTTGTTCGTTTGTTTGAATAAGAGACACACTCTAAGAACACAACTAACTCCGTACTTAAAAGCTTAGGAGCCGTACACCATTACAACTCAAAACACAGAGTACTTGACTTGAATCAAGGTGATACAATCAAGTCTCACATCTAACAAGAAAACCTAAAACCTTAAGACACACGCTTTATTACACACACGGTTTTCCACACCCTAAACTAGGGTTTGTGTTTACATATATATAATACTGAGCAGTCATTGGTTTGGGCTTCAGCACACAGCTTGGACGTTGTCAGGTCCAGCAAATAATTCTTCATGAGAAAGAATATTGTTTCCAAAAATATATCAATATTAATTATGGAAATACACCAAGGCAAGACAGCCTTCTACAGCTCATTAAACCTGCGCGTCTTGATCAGCACGCTAGGTTAAACATAAAACTTCAGAGAATCTTCAGAAGATCTTGCACAGAAATATAACGCGAGCTGGCGCGTAAAAATCAGACAACACAATGCTGTTCCACTTGCTACAGCATTTGTCTCAGCATTGGCTAGTAGTTGTTTTTGCAAAATGTAGCCAACATACAAAAACCCAACAGGGCCGAACCAGGGGACGAGCGCTAAAGGGCAGTTTGACTTCCTTAGCCCTCTCTTCAACCCAAGGAGTATAGAGCTCCTCAGTCATTTTTCTTTTATTTCTCGGCTTGTAATCCACCTGTATGTTTTCCCATGCATGGATGATTCTGCTAAGCATACTAGGATCTCCCATGGCCATGTCATGTAGGACGAACCCTTCTAAAACTTTGTCACTAGGTTTCTCCCTTATCGGATAACCTAGCTGCCTCAGAGCTAGCAGAGGATTGTAATTAATGCAACCCCTGGAGCCTATTAAAGGCACATTGTTGAAATCACCGCAGCTGGTGACTACCCCTTCTCTATCGAGTTTCTTAGCATGCCAGAAAATATCATCTTGAGTAAGAGATCCCAATTTTTGAGACCATTCTTCATTATTCATGGCTTTGGCCATAGAAACGTCTTTGAATAGGTGTGAGGTAAGCCACGTGTACAGTAGAGGAATGCAGCAGAGTAATAGACCTTTCTTCTTTTTCTCGTGTCGCACGTGCAGAGTGTAGTAGACATCAGCAAGAAGATCCGGCACCGGATCTTCCCCCCTAACCTTCACAGCCCAAAACACACTGATGGCTGCGGAGTCAATGAAGTCTTTCTGATTTGGGAACAAAACTAAGCCATAGATTAGTATAGCTAAGAGATCATCAGAGGATTCGTATTGTCGGGCTTCGTCAAGTTCCTTTGTCATCTTCTCCAAGTAACGTCTTCCTACACCATAGATGCTCCCATCTTCTTTGTAATGGAAATGGGGAGCTAATTCAGCCTTTGATATTTTTAAAGCCTGAGCCAGCTCCTCAAGTGATGGGACCTTTCCAATCCCCCGGTAAGGGCCGGTGCTCTTTCTTGAAGAATTCAAAACCTGCCCAAATTCCTCCAAAGTTGGGGCCAACTGGAAGTCTCTGAAAGTGAAGCACCTTAAAGGCGGGTCATGGAACTTTCAGAAGATCGAGAATTTGCCCATAATTGTAGACGAGATTACCCCTGCGGATGGTAGTTAATTTGCTGCTCAAGAATTTCAAGGAGCTCACATCACATAGTTGTGCCCTTATTTGGAGAGTTTTTTGCTTGTCCGAACTCATATTTCACAATGCTTAATGATAGAAACTTTTTTGAAATTCTCTGTAGATACATGTTGTATGAATATTTTGTTTTATGAGAAAAATGCATGACATGTATGTTAGATGCAAGATGTTGGGGACTACACATGGGAGGTTTTAAGTTTTTCTACCCGACCCCTTACAAAGGTGGCTCTAGATTTTATACCAACCAAAGGTATGGACCCACATGTAAAAATCACAAGGGTCTCCCTTAGGTTGATATGTTTAGGGTTTTTAGGCAAGATTCTCAGAGTCGAGGACCCAAGTTCAAATTGTCACCGAGGGGTAGGGGCTAGCCCATTCTCGACGAACTTTCGAACGGATCTATTCTGAGCGGAGTTTTCACAAATCACCAAATGAGATGTTCATCCCACCGGCCCATGCTACTAATCCATGTGTACACTTAAGGTTCTTCTCAAGCTCTTGATAATAAAATAAATTCCCCCCACAATGTATATATACAAAATATAGTAAATAAATAATGCGGGTAAATAAAAATAAAATATAAAGCAGGTAAACAAACAAAAAGCACATAACCCTAAAACTAAAGAGGATAGGCTTAACTCTCTAAAAATTTCCCCAGCAGAGTCGCCAGCTGTCGCGCCACGAAAATCGCCCGAGCGTATAGGACACTCGAAATGACACAGAGTCGCCACCGAATTTTATTTTAAAGGAAAAATATCGATAAAACCTAAAATAATGGAAAGATGGTCATCGCAACCATTTCCGAGTTCGGGAGTTGGTTATGCAAGGGGAAGGTATTAACACCCCTCACATCCGTTGTACTCAACGGGAACCTCCTAATTAATTCTAGGGTATTAAGTGATTTTTTAGAGTTTATTTACATGTCTTTTATTTATTAGATTTTATTTTATTTAGAGATATTTACAAGAAAAGGGAAAAATTAAGTTTTTTATTATTATGCTTGACAAGATGACTCTTGCTCCTACGTATCCTCCGGTGCGATGAGGAAATCAAAGCTACGTAGTTATGGGTACCAATTGTTTGTTGGTGTTTTTTAGAGAACGGTGTGTTAATCAACATCTAGTGGTTAAACTTAGCTTGTATGCTCGCACGGTGGAGGCTTAAGCTTTGTTTGTATCACGCTTGAATTGATTTTATACACGTTCTTTTTATGAAAAAGATTTTCCGTTGATTTTTAGAAGATTGGCCCAAAGGCAAAAAAAATAAAATTAATTTGGTTTGTTGATGTCTTTTAATAATGGAAGACGACTAAAAGTCGGACAAAGTGTGCACTAAGCCCCCAATTAGTCGAGAAGCGAACGGATGTGCATCCGCCTCCTCTTTTTAATCCACGTTTTAATATTGTATTTACAAGAGCCTAGAAACATATCACATTTAAATTAAATAATTGTCCTTGAGTTAAATAAAATACATGAATTAAATGAATTATGTACATTAAAATACATACAAAAGAGGTGCAAACTGCAAGCAGGCAGGGGGCGTAATTAACATCCAGAGAGACATAGGGCAGAAACAGGGAATTGGGCCTAACTGCCAAGGCCCAACGCGCGCAAGACAAGGGCTTTTTTTGATCAGAAAAAAAAAAAGGGAACACAGCAACTACTGTGGGTGCGCGTGCACAGGATTACAAGAGACAGTATATATTCATTTTTTTCATAATTTCTCTCATTTTTTAGAATTTCTTTCTCTCTCTTCTCTCTCTCTAGCTCCCGGTTCTCTCTCTTTCTCTCACATGTTCTTGAATGTTCTTCAATTTTGAAGAACTCCGGTTGAAGTTCAACCGGACCCGCCGCGGCCAACCCAGATTCCGGCGCGCGCCTTCGTAGCGCCACCGTCCTCCGCCGCCAAAACCCAGTTTCCGATGAGTTTTCCGGTTGAGTTTCAACCGGAAAACTCATACATTCATAGCGTTTTTCCAGAATTTTTCCCCTTTCCCAAATCAACCCAAAATTCATTTCCTAACCTTTTTAAACACAATTACACTATCCCTATACATGAATTAGCCTTTCGAAACCCAAAATCAAACCTAAACTCCTTCAAATCCGAAAATTCCTTGGATTTAATTTCTGTTTTTTTTATTCTTTTCCCTAAAAAATTTAACACCTTAGCCTGTAAATTAGGGGTCTTTAAACACCAAATAAACTTCAAAAAAAGCCAGAATTAAACCCTTAAGAATATTCGGTCCAAAATTTGTTTAGATCTACTTCTGTTTTTGTTTGTTTCTTTTATTTAGAACCGAACCTATTTTTTGGTTCTGTTTCTTCTTCCCCTTTTTACTGTTTTGTTCCTTTTGTTTCTATTTACAGTGTTATTAGCATACACATATAATCAGGCAGTATGAAAAAGAAAAAAAAAAACGAGAACAAAATAATTAACTAACGCAAGCATATTCAAACAGGCTACATGATTAAGGGGATTACTGATACCAACCTGGCCTGCCGTGAACTCCCGGTGTAAGTGATTTTCCGTTTGTTCTGTTTTTTTTTCGCCGTTCCGATTCGATTCCGTCTCTGACCTTTCCCTTTTTTTCTGCGAGGTACTGTTATTGACGGTGTTGGAGGCTAAATTCTGTGAACTAATTTTCTACAGTGTGTAGAAAATTAATCCTTTTTAATTTAGGAGCTGTGTGCGTGAGTTTTTGGTTTATACTGAGACTGTGTTCTCTCTGAATTTTTCTGTGTACTGGAATTTTTTTTGTGTGTTTTTGTTGTGAAATTGGTACCCTATTTATAGTGTAAGTTTTAGGGTTTTATAATTTGTAAGAATCTAAAACAGATTTGTTTTATAAATTAGTTGTGAGAGATTTTTGTAATTTTTGTGATTGATTTGCTGTAAAAATTATAATCCAGTGTAATTCTGTTTGCTTGGTGATCAAGACCAAGGATTTGGTTCAAAAATAAGTTTACTGGGCTTTTGTTTGTGCACACGCTGAAGATTTTTGTTCACTAATATGATTGTATTCTTTTTTCATATATTTTGGTCAAAAAATAACAATACAAAAATATTATTTATATTATTTATTTTTTGGACAAAAATACACACAAAAAAAACGAGTGAAACAAATGAAGCAAAAGAGCTTTTCAGCAAAAAACCAAAATAATACTCAAAAGTGGCCAAAGCTGGGGTCAAACCCCTGACCTTTTGTACACAACCTGCTGACGCAGCATCCACCCTTACCAACTCAACTACAATCACTTTTCTGATATTAAAATGAATTAAAAAATATATGTACTAACAATGGAGGGTAAAATTTGGGGTATGACACAAGGGTTCTACGCTTCAAGAGGTAAAACCCCAAACACATGATCATGCCCCTTCGTAAGGATCTCTTAAGGAAAATTTTTGAAATTCCGCTGCATTACTAAACCAATTTTCCTTCAATTATAACTAGATGATGCCGCTTTATGTTTGATTTATTGAGCTTTCTGCATTGTGCAACTATATTGGATTTTCTTCCATTTTGTGATTAAATGACATTATATTATCAAGTATCAACACTTTATTGTAACTTTCTTGTTTGTAAATCAACTATAGATATGCATTTAATATATTTTTAAAAGTTTCAATCATTTTGTGATAAATATTATTTTGTTTTTGCAACAAAGATCCTTTTGAGCTATATTTTGTTAGAGAATTTCTTAAAATTTGAAGCAATTAATTTTTTTATATAATTAAATTTAGTTAAATATGTCATTAAATTTTATGTATGTCAATTTCTTTCTCAATTATACAATTTTTGTATGCACTTCCAAATATTTGAAGTTTTGTATTAGATTTTGGTGGAAAAGAAATAATACAGAGAAATGTACAAAAAAAATTAATAATAAAGAGAAGGGGAAGATGAAGATGTCATCAAGTTGGATCCTCTCCTATTGTAGTTGAACTAAAATTATTAACGATTCAAATTGATAATAGAGACTCAATTAATAATTTTTTTTACTTTGACCAGTTTTACAATAGTCTACATTATTTAAAAAATATTTAATATGTTTTAAACTCTCTATTCCGTCTAAGAATTGATTAATTCGAGAGGACAAATCTTCCGCCACTTTTTTGTTGAAATGGCAAAATATATTATAAGAGGAAGGATTTTGAATCCATCTATTAACTTAATTTAATAAAAACATCTTTTATAATTTAATAAAAACCCATGTGACACATGTATTATTTAATATACTTTTTAACATTATATTCATTTTTTATGTGTATTCCTCGTTTATGCAGGGACTTTACCAACTCAAATCTGCTGATAGAGCAGAAAGGCCGACCTTCACAAGTATGTTATGTGATTGTTTTATAATCAATTTATGAATAAATGTTTCTTGTTTATTCATCTTTTTGGACTCCATTTAATACTATTTTCACGTTTCATTTTCTATGAATAGTTTGATATGGTGATTCAGGAATATATGGAGGGATTTAAAGTTCTGGACCTAGGCAAGGTGCTAGATATTTTAAAGTGCTTCATTGATTTGCTTTGTTTGGTTACTGCAGTCTGTTTGTAATGTGCTAATATTTTGTTTTTTTTTCTTTTACATGTGGATTCTCGCATGTAAGAGTAATTTTCAAGCCAAGTTGAAGTCTCCGTTCGCAATTATTGATGCACCGTTTAATATCAAATTTTTAAAGACAAAAATATATGGAAACATTATTTCTACATTGTGAACCTGTATTAGATTTTCTTCCTTTTGGTGATTAAATGATGTACATTATCAAGTATCAACACATTACTATAACTTTCTTGTTTGGAGATTAATTAACTTGTAGATAATATGCATTTAATATCGTTTTACGATTTTCATTCATTTTGTGATCAATGAGATAATATTTTGAATGTACTATGGATTTCTTGTTTATAAATGAACTGTATACATTCGTTTGAATTGAACTTTTTTATTTATATGTAGTACGTGTGCATGTTTCACATAGTTGATTTATATTTGACGATTCCAACACAAAGTTTAATCCTTCCACATATTTAAGACTTGGTTTTTTAAAAAATTGCTTCCTTTGTATTTAATTATAAAGCTAGAGTTGCAGCATTTCAAGACAGAAGTACAACTTGCGGGCTTGCTGACCAAGAGATTGAAAGTTAGCACACTTGAGGAATTGAAGATGAAACTAGTATAATTTTTGTAGACTAAGTTTGAACTAAGGAGTTGTATTTACAGTTATAATTCAATACTTAGTTACTCATGTAATAATACATATGTAATATGTTATACCAAATGTCTAGGACATTTGTTCCTAACTGTTTTCTGTTGAGTTAGTACGTTATGTGATAGTTACAGTTTGTTAAGTGTTTTTATTTTGACTAAGTTTATTAAGTGTTTTGTTTTTGACGTAAAATAAAACACCTTACAAACTTAGTCAAAAAAATGGTTATTATATTTTTAATCAGTAATAAGAATAAACGTCTCACACTTGCTCACAAAGAAATCAATCCTCTCATTTTATTATTTTTTTAATTTTTTTCACCAATGATCTATACGAAGTAAAACTTCAATGTAAAGGTCGATTTTATAAAATTTGTATTTAATATAGCATAATTGAGGAGATGGGTCTTGGGTTTTATATAAGTCAGGTGGTGGTGTGGTTAAGGATGGTGGGAGGATGGCGTCATTATGGTTGAAAAATGTGGTGGGGATTATGGATGGTGCTTTCAATAGTCTAGACTGATGGTTTAATAGCTTCTTATTTCGTAAGTTGGGGGATAAGGAGAATACATCTCTTTGGGAAGATCCATGGGTTGCGGGCAGGGTGTCGTTGTGGAATCGCTTTCCGCGACTGGCTAGCTTGTGTGGTAATGCTCAGGCGACGGTGGTTGAGTGCAGGCACCGGGGGTGGGGAGTTGGTGGTGGGGGTTGGGTAAGGAGACATTCTCTTTTTGCTTGGGAGGAGGAGGTGCTGAAGGAGTGTTGTGTAATTTTTTAGAATATGTTCTTTTGCAGTCTAATGTGATTGACAGGTCGCAATTGCGTGGAGCTTCCTCTGATATCTATACGGTTAGAGAAACTTATCTGTCTTTGTCAAAACAGGTTAAGGAAGTACTTGTGTCAACTCCATTGGTTGATTTTCCTTGACATAAACTAGCACCAGTGATGGTTTTTGTTTTTTCTTGGAGAGTTTTAAACAACAGGCTTCCAGTTAAAGATAAATCTTTTTGCTAGAGGCATAATTTTTTACGGCTCTCAGTCGAGCAGTTTCGGATGCACAACCTTGGAATCTTTATCTCATCTGTTTTTTATTTGCAAGGATTCGTAGAAGGTGTGGAGTGGGTTGCTTAACTAGTTAGGTATTCAGGGTGCTCTCCATTCAGAACATGTTCCTCATGCTCAACAGTTCTGAGGCCTAAGTTCTGAGGCCTATAGGTTTGTTAGGTGGAGCCTAAAAAACCTTTTAGGTTATCTGGCTTGCAACTATCTGGCAGATTTGGGAGGCTCTCAATGACTTTCTTTTTCAGAATAAGGTGTTTATTATGGATCAGGTTTTAGATCAGATTAAATTCTAAGTGTGGTGGTGGATAAGGGGGCGGGGTTCTGGTTTTTCTTACGAGTTTAATTTGTAGGCTATGTCCCCTTTTGTGTGTTTAGGGAAGGCAAGCGGTTAACTGTTATGGTTTCTTTCGGTGGTTGTTGTGTTCTTTTGTCTTCAGCCCTAGCCTTTTATGTATCATAATTTAGATTACTTTTTGCGGTAGATTGTGCAGCATTGTGATAATCTAGTGAGCTAATTTATATATTAATTTTTAGCTGTTTCAAAAATAAAAAAAAATAGTTTTGTCCAAATACATTGGTCCTTCTAAGAATTCATTAAAAAGATTTCTCTTTCTTAAAAAAGTAAAGGTATAATGAATTTAATTTACCAATCTATTATTTCTTAACCCACGTACAAACCTCGATTTCTTATTAAAAGGACCACAGTTTTGGGCTAGAAAAAGTATAAATGTTATTCTTTTTTTATTTATAATTAAAATAATAATTTAATTTATATACACTGTCAGTGTAAAGTTATTTTACACATGCATCAAATAATGTATTGTCACATCATGTAAGATATTTAAAAACACATGATGTGTCCATTCATCAAATGACGTGGTAACACATCATTGGATGTATGTGTAAAATTATTTTACACATGACTACAATAAAGTATTGTCACATCATATATGATATTTAAAAATACATGATGTGTCACATTCATTAAATGACAGGGAAACACATCCTTGAATGTATATGTAAAATAATTTTATATTGACAGTGCATAGTAATTAAACATTTAATTTATATACACTGTCAGTGTAAAATTATTTTACACATACATCCAATAATGTATTTTCACATCATATATGATATTTAAAAAACACATGATGTGTTACATGACGTGGCAACACATCTTTGAATTTATGTCTAAAATAATTTTACAATGGCAATGCATAGTAATTAAACAATTAAAATAATGCCATAAATCTGAATTAATAAACCCATTAATCATGCATAATTTCATAAAATAAGTCTTAGAATCAAAATCTACACAAATACTAGATTGATCAACGATGACTAGTCAACAGTCAACAAGTCAACGGTCAATAGTCAACGGTAAACGGATCAACAAAGATATTTAAAATGACGTGGTAACACATCATTGGATGTATGTGTAAAATTATTTTACACGTGACTCCAATAAAGTATTGTCACATCATATATGATATTTAAAAATACATGATGTGTCACATTCATTAAATGACAGGGAAACACATCCTTGAATATATATGTAAAATAATTTTATATTGACAGTGCATAGTAATTAAACATTTAATTTATATACACTGTCAGTGTAAAATTATTTTACACATACATCCAATAATGTATTTTCACATCATATATGATATTTAAAAAACACATGATGTGTTACATGACGTGGCAACACATCTTTGAATTTATGTCTAAAATAATTTTACAATGGAAATGCATTGTAATTAAACAATTAAAATAATGCCAAAAATCTGAATTAATAAACCCATTAATCATGCATAATTTCATAAAATAAGTCTTAGAATCAAAATCTACACAAATACTAGATTGATCAACGATGACTAGTCAACAGTCAACAAGTCAACGGTCAATAGTCAACGGATCAACGGATCAACAAAGAAATAACAAGGAAATTCATTGAACACAAATAATTAAATTAATAAAAACAATGTATTACACTCGGTGGGAGGTGTATTTGGAAAATCTCAAGTTCCACTTCCACATTGAAAATAGTTTATAAAAGGTGTTATCCCTTCAACCTTACAAGTTAGTTTTTCAGAATGAGCAAAACTCAATATAAAAATTCAATACTGAATATAAAGAATTATGATGTGCTTCTTTAAAGGTTCATTTTGTATGCCTTCAACCTTCTTTTAGTCGTTTCTTTTACTCAACTAATTTTTTGTTCATTATTTGATTTATAGTAATTGCAACCTTGATTACCTACAACTAAACTACAATAATAATCGTTCTAAGTGATTCAATATTTTTTCCCCTTAACATAATCTTCTTTTTAACAACATATTCGTGCATTATCACATGTGACTACTTGTCAAGTGAAGTCTCAATTTACAATTATTTATGCATTATTTAATATATCAAGAAGTATGTTATTAAAAGTTGCACTTGATTTTAGTCAAAAAAAAAAGTTGCACTTGATCTGCAACTATTGATATCTCTTTTGATTTACATCCTTTCAAGAACATTTTAATATTCTTAACCCATTATTATAACTTTATTGTTTATAAATGAATTGTATATATGTATTTAAATTGAACTTTTTTTATTTATTGTTCATTTTATGTTTTTACATCCAAGAGATTGTATGTGCTAGAATATTACCGTGTCATTGGAACAAAAGTGGCAGAACTTCCAATAGTTGTAACTGATGCTAAGAGTCAAGGAGAGAGGTTATTTAATTTACTTTAACAATATGTTGACCTTTCATTGTGTTTTAACAATTGACCAATTATTTGAAAAAAATGTTAATTGTTTTCTTGTAGTGTTATAACCAAATATCCCTGTTTATTTTTTTTGCATTGAGAATTTGCTTTCATGGTTAAAATTTAAACTATTAGTCCTTCCAGCTACTCATGAAGCTGAGTCAACGTGGACTAAGAAATTTAGGTTTAAAAAGTTAGACTATTTTTCTCTTATAATTTGGGACGGAGAGAATATATATATATATATCAATTCACGAATAAAATTGATCATTAGTAATAGAAGAAACAATTGAAGTTTTGTCAGAACAGAGAAAAACAATGACAGAATATTTTTATTTACCAATAGAGTGTTGAGAATGTGTAATCAAATTTCTCAATTCCGACCATCGTAGTTTGTAGTCCCTATCCCTTGTTTCAAAACAATATACTTAATTGAAACAAGGGAGAGGGACTCCAAACTATGATGGTCGGAATTGAGAAATTTGATTACACATTCTCAACACTCTATTGGTAAATAATAATATTTTGCCATTGTTTTTCTCTTTTATGACAAAACTTCAATTGTTACTAATGATCAATTTTATTCGTGAATTTGATATATATATTTACTCCCTCCGTCCTAAATTCTAAGAAAAAAATAGTCTAACTTTTTAAATCTAAGTTTATTAGTCCACATTGACTCAACTTCATGAGCAACTGGTAGGCCTAATAGTTGAACTTTAATCCATGCAAGCACATTCTCAATGCAAGAAAAAGGGATTGGCAATAATCCTACAATAAACTAATTAACATTTGTTTCAAATAACTGGTCAAATGTTAAAACACTATAAAAAGGTCAATTCATTGCAGAAGAATATTAAATAACCTCTCATTGACTTTTAGCATCAATTGCAACTATTGGAAGTACTGCCACTTTTCTTCTGATCACATGGAATACCGCGGCGTGTGCAACCTCCTGGGCCCTGACTGCAAGATATGTCCACTGTTTGGAAATTTTCAGTTTCCGTTTTCCGTCAAAATTTATATGAACTTTATATATAGACTACGATGAAAATTTAATCACATTATATTTTTCCGAGCTAAGAAGCAAAAAAAATTATTCGAACTAAAATTTATTCGAGAACTTATGATTTGCTTTAATTAAATTGTTTACGGTAGAATTTTTCTATTTCTGTAAATTTTATCGGTAGGCGAGATACAACTCGATTGAAATCACGTCACTTGCCTTCTTGATCCAATGGCATAGATTGATTCATGGCTTTATAAATACGAAAAGCTTAGAAGTAAGTCCATTTTTTCCAATTCCTTTCATCTCTTACTCGTAGCTATCTCTCTCTCTCTCTCTCTCTCTCTCTCTCTCTAGCTTAACGGTTGTAGTTTAAGAGTCTTATTACTCTTATTTATTGTCCATTGTAGTTATACTCTGAAATTGTATTATGTTATATCTTGGAATAAATTCTACAACTATGTTTGTTTAGACATAGCGTTTGGATTTTATTCTTACTGTTATTCTTGAAAACAAATTATTAAAGAGGCATTGCATTTTGATAGTTATTTTTAAAAGTGTTACTCTAATTTAATTTAAAAGCGATCGTGAATCTTTCATTTCAAAATCTTTGTTTTGTTTTGTTGTTAAAGAAAAAAAAGTGCCTACTTTTGGTCTATGAAAAACAAAGAGTTAGAGAGTATATAACCGCTTCAATGGCAGCATGTAAATCACAATGGTTATTAAGCATCCTTATGCAGGAATTGGGTTTGAGGACTGAAGATAAAATGAAAGTGATATTAGATAGCAAATCTTCTATTGATTTGGTTAAGAAGCATCTTGTTTCTCATGGTAGGAGCAAACACATAGATTGATAAAAACACGGCATCATTTTCCAAGGGATGAAGTGAATCATGACAAGCTAGAGTTGCAACATTGCAAGATAGAAGTACAACTTGCGGACTTGCTGACCATGACATTAATTTAGTATACTTGAGGAATTGAAGATGAAACTAGTATGATATATGTAGACTAAGTTTGAATTAAGGAGGTGTATTGATAGTTATAATTCAACACTTATTTAGTCATGTAACAAGACATATGTTATATCAAATGTCTAAAACATATGTCCCTAACTGTGTTTTCTGCTGAGTTACTTAACTGTTTTATAAGCCTATATATTGACTATTATATTTTTGTTTAGTGATGAGAATAAATGACTCATACTTGCTCACAAAGAAATCAATTCTTTCAGTCTCTTCTCTAACAAACTATAGAGATGTCAATTTGTATCTGGTAATAGATTATCTGTGGGATTATCTGAACGGAGATCCGAAGTGGTGAAGCTGGAGGGAAAAATCCCCCCATGGATAATTCGGGGCGAGGAATGGAGATTGCTCCGCCACCGCGGATTCTCCGACCCTGATTATATTATTTAAATTATACATATAATATAAAATTACATAACTTTATGCTTATTTTTATATAAAAAATAATAATTAATACGTTATAGTAGTAATAATTTTCCGTCATCACACATAAATAATAATAATAATAATAATTGAAATTTAATAATGTTATACCGCACAATAACGGTATAACGAATACAAATTTTATAAAATCTAATGTAAGATTGAAAGTTTATATCGTATGGATTATTCATACAAAATTTTAAATAAAAATTTGAAAATCAATTGATATGTTATTGAGACTCATCAAAATTAACGGTATTCAATAAAAATGCATAAATCACTAATGTTGATGAGTCATTGGAACTTAGCGACTAGTTTGTTAGGGATGTCAACGGAGCGGGGAATATGCGGATGCTGTTTCCCCGTCCTCCGCCCTCCAAACTTTTCGCCGTCCCCAATCCCTGTTGCGGGGGGAAATTTTCCGTCATCTCCATCCCCACGGATCCCCACAGTATCCACGGAGCTCCACAGACATAAAAAATTAACAAAATTGCTATATATTATAATCAAAGCACGATACTAATATCTTTTTTTTCTTCCTTTTTGCTAACACAAAATAAATATTAAGAATCTTTCATTTTAAAAAAAATACATTTTGCATCAATAACAAAAAAATGCAAAAGCACTTTATAATATTTATTTTTGTCAAAAAATCTAAATATCCAATTGCACTTGTTGTTACCATGCATAATCATAATCTTTACTACCTCCGTTCCTTTTTACTTGTCGTTTTAGAAAAAAAGACCGAAATAGGAGGGGTATATTTTTGCACCTTATTTTCCTAGTATGCCTTTTTTTAAAATATATCATATTTTTAATCCACCAATAAATTCCTTCTTTTTCACAAACATTATCTATTTTCAAAAAAATTGTAACAAACTTTATTTAAAAACAAACAAAATTTGTATACAATAAAAAAGATTTTATTGTTTCAACAAAAACAATTATACAAAATTTAGTCAATAAAATAAAATAAGAAGGAGGATATAATAGGCAATATATAACCTAAATTGCTAAAACGACAAGTAAAAAGGAACAAATATTTTTTTCTAAAACAACAAATAAAAAGGAACGGAGGTAGTATTATTTATGTAAGTTGGACTAAATTATTATGATTTTTATGATCACTTGCCAATATCACTAGTTATTTAAACTCAATTTTAGAAAAACTATCCTTTATTCCAATTTATATTTAGTCAAATTAGCCGTTATTCAAATTAAATTCCAGTCAAACTAGAAGTTATTTAAATTCAATTTTTAGTCAAAGTAGCCATTATTGAAATTCAATTTTAGTCAAAATAGCCATTATTGAAATTTAATTTCAGTCAAACTAGTCATTATTTAAATTTAATTTTAGTCAAACTAACCGTTATTTATATCCCTATAAATATTATAACATGCATAAATCTTCATAGTCATTCCTAATTTCATGCTCTTAAAAAAATAATTCCCAACTTCTCTCTTTTCATTCAACATCAAACTATTGTTCACATGGATCCATCCAATCCTTTCTATCTTAGAAAAATGGTTAGGATTTTATGAATGATGGCATGGACGAAGAACTTGCGAGGCTTTACTTTGAAGAAGGTCACACACAAGAATAATTCGGAAGCTCAATTTAGCCTAGACAAGGCCAAAGAAGGAATAAAGAGAGACATCATGAAGAAGGATATGAGTGGCTTTTCAACAATTATTTTTCAGAATCTCCAGTGTATACAGATGATCAATTCTGCTGAAGGTCTCAAATGCATAAACATATATTCCTTCGCATTGTTGAAGCTCTTGGTCAACATGATGGGTGATGCTGCCGCAATTGAAGCTGCCTTTGGGAAACCTTTGCCTTCAGGAATAACTGGAACAAATGAAAAGTGGGCAATTCTTGTAGCAAATCTCAATCATGATGTAAGTACATTTGCTTCGAACTTATTCATTCTCGTATAAAAATTGTTCCCTTTTTATTTAATTATTTACTTGGTTATTTCAGAGAGTCGATGAGGATAAACTATTCAACTTGTTCTCTCAATATGAGAACGTTTATGAGAATCATAATTCTCAAAAATAACCTAGATCATGCACTTGTTCAAATGGGGAATGGATTTCAAGCTAATCATTGTTTTTCTGTTTATGTAATGATGGTCTTAAAAATAATGTGTGTGTGTGTGTGTGTATAAATGAATATGAGAAATAGTAAAACTTAACTTAAGAGTGTTATTCGAAATTTTGAGAGACTTGACACTACTTAGTCCCCTCAATAGCTCAAATGCTCATTGAGCATCATATGGTTCACTATTTTAATAAACTTTCCAAAAATAAGTATATGCATCAACTAGGGAGGTTAGGTTAACGGAGATCAATTCTATTGTTAGAATGCATCTGACACTTAAAGTTAAAAGATTCACAACATCAATCTTGAATGTCATATCATGATCATATTCAACACAAAGAATATAAAAGATGATTTTCAACTTTCTTAATGTTAAAATTTGAACATATGGATTTGATGATGGTTCTCCCAATCACATTCATACAATTCCAACTCTTGTTAGATAGGGCACCTAGAGAAAAGGTTTTGAACTGAGTTCTCATTTTCAAAGGTAACATTTGAAACTATCAATGTTGGATTTGAAAATGAGAACTCAGTTCAAAACCTTTTCTAGTTGCCCTATCTAACAAGAGTTGGATTTGTGTGAATGTTATTGGGAGAACATACATCAAATCCATATCTTCAAATTTTAACATTAAGAAAGTTGAAAATCATCTTTTATATTCTTTGTGTTGAATATGATCATGATATGACACTCAAGATTGATGTTGTGAATCTTTATCTTTATGTGTCAAATTCAGTCCAAAATAGAATTTATCCCTGTTAACCTGTCCTCCTTAGTTAATGCGAATATTGATCTTTGGAAAGTGTATCAAAATAGAGAACCATATGTTGCTAAATGTGCATTTCGAGTTATTGAGGGGGCAAAGTACTGTCTAGTCTCTCAAAATTTTCAATTGCACTCTTAAGTTATGTTTGATAATTTTTGTTCTTCATTGTCTGAGTAATGATGGACTCATTGTTTTTGCATTTTTAACTTATAGAACCTGTTCTTGAATTTTTATTTTTTTAATCTTTTTTCTTCTCATCTTCATTGCCTCTTCTACTAGTTTTTTTTTAACTTAGTTGATGTTTATTTGGAATTCAGGCTTAGTTGGCCTTTATATTGTATTCATGTTAAACATCAAAAGTTTATTGTCTAATTTAACAAGCTACATTGTTGTATCCTAAACAAATTAAACATTAAAACTTTATTTTCCAACTAAACAAGAACCTACATTTTTTGTTTGAAGTATTTATTTATCTTTAAATCTCTTACGACTGACATTCTTAAGTGTGTGTATGTAGATGCGCGTGTGTGACATACATAGAGACTTAAAGATGTGTTGATTGGCTCCTTTTAACAATATTATTTTGTTTTTGCAACAAAGATCCTTTTGAGCTATATTTTGTTAGAGAATTTCTTAACAATTTGAAGCAAATCATTTTTTTATATAATTAAATTTAGTTAAATATGCCATTAAATTTTATGGATATCAATTTCTTTCTCAATTATACAATTTTTCTATGCACTTCCAAAATTTCTAAGCTTTGTATTTAGTTTTGGTGGAAAAGGAATAATAAAGAGAAATGTACAAAAAAAAAATAATAATAAAGAGAAGGGGAAGATGAAGATGTCATGGATTTGGATCCTCTCCTATTGCTGTTGTTTAACATTCTCTCATTTTTCTAATTTAAGGGATGATAATAATTGATTGGAAGATGAACATATAAGAAGAGAAATAAAATTATCGATGAATGATTGAAATTATAGCATAATGGACAACTTGAATAAAAGGGCAGGAGAAGATCCAATTTCTGAGGTAATACTCTCCAACATACATGAGATTTTACGTTTTTACCTGAACTAAAATTATTAATGATTCAAATTGACAATAAGTTGTATAGTATAGAGACTCAATTAATAATTTTTTTAATTTGACCATTTTTAAAATAGTCTACACTATTTAAAGAATATTTAATATGTTTTAAACTTTGTATTTGGTCTATGAATCGATTAATTCGAGAGGAAAAATCTCCCCGCCACTTTTTTTTTTTAAATGGCAAAATATATTATAAGAAAAAGGAATCCGAATCCATCTATTAACTTAATTTAATAAAAACCCATGCGACACATGTATTATTTATTGTACTTTTTAACATCATATTCATTTTTATTGAGTGTATTTCTCGTTTCTGCATGGACTTTACCAACCCATGAGCAGAAAGGCCGACCTTCACAATTATGTTATTGTGGCAAGAGTAGTATGTATATTTGCAAAGAAAGTTTGTGGTACCATGGTAATAGACTACAATTAATCAAGGTGAAGATGTTGGAACTATATCGGTCGTGAATACGTGAAAAACAAGATTTCAACTAATCTATTTTTATTTATTAAAATAGAGACTCAAGTTGCTTTGTTGACATCTCATCAATAATTCTCCACATAAGCTTCAATTCTCCACCTCAGCTCAAAATCCTATGTGTCTCATCTAAAAACTCTTCTAACAACAATTGTTTCCCTCTTTCTTTTGAGAGACTTTTGCACTACATTGTATCTATTGCTTAATTGACCGTTTCTACTATTTATCTACCTTTTGTAACATCCATCTATTATTTAATATTCAATTAAAGCTACCTTGCATCTATCATTTAACATTCAAACCTACAATCAAATATATTACATTTCTTCTTTATTGATTGACTCATCAGTTACCATTTGGGAGAAATTTTTGTCTCCATGTATCTGTCACCATAGTTGAATATCATGAGAAACAGAAATTGTGTAACAACAATATCTCAAGGGGAAATGCTACGGTACAATGGAGAAATTGTCATGTACCGGTACATTACACATGATGATCAATAATCATTTGACACGTGTCATATTATTATTATTAAAATTATGAAAATATAAAATATAAATGCTGACTTAGACAAAATTTACATTTTTATTGGGTTAAAATTCTTGTACTCCGAGAGCGACATCGTTTCGGCAGCATGTGATATTTTTTACCAAGACGGAAATGAATATTCACATTTCAGAGTGCACGGAAATTATTGAGAGATGAACCGAAATGACTTGGAGGTTCATCGGAACCATCGGCAAAAAGAACAAAGAGTTCAGCTTCTGAAGCATATATTCGACATCTTCTAACCCACCAACTCCAACAAGCGAATATAATCCACCATCACCAACTTTATTACGTCTTCTAATCGGCCAAAAGGTTGCCAAAAGAAAGGAAAAAGACAAGTGTGTGGAAAAGCATACTCCTAAATTTGATGCTATGAAAGATGACTTAAACAAAAAAGTTGAATTAAAGTCGGGATTTGCATATGAATATGTACGTATTGATAGTAAAAAATTGGAGATATAGAGGAAAAGGGTTGATGCTGAGTTGCATGTATATATTGAACATAAATGATTTGCGAAACAACAACAAAATCATGAATTTTTGTGCGGAGGAGTTAGAGATATATTTGAAGTTAATTGATATTAGTATGTATGTTAGATGATTTTAGTTTCTCATGATTATTGAAAAAATTAGTATTAGTCATTCAATTTCAACTCTTATTATTATTATTATTATTATTATTATTATTATTATTATTATTATTATTATTACTAACGTGCCAAACGGACACGTTCCGTGCCTATTTGTGTGATATGTATTTTATATGATCCTAACTTATATGTTGAAGATAATTATAAATTTGCTACTATTCTTGTACCATTCTAAATGTGGACGGAAGTTGTATCGGTACTCCTGTTGTTGTCTGCAATTTGAAGTGTCGATAGTTTACATCTTAAGTTTTGTAAGTTTGCAATTTGAGAATTCATCACAAATTGGCCCACTTTTTATGTTGCTTAGTGACTTTTTATTCTACAAAACATAATTACAAGTAAATGAGCAATCTCATCTCATAGTTACAACCCTGACATATATCGGACATATGTTAATATTCATCATACCAATAAAGTACATTACAATCAAGTCATAATTTTCTACACATCATTATTAAGTATTCATCACATCTTTTATTCATAATTCAAGTAAATGTCCTAATCTGGTGGGATTTTATCGAGCCAATGTTTGTTAGATAGAGACTTCACCTGACCTGCGGGGTTTAGTAGGAGATGGGCCCATGACTCTCTATGGAGAGGTTAAATTCCAGGAATCATACGTATGACGATTCAATGATTGGCGTCACATTTCATATAGAGTCTGCATTGATAGACTAATTGTGCATTTGAATACAGTTGTGTGCTTGATAGATTATCTGTGCACTTATTTTCTATATATGATTAAATGTGTAAATGATGTTATGTATTGTGTATCTTGGACTGCATATTTTTTGTTATATGTTATTTTTAATTTGTGAACCTCTACGAGCATTTTAGGCAATTACTTGTACCGTGTTGAGAAGCGGTGAGACTCGAAGCTATCAGTTGGTCTTCGTCACCCAATCATTTTTAGTTAGAGTTTAAAGACTAGCTTAACGGTAGTAGTTTAAGAATGTTGTTACTCTTATTTATTGTGCATTGTAGTTATACTCTGAAATTGTATTATGTTATACCTTTGACAATGAGAACTAAGTTCAAAACCTTTTCTCTAGGTGCCCTATCTAACAAGAGTTGGATTTGTGTGAATGTTATTGGGAGAACACACATTAAATCCATATCTTCAAATTTTAACATTAAGAAAGTTGAAAATCATCTTTTATATTCTTTGTGTTGAATATGATCATGATATGACACTCAAGATTGATGTTGTGAATCTTTATCTTTATGTGTCAAATTCAGTCCAAAATAGAATTTATCTCTGTTAATCTGTCCTCCCTAGTTAATGCGAATATTGATCTTTGGAAAGTGTATCAAAATAGAGAACCATATGTTGCCTAATGTACATTTGAGTTATTGAGGGGGCTAAGTAGTGTCTAGTCTCTCAAAATTTTCAATTGCACTCTTAAGTTATGTTTGACTGGTTCTCTTCTTCATTGTCTTTGTAATGATGGTCTCATTGTTTTTGAATTTATAACTTATAGAACTTGTTCTTGAATTTCTCTTTTTTTATTCATTTTACTTCTCATCTTCATTGCCTCTTCTACTAGTTTTTTTTTTAACTTAGTTTGATGTATATTATTTGGAATTCAGGCTTAGTTGGCCTCTCTGTTGTAATCCTGATAAACATCAAAATTTTATTGTCTAAGTTAACAAGCTACATTGTTGTATCCTAAACAAATTAAACATTAAAACTTTATTGTCCAACTAAACAAGAACCTACATTTTTTGTTCGAAGTATTTATTTATCTTTAAATCTCTTACGACTGACATTCTTATGTGTGTGTATGTATATGCGCGTGTGTGACATACATAGAGACTTAGAGATGTGTTGATTGACTCCTTTTAACAAATATTATTTTGTTTTTGCAACAAAGATCCTTTTGAGATATATTTTGTTAGAGAATTTCTTAAAAATTTGAAGCAATTAATTTTTTATATAATTAAATTTCGTTAAATATGCCATTAAATTTTATGTATGTCAATTTCTTTCTCAATTATACAATTTTTGTATGCACTTCCAAAATTTTGAAGCTTTGTTTTGGATTTTGGTGGAAAAGGAATAATAAAGAGAAATTTACAAAAAAAATAAAATAATAAAGAGAAGGGGAAGATGAAGATGTCATGGATTTGGATCCTCTCCTATTGTTGTGGTTTAACACTCTCTCCTTTTTCTAATCTAAGGGATGATAATAATTGATTGGAAGATGAACATATAAGAAGAGAATCAAAATTGTCGATGAATGATTGAAATTATCGCATAATGGACAACTTGAATAAAAGGGCAGGATAAGATCCAATTTCTGAGGTAATACTCTCCGACTTACATGAGATTTTACGTTTTTACCTGAACTAAAATTATTAAAGATTCAAATTGATAATAAGTTGTAAAGTATAGAGACTCAATTAATAATTTTTTTAATTTGACCATTTTTATAATAGTCTACACTATTTAAAGAATATTTAATATGTTTTAAACTTTGTATTCGGTCTAAGAATCGATTAATTTGAGAGGCAAAATCTCCCTGCCACTTTTTTTTTGAAATGACAAAATATATTATAAGAAGAAGGAATCTGAATCCATCTATTAACTTAATTTAATAAAAACATCTTTATAATTTAATAAAAACCCATGCAACACATGTATTATTTAATATACCTTTTAACATCATAATCATTTTTATTGAGTGTATTTCTCGTTTCTGCAGGGACTTTACCAACCCAAATCTGCGGAAAGAGCAGAAAGGCTGACCTTCACAAGTATGTTATGTGATTGTTTTATAATCAATTTATGAATAAAAGTTTCTTGTTTATTCATCTTTTTCGACTCCATCTAATACTATTTTCACGTTTCATTTTCTATGAATAGTTTGATATGGTGATTCAGGAATATAAGGAGGGATTCAAAGTTGTGGACCTAGGCAAGGTGCTAGATATTTTAAATTGCTTCGTTGATTTGCTTTGTTTGGTTACTGCGGTCTGTTTATAATGTGCTAATGTTTTGCTTTTTTTTTTTAACAGGTGGATTCTTGCAAGTGAGTACTTTTCAAGCCAATTTGAAGTCTCCATTCACAATTATTGATGCACCAATTAATTTCAAAATTTTAAAGACAAAAATATATAGAAACATTTTTTCTACATTGCGAAACTGTATTAGATTTTCTTCCTTTTTGTGATTAAATGATGTACATTATCAAGTATTAACACATTACTATGACTTTTTTTTTGGAAATTAACTTGTAGATAATATGCATTTAATATCATTTTAAGATTTTCATTCATTTTGTGATCAATGACATAATATTCTTAACGTACTATGGATTTCTTGTTTCTAAATGAACTGTATACATGCGTTTGAAATGAACTTTTTTTTTATACGTAGTGCATGTTTCACATAGCTGATTTTTATTTGACGATTTCAACACTAATCTTTCCACATACTTATGTTTGTGTTTTGAATAATTGATGAGAAATGCTGCAGCAATTGAAGATGCTTTCGGTGGTGACTTGCCTCCGCAAACAACTGGAATAAATAAACGGTCTACAATTCTTGTCACAAATCTCAATCGTGATGTAAGTACAAAATTACAACTTGCGGGCTGCTGATGACCAAGAGATTGAAAGTTAGTACACTTGAAGAATTGAAGATGAAACTAGTATGATTTATGTAGACTATTTTGAACTAAGGAGTTGTATTGACAATTATAATTCAACACTTAGTTTGTCATGTAACAAGACATGTGTAATATTTTATACCAAATGTCTAGGACATTTGTTCCCAACTGCTGTTAAGTTAGTTATGTGATAGTTACAATTTGTTAAGTGTTTTGTAAGCCTATATAATGGTTATTATATTTTTGTTCAGTCATGAGAATAAATGACTCACACTTGCTCACAAAGAAATTAATCCTCTCAATCTCTTCTCTAACAAAATAGTGGCTAAGTTCCAATAATTGAGACTCATCAATATTAATGGTTTATAGATTTTTATTGAATACCATTAATCTTGATAAGTCTCAATAACATATCAAATGATTTTTTATTATTTTTTTAAATGTTGTACGAATGATCTATACGATATAAACTTCCAATCTAAAGGTCGATTTTATAAAATTTGTATTTGTTATAGCGTTATTGAGGAGACGGGTCTTGGGTTATAAATATAAGTCAGGTGATGGTGTGGTTATAAGGATCATGGGAGGACAGCGTCATTATGGTGGAAATATATGGTCGAGATTAGGGATGGTGCTTTTAATGGTGTAGACAGATGATTTAATAGCTTCTTATTTTGTAAGTTGGGGGATGGGGAAAATACATCTTTTTGGGAAGATCCGTGGGTGGGGGGCAGTGTGTCGTTGCGGAATCGCTTTCCGCGGCTAGCTAGCTTGTGTGGTAATGCTTAGGTGATGATGGCTGAGTGTAGGCGCCGAGGGTGAGAGGTTGGTGGTGGGAGTTCTCTTTTTGCTTGGGAGGAGGAGGTGCTGGAGGAATGTTGTAATTTGTTAGAACATGTTGTTTTGTAGTGTAATGTGATTGACAGGTGGCAATGGCGTGGAGGTTCCTCTGATATCTATACAAATAGAGAAGCTTATCTGTCTTTGTCGAAACAGGTTGAGGAAGTACTTGTGCCAGCTCCTTTGGTAGATTTTCCTTGGCATAAACTAGCACCACTAAAGGTTTCTGTGTTTGCTTGGAGATTTTTGAACAACAAGCTTTCAACTAGAGATGATGTTTTTGCTAGAGGCATAATTTATGACAGCTCTCAATCGTGGTTTCAGATGCACAACCTTGGAATCTTTATCTCATCTATTTTTTGTTTTCAAGGATTCGCAGAAGGTGTGGAGTGGTTTGCTTAACTAGTTAGGTATTCAGTGTGCTCTCCATTTGGAACCAGTTCCTCATGCTCAACATTTCTTAGGCCTACAGGTTTGTTCAGTGAAGCCTAAAAAACTCTTTCAAGTTATCTGGCTTGTGACTATCTGGCTGATTTGAAAGGCTCGCAATGACTTTCTTTTTCAGAATAAGTTGTTTGTTGTGGATCAAATTTTAGATCAGATTAAACTCTATGTGTGGTGGTGTTTAAGGAGGCGGGATTCTAGTTTTTCTTACGAGTTTAATTTGTGGGCTATGTCCCCTTTGGGGTTTTTAGGGATGACAAGCGGTTAATTGTATGGTTTCTTTTGGTGGCTGTTGTGTTGTTTTGTCTTCAGCTCTGGCCTTTGTGCACGCCTTGTGCTAATCTAGAGAGCTAGTTTATATATTGCTTTTTAGCTGTTTCAAAAAAAAATGTTTTGACCCAAAGCGTTGGTCCTTCTAAGCATTTACTAACAAGATTTCTACTTTTTAATAAAGTAAAGGAAAAATGGTTTAATTTACCAATCTATTATTTTTTAATCCACGTACAAACCTCGATTTCTTATTAAAACGACCAAAGGTTTAGGCTAGAGAGAGTATAAGTTAATGTTTATTCTTTTGTTATTTACAATTAAAATAATAATTTAATTTTTATACACTATCAGTGTAAAGATATTTTACATATGTATCAAATAAGGTATTGTCAAATCATGTATGATATTTAAAAACACATGATGTGTCCATTCATTAAATGACGTGGCAACTTATCATTGGATGTATGTGTAAAATTATTTTACAGATGCATCCAATAAAGTATTGTCACATCCTGTATGATATTTAAAAACCATGATGTGTCACATTCATTAAATGACGTGACAACACATCATTGAATGTATCTGTAATATAATTTTACATTAGTGCATAGTAATTAAACATTTAATTTATACACAGTGTCAGTGTAAAATTATTTTACACATGTATCCAATAATGTATTGTCACACCATGTATGATATTTAAAAAACACATGATGTGTCACATTCATTAATAACGTGGCAACACATCATTGAATATATGTATAAAATAATTTTACAATGACAATGCATAGTAATTAAACAATTAAAATAATAGATTGGTCAACTTTGACTAGTCAACAATCAACCCCATTAATCATGCATAATTTCATAAAATAAGTCTCATAATCAAAATCTACATAAATACTAGATTGGTCAACTTTGACTAGTCAACAATCAACAAAAAAATTACAAGGAAATTCATTAAACACAAATAATTAAATTAGTAAAAACAGGATTTTACACTTAGTTTCATCAAAAAAGAAAAGAAAAGGATTTTACACTTAGTGGGAGGTGTATTTGGAAAATCTCAAGTTCCACTTCTGCGTTGAAAATAGTTTATAAAAGGTGTTATCCTTCGCTTTAAGAAAATCAGTTTTTAAGGTGTTATCCTTTAATGGTTCATTTTGTATCCCTTAAGCCTTCTTTAAGTCGTTTCTTTTACTCAACTAATTTTTTGTTCATCATTTGATTCATGAAAATTGCAGCCTTGATTACCTACAAGTAAATTACAATAATGATCGTTCTAAGTGATTCAATCATGCATTATCAAATGTGAGTACTTGTCAAACAATATTATAACTAGATGATGCCGCTTTATGTTTGATTTATTGAGCTTTCTGCATTTTGCAACTATATTGGATTTTCTTCCATTTTGTGATTAAATGACATTATATTATCAAGTATCAACACTTTATTGTAACTTTCTTGTTTGTAAATCAACTATAGATATGCATTTAATATATTTTTAAAAGTTTCAATCATTTTGTGATAAATATTATTTTGTTTTTGCAACAAAGATCCTTTTGAGCTATATTTTGTTAGAGAATTTCTTAAAATTTGAAGCAATTAATTTTTTTATATAATTAAATTTAGTTAAATATGCCATTAAATTTTATGTATGTCAGTTTCTTTCTCAATTATACAATTTTTGTATGCACTTCCAAATATTTGAAGTTTTGTATTAGATTTTGGTGGAAAAGAAATAATAAAGGGAAATGTACAAAAAAAAAATAATAAAGAGAAGGGGAAGATGAAGATGTCATGAATTTGGATCCTCTCCTATTGTAGTTGTTTAACACTCTCTCCTTTTTCTAATATAAGGGATGATAATAATTGATTGGAAGATGAACATATAATTAAGAAGAGAAAGAAAATTATTGATGAATGATTGAAATTATAGCATAATGGCCAACACGAATAAAAGATCCAATTTTCTGAGGTAATACTCTGCTACATACATGAGATTTTACGTTTTTACTTGAACTAAAATTATTAACGATTCAAATTGATATTAGAAACTCAATTAAATTTTTTTTTTACTTTGACCAGTTTTACAATAGTCTACATTATTTAAAAAATATTTAATATGTTTTAAATTCTCTATTCCGTCTAAGAATTGATTAATTCGAGAGGACAAATCTTCCGCCACTTTTTTGTTGAAATGGCAAAATATATTATAAGAGGAAGGAATCTGAATTCATCTATTAACTTAATTTAATAAAAACATCTTTTATAATTTAATAAAAACCCATGTGACACATGTATTATTTAATATACTTTTTAACATTATATTCATTTTTTATGTGTATTCCTCGTTTCTGCAGGGACTTTACCAACTCAAATCTGCTGATATAGCAGAAAGACCGACCTTCACAAGTATGTTATGTGATTGTTTCATAATCAATTTATGAATAAAAGTTTCTTGTTTATTCATCTTTTTGGACTCCATTTAATACTATTTTCACGTTTCATTTTCTATGAATAGTTTGATATGGTGATTCAGGAATATATGGAGGGATTTAAAGTTCTGGACCTAGGCAAGGTGCTAGATATTTTAAATTGCTTCATTGATTTGCTTTGTTTGGTTACTGCAGTCTGTTTGTAATGTGCTAATGTTTTATTATTTTTTTCTTTTATAGGTGGATTCTCGCATGTGAGAGTACTTTTCAAGCCAAGTTGAAGTCTCCGTTCGCAATTACTGATGCACCGTTTAATATCAAATTTTTAAAGACAAAAATATATGGAAACATTATTTCTACATTGTAAACCTGTATTAGATTTTTTTCCTTTTGGTGATTAAATGATGTACATTATCAAGTATAACACATTACTATAACTTTCTTGTTTGGAGATTAATTAACTTGTAGATAATATGCATTTAATATCTTTTTAAGATTTTCATTCATTTTGTGATCAATAAGATAATATTCTGAATGTACTATGGATTTCTTGTTTATAAATGAACTATATACATTCGTTTGAATTGAACTTTTTTATTTATATGTAGTACGTGTGCATGTTTCACATAGCTGATTTATATTTGACGATTCCAACACAAAGTTTAATCCTTCCACATATTTATGACTTGGTTTTTTAGAAAATTGTTTCCTTTGTATTTAATTATAAAGCTAGAGTTTCAGCATTTCAAGACAGAAGTACAACTTGCGGGCTTGCTGACCAAGAGATTGAAAGTTAGCACACTTGAGGAATTGAAGATGAAACTAGTATAATTTTTGTAGACTAAGTTTGAACTAAGGAATTGTATTTACAGTTATAATTCAATACTTAGTTACTCATGTAATAATACATATGTAATATGTTATACCAAATGTCTAGGACATTTGTTCCTAACTGTTTTCTGTTGAGTTAGTACGTTATGTGATAGTTACAGTTTGTTAAGTGTTTTTATTTTGAATAAGTTTATTAAGTGTTTTGTTTTTGACGTAAAAAAAAACACCTTACAAACTTAGTCAAAAAAAATGGTTATTATATTTTTGTTTAGTAATAAGAATAAATGACTCACACTTGCTCACAAAGAAATCAATCCTCTCAATCTTTTCTCTAACAAAATAGTCGCTAAGTTTCAATAATTGAGACTCATCAACATTAATGGTTTATAGATTTTTATTGAATATCGTTAATCTTGATAAGTCTCAAGAATATAACAAATGATTTTTTATTATTTTTTTAATTTTTTTCACCAATGATCTATACGAAGTAAACCTTCAATCTAAAGGTCGATTTTATAAAATTTGTATTTAATATAGCATAATTGAGGAGATGGGTCTTGGGTTTTATATGAGTCAGGCGGTGGTGTGGTTAAGGATGGTGGGAGGATGGCGTCATTATGGTTGAAAAATGTGGTGGGGATTATGGATGGTGCTTTTAATAGTCTAGACTGATGGTTTAATAGCTTCTTATTTCGTAAGTTGGGGGATAAGGAGAATACATCTCTTTGGGAATATCCATGGGTTACGGGCAGGGTGTCGTTGCGGAATCGCTTTCCGCGACTGGCTAGCTTGTGTGGTAATGCTCAGGCGACGGTGGCTGAGTGCAGGCACCGGGGGTGGGGAGTTGGTGGTGGGGGTTGGGTGTGGAGACATTCTCTTTTTGCTTGGGAGGATGAGGTGCTGAAGGAGTGCTGTGTAATTTTTTATAATATGTTGTTTTGCAGTCTAATGTGATTGACAGGTCGCAATTGCGTGGAGCTTCCTCTGATATCTATACGGTTAGAGAAACTTATCTGTCTTTGTCAAAACAGGTTAAGGAAGTACTTGTGTCAACTCCATTGGTTGATTTTCCTTGACATAAACTAGCACCACTGATGGTTTTTGTTTTTTCTTGGAGAGTTTTAAACAACAGGCTTCCAGTTAAAGATAAATCTTTTTGCTAGAGGCATAATTTTTTACGGCTCTCAGTCGAGCAGTTTCGGATGCACAACCTTGGAATCTTTATCTCATCTGTTTTTATTTGCAAAGATTCGCAGAAGGTGTGGAGTGGGTTGCTTAACTGGTTAGGTATTCAGGGTGCTCTCCATTCAGAACATGTTCCTCATGCTCAACAGTTCTGAGGCCTAAGTTCTGAGGCCTATAGGTTTGTTAGGTGGAGCCTAAAAAACCTTTTAGGTTATGTGGCTTGCAACTATCTGGCAGATTTGGGAGGCTCTCAATGACTTTCTTTTTCAGAATAAGGTGTTTATTATGGATCAGGTTTTAGATCAGATTAAATTCTAAGTGTGGTGGTGGATAAGGGGGCGTGGTTCTGGTTTTTCTTACGAGTTTAATTTGTAGGCTATGTCCCCTTTTTTGTGTTTAGGGATGGCAAGCGGTTAACTGTTATGGTTTCTTTCGGTGGTTGTTGTGTTGTTTTGTCTTCAGCCCTGGCCGTTTATGTATCATAATGTAGATTACTTTTTGCGGTAGATTGTGCAGCGTTGTGATAATCTAGTGAGCTAATTTATATATTAATTTTTAGCTGTTTCAAAAAAAAAAAATAGTTTTGTCCAAATATATTCGTCCTTCTAAGAATTCATTAAAAAGATTTCTCTTTCTTAAAAAAGTAAAGGTATAATGAATTTAATTTACCAATCTATTATTTCTTAACCCACGTACAAACCTCGATTTCTTATTAAAAGGACCACAGTTTTGGGCTAGAAAGAGTATAAATGTTATTCTTTTTTTATTTATAATTAAAATAATAATTTAATTTATATACACTGTCAGTGTAAAGTTATTTTTCACATGCATCAAATAATGTATTGTCACATCATGTAAGATATTTAAAAATACATGATGTGTCCATTCATCAAATGACGTGGCAACACATCATTGAATGTATGTGTAAAATTATTTTACACATGACTCCAATAAAGTATTGTCACATCATATATGATATTTAAAAATACATGATGTATCACATTCATTAAATGAGAGGGCAACACTTCCTTGAATGTATATGTAAAATAAATTTATATTTACTGTGCATAGTAATTAAACATTTAATTTATATACACTGTCAGTGTAAAATTATTTTACACATACATCTAATAATGTATTTTCACATCATATATGATATTTAAAAAACACATGATGTGTTACATGACGTGGCAACACATCTTTGAATTTATGTGTAAAATAATTTTACAATGGCAATGCATAGTAATTAAACAATTAAAATAATGCCAAAAATATGAATTAATAAACCCATTAATCATGCATAATTTCATAAAATAAGTCTTAGAATCAAAATCTACACAAATACTAGATTGATCAACGATGACTAGTCAACAGTCAACAAGTCAACGGTCAATAGTCAACGGATCAACGGATCAACAAAGAAATAACAAGGAAATTCATTGAACACAAATAATTAAATTAATAAAAACAATGTATTACACTCGGTGGGAGGTGTATTTGGAAAATCTCAAGTTCCACTTCCACATTGAAAATAGTTTATAAAAGGTGTTATCCCTTCAACCTTACAAGTCAGTTTTTAAGGATGAGCAAAACTCAATATAAAAATCCAATACTGAATATAAAGAATTATGATGTGCTCCTTTAAAGGTTCATTTTGTATGCCTTCAACCTTCTTTTAGTCGTTTCTTTTACTCAACTAATTTTTTGTTCATCATTTGATTTATGGTAATTGCAACCTTGATTACCTACAACTAAACTACAATAATAATCGTTCTAAGTGATTCAATATTTTTTCCCCTTAACATAATCTTTTTTTTTAACAACATATTCGTGCATTATCACATGTGACTACTTGTCAAGTGAAGTCTCAATTTACAATTATTCATGCATTATTTAATATATCAAGAAGTATGTTATTAAAAGTTGCACTTGATTTTAGTCAAAAAAAAAAAAGTTGCACTTGATCTACACTTATTGATATCTCTTTTGATTTACCTCCTTTCAAGAACATTTTAATATTCTTAACCCATTATTATAACTTTATTGTTTATAAATGAATTGTATATATGTATTTAAATTGAACTTTTTATTATTTATTGTTCATTTTATGTTTTTACAGCCAAGAGATTGTATGTGCTAGAATATTACCGTGTCATTGGAACAAAAGTGGCAGAACTTCCAATAGTTGTAACTGATGCTAAGAGTCAAGGAGAGAGGTTATTTAATTTACTCTAACAATATGTTGACCTTTCATTGTGTTTTAACAATTGACCAATTATTTGAAAAAAATGTTAATTGTTTTCTTGTAGTGTTATAACCAAATATCCCTGTTTATTTTTTTTGCATTGAGAATTTGCTTTCATGGTTAAAATTTAAACTATTAGCCCTTCCAGCTACTCGAAGCTGAGTCAATGTGGACTAAGAAATTTAAGTTTAAAAAGTTAGACTATTTTTCTCTTATAATTTGGGACGGAGAGGATATATATATATATATATATATATATATATACAATTCACGAATAAAATTGATCATTAGTAATAGAAGAAACAATTGAAGTTTTGTCAGAACAGAGAAAAACAGTGGCAGAATATTTTTATTTACCAATAGAGTGTTGAGAATGTGTAATCAAATTTCTCAATTCCGACCATCATAGTTTGGAGTCCCTCTCCCTTGTTTCAAGTAAGTATATTGTTTTGAAAACAAGGGATAGGGACTACAAACTGCGATGGTCGGAATTGAGAAATTTGATTACACATTCTCAAGACTCTATTGGTAAATAATAATATTCTGCCATTGTTTTTCTCTTTTATGACAAAACTTCAATTGTTACTAATGATCAATTTTATTCGTGAATTTGATATATATATTTACTCCCTCCGTCCTAAATTCTAAGAAAAAAATGGTCTAACTTTTTAAATCTAAGTTTATTAGTCCACATTGACTCAATTTCATGAGCAACTGGTAGGCCTAATAGTTGAACTTTAATCCATGCAAGCACATTCTCAATGCAAGAAAAGGGATTGGCAATAATCCTACAATAAACTAATTAACATTTGTTTCAAATAACTGGTCAAATGTTAAAACACTATAAAAAGGTCAATTCATTGCAGAAGTATATTAAATAACCTCTCATTGACTTTTAGAATCAATTGCAACTATTGGAAGTACTGCCACTTTTGTTCTGATCACATGGAATACCGCGGCGTGTGCAACCTCCTGGGCCCTGACTGAAAGATATGTCCACTGTTTGGAAATTTTCAGTTTCCGTTTTTCGTTAAAATTTATATGAACTTTATATATAGACTACGATGAAAATTTAATCACATTATATTTTTCCGAGCTAAGATGCAAAAAAAGTTATTCGAACTAAAATTTATTCGAGAACTTATGATTTGCTTTAATTAAATTGTTTACGGTAGAATTTTTCTATTTCTATAACTTTTATCGGTAGGCGAGATACGACTCGATTGGAAATCACGTCACTTGCCTTTTTGATCCAATGACATAGATTGATTCATGGCTTTATAAATACGAAAAGCTTAGAAGTAAGTCCATTTTTTCCAATTCCTTTCATCTCTTACTCGTAGCTATCTCTCTCTCTCTCTCTCTCTCTCTAGCTTAACGGTTGTAGTTTAAGAGTCTTATTACTCTTATTTATTGTCCATTGTAGTTATACTCTGAAATTGTATTATGTTATATCTTGGAATAAATTCTACAACTATGTTTGTTTAGACATAGCGTTTGGATTTTATTCTTACTGTTATTCTTGAAAACAAATTATAAAAGAGGCATTGCATTTTGATAGTTATTTTTAAAAGTGTTACTCTAATTTAATTTAATAGCGATCGTGAATCTTTCATTTCAAAATCTTTATTTTGTTTTGTTGTTAAAGAAAAAAAAAGTGCCTACTTTTGGTCTATGAAAAACAAAGAGTTAGAGAGTATATAACCGCTTCAATGGCAGCATGTAAATCACAATGGTTATTAAGCATGCTTATGCAGGAATTGGGTTTGAAGACTGAAGATAAAATGAAAGTTATATTAGATAGCAAATCTTCTATTGATTTGGTTAAGAAGCATCCTGTTTCTCATGGTAGGAGCAAACACATAGATTGATAGAAACACGGCATCATTTTCCAAGGGATGAAGTGAATCATGACAAGCTAGAGTTGCAACATTGCAAGATAGAAGTACAACTTGCGGACTTGCTGACCATGACATTAAGTTAGTATACTTGAGGAATTGAAGATGAAACTAGTATGATATATGTAGACTAAGTTTGAATTAAGGAGGTGTATTGATAGTTATAATTCAACACTTATTTAGTCATGTAACAAGACATATGTTATATCAAATGTCTAAAACATTTGTCCCTAACCGTGTTTTCTGGTGAGTTACTTAACTGTTATATAAGCCTATATATTGACTATTATATTTTTGTTTAGTAATGAGAATAAATGACTCATACTTGCTCACAAAGAAATCAATTCTCTCAGTCTCTTCTCTAACAAACTATGGAGATGTCAATTTGTATCTGGTAATAGATTATTTGTGGGATTATCTGAACGGAGATCCGAAGTGGTGAAGCTGGAGGGAAAAATCTCCCCGTGGATAATTCGGGGCGAGGAATGGAGAATGCTCCGCCACCGCGGATTCTCCGACACTGATTATATTATTTAAATTATACATATAATATAAAATTATATAACTTTATGCATATTTTTATATAAAAAATAATAATTAATACGTTATAAAGATTATGATTATGCATGGTAACAACAAGTGCAATTGGATATTTAGATTTTTTGACAAAAATAAATATTATAAAGTGCTTTTGCATTTTTTTGTTATTGATGCAAAATGTATTGTTTTTTTAAATGAAAGATTCAAAATATTTATTTTGTTTTAGGAAAAAGGAAGAAAAAAAAGATATTAGTATCTGTTAGCCCATATTTTGGTCCACCAAAGATTAATACTTTGGAGGGAGGACAAAATAGTGGAAAATATTGAGGCTGATCAAAGTTTCTATATGTGTGAGGTTGACCACATAACTAGGCAAACTTTTGATAGAAACTTAGCCTCTATTGCCCCATTTGGTAAACGAGATGATGGCTTTCGAGGAGCCACTAATAACAATGTTTACCATTCTGTGAGACTTCATCCCACATAGGGATTCTGTTGGGAAAGGGAAGTAATTGATGAATTCCCTCCTGAAGATGGAGTAATCCCACCATCTGGTTGGGATGATGATGAAGAATCAAGCAATGTCTGAGCCCTCTGCATGGGCCAAGATAACGGCATATGTTGCCGAGAGAAAGCTTGAAACGGCCCTAGAGGCTGCACTCGAACAAAATATGGTTGAAGAAACCATTGATGAAAACAATGGCAATTTGTTGCCAATTGAGCAAAGGTTGGATTGCATCTATGATGATGAACCCTTAGGATTTGAAAAAGATCCATTAAGTTCAAATCCAAAAATGCAAGCCCAAGATCCTTTGCAAGAAATTAATATTGGAGATGGCCTAATAAAAAGGCCAACATATATCAGTACCAATATTGATTTCGAGTTAAAACAAAAACTGGTTAATCTACTCAAAGAAATTAAAGATTGTTTTGCCTGGGACTATAATGAAATGCCAGGATTGAGTAGAGAATTGGTGGAACATAGGCTACCACTCAAGCCAGGAAAAATGCCAATCAAGCAGTTACCAAGGAGATTCAACCCAGAGATCCTATCGAAGATCAAAAGTGAGATTGAAAGATTGCTGAGGAGCAATAAATTCATTCGAACTACAAGGTATGTTGAATGGTTAGCAAATATTGTGCTTGTTATTAAGAAAAATGGTAGTCTTAGGGTATGCATAGACTTTAGAGATTTAAATAATGCAACACCAAAGGATGAATACCCAATGCCAGTAGCAGAAATGCTAGTTGATTCAACAGCCGGGTTCGAGTACCTAAGCATGCTTGATGGCTATTCTGGTTATAACCAAATATTCATTGTTGAAGAAGATGTGGCTAAAATAGAATTTAGATGCCCTGGAGCATTAGGGACTTATGAATGGGTTGTTATGCCATTTGGTCTAAAAAATGCTGGTGCCACATATCAAAGAGCAATGAATTTAATTTTTCATGATTTTATTGATGCCTTTATGCAAGTATACATTGATGATATTGTTGTGAAATCCTCTTCTAGTGATGATCATTTAAATCATCGTAGAAAATCATTTGAAAGGATGAGAAAATGTGGATTAAAAATGAATCCACTAAAATGTGCTTTTGGTGTACATGCAGGGGATTTCCTTGGTTTTGTGGTGCATAAAAAAGGCATAGAAATCAATCAAAATAAAACGAAGGCTATTATGGAAACTCAGCCTCCAAAAACAAAGAAGCAACTTCAATCCCTATTGGGAAAGATCAACTTTTTGAGAAGATTCATTTCGAATCTAAGTGGGAAAGCTCATCCATTCTCTCCACTACTTAGAAAACAAAAAGGTGATCAATTTCATTGGGGGCAAGATCAACAAAAAGTGTTTGAAGACATAAAGAATTATCTGGCTAATCCACCAACGCTTATGCCTCCTATTCGAAACAAAGCAATTAAGTTGTATATTTCAGCATCTGATTCAACTATTGGTAGCATGCTTGCCCAAGAAGATGAAGATGGTGTTGAAAAATCTATATATTATTTAAGTAGGGTATTAAATGATGCTGAAACTAGATATAGTGCTATAGAAAAACTATGTCTATGTTTATATTTCTCTTGTATTAAACTTAAGCATTATATAAAGCCTATTGAAGTTTATGTCTATTCTCATTTTGATGTTATTAAACATATGCTTTCAAAACCTATTTTACATAGTAGAA
Source organism: Trifolium dubium (assembly GCA_951804385.1). Classification (NCBI taxonomy): domain Eukaryota; kingdom Viridiplantae; phylum Streptophyta; class Magnoliopsida; order Fabales; family Fabaceae; genus Trifolium; species Trifolium dubium. The sequence goes on from OX638074.1 coordinate 6,858,451, forward strand.
TTGGTAAATGGGCTTTAGCTCTAACTGAATATTCATTAACTTATAAACCTTTGAGGAATAAAAAAGGTCAAATAGTGGCAGATTTTCTTGTTGATCATTCAGTGATCGAAATGCCACTAAGTTATGTGGAAACACAGCCTTGGATTTTGTATTTCGATGGTTCCAAACATAAACATGGAACTGGAATTGGGATTTTAATAATATCTCCAGTACAAATTCCAACTAAGTTTGAATATAAAATCAATGGTTTTTGTTCCAATAATGAGGCAGACTATGAAGCCTTAATAGCAGGTCTTGCACTATTGATAGACTTGGGGGCAAAGAACATTGTCATTCGAGGTGATTCAGAATTGGTGATTAAGCAATTGACAAAAGAATACAAATGTATTAAAGAACATTTGGCTAAGTATTTTATGATTGCTAGTACCTTACTGGATCGATTCGAGTCTGTGGAATTTGAACATACTCCTAGACTACAGAATCAAGAAGCCAATGGCTTGGCTCAAATAGCTTCTAGTTACAAAATATCTCCAGAAAATTTGACAAAGTTAATTGAAATAGAGGAAAAATTGGTCTTCCATGAACCATTATCCTCAGAGTTATCAACGTACCATCAATGTGGAATAAAAAATGCCAAGTTCTCCACTCATTCGATTCGATTCGAATTTGGCATTTTTTGGGGGCAATTTGTTAGCCCATATTTTGGTTAAGTCAAAATATGCACTAAATGTTCTTTGAATGCAATTAATAAACCTTCAATCATGGAAACTAATATTTCCATATCATTTAATTTCATATGAAGGTCAAATGTAATGCATTTAAGTAAAAAGAACATTGTTATAAGAAAATATTCATGAATTTCAAAAGATGAGAAGCATTCACAAGTCCAAGAAGCAAATCAAGACTTGGTTCGAGTTATAGGCATTTCGAGTAACCATCAGAATCACTCGAACTTGAAGACCTTTTGTAACTTGGTAATTTATCAACATTTCTGAAGATTCAAAATTCAAACCATTGCAACCCTTCATTCAAATGTGGCAACTATTGGCATTCAAGAATGAAGATTAGGTGGTAAGACACTTGTCAAATGGATGTTATATAGTCGTTATTAGATAGTTGTAGAATTTATCTATAAATACTAGTTCATTTGATGTAATTTCTATCACAAATTTACATACTAAAAATCCTTAAACACTCAAAGTACCCAAGCGTTCGAGAGAAACGAGTAATACTCAAAGTACTCAAAGTATACAAGGCAATCACGTATGATCTTGTGATCACTTTCTTTTAATTCAATGCAATTTACATTTTTATGCAATTTACATGCTTTCATTTACATTTCTTGCATTTTAATTCATTGAAGCATTTACTTTTCTTTGTCAAATACGTACTCATTTTGAGTATTTTTACTTTTCTTGTCAAACAAGTTATCTTTTTGTCATTTAATTTACTTTTTACAAACAAACTTGTTCATTTGCATTAATGAACATTCCTACTTTCAATCTTGAACAATAAATGCACAAACATGTCCTGAGATTCTCTAGTTGGTCTCTCAAGCATTGCAAACTAGCGGTTGTTTACCAAAAATCAGTGTAAACAGTATCGTGCTTTGATTAAAATATATAGCAATTTTGTTAATTTTTTATGTCCGTGGAGCTCCGTGGATACTGTGGGGATCCGTGGGGATGGAGATGACGGAAAATTTCCCCCCGCAACAGGGATCGGGGACGGCGAAAAGTTTGGAGGGCGGGGGACGGGGAAACAGCATCCGCATATTCCCCGCTCCGTTGACATCCCTAACAAACTAGTCGCTAAGTTCCAATAACTGAGACTCATCAACATTAGTGATTTATGCATTTTTATTGAATACCGTTAATTTTGATGAGTCTCAATAACATATCAATTGATTTTCAAATTTTTATTTAAAATTTTGTATGAATAATCCATACGATATAAACTTTCAATCTTACATTAGATTTTGTAAAATTTGTATTCGTTATACCGTTATTGTGCGGTATAACATTATTAAATTTCAATTATTATTATTATTATTTATGTATGATGACGGAAAATTATTACTACCTCCGTTCCTTTTTACTTGTTGTTTTAGAAAAAAAGACCAAAATAAGAGGGGTATATTTTTGCACCTTATTTTCCTAGAATGCCCTTTTTTAAAATATATCATATTTTTAATCCACCAATAAATTCCTTCTTTTTCACAAACATTATCTATTTTCAAAAAAATTGTAACAAATTTTATTTAAAAACAAACAAAATTTGTATACAATAAAAAAGATTTTATTGTTTCAACAAAAACCATTATACAAAATTTAGTCAATAAAATAAAATAAGAAGGAGAATATAATAGGCAATATATAACCTAAATTGCTAAAACGACAAGTAAAAAGGAACAAATATTTTTTTCTAAAACGACAAATAAAAAGGAACGGAGATAGTAATAATAGAGATAGAGATTAATCAACCATAGTCTAGTTTAACAAACTCAATCAAAATTAAATCTATAAAATAGTATCAAAATATATCTTTTCACGCAATTCAAAATATAATGTTTGTGTTAAAAATAAGTTATTTTTATAAGATATAAAAATTTGTTAGGATATATGCAATTTTTGTGTATATATATATTATATCATGCAAACCCAAGGGGTGTGGTTGAGCGGCATGGGGCTCATCCTCCCTTAACCAAGGGTTGAGAGTTCGATCCTCACCTTGGGTATGGAGCAGCTTTAAATCATTGAGTCAGCTATCCCACCCTTCGAGGTGCCTCCAATCTAGCGAGGGATTAGTCACTGCGTTCGGCGGTGATACCCCGGTCTCGACCAAAAAAAATATATTATATCATGCAAAAAATAAATTAATATTCATCTGTCAAAAAACAAAATAATATTCATTGTGATTAAAATTTGTGACAGCATTCATTTCAATAACAATGAACCTGTTGTTCACTACTAACAATCCACCATTCCCAGCTGGTCTTAAGATTCTCGCAGTTTGTAAGACCCGTAGAAATACTGTAGCAGAGGTTAGATTTTTGATAATATTAATTAATATCATGCTATTTGTTTTTATCGGTTTTCGTTTGATAGTCTATTTTAACTTAATTTATGTTGAGATTGTGCATGCGCGCTAGTTTAACATTTGAAAAATTATTACAATGATTTTATAAGTTTCAAATGGTTTTAAAAATATTTTTGTGTTGTCGGAATTTTGAAAATAAATTACTTTAGATTTTTGAGAAAACGAGAAAGATATACCAACTGTTTGAAATTTATAGTTTTCGATTTCCGTCAAAATTTAAACTGAGACTTTATATATAGACTGTGATGAGAATTTGATCTCATTATATTTTTCCGAGCTAAGGAGTGAAAATTTATTCAGAAAAAATTTATTCGAAAGTTTATGAATCGTTTTAATTAAATTGTTTACGGTAGAATTTTTAAGTTTCAATAAATTTTATCGGTACGCAAGATACGACTCGTTTAAGAACGAGTGCCGGATTGAGCGAGATGATTTGGCAAGATCATAAAATATCTAGATATTTATGTTAGGAAACTTGGTGACCATGATTGGATAAGTGGATAGAAATTGATCTTGCTACTTTACACTATTTGATCCAAGGGCTTAGATTAACTCAAGAGTACTATTTAAGTGAGTGAATGGGGTTAGATCACAAATTCATTCTTTCTTTCTCTCTTCACCGTACCTATGCCTCCCACTTTTCTTTTCTTTCATTTTTTTCAAGTGTTTGAAACACACACAAAAACCCAATTTTGTGAGAAATCTAGAAGAAACTAGGAGAAAGGCTTACAATAGAAATTGATCCTTGTAACTTGGTGATACTTTTGGCTTAAATAAAGTGATAAGAAATATCTTCCTTCCTCTTTTATCATTCTTGGCCGTGTGGCCTTTTGTTTGGATGGGTGAGGATTTTAATTTTTCCTTTCATAATATTCATAGATCCTTGGTAGTTATTGATTGATCCAAAAGAAATATTAACATTTAGAAAGATTGATTAATGATTTTTGAAAATGATTTTGAGATATCATTTTGTTAGTGATGATTTTGTTCAATTGACTTCATTGTATGTCATTTAAAGTCACCACTAGTTGTTTTAGTAAATTAATTTTGAAAAGAAAAATTGTATAGAAACAAAAGCCCTAAATCTTTGTGATTTTTGTAGTTAGGATTTTGGAAAAGTTTGCAAGAATTAAAGTAAACCAAATTGAGTTGGTTTATGTGAAATTGATAATCTTATAAGTGTTTTAACTAAGTTTAAATTTTGAAAAGAATGATTTTGAGGTTATTTTAGTACTGTCCAAAATTTTAAGGGCCATTTTCGTCCTTATAAAATTGTTAGTTTGTCTTAGAAAGTGAACCATTAGATCCGCCTTTTTGAAACAATGAAAATGGACATATGGTTTGCGACGATCGGACAAATAATGACCGAGTTACGGTCGTTTTAATTTTGAAAACTATTTTGCCGTTGTTTGATAAAAGATATTTTCATTGACCGAAATAGAGTAGCAGATGTGTTGTTGATAAAAATATATTTATGTCTGTGATATTGTGTAGATCGTGTGAACCCAAAGTTTGGTTAAACGGCGTAAACACAAAGGAGATTATGTCGAAAATCTATTAGAAAGTTTTAACTAGTTATCTAAACACATTTAAAGAAATTTGAATACGAAAGAGGTTTATGAAAATATGTTTGGAAATCGATTTGTGAACTTAAATGAAAATCCTTTGTCGAGGATTGTATTTAAAATGTTTTAAAATAGTTTAAATTTATTTGGAGGCGTTTTGGATAAAAATATTTTCTATAAAGCTTTAACGAGAAAAACTATTTATTTAAGTGTTAATATTTTAAGAGTTGTTTTGAAAATGTTTCGAACCTAGTTAGTTGTGAGAGAACAATCATAGACCTTAATCATTTGTAACTTAGATAGGATTTATTTTAGTTGCCGAGTTAGGACATATTTAATGGATCAAATTAGTTTGTGTATTAACTTAACTAAGTTTAATAATTAAGGTTGAGAGAGTATTAGCCGGATTGGAGACTTCGTCAAGAGAGACGGATATTGCTCGCATAGCGTAAGTTGAACGTGTTGGAAGCTGGCTGAGGTAGGGGCACTTTCTAACGATTTCATATACCTCGAAATATCGAGTGCTTTTTATGCGTGTGTAACTGTTGCTTGAATATGTGTTATTGCTTGATGTGATGCAATGTGAATTATGAATATGTTTATTTGGTGATGTATTCTCGTGATGAGAACGTGCTATTTTCTACTCATGTTTGACTGGTTGTGAATTTCATATGTATGGATAATATGAAATATTGATGCTTGTACTTGATTTGAATATCTAGTTGTACATGATGTTTGTTTGTCTTACATATGGTTTTGTTATAAATATATGTATTGACTTGTGGTTGTGATTACATATCCATTCGTAGAACGTGGTTGCGTGAGTGGACCACGGGGTGAGGTTGCGTGAGTGGACCCACCTTAATCCTCTGGGATTTTTATGATTGGTATGTAATTGATGCATTGGCATAGATAAGAGACATCATATGCTCATGCATTCATAGTACGTGGTTGCGTGAGTGGACCACGGGGGTGCGGTTGCGTGAGTGGACCCACCTTAATCCTGCGGGATTTATTGAGTCCAATAAGTGGTTGCGTGAGTGGACCACGAGGTGTGATTGCGTGAGTGGATCCACCTTAATCCTTCGGGATTTTATTGATGGCCTTGTGGGGTATAGTAGGGGATCGACCTACGACTCTCTGCGGAGAGGTTAAATTCCGGAATTCATGCTTGTGAGGAACCTTGTTAGGGGGATCACGGTGAGGAACCCGGTTAGGGGGATCACGTCCATATAGAGTCTGCATTGATAGGCTAATTGTGCATTTGAATATTGTTGTATGTGATTGATATATTATCTGTGCACTTGGTTTCTATGATGTGTGATTCATATGATTAAATGTTTAAATGATGACATGTATTGTATATCTTGTGCTGTGTATTTTTGGTTATATTTTATTTTTAGTTGGTGACCCTCTACGAGCATTTTTAGGTCTTCACATTACCGCGTTGAGGAGCGGCGAGGCTTGAAGCTGTCTGTGGGTCTTTGTTACCCAACCATCTTCAGTAGAGTTTAAGGATCAGCTTAGGGGTAGTTGTTTAAGAGACTTGTTTACTCTTATTTATTTGTCCGCTGCAATTATATTCTGAAAGTGTATTATGGTTTATTTATAATAACTGGAGCCACTGTGTATGTTTAGACATAGTGTTTGGTTTTTATTCTTAAAACTTTTCTTGTGAAACGATTTATAAAAGAGGCATTGCATCTCGATCGCTATTTTGAAAAGGGTTTACTCTGATTTAATTTTAAGGGCGATCGCGAATGTTTCATTTCAAAGGCTTTGTTTTTATTAAAAAAGAAAAAAAAAAGACCCACTTTTGGGCTATGAAAAACGGGGTGTTACATTGTGGTATCAGAGCTCGGCGGTAGATTCTCGCCAAGGGGTTCTGAGTCGGGTGTCCTAAGCTGATCAATTGTCGGGTTTAGTGAGCATAAGTGCTTGTGTCCTTATGGGTTATGTGGTAGTTGTCTTAAGTCAAACATGTTATATGCTTAGGTAAGTGATCGTTTCTTAACTGATATAATGTCTCGATAGTATTTTAGTGATTAGAATAGTTAAACCCGTAAGGAATTGGTCGAATTTGTTCGATGAGTGTCTACGAATTCCTTAAACGCAATTGTATGAAGAGGACGAGCTTGGAGCAGATAAGAACTACTAGGAGTTCTTGGAATTAATTTAATGGATTCGAAGCAACATTGGTCGTTGTTAGTCAGAGGTGCTGAGTACGGATGACTGAACGTGATTCTGATAAGAGGATCTAAAGCAAGGACTTGAATTGGGAGAATCCTTTAGAAAAGTATTGGATGTGTACGAGAGTTAGGATTACACCGGATGAAGTCGTTTAACCGTTGAGATGATGCGACCATTGTGGAATAGTGGAGCATACCGAGGTGTCAATTGGAATCAGTTATGATGTTGGATAATCTCATGGGGAGACTTATATTGGAATTAAAGAGTGTTGCGCGTCAAAAGTGAGCGAACCTAGTAATTTTAGACAATGATGATACGAAGGGTGGAGGAATTAAGAGGTAAAGTTGAGTGTTTGAGCTATATTAGATTAAAAAAAAAAAGGAGTATTAAGGATGAATCTCGTGATAATTGAAGGTAAGAGATAAAATATCAAGTTGATAAGTGACAATCTATACGTAGTGTGGACGATACTAAGTATAAATGTTGTTGCAAGATGAAACTATATAGGTAATTAGTAATTGATTTTTGGATAAGTGTGGATTTGGAGAGTTGTTGAGCTAAAGAATAAGGAGTCCAACCTTGAAAAGTAAGTTATATGTCAATGGTAAGTTATGCTAGAGGTGTAGGGTATGGAAATACCTTGAATATTGTATCAGTGTAAGCTAAAATGGTTAGCTATCGGCGAGTAATCCCAAAGAGAGTGGAAATAATTGGAGTAGTTTGAAGAGATCAGGCAAGATTTTGGTAAAGACTCTGTGTTAAATGACATTTAAATTAAAGATTTTGATCGACTAAGATGGTTGAAGGACCAAGTAGCACTTTGAATATACTGAACCATATAAATATAGGCAATCAAGTGTTAAGTAATTCAAGTTATGGACGAGAAATTTTTGGTAATTTGCTAGAATTGTCGCCTTATGAGTAGATAAAAGTTCATTAGTGAGAGTACTAAGTTAATGATAGTTAATAGTTGGAAGGACTTTTATTATATATTAGAATTAAATGGAGGAATTTGGATGGTGTCTTAAGTAATTGGATTTCTTCACGAGTAGATTCAAGAGTTTGATTGAGTATCGAACGTACTAAGAATAAAATCATAGCAAAGGGTTGTGCTTTGGTAGTGGTTCTTGAGAAGTCAAGCGTTCAGATGTTATATAAGTATTTAATTGCTTGATGGATGTGTCAGGATAGGTAGCAAGAACGTTTGTGTGAAGTTGGTTATTTGTATTGGAGAATACTATGACTTTAGAATAGTTACGACAATTAGAGACTAATCGATCAGAGAATTGTACACTTGATTGGACACAAGTTGATGTGGAACAAGAATTTTTGGATTGTGTGCGGCAAATTAAAGATGTTGTTTGAAATCAACAAGATAAAGATATTGGTGTTTTGGGAACCAACTTTAAGAAGTTGCTGAATTTTTTGGAATTTTAAATTTCTAAGAGTTCGAAGAGAACTAGTTAAAGTAAATGCAAAAGCTATGACATTGATATGAAAGTGAAAGGAAAAGTAGTGGTTGTGTGCAAGCGAGGAAGTCATAAGATAACTCGCATTTCAATGAAGAGATTGACAACGTCATAGTTTAGCTTGTAAAGTTAAAAGGAACAATAAGAAGGACTACATTAATGTACCCCGTAAAGGTTAAAGTTGAGTTAAGAAATAACTAAGAAGTGTATGCTAATAAAAGTGGAGTTTGGCATGTTTGGATATAAGCAGAGAAGAGTATATATGAGGAAACAAGTTTTAAAATTGGAAAGAAACTATTACGGTTAGTATCCGTACTATTAAGTAACTAAGTGGAAAAATATGTTGGAGAAATTCATAAGAGACTTTGGAAGTCGAGACAAGCTAAGTATGACGTGTCATTAATGGACGAACGAATGAAGTAAGAGAGTTAGCCGTGGATAAGGTGTGTTAAGAACAAGTGTAAGGGAAGTAAGCAGAGATGTGACATATGTACAATAAGGATTCATTCAAAAATTTTAAGTTGAGATTGAGAGCATTAGACGATTATTAGAAAGCACTGCCTGATCGGATGTCATGGGGGCATATTTGTCGTATTAAAAAAAAAAAGAGTTAAGCGTTTGTCCATTGGGAAGAATTGAGTATAGAATTGAGAAGTTCGGTGAAAACCATAAATTTTTAAGATATTGTGCTTGTTAAGAAATGTGTGGCATAGTGGAAAATGCGCGTTGAGGAAATAAAAGATTTCAACAATTGACAACATGGACAATTGAGCAACAGTGGTAGTGAGAAATATCCAGAGATGTATTTTGGATGAAAGAATTCACACTAAGGATTAGATTTTGCAACAAATGAGAATGGTCAGGGTGGCAAGCTCTTGTGAAGAAAAGAGAATTTAATAGTAAGGCAGAAGAAATTTTATAGTTCAGAAATAGTTTGGGGATATGATGTAAGATGATGTGTGCCAACTGTGGCAGTCAAGGAAGAGAAATGTTGTGTGTTAAGGCATGCAAGAGTAAGCTAAGTGTTCGATTTGGAAATAATATGGACGCATAAGAGATTCATTTTTGGGAATTTGAGACTTGGATAAAAGAAGTCTAGGAGAAGTAGATGATAAGTTGGCGAGTGTAAAAAAAAAAAAAATCGTGGAGCTTTGTTTACCAACCAGATGTTGGGATGGTGTTATTAAGACTGGTTAGAATGGGATTTAAAAGTGAAAGCTGACAGTTTAGCGCATTTATGAGAGTTTAAGTGACGTGTTTTGAGTGTTGTGTCACGTCGACGAGATTGAAGTAGTAATAGATCGAGGAAACATTTAGTAAATCCCATATGGATTATTGAACCAGTGTGGCTCGGATGACCTTGAACACAAGTGGATGGGACCATCATGAAAGTTATGTAAAGATGGTCTAAGCCACCATCATGATTGTCGGCTATCTATTAACAAATTGAGGAACCGATCACCCTTAATCTCTTGTTAATAATAGAAGGAATCATGTTGAGTGAAATTGACTAATTTTGCTAGCTTTTGTATTGTATAGAAAGTTTTTGGTGTTTCTTTTTGGAGGGTAGTCGGTCTCCACTTTGCGTGAACCAAGTGGAATAACCTATGTCGCGGAGGCGAAAAAAGGTAACCTTGGAAAACTTCGAGTATTGACCATAGGATCCTTGGGGGACTAGAGTTATGCACCTTCGTAGTAAAGTTAATTCTAAGTAGTAAGCTCATAGTGTGATGTCTAGATTGCATCTAGAGTTTGAAATCTATGTCACTTTATAGAGGGTTACGATAGGTGCACAGTAGTGCTAGTGTTTGCATTAGTAATAGTTGGTTTAGCTGTTACTTTTACTTCGAGTTTCGAGGACGAAACTTCTTTTTGGAGGTAGTAATGTAAGACCCGTAGAAATACTGTAGCAGAGGTTAGATTTTTGATAATATTAATTAATATCATGCTATTTGTTTTTATCGGTTTTCGTTTGATAGTCTATTTTAACTTAATTTATGTTGAGATTGTGCATGCGCGCTAGTTTAACATTTGAAAAATTATTACAATGATTTTATAAGTTTCAAATGGTTTTAAAAATATTTTTGTGTTGTCGGAATTTTGAAAATAAATTACTTTAGATTTTTGAGAAAACGAGAAAGATATACCAACTGTTTGAAATTTATAGTTTTCGATTTCCGTCAAAATTTAAACTGAGACTTTATATATAGACTGTGATGAGAATTTGATCTCATTATATTTTTCCGAGCTAAGGAGTGAAAATTTATTCAGAAAAAATTTATTCGAAAGTTTATGAATCGTTTTAATTAAATTGTTTACGGTAGAATTTTTAAGTTTCAATAAATTTTATCGGTACGCAAGATACGACTCGTTTAAGAACGAGTGCCGGATTGAGCGAGATGATTTGGCAAGATCATAAAATATCTAGATATTTATGTTAGGAAACTTGGTGACCATGATTGGATAAGTGGATAGAAATTGATCTTGCTACTTTACACTATTTGATCCAAGGGCTTAGATTAACTCAAGAGTACTATTTAAGTGAGTGAATGGGGTTAGATCACAAATTCATTCTTTCTTTCTCTCTTCACCGTACCTATGCCTCCCACTTTTCTTTTCTTTCATTTTTTTCAAGTGTTTGAAACACACACAAAAACCCAATTTTGTGAGAAATCTAGAAGAAACTAGGAGAAAGGCTTACAATAGAAATTGATCCTTGTAACTTGGTGATACTTTTGGCTTAAATAAAGTGATAAGAAATATCTTCCTTCCTCTTTTATCATTCTTGGCCGTGTGGCCTTTTGTTTGGATGGGTGAGGATTTTAATTTTTCCTTTCATAATATTCATAGATCCTTGGTAGTTATTGATTGATCCAAAAGAAATATTAACATTTAGAAAGATTGATTAATGATTTTTGAAAATGATTTTGAGATATCATTTTGTTAGTGATGATTTTGTTCAATTGACTTCATTGTATGTCATTTAAAGTCACCACTAGTTGTTTTAGTAAATTAATTTTGAAAAGAAAAATTGTATAGAAACAAAAGCCCTAAATCTTTGTGATTTTTGTAGTTAGGATTTTGGAAAAGTTTGCAAGAATTAAAGTAAACCAAATTGAGTTGGTTTATGTGAAATTGATAATCTTATAAGTGTTTTAACTAAGTTTAAATTTTGAAAAGAATGATTTTGAGGTTATTTTAGTACTGTCCAAAATTTTAAGGGCCATTTTCGTCCTTATAAAATTGTTAGTTTGTCTTAGAAAGTGAACCATTAGATCCGCCTTTTTGAAACAATGAAAATGGACATATGGTTTGCGACGATCGGACAAATAATGACCGAGTTACGGTCGTTTTAATTTTGAAAACTATTTTGCCGTTGTTTGATAAAAGATATTTTCATTGACCGAAATAGAGTAGCAGATGTGTTGTTGATAAAAATATATTTATGTCTGTGATATTGTGTAGATCGTGTGAACCCAAAGTTTGGTTAAACAGCGTAAACACAAAGGAGATTATGTCGAAAATCTATTAGAAAGTTTTAACTAGTTATCTAAACACATTTAAAGAAATTTGAATACGAAAGAGGTTTATGAAAATATGTTTGGAAATCGATTTGTGAACTTAAATGAAAATCCTTTGTCGAGGATTGTATTTAAAATGTTTTAAAATAGTTTAAATTTATTTGGAGGCGTTTTGGATAAAAATATTTTCTATAAAGCTTTAACGAGAAAAACTATTTATTTAAGTGTTAATATTTTAAGAGTTGTTTTGAAAATGTTTCGAACCTAGTTAGTTGTGAGAGAACAATCATAGACCTTAATCATTTGTAACTTAGATAGGATTTATTTTAGTTGCCGAGTTAGGACATATTTAATGGATCAAATTAGTTTGTGTATTAACTTAACTAAGTTTAATAATTAAGGTTGAGAGAGTATTAGCCGGATTGGAGACTTCGTCAAGAGAGACGGATATTGCTCGCATAGCGTAAGTTGAACGTGTTGGAAGCTGGCTGAGGTAGGGGCACTTTCTAACGATTTCATATACCTCGAAATATCGAGTGCTTTTTATGCGTGTGTAACTGTTGCTTGAATATGTGTTATTGCTTGATGTGATGCAATGTGAATTATGAATATGTTTATTTGGTGATGTATTCTCGTGATGAGAACGTGCTATTTTCTACTCATGTTTGACTGGTTGTGAATTTCATATGTATGGATAATATGAAATATTGATGCTTGTACTTGATTTGAATATCTAGTTGTACATGATGTTTGTTTGTCTTACATATGGTTTTGTTATAAATATATGTATTGACTTGTGGTTGTGATTACATATCCATTCGTAGAACGTGGTTGCGTGAGTGGACCACGGGGTGAGGTTGCGTGAGTGGACCCACCTTAATCCTCTGGGATTTTTATGATTGGTATGTAATTGATGCATTGGCATAGATAAGAGACATCATATGCTCATGCATTCATAGTACGTGGTTGCGTGAGTGGACCACGGGGGTGCGGTTGCGTGAGTGGACCCACCTTAATCCTGCGGGATTTATTGAGTCCAATAAGTGGTTGCGTGAGTGGACCACGAGGTGTGATTGCGTGAGTGGATCCACCTTAATCCTTCGGGATTTTATTGATGGCCCTGTGGGGTATAGTAGGGGATGGACCTACGACTCTCTGCGGAGAGGTTAAATTCCGGAATTCATGCATGTGAGGAACCTTGTTAGGGGGATCACGGTGAGGAACCCGGTTAGGGGGATCACGTCCATATAGAGTCTGCATTGATAGGCTAATTGTGCATTTGAATATTGTTGTATGTGATTGATATATTATCTGTGCACTTGGTTTCTATGATGTGTGATTCATATGATTAAATGTTTAAATGATGACATGTATTGTATATCTTGTGCTGTGTATTTTTGGTTATATGTTATTTTTAGTTGGTGACCCTCTACGAGCATTTTTAGGTCTTCACTTGTACCGCGTTGAGGAGCGGCGAGGCTTGAAGCTGTCTGTGGGTCTTTGTTACCCAACCATCTTCAGTAGAGTTTAAGGATCAGCTTAGGGGTAGTTGTTTAAGACACTTGTTTACTCTTATTTATTTGTCCGCTGCAATTATATTCTGAAAGTGTATTATGGTTTATTTATAATAACTGGAGCCACTGTGTATGTTTAGACATAGTGTTTGGTTTTTATTCTTAAAACTTTTCTTGTGAAACGATTTATAAAAGAGGCAGTGCATCTCGATCGCTATTTTGAAAAGGGTTTACTCTGATTTAATTTTAAGGGCGATCGCGAATGTTTCATTTCAAAGGCTTTGTTTTTATTAAAAAAGAAAAAAAAAGACCCACTTTTGGGCTATGAAAAACGGGGTGTTACACAGTTGTTCATGACATCCATCTTCTCAACACTATTCACTACACCTGCGATCGCTTATGCTATCAACTTACCACTTGTTCTACTGTTTCTCATGCATTGGATCACTTGTTCCATCAACAATTCGACATCATTCTCATCGAAACTCATATTCCATATCAGGATACTTATGCCTTTGTTCAACAAGTTACTTCGCTTTTCAAAATTCCCGTTATTAATAAGTATTTCTTCCTTAAACTCATCATTGGTTAATTAACATTAACATATGTCACTAACTCACTTTGTTATTTTTATTTTGTAGCGATGTCCACTGATAACCAACCATGTTCGGGCATGAATTCCATTTTGAGCGGAGCTTGCAGTTACTGGTCTAAACCATTAGATGAGAATCTATTCAAGAATATGTGGCATCATGTTGTGCCAAAGGGTTTCAGCCAAAGTGATCCACATGAACTCGAGGCTAAAGGGCATAAAAAGCGAGGAAGAGAAGATGTTGCTGATGTCTCAAAACAACCTCTTGCAAAGAAAACTCGTCTCTCTTGGACACAGACACCTTATTTGCACCAAAAATTTCTATCAGCTGTGAATCATCTTGGGATTGACAGTATGAATATTTCCTCAGTCTTTTTGTTTTTTGCATTTGTTTTTATTCTATTCTTCAATAACTCAATAATGATAATCAACTTACTTTATGTGCATCTTTTTCTTTCAGATGCAGTGCCTAAAAAAGTTCTTAAGATCATGGATTCTCCTGGCTTAACATTAGGGCATGTATCTAGTCATTTGCAGGTTTGTAATTTATAATAGTTTCTTGTTTTTCAAAATTTAATACATTAGTGTTTTTTGTGTAATTTGAAACTGAAATATATGAAGTGTTTTATAATTAACATTGTTGTATTTGTAATGTTGTTTTGCAGAAATATAAAAAGTATTTAAAAGGTGGGATAAAAAATTCAAAGTTGAAGGCATTTGATACTCAAGGTCAGAAGAACAATGACACGCAATACTCAACGATGGCACAAGATCGGTGTCTTGATAAAAGTAATGCAGAACAACATCAAACAGAAATTGACGAATCCGATGTTTTTTTTTACTTGACCGATTTTTACCCCGATCTTGACGGTGATATATACAACGCGGTGTCGTGACTAATTCATAGAGAAGGCAACATCAAGAATATCGCATTTTTCCTTCACGACTTCTGTTTATATTTTAGTCATAGTTAGTATATCAGTTAAGCTTTAGGCATGTTTTGTAACAGGGGCACTAATATAAAAGGTCCATTTCTGTTTTTTGTTCATATTGAATCAATAATATAATTTTTTTGATGCATTCCTTTAAGAATCTTCGACGAATTTTTCCATTATGCAAAGTACTTAATTGATGGTTGACTGGTTCTGCTTCATTATAGTGTCAATTCATTTATTTAACCAACCAATTATTAACAATGTAATTCATATTCAGGTTGAGACCCTTTCAGCTTTTGCAGTTGTGTTAGTATACTTTCAAGTCCATTGTATTGTAGTGTGTACCTGGTCCTGTCTGATAGTTCACTGCTAAGGCACACCAGTGGTTGCAGTCAGAGTGGCTTGTGTACATTACATTGGTCCGAGGTTGATTGTGTTTGGTGGTGCCACACTGTGTTATAGCATTGACAGCCAGAGATACGTAGCAGAAAACAATTGACAGGTTGAGGTTATTGAGCTTGATTGAGATCATGCGCTTTCTTGGTCATGGTCATGGGAAAATGCAATCAGCACACTTAAAGAAACACTTTACAAAGGAAGTTGTTGGGTTTTTGTATGTTGGCTACATTTTGCAAAAACAACTACTAGCCAAATGCTGAGACAAATGTTGTAGCAAGTGGAACAGCATTGTGTGACCTGATTGTTGCGCGCCAGCACGCACTATATTTCTGTGCAAGATCTTCTGGAGATTCTATGAAGTTTTATATTTAACCTAGCGTGCTGATCAAGACGCGTAGGTTTAATGAGTTGTACAGGCTGTCTTGCCTTGGTGTATTTCCATAATTAATATTGATATATTTTTGGAAACAATATTCTTGCACATGAAGAATTGTTAGCTGGACCTGACAACGTCCAAGCTGTGTTTTGAAGCCCAAACCATTGACTGCTCATTATTATATATATGTAAACACAAACCCTAGTTTTGTGTGTGGAAAACCGTGTGTGTACTAAAGCGTGTGTCTTAAGGTTTTAGATTTTCTTGTTAGTTGTGAGTATTGCTTGTATCACCCTGATTCAAGTCAAGAACTCTGTGTTTTGAGTTGTAATGGTGTACTGCTCCTAAGCTTTTAAGTACGGAGTTAGTTGTGTTTTAGAGTGTGTCTCTTATACAAACAAAAGAACAAGTGTGTGTTTAGCAGTGATGTCCGTACTGTTGGTAGGAATTGAGACGGGGTCTCATACCTAGGAGTTCCTAGGTAGAGCAACCATTGGTAGGGTCGTGGTGCAAAGACAAGTAGTGAGTCTACGTTGTGCTTTTCACTAGAACTATTATAGTGGAGTTCATTCCTGGATTGGTATCCCCCAGACTAGGGCAATTTGCGCCGAACTGGGTTAACAAACCTACTGTGTTATTTATCTTTCAGTCACGTTTATTTTTACTTGCTACGCTGCGTTTTATTATTACTATGTGACAAGTGCTCGGACAAGTGCTCTAACGTTGTGCACAACATTTGTCTGTCTGGTTGCCAGAATTTCAATTGGTATCAGAGCAGGCACCCTGCCTGATTGGGTGAGCTCCAGGGAAGATATTTCTGGCTAAGATGGACAAAGAAGGAGGACTAATGAATAGACCACCACTTTTGGTTGGTGATGCTAACTATGATGACTGGAAGTCTAAAATGACTATGTTTTTTAAATCCATGGATCACAAAACATGGAGAGCTGTGGTTGTAGGATGGGAACCTCCTGTAGTTACTACTGGTAAGGAAGGGGAGACCATCACTAAGCTGAAACATGAGGACAAATGGAGCAAGGATGAAGAAGCATTAGCCAATGCAAATTCAAGGGCTCTAAATGCCTTAACCAATGGAGTTGATGCGCACATTTTCAAATTGATAAAAAAATGTAGGCTTAAATACATTTTTGGTCCCTTAACTTATTTTTTAGTTTCATTTTGGTCCCTTAACTATTAAAAGTTTCGTTTAGGTCCTTTAATTTTTTTTTGGTTTCGTTTTGGTCCCTTAACTATTAAAAGTTTCATTTTGGTCCTTTAACTTACTTTTTGGTTTCGATTTGGTCCCTTAACTCTTCCTACGTCAACTACTTTGGTCTTCATTTCAAGGGACCAAAACAAAACCAAAAAAATAATTAAGGGACCAAAATGAAACCAAGAAAATAGTTAAGGGACCAAAATGAAACTTTTAATAATTAAGGGACCAAAATGAAACCAAAAAGTAAGTTAAGGGACCAAAACGAAACTTTTAATAGTTAAAGGACCAAAACGAAACCAAAAAATAAATTAAGGGACCAAAAGTGTATTTAAGCCAAAAATGTACTATTGCAAAGGAAGCATGGAAGGAACTCCAAACTGTCCATGAGGGTACCTCAAAGGTGAGAAGCTCAAGGCTGCAACTTTTGACCAGTAAGTTTGAGAACTTGAAGATGAAGGATGATGAAAGCATTCAAGACTTCCACATGAGAATACTTGAGTTTGATAATCAATTTGATGCTTTGGGAGAAAATATTTCTGAAGAAAACCTTGTAAAGAAAATGCTTAGGTCACTACCTATGAAGTTTGACATGAAGGTTACTGCCATAGAGGAAGCCAAGGACATCTCAAAATTGAGAATGGGTGAACTAGTGGGGTCTTTACAAACATTTGAAATGGCTTCAAATGAAAGATCTGAAAAGAAGACAAAGAGTATTGCCTTTGCCTCTAAATCTGAGGACAGTGATATGGAGGCTGATGATAGTCTATCTGAAACTATTGTGATGTTGGGTAGGAAATTCAATAAAGCCTTCAAACGGTTTGACAGAAATGCCAAGACACATGCTCCAGACAACAGTCACAGCATAAATAGGAACGTCAATAATCTGAGAAAATAAAAAACAGATGACAAGACAAGCCAAGGCAAAGGAGTTCAATGTCATGAATGTGAAGGATATGGGCATATCAGGACTGAATGTGCAACGTATCTTAAGAAGCAAAAGAAAGGGATGACTGTCTCTGGTCTGATGAAGATGAATCTGAAGAAGAATCTGAATCTGCTAAACATGTGACTGCTTTAACTGGAATATGTGCATCTGATGTTGAATCACACGATGGTGAAATGACTTATGATGAATTGGTTGATTGTTATAAGGGATTATGGCTCAAAAGTGTAGAAGTGGGTAACACTGTGATAAGGCAAAAGAAGACCATAACTATATTACAAGCTGAGAAAAACAAACTTCTAGAGGAAAACTCAAGACTGGATGGTGATGTTGCTCTATATAAATCAAAGATTGACAACATGAACAAGCAATTGAGGATGCTGAATACAGGTACTGATATGCTAGAAGAAATCTTAGAGACAGGACAGAAGTCTAATGATACGAGAGGTATTGGTTTTAATTACAATTCACTGTTTCATCAGAAAATTTTGCCTATAAAGAAGTTTGTTCCGTCTGTTAGTACCTATAATCCAACTATGTCAAGACAGATGCCCCAACATCAGGTGAGACAACAGACAACAGACAACCAGAGACTATACCAAATCAAAGAAAAGATATTCTGGTTGGGTTTGTTACCACTGTGGAAGAAAGGGACACATCAGACCTTACTGCTTCAAATTGTATGGGTACCTTGATAAAACTCATTTATCAAAAGCTGAACCTATTCTGAAGGATGTCAAGCAAGAGTGGAAGCAGAAGAGTAATACTAGTGATCCAAATCAAGCAGAATCTGAAGGCGTGGAGATTGCTCAATTTGCTCATACCTCACTAAGAGCATCATCTAGTAGTGATTGGTATTTTGATAGTGGATGTTCAAGACATATGACTGGAAATAGAGATTACTTGACAGATGTCTTGCCATATGCTACAAGCTTTGTGACTTTTGGTGATGGAGCTAAAGGGCAAATTAAAGGTATAGGGTCACTGATTAGTGAAGGGCTACCTAAACTTGACAAGGTTCTTCATGTGAAAGGGCTGACTGCCAATTTAATAAGCATTAGTCAATTATGTGACAAGGGTCTAAAAGTCAACTTCACAAAGAATGAATGCTTAGTTATTGATAGCAAAGGTGATCTACTGATGAAGGGAGAAAGATCAAAGGATAACTGTTATTTATGGGTCTCTCAAGACAAA
Source organism: Trifolium dubium (assembly GCA_951804385.1). Classification (NCBI taxonomy): domain Eukaryota; kingdom Viridiplantae; phylum Streptophyta; class Magnoliopsida; order Fabales; family Fabaceae; genus Trifolium; species Trifolium dubium. Next base: position 6,877,464 of record OX638074.1, read on the forward strand.
GCTAAGTTGTCTACTTGTCTAATAACCAAAGAGGATGATGTGAAGCTATGGCACCAAAAGCTTGGACATCTAAACCTCAAAAGTATGAAGAAAGCCATTGCTGAAGGAGCCATCAGAGGTTTACCAAGGCTTCAGATTCAAGAAGGAAGTATATGTGGAGAATGTCAAATAGGAAAACAGACAAAGATGCCGCACCAGAAGCTGCAACATCTGACCACATCTAAAGTGCTTGAATTGTTGCATATGGACTTGATGGGACCTATGCAAGTGGAGAGCCTAGGTGGTAAGAAGTATGCATTTGTCATGGTAGATGATTTTTCTAGATATACATGGATTGACTTCATCAGGGAGAAATCTGACACTTTTGAAAAATTTAAGGATCTTTGTTTAAAACTTCAAAGAGAAAAGGAATGTGATATAGCTAGAATCAGAAGTGATAATGGGAAGGAGTTTGAAAATAGTAAATTCTCTGAGTTTTGCACGGCTGAAGGAATATTCCATGAATTCTCTACTCCTATTACTCCTCAACAAAATGGAATAGTAGAGAGAAAGAATAGAACATTACAAGAATCTGCAAGAGTGATGTTACATGCCAAGAAGTTACCACTCCACTTTTGGGCTGAGGCTATGAACACAGCCTGCTATATACATAACAGAGTAACCTTGAGAAAAGGAACATCTACAACTCTGTATGAGCTTTGGAAGGATAGAAAGTCCACTGTAAAATACTTTCATGTGTTTGGGAGTAAATGCTACATCTTAGCTGACAGAGAACCAAGAAGGAAGATGGATGCTAAAAGTGATGAAGGCATATTCCTGGGGTATTCTACAAATAGCAGAGCCTATAGAGTATTCAACTCCAAGACTAATACCATGATGGAATCCATAAATGTTGTGATTGATGATAAGGGTAATGATGCTGCACCAGAAGATAGTACATTTGGCACAACATCTGGTTTACAAGAAGAGACAGATGAAGAAGTTGTCAATGAGGAAGATTGTGAAGTAATAAGTTCCGAAAATACAGTTAATAACAAAGGGACATCTATCATAGTTCAGAAGAATCACCCAATAGATCAAGTCATTGGTAATCCTGATCAAGGAATCACAACAAGAAGGAGAAATAATGAGGTATCAAATTCTTGTTTTATTTCCAACTTTGAACCCAAGAATGTTAAAGAGGCTTTGACTGACGAGTTCTGGATAAATGCCATGCAAGAAGAACTAACTCAGTTCAAGAGAAGTGATGTGTGGGATTTAGTTCCTAGACTAGATAATGCAAATATCATAGGTACAAAATGGGTTTACAAAAATAAATCAGATGAAAATGGTACAATCACTAGAAACAAAGCTAGATTGGTTGCTCAAGGCTATGCCCAGATTGAAGGTGTAGACTTTGGTGAGACTTTTGCTCCTGTAGCTAAACTTGAAGCTATTAGGCTGTTACTTGGAATTGCATGTGTTCTCAAATTCAAGTTGTATCAAATGGATGTCAAGAGCGCATTTCTGAATGGGTATCTGAATGAAGTGGTCTATGTGGAACAGCCCAAGGGCTTTATTGATCCAGCCTTTCCAAATCATGTATACAAGTTGAAGAAAGCTTTATATGGATTGAAACAAGCTCCTAGAGCTTGGTATGAAAGGCTAACTGAGTTCTTGGTGAATAATGGTTACAGGAAGGGAGGTAATGACAAGACACTGTTTGTGAAAGATGATAGAGGAAAACTTATGATTGCACAAATATATGTTGATGATATAGTTTTTGGAGGAATGTCTGACCAGATGGTACAGCATTTTGTTCAGCAAATGCAATCTGAATTTGAAATGAGTCTTGTTGTTGAACTAAATTTCTTTCTAGGTCTTCAAGTAAAACAAATGGAAGATACTATATTTATATCTCAGAGTAAGTATGCTAAGAATATGGTCAAGAAATTTGGTATGGAGAATGCTGACACCAAAAGAACCCCTGCTCCCACACATATCAAATTATCTAAAGATGACAAGGGAGAAAATGTAGATCAAAGTTTATACAGAAGTATGATAGGAAGTCTTCTCTATTTGATTGCTAGTAGACCTGATATCACATTTGCTGTTGGAGTGTGTGCTAGATACCAAGCTGAGCCAAAGATGAGCCATCTGACTTAAGTGAAGAGAATTCTGAAATATGTGAACAGTACCAGTGATTATGGTTTGTTGTACTCTCACGGAGAAAGTACTATGTTGTTAGGATACTGTGATGCAGATTGGGCTGGAAGTGCAGATGATAGAAAAAGTACTTCTGGTGGATGTTTATTCCTAGGTAACAATCTCATATCTTGGTTTAGTAAGAAACAAAATTGTGTTTCCTTATCAACTGCTGAGGCTGAGTACATAGCAGCAGGCAGTAGCTGCACACAATTGGTGTGGATGAGACAGATGCTGAGTGAGTACAATGTCAAGACAGATGCTATGACATTATATTGTGACAACTTGAGTGCTATCAATATTTCTAAAAATCCTATACAACATAGTAGGACTAAGCACATTGATATCAGACACCATTTCATCAGAGAGTTGGTTGAAGAAAAAATTATTGCTATTTAGCATGTTTCAACTGAGGAGCAGTTAGCAGATATATTTACAAAAGCTCTTGATATTGCACAATTTGAAAAACTAAGAAGGCGGTTAGGCATTTGCCTAATTGAGGAATTGTAGCAGTAATTTAATGGGAGGCGTGCAGCAGTTATTTTCTCCCTCCTCAACCGCTTTATGCACGCAAATCAAGGAAGAATATCCCAACTTCCCTTAAACAAAACAATCACACGTATTCAGCATTATTTCTTTTCTACTAGTTTTTTTCAAAACTGCTCGTCTTCTCACTTGCTGCTCTCATCGCCGTTCCAACCTTCTCAATCATTCAACCTCTTATAAACTCTTCTATCATCATGTCTACTTCAACAAACACTTCATCTCCTATCGCAAACGATTCGACTTCTCCCATTGTTCAAGAAACCACTTCACCGGTGGTGATGGATGTTCAACCGATCGCTACTTTAACTGACTCAAAAGCGATCAAACAACGTCCTAAAACGCTTGTGTCACGGAAGAAGAAAAGTACTAGAAAAGGGGCAACTACATCAGGAACGAAGAAGATCTCAAAAGGTAAGAAATCCTCTCCTACTGTTCAACGTGTAGGTCTCACCATGCATGACCTGTATTGTAAAGAAAACCCTTTTAAATCGACTGTTGTAGAGCCAAATGTTGACGCTGGTGTCACTGAATCTGATGAGAAACCCATTGAGGACACTGAAGCGATTGATGAAACCCTAGATGCTGTTAATCCTAAGATAGATGACAAATTAGTTGTTGATGAGTCAAATTTGTCTGCTGATATTGTTGATGCTGGTGTTAATGATAAACCTAATGCTGATGATGTGAATATGACTGAGAACATTGTTGTGACAGAGGAACATGCTGATCCCTCTGCTGCTATTCAGAAGGCTGTGCCAGATGCTCAAGCATCTTTGGCACAAACTGATGTAGAGTCTTTGGTGATACCAAACACTCCTGAGACTGTGAATGCTCCTGAAACTGATTCTCTCAAACCTCAAGATCAACATGATGAGGTTTAGGAAACTGTTAATCAAGTTGAGACTGTAAACATTGAACCAACGGGTGTGGTCAATGCTGAAGAAGAAGAGTCTGCAGATAAATCCTTGGAAAAGACTCCTGCTGTTGGTGTTGCTCGCAGAACAAGGAGCAAGGCTGTTAATGTTGTTTCTGAAGTTGGTGAGAGTGCTAAAGGCACTAAAAAGAAAACTGCTGATACTGGGAAGAAGTCTATGGCTGGTCCCCCAAAGTCTTGGAGTAAAGTGACTCCCAAGCCTGATCAGAAGAAGAAGAGCCTCAAAAGAAAGGATCATCCCTCAAGTGATTCTGACTTTGAGATTGCTGTGACAGATGCTGCCCCATCTGGTGGAGCATCTAGAAAAACTGTCAAGGGTATGAAAGTCCCTTTGGATATCCCTCCAGCCCCTTTGGATAATGTTTCCTTTCATCTGGAAAGTGGAGCTATTCGCTGGAAGTTTATCTACCATAGAAGACTTGGTCTTGAAAGAAACCTGAAAGTTGATGTGTTCAAATGCAGAGAGCTGGTGGATGTGTTGGAGTTTGTTGGGTTGATGAAGACGGTAAAGGACCTGGGTCACTGCTATGACAAGTTGGTGCAAGAGTTTGTTGTCAACATACCTGAAGAATGTGATGATCCTAGGTACTCTAAATACAGGAAGGTGTATGTGCGTGGTAGATGTGTCAACTTTTCTCCTCAAGTGATCAATGCTTATCTTGGAAGATCAATTGAAGACACTCCTGAGTTGGAGGTTACTAATGACACCATTTGCAAAGCTAAATCTTTTGCTGTTAAGTTTCCTATTCCATTTCCTACTCTGGTGTGTGGTGTTATTCTGCAACAACACCCTGACATTTTGGTTAACACAGATGAGCCTGTTAGGAGGCCTAGTCCTCTTGGTTTGGATTGCAGGTTGATATCCCAGCCACGAGCTGATGATTTGGCTGGCACTTCTGTCTAGTCATCTGGTGGTATGAGTAAGCTGGATATGATTGTTGAGCTTACAGAGGTTAGTGTGGATCTGGGTGCTAAGAAGCTGAAAGTTGACAGGGTTATAGCTACCTTGAAAGCTAAGGTTGCAGCTGAGGGTGAAGCTCCTGCACAAGGCCATGACAGGGAAGAATAATGAGGAAATGGTAATGCTTCTGCTGCTGGTGATACTGAGGAAGTATCTGCTGCCTCTGATGAAACTGCCTCTTTCTGATGTTTGTAATTTTTTTTCTTTTATTCATGCACCTGAGTGTGCTCCATGGTCTGTAATAACTCTATTTGTGGCCTCTCTATGTGCCTCTGTGACTTGGTGACCTATGTGAACTGATGTGCTACTCTATTTCTCTTCTGCAATATATGATTTCTCTATGTTTGTCAGAATTTATGGCTAAAAAGGGGGAGTAGAATAGATGTTAGAAATTATTTTTCTTATGACTGAAGATGCTCTGACACATGCTCTAGCAGTTGTTATGTTATTATTATGCATGAAGACGCTTGGACAGATGCTCTGACATTTGTCTCATTGAAGTAAGTATGTTATGTTATATGTCTGCTGTTTTGAGGGGGAGCACTTATGGTATGAAGATGTGCATGATTTAAGGGGGAGCGCTTATATCTGATTATCTCTTCTATGTTGTGGAATTATCTATTCAAGAGTATGTTTTCATCTCTCTATATGAATCCACTATATATATGTTCTGTTTATCTGACTATTTCTGTGAGGCTAGACGTATTATGAGTATTGATGATGATGCCTCTGATACTATTTACAAGTTATCTTTATTCCACTACAAGAAATTTGCCATATACCAACGGAGACTTTTAACAATGGATCTTTGAACCGTGGGTATTGATGTTAAAAAGCCGTGGGTGTAGGATTCCGTTGGTATAGGCATTACAGTACTCATTACTTTTTTTTTTTTAATATTGAATTAATCAGTTTTCCTCTATTTCTTCTAAGTGAAAAAAGTTTCCCACGATTTTTTCACATTGGCTGGGCATGTGAACCCTCTCTATTCCTCTTCTCTCCGTTGTTGCAGAAAACAAAGGTTTGTATTCTAATTTTAAATATGTGGTTAGCTTTAATTTTGATTGTGTTTTCCTCCTCAAATCCCTTATAAAACCCCCAATTGATTTTGTTGTTCCTTACATTTTTCATTAGCTTTAATTTCAATTGTTTGTTGTTCCTCAAATCCCAAATAAAAACCCTAATTGATTTTGTTGTTCCTTACATTTATCGTTAGCTTTAATTTCAATTGTTCCTCAATTTTCTTTGATTTGTGTAGCTGGAAATCAATCTTTCATAACTTTATTATACCTAACCCTTTTTCTAATTACTAGTTCAACTCATAGTTGAAGTGTTTTGTTCTTAATTGATGAAAGTTAAAGCAGTGTAATTGATAACATGGTCTCTAATTTTTAGTGTTTTGTATTGAAATAAAATAATAGTATATGTTCATTTTTTCTCTTATTTTTTTCAGCTTTCCTATTTGCTAATTCAACTTTTCACTTTCAATTATGTTCAATTATGTTTGATTATGTTTAATTCAATTGAATTTTTTGTTTTCATTTTTTGATTTGATTTGATCAGAATGGTTACTGCTAATTCGGTTCCAGCATGCGTTAAGCTTCGTTGAAGATTATTCTCATGTTGTTGATTCAGTTTCTGCTCAATTATTTGGTTTGAGGATATGAATTTGGTAGCAGGTGTTAAGGTATATATGATATGATAGGTGCTTTTACTTTGCTTCAATTTCATCATCATCATCATGTAATATGATTGCTTATGCTTATGCTTATGAATTCGTTAATTTTGCACGTGTTTACTTTGAGTTTAATGTTGATTCAGAAAATTAGTTATGTGTGAGGTTTAGAGGTTGAAGAGCACTGGAATTCTTTGTTTTTGAAATTGAATTTCCATGGACAGTGGAGTATATATGCATTTTTTATTGGTTGGACTAGTTTGATTTAGTTTTAGTTAACAGGGAAGCATTGTACTTAGGTGTTCCGTACGCATATTTACCTTTCGATTCTTTTAAATAAATCATTATTTTTACACTAATTATAGTTTTTGTTTAAGTATTGGACACTTGGTGGTTGATGTGATTTCATAGTTGGATGTTTTTTAAGTGTATTTTATTATGATATGATGATGCTAATAAAGAATGAAAATGAAATATAAATTAATAGGTAGTGTATATTTCATTGCAAGTTTTAGTTGTTTAACTTCGGCAAACTGTTGCGTATGTGATTTCTTGCTCTTCTTAATTTTGTTCTTGTTAGATTTATGTTAGTGTTGAGTTTTTAAGCACTTGAGGAAAAATTGACATATTTTCGTATAAAAGAGCTCAAAGATGTGCTGACTCAGTTAAGACTTTCGAAGCAACAAAAGAAGCAGGTGAGACAATAAACTATTGCCAAATCTGCCATTGTTATTTGTTTGCCTTTTTCTACAAAACTTGAATGCTAGTAACTTCAGTTTGAAGTCCATGTGTTATTTCCTTTCTAAACCTGTAAGTAATATGTTGTCTTGGAATTTTTGGATGATATGATAATGCCAGTGCTTTGTCTTCTGTAGGACCTTGTTGATAGGATATTGTCCATTTTCTTAGATGAACAAGGTATTATACACATATTCTCTCATATTTGGTTAATTAATTTCTAAACCAGTCTATTGGATTATCTCATAGAACCTGTTCATATAGTTTTTGGCAAGTCACTGTAGTTATGTTCTTGTATGTTTTAAACCATTGATCAATTTGCCTATTGATCATTTGTTTGTCTTTTTCTTCTTATTATGATGAAACATTTTTTGATGAATGTATAAAATTTGATAAAATGGTTGGTTTGGTTCTAACTTCTGACTTCTAAGATAGGCACTGTGAGAATGTATTTTAACCAAATATTTTTGAATGGCTGCTTGTTTTATTTTTGTTGTATGTGCAGATTGAATTTCTTAAGTTGATATTTTTATTGATGCTTTATTTTTTGTCCATTTCAGAAAGAAGGTTGACAAATTTCTTCTAGTTGTCTCAATCGGTCCAAGAGATACAAAGTCATATACCTTGGAAGGATGCTTCTAGTGCCCCCGACTATATATATTCTTTAAGTCCAAACATCAACGAAGATTGAAGAGAGAGATTAGAAGTAAACAGAGTAAGCCGTAGCTAGTTTTATAAAATTTGTAACTTTGGGATGGATTCGAAGTAAACAATAGTTGTCATTTTGCTTTCAAGTTTATACCAATTTTGTCATGCTCCAAGTTATTTTATGCAATTTCAATTTAGGGAGATTAAGCTAGGTGAAATTGTTGGTATTTTTAATATATTTTGTTGGTTTGAGATGATTGTAACACTTATTAATTTTTTAATATAATTGAAATTCTTTTATATAGTTATAGATGACTTGATGTGTACAAAAGATGCATATTGACAAATTATTAATATTTAGAAACTATGCACAATGTGTTAAAATGCAAAAAAAAAAAAAAAGACCTATACCAACGGACAAATCCGTGGGTAAAGTGGTTTACAATAGTTGGTAATGTCCGTGGGTATAGCTCTTAGATATTGTCCAACGGCTGAAAACGCCGTAGCTATAGGCTATTGCCACGGAAAATTCCGTTGGTACAGCATACATAAAGTAAACGGAACAAAACTGGGATCGGTATAAGTTTTTCGGCTTATACCCACGGTTTTTTTACCTTTACCAACCAATTTTGTCCGTGGCTATATGTCGAATTTGTTGTAGTGTTCAAAGAGTTCCCTTGGAAGTAGTTTCGTTATATGCCTTGATTGTTTTAGTTGATATGTGAATACGTGTGCTGACGTGGACTGAAGAAATTCTGTGGATCTCTCCAAGAGCTGGCTATATATTGTTTTAGCCAAAATTTTATCAAAGGGGGAGATTGTTGGGTTTTTGTATGTTGGCTACATTTTGCAAAAACAACTACTAGCCAAATGCTGAGACAAATGCTGTAGCAAGTGGAACAGCATTGTGTGACCTGATTGTTGCGCGCCAGCACGCGCTATATTTCTGTGCAAGATCTTCTAGAGATTCTATGAAGTTTTATATTTAACTTAGCGTGCTGATCAAGACGCGTAGGTTAAATGAGTTGTACGGGCTGTCTTGCCTTGGTGTATTTCCATAATTAATATTGATATATTTTTGGAAACAATATTCTTGCACATCAAGAATTGTTAGCTGGACCTGACAACGTCCAAGCTGTGTTTTGAAGCCCAAACCATTGACTGCTCAGTATTATATATAAGTAAACACAAACCCTAGTTTTGTGTGTGGAAAACCGTGTGTGTACTAAAGCGTGTGTCTTAAGGTTTTAGATTTTCTTGTTAGTTGTGAGTATTGCTTGTATCACCCTGATTCAAGTCAAGAACTCTGTGTTTTGAGTTGTAATGGTGTACTGCTCTTAAGCTTTTAAGTACGAAGTTAGTTGTGTTTTAGAGTGTGTCTCTTATACAAACAAAAGAACAAGTGTTTGTTTAGCAGTGCTGTCCGTACTGTTGGTAGGAATTGAGACGGGGTCTCATACCTAGGAGTTCCTAGGTAGAGCAGCCATTGGTAGGGTCGTGGTGCAAAGACAAGTAGTGAGTCTACGTTGTGCTTTTCACTAGAACTATTATAGTGGAGTTCATTCATGGATTGGTATCCCCCAGACTAGGGCAATTTGCGCCGAACTGGGTTAACAAACCTACTGTGTTATTTATCTTTCAGTCACGTTTATTTTTACTTGCTACGCTGCGTTTTATTATTACTGTGTGACAAGTGCTCGGACAAGTGCTCTAACATTGTGCACAACATTTGTCTGTCTGGTTGCCAGAATTTCAGAAGTGTATATGGATTGTCTTATAGATTATCAGGAGGAAGATTTGTTAAAATATTTGATATATTCTTTACCTGTAATTTGGTGTGTTCTTAGCTGTTTCTTATGTCCCGATCAAAACTATTGTAGGTTGAAGGTGAAAATACTTCCCATTTTTTCCATCAGCCAAAGCACGGCATTGAGTTTACTCTAGTAAAAGAAACCATAAGAAGAAAATTGGAGGTAACACAATTTTTGTAATTTTGATTGATAGCATTAATTGCACATTCAGTTTGCATATCTAGAACTTGAAGTAATCAGCTATTATGACATCAAATTGTGCATCTTTTTACTATTTCCTATATCTATAACTTGCTCAAATGTGAAGGCGAGTATGCCTTTCTTCTATTTGCTATGAAATAGTTGACTGATATTGAAATGGTATCAGACTAAAATGTGTAGCTCACTCATCTTCTGACATGTTAGGCACAAGTGACACTACTTTTTTTTTTTTTTTTTGGTACACAAGTGACACTACTTTAAATGCTTTGATAGGGAAAACTTGTTTACATAGTATTTAAATTTTTTGGTCTATATATATGTACTCGTTATGAGTGACATTTATTGTGATTGGAATTTTAGTTAGCTTCTCAAAATGCAGATTTCGATGATATATAGATTTCGAGTTCTTGGGGACCAGGATAGAATAACGTTACATTTTGAAAATGAATGTGTTTATTGGTCGACAAGGTAATAAAGAACAAACAATCCTTCTCTGGTTTAATTGTACAAAAGATTTCAACAATTACTCAATTCTATTAAACATGTACTAGATTGTGTAATTGGAACATATATTACAATTGTGTTACTGACTTTTTTAACTATGGTGGGGTGTGCAGGTTCTTTGTGGATCATGTTCCCATAAGGGTGTTCAAGAATAGTTACAAAGTAACCATGAAACTCTCTAGAAATTTGCGAGGATGAGAAGTCAGGGAGCTAACAGCCGGCACATTTTTCAAAATCAAATGCAAGTTTTTCAGAGGAAGAAATTATTAGCTATTATTGAATGAGAACAAATTGAAGGAATATTGGTAGTGTGTTTGATCCTAAGAGCTACAAGGAAGAAGGAAGTTTACACATGAATAACTTGCAGAACAAGCAACTGCTGTGCTGTATGTATCTAACTTGATTAGTTATTCCTGCAAAATCCTAACCAACCAGTATCTCACAAGCGTGTAATCTAGTGCAATTGTGCTTAGCTTTCTTTTCTTGCATCCTTTCTCTACTATAAATGTAATTGTACTGAGCTATTTTCATCACTATGATAAAATTTATATTGCTCTCTGAATGTTCTTCACTAAGAAAATAGCTATGAATGTTTTTTTTCTTTTCTTTTTCATGTTTAGCCAAATTTGTGAAGTTTATATAGATTTGGAGTTGCTTTTTTCTAGTTACTGTTAATTGATGGCTAATTTCCACATTTATTATGTTGACTTTATTTGAGGGATGCTGTTAAACTTATTCATTATTATTCAATAAAATTAAAACTATAATATTTAGGTCGCTTAAAACGGGTACCCCACTCTTAAAATCTCAATTGTTCGATCTTCAGCAACAACTGAGATCATTTGCCTGCAAACCCATTTCAGTTTCACATCATAGCTTAAGATAAAATTCATAGGAAAACATGCTTTCTTAGGCAATTTTCGAGGAAATACTTCGTAAGTAATTTTTTATGTGTTCCTATGAATTTCTGAGGAAATAGGGGTCAAATTGTTTCCGAGGAAATATTCCTAGGAAACTTTGTTGCAGATAGGTTCAGACACAAACATGACAGTGTGGTTCAGAACATTTCCTAGGAATATTTCGTAAGAAACTATTCTAAAAAGATTTGACATGACCACCAACTACATAGAAATTTTTTTAGAACATATGTTTTCCATCCACAACTTGCACATATGGTGCACCGTGCACAAATTGTTGATTTTAACATAATGAATACGAATTTTGTAAAACCGACTCTTAGATTGAAAATTTATATTATATAAATCATCTATGCAAGATTTAAAAAAAAATTAAAATCATTTGATATGTTATTAATGCCTATTAAGATTAACAGTTTCAATAAAAATTCAACCGTTAATTTTCAAACATCTCAATAACTTATTAAATAATTTTCAATTTTTTTAAAATTTTACATAAATAATCTATATAATAATCCAACAGTAGATTTTACAAAAATCATATTCGTTAGGATAAAATCGTATGGTGCACTATATGCACAAGTTGTGCATATTAGAATTTGCCCCCTAATAATCTAAATATTTTGTTTATAATCCTTGCCACGTGATAATAGCCACGTGTCATCTACACAACCATCATCATACAAAATAGCTAGTGTTGTGATTGAGAACAAACGAAACAGTGGCAAAAAAATTCAATGGCGCACAAAATCCTCTTCAAACCAACCTTCATTCTCACTCTCAAACAACAATTCACATCAAAATCTCACAACAACAACCTTCTTCATTATCATCATCATCCATTTCTCCACTCCAAACAATTCTCTTCCTTCCTCAACCTAAACATTCACTCAATCTCAAATTACTCCGCAACAACAACCACCACAACCGCCGCCGCCACCACCAATTACGGCGGTTACCTAGACCTAACCGACGATGACCTAATGCGTCAGTGTGAAATGGGAACTTTCAAAACCTCTGGTCCCGGTGGTCAGCACCGTAACAAACGCGAATCTGCTGTTCGCCTCAAACACTTACCTACTGGTATCATCGCTCAGGTTTTCTTCTCTTTTTTCATTTTTTTTCATCTTTATTATTATATTTATTTTGTTTTAGTTTCAACGATGGTTCGGGATCAGTTCTGACAGACTCGAACCCTCCGAAGGCAGTTGCAGTGATCAAACTGTTTTATTTATTTGTTTTCATCTTTGTTTATTCTAATATTATGTGTTGTTAATTTAATTTTTTAAATTTTTATTTGTTTAGGCTTCTGAGGATCGGTCTCAGCATATGAATCGAGCTTCTGCTATTAAACGTCTTCGTGCTCTTATAGCTCTCAAAGGTTTTTCCTTCTTTTCTACTACTATTTTGTTTCTCTTTGTTGTTGTTTCATTAGTGTAAGTTTGGTTCTACTTTTAGAGAAGCTTATTGATTTTAGAATTATAGAATTGTAGAATTGATTTTGATTCTAGAATTGATTCTTACTTTGTAGAATTGTTTTTTAGACTTATTTGGTTCGACTTACTTTTATGTGAATATATCTGAACGCAAAGAATTTTGCATTCAACTAACTTTTACTCCAAATCAAACTCACACTGAGTGTGTGTTTGGTTTTGCATTGACAATAGTTGATTTTGATTAAGAGTTTATTGAATGTAAATTGATTTATGTTTGAATACATTTACGTAAAAATGATTTTTACCAATTTATAATTACAAAAATAGGTTTCAATTAGATTTAAAACTAACTATTCATTTCTATTATAGAATAGTGATTGGGTATTAAGTAAAATTCTTTTAGGTATATACACTTATGAGACTTTAGCAAGTGTACTAAAATAACGTCGTCATAAATAAATTCGTATCCACGATAACTGTTTTAATTTCTAGTTAGCAATAACATTATCATATAGGATGTGTAAAATTGGGAGGTTGTACGGGGAAATTGGTTTGTTTGATTAAACGGCAATGGTTTGTCAGCAAAACAAAGAGAATCATTTTTATGGCTCAAAGGGGCTAAGCAAAGATAATAATAATCAGGGTGGCTTGAAAGACTCAAAGTAAAGTACCAATAATGATTTGCCTCAATGCAAGTAAATGTCAAAACCAATAAGCTAATAGAGAATGGATGCAAGTTCTAGAAAATAAACAAATATACGAATATACCATGGAAATATTTGGCTCAAATCCTCACAAGCTACAGTATCTGAAAGTTGAGTCGTGACACCTCGCGAAACGCTATTTTTCCTACTTGTCTCTAGGCCTCTCGAACCTTTGCACTTTCAACAAAGAATAACACTGAATTATTCTTTGTTGAAATCCTAATTTTTAGTTAGTTTTTGAAACTTTTTATATTGATTAAATTAATTAAATATTAAAAAAGACCTATGGCTTAAACGTTTCTGTTCCTTTTCTTAAAATATCTAGGAAGTAGAAATTTAACTTTATTATATGCTTTCATTATCTTTAATATACTTTCATTTCCAACTTCACAATGTCCACTCCACCCAAACAAAAAATCTATACTATCTTATTAGCAAGAAAAAAAAACTTATTCTCTCCTTTTTGCTGTACGATGGCAATCGACAAGAATTCATTAAGTAGCAAGTAGTAAGACTAAGGCTAGCAAGGGTCCATCAAAAAAGTCATTGTTCTTCATTTCTCCCAAGGTTTTTCTTTCTAATCAATGTTATGTGTATGTTTACTCTACTTTTCTTAGTTTGTCTCTCTTTTTGTGGTGTTCTTATATTGGCTTTTGAGTGATTTAGAATAGAATTTAGGTGTATTTGTTTTGACATTCTTCGATTCTAGTTGTAGAAAATGGTAGTTTTTTTTAGCATAGAAAGATTTATAAAATTAGACATTTTTTTGACAACAAATTTTGAACTTTATGTGATATGATTAAACAAACTAAACCTAACAAGCCGAACTGAACTGTTCGTGAACTTTAAGCGAGTTGAACTTGAGCTGAAAAAAGAGTTTGTATCAAACTCGAGTCGAGTTTCGAGCTGAACCAATTCTTATCAAGTCGAGCCGAGCTCTGACGAGTTTGACTCTACTCGACTCATTTCCGGCCCTAGTAACAAGCTATAAGGAAAAGTTATATGAATAGAGCCAACTTGTTATCAGTCCACATCAATCACCGTCCTACTGGAAATGGGAAATAATCCTGCAATGTCTCATCCAACTCCGCAGCGTCGGCTTGTTCCTGACTTCAAAACTTTTGCTCTAGATACTGCCTCATCTCAGTAGCCCGTGCTTGATGAAAATAATCCTCCATATTATCCTAGGCTCCGAATCAGTTGTACACGTCATATGGGGTCTCTTGTTGCGGGCGGAACTGTTGAATATCCTTTGTCAAATTTGAGCCAAATCGTGGGTGGTAGATATAAGTGCTCAGATACCACCTGCGCCCATCCCCAGGTCAAAGTTAGTGTACTGGTGCTGGGACGGATGCTGCTGTGCCTGCTGATGTCTTGGAGGTTGCCGATGTCCCTCCTCCTTCTTAGTTATTATTATTAGGAAGTTTCTCTAGAAAATAACTGTCATATGGAACTGCAGTTAGATTAGAATAGGCAGTTTTTATAGAAAATTATAGGTGTTGCCTATAAATAGAAGGGGTGATTGAGAAAGAGGGTATCTTGGGATTTGACTGGAAAGTGGCCATTTGGCAATGGGAGGTGCAGACCCTTGAAGTTCTGCAATATTATTCTGTAATCAAAGGAATTTTCCCTATTTCATTCATCTATATCAGTTGGTTTTTATCAGAATGATAATGGTGCTGTTAAAGAGAAAAATATCTTTTTTGTTTAGTGATGGTTTCTTTTTCTTTTTTAAGTGGAGGGATAGGAATAAATACTATCGAAGGGAACTGGAAACTTCAGGGACTCAGATTTGCTGTCACTTTAGTGTGTGTTTGGAAATCATCATTAAATGGTGATTTCGTGCAGTCAACACAAAGCTTCACCGTGGATAGGTGAGCTTCTGTATCGCTAGAGATGAGGTAAACGTTTTCAACCATGTTGTTAGTCTAGTAGATGCTGATTAGTTGGACGAAAATCGAGCAGACTCATTAATTTCAGTAAATTTGATATAAAAAAAATACAAACTTGTAATATTATGAGGTATATAGTTTTCATTAATGGTTCTGATTTGCTGACTGTAGTAAATGTATGATCTGGGTCATATATTTAGACTTTTAGTGCTTCTTATTCACCAATTATTACTGCATAAAACTGGTGCACTCAAGTTGAGTATTCTAGTAAGTAATTGATTAACTATTGTAATTAGGATGTATTAATACCTCTCTTGACTTTGTTTGCCTGGGTTTGTGCATGAACTTTTCCTAGTTTGAATTAAGTATTTCTTTACTGTTAAGTCCAATATCAATGATGAGGTTTATGGGGGGCACTCTCCCCTGTTTTTTGGTCCTGAATCTTATATTGAATATCATGCTGGAATACCGAACTGGAGATTGATATGGCTATGATTACAGTTTGCGGTTTAATTGGTTTAAGCAACTAAAATTGGCGGTTGACTCATGGTTGAACCGGAAAATGTATTATGTAACAAAGTATAATTAGACTAGAGATAGATGGTTCACACTTCACAGTCTGACCGCTTCAGCTGGTTGGTCTGGTCTGTGGATCCAAAATTTGTTCGTAAAGTGTTGAAGGGAGGGGCTTCACCACCCACCACCACCCCCACCCCCACCCCCATACGTGTTCAATCATACTCTATGAAGTACTTACACAAATGCTAGATACAACACTGACACGTGTCGTACACCAGACACACCTTCAATTTAGTAGACAATATATTGAGATAAATAGTCGCTTTACTTATAGTAAACAATGCTTTGTCTGATAGAGAGTTTGTTATTTTCTGAGCTAGTCAGGAAACCTGTGGATCTTGATGCTTATTCAGCACCTCAAGAGCTTCTTCAGATCCTTCCTCCCAAGTCAACAATTAGAGGGTCGGATATTGGTTCACAAATTGGACCCAATAACCCAAAATTTGCAATGGTATATCATTATATAGTAATCTATTACTGAAAATTCAAAACCTATATGCAACTTCATATATTTCTGGTCCTTCATCAGGGAATGCAAGCTCTTTTGGATCTCATTTTTGCAGTTGAGGGATCCGTCGCGGATGCTGCAAAATATCTTGGGTATCTGATTTATGCTTTAAGTATTACTATTATTTATTTTTGTCGTTGATCTATGTGAAGCCAATAGCTAAATGAATATTTTAACCTTTTACTTGCTGTTTGAACAGTTCTATAATTGGTATGGTGTTTGCTAATTATATTCCAGGTTATCTACTGGGGCAGTGTCTCGGTTAATCCTATCTGATGATTCACTTAGAAAGGAAGTAAATGATCTTCGGGCAACAAAGGTATACTTTCTGATGTTTTATTGAACTACTCAATAAACCAAATTCTTTCTCATCACTTCATGTTTAATAAACTAATAAATGATATTAAAACTAATATATCCATCCTAAAATGATTAGCTAATAATGTGGTTTTAGTCAAAAAGCTAATAATGTGGTTTGAAGAAGTATTTAAATATTAACAAATCAGGAAATCAGAGGGTTAGAAGAATATGTATTGATGCAGTCTCTGGGAACAATTTCAATAAATAAATGGCATGTTATAGTTTATCTATACAGTCTACTTTCTTATCAAACTATATTTTCCTATTACATTCTTAAAGTTTTGACAGAAACTAAGGCTATGGTGTTTATTATGAGCAGTTAATACAGCTTATACAGTTATAGTGTTCTACAATGTACTGTAGTGATTTATATTTTGTTTTCGATGCATTTTTGTATAGAAAATATATACTTATTCAGTGATTGATTGACTTTTAATGAGAAAATTAGTTTTAGCTTGTTTAGTTGTAAATCCTTTTGTAGCTAGCATGAGAGAGGCTTATGCAACAATAAGAAAGCAAGTATGCAACTAATTGCTTTAAGGACTTTTCGATTATCATCCACTCTCCTAACATCAAGAATAGATGGATATGCAATATGTACATTACTATGGGCTCAAATATAAGCTAAAAAGTCGTCATAGTCGATTGACCAAAATATAGCTAACTTTGCCTTATTTAATGCGATTATTCTCAAATTATTCGCAATGAAACAAGTTCAAATACAAAATTTAACGAAAATAAAGAGTAGCTTAGGAAATCAATTAGCTCAACAAGGGGAACCTAGTCCCATAATTATTCAGTCTTTTGTAACACTGAACCTTTTGATTTGTCAATTTGTCCATCAATTTTGAACTTGGTATGCTCATCTTTGTGTGTTGAGTTGTGAACCTATCTGGTCTGGTTTGTAAAATGCATACAACTAATAAGTAAAGTACCTTGCAAAGGATTTCGCATGCATTTATTGTTTGAAAAGAAATGGCTGTTTTCAACCATTATATTGTTGCTGATTACATTACAGTTTTCATTTTTCTATACCCAGAGTGAAGAACACTTGGTGTTTAATGGAAAATTATGGCTTTCATATTTGAAGAACACTTGTTTTCTTTCTAAGGAATGCTGGGAAATGTAGTTGAATTTGGAAATGCAAGGCAGTCCATTTTTTGTTTCTTTACGAAAAAGAATAAACAAATCATTGTGAAATATGCTTCCTTAATCCTTATTCTACAATGTTTTTAGTTAAGCTTTATTTGAATTAGATACGATACGAATTTTTCTGTTCCAGTGAAAAAGAAAAGACAAGAATCCTTCTATAATGCTTGCTTTTATCATTTTATGGAGTACTGTTACGTTTTGTTCTCAGCTTCATGAGAAAGATCTATATTTGTTTTTATCTAACACACTGTAAGTCTGTAACTGAGAATCTATTTTTCGGAGTGATCAGGGTATGAAGCCTCTCAAGTAGAAGCCGAAAAAATGACCCGATTGCCGAGGTTGGAAGCGAAAGATATAGAAGCTGATGAGGTTGATGAGGTTGGAAGTGAATTTTCAGATTGTATAGAGAACTCATTCTCCAGAACACAATCACCAGTGTTGGATAAAGCTCTTGCTTTAAGGTTTGTTCATGATAAAATAGAAGCCTTAATTCTCAGTAGATTATTTTTGTTCATGATAGATAGCTATGTGTAAATTTTTTATTTCACTGGCTCTGTGTACACTATACATTGATTATTTTTCATGGTTTCTATAGAGAACATAAAGTTGGCAAACTGTAATTACAAGATATTGAAACTTGTAGAATTTATAAAAGTAGAGATTATATTTATCATTTTCTTAACAGGATAATTGCTTCAATGGCTTTTAATCTTTAGCCTTATTTGGATAAATTTTTTAATTAAACACTCATAACATATGCACTTATCATATAGATATTATACGTTATTTGCATCTGATGTACTCTATCAATTATTGGAACGTAAAAAATCTATTTTTGTAGAACTTATACAAATAAGCTGAAAATAATTTAGACATGTCAAAAATTGATTTCATAAATTCTGACAGAGTCTTGTTATGCTGGCATATAAATTCAAATAAGCAAATCCAAACAACTCTTTATCCAATTCTACAACAAAATTACTACCAATCAAACCATATTCTAATCATATTTCTGTAAAGACACTTATTGGCCTCCACTCACAAGATAAATATACAACCACCATTTATTGGCTAAGAAACATACATGTAATTTAATCATATTCCTCTGAATTGTTCTCTTCCAATTTTTAAGTGGAGCTACTGTTCACATGAATGCATACAATGGACACACTACTTTAAGATTTTCACTTATTATATTGTTTTACTATGTTTTGCAAATCATAATGTTTTGGTTAAAGATGCTTTGAGTTTTTTCTTTATTATTTTTTTTCTTCTCTTTTTTTGGTTGGAGTTATAGCAAGTAAATGTGAAGCTGTTGCAAAGATGAAATGAAAAGTTCATGGAGAAGAAACTTTGATGTTTTTTTTTCCTCTCTTATTATTACAAACAAAGGTTGAAAAAATATTGCTGCTATGATTTTTGTATGAAGCCTACTCCTATGTCCTGGTTCAAAATTCCATATGGTTTCAGATGTAGTCATAAATTATATTCTAAATATTATTCTCTTTACTATTTAGATCATTATCATTTATCACTAACTTGACACTGTTCAACTTTCACCTTTCACAGGGTCAAATAGCCATCTTGTAATAATAAATTCTTGAATCAGAATTTGATATAATATATAGAAAAAATTCCACACATTCTCTTATTTTTCTTAATAGGAATATTGAACAGGCGAGTTCTACGGTGTACCACTTTGATATGTAGTACACGGTGGACTAATATATAATAAACATCTATAATTTTAACGATGATTGATGACGTTTTTCGAAAGTAGAAGCGCACGATTCTCCTCGTCCTTACAATTGAGAAACTAACATGATCAGTGTTGGTTTGACAAAAACAAAAAAGTTGAGTTTTGATGCTCGTATATGTGTTTTTTCCATTTTTTGATCGAATTCATACAGATAAATTCATCATCTCATTCAGAAAGACATGGAGGCCTCTTCTACTTTCGAAAAGTGATGTATGCCAACGCTACAATTTTAAATGATTTTAAAATACTGGTCTATTGTGGACCACACGATATCAATGTTGTTGTGTGTAGAATAACCTTATGACTGACAAATTGATAGATTGACGTTGGTTCGACAAAAACAAAGAAAAATGAAAAGTTGAGTTTTAATGCTTGCATATCTTTGACTAAAAAAAAAGCTCGCATATCTATTTTTTCTTCTTGTTTTAGTCAAGTTGACACCGATAAAGTCACCATCTCACTCGTTAGGACAGGGATGACTCTTCTACTTTAAAAAGGTGACGTCCATCAATGTTTCAGTTTTGAACGATTTTCAAATACCAAAAAAGTGGTTTGTGCAGAATAACATTATTTTCATTTCATGAGTATTACATTTATATATATCTGCCCTATTGATTTTTCTTTGTAATGACTTTGTCAGCTCTGAAATTAATGGTACATATTCTGTTTTAGCACTATCAAGTTCGAAATTGACACAAGAAATTCTAAATACCAACCATGGATATTCTCAGTCGCCAACAGCATACACACTGTACTCTATCTGATTGCATAGTTTTATGTTCCAAAAAGTTAAAAAAGGATGGTTAAAATTGTGGTAAAATTTAACTAAACAAATATATAAAATTATATTTAACTCCAAAATATTAAAGAGTCGAGAATGAGTATATAGTTCAAAAATAGCTAATATAAATCATAAAAAATAAGCTAATACCACCAACAAAAATTAGAATTTAAACCATTGATGTACTATAAATTTATTATGTCTGTATAAATAACTATAGATAAATATCACATTTTATCAAAAATATAATATAGATATAACTTTAGCTTTCATGGTCTCCGAGGGGTTAGATTCTGAGGGAGCATCAATTTTTTTGTTGTTGACAAAATTGAAGCATAAATTTTCATTCTTTTGAATTGGATATTTTGTTTTCTAGGTTACATCTGATTTAACTTTAAATTTAAATTATGGTATGACAAATACTTGAGGGTGAAAATTAACATATACTACCTCCGTCCTTAAATATAAGACCTTATTTGACCATAACACGTACGTCAATACACAATTTTGATCGTTAATATTTTTAATTATTTAATAATATAAATTATAAAAATTTAATATTTTGAAACGAGATCTTATATGTTAATATTTACATCTATATATTATTAAAAAAATATGATCAAAATATGATAGGTGAATAGTACAATTTGGTTAAATAAGATCTTATATTAAGGAACAGAGGTAGTATTTACTAACATAAGTTTGCTGAGTTGATAAAAAGTTGATTCATATTTTATAAAAACGTGTAGATTCAATTCTTGCTACCACTGAGTGGATATATTGTTAGTAAGTAATATGAAAATGTCTGGTGTAATTGTGTAAGTACTTTGTTATGGTAGGGAGACAATTTATAAATACATATGTCAATATTTAGGCTAAATTGCAGTTTTAGCCACTAAGTTTTACAAATGTGTAATTTTAACCTTTTTATATTTTTTAATTGTGTAATTTTATAACCCTTGACTATTTTGACAATTTTTTTTTGACAAATATTTTGACCAAATATTTAAAAGGTCTTAATATTTTGCAAAAAAAGGAGGAGCCAAAAGAAAAATGAAAATGTAATGAGCACACAACAATCAACAAACAAGTCTTAGTTATATGATTATATCTTTAGCTATTTTGTAATGTTTGGTTTGAAGTTTATTTTGATTCAGCAAGAGCATAGATATCATTATGTACGCGTATGTCAACAATTTGTTGTTAGACATATATCCTTTTATATTATTTATGAATATTTTGAATTTGAAATATTTTGAATTATGAATGAATGAATGACCATATATCTTGAGACATATCCTGATTTTAGTGAGTTTTTGAGATCCAACTCACTTAAATATAAAGAATGAAAATTGACATATATAATTTTTTTTTTTTTACATATATAAGATTATTATTGGTAGAAATAAAATAGAATATTTCAACAAAACCTTTCTCCATTGGATCTCTATGCATGCTGGTGGGTGGGGCTTTATAACTCTCATACCAAAAGCAATATGAAAGTTAATTCACTATGAAAGTTGCATGATTATATTGGCAAACCTGTGGGTGAGATTAAATATTTAATCACGAAGTCAAATTATTTTGTATTTTTCGAATGGCAAGGGAGTTAGATGCGACAGAATCATATTCTTTGAGAATAAGATTCTTTTTGCACCTTCCACCATCCTTCACTTTTTTGTTATACTTGTTGACTCTAATATAAAATACATTTACTCCCTCCTGTCCTTAATATAAAATAAAAATTGTTTTTTAGATTCATTAAACTTTTAATATATTTAAACTATGTTATAAATTAGATTCATCAAATTCTTAATGTATTTAAAAAAATAATCTTTTCTTATATATAAAACCAGAAGTAGTATTAATTTAATTTATAAAGTCTAAATATGCATATAGTCCCATCATAAGACCTTAATGACTTCAAAGCCTTCTTAGCCAAACTTCATTATTCCATGTTTGTTATGATTTGGATAGCAATCAATTCAATACATCCTTAATGATTTTGACAAGTTGATTTGATTATTAGCTATAAGCCAAGTCTTTTACCACTTTTACAATGAGTTAATTTACTTGATACTTATCTATAAAATTTAAGTGTGTTTGGAAAGGAGTGAATGAAAGTAGGGTGTTCTAATTCATTCCAATTTAAAAAATAACCGAAAATTGAATCAAAAAATTAAAAATAATTGAAGTATTTTAGATATGTTTGGACCACTTTATAGCAAAATTGATTGGTTCGGATCGAATTTCGGATGATTTTATGAAAACTGAACCAATTCAAACTGAAATGAAGTTTGTGTCATAAATTCAACTATTTCTCTATTTTTCTTATCACAAAAAATTATTATTTCTCGCTTTGTAAGACACGCTAAAATATAAAACTTTTTTCAGCCGTAACAACACACAAAAGAAATGTTTATGTTTTATAAATCCATCACCGCTTCTCTTAAATCATCGTCGTCTCATTAAATTTTCTCTTTAGTTTCATCTAACAATGTATTTTAAATTTAGCATAGTAATTATTACTGTAGTTGCTTGCATAATTTTTTTTAACAGTCAAAATAATTTTTTTATATTGAAAAATATTTATGTTTATTTAAAAACCAAACAAACGGAACCGAAATAAATCGCATAAAATTGAATCGGATAAAAAAATTTGTCATTCAAAAACCGAACCAAACCGCATACTATTTTCTCTTTGAATCAGATGACATTTTGTCTCATAACTGATCCACCGAACCGCAAATACCCTTAAATAAAAGGAAAATAGAGTAAAGGAATGAAACCATATGTAACTCAACTTTAATTATTTGGTGAGTAAATCACCAATTTGTCCACACTGAAATTGTGATGGTCAAATATTTATGTCGTTGAAATTTGTGAATATAATTTATGAACTAATTTATTTTAATAGTTCATAATTTGTGAAGGATCAATATATACTACTCTTTAAGTGAATTTTAATAGTAAATTAGACACAAGTTAAACAAAAGGGAAAAATTGTCCGACATAATTTAAAATGAAGTTTTTTATATCTATTCACAAATTTAAAGCAGTAAATGCTCAACCCTTACAATTTTAATTAAAATATTTTCCCTTCCCTCCCTCTCTTCCCCTTCTTTAAAATCTCTCTTATCTCCATCCTCTTTATTGAACCAAACATACTCTAAAGGAGATTTACTCGATATTTATTTAGGGTGTGTTTAGTTTTGAAGAGAAGTTGTAAAGACTAAAGAGAGAAATTAGTAAGAGAAGAGAGAAATAAATAAGAAATAAAATATATTTGATATATTGTTTGAGTTAAGCGAAAGAGAAAAGAAATAAAAGAGAGAGAAATATGATTAATTTTTAAAAGACAAAAATGCCCTTTAAAAGGTAGTAAGAGCCTATTTGGTTCAACCGAGGGGGAGCAGAAAAAATTTTATGGAAGGGGAGATGAGGTAAAACATAATTTATTATGTCGATAAAATTACCCTCACTTTTTTATTAAAATCTTAAAATATCCTCGCTTGTTGGATTATTAAAAATTTAGGTTTTTTGGATTACCATGATATTGATACAAAGTTTTTACTGCCGTAAGCGATGACTAAAATTTTGGTTTTCTACTCTTTAATTTCTTTTTGGTTATATATTCATTAGATTATTTTTGACGTAATATATTCATTATAATTTAATCTTTTTTTGATGTCTTTAAATGTATAAATGTAGAGTTTAATATTTTGGGTTAGTGTAAATTAATTTTATACCGACATATAATATAACTCATACATACATATACATATATATATATATATATATATATATATATATATATATATATATATATATATAGACACACACACAATTAAGATTAATGTAGTGTGGACTAATTTAGTGAAATAAATGGTTTCTAATACATAGGGATGTCAATTTGTATCTTTAATTAAACGGATGATCTGTAAAAAGATCTGAAGTGGCGGATATTTTTCCTCACGGAGACGGGGATGGAGGAAAATATCCCCCCGTGAATAATTCGGGGCGGAGAACTGGAAAAGTCCCTCAGCCACCGCGGATTCCCCGACTCCAATTATATTATTTAAATTATATATATAACATATTATTATATAACTTTATGTGTATTTTTTTTATAAAAGTAATAATTAATACCTTATAAAAATTATGATTATGCATGGTAACAAAAAGTGCAATTGGATATTTATTTTTTTTGACAAAATGATATATTAGAAAGTGCTTTCAATTAGTTGTTATTGATGCAAAATGTACTTTTATTTTTTTAAAATGAAAGATATAAAATATTTATTTTTTTAAAAAAAAGGAAGAAAAAAAGATATTAGTGTCATTCTTTTGATTAAAAATGTATAGCAATTTTGTTTATTTTTTATATCCGTGGAAGTCCGTGGATACTGTGGAGATCCGTGGAGATGGATATGGAGCAAAATTTTCCCTGTGGCGGGGATCGGGGAAGGGGAAAAGTTTGGGGGCGGGGACAGTGCCGCACAACATTTAGTGAGGCCTAAAGCAAACTTTAAACTGAGACCCTTTTATTTTTATTTGAATTTTTTTTCTCTGAGGTATAAAATAAATTTTATTTAAAATTTCTTGAGAAGTTGCATAGTTATTGTCTCATTTCTATAATACTTTTTATAAGAGGCCTTTATATTTTTCTTTGAGACTTTTTGTAAAGGATTTATGACTTATTTGAGGCCTTTTTATTTAATAAATATTTTATATTTTTCAGAGGCCTAAAACGCTTGCTTGGGTTGCCTTACCTATGAGCCGGCACTGGGCGGGGAACAGGGAAACAGCATCCGCACATTCCCCACTCCGTTGACATTCCTACTACATGAATGTGTAAAATTGTTTTAAACTATTTGTATCATATTTTTATCCAAAAAATATTGTTTTCAAAATAAGGTATGGTAAAAATTGATGAATTTAATTTATATGCACTGACAGTGTAAAATTATTTTACACGTGCATCCAATTAAATCACGTCATGTAAGCATTTATGGAGATTTTTTAGGAACTAACCTATAAAAGTGACAATTTCTTGTATTTTGATTGAATGTATGTGTAAAAAAAGTTTACACCGTCAGTGCATAACAATTAAACTCAAAATTGATAAAGGTATCTAAAGAAAAAAATGCTTTTACAAAGAAAAAAAATACAGAAAAATGGTGCAACTATTTGAGAGAAATAAAATATCCCTTAATAGGTAAAAACTATAGACAACAAAGACTTGCTTTAAAAGCTATATATGGAACATGGAATAAGGGGAAGAAGCAAATCCAAGAATGCAACAAAAGGCATGACTTCTTTAAATCATGATATGTCCTTAACATGAAATAAAATAAAAGCAAAAACAAATTTCTTTATATCTTGTCGCAAATTGAATAAGAAGGATATACTCTTAATTATGCAAGCATATGCCCACCCCATTGGATTGTTTCACATAATTGCTACATGATTTTAACTATTTTATATACTATACCCTTAATCACTTAAATTCATACTAGTACACAATGATGACATTGCCATCAATTTTGCAATGTTCATAGACCCCACAACCAGAAAACCACACAATCACCTAGTCAAACGTTATAAATTTTACAATTGATGTGAGAAGAAGTGGCGAAGTTATAAAATTTATAAAATTTGAATAAAATCTTAATTTTAAGAGAAAAAAAAACTTAATTTTGTATTAAAATTTTTCAATTAAAATAAGAACTCTCAAATAAGGTGTGGTTGGAGGAATGTAATGTTTATTAAATTATTTTACATAAAAATGTGAGTTTAAATTATATGCAACATTAGTGGAAATTTATATTACACTGATAATAAATAAAAATGATTTAAATTTTGACGTGATATTAAAAAAGTAGATGAATTAAGGTGACATGCCAAAATACAAAGTTATTTTGGTTAACAGTTATTTTATATTGTCAGTACAATTTTTCTAATTAAAAAAAATGTTTATAAAAGTTTAATTAAAAAATGTAAAATTGAGCAGTGTGTAAAATTAGAATGCAAATAAGTATCTTTGTGGTTCTACTTAGTTTGAGAGATTAATTTTTACAGTTGCGTGCAAATGATGCTCAGTTCAAAGCAAAAAAGAATGCAAATAAGTACCCAATTGAGAGATTTGAGTTGGTTGGAGTACGTCTTGAAGTTATCTATATCATTTCACTTTTCTTCCTTCTTTTTTTATAACTTCTTTTGTAAAATCCCGTATATTTTATTTATACATCTTATCTTTGTGGAGATCAAATAGACCTATAGTCTTCCTGATAGACAAAATAAAAAAACTTCTCTTTTCTTTATTATATTTTATTTGCTAGGAAATAACCGGATTAACCCTATTTTACACTAGTGTACATGTTGTTGTGTTATATTTTTAAAGGCCAAATGGATGTTAATTTAAGGGAGTTAGCATCTTTGGTGAGAATAGATCCGTCATAGCTTTGCTTTTATTTTTCTCCTTTATGAGAATGTATGTGGTTAGGAAAATAACGATTAGGAAAGTAAATTTGACATTTGGCACTAATCTTTCATTTCTAGTCACTTTAAAAGGAACAAAGAAAAGAAGACCAAAAAAAAAGAACAAAGAAAAGGATAGGCTTTTTTGATTATACCCGTTGACTTTGCACTAGTATTATTGCCTTTTGATATATACCATAAGCATTTATAAACTATTTTAGTCACATTCTATAGTTTGCATATTGGTTCGTACACAACAAAGCAATAATTAGTCACATAATAAAACAACAATCTATAAACTATTTTACATGATGAATGTTGTTATCCATATTACAATTCTCTATTTAATTAAAATATTAAATTGATGTATGTGGTTTAATTTGAGTATTAACTATATTGAGTGTTTTTCTTTTGATGAAGTGTTGAGTTGATAAAATTTACACATACTAAGGTACTAAAATAAAAATAAGAAATAGTGTTCCCAACATATCAAATGTTCATACAATTTTTCATTACATGGATTGTACTCATGCAACATACATTGACAATTTCATGGTTTGGGTAATACAAATTTAAGATTCTAGAAGCATGTGATCTGATGCGGAGTTTAATTCTAACTCGTGTTTTTTTGTCGAAATTCTAACTCATGTGTTGAAAAATTATTATTTACAAGAGACAACTCTTAAATATACGTCATATTCAGCTGTCTCATCTTTTAAAATATCTCTAATTTAACAAGGAATTGGTCACTACATTTAGCGGTAAATACCTCAGTCTCGACCAAAATTATATACGTCAGTTTTATGAAGAAATCTATCTTTATAATTACTTATAATTACTTGAAGATGATTTGTCTTTAATTATATTCTTGAAGCGTTTGTAGGGATGTTTGATTTTGATTTGGTGTATAAAAATTTACTATTTATGATAGACAACTCTTAAATATACATTAGATTTATTTGAAGTAATTAATCTCTATAGTTACGTGAGGAAGATATTCTATAAACAAAAAACAAAAAATAAATTGTTTAAAATATGAAAGATTTGATTCTCTTATGAGTTTGTAATATGCTTCAAATTTTTTAATTAAGGCCTATCTTTTTCTCACTCTTCTCCCCACACACCTTTATATGCGCATACTCCTACAACTCCTTAATTCTACACATCAAATTGTTCCATAAATTAGTCTTCTAGCATATTTGAATTTCTTCTCCTTTTTCTTCAAAAGAAGAGGAATAATGGTTATGGATATACAAAGTAAACTACGTCTAGCTCTTGGCACAATGAAAGATCAAGCTTCAATTGGCAAAGCCATGATGTATAACCATCAACAACATGATGGATTTTCCAACATAGAAATTGCAATCCTTCGTGCAACTAGTCATGGTAATAGTACAATTGATGACAAATACATGCATGAAATTCTTTTCCATGTATCAAACTCAAAAGGGTCAATCCCTTTTCTCGCCGAAAGGATTTCGCGCCGCCTGTGCAAAACTAAGGACAATCTTGTTGCCTTTAAGACTCTTGTCTTGATTCATAGACTTCTTAGAGGTGGAAATAGATCATTTGAACAAGAATTATGCAAATCACATGTTTCTGGCCATTTACAAATTATTATAAGGTATTGTGTTACAAATAACCCTTTAGTTTGCTTCTTACACAAGTATTCATCTTATCTTGAAGAAAGAATGAGTTGGCTTATTAATCAAGGTGGAAAACTTGAGCCTATTATGTCTAAAGGGTTAGAATTTAGAAGATATGATGAGAAATCATTTGATATGGCATTTAGAATATTGCCTAAATGTCAAATTCTTATTGATAAGGTTTTAGAATGTTCACCATATGATATTTTGAGGTCAAATAATCATCATAGTCTTGCTCATGTTGCTATGAGCAATACTTTGAAAGAAAGTTTCCAAGTTTACATGATATTTTGTGAAGGCATTGAAGCTCTTGTTAACATGTTTTTTGATTTAGAATCATCAGCAAGAGGTTTAGCTTGTGAAATACTCAAGAAAGGTTCTATTCAAAGTCAAAAGCTTCATGATTTGTATCAAACATGCAAAAAATTGGTTGAAAACAAAAATTTGGAATACCCTTTTGTTCAAATTATAAGTATGAATCATATAATGGAATTAGATCAATTTGGTTGTCAACAAAATCAAGATGAAGCTTCACATGTTTCTATATCAAATATCTCAAAAGAGATAGAGTTGGAAGTAACAACAAAAGATGAAGAAAATGTTGATTTAAATTATTCAACACCAACTCTTTTTTCATGGACACTAGAGACTAAAATAAGCAAAGTTTGGGTGGTTTTTGAAGATGAAGTTCCTAATGAATCACAGATTCTTCCAACTCAATAAAATGGAAGTGTTAATTATACAAGCATGTCCTTGAAGGTTTGAGTAGCTAAATCAACTTAGTTTTGAGTTCTATAGTACAGTTTTGGTACACATTTTTTTTAACCAAATCGATCCCGAGAAATAAATTTTAGTATTATAATTAAGCCACGAGATAAGTAAAATTTGACCAAATATTATTCATGTTAGAAATTGATCTTTATTGAAGTTTATCATCCATTGAAAGCCAATCACTTAATTATTCTTAGGGTAGACCAAATAATATTGTTAATCTCTTCCCCTGTTGCACAACATATTTTAATGGAAGTATATGGTGCTAGTATATTTTTATAATCTATGTATAATTTCTATGTGATAAGCATGGGAAAAATATATTAAGATTACACAAATAGAATTAGTTATTTTCACCTTTTGTTATATTATTTTGTATTTTTCAATTATTTGATGTATACAAAGTTTTATGCAATTCAATCCATTTGATTGAATGCAAGCTAAGCTCAAATAGTCAATATAGTCAAAGAACATTTTCAATATGGTTTGAAGTTGGAAAAGTAAACACAAATTCTTTTGAACATAAAATAGTGTCAGCAAAAAAGAGGGTGTAAACAGCAGAAAGTGAATTAAGAGATATCTATTTAAGCATGAAAACGATCCTAGCAGAAAACATCTAATAGACTCTATAATCAAAGATTTAGTTAGAATTCAAACTCTTCACAGAAAGATCATAGAGAAAATTAAATTTCAGGTAATACTTTTGTAGTATCTTTGGAATCTTCTAAGGTAGAAAGTGACCTCAATTGGATTCAATGTTTACCATGTTATGATTGTTTTGAACAAAGCTAGCCTAGTTCTTTCAAAATCATAACCTGCCACGATTGTCGCTGTCGAATGGTTTCTTCCAGAAATGCGCTTCGGATTTGCAAAAATGAAAACCAAACATGTTCGTTTTTCTATGAATGACTATGCAGATGCATGGTTCAAATTCAAACACTACAGGTGATTTTTTATCACAAAAGGGGTCATTGGAATAAAGGCTATTTTCGGAGTGCTTCTGGTTTGTTAGGACGTGGTAGAGAACATCTTTCATTTCTTCACAACTTCAATCCATTTATGGACATTCATTTTCTTATCATCTAACCGATATATTCAGCGACGCAGAACCAGTATCTTTGGAAAACAAAAGGAGCTATTAGATGAAACCAATTTGAATTTCACCTGATTTCTTGCACAAGAAAAAGTCTGTTCTGCAGAAGTTAATTAATTCATGATGTCTTGATCCTTATGTCTTAATGCAGGTAACAAATTAGCAAGTAAATACAAATTGGTAACAAACTATATAATTATCAGAATTGCAGACAAAGACAATATATTGATAAAATGAAGAAAGTCAGTAGCAATATATATACAAATAAAGAAGAAACAATCAAATACTATATATTGTTGGGGCAGCCGGGGGATCATCCACATTGGGCCCATCAATATCGATATAAGAATCGGACACCACACTCTTACTCAAAACCTTAAGACAATGGGTTTATGGGTCTTTCTAGTTATAAAGTGTTCAACCTCCACTTTTCTAAACAATGTGGGACTTACTCACACTTGCCACAACATATATAATGTTGCTATCTATCTTATGATGATGACATTAATTTCCTATATATCATTATAATCATAAACTTATTTGCTTTCTTCTCCTCTTATAAATGTTTTTTCCAAATGCCCAATCCTCCTTCAAAGACTCCCATTTATGCTCAAAACCATCACTAAACCTCTTTGCAATTTTGTAAATTTCACTCTTTGGAGGGTTTGTTAGCAATGCATTAGAGAACACATGTCTCATGTCATAAGCAAATTCCTCAGGTGTTGAATACAATCTCAACTTGGCTTCAACATCTTTAAACCATCTTTTAGGGCCCAAGTCCCAACCATCTCTTCTACATTCCATCATTCTCTTCAAAATCACCCAGCACTTTATTCTTTTCATTCGTTCCATCGGTTTCTTTTTCTTCGCTCTTTCACCCTCATAATCAGCAAAACGCCCTTCCTTCTTCAGTGGCAAAGATTGGTTATTGTTTTTTAGGGTATCACAAACAACAGCATGTACATTAATTATACTCTTTTGTTGAGACAAGGTTGTTTTTGTTGCTGTTGAATTATTTGCACAAAGTCTTGAACTTTCTTTAGAAAACAACAATATGCTTCTTGAATGCTTTTGAGAAAGATTTGATTTTTCTTTCAGTTTTGAGTCATAATCAGAAACGGTTGTGGTTTTGGAAACTTGTTGGTTCTTGTTTTTGATGTGAACAAGAACAAGTAATTATCTCCGAAGAAGAAGAAGGAGACATTGTTGAACAAACAAACAAGTACACAGAGAATTCAAGAAGAAGACAATAATGTTGATGAATGAGGTTTGTTTGTTTGTTTAGGGTTTAGATAGAACACAAACACATGAATGAATCAATTTATGAGAGTGTATTATTTAGATGTTCATACAACAAGAAAAGAAATCATCAATGAAAAACAATTGCACTGACTCTGTTATTTATATTACCGTTGGAGAGTGTTTCTATGGTAGCGTGAGTTGCAAGTTCAATAGCCCACACTTCCAATAAATAAGTTTAAAATTACTAGAGCCACATGTGGAGATGTCAAAAAATTTCTTGGCCTATGGTTCGGGACATTAGCCCATAGTCTTGGACGGATTATGCTTCAGAAAAGTTAGTTCAGATAAAAATGGACGTTTTAGTTCTTGGCCCATTAGCCCATATAAAAAATTGGTATGGATCGAACTAGTTCATCGAACTTCGAGCCGACCCATTATTAATATATATAAATTTTAAAAAAATAATATTAATAAAAACATAAAAATATCATCAAATTGATTTTTTTAAAATATAACTACATTTAAATATGTAAACTTAATAAAAAATGATACTTTTTTTTGGTCGAGACCGGGGTATCCACCGCCGAACGCAGTGACTAATCCCTCGCTAGATTGGAGGCACCTCGAAGGGTGGGATAGCTAACCAAAGATTTAAAGCTGCTCCATACCCAAGGTGAGAATCAAACCCTCAACCCTTGGTTAAGGGAGGATGAGTCTCATGCCGCTCAACCACACCCCTTGGGTTTAATAAAAAAATGATACATATAACCAAAACTTTTAAAAAAAATTATGTCTATATGAATCAAATTAGACGTTAAAATTATATTTAGTGTCAAATATAATTATATATACTCATGTTAAATCGTATCTCATTAAATTGATAATTGTGAGAAACTAATATATCAAAATGATATAAAAAAAATAATCAGTACACAAAAAAATAAAACGGGTTAGGCTGACCCATTAGCCCACACGGTCTACATGGATCGGACCGAACTCAATAATATGCAGAATATGGTCCCTTCCACCTCTACATTTAACTCTCCATCCTTACAAATTATTAAATATTCCACTTTTATACTTTTTGGCAAAAAAAATATTACACTTTATTTACAAATTTTTGGAGTTCACCCCACTAGATTTTTACCTACGGATTTCAAATATTTAGTGACAGATTTACACTTTTAGTGACAACTTTGTCTGTCACTATAAATCAAATTCCTTCAAAATTAAGTGATGTACCGGAATTTGTGAATGAAATTTCCGATAACAACATATAAACCGAAATAATTTGAAAAAAAATTCAGGTACATGTAAAAACGACCTCTTTGTACACATTTAAGACCTCTATTGACACTTTAATCTGTCACTAGAAGTCAAAGTTCTTTAACCTCAAATGATAATTTCAAAAAGGTGTTCCGGTGTTTGTCTGAATGAGTGAAATTTACACCAGACGTTTAGTGACAGACAAAAAGTGTCACTAAAAGTCTAAGATGTGTAAAAAAGGTTGTTTTGACATGTACCGAAAATGTTTTTCCAATTATTCCGGTTTGTATCTTTTAATAGGAAAATTCATTCTCAAATTCCTATTAATCACTTAATTTTGAAGGAATTTGACTTATAGTGACAGACAAAATTATCACTAAAAGTGTAAAATCTGTCACTTAATATTTAAAATTCGTAGGTAAAAATCTTGTGGGAGTGTACTCCAAAAGTTTGTGAATGAAGTGTAATTTTTTTTTTTGGGAAAAAGGATAAAACTTGAATATTTAATAATTTGTAGGAGTGGAGAGTTAAATGTAAGAGTGGAAAGACAATTTTCTAATATGCAACTCAATGAAAATGAAACAGACCATTCTATTTGACAACTCTAGTCACAATGGAGTCCACATGAAAGACCTATTGTTTTTCTATTATAAACTTGTAAAATACCCGTGCGGATGTGAATAATTTATTTCAATTCATATTTTTATCAGCAAAAACTGTATTGTACATAATCATTATTTTTAAATTTTATCAAAAAAAATTGTACTCCTTTTAAAAATATATTTATTTTTTTTATAATCAAATATCTTATATCATTGTTACTTTTATCCCTTTATAATCATATTATTAATTTAACCAAAAATGTATTTTTGCCCGTCAATTTTTACCGTATATTTTTGGGTATACTTATTTATGAATATTATATTTTTTCTTTGTCTAATATAGCCTAGTGACTTTAAATTTCATCCTTAAGGTGAATACGAGTGGTGTCCAAAATTTGAATACATGATTTTGCATATAAAATTATATGTCCTTACCAATTGAGTTCAACTCACAAAAACATTTACGATTATAATTTAAATAACATAAAAAGTAATAATATTTTTTTTATATAAATTGTGAATATATTTGACAAATTAAAGATGGAAAAGATTTATTTTTTTATTTTTTTATATTTTTTTAAGAAGCTAAACTAACCCATTTAAATTGACACTGAAGAGAATCGAACGCGGGACCTCAAGGAGGAGCACACTCCTATGTCCCAAGCAATACCATCAGGGTAACTGAAGTGGGTTGAAAATATTTTTTGTATTATTCTTTTTTTTTTTCATTCAACAACTTGTCTTGTATATAATGATTATTTTTAATTTTTATTAAGAAAAATTTGCCCCGTGTATTATTTTAAAATTTTTATCAAGAGCAAATGACATTTTAATTAGATTGTTTTACGATACATATTTTTCTTATATCATAGATAAGTTAAGAAAAATGTAGTTTGGTTTTTCTATCATTGTTAATTTTCTTATTTCATTTTTTTTAAATAAATCATGAAAAAAATGAAGTTTTATTCTATTATTGGTAAAAAAAAATCTTTTTCATGTAAATAAATCATAGAAAAAAGAGGTAGTTAATTTCTATCATGAGTAGAAGTTATATTCTACTATTGGTAGTTTATTTTCTTTTTCATAGGTAGTTATTTTCTATCATAAGTAGAAGTTATATTCTATCATTAGTAGTTTTTCTTCTTCTTTTTCATGCAAATAAATCATAGAAATAAAAGGTAGTTATTTTCTATCATTAATAATTTTTTTAAGATGATGTGATAACATATGGTGCAAGCAAGAGTATTTTTGATTTTTAAACAACATATGATTTTCTTATATTATATAGATTTTATTTTAATTAAAAAATTTATTTAAATTAAATAATTAATGGTAGCGTCTCTCTTACGGAGACATCATGTAGGCACTATGAAAATATAAATAATTAGTTCACCTTAGTGTCTGCTTAGTAGGACCCAAATATTATTCAATGAGTACCTAATAAGAACCACTGTTGAATATTGCTATGATATGAGTACCTAATAAGAACCACCATTAAGGGGTACTCAAATAATTATTGCTCCAATGTTAATACCTAATAAGTACTCAATGAGTACCTAATAAGAACCACCATTGGAGATGATCTAAAATGATACATTTGTATAAATGGAGAATGATATGATTAGATTCTATAAAAAAAAAAGATTTGATTAGTTATATGTGCAAAACAAATTTGAATATTCAATATATAATATTAGTCAATGACATTTATTAATTAGGTATATCATTTTTGCAATACCTCCCTAATTTTTTTTAGAATACCCCTCTGTAATATTTAAATTTTTGCGATACCTCCATGGACTTTAATTTTTCAACCATTATATTTAGCGGAGTTTTTTTTTGCGGCGGTTTAAAAACTCGCTAAAATTATATTTTGCGGCGGTTTAAAACCCCTAATAAAATTATATTTTGCAGCGGTTTTTAGCGGCTGTTCTATTTTGCGGGGTTATACTATGGTTGACTATGTTCAGGAGGTATTGCAAAAATTCAAATAGTACAGGAGGAATTCTAAATTTTTTTTTACAAAAAGGTATTGCTAAAATCATGTACTTTACAAGAGGGTATATATATACCTATTAACCCTATTTATTATTAACACTTGATAATTGATGTTCATACTTTTTTTTCCCCTTCTAAAGAGACTATCATCAAACTCAGAACCATAAGTTATAAAAAGTGAAAAATTACAAGTTTAATTTCACACCGTACATATTAAATATCTGTATAAATATCATTTATTTATAGAAAAATATTTAAACTTTACACTCTAAAATAAACTATGCAAAAAGGAAGATGTGTGGTTTCCTCCTTGGGTCATGGAAGATTGATCTTTACAAAAAGAGAATTTTGATGGAGCATAATCATGTAAAAGATTACATCCACCACATTCTAATTCTCACAGAATATACTTGTTGAACTTTTGAACTTAAGGCCTATATATATATATATACACCCTATGCACATACATCAAATTTAAAAACAATCACAATACAAATTCTCTTTTTTCAATTTAAACATCTCCTTCTCAATGGCCAATTCTATGCTTGTTTTCATAAAAGCGTCTATTCTTCTATTATTAACTTTTTCCAATTTATGTTTTTCAACTCTTGCCAGACCTCTTATGAAAACAGAGAACAAATTGGAGTGCACACCAACATACGAAAACGTAGTCCGTTGGCACCGTAACATGTTAGAAAATGAAGGCGTGACAACAGTAGATTCGCATAATCCACGTGATGGTGTTGAGGCTAAAAATTTGATCGATGATTTCTGGCAAACGGATCCAGGTCATAGTCCCGGTGCTGGTCATTCCACTCCAACAATTCCCATGGACACAAAAGTGCCTCCAAAGCATTAATTAATTAGGTGTACATTAATCAATATTCTCGTGCACAATATGGTTTTTAATTCAAGTACTTCTAGTATTTCAATATTCATAATAATAGTTCATAATGTAATATACATATTTAGCTAGACATGAACGCCATTTAATTTAAGTATAGTCCATGCTCACTCTGTGTAAATATCATCTATTGGATTGATGTAAATTTCTTATTATGAATAATAATCAATATTATTTTTAAATCATAATCCATTGCCTCTATATAAGGATAAATTGTGTCAAACCTATAAAGATAATTGATACTTTTCATGCCTCTATATATGCGTGTTTTCAAATATATTTGTATTAATATTTCTCCATTCTCTAGAATTGGAATTTTGAGTAGTCGACACTATTGTTTTGGAACATTACTTCCACCTTTGTTTTTAGATTTCTTAGAATAAACCTCTCATTGTCTGTCATCTTATTATGAGCTTAAGTTAACTTCATATTGTATAGTTGTCAATAGGTGAGAAAACAAAGGATTTTATTTTTTATTGAAATGGAGAAGGATATGGGAATACCCAAACTTTATCGGTTTGAGTTTGAGGAGAGCAAAATCCGCCCTAGCCCTTTGTCATTCCTAAGTATTATCAATTTATCATCATACTGTATCAAAAAAAATAAATCTAACATACATGTGTTTTGTTAGGACATATACAAGTACAACGATTATATTATAAAAGACCATAAAAACATTTGATATATGTTGAGACCTAAATTCACATTCGTAATTTTTAACATTTCAGATGATGTATCCAAGTTTCGGTACTAGACTAGTCATAGATAAAAAAAAGGGGGGGCTAAGCAAACCACTCAACAAATATATTGAAGAGAATATTCTATAATTTGAAACTAAACAAATGTAGAAACACAAATAGAGAACTAAGCCAAATCAAAAGCAATTATAACAACCTGCCTTTAAGAATATGACTGCTTGTAGCACACTGAAATATCTATGATTTCAACTTTAGCCATTGGTGAATTTTGAATCAAGAAGTCCACCATTCCATGAGGTATAAGTGCAGTAGGCTCCAATCCATCTTTAAATGATTTTCGTAATTTGTCAGCTTCATTATGTGACTTAATTTATTATAACTTGGCATCAATTAGTACACACTCAAATGAATATGAAAGTGGTTTCCTTTTCACTTTCAATGACTTCAAGTTAGCTAAGGATGAGAGCTTGATTGTCGATAAATTATAACTTAGGGAAAGAACCTAAAAAATGAGGGGCATGAGTGAACCAGTCTTATGCAAGTCAACTGATTCATTGAAAATTGTTTGAAATTAGAAAAGGCATCTTAAAAAAAAGTAGTAATAAAGCCTCAAAACATGCCGATTTATTGTACCTGAAGAGTAGTTGTAGTGACTGTCAATGATTTTGTATTAGCAAGCTCCAACAACCAATTGAGTACAAACAAAAGAGGCTCCATACAATTATACATAATTTTTGCATCAATGTCTACATGGTTGAATTAAAAAAGACCGCTCCGAGCAATTATATGATACAGTGTACCAGTAAATGCAAAGGTACCAAGACTTGGAATACGAAGCTCAATTTCTTAATTATCATAACAGTCACGATGCATTGTAAAAGTTAGAAGTGTTGTACTTGATACACATAGGGTTTATGTATTTCTCACAACAACACAGCTGCAAAGTGACAAACTATTCAACCTGTTAAAAGCTGAAAATAGGTCAGCCTTTCCATTATTATCGTTGGTAGAAAAGGTAAAATACTCTAGATGCAAAGTTGTTAATGCTGACAAATTGACAGATTTCGTAAACAATGTTCTTGACCTAAAATATTTTCTAGGACAAATAGAAAGCTTAAGATAATGTTAATCTCTGACTTGAGAAAACGCTAGGTAGAATTTATGTCACACTCGATAGTGAGTCCTAATCATTGGACATTGTGTGCAATACCAATAATTCACCATTCTTTTAAGTACATGAGGTCCCAGACAACCATTTCGGTGGAAATCAAGAGTCTGGAGTACCATATAGGAATCACGAAGAGATAAAACCTTATGCACAAATTTGGTGAATATCTTGAGTGTTGAAAAGTCTTTAAAATGCAATATAAGAACATGAATTGGTTTTCATATATTCTTCCATCTTGTGGATAAAATGCAAGTACGAACTTCATGTTCGGAATTTAAAAAAGACAGTATACGAAGTTTGATTGAAATCTAGATCAAAATTATTCTTTGTATAATTTAAAAAAGACAGTAAATTACGTCATATACTGTCTTTTTTAAATGCCGAACATGAAGTTTGTACTTGCGTTTTATCCACAAGATGGAAGAATATATGGAAACCGATTCCTGCTCTTATATTGCATTGTAAAGACTTTCCAACACTTAAGATATTCACCAAATTTGTGCATAACGTTTTATCTCTTCGTGATTCCTCTATTGGACATCAGACTCTTGATTTCCACCTAAATTGTTGTATGGGGCCTCAGGTACTTAAAAGAATGGTGAATTATGCTATTGCACGCAATGTCCAACGATTAGGACTCACTGTCGAGTGTGACATTTTAAAAATTCCACCTAGCATTGTCTCAAGTCAGACATTAACATATCTTAAGCTTTCTATTTACCCTAGAAGAGATTTTGAGTTAAGAACATTGTTTATGAAATCTATGAATTTGCCAACATAAACAACTTTGCATCTAGAGTATTTTACCTTTCCTGCCAACGATAATAATGGCAAGGCCGGATCATTTTCAGCCTTTAATAGGTTGAATAGTTTGTCACAATGCAGTTGTGATGTTGTGCGAAATACAGACACCATATGCATATCAAGTGCAACACTTGTAAATTTTACAATGCATCGTTATTATTATGATAATTACGAAATTGAGCTTCGTACTCCTAGTCTTGGTACCTTTGCATTTACCGGTACACCGTATGAGATATTCTCTGGGAGCCGTCTTTCTTATGTCAAGCATGTAAATATTGATGCAAAAATTTTGTACAATTTTATGCAGCCTCTTTAGTTTGTACTCAACTGGTTATTCGAGCATGCTATTACAAAATTATTGAAAGTCACCGCAAGTACTCTTCAGGTACAATAAATCGGCAACTTTTGAGGCTTTATTGCTATTGGCTTTTTAAGATGCCTTTTCTAATTTCAAACTATCTTCAATAAATCAGTTGACTTGCATAAGACTGAATCACTCTTGCCCCTCATTGTTTAGGTTTTCTCCATAAGTAATAATTTATCAACGATCAAGCTCCCATCCTTAGCTAATTTGAAGTCATTGAAAATGAAAAGGAAACCACTTTCATATTCATTTCAATGTGTACCGATTGACGTCAAGTTACAAAAAATTAAGTCACAGAATGAAGCTGAGAAATTACAAAAATCATTTAAAGATGGATTGGAGCCTACTACACCTATACTTAATTGAATGGTGGACTTCTTGATTCAAAATTCGCCACTGGCTGAAGTTGAAATCATTGATTCCTCAGAGTGAAACGAGCAATCATATTCTTAAAGAGAGGTTGTTATAATTGCTTTTGTTTTTGTTTAGTTCTCTGTTTTTGTTAGCATATATATATATATATATATATATATATATATATATATATATATTAATTATGTGCATGAATATGTTCAGGTATAAATGAACAAATCATAGTTGTTGATAGCGCGCTATAGCGGTTGCTCGCCGCTCCGATATAGCTTGTAGTGACGAGTTAGACATAACGTCCGCTACAACCGACATAGCAGCCACACGTAGCATAGCGGGTAGCGGATATCTGTAGCGATAAGGCTCACTATTGGATTCTCAGGATCAAAATTGAATTTTCCCTTTATTTTTAAGGGTAAAAATGGGTTTTTCGGACTTCTAATTTACCTTTTCTCCTATTTTTCCTTGTAAACATTCTTCAGTGTCATTTTAATCATCTTCGTCGCTGTTTCAACTTCATCAATCTATGTGTGCGACTCTATTTCTTCTCTTCCAGTTTTTATTCTTTTCTTTTCCTTAATTTTGTTTATTTTAGCTTTCGTTTCAGTTGTTTTTTCTTATTTTTTCCTCTTTTCTTTTTTATTCTTTCTTTTTGTTTGTGTGCTTTGATTAAGACTTGTTATAATTTATCAATGTTTCATGAATTTTGAGTTATTTGTTTAATTTTCCATTATATATATATATATATATATATATATATATATATATATATATATATATATATATATAGTATTATTCATATCTAGAAAAACTACTATATCAAATAGCGGTCATATTCTACCAACTATCTCACTTTTGGGGTCGCTCGCTACACTACGCTATCCAGGATTAACAACTATGGAACAAATCCATTGATATATTCATTGAGACATATGGATTATTTGATGAGATGAAACTAGGGAGTATATTTATGTTCGTTGATTGCTTAGTGCAATGTGAACCAATTCGTGCATACCGGTTCGCGGCACTTTTGCGTACCAGGTTCACATAAATTCGTCAAGAATTCGCATAGTTTGATATCACTATAAACATAATAATAAAAACTAAAATAATATTGAACTAGCAATTGAGCCATTCCAATCACTTTGTTGTGCTTGCTGTATTGTGGAATGATTTTGTACACTTATTTATAGATACTACTAATTGACAAAGGCAGCACTTGTTTGCACCGATGTACACTTATTTAGTGTATTCATGCCAAATAAAATTTGTATTAATATTTTTCATCATTTATATTTTTTAATTAATATGACTTATTTGCAACATACCTAGATTATATGTGAACGTACCTCAAACCCAAATAGCGTACCTATTATGTATATCCTTCACATACTGAATTCTTTAAGAGTTGTGAATCGCGTACTCGAATCCGTACCATGCACAGAAGCAAATTGCGAATGGTATGACTATGCTTCGATCTCCAAGCCTAGATGGCGATTCAATTCAGGGTGAACACTTGCTGTGAATCCACATCTGACAAATCTGACACAAGATATTAGGAGTTGGCTCCGTTTTTGAACATTGCCAACAATTATAAGCATTTCGATTTGATGCAATTTTAGGTTCTGATTGTTTGGTAAACTAGTAGTTGCGCATTCTTCAGGAATAAGTGGTGTACAAAATCTTTCGCAAATCATGAGATGAACAGCTTAAGCCGTCAAAGGCACAAGGTGGAAAAATATCTAAATTTGCTGAAATATATAAGTATAAAAATTTATAATTTTTATTATTATATATATATTTAGAGTTTCTTCTAAACTAATAGCCTATTGCTATATTTTTCTTAATAGAAAATATGCCATTGTAGCAATATCAATTTCCTAAAATACAAAATAATACATATTAAAAACTAATTAGTATTTTTATGGTTTATTAATTTATTTGTTTTTTTTTAACTATTTTGGATGATTTAATTTTGTGAATTAAAAGCATAAATCTACATGATGAATATCTCAATAAATAAACATTACTTACAATTCTGATATAGAATTCAGGTTCACCGCAGCGACGATGGACTAATAGACAATTCTTCGATCTTTCAGAGGATGTTGGTTCTTCGGAATCCCCAACTTCAATCTCTACAGTGGGTATTGTATCACCG
This sequence comes from Trifolium dubium, assembly GCA_951804385.1. NCBI lineage: Eukaryota > Viridiplantae > Streptophyta > Magnoliopsida > Fabales > Fabaceae > Trifolium > Trifolium dubium. The sequence continues at coordinate 6,919,320 of OX638074.1, forward strand.
TAATAGATAGATGTGCTATTAGATCAACCTTAAGGTTGGTCCATAGTAGTTCCATTGTTCCATCATTTTTTCTTTCGATGCATTATTCCTTGTGTCTGATTAGAGGATGATTTTTCTGAAATATACCAGTTAGATCTTGAGGAAATCTCGATCTCACTCTTTAAAAAAATTTGAGATCTGGTGTAGATCTAAAGTTTGGGAGATCTCATTGAAATCTAAATTTGAAAGATGTTTTTTATATCTGACATGATTGAGGTCCAAAAAAAAGAGTTGAAAGATCGCTAACATATTCCCTCTCCCCCCGTCCAATATGATTGAAAAATTAGATCTTGAGGAAATATCTCTCTCTCTCTCTTGCTAAAAAAGATCTGGTGTGGATCTAGAGTTTGATAGGTCTGAATGAAATCTAACTCTGAAGTATGAAAACATGTTTTCTAGATCTGACATGATTCATGACCGAATTTTTTTTTGAAAGATCGATAACATATTCGCTCCTCCATAGCCTTTATGATTGTGATTATAAAAAATAGATCTTGTGGAAATTTCAATCTCTCTCTCTCTCTCTCTCTCTCCGAAAAATGAAGATTTGATGTAGATATAGAGTTTGAGAGGTCTGATCGAATCTAAATCAGAAAGATGTTTTTCAGATCTGACATGATTGAGGATAAAAAACTAAAAAAAAAACTTAAAAGACCACTAACATATCTCCCCTCCCCCTTTCAATTGTGATTGTGAATAAAAAATGAGAATGAGTGCTCGTTCCAACATACGATACTATAGTTCTGATCTAAACAGTAGATCTGCAACAACATAAGTTGACTTGTGGAAGAGAGGTGGAGGCTAGGTTTACAATGACATATGTTGTAAAAGATGGCAATGTGAGATTATATAGCCAAAAAGTTGGTATTGGGCTTGGGCCAACCTCATGTCCAGTCCGAAACACTTAGTCCCTTCAATCTTATTTATAAGTAAAAGTCAATTTTTAGATTTATTGAACAAGTGATGTATCTAACCGAACAAGTGATGTATCTAACCTAATTCATTGAACAAGTGATTGTTAGATACATCATTTATTCAATGAATCTAAAAAGTTTTTTTTCTTATAAATAAAGTCAAAGGGATCAATACTAAAGTTTTTTATCTATTATTTCAAAAGAAATCATTTATTACTTTGTATGTTTTCAAAAGGGTTAAATATGTTTTTGGTCCCTATAAAGTTACTGAATTTGGTTTTTAGTCCCTATAAAAAAAGTGGCATGTTTTGGTCTCTACAAAATTTTATCAATGCAATTTTAGTCCCTACTATTTTTCAAAATTTTGAAAATTTTTTAATCATCATTTAACTTATAAAATTTTAAATAATTTTTTTTCAAATATATTTATAATACTATAAAAAATTTCTTAACAAAAATTTAGAAATTTTTAAAATGAAAATAATTAAATATGATTTTTTCAAATTTTAAAAGTTAAAGATAAAAGTAACAGAAATTTCAATTTAGAAATCGAATTTTTAAGTTCTTTTTTTCCGAAGAACTTTTTACAATGTTATAAACATGTCTACGAAAAAATCATTCAAAAGTACAAATTGGTTTAACAATAGGGACTAAAAGTACATGCATAATAATTTTATAGAAATCAAGAAGTGGCGAAAAAATTTAGAGGAACTAAAAGTAGAAAGTTCATATATTTATAGGGATTAAAAACATATTTAAAACATTGTACCAAATAAAGTATAAAATATTATTATAAACAAAAACAATGTATACTCTTTTTCAAATACAGTAATAAATGAAAAATACTCTATAGATAAATATGTTATAATCAAGAGACTTTTAGTATTTCAAATAATTTATACATCAGATAAAAGGTTGTCTTCTAATTTAAGGATGAATAAACTTAAATATAAAATTCTAGCCACTTATTTATTTTTAAAAGTGATATTCTAGTCAATAGACTACTGATAAAAAAAAAGATTTATTTTTTCCTTAAAGAGGGAAAAAATAGAATTGGTCAAATTTGAGGAAAAAAACAGCGAGTTTATTTATTTATGGCATAAAAATAGTATGAGAAATAATTAAAATTTAAACATATATATTTTTGTCTAAAAAGGGAAAGAAGAAATTTTGGTCAAAAGAAAAAAAAAAGGAAAAAAATAGTGAATAATAGTAATCCCTTATTATGTTATGAGAACAACGAGCTCAGTGTTGTACACGAAAAGGGAAAATTAGTGGGAGAATACATGGCCAAACACATTGATTGTGTAAAGAACTTAAAAGGATACATTTGTAAAAATGGAGAACGATATAATTTTATTAGATACACTTGTAAAAGCAAACTTTAGTTGGTCAAATAGTTAGCGAGGATTACAGTTCAATCGTCGTACCTGTGTTTGGAAGAGAGTGAAACTATTTGTTGTCATAATTGACTCTTTGAACATGATTAACCGGTCAAGTGGATTGGTGTCAGCGTGATCAAATAAACATGTGCAACTATACATAGTCAATCAGTAGCAAGTAATAAGTAAAAATAGAGTGTGGAACCCACAGGGAACAGTTTAAGGGTTATACGTACCAAGTTCATTCAAAGTTTCTAGCTTATTGTTAAGGTACCAAAACATCATTGGTTTTTAATGCAGTAAATTAAATAACAAGAATATAAAGTGATGGTTGAAAACAAAGATAAAAGGGTAGCTGAAATCATGATCCATTTAATACATGAACGAAGCATAGTGAATGATATCTACTGTCATGTAATTTGTGAGCAAGCTTGCCTTGTGGTGTATGTCTACAACGTTAGATATTAAAACAGGGTATAATTGGACTGGCTCTGTCGAGGTACACTTTTAATCCCATTTTAGTTCAGAAAACACTTGCTTGTTTGGTGTCTCACTAAGGCCCTTAACTCATCCATAAGAAAAGGTAGGGATTACATGTCTGCTCCCACTTAACCTTATTAACTTTATTATTTCCATTAACATGCTAGATGTCTCTACACATGCAACTTGTATTTAAATCTAAGTTGATCAGTCCTAGAAATAAATGTATTTTCATAAAAACATAAAGTTAAAGATGACAAGATAACAATCGCTCATTCACATAAATACTTCATTCATTATATTAAACTTCACATAATTTCAACTACAAAAGAGTTTAGCTTAGATTGAACATGGAAACAACAACAATAATAACAAGTAAAATAGTGATACCCATTACAAAGCAATAGATACTCCTACAGACACTGTCGTGCCTCTCGTTATCACCGGTCGTCTCTTCGGAAGCTGGACCGGCGCTGCCTCCTCTCTTCTTCTTCAATTCCTCTCTTTAGGGTTTTCAAGCACCACCTCAAATGATTTAGGGTTGTGTATTTATATGCATATCCTTCTTGGATCAAGTGCAACCTTAAATGAATGACATAAGGCCCAAGGAATAAGGAATATTCCTTTTGCATGGACCACTAATCATAGTACAATCATTTGTGATGCTGACAGCTAGCAAGCCAGCCATCATCCTTATCCTCAAAGAGATGCCTTTCACAATGTTGTACTACAAACCCTTATTTTGTCTGCTTGTGGCGCTTGACTTGTTGACTTGTACGGATCAAAATGTCTTGACAATGGTTTCCAGTAGATGCCTTTGATGACGATCCAAAACCAGATAACATGCCTTGACATAAATTGCCTCTAAACTAACTCTTTTTCACCACAATTACATAATTATTCCTATTACATAATTCTAGACTCAAAAACTAAATAAACTAATGAAAATGAATTAAAACATGGTTTGATCACCATATTGGCAAGAAATAACTCATGAATAAAGGCCTAAATTCCCCACTTTTAGTGAGTCATCACACCCCAAAACTTGAATCATTGCATGTCCTCAAGTAATGCAGTAGAAAGCAAAGATTGTGTTAATCTACTCATAATATTGACATGTAAACAGCACATTTAAGCAATCCGACTCAGACCCTAAGTTTGTTTTAAAAAATTGGCACAACTCTTATAAAATCAACCATCAATGATAATCATGCGTGTGTGTGTGAACTGATAAGCACTGTCAACCAAATTAATGTCTACATCCTACTCACAAACTACTCATTCTAAATGCTAAGCCATCCTCTTTTTCCTATAACTTTGAATTTAACTATAATTTCAGCTTAAGGGGGACTATTTCTTTTCAAGAGATCCAAAGCTTTTTCAATTTACACAAGGATAACTAATTGGCAGCCTTTTCATTATCATTCTTTATCATTTTTTTTCTAGCTTTTGGGATACTCCAATTTTCACCTGACGAGATCCTACTTGTAATAGGTCTAACCTATTACTCAGAATAAAGCACCCTACTCACTTGTTCCTCCAGATTGGCACAGGAACTTATTCATTCATTTTTTTTCAAACTCTCTTTTCGAACATGTTACGGTACCGTAACATGTTCGAAAATGAACGCGTGGCAACAGTACATTCACATAATCCGCGTGATGGTGTTGAGGCTGAAAAGTTGATCGATGATTTCCGGCCAACGGATCCAGGTCATAGTCCCGGTGCTGGTCATTCCACTCCAACAATTCCCATGGACACAAACAAGCCTCCAAAGCATTAATTAATTAATTAATTAGGTGTACATTAATCAATATTTCTGTGCACAATATGGTTTTTAATTCAATTACTTCTAGTATTTAAATATTCATATTAATAGTTCATAAATCATAATGTAATATACATATTTAGCTAGACATGAACGCCATTTAATTCAAGTATATAGTCCATGCTCACTCTGTGTAAGTTCCAAGCCTTTTGTGCATAGTCATTTGTAATTATATAACCTTATATATGTTGGCTATAGAATATTGAATAACAGAGCTATATATAGCTGCTTTTCACACCTTGTGTAAATATCATCTACTGCTTTTTACATAGCTGCTTTTTACAAAGGCAGCACTTGTTTGCACCGATGTACACTTATTTAGTGTATTCATGCCAAATAAACTTTGTATTAATATTTTTCAATTAATATGACTTATTTGCAACTTACCAAGATTATATGTGAACGTACCTCAAACCTAAATAGCGTACCGATTATGTATATCCTTCACATACTGAATTCTTTAAGAGTTGTGAATCGCGTACTCGAATATGTATCACGCACAGAAGCGAATTGCGAATGGTATGACTATATATGCTTCAATTTCCAAGCCTAGATGGAGATTCAATCCAGGGTGAACACTTGCTGTGAATCCACATCGGAGAAATCTGTCACAAGATATCAAGAGTTGGCTCCATTTGTGAACATTGCCAACAATTATAAGCATTTCGATTTGATGCAAATGTAGGTTCTGGTTGTTCGGTAAGCTAATAGTTGCGCATTCTTCAGGAATAGCTGGTGTACAAAATATTTTGCAAATTATGAGATGAACAGGTTAAGCCGTCAAAGACACAAGGTGGAAAAATATCTAAATTTGCTGAAATATATAAGTATAAAAATTTATAATTTTTCTTCTAAACTAATAGCCTATTGCTATATTTTTCTTAATAGAAAATAAGCCATTGTAGCAATCTCGATTTCCTAAAATACAAAATAAAACATATTAAAAACTAATTAGTTTGAATGAAATTTATTAATTTTTTTGGTAAAAATGTTTACTGTTTATTTTTATGGTTTGTTAACTTATTTGTTTTTTTTTAACTATTTTGGATGTTTAATTTTGTGAATTAAAAGCATAAATATACATGATTAATATCTCAATAAATAAACATAACTTACAATTCTGATATAGAATTCAGGTTCACCGCAGCGACGATGGACTAATAGACGATTCTTCAAACTTTCAGAGGATGTGCTATTAGCAACTTCAATCTCGACAATGGCTATTGCATCACCCTAATAGATGGATGTGCTAGTAGATCAACCTTAAGGTTGGTCCTTAGTAGTTCAATTGTTCCATCTGTTAGCATTGTCTTATAATTGAAGAATGCAAAATTTGATTTTGTAATTATGTATGTGTGTGGCACGTGTTGTTTATTCAATTGTGGACATTGGATACTTTTTTCTTGTCACGTGCATTGCCTTTCAAGTGGCACGCAGCATCACACACATATACATTTTGTGTTGTTGCAAAACAGAGTGTGAGAGGAAGTGAGAAATAAGCAGCCTCGGGTTAGAGAAAGAGGAATTAGGGTTTGCTAGTTCCTTCACCAATATTCAAGCTAGAGTTCAAGAGGGTTTATTCTTGTGTAGTCTCTAGAGGTTGGTAAGTTATTTTTTTCTCTTGTAATCTCACACTATTATTGAAATCTCTTGGTTACGGGGAGAGATTTGGTAAAAGGGTAGAATTAGGAATACACTAGTTCTTGTAACTCTTTTGAGTAGATCTTATTGTAACCAAGGTTCATAGATTGATAGTGGAACGGAGAGCTCTCTCCCCCAGATTAGGTCGGTTTGACTGAACTGGGTAAACAAATTGATTTGTGTTCTTTATTGCTTTCATGGTAGTTTAGCTTTTGTTGGTTGATTAATTGCTTGGTTGATTTATTTGCTCAATTACATTTTGTTATTGGTTGCTTTGTTCATTTGTCCCACACACTAAAAGGTTATTGGTGTGGTTTTGGTTTAAGAATTCACAACACCATCATTTTTTCTTTCGATGCATTATTCCTTGTATCTGATTAGAGGATGATTTTTAAGAAATATACTAGTTAGATCTTGAGGAAATCTCGATCTCCCTCTTTAAAAAAATTTGAGATCTAGTGTAGATCTAAAGTTTGGGAGATCTCATTGAAGTCTAAATTTGAATGATGTTTTTTAGATCTGACATGATTGAGGACCGAAAAAAAGAATTGAAAGATTGCTAAAAAAGATCTGGTGTGAATCAAGAGTTTGATAGGTCAGAATGAAATCTAACTCTGAAGTCTAAAAAGATGTTTTCTAGATCTGACATGATTCACGACCGAATTTTTTTTTAAAGATTGATAATTCCCTCCTCTCTCTCTCTCTCTCCGAAAAATGAAGATCTGATGTAGATCTAGAGTTTGAGAGGTCTGATCGAATCTAAATCAGAAAGATGTTTTTAAGATCTGACATGATTGAGGATAAAAAAGTAAAAAAAAAAACTTAAAAGACCACTAACATATCCCCTTCCCCCTTGACATTGTGATTGTGAATAAAAAATGAGAATGAGTGCTCGTTCCAACATACGATACTATAGTTTTGATCTAAACAGTAGATCTGCAACAACATAAGTTGACTTGTGGATGAGAGGTGGAGGCTAGGTTTACAATGACATATGTTGTAAAAGATGGCGATGTGAGATTATATAGCCAAAAAGTTGGTATTGGGCTTGGGCCAACCTCATGTCCAGTCCAATCAATCTTATTTATAAGTAAAAGTCAATTTTTAGATTCATTGAACAAGTAATGTATCTAACCGAACACGTGATGTATCTAACCTAGGTTCATTGAACAAGTGATTGTTAGATACATCATTTACTCAATGAATCTAAAAAGTTATTTTTTCTTATAAATAAAGTCAAAGGGATCAGTACTAAAGTTTTTTATCTATTATTTCAAAAGAAATAATTTATTACTTTGTATGTTTTCAAAAGGGTTAAATATATTTTTGGTCCCTATAAAGTTACTAAATTTTGTTTTTAGTCCTTATAAAAAAAAAGTGGCATGTTTTGGTCCCTACAAATTTTTTATCAATGCAATATTAGACCCTACTTTTTTTCAAAATTTTGAAAATTGTTTAATCATCATTTAACTTATAAAATTTTAAATAATTTTTTTTCAAATATATTTATAGTACTATAAAAATTTGTTAACAAAAATTTAGAAATTTTTAAAATGAAAATAATTAAATATGATTTTTTCAAATTTTAAAAGTTAAAGATCAAAGTAACCGAAATTTCGATTTAGAAATCGAATTTTTAAGTTTTTTTTTTCTGAGGAACTTTTTACAATGTTATAAACATGTCTACAAAAAAATCATTCAAAAATACAAATTGCTTTAACAATAGGGACTAAAAGTACATGCATAATAATTTTATAGGAACCAAGAAGTGGCGAAAAAGTTTAGAGGAACTAAAAGTAGAAAGTTCATATATTTGTAGGAATTAAAAATATATTTAAAACATTGTACCAAATAAAGTATAAAATATTATTATAAACAAAAATAATGTATACTATTTTTCAAATACAATAATATATGAAAAATAGTTTATAGATAAATATGTGGGGAATTTCATATTCAAATTTCAGACTGGACATATTACACTACTTTTATCAATTGAGTTATAATCAAGAGACTTTTAGTATTTCAAATAATTTATACATACATCAGACAAAAGGTTGTCTTCTAATTTAAGGATGAATAAACTTAAATATGAAATTCTAGTCACTTATAAGAGGGAAATAAGAGAATTGGTTAAATAAAGGAAAAAAATAGCGAGTTTATTAATTTATGGCATAAAAATAGTATGAGAAATAATTAAAATTTAAACATATATATTTTTGTCTAAAAAAGGAAAGAAGAAATTTTGGTCAAAAGAAAAAAAAAAGGAAAAAAATAGTGAATAATAGTAATCCCTTATTATGTTATGAGAGCAACGAGCTCAGTGTTGTATACGAAATGGGAAAATTAGTGGGAGAATACATGGCCAAGCACATTGATATGTTGATTAATTTATTTTCTTCTTCTAAAGAGTCTATCATCAAACTCAACATAATAAGCGACCAAAAGTAAAAAATTATAAGTTGGAATTCTCAGCATACATATTAAATGTCCATATAAATATCTTTTATTTTTCTCACATTGTAAGAGTTTGAGCACCCCTTGTACCCCCTTATATTATATTGTTTGTTTGTAAAAAAAATAGTAAATAATTGGGAAAATGAAAAACCCACAATATCCTTTATTTATAAAAAAATATTTATTCTATTTTCCGATGAAGTAAAAAAAGAAAAATATTTATTCTTTACACATAAAATATTTATTCTCTACTCAAGGCCTATATATATATATATATATATACCCTATGCACATAGAAAATTGCTTAATCGCCCCCCTATCTTCTTTCCCCCCCCCCCTAACTACCATATTTACCCTCATAAATGAGCATTTCGTGATGTATTCCCCGAATACCAGTTCGGGTTATACGTCCCAAAATTTGTCAAATTTGACACCCCCACGCGTGCACTTCCTGACGTACAACCCGAACACCAGTTCGGGGAATACATCACGAAATGCTCATTTATCCTGGCACCCCCCCAATTTATTTCGTGAGCTATTCCCCGAACACCAGTTCCGGTTATAGATTACGAAATATCTCGTTATATACTAACCCCCAGCTCACTTTTTCTTCCTTCTTCATTACTCCATCACACATTCTCTCTACTCTCTTGGGCGATTTTTGAAGTTGGGGCTCACAAATCATTATTGGCGTTGGTGTTAGAGCAACAAACAATCATTAAAACGTTTACATAAGGTAATGTCCACTTTGAACCGATTCTTTTGTGTTGTTGTTGTTGTTGTATGTTGTTGTAGCTGTCATGTCAAGCCAGTGTCAGAGCTGAAACTGGCTTATTTCGGGTTCTATCTCACGAAATGTGTGTTCGGAGAGTACGTCACGAAGTTCTGCCCACATGCGCGCGCCTGGGCAAAATTTGTGGTTTTTGCTATGGTTGTGCCATGGTTCGGGTAATAGGTCACGAAGTGGTGCTCTGCTTGCATGAGATTTTGCTATAGCCTATTGATTCATACCAATTTGATTATTTATTTATTGATGCACTTGATATGATGATAATTATGTGTTTTAGAGAGATATAAATATGTAGGATTTGGTTTGTTTTGGTTTTGCCCACATATTTGGTCTTTTCTTGAAAGTTTATTTAAATTTTTGTTATGTTGTTGAATTTGTTTGCAGTCTTGGATACTATGGTTGATGAAGCAGAATCACCGGCTGCACCAATAGAGGATGTGCCGGTAGTTGACTCTAACTCTAGCCGTTCGGCGCAAGTGGAGCCGATAGAAATAGATACAACTGCTCATTTTTTGACCGATAAAACATACGCTGGTCGGGATGAGTTAATTAGCTGGGTTAGGGCCGTAGCCGACAAACTGAAGTTTTCAGTTGCAATTGTTAAGTCGGACTACGGTTCAGATAGAAGAAAGCAGTTCTTTGTACTAGATTGTGAAAGGGGGGGTACGTACAAGCCCACAAAGAAGAAGAAAAAGTTGGAAGGGCTTGGCACGAGGAAATGCATATGTCCCTTTAGGCTCCGTGGAGGGTATTATATCTCGACGGAGGGTATTATATCACCCTAATAGATACATGTGCTATTAGGCCAGCCTTAAGGTTGGTCTATAGTAGTTGCATTGTTCTTTAATTTTTGCTTTCCATGCATTGTTCCTTGAGTCTGATTAGGGTCTGATTTTTCCGAAATATATTAGTTAGATCTTGAGGAAATTCAATCTAACTCTCCAAAAAAATTTAAGATCTGGTGTAGATCTGAAGTTTGGGAAATCTGACTGAAGTCTAAATTTGAAAGATGTTTTCTAGATCTGACATCATTCAGGACCGAAATAAAAAAACTGAAACATCGCTAACATATTCCCTTTTTCCCCCATCCAATGTGCTTGAAAAATTAGATATTGAGGAAATCTCTCTCTCTCTCTCTCTCTAAAAAAAAGATCTACTGTGGATCTAGAGTTTGATAGGTCTAAATAAAATCTAGCTCTGAAAAATATGTTTTCCATATCTTTCATGACTAAGGATTGAAACTAAAAAAATACTTAAAGATCGATAACATATTCCCTCCTCCCCAGCCTTTATGATTGTGAATAAAAAAAATTAGATCTTGTGAAAATCTCAATATCTCTCCAAAAAAATGAAGATCTCGTGTAGATCTAGAGTTTGAGAGATGTGATCGAAATCTAAATATGATAGATATTCTTCGGATCTGACATGATTGAGGATAAAAAACTAAAAAAATAATTAAAAGACCACTAACATATCCCCCCTCCCCCTTTCCATTGTGATTATGAATAAAAAATGAGGATGAATAAAAAATGAGGATGGGTGCTTGTTCCGACATACGATACGATATTTTTGATCTAAATATTAGATCTACAACAACATCAATTGAATGAGAGGTGGAGGCTAGGTTTACAAATTACAATGACATATGTTGTAAAAGATGGTGATGTGATGATTATATAGCCAAAAAGTTGGTATTGGGCTTGGGCCAACCTCATATCCAGTCCAAAACACTTAGTCCCTTTGATCTAATCTAATTTATAAACAAAAGACAATTTTTATATTTATTGACCAAGTGATGTATCTAACTTAAATTTATTGAACAATTGATATATCTAACCTAAGTTAGCTACATTACTTATTCAATGAATCTAAAAAGTGATTTTTCCTTATAAATAAAGCCGAATGCAGTACTAATGTTTTTATCTATTATTTTGATAGAAATAATTTAATATACTCTATATATTTTCAAAATTAGCATTGTACCAAATAAAGTACAAAATATTATTATAAACAAAAACATAGAGAAAAACTTTTTTTTTGATAGTTAGATAGAGAAAAACTTTTAAGGGTTTAATAATTTTTTTTATCTTATATAAGATGTTTGGTGGATAAAAATATATTTAGTATTTCGAACAATTTATAGGTGGGACAAAAAATTGTCTTAGTGATTAATTAACTTAAGTATGAAATTTTAGCCACTTAGTCAATTTTAAAAGTGGTATTCTAGTCAATAGACTATTGACATAAAAAACAAAATAAATATTCTTAAAGAGGGAAAAAAGAGAATTGGTCAGAAAAAGAAAAAACAAAAGTTTATGAATTTATGGCATAAAAAAAGTATGAGAAATAATTAAAATATAATCATATATATTTTTGTCTCTGAAAGGAAAAAAAAGGAATTTTGGTCAAAAGAAAAAAGGTTAAATATATTTTTGATCCTATAAAATGTGATCCTTTTAAATTTAGTCTTTATTTAATTATTTTTTTTGAAGAAACTTTCTAGTCCTTATAATTTGTTTCTTGCACATAATTTTAGTCCCCACTAAAACTATATTTGTTTTATTATCATTAAACTCTTAAAAATTTGAATGATTTTTTTATAGGCATGTTTAAAAATCATATAAAATTTATTTATCAAAATTTATAATTTTTTAATATGATATGAATTAAATATGAATTCCCTAAATTGCAAAATTTCAAGATAAAAGTAAGGAAATTCATGATCTGTGAATAAAATTTTGAGCTCATTTTTTATGGAGAAACTTTTTATGAAATTTTAAAAATACCTGTGAAAAAATCCTTCAAAAATACATGTTGATTTAATAGTAGTGACAAAAAATGAGTGCGTAATAATTTTCTAGGGATTAATTTTTTGGGAGCTTCTACGGTATAATAGACACATTCTATTGTACTAGAACACTTGATTTTTAAAATGATAAATAAATAATTATTTTTATAAATTAAAAATTTATTTATTGACTATTATATTTTAGAGAATATAATTTCATAAAAAAAATTACAATTTCATTTTTGAAAAACATGATACTATTTTTTTTTATATTTTTGGATAAAATAATTAAATATTCAATATTATGAATGACAAAAAAAAATTAAAAAAAAAGTCAAAATTTATTTGTTTTGACAATTTTAATGAATGATATTTAATTATTATAATGTTTTCATTAAAAGATAGAAATGTTTTAAATTTTTAAAATTACTCATTTTTCTATAATTTTAAAATATATTGTACCGGTACAACATAATTTGTCTATTGTACTATTAAACTTAGAAAGTGACAATTTTATAGGGATTAAAAAAAAGTGTATAATAGTTTATGAGAATAACAAACATAAAGATAACGAAAGAAGGGTCTTGGGCTCCTGGCGGCGGATTGAGGTACTGAAACTAAGACATACACAAACACGACATAACTCAGTGTCGTATAGTGTATATCCTTGATACTTAAATCCAACGGTTATTATCATACCTCTATCATTTAATCTAATGGTTATCGCATCAACCACGCGTTTACAAAGCCAAACCCCTCTTTTCTCAAATAGAGTTGAGAGTGAAGTTGAGTGAAGTTATAGTATCAAGTATCAACTAATTAATTCCCTAACAAATAATCTATGTATGATTAGATTGTACTAAATAACTAATACATCAAGAAAGAAAATCAATTTCATAATCATATATACGGTATTAGTATTATTAGGCAATAGGCATAACCATAAAATTTATACTTGTTGGTATTCGTATGTTCAAATCCTGATTTTGATTGAGAAACTCTAAGCTTATGTTTGGTTCGGGGTATTGGAGGGGAGGGGAAGAGAGGTGAGAAAATATTTTTAATTTTTAATTTTTGTTTCAACTTTTTAACGAGGGGAGGGAAGGGGAGCTAATAATTAATTTATTTTTTATCCTTAACCATATCAACTCAAAATAAGAATTAAATTATAATGGATATATATTTAAAAAAAAATTGTTATCAAAAAGTTGTGTTGTGGTTTAATTTAGGACAAAACTTTTTTGCCTGCAAATTTGTCAAGTTCCTGAAACAGTTTTACAATCAAACGCAGTACAATTGAAATTATTTTGTTTAGTCTCTAATTTTTTAGCAGATCAAACAAACCCCTATATTAAAGAAGTCATTTTCTCTATTTTGCTCTTTGATTAAAAAACCATAATGTTGAGACAAATTAACTTTGCATTATTGATTTAATAAATAAAAATACAACACAATTTTAAACAGAAGTAAAATGAAACGGCGATCTCCGAAAACTGTTGAGTATACCTGAATCCAACTGTTGAGACTTATGCATGCATGATATGTAGTGGAAGTACGTATGAGCAGTTGTTGTGTCGCACTACATAATAGCACTATCACTATGTATGATGATGAATGAATTTTTGCCAAGATGCAGAAAGTGAAACACAATCGTGTAGAAGATTCACTTGATTATACTCTCACTTAATGTTGTACCAAATTAGACTTGTACACGAAAGGGAAATTTTAATGGGAGAATACATGGCCAAGTACATTGATTGTGTAAAGAATTTCAATGGATACATTTGTAAAATCGGAGAACGATATAATTTTATTAGATACACTTGCAAAATAAAAAATTTGTTGGTAAAGTGGCATAGATATACATGATGAATATCTCAATAAATAAAAATACATCAAATTTAAAAACACATTCTCAGCCCAACCACATTACACATTCAAATCTCAAACTCTCTCTTTTCAATTAAATATCTCCTTCTCAATTGCCAATTCTAAGCTTGTTTTCACAATAGCGTCTATTCTTCTATTCTTAACCTTTTCCAATTTATGTTTTTCAACTCTTGCCAGACCCCTTATCAAAACATAGAACAAATTGGAGTTCACACCAACATACGAAACATAGTCCGTTGGCACCGTAACATGTTAGAAAATGAAGGCGCCGCAACAGTAGATTTGCATATTCCGCGTGATGGTGTCGAGGCTGAAAAGGTTATTGATGATTTCCGGTCAACGGATCCAGGTCATAGTCCCGGTGCTCGTCATTCCACTCCAACAATTCCCATGGACACAAACGTGCCTCCAAAGCATTAATTAATTAGGTGTACATTAATCAATATTCTCGTGCACAATATGGTTTTTAATTCAAGTAATTTTAGTATTTCAATATTCATAATAATAGTTCATAATGTAATATACATATTTAGCTAGACATGAACGCCATTTAATTCAAGTATAGTCCATGCTCACTCTGTGTAAATATCATCTATTGGATTGATGTAAATTTCTTATTATGAATAATAATCAATATTTTTAAATCATAATCCATTGCCTCTATATAAGGATAAATTGTGTCAAACCTATGAAGATAATTGATACTTTTCATGCCTCTATATATGCGTGTTTTCAAATATATTTGTATTAATATTTCTCCATTCTCTAGAATTGGAATTTTGAGTAGTGGGCACTATTGTTTTGGAACATTACTTCCACCTTTGTTTTTAGATTTCTTAGAATAAACCTCTCATTGTCTGTCATCTTATTATGAGCTTAAGTTAACTTCATATTGTATAGTTGTTAATAGGTGAGAAAACAATGGATTTTATTTTTTATAGAAATGGAGAAGGATATGAGAATACCCAAAACTTATCGATTTGCGTTTGAGGAGAGCAAAATCCGCCCCAGCTCTTTGTCATGCCTAAGTATTATCAATTTATCATCATATTGTATCAAAAAAAAAATCTAACATACATGTGTTTTGTTAGGACATATACAAATACAACGATTCTATTATAAAAGACCATAAAAACATTTGATATATGTTGAGACGTAAATTCACATTCGTAATTTTTCACATTTCAGATGATGTATGCAAGTTTCGGTACTAGACTAGTCAAAAATTAAAAAAAAAAAGGGGAGCTAAGAAAACCACTCAACAAATATATTGAAGAGAATATTCTATAATTTGAAACTAAACAAATGTAGAAACACAAATAGAGAACTAAGCCAAATCAAAAGCAATTATAACAACCTGCCTTTAAGAATATGACTGCTCGTAGTACTATGAGATATCTATGATTTCAACTTCAGCCAATGGTGAAATTTGATTCAAGAAGTCCACCATTCCATTAGGTATAAGTGCAGTAAGCTCCAATCCATCTTTAAATAATTTTCGTAATTGGTCAGCTTCATTATGTGACTTAATTTTATATAACTTGGCGACAATCAGTACACGCTAAGTTGAATATGAAAGTGGTTTCCTTTTCACTTTCAATGACTTCAAGTTAGCTAAGGATGGGAGCTTGATCGTCGAAAAATTATAACTTAGGGAAAGAACCTAAAAATGAGGGGCAAGAGTGAACCAGTCTTATACAAGTCAACTGATTTATTGAAAGTAGTTTGAAATTATAAAATGCATCTTAAAAAGAAAGTAGTAATAAAGCCTCAAAACATGCCGATTGATTGTACCTGAAGAGTAGTTGCAGTGACTGTCAATGATTTTGTATTAGCAAGCTCCAACAACCAATTGAGTACAAACAAAAGAGGCTCCATACAATTATACAAATTTTTTGTATCAATGTCTACATGGTTGACTTAAAAAAGACTGCTTCGAGCAATTATATGATACGGTGTACCAGTAAATGCAAAGGTACCAGGACTTGGAGTACGAAACTCAATTTTGTAATTATCATAATAGTCACGATGCATTGTAAAATCTACAAGTGTTGTACTTGATACGCTTAGGGTTTCTGTATTTCTCACAACAACACAACTGCAAAGTGACAAACTATTCAACCTATTAAAGACTGAAATAGCTCAGCCATTCCATTATTATCGTTGGTAGAAAAAGTAAAATACTATAGATGCAAAGTTGTTAATGCTGACAAATTTACAGATTTCGTAAACAATGTTCTTGACCTAAAATATCTTCTAGGACAAATAGAAAGCTTAAGATAATGTTAATCTTTGACTTGAGAAAACGCTAGGTGGAATTTATGTCACACTCGATAGTGAGTCCTAATCATTGAACATTGCGTGCAAAACCATAATTCACCATTCTTTTAAGTACCTGAGGTCCCATACAACCATTTCGGTGGAAATCAAGAGTCTGGAGTACGATAGAGGAATCATGAAGAGATAAAACCTTATGCACAAATTTGGTGAATATTTTGAGTGTTGGAAAGTCTTTAAAATGCAATATAAGAGCAGGAATTGGTTTTCATATATTCTTTCATCTTGTGGATAAAACGCAATTACGAACTTCGTGTTCGGCATTTAAAAAAGACAGTATATGAAGTCTAATTGAAATCTAGATCTAAATTATTCTTTGTATAATTTAAAAAAGACAGTAAATTCTGTCAAGTAAATTATCCTTCATATATTGTCTTTTTTAAATGCCGAACACGAAGTTCGTACTTGCGTTTTATCCACAAGATGGAAGAATATATGGAAAGTGATTCCTTCTCTTATATTGCATTGTAAAGACTTTCCAACACTTAAGATATTCACCAAATTTGTGCATAAGGTTTTATCTCTTCGTGATCCCTCTATCGGACATCAGACTCTTGATTTCCACCGAAATTGTTGTATGGGGCCTCAGGTACTTAAAAGAATGGTGAATTATGCTATTGCACGCAATGTCCAACGATTAGGACTCACTGTCGAGTGTGACATTTTAAAAATTCCACCTAGCATTGTCTCAAGTCAGATATTAACATATCTTAAGCTTTCTATTTGCCCTAGAAGAGATTTTGGGTCAAGAACATTGTTTATAAAATCTATTAGTTTGCCAGCATTAACAACTTTGCATCTAGAGTATTTTACCTTTCTTGCCAAAGATAATAATGCCAAGGCCGGGTCATTTTCAGCCTTTAATAGGTTGAATAGTTTGTCACATTGCAGTTGTGATGTTGTGAGAAATACTAACACCATATGCATATCAAGTGCAACACTTGTAAATTTTACAATGCATCATGATTGTTATGATAATTATGAAATTGAGCTTCGTACTCCTAGTATTGGTACCTTTTCATTTACTGGTACACCGTATCAGATAATCTCTAGGAGTCGTCTTTCTTATGTCAAGCATGTAGATATTGATGCAAAAATTTTGTACCATTTTATGGAGGCTCTTTTGTTTATACTCAACTGGTTGTTGGAGCTTGCTATTACAAAATTATTGAAAGTCACTGCAAGTACTCTTCAGGTACAATAAATCGGCAACTTTTGAGGCTTTATTGCTATTTCCTTTTTAAGATGCCTTTTCTAATTTCAAACTATCTTCAATAAATCTGTTGACTTGCATAAGACTGATTCAATCTTGCCCCTCATTGTTTAGGTTTTCTCCCTAAGTAATAATTTATTGACAATCAAGCTCCCATCCTTAGCTAATTTGAAGTCATTGAAAATGAAAAGGAAACCACTTTCATATTCATTTCAAAGTGTATTGATTGACTTCAAGTTACAAAAAATCATTTAAAGATGGATTGGAGCCTACTACACCTATACTTGATGGAATGGTGGACTTCTTGATTCAAAATTCGCCACTGGCTGAAGTTGAAATCATAGATTCCTCAGAGTGAAACGAGCAATCATATTCTTAAAGAGAGGTGGTTATAATTGCTTTTGTTTTTGCTTAGTTCTTTGTTTTTGTTTGCATATATATTAGTTATGTGCATGAATATGTTCAGGTATAAATGAACAAATCATAAAATTTGATAGCGCACTATAGCGGTAGCGAGAAGTTAGACATAACATCCGCTACAACCGAGATAGCGGCCACGCGTAGCATAGCGGGTAGAGGATATCTGTAGCGATAAGGCTCGCTATTGGATTCTTAGGGTCAAAATTGAATTTTCCCTTTATTTTTAAGGGTAAAAATAGGTTTTTCGGACTTCTAATTTACCTTTTCTCCTATTTTTCCTTGTAAACATTCTTCAGTGTCGTTTTAATCAGCTTCGTCGTTGTTTGAACTTCATCAACCTCTGTGTGCGACTCTATTTCTTCTCTTCCAGTTTTTATTCTTTTCTTTTCCTTAATTTTGTTAATTTTATCTTTCGTTTCGGTTTTTTTTTTTTTCCTCTTTTCTTTTTTATTCTTTCTTTTTGTTTGTGTGCTTTGATTAAGACTTGTTCTAATTTATCAATGTTTCATGAATTTTGAGTTATTTGTTTAATTTTCCATTATATATATATATATATATATATATATATATATATATATATAGTATTATTTGATGAGATGAAACTTGGGAGTATATTTATGTTCGTTGATTGCCCAGTTCAATGTAAACCAATTTGTGCATACCGGTTCGCGGCAGTTTTGCGAACCAGGTTCACATAAATTCGTCAAGAATTCACATAGTTTGATATCACTATAAACATAATAATAAAAACTAAAATAATATTGAACTAGCAATTGAGCCATACCAATCACTTTGGAAAAGCAAAACAAGAATGGCCCACATACAGACAAAGCTAAAGCGATGCAATTTACTTCTTTGTTGTGCTTGCTGTATTCCGGAATGATTTTGTACACTTATTTATAGATACTACTAATTGACAAAGGCAGCCCTTGTTTGCACCGATGTACACTTATTTAGTGTATTCAAGCCAAATAAACTTTGTATTAATATTTTACATCATTTATATTTTTCAATTAATATGACTTATTTGCAACATACCAAGATTATATTTGAACGTACCTCAAACCCAAATAGCGTACTGATTATGTATATCTTTCATATACTGAATTCTTTAACAGTTGTGAATCGCGTACTCGAATCCATACCACGCACATAACCGAATTGCGAATGGTATGACTATGCTTCGATCTCCAAGCCTAGATGGCGATTCAATCTAGGGTGAACACTTGCTGTGAATCCACATCTGAAAAAACTGACACAAGATATCAGAAGTTGGCTCCGTTTGTGAAAATTGCCAACAATTATAAGCATTTCGATTTGATGCAAATGTAGGTTCTGGTTGTTCGGTAAGCTAGTAGTTGCGCATTCTTCAGGAATAGTTGGTGTATAAAATCGTTTGCAAATCATGAGATGAACAGGTTAAGCCGTCAAAAGCACAAGGTGTAAAAATATCTAAATTTGCTGAAATATATAAGTATAAAAATTTATAATTTTTATTATTATATATATTTAGAGTTTCTTTTAAACTAATAGCCTATTGCTATATTTTTCTTAATAGAAAATATGCCATTGTGGCAATATCGATTTCCTAAAATACAAAATAATACATATTAAAAACTAATTAGTATGAATGAAATTTATTAATTTTTTTAGTAAAAATGTTTATTGTTTATTTTTATGGTTTATTAACTTAATTGTTTTTTTTAACTATTTTGATGATTTAATTTTGTGAATAAAAAGCATAAATATACATGATGAATATCTCAATAAATAAACATAACTTACAATTCAGGTTCACCGCAGCGATGACGGACTAATAGACGATTCTTTCGAAGTTTCAGAGGATGTTGTTTCGTCGGAATCCACAACTTCAATCTCGACAGTGGGTATTGCATCACCCTAATAGATAGATATGCTATTAGATCAACCTTAAGGTTGGTCCATAGTAGTTCCACTCTTCCATCTTTTTTTCTTTCGATGCATTCTTCCTTGTGTCTGATTAGAGGATGATTTTTCTGAAATATACCAGTTAGATCTTGAGGAAATCTCGATCTCACTCTTTAAAAAAATTTGAGATCGGGTGTAGATCTAAAGTTTGGGAGATCTCATTGAAGTCTAAATTTGAAAGATGTTTTTTAGATCTGACATGATTGAGGACCGAAAAAAAGAGATGAAAGATCACTAACATATTCCCTCCCCCCCCCCCTATCCAATGTGATTGAAATATTAGATCTTGAAGAAATCTCTCTCTCTCTCTCTCTCTCCAAAAAATGAAGATCTGATGTAGATCTAGAGTTTGAGAGGTCTGATCGAATCTAAATCAGAAAGATGTTTTTCAGATCTGACATGATTAAGGATAAAAAACTATAAAAAAAAAACTTAAAAGACCACAAACATATCCCCCCTCCCCTTTTCCATTATGATTGTGAATAAAAAATGAGAATGAGTGCTCGTTCCAACATACGATACTATAGTTTTGATCTAAACAGTAGATCTACAACAACATAACTTGACTTGTGGAAGAGAGGTGGAGGCTAGGTTTATAATGACATATGTTGTAAAAGATGGCAATGTGAGATTATATAGCCAAAAAGTTGGTATTGGGCTTGGGCCAACCTCATGTCCAGTCCAAAACACTTAGTCCCTTCGATAGTAAAAGTCAATTTTTAGATTCATTGAACAAGTGATGTATCTAACCGAACAAGTGATGTATCTAACCTAAGTTCATTCAACAAGTGATTGTTAGATACATCATTTATTCAATGATTCTAAAAAGTTATTTTTTCTTATAAATAAAGTCAAAGGGATCAATACTAAAGTTTTTTATCTATTATTTCAAAAGAAATCATTTATTACTTTGTATGTTTTCAAAAGGGTTAAATATGTTTTTGGTCTCTATAAAGTTACTAAATTTTGTTTTTAGTCCCTATAAAAAAAAGTGGCATGTTTTGGTCCCTACAAAATTTTTATCAATGCAATTTTAGTCCCTACTATTTTTCAAAATTTTGAAAATTGTTTAATCAATATTTAACTTATAACATTTTAAATAATTTTTTTTCAAATATATTTATAATACTATAAAAAGTTTCTTAACAAAAATTTAGAATTTTTTAAAATGAAAAAAATTAAATATGATTTTTTCAAATTTTAAAAGTTAAAGATAAAAGTAACCGAAATTTCTATTTAGAAATCGAATTTTTAAGTTCTTTTTTTCCGAGGAACTTTTTACAATGCTCTAAACATGTCTACAAAAATATCATTCAAAAATACAAATTGGTTTAACAATAGAGACTAAAAGTACATGCATAATAATTTTATAGAAACCAAGAAGTGGCGAAAAAACTTAGAGGAACTAAAAGTAGAAAGTTCATATTTTTATAAAAATTAAAAACATATTTAAAACATTGTACCAAATAAAGTATAAAATATTATTATAAACAAAAACAATGTATACTCTTTTTCAAATACAATAATATATGAAAAATACTCTATAGATAAATATGTGGGGAATTTCATATTCAAATTTCAGCCTTGACATATTATACTACTTTTATCAATTGAGTTATAATCAAGAAACTTTTAGAATTCCAAATAATTTATACATCAGACAAAAAGTTGTCTTTTAATTTAAGGATGAATAAACGTAAATATGAAATTCTAGCCACTTATTTATTTTTAAAAGTGATATTCTAGTCAATAGACTACTGATAAAAAAAAGATTTATTTTTTCCTTAAAGAGGGAAAAAAGAGAATTGGTCAAATAGAGGAAAAAACAGCAAGTTTATTTATTTATGGCATAAAAATAGTATGAGAAATAATTAAAATTTAAACATATATATTTCTGTCTCAAAAAGGAAATAAGAAATTTTGGTCAAAAGAAAAAAAGGAAAAAAAAGAGTGAATAATATTACGCATGACAATAAAATCCATACTCATATGAATCTGTATATCCCATCTTGATTTTGACAGAAAAACTCCGAGTTGATTGAATTTGAGTTTGAGTAGTGGTAGAGCAAAAAGTTTATAAATTCTGGACAAAATATCAATTGTAAACAAAACAATTAATTTTGCACTAAAATGTCTCAGTTTTGAAGAAAATAAATTTCAATTTCATCCAAGATTAATTTCTTAAAAATTCAATTTTGATCTAAATTAACCTTAAAAAGTATGAACCACCATTGAGTTTGGGTTTGAGTTTTCCCCAATTTTAAAGACGAGTATAGGGAGGGCAACGGAAACTCTCCCCTCTTATATTTAAATTATATTTTATTATTCTTAAATTAGAAACTCTTATACAAATTCTTAAATTTTATACTTACCTGTAATACCCTAATTTTTGCATTTTTTTTTAATAAATATTTTATTTTTAAAATTGTTTCTTATTTTTATAGAAAACGCCCAAAAATAGTTTCAAAAATTTATTTTGACACCCTTTGGTAATTTTGCTCAAAATCATAAAAATATATTCCGTTTCATTTTCATTCGTGTATATTTATTTATCATAGTTTAATCATTAAAAGTATCTCATCAATTGAACCAATTATATTGTGCCACCTCATCACCTTTTACTAATTATTCTCTTAATCACAAAACTACACATTATTACACTAATGTCATTCACCCTAATCTATTACTATAAATACAATAAAATATTCAAATCAAAGGGGGCACAAACTTCAAGAAAATCAGATAATCTCTCCTCCCTCCACCACCAACACATTTCCGGCGACCACCGCCGGAATTCTTTTTTCCGGCCAACTCCCGGTAATAAAAAATCATCCAAAATCTAAAACCAAACACTTGATTCCTATAGTTTAGACCCTCCTGAGTCCAAATCCGAAGTTGGTTTCATCAAAAAACTACCGGAGAGTCATTAAAAGTGTGACCGAAAACACGGCCAAGTGAAAAAGCTTCGATCCGTTCTAACCAAGCACAACCGAAGGTAATGGGTTGTGGATTCGTGATGCTGGACTTGTTCTGAACGTTTTACATCAATCAATTTTGTGTTATGTCACCGGAAAAACACTTTGCAAAGCTTGAGTTTCGTTTTGTTCTTTTGCGTGTTTATGTTCGTTTGATGTAGTATTCCATAAAATCATTACTCGATTCATAATCTAAGGTGTCTAGCAATTAATTTGGTATATAGGTTTGCCTGTTTTGAAGTCGAAATCGCCGGCGACGGCAAGTCTTTTTTATCCGTTCTGATACGCGTTTTCTGGTTGGTTTGAGGAACAAAAAGGTAAGGCCATGCCACGTGGCGCGCGCTGAGTGGCTGGAAGCTTACTCACGCGCGCCCCCCATCCTTCTCCGCGCGCCCCCCTTAGTTTTTTTTTGTTTGGTTGATTGGTTCACTGGACCGGGTTGGGTTTGAACCGACCCAGACCCGGACCGGTTTGGTTAGTGGACTTGGGCCTATCCTTTTTAGGCCTAGTTTTGTGTTTTTTTTTCTGTTTTTTTTTATTCCTGTTTGCACTACATATTTCCTTATGCACCCCCCACTGTTTTAATTATTTATTTTTGTTAAATTCAATTAAGTTGATTTTAAAAATAAAAATGTATTAAAAATAAATAGTCTCTGACGCATGACTTTGGCTAATTTATTTTTAATTTGTAACTTTAGTTTGAAGCTTAGATTTGGAAAACGGATTAAAAATAAATAGTCTCTGACGCATGACTTTGGCTAATTTATTTTTAATTCGGAGCTTTTATTTGAAACTTAGACTTGAAAAATGGATTAAAAATAAATAGTCTCTGACGCATGACTCTGGCTAATTTATTTTTAATCCAAAACATTTAAACTTGAAACATAAATCTTTCAAAAGAACCATGAGGCGGAGCCTGACGCATGACTCGTTCTGTCTCAGTTTCACATTGACCTTTAGTTTGACTTTTGGTTGACTTTTGCCTTGACCTTTAGTTTGACTTTTTAGTTGACTTTTCGGTTGACTTTCTATAGTTGACTTTTTCTCATTTGACTGAGTTGTACCAAATGTATGTAATTGTTTGTTGACTTATTTCTCTTTGTCTGATACATGATTACTTGTTTATATGTTCATATCTGATGCATTTTTAATTGTTCAGTATCATTGGTTATATATCATTTGTATTCATGCATTTGTATCTCTCTCTTCTTCTATCTTCTTTTCCTTTTGCTTTTCTGGCCTGAACTTGAAAACTCTAAAAATGCTATAATTAATATATGAACGAAACGGAGGGCGTCTGACGCATGACTTTCGCTTTCTGAATAGCTCGGTACCTGCCGCATGGCTCGCGACTTAGGGCTATTCTTGTTCACTAAACAATCTCTCAGAAAAACCTTAAAAGACACTCAACACATACAACTGTTTTTTCTGCCCTTGCGCAGTCAACTTTTTTTTCTCAGTCGAGCATACAAACAAACTCTCGTATCAGTGGAATGCGACATAAATGTTGTTCATTAAAAACAACCAACAAACAAACTTTTCAGGAAGAACTACGTGAGCTTTGACTTCCTCATTGTACTTGGGGGATACGTAGGAGCGAGATCGTAATCTCGTCAAGCCAAATAATAAAAAACTCTTTTTTTTCCTTTTTTGCTCAATATGCGGTAATCTTCTCTTGTATGCGGTTATTCTGTTTATGCAAGCCAAATTTCCTCAATTGGTTCCCGTTGAGTACAACGGACATGAGGGGGTGTTAACGTCTTCCCCTCATGTAACTAACTCCCGAACCCAAACTCTTAAAGATTTTATCATTATTTTCCTTTCCCCTCACGGGATAAATAAAATATGGTGGCGGGTTCATTGCAATATTATTTTGTGCTTGCGCCAGGTGTTACATTACCAAAAAATCATTCTTAAATTTTATTCTTATGTTTATTTTATATATAACTTTAGTATTAATTAAACAAGTCATTTTTTCTATTTGATTCTTTGATTAAAAAAATCATTTTTTTTTACGCAAAAAAAAATGGGTATACTCAAAAAAAAATCATATTGGTGAGACAAATTAATTTTGCGTAATTGATTAGAAAAATGAAAATGCAACATTATTTCATGTATAGGCAAAATGAAATGGGGATATTAGAAAACCGTTGAGATACTCCAACCCCACCGAGTATGGGTTGTTTGCGATTTTAATTTTTATTTCCAATAGAAATGGAGAAGGGTATGAGGATACTCAAACTTTATCGGTTTTAGTTTGGGGAGCACAAAATCCGCCCCGGCCCATTGTCATGCCTAAGTATTATCAATTTATCATCGTATTGTATCAAAAAATAACCTAACATACATGTGTTTTGTTAAGCGAGATACAAGTGCAATGATTCTACTATGAAAGACCATAAAAACATTTGATATATGTTGAGACGTAAATTCACATTCATAAATTTTCACTTTTCAGATGATGTACGTAAGTTTGAATACTAGACTAGTCAGAAAGAAAAAAAGGGGGAGCTAAGCAAACCACTTAACAAATATAACACGTCATACTCCTCTAACCAACTGAGGCGTCTTTTCTACTAAAGACAAAACTGTGACGAGTAAAATCTCAAAGCAAATTTACTCTATTATGATAATTTACTCTAGTCAGAACATATATGAATTCTAACCAGATTAAATGATAATTATCATGAAAATTTACTCTATTATGATAATTTACTCTAGTAAATGATAATTCAACTTTCTTTTTGAATTGGTACGCAGCTTATTTACTCTATTTTGATAATTTTTATCTCCTTTAATCTTTTTGTTTTTATCAAACTTTACTTAAATTCTTGTTCTTTTCAAATTCGGAGATTGACAAACAAAAAAATGTGTATAAACATATCAGAGAGCAATGTTACATCGGTACAGGTATGATATCGATATCTGATTCGGGTATTGATATAATTTTAAAAAAGCACTTAAAAATTATCGATTATTCATAGAATTAAAATTGAATCTCAATATTTCTTCCTCTATCATCGTTAAAAAGAGCAGCCGTTAGTTTATGTTCATAGAGAGGAAAACTAACTACTATAAAAATAAGAGCTCCATCAAATAGATTACATTGAACTTCATCATTATCCCACAAATATAAATGTTCATGGAGTATCCGTGTATCACTTTCATTGTCATAGAGTAAATAAATAATAATTTATACGTGTCGGGATTGTCCACCTATATTATTAGTAGTTACTGATAAAGAACATTTTTATTGTTGTTTAAGTTTTACAGTACATATTTAACGACATTCCCTCAAGGGAAAAGATTGATGTATGCATGGAGTTTGGATCATCTACGATCTTTTAGTTCTACCATTCATCCCGTTCTTATCCAACGGTTGGTTGATTCCTTAGCTTGTTTGGTGGCTTGGACCAATTTTAGTAAATTTAATATATTTGAACTAATAAATTTTCGATTGGTTTGATTTAATTCAGTTTTACATATATTTTTTAAAAATGAAATGAAATCAAACTAGTCTATTTGGTTGGTTCAGATATTATACTCCGTTTGTAATATTTTATTTTTTTGGTGTAATCTCTAATATTTTTTTTTAAAACGATATACTTAAAACTCTATTTTTCAAACGGCTTACAATAATAACACAAATCAAATAAATAATAACATAATTTTAAAATACAAAATAGAACACAGTTAGAATATAAACACTATTATAGAATTTGTTTGTTAACAACACTAGAAACAAGTAGACAATAAAAACAACATCAAAACATACAATTTAATCACAAAGGAAAGTAAAATTAACAATAACCAAACTTGAATATAAACATTTCCTAATCTTAAATTTCATAATTGCCTTATATTGGTTCGGTTTACCGATTTCACAGATTATGAAAATGAAAACCAAACCAAACCAAACCACTTCAATTCTCATCAGTTGGGTTTTATTTTGGATCCGAACAAAAAAAAATTGTTTAGATTGGTTTGAATCACCAATTTAATCAATTTTTTTTATCCGCTTAATTACGCCTCTACCTTGTATGGTGAAAATATGGGACCTGTCTCATGTGTAGTATAGATATATGAATGTACATGTATAACTACTTTTATGGTCTGTTTGGTTTGAGATAGTTAAGGAAGAGAGAGTTAGAAGAGAGAGATAAGTAATTTCTCTTGATTGGTTTACAAAGAAATTGAGTAGAGAGAGTTAAAAAAATGTAGGTTGTTGAAGCAAAATCTCTAAATGATGTTTTAACGATAACAAACATCTTCAATTATATTTTCATTTATATTCTGATCATTTTGTGATCTAACCTGTGCTCTTGAGTGATTTTAATAAGCTAAATCAAATTGCAATATCATGATCAATCATCACTCTTTGTGAATGAAATGAACACTACTAGTCAGCACAGACTTTAAAAGAGATTCTTGTCACAAGCACTTAATAATGTTTCATCAACTACAAGACATTATTTCACTTAATCATTGGACTTAAATTAAGAATCACAACAGTGGAAATTCATTTTAGGCCAAACAATGTGCATGAAGAACATTCCTTGTATGACATATTTAAGGAAATGAATAAATGCAACATGAAGACAAGCAAGTGTGAACTAGTGTTTCTACTGGTTTTTGGATATGATGGTGTTTCATAGATCAATCACAATGCAGCAACAAGCTACTGAACTCATAGTTGGCATTGTACTTGCATATGTACTTCACATGAACATTCTCCAAGGCTTCTCCCACATGAGACAAGAAGGTTTATACTTGCAAAAGTACTTTATGGACAGCTACTATGCTAGTCTCAACTGTTTAGGACGCTCCACTATAGTTGTGTTTGCTCAAACTATGAAATCCCAGTCATGAATTTTTGCATCAGCCTAGAAAGGGGAGAGTGTTGCCAGAACGATATATCTCTCACCCATGCAGTTTAAGTACTTGAACATTCAAACTCATATCTAGTTGTTCAATGTACCTTGATTTGATGCACAACGTATTTACTTGAAGAACAAGCTTCATACAACTTGCTACAACTACTTACATCTCATCATCTTTATTTGGTGCAATGAAGAAACTGAGAGAGTGTTTGCAGAACGTTCTCACATATTTGAATTATGCAGCAAACTCTCTATGAGCTGTCATATGAAGGATACAACGGCTCTTTACTGTACTTACATGATGACTAAGCATCAGGAGCGTATTTGGCATCTATAAATAGCATGGTGCATTGAAAGAGCAAGAAGTTTAGTTACAATTTTGCATACAACAAGTTTAGTTCTCAAGCAATCAAAAGCTCTGTTTTGTTTACTCAACACTCCAGCTCTTCTATCAATCCTTTGATCACATATTTAGAGTGTATTGAGTTGTTTAATTAAGCCTATCAATCTCTAGCTTGAGTCATTGTATAAGCTTAGATCCAGAAACAAACTCTTCTTATAAAAGAAATAAATCATCAAGTCAATACGTAACTATTGATTGAGAGTACCTTGGATAGTCGGTTTAACTAGAGGTAAATCCTTGGATAGTTAGGACTAACTAGAGGCAGAAAAGATTTGATCTTGGTCTAGATCATAGAAGAAGAATAATTGTATTGAAAGATCGGTAGTATCTCATTCATACTAGTGATAAATCTCACGTGAGTGGGGACTGAACTAGCCCATTTTTTGGGTGAACCAGGATAAATTGTTGTTTGTTATTCCTTCTCTCTTTACTCCCTTACAATTGCACGCACACTATACACTTATACTGTTTGTTTGATTAATTGCTTACACTAACGAGAACGATCTCAGAACGTTCTACCTTTCATTGAGGAAACTGTTTTTTAAACTAACTAAGTTGCTTTTGTTTTAGAAGTTTAATTTTTAAAAGGTCACAATTCAACCCCTCCTGTTGTGAAACTTTGCTAAGAGAGAAGAGATATACCATTTAACATGTTTTCGATCTTTACCCCTTTTGTTAATAACATAATCTGTTGGAATATTTTAGTATATTCCAATAATATTATGTGGACAAATATCTTTACTAATTATATTAGCTATTTATCAATTAAGAGCCTTAGTTGATTAGTGATCAAGTTAAGTAAAAGGCTAGTTAGATATCTATTTAGATAATTAATTAATTGATTAATTAGTTGGTATGGGTCCAATATGAGTGGATGTCCACATATTTGGATGGCCCATTAACGGAATAATAGGAAACCCTAATGGCCATCCAATATAAAAGAGGCTATGGTCCCCAATACACCGTACATGGCAAAACTCTCTCTTTTCCCCATCTGAAGAGAATTCGAGGCATAAAGGTACCGGTTGAGGAAGAACCAAATTAGCCACCGCTAACCGTGTAGATGTTGATGTTTGTTCCAGATCAGCTCTCTTTATCGTTGTTGTCGAGCGGTCTACCATTAAAGCTATATCCAGGTATTCCTAATACCTAATTGTTAATACCTATTCTTAATAAATCAAACATGTCGTGGATCCTGTTTTATATACATGCTCTTTGCTTCCGCCTAAAGTATGATTATTGATATAATCTTTTGTTGCTGAGCATGTGTATGTAATTCTATTAAATTAATTCCAACAAGTAGTATCAGAGCAGGTCTTCATGTTTGATTTATTAGGACTGTGTAATATATACTATATATCTCATTGGATTTTACGTTTTGAACCCAACTTTTCTTTTTTTATGAACCCTATATTATTGAATCTATGATTCAATTTCTTCATGTGTTTGGTTTTCGGCTATATTGCATGTTGATTTTTTATTCAATTAAATTTTACAACTTACTAAATTTGGGTTTGAGACCTTTTTTATCGTTGCATTGCCATATAGTATAAAATAAATTGATAAGTCTGTGTTATTTTATTGGTATCATCCTCCTCTTTGGCATAAATTTTTTATTTATTGCTACCATATTTGATGCGGTGGTATATAATTTGGGTTTATTCTTTGATATGAGAACCAGTGTGTATAAATTGCGATTATTGCTACTAAAATCTATTATTAATTGCGATTATCAGTTTGTGAAATTGTAGTTGTGTTTGTTCCTTTAAAATTAAGTCCTTTCAATTGTTTTCTATATTACACTTTTAATGTTAACAGTGTAATAATCTTGGTTAAGCAAATTGAAAGTTTGTTGTGATACACGTGATATTTTTTTATTAAACACATTTTTTTTATTAATGTGATACACATGATATGATATATATTGTTCATGTTCAATTTTTTTTTAAAGCAAATAATCCATTTCTCGTGACACAATAAAATGTTATGGTCAATTAAGTTTCTTAATTGTGATTTAGGTGATTTCACAATGTTTTGTTTTATTGTTTAATGGATATTTGCCCTTTTTTTCGGAACTTTAAAGGGAAATTAAGATTGTTATAACAAACGAGTTTGTTACTAAAAAATAAAGATTTGAATTTGACTTGATTTTTCGGTCACTTTTAATTTGTTTTTTATTTTCAAATCAAATCTTTTAGATAACTCGTTTATAAAAATTTTATCTAAAATAAAGATTTATATTTGATTTGAAATTAAAATTGATTCACGTTAATTTTGTACTAAAGTTTTATTTTGAGAAATAAAGCATATAAAGTTTTTTGATTATATATATTTGGTTATTATATATATTTTTTGTAAAAGATCAAATGCTTTTAATAGTAATTAATAATGATTCTCAAAGTATTTTGATTTAATTTGGTAGTACAGAAAATAAGGATTAGATTCATTAAACTTTGAAAAAAAAAATATGTATTCTAGATTTTGAGTAGTCTATTTATAGATATAAAGTTCTATTTTTTCTTTATTTAAAAAAATATTTATTCTAGAACTATGTATAATTTTTTGTTTAAAGAATCAATTGTTGCATGAATTTTTGCTCCTATAAAGATTTAATTTTTGATTTGATTATAAAAGTGAATATTTGGTTCTATGATTATGATGTTTGAGTTTATTGTTATTAAGTTTTCTACAATAATACTTTGTCTTAATCATGCATTTTGAATATAATTCATGTCATGTGTTTGTTCTTGCAATTTTATGCGACATTTGTAAATATTTTGTCATATACACATTGGTGTTATTGTTGACTTGCATCTTCTTCTTAATTCTTGAGAGTTTGTTCTCACACTAAGGATCGCTAAATAATCTTATGATTATAAAGAATGCGACAAACTTAAGGATTTGACCTACATTAAGTGAGTAGTGTCTTGTAAATTTAAGATTTTTCCCATTTAAATTTAAATTTAATAAATTGTCAGGTGAATTTAATTGAGTTGGTTGAAGCAACAAGTTGCAAAAGTAACCTCTGTTGCGTAGGTTTGATTCAATTGAAATCACGAAATGATGTATAAAATTTTCATGCAAACTGTTTTAGTCTGCCAAAAGGTAGCAACTGTTAGGCCGAATAATTACATACATGTGTATTCAATTTATTAATTTGTCTAGTAATTTTGATTGAGTTGGTTGAAACAACAAGTTGCAAAAGTAACCTCTGTTACGTAAATTTGATTCAGTTGGAATTACAAAAGATGTAGTGTGTAATTGTTCATGCGAACTGTTTTAGTCGGCCAAAAGGAAGGCACAGTTTGGCCGGATAATTACATACCTGCGATGGTAAATGTGTGATAATTATTAAGTTTTATCCATGTCGGTAATGATTGGTGTCAAAAGGCGCTCTTTATCTGACAGGACTTATTATCAATATTTGATCATTGCATTGAGATTATCATTTGCAATTAATTCTTAGCAGTTAAAAGATTGTGTTTTAATGATGCGGTTGATGTCTTGTTTTTGGTCTTTTAGTTTACAACTTGTGATGTTAAATATGTGGTAATTCTAAAGTTTTATTCATGTGGGTAATGGTTGGTGTCAAAAGGCACCCATTATCTGACAGAATCTATTATCAATATTTGATCATTGCATTGAGAGTACCGCTTGGAATTAATTCTTAGCAGTCAAAAGATTGTGTTTTAATGGTGCGTTTGGTATCTCACTTTTGTCCTTTAATTTAAAATTAAAGATGTGCATGCCTCAATAATATTTTTTTTGACATGCCTACTAATGTTAATGTGAGAGTAAACTCATTCAAGTATTTAAGAGTTTACACCCACGCATATAATGGTAAACATATGACGATTAAAAAAGAATTTATTCTTTGTCAAAGTAAATTGTCGTTGTTTGATCATTGAGATAAAATACCACTATTAGTTGATATTATAATGATATTAATGGTGCTCTAGGTATTTTGGCGAGTGTATTTTTTGTTCTCTATAAATTTATATAATTCATGTATCTGCATAATGAATTAAATTTCTAATTTTTAAAAGTTCTAACTTTTAGGAATAAGAGAAGAACATCATGTTTTTTGGATCTATACCTTATATAAGGATGGAGAAATTCATTCTATCACAATTTAGTATATTTAAAGTGAGACTTAAGTTTATAAAGTGAGTATACTCCAATCACATAAGTTATATGATCATAAAGTTTTGTATTCTAGGAACATTGAAGGTATTGTTTAAGATGACATAAATTTTGTCATATTTTCTTTGCTTAATTTATAATTTTTCTAAAGCAATAAAGCGAAAGATTATCTCTCATTGGAAAGATAATTTTTCATTAAGAATATTAGGCAAAGAAAATATCAAGAGCACATTATATAACTATTTAATCTTGCTAACGCGCTATGATTT
This sequence comes from Trifolium dubium, assembly GCA_951804385.1. Classification (NCBI taxonomy): domain Eukaryota; kingdom Viridiplantae; phylum Streptophyta; class Magnoliopsida; order Fabales; family Fabaceae; genus Trifolium; species Trifolium dubium. The sequence goes on from OX638074.1 coordinate 6,952,116, forward strand.
CGACAATTAGGGGACTTTGTTGAAAATCTAGCATTTGGTATTTCCTCTGCACAATTAAATTTATAATTGTTAAACTTAGAAATGATCCTTTGAAATGATCATTCCATAAAGTGTGCAATAAAGAAAATATTGAAGCAAGAGAAAATAAAAGTAGTGTTCATTCGGTAAATACCTCAAAGGATAAGGGCAAATAAAGAATAATAAGAAAATATGATTTAAATTGACAAATGTCCAATGATGTTGAAAGATACATCAATTTAGAGGGGACAAAGTCGATGATGATTGACATCATTTATTTTTTATTATTTTTGCTATATAGTTACTTTTATATTGTCATTATAAGTTTAAATTTGTATTTAAAAGACAATTTGGTGAATCATCATTTCAATAAAGTTTTGATTTAATTGTGGATTTTTATTTGTATTTATAAAAATGATGGATTCAATATGTCTTTTTAAATTCAAATATTGTTATAGTCAATTCAGTTATGACTTATGACAATCTAGAAATGTTAAAAAGTTTGAGAAAAATCAACTTTCATCCCATGTTAAAGTATTTTGAGATAAAGTGTAAAGTCTTTTGAGGATATTGAGTTTGGAGGAGAGATATAGTAAAAGAACAAAATTAAGTGAGGATGAATTGATTCTAAATCAATTCATATAGTTGCTATATTTATATAGTAAATTTAAATCCTCATAAGGACATTCTTGTTCTTTCTCTCAATTAAGTTAAGAATTTGATTCATGAAGATCAAACTCAACACCCTCAAGAACTATATCATCGAGTGTCTAAAGTATTGACTGATAAGAGAAATTATATTTAGCTTTGATTTAAATACTCTATTAGAATAGTCATGACACTTGTTACTTATTATAATTTTGGAGCTTTGTATGATGGATATCAAGTTAGTGTCTCTTAATGGCGACATTAAGAAATATAATATGGTGCAATGAGATGAAACTTTGTGTCGGTATATACAAAGTAGATTATTTGCAAACAGATATAATCCATTTGAGTTACGGAAATTGTCTCATTAATGATACCACAAAAGTCTCATAAGGTAATTGTCTCATTTGGTTTTGAGATATATTTATGGAGAATTGTGTGTTATAAAAATTCAATGGGAGTATGTTTATATTCATGGTTTAATGAGTCGATTTTATTTTTATTTAGTCAACGGCGATATATGATTGTTGTGTGAAACCAAGAAATCTTTAATAGAAGTTTAGAGATGAAAGATCCTGTGCACACCTCTTTTGTATTAGGTATTTTGATACTTAAATATTATTCGTAAGGTATCCTTCGGTTATAACAAAAGAGATACATCAATAAAGTTGAAAGTAAATTCGACATTAAAGTCAATAAGGTAAAGGATTGCCCTAATCATAAAGGGAGACTATTTAGTCTCAGTTATTGTCCAATAGGAAAAATTTGGAAATTTAGAAAATTAAGTATTTTCTTATATGTTTCAACTTTGAAAAAATTATGTATGATTTTATTTATATACATCCGGAAAATAGTGTATATAATAAGATCATTTGATAGATACTTGAGCGGTTCAAAATTTTGAATTGCTTAAATAAAGCTACCATAAAGATTGTTTAAAGAGAACAAGAAAACTTATGTCCACATCAGAGATTTAGCAATTTGGAGATCATTAATGTGTCAGACTCTGACTTTTGGATGTTTGTGTATAATAGACATCCTAACTAAAGAAATGACTATAAGTATTTATGTCACATGGTTGCATATAGTAAAAGATATTGAAAGACCACTTGAGATATATAGTGACATAATTTAGTCATATAAGTATTCAACAACATTAAGTCTATTGCCTTATATATTATTGTTGTTGAATGATAGAACAAGTAGAGACAAAGTTTATGCTAGCTGATCCACTAATCCAAGACATGACACATAAGGTCTTTCATATAGTTGTTGTCATTAAAGATGTCTTGGATTAGTGGGAGTCTCTCAGTTTATGTTCTGTACTTTTGTTTTTGATATAGATACAAATTTTCTTAAAGTTTTCTGCAGGAATAAAGTTTATGAGGTTATTGTTATTATAACCATATTTTGTATCATTTGTGCAAATATTGAATTTGCAACTTCAGTTTGATCTCATTAAAGACTTCAGTTGGATCAGTTGGAAATATACATGATTTAGAGATCACATTGCATGAAGTTTCCATGCCACTCATCCATATTGATCTATGTCATCAAGTACATTGATGTGGTGGTCGTCGGGGTTTAGTCACGTTATATGTCAGTGACGACAGCCGCGGTGGTCTCATTATTGATGTATGAGGTGGACCAGATTGTAAGGTTGAAATCTAAAGATAAATAGCATTCGGATGCGCGCCTAAAGAATAATGATATGATTATTACGATATATAACCCAAGTGGGAGATTGTTGGAATATTTTAGTATATTCCAATATTATTATGTGGGCAAATATCTTTACTGATTATATTATCTATTTATCAATTAAGAGCCTTAGTTGATTAGTGATCAAGTTAAGTAAAAGGCTAGTTAGATTTCTATTTAGATAATTAATTAATTGATTAATTAATTAGTTGGTATGGGTCCAATATGAGTGGATGTCCACATATTTGGATGACCCATTAACGGAATAATGGGAAACCCTAATGGCCATCCAATATAAAAGAGGCTATGGTCCCCAATACACCGTACATGGCAAAACTCTCTCTTCTCCCCATCTGAACAGAAATCGAGGCATAAAGGTACCGGTTGAGGAAGAACCAAATTAGCCACCGCTAACCGTGTAGATGTTGATGTTTGTTCCAGATCAGCTCTCTTTATCGTTGTTGTCGAGCGGTCTACCATTAAAGCTATATTCAGGTATTCCTAATACCTAATTGTTAATACATATTCTTAATAAATCAAATATGTCGTAGATCCTGTTTTATATACATGCTCTTTGCTTCCGCCTAAAGTATAATTATTGATATAATCTTTTGTTGCTGAGCATGTGTATGTAATTCTATTAAATTAATTCCATCATAATCCACTTTAACATAAGGATATTGTTGTCTTTTCCACCATTAAACACACTTTTGTCTCCCTTTTTTATCTCTTTTCTCTCTTCTACCAAACAATACCACAAATCTACTATATTTCTTTCATCTCATACTTTTTCTCATCTATTTCTCTCTTCACACTTTCTTCTTACTACCACTCTTCAATTAATGTTGTTATATATATACAATATAAAAAGATTCTATCAATTCGTCGTAGTAATTAATTAATAAAAAAAATATTGAACTAAGTCTTTTAAAAAAAATGAAGCACCTAAGTTTTGAACTAATGCTAAATAATGCACCGGTGCATTGGTTAATGAAACAAAATATTGAATGCACTGCTTTTAAGATTTAATTTATTTAACCATTGCACTGGATCTGATGTTTAGCATAAAATAATCTAATAGCATCCGTACCACAATATATGTCAATTTGGGAAACAAATTTATATCAAATATAAGTCGTTTTACAATATTAATGTAGAATTATTTTTTATCTTCCTAAATTACCCTTTTTATTATCTTTTTCCTATATTCTTTGTTCACCTTTCTCATGCCAATTATACTCCTTTTACCACTACTCACTCCAACTTTATTATTATTTCATATATACCAACAAAGAGAGAGAAAGGAAGAAGTAATGTTTTATCAAGGGTAAAAATATGTATAATTTTGAAAAGATTAAAAGTTGTAAATTTCTCAATATACATAAAAATAATATCGGAACAACATATTTTTTAACATGGAGGGATTAATATGTTGGAACGTAGATTCAAACCATCAATACTATCTTCTATTTATGTAATGTGTATGATTTTCACTGCTAAATTTTCTTACAACAAATAAAACAAAGAATGATAGATGTCTATCAGTTACTCCTCCGATTTTATATATAAGTAAAATTACATTTTTAGATTCATTGAAAAAATAATGTATATATTTAGTCTATATTATAGTCTAGATATATTAATTTTTGAATGAATCTAAAAAATTATTTTTTATTTATATATAAAACTAGAGAGAGTATACTATAAACAATTGCTCGTCGCCGAATATTTAGAGGTTTTGTTCAAAAATCAAAAATAGGCACTTAATAAAAAAATGCAATTTTTTTAAAAAGAACCAATCTTTAATGTAAATTACAAATAATGCAAAAACAAATAGGTTTAGTTACTCTTTTAGTCCCTTAACTTATTTTTAGATTTTATTTTAGTCCTTTAACTATTAAAATTTTTATTTTGGTTCTTTAACTTATTTTTTAGTTTCATTTTGGTCCTTTAACTCTTTCTCCGTCAACCACTTTGGTCCATCATTTCAATGGACCAAAATGAAATAAAAAAATAAGTTAAGGGACCAAAGTGAAACCAAAAAATAAGTTAATGGACCAAAACAAAATTTTTAATAATTAAGAGACAGAAACGAAACCAAAAAATAAGTTAAGGGACCAAAATAAAACTTTTAATAGTTAAAGGACCAAAACAAAATCAAAAAATAAATTAAGGGACCAAAAAATTAATTAAGCCAACTTTTTTTTTGTAACTAACATAAAAAGATTCATATTCTAATCAATAACAACATAATACATGTTCACTTACATAAAATGAGTCAGTTTATTGATACCACAATGACAGAATAGTCAATAAAATTTTATATGTGATAACTATGTTAGGAAAACAATTCATATCTTTCAAAAAGTTTAATATATCAATAGGATATCATCTTTCTTTCACGCAACATATATTCTTTTATTTTGGTCAAGTTGTCTAGTGATTATAAATTTCACCAATAAAATATAATATCCCCTTGTTGTTTGGGTGTTAAACATATTTTTTTAGTAACTTTAATTAATATTCTCTCCGTCCTAAAATATAATGCAAAAATTAGTCAATCAAAGTTAATGTATCTAGTCAAATTTTTTAAACAAATACATCAATTTTCATTGAGAAAATTAATGCTTAAACTTACTTATAAAATTAAAAATGTGTCTTACTAAATCTATTTTGTTAGCAAAAAAATATTTTTAAGTAATAACAAAATCATTATTTTTTGTTACATATGTTTAAATTTTAATAAACATATATAAATATTTAGAGGTCTTTAATTTTTAGAAACTTGTACGCTGGTTCATGTAGCACACTCCACAGGGTCGGGCTGCTCGTCGCCTTCTTAAATTGATCGATCAGAATTGCCACATATATCTTCTCATATTGGGAGATAATTTTAAGTAATGTAATTCTTATCGGATGATATATTTCTTGGTAGTTCAAGTTAAGAAAGATATATAGTTCTTTTAGACTTATGCACGTGGATTAAGAAATAATAAAAATTGATAAGTTAAGTCTCTTTTACATTTATTTTATTAAAAAGGAGAAAACATATTTAATTAATGCTTTAACTTTTATAAAAATACAAATGGTAAACTAATATTAATTTTACATTGATTTATGTAAAGTACAATTATCATATATACCCTAGGTCGACCATCTATTTTCATAGGCTAAAATGTAGTATATGTGTGTAATCAGTGTTTTAGTGTTTATATTGATTTTTTTTGTATATTATTTCATTTGAATGTAATATATATTTAGCATTTAAATGTGTGTTTTAAATGTAATATTTGAGTTCGTTTCAATTATTTTCTATGTACACGTGACATCCTATATATAATTCCTCTTCTTCTCTTATATTTTTAACATTTATTCTGCGTACTTGCGACATTTTTTAATTCTTTCTCTTCTCATATGCTTTTTTTGACATTTATTTTACATAGTTATAATTATTTAATTTAATTTAATTCACATATTAATCATAAAAAAATCTGTACAATTTAATTTCTATTATGATTCATTAGTCATTATTTGTTCTATAATTTTTTTTGGATACATTTATTTCTTCTATAATTATTTTTTGGTACACATTTGTTTTATAATTTATACAAGGCAAAAATATATCTTTTTTTATAAGAATTATTTTATAGCCATATGAAGACAATTCTATATAAGCTAAGGCAAGCACAATAATTTTTGAAAATGAAAAATAAATAATTCTATGGATCCTTTCTATATAGCCACCGACTTTTAATTAAAAAGACTAATGCAATATTAATAATTTAAAATAATTATTATAATTTAAGTTAATTCACACTAGAATCACAAAAAATATGTACATGTAATTCCTATTTTTCATAAAAAATAATATATTGATAGTTCAAAAATTAAAATAGTTTAAAATTTAGTAATAATAAAAAATTAAAATTTATTATGTACCATTTTTGTTTTTACTTTTATGATCACATTTTTACCCGTGCAATCGCACGGGCTCACACACTAGTTTCATATAATTAGTTTAATATTTTTATAATATATATGGTATTTGTATAAAAAAAGACATAGATTAAGGAGGTGAATTATACTTTGTTCATGTAGATATTGCCACATTATTAATGAGTCTGACATGTCAATAAAATTTTTACTAAAATAAGGTGGGTGACTATAATTCCGAAAAAAATAAAAAAATGGACCAAATTGTTAGATTTTAAACAAAGAGGATCAAAAGTTCAAATTTTCTAAAATAAAGGAATCAAAAATACATTTAACTACATAATAAAAAATAATCTACATAACAAACAAGATTAGTATATGCGGAAGCTGCCAAATAGCACATTTTTTTCTTACAAGAGGCTGCTAAGAAATAGAATGGAAAATATTAAAAGAATAAAAGGATAACATTTAGTCAATTCTTCCTATCTTGGTTGTGACCGTATCCGTACTTGTACATGCACCAACATGTGTATGTAGTGTATCTATATATTTTAATTACTACATCGTTCAATATCTTATTTTTTTATACAAAATATCTAATACTTTATATATAAAAATATTCATGCACCTTTTTTAGTGTTTTAAAATAATTTATACTCTCTCTATACCAAAATATATGTCGTTCCAACATAAGAATTTGCAATTTTTATAAATTTTGTAAATTATATATGTTTTTTCTCTTCTACTCTTGACAAAACATTACTTCCACCTTTCTCTTTCTTTGTTGGTATATGGGATAATAATAAAGTTGGAGATAGTGTAGTGGTAAAAGAAGTATAATTGCCATGGGAAAGGTGAGCAAAAAATATAGGAAAATATAATAAAAAGGGTAATTTAGGAAGATAAAAAATAATTCTACATTACTATTGTAAAACGACTTATATTTTGGTACAAATTTTAATCTGAAAACGACCTATAGTAAAATCTCTATAAATTAATAGAGTCAGGAGCGGATAAATTTATTAATTTAGAGAGTTATTAATTTATCGATAAATTAATAATTATTAATTTAAAGAGTTTTTAATGACTTTAATAATATGCATTGGAAATCAATAATGACGTTAGTAATATGCATTAGAAATCAATAATGACTTTTGATGTAAACAAGAGGAACAAATGAGTTCAATGTATTATTAAACAAGTTTGTCATATATAAATTACATGAAATGTGATAGAGTATTAACACCATATCTCACAAGTTTGTCATATTATTAATTTATGATTTTCTTGGGACCGAAAATTACAAAGGAATATCCCGAAAAGTTATTATCTTATTATTTTATTGAATTTTTAAATTTATTACATTGGCCCAAATCGGGACCAGACAACTTTATTATTTTAGAGAGATTATTAATTTACCGAATATTAATTTAAAGAGATTTTACTTGTGGTACAGATGGAGTATTAATTTAAAGAGTTGATCTATCTTCGCGAGTTTAGTTCAATTGACAAATTAAGATATCATATTTTATACGTAAGAATTAAAATTCAAATTGTGAACATTTCACTTTTCTACTTTAAAGATGATATTTTTAGACACTAGACTATTTGATAAAAAAAATTTAAAGAGTTGATCCATCAAACAAAAATCAAACCATCAAACAAACTATTAAAAACTTTATCATCTAATATTTTTAACAGACATTCAATTTATAACTCTTATAAAGAATAAAAAAATTAATGAATTAAATGAAGGGTATGACACCCTCATATATATAAAGAGAACAGATAAAAAATTACAATAAAGAATAACTAAAATTGAGATAAAAACGAAGATCAATCTATTTCTTTCTAACAAATCTATACATGAGTCGATCTCTTTAAAATAAGAAATTATAATTTTTGATTAGCTGTCAATAAGCCTAACAATTCCACCATTTTGTTTTTGCATGAAACAATTACACGTACACGAAAGCACATCTTAGACATTAACAAATGAGAATGAGTTAAATATTACAAATGGTCAATAATATAAACTTCATAGTTTTTTGTCCAATCATATTTCATATACACTTGTTTGTATATATACAAATTAAAAATCAAACTACATTTTTTATATCAAAAGATAAGCATGATTTATTTCTTAACCAAATTAAGTACTCTATAAATAAGTAAAATAACAAAGGATTGATCCACACCAATTCAATAGCAAAAATTACCTTAATAATCATATTCAAAAACATGAAGCATATACTATACACCCTTTCTTTCTTCCTCTTTGCTTTTCAATTAGCTTTAGCACAAGATATTGAACAAGTGAAGGACACAAATGGAAACCCAATTTTTCCAGGTGGAAGGTTCTATATCATACCATCAATCTTTGGACCAACAGGTGGTGGAGTAAAGCTCGATGAATCGGCAAATTCAACATGTCCCCGAATCATACTTCAAGATTATTCTGAGGTTGTAAAAGGCCTACCTGTACAATTCAAAATTCCGGGAATAAGTCCCGGAATTATCTTCACAGACATAACGCCATTGAATATCATATTTACAGAGAAGCTTGATTGTGCCGAATCATCCAAATGGGTTGTTATTAGTGATGATTTTCCTAAATCTTGGATTGGTATTGGTGGTCTTGAAGAACATGATACTTTAGATGGTTTGTTCAATATTGTTAAACATGGTTTTGGATACAAACTTGTGTTTTGTCCTACATTTACTGCTCCACCTGGTGTTTGTCATGATATTGGTAGATATGATGATGAAAATGGAAGGCGTTTGATTCTTACTGATGATAGTAATCCTTTTGAAGTTGTGTTTGTTGATGTTGATGCTACTGAAAGTTCTATATAATCTATCTTTCTTAAGAATAGTTTTTTTTTTTGCATAATTCTTAAGAATAGTTTATTTGGTAATAACATGTGACAAAATTTCACATTACTATTTTGTGCATGCCAATCTTATTGGTACTATCTTGTATGAAATATTAATCTAGTAGCTATTTTAAATAAAAGTATTATTGCTAGCTTGTCTAATAATCTAAAGAAAAGTCTTGTAAAATGATATGTGACGAAATTTTTCATATCTTTATCTCTTTATTTCGTCATCCTTATTTATTTTTTGGTAACAATATCATCCTCTTTTTTGATAGAACTGTTGAACACATAGCCAAGTGATAATCATTCTGAATATCATTCTCTGTTTTAATATGTATAATCTTGCACGAAATATATACTAGTTTGAATAAATTATATATATGAGATCCATCAAATTATATTGGTGTAATATTTATTCTCTGTTTTAATATGTATTCTCTGTTTTAATAATGTTTTAACGAATACGGGTATAACAAAATTTACCGCCATGAAAGTCATGTACCTTGACATTGCCAGCAAGATAATATCAATATGTAATCCACCTGACCAATCTGCCCAATTATCTAAAATGCCTTAATATACCTCGTACAAAACCTTGGGTCTTAAACACACTCTTAATTATCTAAAAACACATACTGATCTCCTTCACAAAATTCCAAAGGTCGTCGTCTATTGTCTGCATTACTCTTTTGGAGACTCTGAACTACTTTTATCTTCTTTTGAATTGACTTTATCTTTAAAGTGGTCTCTTGTATCAAGTCAGGTACTAAAATTCCCTTGTCACCAACCTTTGTCCAACACAAATGTGTTCTACACTTTCTCCCATACAATCCCTCTTACAGGACCATTCCGATACTAGAATGGTAACTGTTGCTATAGGCGAACTCAATCAAGTGTAGATGGTTACTCTAGCTACCACCATCTTCTAGAACACATGTTTTAAGTATGTCTGTCAAAGTTTGAATGGTTCTCTCATACTGTCTGTCGGTCTAAGGATAATGTGACGTGCTCATTTTCAATCTGAGTTCCTTTTAGACCTTATGAAAGCCTTCTAGAAATTTAATGCAAACCTCAAGTCTCTATCCAATACTAGTCTACACCCTTTGTAACTTCACAATCTTGGCAATGAAAATCTCTACATACATCAGTGTCTTGTAAGTAAAATGTGCCGATTTTGTCAAACGGTCCACAATTGTTCATATGGAATCGTGTCCTTTTCTAGTGCGAGGTAAACCACTTACAAAGTCTATGGTAATCTGTTTCCCACTTCCACTCTGAAATTTCAAGTAGTTGCAATAACTCTGTTGGCTTATGGTGCTCAAGCTTAATTTGCTGACATACTATACATCTCACCACAATTTCTACAATTTCAGACTGTTGTTTATGTGTTTTTATTAAATACTGTTTACAAAAATTGAAAATTATTTGATATAATATAGATAATTTTATTTATAGTCTCAAGCCTCATATTTTTGTAGTTATCCTCATATTCTTAGGCTATCATAAAAAAAATTCTTACAAATAAAAATTAGGCTTAATAGCAGTTTTGACCCCCTAAACTTCTTAATTGTGCAATTTCATAACCCTGGACTATTATGACCAAATATTTAAAATGTGTTCTTTTAAAAGGTCTTAATATTATTAGTTTTTGTCAAAAAAATAAAAAAGGAGATAGAAAATCTTAAAATAACAATGAGATATTATGGTTTTTTCAATTCACGCTAAAATGGTAAGAAAGGCCATCAAACAGAAGAATTAAACATACAAAGGTCATGTTAATGGCGTTCAACAGTTCTGGATCAAAGATTATGGTTTATTTGCTAAGAAAAATGTCTATTTGGAAGAAAAATGATCAGAAACATAAGATTATTGTTACGTGTATGAAATGATGTCTTTTTGATATGAGAGTTACGTGTATGAAAGGATGTCTTTTTTATATGAGAGTTAATAAATCTGTCCAAGAATACCAAGATTGTTGGTTTAGACAAAAAAAAATACATGTCGTATGAAGAATAGGCAAGCAAAGACCAAATGGTTAGCAAATGGGTTTATGAGCATGTTGAGACCATAAATCAAACATGAAAATTAGAGCATTGCAAGATGAAGCTAGAACTAGGTAGAGTGTGATGCTTAGTAGATATTAAGTTTATAGATTTAAAACAAAAGCTTTAAAAATGATTGAAGGAGGCGAGCAATTTAAGAAATGGAGAAGAACTAATGAGAAGTGATTCAAGAAGCACAATTATAACGATTAAATTCGTTCATTTGAAATTTAAGGGGCCAAAATTGCATAATTAAAAAATATGAGTGGTTAAAATCGCACATTTGGAACTTGGGAAATCAAAATTGCACAATTGAAAAACTTGCGAGGTTAAAACTGCAATTTAACTTAAAAATTAATAGTAATTGTGATAAATATAGGGCCCGTTTGTTACAGATTAAAAAATAAGTGATTTTGATATTAAATAATTTAGAGATTATTTTGTAGAGATTTTACGAAAAAGCAGAATCTATTTTGTGTTTGTTTACCATTATATAAATTACTTTTTATAAAAAAAAAATAATCTTTAACTTGTTTGGATACAACCATATAAAAATAATTTTGTATCACAAAATTACCATAAAGTATAATTATCCAAATGAAATATATCATATAAAATAAATATAAAAAAAAAACTCAAGTTCTTGTTTTTTATATGGTCATATGAGTGATATGACTTTATACATATGGCTACAAATAAAATAAATTTTTAAATTTTCTAAAAATAACAAACTAATCCTATAAATTCTAAAAAAAATATTTTTGGAATATTAGAATAAATTTAAGGATATTTTTGTCTGAAAATTTTTGACACTTGTTTTCTATTTCTTCTAAAAAAAATCTATAAAAATAAACTACTTATGTGCCCGTTTGTTATAGATTTTTTTAGAAAATAATCACTTATTTTTAAAAAATAATCACTTTTAAGAAAATAATGTCCGTTTGTTATAGCTTTTAAAAATAATCAGAATCTGAAAATAATGCTAAGTGCTCGTTTGACCGGGCTTATTTTCTACTTTTCTATTTAGCTTAAACGAAATAGAGAAATATAAAATTGAATTTAGCCATATTTCTCTTTAAAAGTATTAGAGAAATAAACTAAAGAAGTAAAAAATAAAAAGAAGTAGAGTCAAACACATTTTTTTCCTACTTTACTATTTTTAAGGAGAAGAAAATAAGGAGAAAATAAGCCGGGCCAAACGGGTACTAAAACTCTGAAGCTAATATTAGTAGCTTTTTTTTATAGATTTTTTTAGAAGAAAGAGAAAACAAGTGTCAAAAATTTTCAGACAAAAATATCCTCAATATTCTTTTAATATTCCATTAATATCCTATTTATAATTTATAGGATTTGTTTGTTATTTTTAGAGGATAAAATTTTGAAATTTGTTTTATTCGTAGCTATATATATAAAGTCATATGACCATAATGAAAAACAAGAACTTGCATATTTTTCATATATTTATTTTATATTATATTATATTTGGATAATTATACTTTACGGTAATTTTACGATGTAAAATCACTTTTATATGGTTGCGTCCAAACAAGTTAAAGATTATTTTTTTATAAAAAGTAATTATTTTAAGGGTAAACAAACACAAAATAACTTCTGATTTTTTGTAAAATCTCTAAAAAATAATCTCTAAATTAGTTAATGTCAAAATTACTTACTACCTCCGTTCCTTTTTACTTGTCGTTTTAGAAAAAAAAACGAAAATAGGAGGGGCTATTTGTCCACCTTATTTTCCTATTATGCCTTTTTTTAAATATATATCATATATTTTATCCACCAATAATTTCTTACTTTTTCACAAACATTAACTATTCCTAAAAAACTTTAACAAACTTTATTTAAAAACAAACAAAATTTGTATACAATAAAAAGATTATATTGTTTCAACAAAAAAAAATTATACAAAATTTAGTCAATAAAATAAAATAGGAAAGACGTATAATAGGCAAAATATAACCTAAATTACGAAAACGACAATTAAAAAAGAACAATTTTTTTTCTTCTAAAACGACAAGTAAAAAGGAACGGAGGTAGTATTTTTTATTCTATAACAAACGGGCCCTATATTAGCTTCAGATTTTTAGCAGTTTTAAGATTATTTTTAGATTCTGATTATTTTTAAAAGCTATAACAAACATACTTTTATTTTCTTAAAAGTGATTATTTTTTAAAAATAAGTGATTATTTTCTAAAAAAAACTATAACAAACGGACACATAGTTAAATCATAGATAATATTTTTTTGGTCGAGACCGGGGTATCCACCGCCGAACGCAGTGACTAATCCCTCGCTAGATTGGAGGCACCTCGAAGGGTGGGATAGCTGGCCCAAGGATTTAAAACTGCTCCATACCAAGGTGAGGATCGAACCCCCGACCCTTGGTTAAGGGAGGATGAGCCCCATGCCGCTCAACCACACCCCTTGGGTTAATCATAGATAATATTTTAAAATATGACTATTTAAACATTTTCTTTAAAATTAAATACTAATATTTTTGAGTTATATTAAATAATATTTTTGATTACTCAAAACAAAATTAAATGATATTTTTGAGTTATATTATTGTGTAGGCTTCCACTGACGTGGCAACAAAGGATTGGTGAAATGACGTCGAAGCAACATTACAATGAAGCTGAGATCTCAGAGACTCGTGAACGAAGCTGAAAGCAGCAGCATTATAATCGCGTTTGTGTATAACTTATAAGCTTAATTAATCAATCAATCAAAATTAAAAATGAGATCGTTATTTTTGTTGTTGATCGCTTTATCTTTCACCTATGTCTTTGCTGAACAGATTTTCCCTGTTCATATTGGTAAATTTTCGTATTTTTCTCTCTTTTTCAATCCCTTACTTTAATTTCTTAGGGTTTTAAATTCAGTCGTAAATTTTTTTATTTTATTTTATTTTTTTAGTTTGTGAATTTAATAAATGTAAGAATTTGAACAGGTAGTATATTTGGTGGTGGTGGTGGTGGCGGCGGCGGTGTTAGTAGTGGAAGCTCTCGTGAACCGAAATACAAGATTGAATTTCACACCGAAGAATCCCCCTTTCACCCTGTAAGCTTTCTAATGTCTGCTTTTTATTTTTATTTTTTTGGGTCAGGTAGCGTGGCTAGAATTTCACCCGTAAAGATAATAAATGGGCGTACCAGAATTCCCTGAATTGCGTGCAAATGTCCTACCAACTGAGCTAGGCTCGATGGACTATGTGTGTTTTTTTTAATGAATCATTGCCTATGGGATGTGATATTGGTGTTTCTTTTTTAATTTGTTAATTAATACTTGAAATTAATATTGAATGTTAATACTTAGTAGCATGGTAGAAATGTTTTTTTTTTGTTTATAACCCTCTGGTTTGTAGGGGATGGGGCTATAGTAGTTTAGAATTTGGTTGTGAGGTAAGTAAAGTCTGGCCAAGAATTGTTGCACCCAGGAATCAAACCTTTGTTTTACCATAAATTTGTCCTTTGGTGAAACTCATTAACCACTTGTGTCCAATGTCTTTGTTAGCATGGTTAAAATGGTGTATAGTGTTTTTATGCTGGTTTAGAATCATAATTATGGGTTTAACGGTGGTGTGGTGTTGTTTATTGATGATATCATTGAGTGGGTTTCAGAGAGATTTGGAATTATAGTGGGTTTCGTTGTTTTTGTTAGGTTGGGGATTTACTTAGTTTTAGAAATGTTTAGTGACAGTAAGGAAAGGATTGACTATCTATCAGAGTTATTGATCGTGGATGGCAAACTTTTGCGGAAAGCCAAAAATCCGCCATTTTAAGCTGCCATATTCGCCATATAGCGCCATGGCGCTGCCATCCATCACAAAATGGCCTGGCGGTTGTTAAAAAGTCAGTGATGGCCGATATTTGATAACACTGAAATCTATGTAGCAGTGACAATTCATATTGAAGGCACGTTTGTGTCGAGGCTGACATAAACCCATATGATTACATTCAATCACTTCTATTTATTTAAATTAATACCGTTGTTATCTTCATACATGTGTTGTGTCCGGTGTCTATGTCATTATTCATAGTAGACAATTCCATAACAAATTTTTATGGATAAACTGAGTGTTTGGGTGTGAAGGTAGTCAACTTCGTATATCTTTATCTTATCTCCTTCTGATAAGAAATTGCGATGTTGAATTTACAGGATCATGACCAAGAATCTTTAGTTGTACCAGATAAAAATGGACAGAAATTTATATGTTACTTGCCTAAGGTGGAAAAGGAAAAAAGTGGAAAGCCTCTTATCCAGCACAATGTTAGCAGCATGATTGTTGAAACTGAGAAAAGGGTTAAACAGAAGACACCAGATGAACTGTTAGAAGTATTGAAGGGACCATGCTTTCTCAGAGTTAGTAATTGTATCTCTGTATTTACTTTGATTGGTGATATCTTAATTATTTATTAAATTTTATAAACAGATAGTTTGGTTTCTAGCAGTCGTTTTGTAAATAATTTTCTTACATCGGGGCATGTGTATGTGCAGCAAGAAGGTTGGTGGTCTTATGAGTTTTGCTATCAAAAGAAGTTGCGACAACTGCATTTGGAGGATGAAAAGGTATCCCCTTGATTATCTTTTTGCAAATTTCTATTTGATACATCCTTTGGTTAGTAGCCCAATGTGATGGATTGGTGAGAGGAATTACATTCATGAATGAGTTTGAATCAATTCACTCAATCTTCTAATGGGCTTTTGATTCTCACTTTTTACCCACATATATTGACATTTACGGTGCCTTTTTGTAAACTTTGTGGACCCTAACACAAATCAAGTTGGGTTGCTTCACAAGAAATTTGTATCATTTTCTCTCTCATAATAGGATTCTTGTCTTCTTGAGTAAAAGACCAATCAAAGTTCGTTGTTACAGGTCTTAAAAAGCTTTAAGGCAACATTTACAGTTTTGCCAATAGACTTCACTTCAGAACATGTAATCTATCCCTTAGATTGCAAATGCTTTGCTCTATAAATACATCTTGAGAAGCAGGGATCCATATGGGGAAGTGTGAGGATTAGCCAGCTTCCTCAATGTTAATCTCTAAGATGAGGGTTTGTTTTGTCATTGTGGACAGCTTGCTAAATGTCTATGTTATGAAGTCACCAACTAATTTGGAACTCCAAACTGGACCTCTAGATTGAACCACTCTGGCTATTGTCTGTTCTCTGTACTTCAGATGAGTTCAAAGTGATGTATGGGCCAGTACAGTACACTCAGCTCCGAGCTTAGTAGGCGAAACAGCTGTAGGTCAAGCCTCCTATTCCATATTAGAGAAGGTCGAATACGGCATTTGCATGCCAGTTGCATCTGAGAGCTTATTGTGAGAACCTCTTCGAATATTTCAGTGTTCTAATAAAACGCTCAACCTTGCTAAGGTACCAACGCACCCCTCCAACGCCTCCAAAAAAATATTTGGCACTTGTTTAAATTTTAACTGTTTAATTGGTTAATACATTCAATGAATCTGATCATTAGATTCATCAACCTTTTTCCCTTCAACCTTGGACTCATTTCAAAAGGCAACTATTCGCCTCTTGTCTTCTTTTCCCTTCAGATCAATAGAACTTTCACCCTTCTTGGATAAACCATTGGTGCTCTGGATTCTACACTCTGAGTTGTTCATGTAGTGTTCTCTCTAGTTTCTATCATTGTTTTGTGGTGTGAGTAACTTGGTAATGACATCCACACTGTGTTCCGGTGCTGGCAGGATTTTAAACTTGGATGGCATGGCCATGTTTGTCAATATTTCTTGTCTACTTTACACTAACAATATCAGGTTTAGGAAAAGTTGCAATGTTTTCATTGAAGTCTCGGGGAGGTTTACCGGGTTGTATTAGTCAACACCCACCGAGGAGCAGTTGGACTAGATGTGCTACGAACCAGATTATGGTCTTGGAACTTGAATTTATCGTGTATGGAATGTTTTGATAAGCGCAGAGTTATAGGGTATGTTTAGTGATCACGGATGGCTTGCTGAGCATCCATGCCTCCTAGTCACAAGAAATGTATGGAAATATGAAGAGCTGACTTGGAGCTCCAACCGAGTCTCGGCATTAGGAAACCTCTTTTTGTTTATTACAGACCAAATTCTTATATATCTTTGATAGAAATGTGGATTGAGTGGGAATTGATGTTGGGTCTAAGCCCAAGGTTTGGGGAATGTATGAAAGAAAACGTGTAAGAGGGGCCAAGAATGATGATGTGGAAGGTATCATGCAGGGGATGCATGAAATGTGTGATGTTGAGTCTTATATATAGTTGGTTAGAGGAGATAGACTCTTTAGCCAAGTTTTCTGTTAATCATTATGGGGTCACTATCTAGTGATTGGAAAGCAATTCCATTGCTTTTGGGGCTGTTAGGATATTTCTAACAGTTTGTTATTCTTTTATTCCAGCTTAATTTGTAATCTTTCCTCCATTAATATCAAATACAGCTTATTTCATTCCATTATTCTTCGTTTACTGTTCCATTCATACACACACTCATCAATCTTCCATTAGCTTTGAGCCTTTGATTCATTTATCATTCTGATGATGATTATTGATAGTAGAAATCATTGAAGTGCTTTTAGCAGTTTTCATTTATATGCTTCTGTTGTTTTGTTTTATTCAGAATCTTGTAAAATCGTATATTTGCTAATAATAAATAATAAACAATAATCAATGTACATTTTTCTCCATTACAGGTAGTCCAGGAGTTTGTCTTGGGTGAATACGATCCGGAGGCTACAGCTGCATTTAACCAAAATCTTTCTGACATTTCCACATTTAAGGATCCCCGCTCAAAGGATGCTTCACAGAGGTACCTTCCTTAAATGGCTATTAGTAGGAATGATTTCACTCGCATGGCATATGTTGTGATGAGAACAAGTAACTAATATATTATATTCATTCAGGTATCATGCTCACCAATATACTAACGGAACCACATGTGATCTTACAAATAAGCCAAGAGAGACTGAGGTATGAAATCACATAAATCTGGTTCTGTTTTCTTCTTTTCTCATCGTACTGATTTCATAATATTATCGCAGGTGAGGTTTGTTTGCTCCGAACCCAGAGCAATGATCAGTTCAATCACAGAGATTTCAACTTGCAAGTATGCACTTACAGTTCATGTCCCTACGCTGTGCAAGCACCCGTAAGCTCTCTCTTTCTCTCCATCTTTTTCGGATGTTTTTGTGTTCCCAGTTACGCCTACGATGCATTTGAGCTTTTAATTTTTTTTAGATTGTTTCAAGAGGAGAGACCAATATGGTACACCATTGACTGTAATGCGCTTCCAAAGGATTACAAGAATAGTAAAGTTAGACAAGAAAATGAAGATATGGAGATTGTTATGGTCACAAATTCAGAAACTAATGATTCAGAACAATGATGTAAATATATATACACAATGTGAACAGAAGCAAAAAAAGGATGTAGTCAGCATGTATGTTCTACAATGAGCAAAAAGCGGGCATTAGATCACGCATTTTCTACAAGCCTTCCTTCCTAACAGTGGATAGACGGTGCTTTTTAATCTTCCATAATATCAGATTTCTTGAGAAAGAGAAGTGTATTACATCTTATGAAGGCTCTTGAAGCATATTGTAAGATTTGTATTTCTTCTGCGAATTGTTATTAGTATTATATGGATATAGGAGTGTTTCATGTTATTTGGAAGATGAAAAAACCAAAGTATTATCTGTGAACTCTTGAACTTATGACACGTTTAGCACTCGAAGCGCCTAACATTTTTAAATTTTGTTAGTAAAGTATATACTGTTATAAGAGTTTAACTTTATTGACTAAGAAAGTAATGTCATTTGTTAGCACTTTAGCATTTCAACATTTATTCTCTTTTTGCTAATACCATATTATTATATTTTCGAAAGTTAAAAATTGTGGAAATATATTTTATTACAGTATAGAAAACACTTGTGTGCTAATACATGAGTTTTAATTATTTTAGGCATAATGGTCCTAACTAAAAGAGGGGAAGTGACTTAGGTTGGTTAACCTAAGACCCAAATTTTCTTTTTTTGAAAGATATTTCTGATATATGCCATTGATTGGTATAAGTAGTAAAAATAGAAGTGTATATCCTCTTGTCTATTAGCAGCAATTCTGATTCTCACTGTAACAGTTAATAAAGATTTCACATTATAATAACACTTGACACTTATATTAATTTTTGAGTGATTAATTGGCTTTTAGTATTGAAATTTTTTTTTCTAAGTTTGGTGGGTGAGGATATTTACGTGATATATTGATGCATCATTCTCAAATCTTCATAACCAAATAGGACATGGAAATGTGTATCTGACATGAGCATGGTTCTTGCTAAGTTACAATGGATATCTGCTTTGTGATCGGTAGATGAAGGTGAAGTGTGTGGTAACTAAGTTCATGGGGGGAAATTGACCCTGGTGTACTCATCTCCATACCAAATAAATTACTCATAAAATCATAATTGTTATAAATTGAGTGTTTGGCTGGTTGAAATGATTGATTGGTTGGCGTGAAAGAAATTGAGTATGTGGGCGATTGAAATTGGTTATGGGTTGGTGTGAAAGAAATTGAGTGTCTTGCTGGTTGAAGTTGTTGATGGGTTGGTATAAAGGAAAATGATTGGTGTTGCATCTCTCTGGCTCTTCATAATTTAGAGTAATAGGGGGACTTGGTTGTCGTGGTGTATTCATCCTACGATGTTGGATTTGTTGTGAAATTGATAGGTAAAGTTTGGAAATTTTTTTAGCCATGTCATGTACTCATTGCTCTGTATGAGGTTTCCTGATTTGGTTGACCGGTAAGACATCGAGAATGTCTATTATTCCAATATTTAATCCACCAGCATATTTTTCTTTTCATTTTCATGGTGATTCCCTCGCATGTCTTGCAAGTGGCGATTATCAATATTTATAGGTTCTTCCGGTATATCCTGCGACAGTTCAAATTGTATTTTAAGTATGTCCATATATTTGTGTTGTTGAAATAAGCATACACTACACACTACTAAATTTATAGTAAAATAATGATAGCGCTGACATCAACACTAATGCCAACGTTATCCTGTCCAATATCTAAGTCAGCCAATAAGAATTAGATAGCGTTGACTGGGATTCTGACGTCAGCATTATCGTTATCTTATCCATATCTAAGTCCGTCAATAAGAATTTGATAACGCTAACATCATCGTTATCTTATCCATATCTAAGTCAGCCAATAAGAATTCGATAGCATTGACATCAGCGCTGACGTCAACATTATCTTATCCATATCGTGGTCATCATATTCGTCAACCACCACCTTGTGGGACCAATCATCGTTTAGGAAATAAATAAGTTGTTTATTAATATTTAGTGTACTTAAAGGGTGGTAGTTTGGTACTTAATTTTTTAAAGGGTGGTACCGTAGTTAAAAAGCCTTGCACGTTTCAATGCGGTCGTGATCCATATTGTCAACCCAAACCAGAAGATGTTCGTGGGTGGGAACATTTCAGAACAAGCTAAAGGCGGGACATTTCAGTGAATGTATTTCCCAGAAGAAGTATGCTTCCATTATGGCCTGTGTTGAATGTTACATCAAATGAGAAGAAATGAACTAAGAAAAAGTGATCAAGATGCTAAAGAAGTTGTTTAAGAAAAAAGATGCTAAAGAACAAGCACAAGATCGTGGCAAAGACTTCTCAGCAAGAGGTAAAAGAAAACGGTAACTTTTCACTTAGAATCTGCGAAGGACACTAACGATGCTCACTTGAAAGGAAACTATATGAATCCCCCAGACGCAATTGAATGAAAAAGATGCTATATTTTCAAAGAAATTATGCACACTAGAATGCAAAGTAGTGTGCTAATGGTATTGCTAATCTTGGACTTCATATTCAAAATTTCTGTTGGTGGGATAGCATTCCCTCAAGTTTTTGTAATGCTTATGCTAGAAATTGATATGATGTACCTTTTTTTTTTTTTGAATCAGATATGATTTACCTAAATATAGGTTTATACTGGACTCTTTTTTCCTTCACTTGTTTTTTTGCTTAGAATTTTACAGATAAGGTTTTTAATGAGGCAATTGATTTTTCTTTGTAGCTCCCACTTGGGTTTTGGTCTAGTCCCCCCAAGTTTATGTATTATGTTTCTTTATTTTATTAATTTATTTAGAACTTGTTTTGTTTGGAGGTGGTTGAGAGGTGCCAATTTAGTTGGAATGTCTTAATCTCTCTTAACTTTGCCGGATCAATTATAAAAAATAAAAAAATGCAAGCAGTGGTGAGCTTACCATAAGGCTTGAGGCCACAACAAAGAGGAGTGTCATGTGCTCAAGAGAAATTGAAACTCATTCAAAACAAGATTTGAAATTGTTTATTGAAATTGTTTTGTATCGAAACAAGATTTGATTTCTACGTATAGCAAAATAGCGATAACAACACCAGTTTAGGCGGCATTCCGAAAAGTGTAAGAATTTCTAACTTCACACAAGTTAAAAGCAAAATAGTACTAACCTTGAAATCAAACTATGTATTTAATGTTAAATCAATAATTAATATCATAAAAACGCCAAAGGAATGAGCACAAATGTACTCATCCAGTTATTTACATAAGCTACCTGCAGCAAATAGAAGAAACAGATTTGTTGTCTTTATAATCCTGCTAATTACATAAACTAATAGTTAGTCTTCAAATCATATGCTTCTTATTTGGAAGTAATGCCTGCTGACTCAACCATAGACAAATACTCAGTTATGGCATCCCCTTCAATATTAACTTCAATGTCATAATCAGTAAAGGCGTCTCCGTTAGCTATATCTGCAGAAAGTTCATCTTCCATCTCCACATCCCTTTCTTCTATTTCATTGTGATCTTCAACCTCATTCATTATGTCATTGTCTGCAGTACCAGAACTACCAGTTTCTGGTAAAGGGTTAGATGAACTTCCACTACCATCGGAAGCAGCAGTTGAATTCACTATATTTTCTGCCTCAGGTTGTGCTGTCAGTCTTTGCAATACTTCTTCAACATTGCCACCTGCCTCAAAAGCAGCTACCACTGCAAAGAAGAAGCATGTAAAAACACCACAAAACAAGCCTATATTTCTGTAACTAGGCTTCACTTTTAGCACATGATTGTGCTTAAAATAACATCTAAATTACTTATGTACCTCTTGATCTTTCAAAACCCATTTGTACAAGTTCTTCAATTGCAGAATCTTTTGCTTTCTGCTCTCTTTTTCTTTTCCTTGACTCGATCTTAATCTGCACGTTGATTAAAGTAAGTAGAAATTATGTCTAAAGTTGCATAGAATTTGCGTCAAATAAAAGTTGCATAGAATTTGGTCAAGGCATGTTACCTGTAAATCAGAATTAGTTTCTGGGTTTGTCAAATCATCTAATGCCTTCTGAGTATCATTTTCATTTCTTCTAAGGGCTTCAGCAGCAAGCTCCTTCTCAAACCTGCATGAATAGAAGTAACAAGTTTGACTACAATAGTAAATGTGAAGTTTGGTGAACCACCTTTACAGTTACACTAATAGTCTATTAACCTTAGCTAGCAAAGATCGGCAAGAAAATATTTTAAGAATTTGTCCATATTAGAAATGCATATATGCAATCTTAGATGCCTTAACATGAATAAACTATAAGTAACATAAGAAATGGTTGATAATAGCCACTAAAAACTTGATGTTATTACTAACTAATAATATGATATTTTTTAAATCATCGAAGGAATTGCCTTTTCACAAATTACAAAACCAGTGCATCATGTACAACACCAAATTAACACTCACCCAATAGTGACCAATTCATTCAGCCTCTCGAGATCCACAGCCTTCTTTAAGGGGGTCACACCATACTGCTTTTGCTCCCTGGAAAGAAACTGTTCAGAAATCGAGATAAAGAAAATGAAAAGTCAATAAACATCAAGTTGCACCCACATGATTTCATCTCTCCTCTTTAAATCTTCCTCCCTTTTTTGCAGTTTCTTGGCATTTTCCTCAACAAGGAAATCAATGGCACCCCCAACATCTTGATTGTTCATCCGCAATGCTCTCTTTGCATTACGTTGATTGTAGCCCATGCTCATAACAAGTGATAAGGCTTCATCTGGCACTTGCAGCTGCAACAAAACAGAACAATTTATAGGAGAGTCAGATCCATTATGAGTCTATTGTAGGCAGTGTTACTTTAAATTTGTAAAAGACCGAATCCATGATTCAAACCTGTTACCTCCTAAATACATGAAATTGGATTTGGTGATCAAACAAGGAGACCGATAACTAAAAAATATTTTACATGTTTGTTTTTCATAGTCAATTTATCACAATATGCTATAATACTTCAACCGACCTGAACAAACTTTGCTTTTGCAGAAGCTAAAGCTTGCCTAGATTTTTCCAACTGGCCACTATGAAATGCAACCACCCCTTCAAGCAGCTCTAGTCTCAAACGCCTATGTACAAAATATCAGCCAACTAAAAAGTTAAGAAATAAATACTGATAATTAATCTACTTTTAATTGCATCCTAGTAGTTCAAGAATTTCAATAGAAAAAAAGAAGATAAACAATGCACCGAGATAACTCACAATGCAAGCTCTGGATAGCGACCACCTTGCAAGAGTCTGAGGCGGAGGTTATCCTTCCCATGAGCACGTTCAATTCCTTTCCTAGCCATTTCAAGGCGCTTCCCTGCATCCGATAACCATCTAACATCTCGTAGCATAAAGTAGCACCATACCATGTCAATTTGCAGGATTGGAACATTGTCAATAAGCTGTATAGACAGAAATTGTATTAATTTTTGAGATTAGGAAGGCATACGAAAAAGAATTTGGCTACTCTAAAGGGGAATAGAACAATAAGACGATTGAATTATCAACAGCCAAAATATTGATAAAATACATGCATAAATATAGTAAACTATGAAGATCCATTTCTTCAGGTGCTTGTCTGTCCTACAATTTTTTGACTTTTTTAGGTTAAACTGTTACCTACGTGATTCAACAGCTTATTTAAAATGCATATATAAATAACTAGCTCTTGTTTAGGGTTGGTGGAACTATTTCAGTTGTCAATTAGATTTGAGGAGAAAAATAAAGGAATAATGCTAGATAATCCCATTAGTTAGTTAGTTAGTTATAACTATCTAGTTAGTAGACTTATGTAGTTAGAGAGTGGAATATCACCATTTATGTAAATAATGGCATAGGGGAGAGGACTAGAGTATCTAGTCAAGTAAAAAGTTTCGGGGCCTTCAGTTTAGGCAGGGATGTGTAGACCCTCAAAGTTCTGCAGAGTTGTTACCAAAGAGATTTTCCCAACTCTTGCAATATGAAACTAGTAAGCAGTTTAGGTGTAACATATATATCTTAAATAAATAATTGGCAGGTAAATTCTGTCATATGCCAAAAGGCAAATATAGTCTATAAATGAACTACTCACCTCAATGACTTTAGGATCACAAATAGAGAATGACTCCTGCAAAGTAAATTACATATGTAAGTCAATTAATTTTGACAGATATAATATATCAACAAACAACAAACAGTTCAAGCTCTTGAAAATGTTTCATCTTAATATCTTATTAAAGCATCTTTGACAAGTCGATCCTTACCACTAACACATCGATCCTTCTAACAAAAAGTTGAATTTCAGCAAAAGGTACATGGGTTAGTGAACTGTCAACATTTTAAGTCAAACAGGTTTTGCGAGAGGGGACATGTTTGAGATATAACATAAAAACCATCCATGTATCGTGATAGCTTTAACCTTGATGAAGAGATTGTTGGTTAATGAAAATGTTTTAACGTAAAAGAAAGACAGAAGAGGAAGCTGTGCAGCTTCATTAATTATAAGCCAAAGTACCACCAATTGTATTTAGCAAAACTCTTGCTCAAAACTTTTAACATTATAAAGAAATATAGGAAATAAATTATGTTCCAAAACTCGGCCTGTGTACCCTATGAAAGTGTTAACTTAAATCAGACAATTCTCACAAGTTAACATCATTGAGCATAACAACTATTTTTATTGATAACATCATTCTGCTTCTACACCAATTTAAAAACATGTTTGCAGCAAAATATAACCCTTATTAAGATGATTAAATTAATAAGGAACTGACCTCTCCCATGGTAAGCACTTTAAGTGCATCTTTGTAATTCCCCCTTTTGATAAGACGCTTCCCCTTTGCATGAAGCATCAGTCCCATCATCACTGCCCTGCCAAATGATAACTTGATCATCACTTCAACAGCCATAAAGGTATATATTGTCCCTTCAACGTTAAAATCCTGATAAAAACAAATTTCATCTGTATGTATTAATAAGCCACAAGGGTTTATACCTCTGATCAATCTCTGTTCCTAAGCGTACTTTCTGTCCACTTTGATCTTCAACTTCTATGTTAAAGTCTTCTAAAGGTAATGAGCCATCTGCATGTCGTTCGGCCAATGCAGTCGCAGCAGCCCTGTTTACATAATTCAACTAAGCATCAGAAAGAGTAATAATTCTAACATAGTATCTGATGAGATATTAATATTGATTGTAATCAGATTTGTTGGTATTCTTTCCTTATGGGATCATGATAGGATTATAGTTCTCTTTAGATTATACTCTCAAGTATATAAATGCTTGATATAACTCTCATGTGTATATAAATATAATATAAATCCCTTTGAAACAAATTTTAGTGTCATGGTTAACCGACTAATGAGAAAATAAATTAATTTTAGGTATTGGTTTAAAACTTTGTTAATTTGAGAAATCAAATTGCGCTCAACACCACAATCTTAAAGACGAGAATCATGATTCAGTAACTAACATGTTGTATGAACGTAAATTTCATTAGTCAATTTAGTCCCCATATCACGACTAATAATTTGAAACCAAATTGCACGCCACACCACAATTTCAAAGACAAGAATTTTGATTCGGTAACTAACTTAGAGTATCAACTTACATTTCATTAGTCAACTTAGTCCCCATATCATAAATTAAATCAACAATAATTCTATTCATGAAATATAACAACACACATTCAAAGTAATTATAAGTGTCAAACACAGTGGAAAGAGCCAGAAAATTTACAAAGCCCAGGCAAAATTTCAATTATAAAAAAAAAATCTCAGTTTTGAACCAAAAAACCTCAATTTTGACCTAAACTAACCCTAAAAATACCAACAATTTTTACCAAAGCACAGGCAAGTGCCTCAGAATGCCAGGCTGTGGAACCAGCACTGGTCAGACACATGTCTGACACCCAGACATGCCTAATCCAATAAGTGTCCGTGTTTCATAGGTCCCCACTAAAACTAAAACAAACAATTAATATTTATCGGTGAAGATTAATCATGAACAAACCCTAAACCACAAACATCATAAAAAAAAGAGTATAGTTTATAATAAAAAAAAGAGAAAAAATCATGATTACCTAATACGTGCAAGTCTCTGAGAGCTTTGTTCCTCAACAACAAGAGACTGACTTTGATCAGGAGAAGAAACAGTAGTAAGAATTTTCGAGTTATTTTTAACACCCAATTGAGATAAAGTTAGGGTTCCATTATCATCTTTAAGAATTCTACCAGCACATATAAGGTTAATAAAGTGAGGGTTTTCGCAATTTGATCGTTTCGCAACTTCTTCACGTAAGGATGAAATTGTCCAATTCTCTAAATCGATTTGTTCTAATACACCTGTCCATGTTCCTGCTATCTTCAATTTCGACATGTTCTTCGATCACTCACTCTCACTCTCACTCGCAGGGTTTTCTACGCAGTTATGTTATGTTATGATATGATCGTTTTTTTCTTTTTGAAGAAGTGGATTAGAACACTTAAATAGGAGGTGAACACTTGAGTAGGAAGTTTTGTAGGTCATGCTTAGGTATTTATTTGGATTATTTTATTGGGCCACCACAAATTTGGGGGTTTGAGGGTTTAAGTAAGGTTGGCAAAATGGGTCGAGTCCGTCGGGCTTGCCTATTTAACTCGTTATTTTTTGTGGGTTGGGTTAAAGTTTTTGGACCGATGTTTAAAGTCAATCCTTTCAGTCTAATCCGTTAAATAAATAGGCTAAGGCGGGGCGAGGCGGAGCGGGCTGCCTGCGGGCTTTATAGTATTTCTTGTTTTTTTGAGTTTTTGTCATAGAACTTTTTGAAATTGTTTTTTGCTACTGTTTTATTGGTTGTCTGTGTTTAACTTTTACTAGTTTATTTTGTTAATTAGTTTTTTGAATACTTTGTGGATTATTTTGATGTTTTAGTGCGTTTGTTTTTAGTTAAGTTATTTTGTTTATGTCGAAGAATATGACATTGAATTTTTTTATTGAAAATCAAATTGTAAAAAAAAAAACGAGTTTGACGGGCCAACCCGTTAACCCGCTTACTCGCCGACAAATGGGGCGGGCTTGAATTTTGAACCCGAACACTTAAGTAAGCCCGCACCGCCCCAACCTATTTATGAGCGGACTTAAATGGACGGGTTAAACGGGAGGGGCTAGCACGTATACCCAGCTCTAGATTTTAGTCTGCTCAATTTATTACTCAATCCGTCCAAAATATTTGGTCTTTTTTACCCTCTTGTCACTGTTACAAACAAAAACAAAACTTTAAATTTTAGTCATTAAGTAAAAATTAACTATTTTTAAAATAATTAATGTCTCCTTCCGTACCAAAATATGTCATTTTGAAAAAAAATTGTATTAAAATATAAGTCATTTTATATTACTATTTAATTCACTTTTTTCTATTATACCCTTAACTATTTGTTTTTCTTTCTTCTTTCAATTCTACAATTTATCTTTCTCTACCATTAATGAAGATAATTTTGTAAACGAACTCGTAGTTTCTCTTTTCCATGCAACATTAATTATATTTCTTAATTTGTGTGGTATGATCAAAAGGTCATATATTTTGCACGGAGGCAGTACTACTATTTCAAATATACCATTATATAATTCAACTATTTTTTAGACAATTATTCTACTTTTATGTTTTGATACTTGTGATTAAAAGGGTCATATAGTAAATTTAACTAATATTTTACATCAAATCAAGAAAATTAACTACACTTAAGTAAATTTCTTAAATATCATATAAGTAGTTTTTTTGCTTATAATCATGACCGGAGGGAGTAGAGTTTATGATATTTTATCCTTTATACCCTTGTAAAAAATAATTTGGTAAGAGTTGGGAGACATCTGGGTTGGATAGAGGGAGGTTAGGTATCAATTTCTGAAGGGAACAATTTATCTTTTTGATGTACCAAAAAATAAAAATAAAATGTATTTATTAAATGAGTTTTCTATTTCTTATAATAAAAGGATAAAAATGATTTAACTTATCAATCTTTGCTATTTCTTAATTTACGTGTAAAACTCTAAAATGATCAAAGTTTTGGGATGGAGGGAGTATAAAATTGTTTTTTGCACCGTCACATTCATGTGCGCCACCTACATTTTCAATTTTATCCCTTTGTTGATTAGGTAGCGCGTGTGTAAAGTAGCAAAAACTAAAAAAATAAATGAGGTTGCTGGCTACACAACGAATGATGTTTGTATTTCACAGGGCGAACATGTCGGCAGGTAAAAAATGCAATCAATATTGAATGACAATCGTGATTAGTCACGTGTAAGGTTGTTCCTATGCAACAACCAATCTAAATTCTATAAATTAACACATTTATTTTTTATAAGTTTTGTGTAAATGGCAGTATAGTTCGCCGTCGGCTACTCAAATCGTTCTTATTGATGTTTTTTCTTCAATGTCATCATGGTTTGGAACGATATGATAATCGGCGAGAAACCTTTTTTGACATAATTGGGAACAATATGACTAACCGAATCGGATGCAACACCCAACTTGAAGGTGGGAAGAGGTCAAACTCTTTCATTTAACACGATCAATATCTATGGAAGATTTGTTTTTGTGGCTTTCATCCTCTATTCTTAAGGGAATGAGACTCTAATAGTTTAGAGTTTGGGGCGAACTCTAGTATTAAGTAATTTCAGTTCCTTCCCAAATGCAGTTGTAAGGATCGAACTGCGGTTCTCCCTATTAAGTCCAACGTCAATAACCACTGAACCAATTAACATTTAATATATTAAGGATATTTTATTTAGCACTTTGTTTACACCCTTTTGTTGTGTATTTAACTAAAAATAATTAGAAGTAGAGATACTAGACGAACTGTCTAAACTAATGTAATTTTTCAATGAATATTAGTGTGTTAGATTATTTATTATTTATTTTACAACATTTCATCCTCTTACATTTTCAAAAAGTAAATTCTTAAATAAAACAAAACTCGCACTAAACTTTTGGTTTTTTTTTTTGGTACAATAAACTTTTGGTTTTTATTATTTCAATTGAAATGACATGTATACAAAATACTTTTGTAATTGTAATTATCTATTATTTTTCAACTTTATTTTAATATAATTTTCCATTAAAAATAAATTAAATTATTATAATATTGTTCAACAATTATAACTACAAAGACATTTATAAATAGGATGCAAGGGACTTGGATCGACAGCAATACAAGTTCCATGACCGTTATAAGTTTTGTAGCACCATTCTCCACATGCTGCAAGGTTGCATTGACCTTCTCGAGATACGAAACATTGTTTTGCCTCAGCTCCATTTGTCATTGCTATAACTGTGAAAATAAAAAAATAAAAAAACAATGATTTCAAAAAATCTAAAAGAGATAATATTTTAAATCATACAATATTTTAAAATCAATATATTATTTTTAAATCATACAATATTTTAAAAATAACTGAGAGACAAATGACCTACATATGAAAATCAAAATGAATATATTATTTTTAAAGCACACAATAGTGGAAAAATGAGATAATGTAAATAATTATGAATACTATTTTCTCAAAAATTGTTATGAATACTTAACTGAAAAATATAAGTGTTATTATCATAACATATGAGAATTGAATGTTTATATAAGATTAACGTGAAATTGTCATAAAAATAAGTGAAATAGTGTAATCATTTTGAATTTGAATGATTAAACCCAATTTACATGGTTAGATTTTTTTTTTATAGTATTAAGGTTCAACATGATCACCCAATCTAAAGAATAATATGAAAACACATATATGTGATACAAAATTTGGTATAAAAATTAGCATACCTGAAAAAATGAAGGCAATGGCAATAATTTGCATGAAGGAAAACTTTGCCATTTCAACGTAACCGATATCAAAAGCAGATATAAGATTTGATGTTGTTAAAACAAAACTAATAATAAGGGATTATATAAGATAAAACTAAGTATAATATTTTAAGTTTGTGCCATATATATAAAACAAATAGTCAACAACTATAACTCTTGAAGTCAAATACAAATTTAGTAAATTTATTTTTAAGAAAATAGTTTTATAATTATAACATGTAATGATTGACATTACTATGGACTATTTGACTATAACTATTTTTTTGACGGAGACTATAACTTTTTTATTTTCTCCAAATGGAATAATTTTAAATATTTTAGTTAAAATTAACTTATTATATGTATCGATACATATTTTTTATAAAACATACAAAAGGAT
This sequence comes from Trifolium dubium, assembly GCA_951804385.1. NCBI lineage: Eukaryota > Viridiplantae > Streptophyta > Magnoliopsida > Fabales > Fabaceae > Trifolium > Trifolium dubium. The sequence continues at coordinate 6,982,908 of OX638074.1, forward strand.
AATATTTTTTATGATCGATCATACATATTTTTTATGATCGATCAATACTATAACTATGTTTTAAATATTTTTAGTAAAAATATTTTTATAAAAAAGATAATAAAAGAAAATATGTTATAAATTTGTATAACGTCAATTATATAGTTAGAAAATTATTTTTAATTAAAATAAATTAAACTATAATTATTAAAAATAATTTTCACTTTCTAAAACAAAATAAATTAAACAAAAGAAGATGATGAAGTTGATCACAACACCCACTTTGATCCAAAATTCACTCTTAATTTTGATCAAAAGCTGTTTTCCAATAGTTTCTCACACATACAAAAGGACCCCATGATACTATTTATAAAGAAAAATAGAATTGAGTAGATTTAAGCAAAATTAACTTATTATATGTATCGATACATATTTTTTGAAGTTAACTAATATGTGTATCGATACAAGTTAGTGTGTATTGATACATAAGAGGATTCTCTACTTAATGAGGACCTGATAAGTGATACATATATGCATGTATCGATACACAATGATCTCTCTGTTTCAGATTGTGACTACACACAAGCTTCTCTGTCCCAATGAGATCAGTTATGTATCGATACAAATAATACTTGTATCAATACAAAAATGAGTTTTCAGTCTGAAAGTATTTTAGACCATTTGTATCGATCCATATTGCATTGGTATCGATCCAAGTGACCTGTAACTTGATTTTTCAAAGTTTAAAAGTCTTTTTCGCTGTAAAGTCATATATAATGATGCCAAAATGCATTTTACTCTATTTTCATATGTTTTGACAATTATTAAAACACAAAGGGGAACTGTGCATTTACATTCTCCCTTTTTTTTGATAATTGTCAAAACTTATTGCATAAGCTACCTAAGTCTACCTAAATGCAAAAAATAGCAAACATGTTAGAGACACAAACATCAAAGCTAACCACTAGCAATACTCCCCCTGAGTTAATGCCAATTTGCGCTTGAACGGTCGAACGATATTCAAAACTCTTTAGTTTTATCCTTAGCTTATGCATGCATTCTTCTCTCCCCCTTTGACAATATCAAAAAGAAGACAAGAACACACATATGAGAAGTATCGAAATTCAAAGCATTTTTGAAAATGATCATATTGTGCACTTACATTTGTCGAAATGCACTTTATGACAAACAACCATATCAATTAAATAACGCAAGATATGCAAAATGTATTCAAATGACGAATAACCATAAGCCACGACAAAAATGACATGTAGAAGAACAAGCCAAAACAAGAAGCATGGATATCAAAACATCGACATTTTGAGACTTAATCATATCAAGACAAAATATATAGAAATAATTAAACATGTATCTTATTATTATACATATAGAATTTCATGTAGCCACATCATATTATAGCTGTTTATCATAGAGAAAATGAATGTGTGGATAAGGTATGTGCAACATGTTAAAGTAATGAGACATAACACAAAACTACCATTTTCAACAAATTGCCATTTTACACTTATGGACTTTGAAAATTATTACTATTTCAAAGCGAAGTTTTTGGAAATGAGCAAAACATGAAATTTGTAACCCATATGATATGTCAAGTTGATGTAAGAGCACACAATTAAGCAAAACTAGATTGAGGCACGCACATTGCGCGGGTTGAGTCAAGTTTATTTTTAAAATACTGTTATACTTATACATAACGTACTATATATAAAATATTGATAATAATGATTATGTAGAAAATAGGTAGTGAGATGTAAATAATATAAAATCATATTCTTTATCAAAGACTAAATTATAACCAAAATCAAAGACTAAATTTTAACCAATATCTTAAGTTGAATTTCAAATGACATAACCAATATAATATTCGTTGGTTTGTTTCTATAATTAATAATTTTTACATGTCGTGTAATTTTTTTACTCATTCTAAGAAATTATAAGATAAAATTGTAAGATATTTTTTGAGTTCAATTAGGTCTACCTTGAAGTTTTAATAATGAATGAATTGAATCCGATCAATTAATCATGGTAAATTTAATTATAAAAAAAGGTTCAAGTTTGAGAAAATATTAATGATGTACATAAAATTGACATAAGAACTTATAGATTAGGTAAAATAAAGAATTCGATTATTTTAGTGTGTATTTATAATTACTAACGGCAATACAATATATAGATTGTTTATGTATATTCAAAATAAATAATATAATGTAGCCGTGTAGGGAAGTGAGAAGAGTAACCAAGAATTTTTTTTTAAAGAGTTATTATATACGATCTTTTAATGTGTTCTAAACAAATTGAATCACATTTTTATTTCTTTCTTGATTATAATATTTTTACTTTTATTTTTTAAATCTCTAGAACTAAAATAAATTCATAATTGATAAAATATTTAAGTGTTGTTGAAAGAATCTTAATGGCCATACCAAAAAGAAAGAATCTTAATGGGAAGACCCTGAACAACAAACTTATTTGAGTATTGAAAATACTATAATTTTTTGTTATTAATTATTATATTTTTTATTAGTATTATTATTATTATGTGAGTTTTTTTATAAAATAATAATAGTGTGAGTTGAAGAAATAGTAACCAAATTTACGTTATTAAGTGTGAAATAAAAGGATATTAAAGATGAATGAAAAATAAATAAGTAATGGATGAGAGAATTACTCAATAGCTTCGATACATACAATAGAGCATTACAATATTGTGTTTTGAGAGGTGTCACATAGGAATATTCTTGACATGACAAAAGTTTGATTGCATGACATAAAATTGGTAAGATGTCAACAATATAGTTTGGGACCCTAAATTAATATATTATAATAGATAAGAAAAGAAGAGAAAGAAGAGGTACTATATAACCTTTACCGTAACCTTTTGATGCACTTTCCTTGTGTAATATAATGCTTCAAGTCACCGAGAGGCATTGAGAGTATATATAAAGTGCATATATAAAAGACATTTTGTTCTAGGTTAGATATATCGAGGATTCCCAATTCTCCTCGAATGTAGACAAAAGGATCCGTGGCAAGTGGTTTTGTAAAGATATCTGCAAGTTGATTCTTAAACTCAACATGCTCAAAAGCCACATCTCCTTTTTCAACATGATCGTGAAGAAAATGGTGACGAATCTCGATATGTTTAGTCCTAGAATGTAGTACCGGTTTTTTAGTAAGGTTAATGACGCTAGTGTTATCGCATAAAATTGGAATACGTTGTAATTTCAAATCATAGTCAAGTAATTGTTGTTTTAACCATGGAATTTGGGAAAAACAACTACCGGCGGCAACGTATTCCATTTTGGCGGTTGACAAAGCAACGAAAACTTGCTTTTTGCTATGCCAACTCACCAAGCTCTTGCAAAACAAATGACATGTACCACTAGTGCTTTTCCGATCCAATTTGCAACCGGCAAAATCGGAATCGGTATAACCTACCAAAGAGCAATCGTTTCCCTTAGAATACCGCAAACCAAAATGTGATGTTCCTTTTAAGTATTTCAAAATCCTTTTAACGACTTTCATGTGAGATTCCTTAGGACACGATTGATATCAAGCACACATGCACAAACTAAACATAATATCCGGCCTAGATGCCGTCAAGTAGAGAAGGGATCCGATTATACCTCTATATTTGGTGATCTCAACATCCTTCCTCGTCTTTTTCTAAAGAGCAATTTGATGTCATTGGTGTGTCGATTTCCTTTGAGTCGGACATCCCAAATCTCTTTAGCAATTCAAGACAGTACTTCGTTTGATAGATAAAGGTTCCCTCATCCATTTGTTTAATTTGAAGTCCTAGGAAATATGTCAATTCTCCCATCATACTCATTTCGAATTCTCCCTGCATCGTACTAGAAAAATTCTTGACAAGAGATGGATTAGACTACCCAAAAATTATATCATCAACATAGATTTGAACTAATAAAACATCTTTTTCTTTGTGCTTAATGAAGAGTGTGGTATCAATCTTCCCCCTAAAATACCCATTTTTGATTAAAAATTTACTAAGGCGTTCATACCAAGCTCGAGGAGCTTGTTTGAGGCCATATAGTGCTCTTTTCAATTTGTAAACATAGTTTGGATACTCATGATTTTTAAAATCGGGAGGTTGTGCCACATATACTTCTTCATTAATATAGCCGTTAAGGAAAACACTTTTAACGTCCATTTGATAAAGATTAAAATTCATGTTACATGCATATTATATTTAAAAATATTTTTATAAAAAAGATAATAAAAGAAAATATGTTTTAAATTTTTTATATAGTCAATTATTTAGTCAGAAAATTATTTTTAATTAAAATAAATTAAACTATAATTGTTAAAATTAATTTTCACTTTCTTAAACAAAATAAGTTAAACAAAATTTTAATAAAACATATTTATAAAATATATTTTTTATTTATTTTTAATATGATTTATTGATATTAAAATAAAAAATAATGTCTTGGCTAAATACAAATTGAAATAGGGAGACCAAAAATTTGATTTTTGAAATAGGGACTAAAAAAGTTGATTTTTAAAATATAGGGGTACTAAAACTTCAAAAAAAAAGGTCCAGAAGTCCTAGCTCAACTAGCAGAAAATGCCGAAATTGCTAGGTCGGACGTCCATGACCTGGATTCGGACCCCGGTCACTCCACTTGTATGTGTGAGTTTATTGATGACTTTGTCATCTCGTCTATGTACCAAAAAAAAAACTTCAAATAAAAGAAAATAGGGAATTTAAAAATGCATTTAAGCCATTTATATTTAAGTAGACTGATGAAATAATAAACTAATGAGATTATACTCACTTTTGATATTTAACATCATATTTTAGAAAAATTGACAATATATACATCATTTGTTATTAAATTATATATAAATATATGATCTATCTTGTATGTGAAAATTTATAATAATACATTTATACATACAACAAATTATATAAAACCCTTCCGTCATTGGTGCTTTCATTTCTAATACTTAATGGCCCCTAAACCAACAAGTCCATTCCCTAAACATCTTTCTATATGTGACAAATTAAGAAATGTTGATTATAAGAAAAGTAAAGAAAATAAGACTGCAATTAAGTTTTTTATCCATTCAAATGAACAAGATAGACTTTCACCCTTTAATGAATATGGATAAGAGATTGGGCTCGTGCACGAGAGGCGTATCCAAAGGGAATAACAAACTAATAAAATATTATATTAAAAAAATGCAGTTACATGAAGACAAAGTCTTTCATCCAAAAAGCTTCTAAATAGAACTTTTGGGCCTTGAACGATCTAGTCCGCTATCATCTCACAATTCATGTTAGAAAATTGCTTTTTACGCTCCCGGCATTCTTGCGCGTCTTGTCCGTTTTGAAATTTACCCCCTCGCTATGTAGATAGCGAATGTGTTAAATTGAAAAAATTGAAGAAGAAAAATCTTGTTGTCTTCATTGAGAACTGAGTTTGCTACTTAGGATGCGAACCTTATAAAGTAAAATTTTTGTCCCCCTCACTCATCTCTCACCTCCACGATCTTTCGTTGAATAAAACATTGTTTGCAAGTTAAAGTGTGGAAATTTCTGGTGCACTGATAACATATGTTGGACGTGATGTTCCAACATCAATAGGATGTTGTGTCGGATGTGCCAACATCTTATCAGCGAAAAACACAATGAACAAGTAAAAAGTAAATGACAGGAATGTAAAGTACACAAATTATTTGTTAACCTAGTTCGGCGCAACTGCCCTAATCTGGGGGATACCAATCCAGAAAGGAAATCCACTAATGTAATGATATCCATAAGCTCTTCAGCAAATTCCTCGTTTACCACTTAAGTCTTCGCCAATACCCGTACTATACTTCTACCTATGAGATCACCTAGATGTAAGAAACCCATCTCATTTCCTCTCGGTTTAAAGAATTCCATAAACAACCCCAAGTTCACTAAGCTTCGCCTCGACATTACATTCAATACCATCAAAATAGGAGACTCCTGGCCAAAAGCTTTGGAGTAAAAGAGTTTACAACTCAATACACATTCCTTATGCGAGCATCAAGATGATTGTTGTACCTCAATTTTGGACCTACAAATCTAATTCGCATTACATTCATAAAAAAATATAAAAATATTTACTTTTTTATTATACATGTTTTAATTTCATTTGCTTTTCATATTTTCTTATTTTTCTCGTATTTTCGAAAAAGTCAAAATAATATAAAAAAAAATAGTTTTTGGTTGTATTTTACGTTTTTTTTCTCTCTAAAAATGTCAAAAAATAGTTATTCAACTCACGATGTTAATTTTCTTTTAATTAGCATAAAAGTTTAAAAATTTCAAAAATTAGTGTTTTCTATTTTTTACGTTCATTTTACAAGAAAAGAAGCAAACAACGGCGGTCGTTTAGCGGCGGTTATGCCATAACCGCCGCCGCTTGACAAATTTATCGGCAAATGTTTAACTGCCGCAGAAATAAGTGTATTAACGGCGGTTTGAACCGTCGCTTGATGGATCGCCGCGCTTGGAAACATTTACCGGAGGTTCCTAACAGCCTCTGAATGCGTATACTGATTTTTTTTATTTTTCTGATTACCAGCAGTTCTTAACCGCTGCGGTTTGCGTTTTTTTATTTATTTTTTGGCGTTTTTAATTACCAGCAGTTGGGAACTGCCGCTGAATGCGTATACTGATTTTTTTTTTCTGATTACCGGCAGTTCTTAACCGCCGCGGTTTGCGTTTTTTTTTAATTTTTTGGCGTTTTTAATTACCGGCAGTTGGGAACCGCCGCTGATGGCCTTTATTCAATTTTTTTTTAGCTATTTTGTTTTGACTTTTTTTATTTAAAAATTGTTACAATTGATGAGGCGTAATTACGTGAAGTTTCTCGTTGTCAAATAACAAGTATCCACCAACATAGTGTGGCACAAGTGGTAGATGCTTGGGCCCCTTAACCATTTGGTCCTGGGTTCGATCCCCGGCCGGTGCGTATGGAGAAGCATTTGTTGGGAGAGGTCAACCCCTTAAATGGATCTCAGTTACCTCGAGGGGATTAGTCTCTGCAGTTGCATGCGGAGGATACCTTTGGTTTACCAAAAAAAAAAAATAACAAGTATCCAATCTTTAACTTTAATTTTACATTGAAAATAAATCAAATTTCACTTTTTAAACTGGTTAAATTAGAATTTCAATGGGTCTACTAATCTTTCTTGCTTTTGAACATTTGTAGATACTCTTGATGAAAGTTCTCTATTTTTTTTTGTACATCGAAAAATTGATGAAACCTCTCCTTCAGCGTCATATGTTTCTTGTATTTTATCAAACGAATCTTCAACTATTTCTCCCTCTTCACCACCCATCGACGGTTTCAATGAGTCTACCACTCTTTATTCATTTTAAATATTCATGAGTCTCTTTTTTTTTCTTTCTCTCAAATATGTTATTTTACTTTGCACTTGAAATTTTTAACAATGTCCACTCATCTTATTTATAGAATTTAATGTCTTCATATTTTTTTTACTAAAGAACCATTATTATATGTAACCAATTTTTTTTTAAAAAAATTGAATGTATATCCACAAATTAAACTAACTTTGCTTTAAAAATAAAAAATTGTTTCAAATAACAAACTTTAGTTTTTCAAATATATATATAACTTTCATTTACCGAAAAAAAATCACTTCTATGTATTTTTTTTTTATATTTAAGATTATAATCTTATTAAAAATTGAAAAATAATTTAAAATAAAATATTTAAATTATTCGAGTAAAATTATATTTAAGAGTATAACATTTTGAATATTATTAAAATTGACGAGGACCAATTAAATAACTCGATAGCACTTACCAAAAAAAAATAACTTGATAGCAATAATTTTTTTAATATATATTGTTAGTATTTTTTTTAGTTAACTTTTTTTAATCCTAAACTTATATAAATTTTGTTTGTTTCGGTAAGATTTGTATCAATCAGTTTAGAAAAATAAAATTTAAAATTAACCCTAACGCAAAGATCATACCAAAAAACGCGAATGCAAAGCTTTGCACATAACACTGAAACGCAAAGCTCCTCTGAATCGCGTCCTCAACACCGGTAGTAGCGGCGATAATTATTCCGACCATCGTCGTTCTTCTGTCACTAGCTCCTCCTCAACACAGGTTTCACATCTCTCTCTCTCTCTCTATGTTAACTTGATAATGATGATTTTCAATGATAATAATTTGTTAAGTTGTTAATTTCTTAGATTCTTTACAAATTTATTTTAGGGTTTTCAATTTAGTAGTTTAATTTATTGAATTCTTTTTAAGTTTAATTGTTAGGGTTATACTAGTGTTATAGTTATCTTCCCTGTTGTTTAGAGGCTGCACAGTTTCAATATAATTTATAATATGAATTATTTGAATTCATGGGACTTGTGTAAAAGGTGTTGAAACTTTCGAGTGACTCATTTGAGTTAAGGTATATGGTATATAATCAAAGTTTTGAACTAAATTGGGAGTTAAATTCATATAGAAAATATGAAAAGAGGTTAGAGGTGGAAAAACACGGTAGTTTCTTAAGGGAAAAAAATAGCATGCCCTTTTTAAATCTTAATTATAGAGCCACACAAAATCAGCATATGCAGTTGAATTACTTAAACGAATTAATTGTACTAAACCAATGAAGCTATTCAATGATCTTAGTGCCCAACTATACTACTGCAGCCTTTTAAATGACTGTCATGAATTTGTACATTAGAGATTTGTTTATGAGAAGTAATCATTTTCCCAATGTTCCTAATCCTCTGCCTCAATAATACTGCTCTTAAACACAAGGACTTAATTGGGTTTCGTGCTCTAAGTAATCCTTTAATGTTTGTTATACACATTTTTAATTGATTTTGGTGCTTTAGATAAGAGATGGTATATACAAAAGGCAACAATTATTGTATCATACAAGGTGATAACCCTTCAATTTAAATTACTCTGCCTTGAAAATCTATTGTGTATATGATGTATACTCATGATTTAAATTTTCTCAATTGTAAAAGAAACATGAGGAAAGAATGTGGAATTTTGGCCATCGAAATTATAAGATGATAGGATTGACATTCGAAAATAAATAAAGGAAAGATGTTGGTTAAGGGTTGAGATGAAGAAATTGAGAAAATACTTTAGTTATATTTCAATATTAGATGAGAAAATGCACTATATAAGAGCGATGCTACTAATTTCATTTATGATATTGAAGGCTATTTTAATTTTATTTTTTCAATAATATAATTATAAAAGTTATTTAAATGTCATACTATATAGTATCTTAGTATGTTAAAATATAATCAAATTGATTGTTATTTAGTCATTGAGATTTATTCAAATGATGTTGTGAACACTTGTCACTAGGCATTAGTTTGTAACTTCGTATTTGGGTCTTTGTATTAGACCAAATCTGCCACTAGGCATAAGTTTCTGTCATGTTTTGTTTGTTTATCTTTGTACGGGTTTCTTTTAAAAGTTGTCAAATATTTTGTTGATTAATGTTCCATGTTATGTATTTTCAAGTATGGCAAGAAAAAAAAGATTACAGATTATGACTGGTGTCACACCGATTGTAAATGAACCCATCAATACTGCTCCCACACCGACTGAAGGGCCTACACCACCTATGAACCAACCTATGCCACCTCCACATCCTGAAGCTAACAACATTGATGCATCTACACTTGCAATCAACAATCCAGCAAACAAGTCAAAGAAAAAGTCCGAGAAATATGATATATATACTTGTGATGATGGCTGATCTTGTCATAGATGGTAATCTTTTTTTTAATACTCATTTTTTTATGGGCTTAAACTTCAGGTTTCAGACACGGATGCTCCCACAAGAGGAAGACCTTCTTCAGCTAATCATGAAACACTGGATTAGGGTGGTTATTGAGTACATTAGTAGATTGATTGATCACTTTAGTATATTTTGAAATACATTGATATGTTTTGAAGGATGTTTTAGATGTGATCGATTTGATATTATAATATTTTACTTTAGGTTGAATTATTTTGTATTTGAAGTGATTAGGGAAACATTAATATTTTGAAGCATTTGGATTATATAAAATTTCTTATTATGTTTACTTTATTATTATTATTTATTGTAAAAATAAAATCTAAACAAAAAAAAAGAAAAAAATTGCGGGAAACCAATTTTTTTTTTGTGGGAAATCAAAAAAAGAATTTAAGGGAAACAAAAGAAAATATTACCAATAAATTGCGGGAGATTTTAAAAAAAAAATTCTGGGAAACCAATAAAAAATATATGGGAAACAAAAATAAGATTGTTAATAAATTGTGGGAAATATGAAAAAAAAAATTGTGGGAAATCAAAAATACAAATAGTGGGAAACCAAAAAAGAAAAAAAAAATTCAAAAAAAAGAAGAGGGAAACGAAAATAGCGGCGGTTAGAACCGTCGCAATATTTGCAGGTGAATTTGCAACGCAATATCCATTAGCGGCGGTTGGAACCGCTGCAAACATAAATATTCCTAAAAAGCGGGAAAAGATGATAGCGACGGCGGTTGGAACCGCCGCTGTATGCTCAGAAAAACTTTCAACGCAAAGATAATTAGCGGCGCAAAACCCCAATCAACCGTCGCAAATTGACTTAGCGGCAGTTATACCAACGGTTGCCCAGAACCGCCGCTACATGACCTAGCGACGCCTCTTTTTGGGACGCCTTTTCAACCGTCGCTGTATACATTTAGCGGCGGTTGCAACCGCTGCTGTATGCTTCTGCAACCGCCGCCGCATGCCAGATTTGTTGTAGTGTCCCTATTAAGTCCAACGTCAATAACCACTGAACCAATTAACATTTAATATATAAAAGATATTTTATTTAGCACTTTGTTTACACCCTTTTGTTGTGTATTTAACTAAAAATAATTAGAAGTAGAGATACTAGACGAACTGTCTAAACTAATGTAATTTTTCAATGAATATTAATGTGTTAGATTATTTATTTATTTTACAACATTTCATCCTCTTAAGTAAATTCTTAAATAAAACAAAACTCGCACTAAACTTTTGGTTTATTTTTTTGGTACAATAAACTTTTGGTTTTTATTATTTCAATTGAAATGACATGTATACAAAATACTTTTGTAATTGTAATTATCTCTTATTTTTCAACTTTATTTTAATATAATTTTCCATTAAAAATAAATTAAATTATTATAATATTGTTCAACAATTATAACTACAAAGACATTTATAAATAGGATGCAAGGGACTTGGATCGACAGCAATACAAGTTCCATGACCGTTATAAGTTTTGTAGCACCATTCTCCACATGCTGCAAGGTTGCATTGACCTTCTCGAGATACGAAACATTGTTTTGCCTCAGCTCCATTTGTCATTGCTATAACTGTGAAAATAAAAAAATAAAAAAACAATAATTTCAAAAAAATTTAAAAGAGATAATATTTTAAATCATACAATATTTTAAAATCAATATATTATTTTTAAATCATACAATATCTTAAAAATAACTGAGAGACAAATGACCTACATATGAAAATCAAAATGAATATATTATTTTTAAAGCACACCAATAGTGGAAAAATGAGATAATGTAAATAATTATGAATATTATTTTCTCAAAAATTGTTATGAATACTTAACTGAAAAATATACTAGTATTATGATCATAACATATGAGAACTGAATGTTTATATAAGATTAACGTGAAATTGTCATAAAAATAAGTGAAATAGTGTAATCATTTTGAATTTGAATGATTAAACCCAATTTACATACATGGTTAGATTTTTTTTTTATAGTATTAAGGTTCAACATGATCACCCAATCTAAAGAACAATATGAAAACACATATATGTGATACAAAATTTGGTATAAAAATTAGCATACCGGAAAAAATAAAGGCAATGACAATAATTTGCATGAAGGAAAACTTTGCCATTTCAACGTAACCGATATCAAAAGCAGATATAAGATTTGATGTTGTTAAAACAAAACTAATAATAAGGGATTATATAAGATAAAACTAAGTATAATATTTTAAGTTTGTGCCATATATATAAAACAAATAGTCAACAACTATAACTCTTGAAGTCAAATACAAATTTAGTAAATTTATAATTATAACATGTAATGATTGAAATTACTATATGGACTATTTGACTATAACTATTTTTTTGACGGAGACTATAATTTTTTTATTTTCTCCAAATGGAATAATTTTAAATATTTTAATGTGTTATTTTTTTTTTACCGGTAGTTAATTAGCTCTTGTTTGTTAATAATTAGTGTCATTCTAGTCGATCTAACTTTTTCTCCCTAATATTGTTTGGGAATAGAGATGGAAATAAGTTGGACCAAGTTAAGTTTTGTTAAACAAGAGTTTAGCCCGTAAAAAAATGGAAGATTAGAGTCTTCTCTACAGTTTGTTATAGGCTTATTTTTTTAGGTTTGAGACCAACTTTTAGATAGTTTGAATTTGATCTGTACTTAACTTGTTTAAAAAATTATTTCATATAAAGATATTAAAATAAAATAAATAATTATATATATATATATATATATATATAGACTTAAATGCAGTTTTAGATCTCCGGTTTTCATTTTTTAAAAAATTTCTACTCCCCCTATTTTAAAAACCAACTTCTGATCCTCTATTTTAAAAATCAACTTTGTAGTCTTCCTATTTCAATTTTCTTACTTTTGGTCCATGACTCCATGTTGAAGTTAATTTTGATAATGTGTCAAATGCCACATGGACACAACTATTATTACACATGACATTATTATTTATTTAAATTTTTATAAATTATATTCAAAATTATTTTTATAAAAAAGATAATAAACGAAAATATGTTTTAAAATTTTTATATAGTCAATTATTTAGTCAGAAAATTATTTTTAATTAAAATAAATTAAACTATAATTATTAAAAATAGTTTTCACTTTCTTAAACAAAATAAATTAAACCAAATTTTAATAAAACATATTTATAAAATATATTTTTTATTTATTTTTAATATGATTTATTGATATTAAAATAAAAAATAATGTCTTGGATAAATACAAATTGAAACAGGGAGACTAAAAATATATTTTTGAAAAATGAACTAAAAAAGTTGATTTTTAAAATAGGGGTACTATAACTTCGGAAAAAAAAATAGGGGATTTAAAAATGCATTTAAGCCATTTATATTTAAGTAGACTAATGAAATAATAAACTAATGAGATTATACTCATTTTTTATATTTAACATCATATTTTAGAAAAATTGACAATATATAGATCATATGTTATTAAATTATATATAAATATATGATCTATCTTGTATGTGAAAATTTATAAATTATAATAATACATTTATACATACGGCAAATTATATAAAATCCTTCCGTCGTTGGTGCTTTCATTTCTAATACTTAATGACCCTTAAACCAACAAATCCATTCCCTAAACATGTTTATATACTAGTATGGAGCCCGTGCCAAGCACGGGTAAAAATTCGATTAAGTAAAATATTCATTCGATTTCAAAATAATTGTCACAGTTTTATTGTGTATATTTATTTTGATCGTATTTTTTTACTAATATATAACGATAAATAACATATAAGATTTTGTTTAATTTGTCTTAATGAGTAATTTTACAATATTAATTTTTATTTAAATGGTGCGCCTACAAATGGATGGTGAGATTGGTCCCCTTAGATTAGTCAATCTTAAGCTAGATACCAGAGTATTCAAATTTTTTTTTTTAAAACTAAGAATTGGATTTCGTAATTTTTATAAGGAACTAAATTGAATGTTTACTCTTAAAAATACTATATGTTTCCATGTAATCATGTTAGTGAAAATCATCATGGAAGGGGGAAATGAATTCAAATGTCAAATAATGCTATTAATTAATAAATGATGTTAACTCTTAGTAAAAAAATGTAATGATCGATCAATACCTTCTATGTTTTCTAATTTGAGTAAAAAGATTGAAATTCAAAAATATTCCTTAATTAAAAGGAATTGAAAAGAAACAAAATATAATTGGTAAATATTTAATTTGGATACTTAATCATTTGATTTGTTATACCAAGAGATTAGCCTTTGTGGAATATTAACAAAAATAAAAATGGAAAGGAGTGAAGGAAAAGTCATATTAACTTAAAAGGAAACATTTTATAGCAAGAAAGGAATTTTTTTATTTTATCAAATCAAGTTTTTTAACTAAAAAAATTTATGTCCAAACATAGCTTATTAGCTAGGGAGCGTAGAACCAATTTCCATAACTTATTGTGGCTTCACAATTGTAGTGCATGTGAAAATTGCTAGTAATACATTTTTAAATTATTTACAGTTTTAAGTAGTTTTGATATCCATACTTTACTTCATCAACTTATGATAAAACATAGTAAAAATATTAGAGACTTGCACACTACACTACGTACTCCTTGATATTTATATCTTCAGTCGGACTAATATAATATAACTCAACAAAAATAAAAAAATTTGAATTGAGTTATGTGAAGTAGCTTGAGTTGTCAATCGCCAATCGGTAATGATATGTAGTTATAGTATTTTTTTTTTCGCGAGGGTGAAGGATGAGTTTTCATTGTAATAGCCAATTAATACATTTATTATCTCTTTTATAGGGACTTTAATTTTTGATTTTTTGTTGTTCTTATTGTATATCAATTGATTTCTCAGAACATATCCACATGAATTTCAATAATATCTCCATTAGTAACACTAACATGTTACCTTCATAATCTTCAATATGAGTCATTATAATTGAACATTTTCAACACTTCCTTTAAAACAATCTAAATACATTCAAGATTGGAGGAAAAATTAACTAACCTGATCAAACAATCTATCCATTACACCTTAAGACATGCATCATAAAGTAACAGTATAGTATACGTGGGAATTGGTACGTAGTGATAGATGATATAGTAACGTTAATCTCTGTAAGAGATACTACGTATATATATAATGCTTTGGAAAACATAAAAATGGATTGTTTTTGGAAGAAAAATAAAATGTGAACTTACAACGGGGAATGTGGTAACCGATAAGTGAGTACCTGCTAATAATATAAAAACACAAATAAGTTCTTTTGTTAGCTAAAATCAACACAAATTAAACCACCAAAGTCACCACTAACCGTTGTATATATAGGTTATTTTATCATATTTTTATCAAGAATTGATAAAAATGTTTTTATGAAAAAACTAAACTATTTAGTATGTTAATATTTTAATGAAGCAAATATATCTTCGGTTGATTCTATTTTAAAAATTTATGATTTCAAAAGAATGATCTTTTAAAATTATTAATATGTTAAATACTGTATTTTTCGTAATGAATATGTTTATAACTCTTTTTTGGTGCAAATATGTTTCTAACTTTTAAAATAACAAATAATAAAGAATACATTTTTTTTAATATCAATGGTGTTATAAGATTTTTACAATTTTTTGGATGAGTGAATTATTATAGATTTTAGTGTTGTATTATTTTTATACTATTATATTTTATTTCAATTATGACTATTTTATAGAATGTTGAGAGTCTTTACACAGAAGTTTCGGAAGAAGAGAATCTAAATCCCTAAAATAACACTTACTTGAGCGATGAAATAGATTTATAATACACATTACACCTTTTATTATGTAAAACACATTACACATTTAAATCAATCTACATTCATACTTGTGTGCAGTAGAATAAATTTCACTTTTTTTTATCAACATATATATTATTATTATTATTATTATCAAAATTTTATGTGATTCTTATTTCTTTAGAGTATGTCATATTTTTCTTGAGATTCAAATCTGCAAAAAAAAGAAAAGAATGATGAATAAGATGAATACAGATAATTATAAGATTTTTGCGATCCAATTTCTTTAAAATTCACATCATATTTTTATTTTAACATCCACATCTGCAAAATTCAGAAATATTGGTGAATATAGATAAATTGAAAATAATACAAATAAGTTATCTTGTGATCGGCATATGCAAAAAGTAAAAATAATGATGAATATAAACAAATTGAAAATAAACTAAAGTGATACATAATACATAATACAATAATACAAATGAAATACCTAAAGAGAAAATATTTGGAAGAAGATGTGTGATTTGTTGTGCTCACTCAATAACTATTTATAGATGAAGAAATATACAACTAAAAAGGTACAATAATACAAATGACTTTTATGTACATTAATATTTTTTGAATTATTGATTTTCTATTTATAGTTTACATTGATACCAAAAAAAATATTCAATATCATTCTTACCAAAAACTAAAATAAAAACGTATTCAATATCATTTTATTTTAAGGTTGTAAGTCTTTCATATTATGAGAATATTTTATATTACTTAATATATATAATTTTTTGTTACATTTAATATATAAATAGTACTAAATATAAAAATTATTTTTATATTATTTAATTGCACAAATTTATAAGAAACCAAATTTATTATTATTTCAACTAATTACTTTTAAATTTTTTTTTTAAAATTTATGATTTCCTTTTTTTTCGTACAAATGTTGGAACGGGTTCTATATATGAAAGAATCTTTTGATTTTTTTTATGAGAATAAGAATGTATCTTTTGTGTAATAAAAAAAAAAGAATGTATCTTTTGTTGCACCAAAAAAAAAGGTTTCTTTTGAATTTGAATAATCCAATTAATTAATGTCAAATAAATGATATCAATGTAACAAAAAAAGAGTAATAATAGTTTTTTTACCAATAGCAATTAATATTGAAAATAACAATTAATATCAAATGCATGAGATGAGATAATGCATGAGAGAAGAGTTCTGGTGAGGAGAGAGACTTGAAAAAAGTTCTGACTTATTATATATAAAGATATGTGACAAATTATGAAATGTTGATTATAAGAAAAACAAAGAAAATAAGACTGCAATTAAGTTTTTTATACATTCAAAGGAATAAGATAAACTTTAAATACCAGGTGACCCGTTAATGGATATGGGTAAGAGATTGGGCTCGTGCACGAGAGGCGTATCCAAATGGCATAACAAACTAATACATTATTATATTAAAAAAATGCAGTTACATGAAGACAAGAAAATTTCTCTTCTCCCCTCCCATGTTTCTCTATTCCCCCCCCCCCCCCTTAAAATCCAAATTTACCCTTCAATTTCAAGTGAAAATATAGTTCGGATTATAAAATCCGAATTTTGTGGGGGTTTCAACAAACAGGTTCGGATTATATAATCCGAATCTTGTGGGACTTTAACAGGTTCGGATTATAGAATCCGAATTTTGTAACTGTATCGCAGCCAATTCGTAGCTAATGCGTAGCTAATGTTTTACTACTATGTTTTTGTATGGAATTCCTAGTTAATCTCTAGTAAACACTAGCCAAGCCACAACCCTTTAAATAAGATAGATATGATTTCTAAAGCTTTCATTTGTTCAGTTCGGCAAGCACAAGCCACCATCAATTTCTTCTCCCAATTTTGCTCCTCAAGAATAACAACAACCTGAAGGAAAATAGTTATAGTTTAAGCAGCGGAATTCAAAAATTTTCCTTAGTTTGATCCTTATGAATGAGCATGATATGTGTTTTAGGGTTTTTACCTCTTGTAGGGAAGAACCTTAAATCACGAACAAGATGATCACGAGCGTTGATGAAGGTCACCTACGCTTCTAACTAGTCCACACAAACAATTTTCCTTCACTCCAAGTGCTAGCTTATGAATGAGAGACTTTATGTGAGAGAGAGAAGTAGAGAAATAATTTTAGGATTCAAGTAACCCTAAAATTCTTATGATTTTCTCTTGTGTGTTTTACTCTTGAACAAGACCTCTATTTATAGAGTTTATTATCTTGCTCTCCAAGATAAATTTTTGTCTTGTGCAACAAGATAAGCTTGAAACAAAAAAAAAAAGCCCATCAAGATAACCCTAGGGCGCGCGCCCCATGAGTCTTGTTACTCATGTGCACGCGCGTCCACCATATCTTATGGTGTTCCCACTTATCATTAATTTGTGATACCTTATCACAATATATTTATTTCTCTAAAATGTACTGCACCTTACGGTGTTCTCAATCCTCACATTACACTGTCCTTATGTGTGTGACCCTTGTAGGTTTCCATAACATTGACAATTATATTCAATCATTTATTTAATATAATAAACAATAAGCGGTATCTAGCAACACATCATTGCTACCCAAGTTATGAGAAATTGACATAACCTTTGTGATAATATATGCGTGTATAATTACCCTTTTGCCCCTTATGTCTATATTGAACACAAAGCATACATAGTGTCATCTTTGTCCAGTTCAATATTGGGCCCATGACATATATCTTGTTATGCAAGATTGACAAATTTCATCTAGGTCACTACTGTTTATGCTTTAAGGTCATCCCTTTTCACCTTAAAGCTCGACTATGGATACTTTAAGAATAATGTTCTTATGTTTAATGTAATCTCATGATTAAGTCACACTTATTATTAAACGGACTTTCTATTCTAGGGACTTTATTAATATTTTGGACGTTAAAGAAAATGCCTTTTTGATTATTAATAAAAGAAACAATATATTATTAATAATTAATTCGATACAAGTACTAAATTCATTAGCCTTTAGGGCTTACACCAACACAACCATCACCCATTACCACCACAATTTCTTGCTCCTGCCAATTCTTCTCAATATGGTTTCTTTTTACCACCTTGTAATCCAATTTATCATGGTTCACCTTCACCTTATCATCATATAGTTCCTATTCATAAACTTCAGTGTGTTGCTATGCTTAGTGTTCCTGAAGAAACATTGCAAGAAGCTAGATTCTCCTATCAAAAACCCCTTATGACTGTGCATAAAATCGATGTTAGATTATGGATGGAGGAAAAACCCAGATTGGTTTATTTAACCCGAATTTTCCCCAATTTTGCCCACTATCATCTTATGATTCATGTTAGAAAATTGCTTTTTGCGCTCCCGACATTCTTGCGCGTCTTGTCCGTTTTGAAATTTACCCCCTCGCTGTGTAGGTAGCGAGTGTGTTAAATTGAAAAAATTGAAGAAAAAAAACTTGTTGTCCACATTGAGAACTGAGTTTGCTACTTAGGATGCGAACCTAATGAAAATAAATTTTTTGTCTCCCTCACTCATCTCTCACCTCCATGATTTTTTGTTGAATAAAACATTGTCTGCAAGTTAAAGTGTGTAAAATTTCTGGTGCACTGATAACAAATGTTGGATGTGATGTTCCAACATCAACAGGATGTTGTGTCGGATGTGCCAACATCTGACCAGCGAAAAACACAATGAACAAGTAATAAGCAAATAACAGGAAGGTAAAATACACAAATTATTTGTTAACCCAGTTCGGCGCAACTGCCCTAATATGGAGGATACCAATCCAGGAAGGAAATCCACTAATGTAATGCTATCCCTAAGCTCTTCAGCAAAATCCTCGTTTACAACTTAGGTCTTCGCCAATACTCGTGCTATACTTCTATCTAGGAGACCACCTAGATGTGAGAAACTCATATCATTTCCTCTCGGTTTAAAGAATTCGATAAACAACCCCAAGTTTACTGAGCTTCACCCCGGCCTTACATTCAATACCATCAAAATATGAGACAAACTCAAACACAAATAACCTCACTCATACCTAAAGCCTTAGAGTGATTTAAAAAAAGAGACTCCTCGCTTAAAAGCTTTGGAGTACAAGATTTTACAACTCAATATACATTCCTTATGTAAGCATCAATGATACAAGCAAAGACTCACAATAGACAAGACTAAAACCCTAGATTTATCATTGGGCATATGACGACTTTAGTCTGTAAGTTCTCAGGTTCTGAATATTCCATTAAATAACCTGAGATTCGTGGGATTTCTTGATAAACAAGTTTCAGACCAATAACATATTTTTCAAACAAATATGCAATACTTTTCTCAACCAAATATAGGGTTTCCAATTTCCAAAAATAAAATCATGCATATTAAACCTTGTGTCTAAACCTTCTTGAACAACATGCTTCTTGATGCCCAAGTAACATAAAAATGTTGATAAAACCAAAACGAATCTTCTCAAAGATATGGCGCATAAATAAAACAAACTCTCAGAGTTACACATGTTGGAATATCTGTTGGCACATTTGGCCCAACATCACACATGTTGGCACATCTTGTCCAACATCTTGCTAGTTAGTGTTTTAGCAAAAATGAGGTCAATACAAAAATACCAACAATGTGAGCCTTTCTTTCACCTCCAAGAATTATACGGTGTGTATGTGTGATTGATCAATACTATTAGATACTCATGGAAAAAATCAAGAAATCATGCGCATAAATGCAATTATATGTGATTTCAATTTATAATAATTAGCGAGTGATTATATAGTGTGGGTGTGCGATTGATTGATATTATGTCATAGCCATTCTAGTGTCAATCAAAATATCGTCTTGGACAGTATCCAATTCTATAAGTTATAAGGTTCACTAATTAAAGTTCAAATTAAACTCATTGCACTATAAGTAGAAAACTGAGTTTAAGTTCGTTACTTAGTCAGCAAATTGTGTTTGATTTAGCTACCTAGGTAGCGAACGATATTTTTTCAAGGGGTTCGCAAATGGTGTGTGTTGTGTTACAGTCTGAACCCTACTCTTAAATAGTAGACGACCTGGTGCTGCCACCTTATGTTTTCTCTACTTGAACTAGTGTGAGAGTCTTCATGTTACGATATCATGATTTGTGATTATTTTAAATCCAAACGATCTTAGGTCAAATCTCGAGTTTAAGAGTTTAACAATCATATTTATTGTAATAAGTAGTTGAAAAATGTTAGATCAAGTGCCACTTGCTTAGTAAGAAATTATCCAACTGTTTAAGTTCAAACTTATTGGCTTAATTAAGCATAGTTGATTTTAAGCAATTCACTAAACAAGCCGGACTAAAGTTTCTCTTAGGAATGGATCCTATCATTTCAGCTTATACTTTTGCCTTGTTTGGTAAGACGAATTTTCAACTTTAAAGTGGATAATTTATAACTTATATCACTAAAATGTAAATATGTTTGATCTCAAATTGTTTTCTTACAGACCATCATTTCTTTTGGCTACATACTGTATAGACTAATCATTCGATATATTGAAATAGATTGAAGGGATCTCTCTCAACAAATATTTTTCCATCACACCTATCAGAAATCGAACTTATAATCAAATGATTAAAGAACTCAAGTATCTACCATTGTGTCATACTCTCTCCGTTTTAAAATAAGTGTCGTTTGAGTTACGTGTTCTTTATTCATATATATAACATACTTTTATTGGTTCTCATGAAATTCAAACTGTTACATCAGAAGCTGTATCAGAAGCTGCTATATCAGAAGCAGCTGTATTTGAAGCTGCTATATCAGAAGTTGCTTGTGTATCAGAAGCTAGTACATCAGAAGCAGTTCTGTGAGAAGCTGCAGTATGAATAGCTAGTGTAGTTTTTTTAGCTTTTTTGTTTTACCTTGTTTTGATCCTTTTAAGGTTGTTAGTTCCAACTGTTTGGCAGTTATGCCAGCTGGAATAAATTGGTTAGTTGTTAATTGTAGTTAGCTTGTAATGTGTTCATTGTTATAACTTCAATTCACTTTTTCAACACTTTTCTCATATTGACTTTTTTCATATAGATTTTTCAACACTTTTCTAGAGCTTATACGATCCAAGGGATCAATTCTTGATTTTTTCTTGAATCCAAGAAAGACTCTTTGTGGTTGCAGTGACTCAACCAAAGGTGGTACTAACAATACCCATGTGAATTTACCCGTTCTTGAAGGATCTAAGAACTGGGACATATGAGTGAAGCAAATGAAGGCTGTATTCAATTTCCATGAGGTGTATGATCAAGTTACAACTACGGTTGCTCCATTACCAGCGATTTCGAATGAAGAAGAAAGAACAACGTAGACTTGCAAAGAAGAAAGACACCAAAGGCCTATACCTCATACATCAGTGTGTGAACTCCATTGTATTGGAGAAGATTGCAGATGAAGAAACTTCAAAAGGAGCATGAGACACACTACAAAAGATCTATAGTGGTGATGCAAAGGTCAAGAAGGTGAAATTGCAAGGCTTGAAGAGACAATATGAAGTCCTTCAGATGAAGGATGATGAGAAAGTTGCAGATTACTTCACAAGATTTGTGACACTCACTAATCAAATGAAGAGTTGTGGGGGAATAATTGATGAACAGGAAAAGGTTGAAAAAGTACTCAGAACTTTAACCACAAGTTTCAAACACATTGTGGTGACCATTGAAGAAACTAAAGATCTGAGTGAAATCAAAATTGAAGATCTGCAGAGCACTCTTGAAGCACGTGAGTTGAAGCACACAGAGAAAGATCATGGCAAAGAAGATGAGCAAGCTCTCTTTGCAAAATTCAAGAAGTGGCAGAAAAATAAAGATTTTAAGAAAACCAGTGAGAAAAGTGAAGACAAGTCTGAATCCTCAAATGGAGGAGGAGGGAAACAAAAGATCAATGGCAAGAAGAAGCCCATTGACAAGAGCAAGATCAAATGTTACAATTGCAACAAGTATGGTCATTACGCAAATGAATGCAAGAACCCGAAGAAGAAGAAAGCTCAAGTCAGTGAAGAAGCAAATGTTGTAGAAGACAACTCAAGCACAAATGAAGACGTGAGCTTCATGGTGACAAAAACTGATGAAGCTTCTGATTCAATGGAATGGTATTTTGATATTGGCTGTTCAAATCACATGACTGGCAACAAAAGCATCATGACTGATTTTGATAATTGTATCAATACCAAGATCAAGTTGGCTGATAGCAACTCCATCAAAGCAGAAGGTATGGGTAATGTTGTTATTCAGAAGAAGAATGGCAAGAAGACAGTGATTGAGAAAGTCCTATATGTGCCCGGCATGAAGTGTAACTTGATGAGTGTAGGTCAGTTACTAGAGAAGGGATTCAAAATTGTGCTAGAAAATGAAACCCTGGAGCTCTATAATTCAAAGAAGAATCTGATTCTGAAGTCAGCACAAAGTAAAAATATGATCTTCAAGACTCGATTCAAAGCCATTGAAGCAGAATGTCTCTCTGCAACTACAGAAAGCAATGATAATGAGTTGTGGCATAGAAGGTATGGCCATTTGAATTTCAAAAGCTTGTCTCAGCTTAATTCAAAGGATATGGTTATTGGATTTCCTAGAGTCATAACTCCCGTTGATGCGTGTACTACGTGTTTGTTGGGAAAGCATCCAAGAGCTTCTTTCAAAAATAGTCTACCTATGAGGTCCAAGGAATTGTTGAAAGTGGTACATTAAGATATTTGTGGACCAATTGATGTGTTATCAACTGGTGGAAACAAATATTTCATCACGTTTGTTGATGAATTCTCAAGAATCATATGGTTATATCATATTAAGGCTAAGAGTGAAGCCTTTGAAATCTTCAAAAGATTTAAAGCACATGTAGAGAAGCAAAGTGGCAAATCAGTGAAGATATTGAGAAATGATGGTGGAGGTGAGTATACATCAAAAGAGTTTGAGTTTATTGCAAAAATGAAGGCATAATCCATGAAGTTACTACACCATACACTCCTCAATACAATGGCCTGGCTGAAAGAAGAAACAGAAGCATTCTAGATATGGCTAGAAGCATGGTAAAGCAAAAACAACTGCCTCACAAGTTTTGGGGTGAAGCTTTGTCTACAACTGTGTACATCCTGAATAGATGTCCAACCAAGAAGATAAAGGATAGAGTTCCTGATGAGGTATGGACTGGAAACAAGCCAAGTGTGACTCATTCGAAGGTGTTTGGCTCATTGTGTTGTTATAAACACGTTCCTGATGCTAGAAGGAAGAAACTGGATGACAAAAGTGAGCCTATGATATTTCTTGGTTATCACAGAATTGGTGCTTATAGACTTTATAATCCTACTTCAGATAAAGTAGAGATTAGTAGAG